>JBAMNC010001144.1:0-1271859 GCA_037902135.1 Cetoscarus ocellatus
TTATTTTTGTGACAATTGAAAGCTTGAGCTTTTCTGTTCCAAACACCTAGGGTTTAATTATTGTTTCATTATGACCATTTTGTTCAACTATTTTTTTAATTATTATCAAAATGGTAGGTGTAAACTTTGTTAGTTTTTGTTATGCTCCCACTTTAAGAACTGCTGTTGACATGGTTAACCAAAAATGCTGCATTGTTATAAACCTTAAGGGATACACCAACTTTTGTCTTTTTGTGTCTTGCCTCACTCCTAAGTCCATGACAAGCAGATAGACACCATTCTTTCAACTGTGCATGCAGTAACTAGGAAGAGACGGCCAAAGCTTGTCCACCGATGGTCAGCTTAACTCAAACACTGGTAGTCAACTGGTACAGCTAGCGTGCCTCTGCCTACAGTCATCAGATAAACTCTTCAGCAAGTCTAAATGGTCCTGTGTGCATGTTGTGACTGTTTTTTTACCATAGTATGTTAAATTATCTTCAATCATTGTATTATCTTCTTGTTCTCCTAAAACAGAGGCTTTGTTTTGTTGACCTACTTCCGTGGTGGTGTGCACTAGAGATGTGACGTTTGAGAACGAGTCAAGTCTTTTGAACAGCTCTTAAGTGAACGATGAGAACCGTTGTGAGTGAACATCTCATTTGCGAGTCATTCTTGAATGAAAATAGCCTGCAAATTTAAAAATGGCTTGCAGATGAACAGCTTACTGATTTTCTTTAAAAATGTTTTAAAGCCTTGTTTTTCTAATCAAAAGGATAACATCACATGGCTTTGTTCAGATCTTTCTACTGTCAATATTTTGCATATTCCACTCATACAAAAGAGAGCCAGTCACTGAGAAGAAGCTCCTTGTTACCCATTAGGATTCCTTAGTGCACATCCTTGAATTTTAACTGTAAAAGCACCATTTCCATGACTGTCTCTCAGGTACACATGTTCAACCCACTTAAAATGGCTCTGATACCTGCCTCGGAGAAGCACTGAGTTAAAGTACCGGATTTAAAACTTTATGAAAGTCCATGGTTGATGTTTTCTAAGGAAGTAAACAGCTTTGGCTTGATTGCAAATTGATCTAACCACAGGCTGCTAATTGACAAGGGGCATAACATTTCCTGGAAGATTTGCTGCATTAGGTTTGTTAACATCATTAGATGAATATTGGGTGGTTTATAAACTGGCCCTGCCTTGGAACAAGACATCAGACATCTTCAGCAGCACAGACAGGACAGGGAGGCTCACTGATTGTGTGGATCTTTACAGTCATGATGACTTTGGTGCTGCTCCTGCTGCTAATCTCAGGTAAGCTAGTATAATTCTGTATGATACATGAAGGTGTGTGTGTCCAAGTTTGCAAAGATATAGGTCAGTGATCATGCAGTTATGATAACAGAGCTGTTAGCAGTGTTTCAGTAAAATGTCCTTTTCACCAGGTCAATAAGACTTATCCTTTGAGATAGAGATGTGTCCTTTTTACAGCCTCTAATGTAATCTAGATGTTTTATAATTTTCAAAGAGAAAAAAAGTTTTTCTTAAGGATATTGTAGCAGTGAGGTGAGAAACTTTTACTGTCAAAGATTTTTAGAGCCTTGTTATTTAATGATTCAGTTATAAATACATCCAACACCCAACATGAATCCAAATAGCCAATCAGGAATCCCTCATCATGGCGGCAAGAAAAAGCCTCTGTTAAGCAGGAGGAAATCTTGAATGTGGATCCCAGTTTCATGATGAACAGCCATCCAAACTATACTGTGTTGGGTGTGTGGGCGAAGGAAGGGAGGTGGGCAGAGACAAGTGGACTAAAGTAAGAACTGAAGCTAGTGACAAATCCATGGGCCAATCAATAGCCCTGTCTTTGTCCTATTTCTCTCTGTTGAACATAAGTTTATTTGAGGTTATCCTCTTGGGCGCAACATCTCGGTTTCAGGAGGGACCTCATTTACTTTAATGACTGCATAAAAATTAACTTCCAGGCACATCAGCATTGAGCATCAAATAAACCAAAATGCAAAACCTTTTGACTGTCATCTTGGAAAAAAACTGAGTAACTTTGGGTCCTGTTTTTAAAAACTTTAACAGAGTGATGAAATCAGAGTTAAAACTCAATAATATATAGAGATGTACATCTGTACATCTAGTCTTTATTTATACTTATCCACATAATATGTAAATCTGTACAGTGATTAATAGAACTCCATATCTATTCACAATGCCTAGTATAAATGGATATTGAAGGTATATTTCAAACTGTTGAATTAAGGCTGTTAATAACATAGCTATAATCTCTTGTTTTATTTTCTCCCTGTAAATACATATAGATATATAGTCACGCACTTTATGTATATAACACTATATAACATTACACTTCTGGATTGAATGCCAAACAACTTTTCGTTACTCTGTACCCGTGAACGTGTAATGACAATAAATCTGAATCCTAATCCTAATCCTAAAATTCGTAGCATTGTTATTTTCAAACTTAACAAGCTTGCAGATTGTAACAATACTAATTTTCAAGGTCAGCTCAGAAAAATGTCTGTTAAGTGAGTTTCTATACAGTTTAATCATGATGCGTTCAAATGTAACATCAAGAGAGGAAAAAACTGTGATGTGTGAAACCAGGATGTATCCAGTTCAGGTATTTTATTACTAATGCAGTTTCTGCCTATTCTTATTAGGGATAGTTCAGATTTTTTGATGTTGGGTTGTTTGAGGTACATGGCATGAGCCTGAACGTGTGCCAGAATGTCGCAGCTGAGATCTCTCTCTGTTCAGAAATCTCAGGACAGAGGCTAATGCTATACATTTCTTTACATTGTGCCACACATTTCATGTAATTATAAGAATTGTGGGAGAAACAAGCCAAAAGAACAGCTTGGGGTCATCACATGATACAAACTGTTTGTTCATATCCACTTAATTTCCCACTACCAAGCTGCTTTATTTTGATACATGACACAGTGGTCGCCCTACGACAGCAGGAAGTAACTGAGATTAGCATAGACTATCAGATCTGGACTGCATTTCTTCATTATATGAAACACAATTAACACTACAAACTTCTCTACAGAAAGGATATTTTCATGTCACTTCTGACATGTTCTGTACTTTACACTGTGACTCTAGTGCCCGCCTACTTCATTTTCTGATTGCCCGGTAATGAATGTGATTGACAGAACATCATCCAATCACCTGCCAGATATGCTTTTGAAAGGATCTGTCCATTCCCAAACTCTTTCTCCTCCCCAGATGGACTAGTGAAATACAGCACAACTGTTTCACTGCCCCTTAAGAGGGTTATGTACTGCTTTATTGAGCAAACACTGACCCAACAGCTACAACAGATCACTGTTTCAATAGATCTCACTTGTTTGTGGTTATCTGTTTCAGTAAGAAAATAACCTGATCAGGAGACCCCTGGTGAAAGCACAAAATCCTCCTGATGACTCCCTCCTGAAAGTACATGTCATGTACAAGGATCTGTTTGTCAGTCTCTTAATATTTAAACCTTCTCATCCTCAATGTTTCCCCTCCAGCTGAAGCATCTACTGCGTGTAATAAAACCAGCTGGGACATCATAAAACACCTAAACTTGACAGAAAACAAAAACAAGTTTGCCTTGGCTCGGCCAGTCAATAGCCCCAATGGTGCCACAGAAATCAAACTGGGGGTTTTGCTCTATGCTATTCTGGAAGTGGTAAGTTGTTGTTTTAATTCTGATTTATTTGAAAGTTATTCCAAAGTCATAAAATGGCATCCAAGGCTGGGAGCTAACCACAAAAAGGATTTTTTAATGAACTTTTGTAAGCCTCTATCAATTTATTAAGAGTTAACAACAATTAAAACTGCTGCATCAGGACAACTTCAGGCATTCATTGTTATTTTTCAAGCAGTCTACTGACAGTTTTGACAGACTTCACTTCAAACACTACATTATTTCCCATAGCAAGAAAAGGAGCAGAAATTTGTTTCTTACGTCTGGGTTGACCTGGTGAGTCGTCAATTGAATGAGCTAATTGCTACTTACCACCATGACTCACTGAATTATGTTGTTTGAATGTTTTCCCCTGAACTTTTACTTTACAGATGTGGACAGATCCCATGATTTCTTGGGACCCCAAAGATTTTTGTGGTAGGAAAAGAGTGTCCCTTCCTCATGAATTTCTGTGGCACCCTGATATAACCATTGCAGAGAGGTATGTGTACATGCATGCTTTCAAACCATCAGTGCAGGGGGAGAGGGCTGTTCAGGCAGGGGTGCATGATTTAACAAATGTGTGCACTACTCCACACATATATGTGGTGGCGACGAGGGCGAATGGCCTACATCGGATTGTGTTGTGATCGGTGTAAAGGGTGAGCGAACCAAAAAGCCATGAAGTGTGGCTTGAATTTGGCCAAATATCGCAACAGAAAGCAAGCTAACATAGCATTCATTGATAGTATCAAGCAGAGAGCAGCTAACATTAGCATTGCTAGTACTGCCAGCCTCAGTCTACAATTCTGTGCGGAATATGGTTATGAGTCACTCCAGTCAACATACAAGTGCCACCCAATGTGGCCTGAATGTAGCTCTATCTTTATTTTAGGCTACAGGAAACATCCAAACTGCTTTGATCACTGCTTTGAACAGTGATATTGCTCAAAGCCAGCTGTGTATTTCCGGCTCATAGTGCAACAATAGGCTGAATAGAAGGAACAAAGACCACAGCTACGACCCCATCCTGTGGCGTGTTGCTATATTACGCATCATTTGACAACCTTCAAGTGCAAAAGTGGAAAAAAACTGTCAACAGACCATGAAAAATGAAACAATGCGGCAAACTTTACCACTGACTAAGTCTGCTGAACTTTAGATGTGAAAGTGACCAAGGAGGCCTGTTTGGGCTGGACCTCACTCTCGCCAAGTTAGTCCTAATGGCTTCCTCCCTCTCGTTCCCCATGTTTGTTAGGAACAAGAGAGAAGAGGAAGGAGTGATGAGGGGAACAAATCCATAAGCTGGTTTGGTCTGAAATCAAATTAGGAAAAAGAAGAAATAAGTTATATTAACAGGCATATGTAGAGGAGGTCTTGATACTGACCAAAATAATGGGAGGACCCAGGCCAGTGCAGTTTAACCAGTGTTTCCAGCTAAAACTGGAATATTTGTCTCACTTGAAGATATCAAGTTTAGTCTCAGTTTAATATGTTAAAACGAACTTTGCTTTTTGTTTTCACACAGAACAGAAAAGGATAAGGCCACTGAAAGTCCTTATCTTGTTATTAAATCTTATGGAGGGATCTTAACCAGGAATGACATGGTGCTGGTCACCACCTGCACCATGGAGGTTTACCAATTCCCATTTGACGTTCAGAGCTGTGACCTCACCTTCAGGTCTATCATACATGACGGTGAGACCGGTAAACTGGTGTTTTAAGAGCATTTTGGTTGTTGACATTCATTGTAGCAAGAAGGAGAATTCTTCATGCAAATTTTAATTAGTGGGAAGTCCAGAGGACAAGTAGCAGTGATTTACAAGATGTAAGATGGACATTTTTTTGGTTTATTTGCTTGTCACCAAATGGTATGCTGAGTTTTTCTTTCATTATTATTTCTTTCTGTGTTCATATTTGGATTGCATTTTGGTACTTTATAGTGTAACTTTATTATTTTTTTTTTTTTTCAGCATTTGCTGTTTTTTTTCATTCTTGAATGTAATTGGGATTTTTGTTATTTTTTCTGATTTAAAATTGTTTATAAATCAGAATCGTGTTCCTTTATGTATTATTTTTTCAGTTGTGTTGTTTTGATTTGTTGATGTGATTGTGAGTTTCTTTGGTGTGTTTTCTAATAAGTCATTTTTTTTTATTTCCAGTTGTTTATTTCATTTCTCCACTGCCTTTCTTATTTGTTGCTTTTTGATTTGTCATTATGTTGTGTGATATATTGTTGCATTTTTTTGGGTCATATTTTATTTTGCCCTCTTTTGTTGTGATTATTTATTCATTTATTTATCTTTATTTTTGTAATGAATGTATTTTGTAAGTTTGTGATGGGTTCTCATACTTGACTGTTGTTTTTGCACATCAGGGTCTCCATACCCTTTGACAGAAGGGTCTTGAATAATGTTGAACTGTACTGAACCAAACAGGACTGCTTGTTGTAAAACTTCAAAAGCATACAGGACACTTTTCTTTGACAAAAAGTGAGTTAATAGTAAATCTTTGTCTTTTTTCTTCCAACTCAGACAGTGAAATAAAGCTTACTGAATACGCCAACCAAAACAGCACCACAGCCTGGTCCAATGAAATCATGCGTTCCCAGTCGGACTGGGTTTTCATCAACATTGAATCCTTCAACAGAACTGAAGTAAACTTTGAAATCCCCCAGAGCGAAATCATTTACAGAGTGAGTATTTCAGCATATCAGACACCATTGATGGGAGGGTAACGTTTTTCATTCCAAAAGTACAACTCCAAGTCAGCCTTGGCAATATTTCTTTGACATTATCACATTATGATTTATTGATTAATTTACTTGTATCTATTATTATTTGTGGAAACAATATCAAACTTGAATTACAAAATCAAAAGGAACAATGCATTATATAATATTTTCAAGCACTACAACCCCTTATTTCCCCTAAAACAAGCCTGTAATAGCATTCTAACTCTTGTCAGTGCATAAAATCACAGAAGGCTGGACTACTGCTTACCATTAGTCCAGCTTACCAAGCTGAGTTAAAAAACAAATGCTTACCAATGCCAGTTTTGCGCTGCAAAATATCTCAATACATTGGCATATCATTATTGTCTTACATCTCTAGTTTTAGTTGTGGCTGTAAATGAATGTGTGGTTGGTTTCTCTTCAGAGTTGTGCTGAACTGCAACCAAAATCACATCATTTTTATACTAAATATTCGTGAAACTCATTTCACAGATCAACATGAAAAGGAGATCCATTCTCTATGTCGTCAACTTCTTGCTGCCTGTCCTGATGTTCTTGGGTCTGGACTTGGCCTCCTTCATGATCTCGGACAGCGGTGGAGAGAAGCTTGGCTTTAAGGTCACTGTGCTGCTTGCTGTCACTGTGATGCAGCTCATTCTCAATGAAATTCTGCCTTCTTCCTCTGACAGGATCCCACTTATAGGTATGCAGGTAATTTGAAATAGCTCATAAAAGCTTTTATATCTACATTAATATGATATTCTTTACATCCTAGCTCTCTTCTGTATTGGGATTTTTGCTCTTATGATGCTGAGCCTCCTAGAGACCATTTTGGTGATGTATCTGATTGAGAAAGACTCGAAAACTAAAGATGGCGACGAAGGTAAAGAGGACAAACAATGCAATGTCAGCTGGCGTAACTGTGTCAGAGGTATGAGCTTAAACAGCTTACATTTTGTTATGTGCAAATAACTGTTCCAACAAATAAACATTTCACAAAAAGCATGGAAATTGGTGTTTGGTAAATTATTTCTATGTTGTAACATTGCCTCTTGGCATTATATCTAATACCATTGAAAAGTATGTTTATTTCCCTTTTAAATGGTTCCACATCTGTCAGAAACATGTATTAGTGTGATGAGCAACAGAGCTGAGTATGTGGTCTGCACCCATGAAATTTTTTTCCAAATCTTCCTTGTCAGTGCTGAACAGCTGATTCTGCTGCTACTTCTTGTTTGGTGTTGTTTGGGGTGTTGGATGATTGGTCTGAGGAAAAATTACATAATGGCAATTTATATCATCCTGCAAACCTTGTCTGAAAATCTGTAGAAGTTTGCCTTTGGCTCCCAAGTGCTGATAGGGTGAGGAAACGACTTGGAGTGTCATCTTCTTGGGATGCCCACTTTGCTGCCTGTTGCTGATATCCTGTCGTGTGTAACTTGGCCTTTCAGTTTGGAGGTGGTGCTCAGGCTCAGGCTTGGTTTTACGGAACACCATCCTAAAGTTGCCCTATGGCACAGACCCTATCCAGATCAGCCAAACGTGGCACGCCGATTCTTGGAGCAGAAATCAACTGACCACTGTACAGGCACCCATGCTCACAGGTGTTGACCATCAGGCACCTGCTGGTCAACACCTGTGGGTACCAGAAGCTCAAAACAAGAGTCAACAGCAAAAACAAAAAAGCCTTTGTCACTGGAAGAGAAGATTTGGCACATTTTTCATGGACACAACCCAATTTGGCCCCATTTAAAATGGAAATAAACAACCTCCAATTGGTATAAGATTAATTGCCAAGAAGCATCACTACAACAAGGAAACAATCTGCCGAACTCTAAGTTTAGTTACTCTGGATGTTAAACTAATTACTTATTGATTTCTTGAAAAAAAAAGTATGTAATTCTCAGTGTGCACTAATCTGTGATGAATTATTCCAGATGTGAGCAAATGTCTTCACCCTGGTGTGTCTGATGAAACACCATCTGAAGTGCTCTCAGTGGTAAATCAGGTCAGAATCACATGGTTTAGTTCAACTTGTAAAGATATTGGGGGGTGGGGCTAGCAGGAACAGATTTAACTGCAGACCCAAATGAGTCTGATACCCCTGATCTAAAGACTCTCACTGTAGCGGGGGTGGTGGGATTTTTCTATATCACACCTGTTTTTCTTTTATTGAGGATTTTCACATTTAGATAGTATGGTATGATGTAAATAGCTACAAGTTCACTGGAAGTTGCTTTTGGTCAATGACTTTTAAGCCCTGCCTAAGTTCTGCCGCTCTGTCTGTCAGTAGGTTGATCTGATGTTAGGTTCAGAGGGTGTTTACCACATGGAGGAGTTGATGAAATGGCCTCAGCAATGTTTCAAAGCCTCTTCTAATATTTAAACCATTAGCATCACATGGCTACATCTGATTCACAGCAAATTCTGCACAGACAGTTAACACAATCAGAGTTAATATTAACATTTCTTTAGTATCTTTATGGGTCCATACCACTAAGTATTGTTTTCACTCTTTTGGGAAAGTTGATACTTTAACTCTCATCAAGGGTAATTAAGTCAAAATTTGACACCTTGTAAAACTTTACGTATCTTATGCTTAACGCCTCTATTAAGAGTTAGAAATATACTCTATCAGAGTATCTTATATAAGAATTAAAGTGTAATCTTCAAATTTCTGGAAAAGTGTTGTTTTCACTCTTTTTGGTACTTTAACACTGATCAACTGTAATTGCTAACTCTACTTGGAGTTAAAATGAATTGTAGTTTTTATGACGTAGGTTTTCAACATCTATTTTATATCAACAAATGAGGGGCTGGTGCAATGATTAACTCCACAAGTGTCACTTACAGGCTGAGAATCCAGAGTTAAAGTTCATACAGTGCTATCTGGGGATTTGATCTGGTGAAATTGATTTTACACTTTTTTTGATGGCAACTTCCATCTGAGAGTAAATTTCCCGGGATTTGACTTCATCCCGAGTATAATTAACTCTGTACTTGCTGAAATTTTGCCAACATGAAAATTTAGGTCCTCTCAATTTTCTGTGTACAGTCAGAGACATCAGCTCACAAGTTCAACACAGCATGGAGGTTGAGAGAGGAAAGAGTGAGCTTTTCATTCTATAACAATAATAATAACAACAATAATAATTTACTTTGAGTTTGAGTTGTTTTTTAACCTGTTTTAAATCATTTTTTTTACAGAGGGAAACTTAATAAGTACTAGGGCTGCAACTAACGATTATTTTCATTATCGATTAATCTGTTGATTGTTTAAACAATTAATCGATTAGTTGTTTGGCCAATAAAATGTTAAAAAATATTGAAAAATGTCAATCAGTTTTCCCAAACCACAAGACAACGTCGTCAATGTCTTGTTTTGTCCAAAAACCAAAGAGACATTCAGTATATTGTCATAAAGGAACAAAGATAGCTGAAATCAGAGAATTTCAACTTTTTTTTAAAAAATGTATTCGATTATCAAAATAGTTGACGATTAATTTAATAATCGATTGTCGTTCAATTAATCGATTAATTGTCACAGCTCTAATAAGTATATAAATGCAGAATCAAAATGGACACACAAAACCCTTACTGCACTGTTGCACTTTTAAGGGCTAGTTAAATCAGATATTTAATATTGCTGCTTTATAACATCATTGACTTTTAATCTTCTCAGGCCAGCAGCAGCAGCAAGCTGACGGAGGACTCCCCTGACTTTGAGAAGGAGGTGTTGAAGGCGTTGGCCCTGCTCCTCAGCAGCAGGAAGGAAGAGGAGGAGCCCAGCTACTGGACCAGAGTGACCAAAACAATCAACAAAGTTTTCTTCACTCTCTACGTCATCACTGTCTCTGTGTTTTTGGTCTATATGTTTTACTGTTGGGTTGAAGATATGAAAAAAAGGGTCCCCAAGGCGTAAACAGCAAGCACTGAAGTTGAAGTCGAAGTCAAAGTCGTTGGTTAATAAGTGCTCCTTCTGTGAACTCACTTTAAGAGGAAGTAGCAGGAAGTGTAGCGGTAGTTTAAAAGTTAAATGCCTTGTGAGGGATGTTGGTCAATGCTGTACCATTAAAGTGGTTGTGTTTAATTGAAAAGTGCTGCCCGCTGAAATGTACTACCATACAGCTCTGCCCAGCATGGGAGAGGTCATTGATAGGGGGCTATGTCTGATGTCTAATGAGGTATACTTCATCTAAAACCTTGAGTATAAAGCACTATTAAAGCATGCTCTCCATTATAATCTATGCACACAGTCTGCAGTTTCAGGTCATTCACAATGGGGGTTCCCGACCTTCTTGATCTACCTGACCAGTCAGGATCAGGCTGATCTGCTGTTGTTTCCCTTTGTCAACTGCAATCAATGAAATACACCCCAACCTTAAACCCAAGCATACAACTCAAACATCAGGCCAGAATAGCCTTGAAAATGCACAGTGTATGCTCAGTTTGACAAAAGTCATTTTTGTCTTGCTACTAGTATTTTACAGATAGTCCCTGTCAACCTTACATGCTAAGGTGGCATCACTTTTTCCACTCATCGGCCACTGAGGCTTGTGATTATTCAAAGTTGTTAGCCAATCAGCATTTTCACTGGCCACAACTATGTAGTTAAGAAATGACATTACATACAAGCCATTTTCAGAGCGTCTTCATGTAAAAGCACCACAACGAAGCTCCATTATCTGCCCATAAACATAAAGGCAGAGACACTCACCCCAAATGTCCACGTAGTCCGCCTGCACAGCAATCTGTAAGTGCCGTGCACTCTGCAGTAAATTGCTCCTAGTCTCTTAAAACAGTCTGTTTCCACAGCCTGCATGTCAATCTGACCACGGATCAAGCCAGCAGCGTAGCTTTGCGCTGGTTCGCCGGAAAAATGTGGCAAGTCTATTTTCAGTAGGAGCCACTTCAGCTTTGTGTCAGTCTCCACCAAGCAGATCGACACAACACAGGAAAACAAGTGTTCAGAGCTTCCGTTTCATTTTAAAATACAGCAGAAATAGTGGAAATAATATTGATGCCTACAGCAAACGTTTGGCCTGTTGTTTACATACTGCTCTTCCTGTTATCTTGCAAACTCACAGTTACCTCGGGAAGTTGTAGTCCTCTTGAAATCTTTCCATACCATCTTTTAAGTAGTGCTTTCAATATGTTTCCAGGTTAGAGAGCCCATGCATGCATGTGCACATGAAGTTTAAGGATGCCAGGGTGCAAACTCTATGCCCCAAGGCTCCTGACACAAGGGATGCCAACCTCTTCAGCTGTGATACCAACTGCAACTGTCGTATCCGTCAGTAAATACGGTAGTAAATATGGCAATTATGCTTTCTGTGGGTGAGGATACTTGCTGTTGGTCGGAGCAAAGCTACGGTATGAATGTGACGCTCCACAGGTGGAGTACTACTAAATCTGGGGTCACTTACAGCCCTCCTGTCCCCTGCTGAGTGTGTGTGCCCCTTTCTCCTCAATATTAAGCCTCATATACTACCTCTGGGGAGGTTAATATAAAAAATATAGATATTACAGCTTGAAACTGCATGAACAGGCCTAAGTTAAAGTTTAGACTGCATGCTGAGCTATATCACAGCACTGATGCTCTGTTGTGTACAGAGAGGTGCTTATAACGGGTAATCCCTCCAGTATGTTGAAGTCTGTCCCCAAACAGATGGACACCTTTTTGTGTGTGAAGCATTTGTGTCTGGGCTTCTCTTCCTAAGCAGGTACTTTACCGTGCACCACCACACTGACAGGCTGAATCATTTTCCACTCATTAGGGGAAATGACCCTTGGTAGGGATTGTCTTTGACAAGGTTCATGTCACATATAAGTGTTAAATGATACGTCTGTGTGGTGTAATTTAATGTAAGACAATAGTCTCAGGTAGTTTAAGCTAGTGGCTAATAACAGCGCGAGCTGCTATTTCATACATAGCAGCATTGCTTGATATGGATTGGTCTGTGATGAGTGTGACGAGCGGAACAATCGTCCAATCGTTTCGCCTCAGAAAACATTTTCGAACGGCTCTTTCCCAGATGGATTAGTGAAATATTTCCGTGGCAGATATACGGAACTGTCCGTCTGGTGTGTCAGGTTAAATTTAATCACGTTCTTGAAAATTGTCATGGAAATAAAAATCATTATTACTGTACCTTTGAAACAGAGATTTAAATAAAGGATGTGTGACGCATGCTGTCAAAGCTTTGCTTGCAGAATGTCCTCCCCTGCTCTCTCTCTCTCTTTTATATGTGACCCTAAGTGGAAAAAGTTTGGACATCCCTGACTTAAGTCCTATTTCTCAATACTGCTGTCCATTCAGTGAAAGCTCTGACATGGTCAAAAATAGATATCAGATCCCTGAAGCAATGTTTGAGGTATTGTGACTCTCATCTGAGAAGTACCATACCCCCAGATATTTAATCAAATTCAAAGAACTTCATTCTTCATTTTTGTAAAAGCAGCAATTCAGAAACAACATAAACAGACAAGAGAGGCAACTTGCATGTGCATGGAGCTAAATCCTGGCCAAATGTGTTGTGAAATTCCAATGTTTGTTCTTGAATTAAAACAATAAAAACACTAAACTGAATTAAAAAGAAGTCAAATAGATTTTTTTAACTTTAAATATACTTTGATTCAGCTCTGTAATTATTTTAATAAAATATTTTATTTTAATTTTTTACTCTGAAATATATGTCTTCATATGTCTGTCATTTTTTTCAGTTGCAGGATTAATATTTTCAGATTTAAATCTTATCTTTTTGGTTTCAGATTTCTTTTTTCCACCTTCAGAGCTTTTTTTTAGACTTTCAGATCTTATTTTTTCAGTGTCAAACCTCTGTGATTGACAGCATCCTAAAATGAAGTTGCCTTCAGGAAACATGGGCACTTTGATAGATATGATGCAACACTTTCTCTACACTTTATTCTCTTGATACCTGTAAAAGTCTCTTGGTTTGGCACTATTTTGCAATGTGACAAATGTTTATGTCATTAAAGTAGACAGCAGATAGCTCTTTATGATTACCTTTTATTCAGACCTACAACTACAAGAAGGTTCATGGACATGGGCTTGTTGACATTTCTCATGACGTATGCTCCATGTCTCTGGTTTTGGTATTTGTCACGTTACAGTGCCACTTACAGGCCTGGCATATGTACTACAGTGTTCTCAGTGTTTTTGTGTGGACTGACACATTTCTTTTGATAATGCCGTCTTTTCAGAGAATGTTTCAATATGAAAACATTTTCATCTCTGTGTGGACAAGGTCTTAGTTTCCTCTGCCATTGTTGTGTCTCCCTGAGTCCATAGAGCAAAACAGCAGATCGTCAGAATCAACGCACAGGTAGAAGAATATGTAGTCACTTGCTTCATCATAAAATAGTGCCAAATACAGAGACTTCCTGGAGGAAAAATTAAGTGCTCTGATTATTTTGACCAATTGTACATTGGACCCAACATAGATTTGTGGCTCTTTTTTTCATAAAACTCACACAAATACACAGCTGGAACTGTACCCGTCACCAGCAGTGTACCTTACCTGTAGTCTTAGCTCTTTTCTTCTTAAAGCTACACAATGCTTGGAGCCCTTTCAGTCACTTCACTGACTATTGTCAAGTATACCTGATACAACCCAAATTAAAAATCCCTTTAAGAAATGGTATGTATATGTTCAGGTATTCTTCTGAAAAAGCCATAAACCATAAACTCAGCCATGGAAATTGGATGTGATAAAAAAAACTAACTCACTTGTGTGGTTTAGGACTCATTCCTGCTGAGGAAAGCCCCTTTAAAAGCCTATGTTGTAGCTCGAGTTAAGACACTATCAACTTGCAGCTCCTACATTTAATAACTTATTAAGAACACTTTAAAGCCACAAAAGTAGAAGCGCTTTTACTGTAAGTGCCACGAAAACTGATCCGCCTACAGTTGGATAATTGCAGAGTTATGGCATGATCATTGTTCATTAGACAAATGACCTCTGAAAATAAATGATGGGCTCAATCATTTCTCCGCTCTGCCTTCTTTGAGCACACAGCAGAGAAATTTTTACTGAAATAAATCAAGCGAAATTGATGCAGGGATGCAGAGCTTCCACAGAGAGATTATACTTTCAGGATTATTCATTCTTCTTCTCACAGGTAAGCCTGCACAACTTTGTATAAATTTGGTAAAAATATTTCCTAAACAATCTTTTGCTTTAAATTTGAAACTGCTGTCATAGAAAATGTTTGGAGTGTATAGCAGGGGGGTTATGTTGACGCATACGTACAGTTCATACTCACCATCAGTTTGATTGTACTTAACCAGGGTTGGGAAAAACACTTGTATCTGTCTCTGTAGACTGCTAGCTCTCAACTTTTTATTCTGTTTTTTATTTTTCACCAAGCTGGCAGCTTTTATAAATGCTAAACACGTACCTGGTGGAATTTCTTTGTTGTGCTGTGATGATGAGGAATGACACTGAGCACAGGAATTCTCTCTGATCACTGCCTCTAGGAAAAAGACAAGAGACGAAATCCTCCATGTATCACTCCAGATCTTCTCCTGCAGGGATTTTACAAAAAATGACAAAGACAAAGACAACATTTGAGCCTCGATTAACTGTCCAGCCCATCCCAGATATACAGAACCCCACCCACCAGGCCGTACAGAAAGATCACATGTGGTCTTAAAAATTGTCCATGGTCCATTACGCCCTGACTGGCTATTGATTTGAAAAAGTATAATTACATGTGGAAGTCATGTTTAATTTCAAAAGTCTTTAGACTGCTGATCAAAGAATCGTTGGATGTCACACTAGTAGATCTATTTGGGGAGGCCTGGAGAGTTAGCCATTTTAGGTAGCTAGTGGTGCAAAAAAGCACTGATGTATTTAAAGTTATTGTGTGTGTTTTCTCTGTAGATGGGATATTTCCTGAGCGTAACTGTAGTTATCAGGATATTGTTGACCATCTGAATTTGTCTGAGAACAAAGATTTGTACTCAATGACCCGGCCGGTTAAAAACTACAAACGCCCCACAGACGTCTCCCTGGAGGTGCTGCTCTACGCCATTTTAGACGTGGTAAGTGCTTGAACCTTTTATTTGTTAGTGTCTGTATGATTAACATGACTGTCTTTGTAATGAGTAGGGATGGGAATTGATTAGATTTTATTGATACCAATGCAATTATAGATTCTGCTTATCAGTCTGAAAATTTAACGATTCTCTTATTGATTACTTTGGATTTTTCTGAGTGTGTCAGAGTTGGCCCATACACTGCCAAATATGTCACTCCTAAAATTCAATGCTATGCTGTAGGCTATTGATGAATGTCTCCGCAGTCTGCAACCAACTTAAGGTTGTGCAGTAAGCATGTTTTTGTTGAAGATTAAGGCCCAGTCCACACACAAAAAATAAAACTTTTGAAAACGTTCTCTGAAAAGACGGCATTGTTTCAAGAAATGTCTGTCCACACAAAAATACTGAAAACACTGTAGTACATATGGCAGGCCTGTAAGTGGCGCTGTTACACCGCTGCAGACATTCACCAAAACCAGAGAAGACAACATGAAGCATATATCATGAGAAATGTAATCAAATACTAGCGTTTGCTGTTCTCCATGTCCACTTGTAGCTCATGGTGATGGGTGGTTGTAGAAGAGCAAAAGGTTTTCTTGTCAAACCCACAAGAAGCTCAGCAGCTTCTGCAGCACGAACAAGACACTGTATTCTGCTGTCGTTTCTGTTGTTGTCAGGTTTCACTCATGCAGTTTAAGTGAGAGGTGGGCCTATGATGTCATTGTTTGTGAAACTATCCATATTTGTTGCTCACACGAAACGCAAGGCAGGCTTTTTCAGATTTCTCCGCTATGGGACCCGTTTCAAAAATGTGTTTTCGGGCATCTGAAACACTGAACAAAAAACTTAAGGGTCACATACAGGGAGGAGTTACAAATCTGATGGCCACAGGCAGGAGTGACATCCTGAAGTGCTCTGTGGTGCATCATGTTAGTTATTTTAGCCCTTTTCCCACATGCAACCTTGATATTATCAGGCTAATGTCCAGGTGGCCCCACCCCATGAAATTCCCTGACATCATTGTTCACACTTGCTCCTGAAGGAGAAGTGGTGGAGGGGGGTGGGGCTGTGGTCAGGTAGGTAGGACATGATGTCAAAAATACATGGCAGAAGTCAGTTTTCATAATACAATGGAAGAAGTAGCAGAGCAGCTTTAAGGCCCATTTATGCTCAACCTTAAATACGGATACGGATACGGACGGAGCCTTCTGTCCTGCTCTGCGTTCATTTCGTCCGTATTTCTGCACGTTTCCATAAAGCTTACGGATACAGGCCAAACGGAGCAGTACCACTGGAAACCGTGGGGGCTGTGTTGCTGTTACTACCCAATATGTAACTCTAGTGAGACACAAGAAGAAATAGTTAAAGCTAGCTAGTCAGAAATTACAAACATCAGTATGATGTTACTTTGCCTGGACAACGGGACAAACAAATGCAAAAAACAGCTGGAAGGAGATTAGAGAGCAATTAAATATCAGTTAGTCAGCAGTGAAGGAGAAACTTTTTCTCTGGGCTGCCCCCCCTGGTGGATGTATTGGTTAACAGCAACGCCAATGGAAAGGATGCATAGAAGTATGTGAGCAGTGACGGTAACGTCGTTTGAAAAGGACGTATACATTTTCGTACGTAAAGGGAGTATAAATGTTGTATAAAAGCTGTGTATAATTTTGTTTTTGCTAATATGTAAACTTATCTCTCTACTAACAGGTTGAGAAAGAGCAGAAATTTATCCCATATGTTTGGACTGTCATGGTGAGTTCGGTCTCATATTACAGTATTAGAGCAGTTCTTCTCAATCACTCTCTGTCGCGCCCTCCTTTTGAGAAAAATATCATCATGTGCAACACCTATTAGGTCATGTCCCAGCCCAGACAAGTCCTGCCCCCCTTGGGTGTGACCATGTCCCACTTTGAGTTTGAAAACACCATGCTAGAGCAACAGTGAAACAACATCTGGATTTTCAAGATAAAAGTCAAAATATTTTAAAATTTTCATTACAAAGAGAGGAAGATCATTGAATTATGAGTTTTGAATCAAACATTATGAAAAAAGGTCAAGATACAAGAAAATATTTATATGACAGTATTCAAACTTTAAATAAATGTGATTTATACAAAAAATAATGGGGTTGAGAGTGCAATTTTACAAGATTAAAAGTCTGATTTTTTTCATGATACGCTTTTACATGTTATTGACAGACAGCCTGAGTGTGACATCTGCTCAGTCACAGACAATATGTAATGATCCAGTCTTTCTTTCAAAATAAAACACCCTTTCACTTAGGTGTATTTATATTAACCATTTTTATTTCTCTATGGCACAGTGGCCCCTGTGGTTAGTGATTTTTGTTTTAAAGAGGTGGTTTATAGTCAGAATATTGTCTTTTGGACAGATAGCGATGAATATAACAGGCACACTGTAAAAATTATTACAGAATTTTCATAGTTAATTACCTTGCTAATAATTGCAGTGTTTTCACGTTTATTAGTGAAGTAATAAAAGTTATTCATAGCAACACATGAAAATTAGACTAAGTTTTGTTTTCACAGCAATCTTGATACATAAATACTGTAAAATTGCAGTGCAGTGTTGTAAAAAAAAACAGTAAATTACTGTGAATTTATATTAAAATGAAAGCATTTACTTTATAATACTTCAACTTTTAAACACCTCTCTGTAATTTTACAGTAATCTGAAGATGTATCTGTAAAATCCCAGTGCTCAATTGTGAAATTATAGTAGAATGCTGTACATTACTCACAATATACTTGCAATATGACATTGCTACTTTATAATCACTCAGTTGCCAGTAAACACCCATACATTTACATTATGCATGCCACAATGAAATTCTATAATATTACCAGCTTTACAAAGGGAAGCAAACGTCTCATTACAATAATTTACTGCAGAAATTCACAGTGCAAACCTGTGAAATCTGCTGATTTCTGACAGTGTAAGTATAAACTAACTGTTGAAACCGTTACATTGTTAGTGTATAACAACTTCTGCAAATAATTTGCCCCAAGCCATAAAACAGGAGAAAAGATACCAGAGATACTCAAATAGACTTTAACTGCACAACATACCCAATACCCTGACTTTAGCACAGGAACCCATTTATGATTCTTATATTACCTTTAGAAGTGACATATTTTACCATAAAATGTCAAGTTAAACCACTTATAAATAAAATTAAGACTGAAGTATGATATTTTTAGACATACGGGATTAAGTTAATCTGCTTTTTCTTCCTTGTACGTCATTATCCTAATGTTGATGAAACTACATGTTTCCCTCACACTCCTTTAATTTTAAGTGTTATTCTTATTTGTTTTCTTCCATGAGTGTCCCCTCTGACTGGATTTGTTTCCTCTGCAGAGATGGCACAATGAATACATTTCCTGGGATCCTCAACAGTTTTGTGGGATTAACAACGTTTCTCTTCCTTCAAAATATTTTTGGCAGCCAGATCTCGCTATTGAAGAAATGTAAGTGTCAGTGTGTTTGCATGTGTACATTCTCTAAAACCCCACAAGTGTGTGCTTAATGTGATTTAAAACTGATTCATCTCAGCACACTTCAGTCTGATGTATTGAAAAATTTGGTGTCACCAAAGCTGCAACGCAATAGGTTAAACGCTACTTTTCTAATATCCTCACTTATTACCGTGGGAGTTTATTTTCCTTATTTCTGTTTCAATAAATTCACACGAGTACAACAAAAGTAATTAGTAACTTGATTAATCATTAAAACTAGAAATGCTACAAGAGCACAAACTTCTGCCAAGGCATTTTTGTCACTGTTGTGCGAGTGTTTGTCAAAAATGTAAAAAACTGCTCCATCTCACACTGTTAACAAATCATTGAAGAAATTCCTGGATCTACATAAGGACTCGGCTCGCCACAAAAACCTAATTGCTTCTCTCTACTGACATGATCAACATTCCCTGAAAGTGTTTTCAAAATCTGTCGAGAACTTATTGAGTTATTAGCAAAATTGTGGAAAAATGCTTTATCTTGCAATGATAACAAATCCTTTAGAAATTTCAGGATCTACATCTAGATTCAGATCACTTCCAAAACATAATTACTTTCTTCTTGTAGCATGACCTACATTCCCAGAAAATCTCATCAAAATCCAATGCAAAAATTAGGAAAACTGCCCTTTCTCTCACATTTAACAAATCTTTAAAGATACTCCTGAATCTGCATTTGGATTTGAATCATCACCAAAATCTAATCACTTGTCCCTTGTGCCATGAACATAAATTTCTGAAAATGTCATCAGAATTTGCTTAGAACTTATTGGGCCAGATCTACTAAGATTCCAAATAACGAGCGTTAAATTGCGTATGCAAACTAAAAAATTGCTTGTGCTATTCGTGGGCATGTTGCGGGTGATCTAGCATGACTGCGTGTGCAATTGATAACAGGCGCAAAAGTGGTGCGGACCGTCCTCTTTAAAGGATAAGTTCGGTTTGTTGACACCTGGACCTTATTTTTAGGATTAAATACGCTCGTAGACTCACCCAGACAATTTTGGCGGAGCTCGGAGATGTTTTCGAGCAATTTAGATCCATCTGACAGCGTTTTTTCTCATGCCATAGTAGCAGACGGGGCCAGAAATCAAAGCCCCTAAATTAGACATTATCTGCTGCAAAACTCACTCCTCCTCTGTTGCCATTGCCGTGCAATGTCCACAACAACACCACCAGTTAGTCCCCATTCGTGGAGGCTAACTGGTGGTGTTAATCCTCCTTTAAAGGAGGATTTTGCATGTAATACCAGCTGTCATCATGGAGAGTTTGAGAGAGCAGAGTGGCCATAAATGAAAAATGAAGTTTGAGGCAAATAAACACACTGGTGAACTCCAGCAGAGACATCTCTGTGTTGCCAGAAGAAACGTGATTTGGGGAGGCCATCCGTGAAAAGCACACAGCTCAAAACTGGCATTACTGTATAGATGATATGTCTGCTATTTTCATTTCTGACCAGGGGCTGCAGTAACCTTTTTTGCTGTCTGTAAATTTGACGGACAAGGTCATCACTTTTCCCTCATGCCATATTTTCAATTTTCCTTTTCTGATTCCAATTAAACATAATCTAAATGACAGCATTCACATAGTTACACAGCTTCATCAACAATATCCTCACATGTGAAGAGCAGTCTTACAGTAACGCACACACTGACTGACTTAACGTCCTTTGAAAATCTGCACAATCAATATATCAGCTCTGAGTGACAAACAGAGTGATTCTGGCTATGAAGCAGATCTTTTTTACATAGGTTATATCCTCTCCTCCACGATGTATTAAGAGCGCAAAACAGAGAGGGTTTGTTTTATGCATGTGTCTGCATGAGTATGATGGCACACTGGATCGTCCCTCTTTTTCCAGTCCAACATATTGACAGACAGCCGCCAAATCTTTCCATCATTCATCAAAAAAATCGGTTAGTGAGGGAAAATATGTGGTTAATGCGACCCTGTTTCTTGCCACAATGACCGCAGTCATCTGTGCGTAACGCTGTGCCAGTTTGCACCTGCATTTCAAACGTGCTAAATTTAGATGCAAAAACACAGAGCGCAATCAGTTTCAGGTTTGACAAATCACAATGGGGGTGCTAAATAATACATTTGCATCTCCTCCTCCCAGTATTTTGCGTGTTCTGATAATCTGCATGAATTCTGCATATTCAAGAAGGCAATAACGCTGAATGGACTGCGTGTGCTATTTTGCATATTTGACAATCTTCGCTGCACTCAGTTATCAAGTTAGTCGATCAGCTTTGCGCATGCTATCAAGTTTGCACATTTTTATACACACAAAACTTTAGTACATCAGGCCCATTGAGTTCTTTGCAAAAAAGTGGAAAACTGTCCTGTCTGTCACTGTTAACAAATCCTTTTAAAAGTTCCTTGATCTGCAGCCAGATCTGGATCACCACCAAAATCTAGTCATTATGTCCTTGTGTCATCACCATCATTCTCTAAAAATTTCAGGAAATTCTGTTAAAAAATGTTTAATATATCCTGTTAACAACAAAGTAACTAACTAAAAAATGGCGAAAAAACCTAACCACCTTGGCAGAGGTAAAAATGCATTTAAAAAAAGGATTTTAATATTTTTAACGTCTTTTAACAGATCAGAACCTTGGCATAAAGCTTCAGACTTGATCCCCTTGCGTTTTTTCATTCTCTATCATGCGTGCTTCTGTGTCTTCTTAAACAGGACAGAAAAGGACAGAGCCCCTCCTAGTCCTTACCTCACTGTCAATGATAAAGGTGATGTTGAAATCCAGGACGACATGGTGCTGGTCAGCACTTGCAGGATGACCATTTACAAATTCCCCTTCGACATCCAGCGTTGTAACCTCACCTTCAAGTCTGTCATACACACAGGTGAGAGTTGAACTGGGAATGGGCACAAATGGTTTTGTTGCATTAAACTTTCAAGAGGCTGAATACATGTTCACATGTAGGTGGGTATTTAAAAACAGGGGTTGTCACCTGGTCCAGCTTTGGGACCTGTCATCACCCTTTAATGATAGGCTGTGACCCAACTAGAGGAAAATTTTTAGCTTTTCAAATTTATTTAATAAAAAGACGCTGCATTTGAGATACTAAAGAATATCACAGTATGCCAACACAATTTTTTTTTAATGAGAAACCAAACTGACCTGCATGTTGAGATGCTAAAAAGAGAATTATACCCTATTACATCATCTGCATTTTAATTGAAACCAAAAAGTACATCTAAGAGACACAAGATTTAATGAGTATAAATCTACCTGTAGCTGTGATAATCCTGCATCAGTGAATACATACTTAACAGCCCTGTATTAATAATATCCAATCAGTAGCAATAAATAAGCCATTGATCATGAGGTTGTTGGGACATACAAAACACTTCAGTAACTTTTTTACAGACTCTACCTGTGCTTTCATGCACAAACATGACATAAAAAAGTCAAATTACTGAGAAGTTGTTTCCAAAAATGTGAAAATATAAAGCTAAAGCTGAGTACCCACTTACTGAATATATAACACCTTTCTATTAAAATGTGTGCCAACTAGTATTACAGTGTAATATAGCCACCAGTTGTTTAAGAGTGTGAGAAGACAGCACTACACTGTTTAAAAAAATCTAACCTTGTGCAGCAGCTGCTAATTCAACGTCTGTAATCAGGCAGATCCATCTCTCCAAGCTCCGCTCTACAACAATTGTGCTTGGCCTTTAGAGATTTTTAGAGCAGGAAGAGGTGGGAGCCAGGAGCGAGATGACAGCAGGAAGTGGTGGTAGGAAGTGCTACCCACTTTTGGGTCATGACCCAAGTTGAGAATCACTTTAAAAAAAAAAAAAAAGCTCTGTACACATGCAACAGTGTCTTAGATCATAATAAATGGACCTTCCTGACGCACCAGATGGACAGTACCATATATCCGTTACAGAAATATTTCACTAGTCCATCTGGAAAGAGCCATTCAAAAATGTTTTCAGGGGCAGAACCTTCAAAAACAACTGCAGCTGGTGATTGGATGATTGTTCTGCCAGTCACACTAATCACTGACCAATCATATCAAGCCAAAGTATGACGTAGCAGCTAGACCCTGTTGTTAGCCGTTAGCTTAAACTACGTTTCAGTCCTTAGACAATCATCTTACATTAAATTATACCACACAGATGTATCATTTACCACTTTTATGTGACATAAACCTCATCAACAACAATCCCCAAAAAGTTCTCCCATAAAACTTCAGAGGAGAGCTGATTGACAGGTATCTCTGAGTAACCATGACTCCGGGCTACCATATTCCCGGCATTGTTGGTGCAGAATTTCCACATCTCTGCGTAGTGATCCCCGGTCAGGAGACGAGCAAAAATATGATTTCCCGCAAGAAAAGCTTTAAGTGATGTTCTTTGCTCCTCTTTTAAAGAAGAAATTGACTCCATTTCTGATAAAACTGCAGATATTGTCGCATCCTAGGAGACCGCTTCACACGCAGTCATTGTTTTCAAACATGCAGTCACCTCCGGCTGTGGTCACATCTGCAGCTCCCGCCTATGTGCCCTGATGGGGCCGTTAAGCGTTAAGCCGGGTGTAGTTGTAAACTATTGGAGGTTGGCAAGATCGACCTGCAAAATGTCAGACAATGAATTAGGCAGGTTCATCTGCTCTGCAAGGTTAGAAATGTACACCTCTGAAGAAAATTTCAGGAACTACATTTGTTATACTTTTATAGGTGTTGATGTGGATGGAGAAGTTCTCGAGAGCTCTGTGTCTGTGGACAGTTTTGTTTTTGAAAATTCAGAAGGCAAACTTCCACTTTCCAACATACCAACCTCCTTGTGGACATAAGATGTACAATAAAAAGTCAAATTAGAATACTTCTTCTTTCGTATTGACTCAGTGCAGGCTTCATTTGACTCACATTTAAACATGTGAATCAATAATTAAGTCAGGGTCATTGTGACAAAGTGAAAACCCCATCCAAACAAACTTTGAGACACAAATCGTTTTAGCTGTAAATTCAGGCTGTATATTTGGGATAAGAACAGATGAACTCTTGTGCTTGGTTGCTCTCACTAACCTTTGTAAAAACAAAAAAAGTCACTGTCTTAATTTATTCCTGTTTTTATCTCAACTTTAAAATCACAGTCAAAGACATCCGCCTACAAGCAGCCGACAACTCAACAGAGGCCACTGAGTGGTCTCGTGAGGTGATGAGGACCCAGTACGAGTGGCTCTTTCTCAACATGGCTGTAACCACCATCAATGCCACCAATCTGCTCGACCAAGACAACATCGTTTACACTGTATGTACAATTAAATCCAGGTGTAGAGAGTTAACTCCAACACACTTTGGTTAATTACTGAAGGAATTAACTAGATAACTATTCTCAAAGTTTATGTTTTTGTTGCTTGATTAAAGTTAAGAGAGTAAAAGATTTGATTAAATGTGCCCATATATTAAAACGGGTTGGACCACATGTATATTCAGGGATGCACAGATGGCTTGGTTCAGTATTGATATGGAGGGCCGGCAGTGCTAGGGGCTCCAGGCATCAGTAGGGGGCACCGTCAGCACTCCAAATGAGTGAAGTGGCAAAAGCTGAGGGTAATAATAAGGACAAGGGGGGCAGTGTGATCGGCTATTACTGGTTTTGATTACATTATAATGGAATCATGGTCACTGAACAAGGAAAAAACAATTAAATTCTGATGGTGATCTGAATCCGGATGCAGATCCAAGAATTTTTAAAATGATTTGTTAACAGTGACAGATCAGCCAGTTTTCCACATTTTCTCTAAGAACTCAATAAGTTCTCAACAAAGTGATCAATTTTGACATTTTCAGGAATTGATGTTCATGGCACAAGGGAAAAGTGATTAGATTTCGGTGGTGATCCAAATCCAGATTCAGGAATATTTTTAAAGATTTGACTAATATGCGATATAGTTTTCCACAATTTCGCAACAGATTTTGATGACATTTTCAGTGAATGTTGGTAATGCTATAAGAAAAAAGTAATTATATTTTTTTAGGGACCTGTTCACATCGCATTGCAACTCAATAAATTCTCTACAGTTTTTTATGACATTTTCAGGGAATCTTGGTCATAGCACAAGGAAGAAGTGAAGTGGTGGTAGTCCGACTATGGATTCGTATCCAGGAAGGATTTGTAAATGTTACTAGCCTTGCAGAGTATACGGACCTGCCCGATTCATTGTCTGAAATCCTGTCCGCCTTGCCAACTTCCATTGTCCAACGACTTCAGTCGGCTAAATGCTTAACAGCCCAGTTAGAGAAGAGAGGCGGGAGCTGCGGACGTGACAACAACAGGAAGTGACTGCATGTTTGAAAACAATGGTGGCTTCTGAAGCGGTCTCAATATCTGCGTTTTTTTTTTTTTTTTAACAGAAACGGACTCAATTTATTCTTTCAAAGAGGAGCAAAGAACGTCACTTGCAGCTTGTCTTAAAAGAAATGTTTTTGCTCTTCTCCCGACCGGGGATCACTGGAAGAGAACGCGGAAATCCTCCACAGACATGCCGGGTTAGTCTATGGTCGTCATGGTTACTCAGTGATACTTGGCAAAATATGCTCTCGCCAGAAGTTTACCAGGAAAATTTGGTAGGGATTGTCTTTGACGAGGTTCATGTCACATAAAAGTGTTAAATGATACATCTGTGTAGTATAATTTAATGTAAGACAATAGTCTAAGGTAGTTTAAGCTAACTGCTAACAACAGCGCGAGCTGCTATGTCACATGTAACAGCGTTGCTTAATATGGATTGGTCTGTGATGAGTGTGATGAGCCGAACAATCATCCAATCACAAGCTGCTGTTGTTTTTGAAGGTTCTGCCTCAGAAAACATTTTTTGAACAGCTCTTTTCCAGATGGATTAGTGAAATATTTCCGTGGCTGATATATGGAACTGTCCGTCTGGCGTGTCAGGTTAAAATGCTACAAAATAGTGAAGTATTCCACATTTTGACGAATAACTCAATAAAATCTCAATAGATTTTGATGAAGGGAATGTTGGTCATACTACAAAAAAGAAGTAATTACATTTTGATGGTGATCTAAATCTGGATGCAGATCTGGCAAATGCTTGACGGATCTGTAACATTGCAAGATAGGTCAGTTTTCCGCAAGTCAGTAAGTTCTCAATGGATTTCAATGACATTTTCAGGGGATGTCAGTAAGTTTTCCACAATTTTTGCAATAACTTGCTTGATAATGTTGGAAATGCCTTGGGGAAGGCAGCATTTCTCATTAAGAATGTAACTAATGAAGTCAAGAGACATCACCACTACATAGCCACTAAACCTCTAAAATAGTTTCATCCTTGTGACAAAATACACTTCAGTAAAAAGTTGACACAAAATAAAAAAAAGTTGATCTAGATGTATCACAATCACAAGCAGATAAGTGAGTCCTGAAGACCTTGATCCATGACCCAAATTTCTTTTTCAGATGTAGAGAGGTAGAACATACATATTTCACCTCAATATTTTTTTTGCAATTTTGCAGATCACCATGGAGAGGCGCTCCACCCTGTACATCGTCAACTTCCTCCTGCCGGTCCTGTTCTACTTGTGTCTGGATTTGGCCTCCTTCATGATCTCAGACGCTAGAGGCGAGAAGCTTTGTTATCAGGTCACTGTTCTGCTTGCTGTCACGGTGTTGCAGCTCATTCTGAATGAAATTCTGCCAGCCTCGTCAAACCGGATTCCTCTCATTGGTAAATGGACCAGGGTCTCTCCTAAAGAGGACGACACATAACACACACAGACATAGAACATCATTAGAGAGCCCATATTTTTTGACTTGTATCAGATTCAAATATTCACTGCTGATGTACGTTCATCACTATTGTTAAAAGAAATCTTCTAGTTTTTATGAACAGAGTGCCCCTGATAGTACCGTCCACTCTGATTAGTAACAGGCCTACTCTGTTGATCACCTAGTGCTGCTTGGCATCATGTTGCATTCATTCTATTGTCCCTGCTCTGCAATGGGCTTGCTACCCAGAGTCAATGGCTTCAAACTGACAAAACAAAGGTAGGACGTCACACTGGCAGGTCTATTCAGAGGGGCAGAGGGAAAGCCATTTTGAGCAGCTACTGGTGCCATTAAGAGAGGAAAGGGAGAAGTCCAGACCTTTTGTCTTGTTCATAAAAGTGCTCTATCATGTGTAGGAGGCATAAACACATTACAGGGTTTATAAAACCCAAAAAGGCAGCATCTGGGCTCTTTAAGTAACTTCTGAATGAATAGTTTTGGATCAGATTTAATGGTCTTACTCTCTTTCTCAGCGGTCTACTGCATTGGGATTTTTGGTCTGATGTTCCTGAGCCTTCTGAAGACAATTTTGGTGATGTATCTGATGAATAAGGATTCTTCGTCCCAGGAAGACAAAGACCAGACACAGGGGAGTATCATACATGCAAACGCAAATGTCGACAACCATCTTGTAGGTGAGTTTATAACAGCACAATTAAAATAACAAAATACATAACAAGCCTTGTTGCCTTGAACACAGCCTCAAAACCATTCTGCATTAAGTGTCTGTTGTTATCTGATAAATAAGTATGCAGTATGTTTCTCTGAAAAGTAATGCAAATGTCTTGAATTTCAGTAAAGCAAGCTGTCACTGGTCAACTACTCTCATACAAAACTACACTTTCATGTCATGGTGTACAAAAGGCCAGAAAATATCTTAAAAATGACTCTGCAATATTTTGCCTTCTTTGCAGCAATATGTAAGAATTTAACTTCACTACTCTCTAGTGGCCACCAAAGGCCACTGATGGACCCACATGGGGACAGAGAATTAAGGGGACAGAAGCTCTAAGAGCATCTCAGACAGAGAGAGAATACAGAACTATCAGGGATGATTTCTTGAACATTAGCATTTGTGAACGTACTCTAGCAGTTATCAAAGATGGAAATATAGACCTGTTGGTCCCAGCCATGTCCTGTGAAATCAGTTTTCTTTTGTTTCAATGTTGTTAGTAGGGACTTAGGGAGCAGAAGAACTTGACACATTTTACTAAACAAACACTTAGTTCACTGAGACATGCACTCTGTCTCTTTAAAAATGCCCCTTCAAATGCTCAGTTTTTTACTTCCTGGGGTTTATGATATCATAGCTATACAGCCTCCACCTACAAGTGTGTTTTCTGCTTGTCACAGGCACGCCATGGCTGTTTTGAAAGTCTGCTCTGCGGCCTATCGTCCCTCCTCCCTCCTCTCATTAGACATAATTGGGCAGTCAATCACAAAGCTCACTATCTTAGCCTGTTGCCACCTCAGATTGCAGCGTTTCCAAAGGGGAGGGGAAAAAAAGCTACATCTGATCCTCTCCAGAGATATCCTTTTTCATTTTTTAATTCAACTCAAATCAAATCTTTGATTAACAGACACCCAGACAACAGACATGATGTAAAAGGTCAAACACACCAGGACATGGGACTATTAAGAAAAAATATGGCCCCTTTAAATGGTCAGAAGAGTCGTTCCATATGAACTCAACCAGAGGTCCCACAGTCACCATCTCAGATATGGCATAAAAATTTGAATTGGTGCCTCTACATGTATTAGGAACTTGTGCAAAATTTTAGGTGGGAAATCTTAGGGGTTTCTGAACTATGGGCCTTTAGAAAAAGGGATGCACCTATTTTTGACACTAGTGAATGAATTGCGTATGTTCCTGAGTAGGCAAATCTGGATGCCAATATCTCTGAAACAAGCAAAGACTTCTGGCAGAAATGTAATTTTCTGGGTAATTTGGGGAATTCCACACAATTCCCACAAGGCCTGTGTCTTCTAGTTTCCCGAGTTATTGATGATGCCTTTATGCGGAAAAATGGAAAAATCAATTTTCAGGGGGCCAGTGTCAGCCTACAATCACTACAACAGGCTATTGATGCTGGATTCTTACAATCTGAGGACAGGACTGCCTGCAGGAGGGAACCTGACTCTGCTAAGGTCTTAATTTAGAACTTATGGGACTCTAAAAATGGTTCAGGCTTAAAAAGTACACTTTTTGACTAATTTTTCACTGGCAAATTCAAATGTGAGCAAATGGAATAGCTTTTTACTCTCACTGATCACGTTTATGCTTAAAAACATTGTTATTTTTATTGCAAAGAGCAGAACATGCAAGTTTCATATTTCATTTTGTTCGCTACAGAGTTAAATATCAGCAATGATCCAGCCCACAGTTAAAAATCTCATAAGCTCTTAGTTCTCCTGTGGTAAAGAAAACCAGTGGGATGCTAACCTCCGCCTTAGCCTGCAAAAATATGCCAACCCTGCCCCCCTCTATCTCTGTTGGCTTTAATGGTGTTCTCTGTATTTTCAGAGGCACACAAATGGACCCCTTACTCCATCTTTGGTGTGTCTCCTAGTGAAACACCATCTGAACTACACTCTCTGGCCAAAGAGGTAAAAACCACATTTCACTACAGTTGTTTTAATCATGAAAAAAAAACAGGATGCCATTTCGGAAATGGTTACACCCACTTGTGTTTGAAACAGCCTATCAAACCATCTTTGCAGGAAAGCAGCAGCAGTGGCAAACCAATGGATGACTTTCATGCCTTGGTGAAACTTTCCGAGGAGCTTCAGGAGACTCAGAAAACACTTTCTCTTCTTCTTCAGAACATGAGGGGAGAGGGGAAGTCGGGGTACTGGACCAGAGTTGCTGAAAGACTCAACAGAGCGTTCCTTATCTTTTATGTTACAGTGATCGCACTGTTTCTAATTGTTATATTTTATATATGGAAAAGTGAATAAAGCTTTTAGCTTATTCTCGGTATACTAACTGTTTAACAAAGTAATTACAATAACTTCAGCTTTAATTTATTGAACTCTATTTTTACTCTTAATTCGCTTCTGCATGTCATAGCATCCATCGTTACAGAGCATGTAGAAACTTAATATCTGTGCCTTAAAAATCTCTGATCCTCTTTTACCTGGTATTTATGTTGCCTATAGAGGTGATGTTACAATTTGTCTGCCAGACTAGCAGTTCCACCCACTGAGCACAAAGAACAACATTTATTGTTTGACATCAGTGGCAAGAAATGTTGAAAAGCTTTAATTTACCTGTAAAGTGCAGTGTTTAGTCATTTTTAGTAGGGCTGGGTATTGTTAAGAACCTCATGATTCGATTCGATTTTGATTCTTTGGGTGGCAATTCGATTCAGTTTCGATTCAGTAAGAAGCAGAATACACAAAGAATTAGATTACCTGTTGACAATTTTTTTTACTTTGATGCCAATGTGAACATATATGGTATGTCGTGAAGTACAAAAGTAAAAACATGACAGTTAACACTATAATAATAAATGTCCACCTGGTCTTTTTTGTCAGTAAATGTGTCAGCAAATGTCCTTAGAATACATTTTTCCACCCTTTTTTCACAAGAAATAAAAGTAAACAATGCTTGCAGGTATTTGTCATTATTATGTTATAAATGCTTACAACAGTGTGTAATTAATAATAAAGAAAAGAATAAAAATGGCTTTGAATTTTCAGTTGGATTCTCTTCATAAACAATTGTAAATGAACATGCAGAAACTTTCTGAGATGACCAAAATTAAACTCAACCTATTTCACATTAACTCAAACATTTTTGTTTGCCTACAACATTTAGTGTCCATGTTACAGCCTGTTATATTGGACCATTTTACTGATGGTAGTCCCTGAAGCAGTTTCTGTCCAGCTGAAGACAGAGATCTCGACATTTCTTCCTCCAATATTTCCAAAATTACTATTTATGGAATCCATAAAAAAAACAAACTATGATCAAAAAGACGATAAATGACAAAAAAGAGATGATAAAACATGCGGAAAATACATCGGAAATACGGCAAAACACAGAGAAAATACGGCAAAAGAACGAAAAGAAAACACTCCAGAATGATACTAATGCTATTGTGTTTAATATTTTACATTATTTACACAGAAAATACTGATAAACCGCCGTTAAATCACTCTCATGTTCGGCTCTCAGTTCTGTCATTCTGCAGTCTTCTCTTCTGCCACCGGCAGCAGCTGGATAAACCATGAAAAGGTGCACAGTGCCCTCCACTGGCCAGGAGGAGAATCGATTCAGAGGATTTGCTGAATTGATATTGAGTTGTGAGGGGAATAATTGCAATGCATTGCTGAATCGATATTTCTGCCCATCCCTAATTTTTTGTAGGCCTAAATAATTCTGATGATGTTCGTTACGGTGCATATAGATTCAAGTTTAATTTATGTTTAAAAATGAATAAATAAAACTTTTTGAGCCACACAGTTGCATTAAAATGCAGCATTTATAAGCCTGAGTTATTGGATAAAACCCTGTAGAGATTGTAACCATGAATCTGTGATTTTGTCTTCATCCAAAATGAGACTGATGTTTCGACATTTTCTCTGAGAATACAGTTTTAGCATCTGTTTAACTGTTGTGTCCTCATATTTATTTTCAATGTGACAAGAATTGGTCAGGTACTTTAACTTCATGAAAATATGGGAAAATAGCAGAGATAATTGGCCAAATGCACTGTAAAAACTCCTCCAGATGCCTTGTTGACAGAACTTAATTTTGTAAACTGGATTTCTTCTAATAAATAAAGTTTACATTTTTCTGTTTCTATTTAAGTTTGCATAAATAAAAAATTGACTTTATTCTTGAGACTCCATTGTTTAGTTGTTTTTAACTTTCATTTGACATTAAAAAATGGATTCAGCAGAACTTCAACATGAATTGACTTCACAAAAGTCAGTTTTACAGCTTGTCTGAATATGCCTCACTGGCACAGCTCCTCCTGCTGGACAATGAGAGCAAAGATGTTGTGATAATTCACACTAACTATAGTGTCGGGACAACCTACCACAGAGGCAGAGCATGCCAAGCACAACACAACAGGAATTTTCCAGGAAAAGCACAACAAATACGATCTGGAGAAAGTAGATTTTCCTGAACATGTGGCCTACCCTCTGCCAGGGTTTCATCTCAACTTGGCTTTTGGGATCAGGCGCAGAGAGTTTGGAGAGGAGCAACTTCTTTTCAGTCATCGTCCAGCAGGAAACTTAAAAACACCAAAAAAGGAAACTGAATTTATTAGAAGAAATCCAGTTTACAAAATTAAGTTCTGACAGCAAGGCATCTGAAGGAGTTTTTACAGTGGAAAAACTTACTTTGACTTTACTCAAAAAAATGATGCAACATTTTCCAATCATTTTTTTTTTGTTTTATGAACTTACTGGTTTTATTGAGTAAGTACAACCTAATATTATTCACTTCACGTTATGTAACAAAGTTAAGTCGATTCTACAAAAAGCAGAGTGCATTAGTTTGCATCAATGTAAAGCAGGCAAGAAACTAAGTTACATTAGACTTAAGATGAGTAACATGAGTAAAAAAACAAGTTAATTTCATGTTGTGTTTATGTGGACCTGTGTAATACTGCTCACTTAGTTTCATTATTTTTTTAACCTTATGAATAGTGTGTCTTGGGATGCCTATAATTAAATGTATATAGTAATTAGATTAGATGTAAATATAGTGGTGATAGTAGTAAAAGACAATATTACTGAGACCAAGGATTAATCCAAATCAAGATAATTCATATTTAAATTACATTTTTTGAGATAAAGTTAATGGGAGCAGCATGTACCCAAGTAAATCATGCAAGTAAATCATAAAAGTTTGGGTTTTCAGTGGTTCCGTCTTTGTTGCTTGGGTGCCTTTTCATTAAAAAAAAAACCCAAAACATAACTTTACAGTTTTGAGGATTTTGTTCTTGTGTTTGGGACCATTTTGTAACTTGACATTTTGTTTTGTTTTGCTTCAGTTTTTGTTTTGTTTCATTTTAAAACCGTTACACACTATATTTATATTGAAAGCATAGTTTGAATCTACAAGGTAATGTTTGACACACTTCTGGAACATTTGTTTGATTAAAACATTTTCTGGAGAGGTTTTTGGTTGCTGTTTCTCATGGTTATTTTTGGTGTTGACTTTGTTTTGCTTTTGTGATTATACCCCATGATAAAAGTCTGGGCCTTGTTGGTATGGGTGTTCAAAGACAGTTGAGCATGAAAGAAACCACCTTCCTGTATGTGACACACTTGCTGTTTGATTGACCTCTGAGTCTGTTGGTGGACTGTGGCAGGATTGACTTCTAATGACGTGGTCAATGGACTGCTGTAGGATGGAGGTCAAGCTGCAGGCAGGAGGCGCAGTCTTACTAGAGACAAGCATGCGGTCTGTTGGCAGGGGCCCTCCAATGATGGCTACACAGTTGGCCAATTAGAATCTTCTGGTCTGCATTTCACACTGTTTTACCCTTTTTATGAAAATTCTTGTCCATTTTCAATGTGGAAAATACCATTTGAATGTCAAAACACACAAAAACAGAGATCGTCTTGAAATAAATGTGCAGCACAAACAATCCTTTTATTTTTTGTATCATTTCACACAGCAATTGCAAAACTGAGTTTTAATATTGTTGCAAAAACTCATTTAAACTATCTTTGAAAACTTTACTAACCTTGCCTAACCTGTCATTTGTTTCCAGGTGATGTTAAGCTGAAAACACTTATTTTTGGGGGGTTGTTATTGATGTTACCTGTAAAAAGTTCATGCTAAATGATTTTATTTAAGTTTGTGAATCTTTTTAGTATTGTGTTTTTGTGGTTTTGGGTCTGTTGCTTCTTGCTTTATTTGCAAAGAAAAATTCACACTTTTGCAGTTCCTTTTAAATGTTTTATTTTATTGTGGATTTTGTTGCTTTTTAGTTTAATGGTTTTTAAATTGATGGTTTTTGTTTTGCTTGTTTTTCCTGCTTTGCTTTTATCTCTAAACCTTTTTAAACCTTCATTTGTACAATATTAAACAAAAGTACAGTTGGACTTGTTCTAGGTAACTTTCAGAACTTTGATTTTGTTCCCCAGAGGACATTTTGTGAACGGTATTTGTTATTTTATACAATTGCGTTAGACATCAACGTTTTTTGCTCTTGTGATTATTGCCCACCATTGAACTCTTAGAAGAGCCATTGAGAACTGCTTCTTACTTTGTTTCTGGTAGTTTTTTGATCCTTGACTGAAATAATTTTACACTTTTTCTTCTTGCCATTAAGATTACAAGAACCTCTGACTTAATTTCTGGTCGTTTTGTTGAGATGCTTGACTAAAATAATTGTTCTTTTTCGGCACATTATTGTATTTTTTTAACTAAAGATGAAATTGTTATAACATTCTCAAGAAAAGACTCCAAGGCATTCTTTCAATACCTTTATTTTTATGGCATGGTCATATAAAGATCATTTTGTGTCTGAGCTACTGAATAACTGGGCCACAACAGACTCCAGTTGATCAGGCAGCAAAGACGCCGTACTGTGTGAGAACTTGAGCACACACCAGGACAACAGGTTAGTGTCCAGGCCCTGACTCTAGACTCACTTGTCATGCTGACATTTCTCAGCATGATCAGTTTAGTGTCCGAGACGTGTTTGTGAGGGGGACCTGCAGGCCGCAGGAACCATCCACCTGAACATCCAACCCCTACAGAAGAAAAAGAGAATGATGAAAGAAATCTGAAAAATGTGTGACATTATAAATATAATGCAGACAAATGACCTGATCTGAATTACCTGTATTTGACTCACCTGCTATTGGCTTTAGGTGGACTACAAGACCAGAGGATCCACAAACCTTACCAGCATCACTTAAGCAAGATGGCGAGGGCTTTCCAGCAGCAAAGAAAAAAAAAAAAATCCCCTTTTGGCAGGAAAACGATTTCTCTCCTGGTCAATTCTCTATAGCTGAAATAATCCTTCCAATTAGGACAGAAAATGGTTGCTCTCCATCATCCAACCCCCTTGCAGTAAAAAAATATCCCTCCCATTAGGACAAAACAGTTGCTTTGCAAATCATGCAAGGGAAACAAATTAAACTTTAATTTACTTCTATTAGTTTCCTATCCACAGATAGATGTATCAACAGATTTCAGCCTCTGATTTGCCTGATGTGTTACAGATACTGTTTAACTTTCAAATCTAATCTTCAAAAAAAAAAAAAAGGACGACTTGCTGTCCACCATCCAACTTCTCTAGTAAAACAATCCCCCTTAAAACATTTACTTAACGCCATCCAACCACTCTAGCAGAAAATAATCTGATGGCAGAAAACATTTGCTGTCCACCATCCAACTTCTCTAGTAAAACAATCCCCCTAATAACCTTTACTTAACGCCATCCAACCACTCTAGCAGAAAATAAATAATCTGATGGCAGAAAACATTTGCTTCCCACCATCCAACTTCTCTAGTATAACAATTTCTCATATAACATTTACTTTAAGCCATCAAACTTCTCTAGCAGAACAATTTTCCTTATGAGGACAAAACATTTAAAGCCATCCAACCATTCTAGCAGAAAATAAATAATCTGATGGCAGAAAACATTTGCTTCCCACCATCCAACTTCTCTAGTATAACAATTTCTCATATAACATTTACTTTAAGCCATCAAACTTCTCTAGCAGAACAATTTTCCTTATGAGGACAAAACATTTAAAGCCATCCAACCATTCTAGCAGAAAATAATCTGATGGCAGAAAACATTTGCTTTCCACCATCCAACTTCTCTAACAATCCTTCTTATAACATTTACTTAAAGCCATCAAACTTCTCTAGCAGAACAATTTTCCTTATGAGGACAAAACATTTAAAGCCATCCAACCATTCTAGCAGAAAAAAATAATCACTGATGGCAGAAAACATTTGCTTTCCACCATCGAACTTCTCTAGTAGAACAATCCCTTTTATGAGAATAAAACATTAACTTAAAGCCATCAACCTTCTCTAGCAGAAAATTATAATCTCTCCTATAAGAACAACAGTTGCCTCTTACTATCCAATCCCAAACAACGTTTCTGCGCTACGGTGTGATGGTTGAAAATTGACCAATATTTTCTCAAATTTTGCAACGCAAAATCCTGGAAGCAACACAAACCTGGCAGCAAATATCTAACATTTGTCTTAAGCAGTCATTATCAGTACACTTTAACTTCTCTACAAACAATTTTATCAACGAGCTAAATATCTGATTACATAATAGCACTTTTAATGTAAATTAAACTAACCTGTCAGTTGTTCATTGATTGTTTCAACCCCTTAGAATTTTTCATAGGTTAAATACTGCAGACTTTACAAACATTGAAAAGAATTCAGCGTAAACGGATAAATATTAGAGTAATGACCAATATAATTTAAATCCATTTAATTAAATTCAGACTTTAAATTATGACACTAAAACTCACTCAACTTTTTGCTCTGGATTTTTTTCTTCAACTGTAGTTGATGAAGTTTTATTGTTATAATTGTCAAATATTAAATGATTTAATACTTCCATCTACCATGAAGCATGAAACATAAGATTAGTTTGTTTTATTTTTTTTTTAATTGCGATAGTAAGAAGAGTTTGAAATCATCTTTATCAGTTCTTATCAATAACTGAATTATAATTGAATATAGTGGCGTAATTCTACAAGCAAGCTCGTCTAGCATGCATAACTTCCTTTTTGTGTGCAGCAACTTTTTCCACATTCAGGGTTGCAGACTGAAGTTTGTCAGTATTTCTGTGGTTGCCAATGCAAAACTTCATTTACAGTGGGCACAGTGCCTAATTGCTGTGACTCTTAGTGAAACTAACGCAGCGTGAGGACATAGCATGTACGTGGCTCAAGATGGTAAAGGAAGCTGGGCACTCGTCACTATATGGTCTGTGCGGGTTAAGTGGATAAATGTCAGGTCAGACTTGGGAGCAACATCCTGGGTCAGAAATTGCCCAATCATCATTCCTGAAGGCTCATCTGCTGCACCCCAGCAACGTCAACCCAACGCCATTAAATAGGCGTAAACGTGCTCAGTTTAAGGGCGCAAGGGTGCAGACCTTACGCCCTGAGGCTCCGGAGGCAAGGGACACCAACCCCTTTCAGCTGTGTTACCAACTGCCGTAACCAGTAGTGCCCTAGGAAGGCAGCTTGCACCGCGCAGACAACACAAAGACAAACAAAGAGAATAAAAACAGCCTGGATCCTCCTCGGGCTGGAAGAACCATCTCCCCCAACAGTGGCACAAGGACAGCCAGCAGATATAGACCGGTTTATTCATTTCCTGAAGGCAGAAACTAAGTTAAAACTGACATCCACTCCGAATCAGTTAAGTAGAAATCTATATATAGATGGAGTAGAGACAGAAAAATGCACATAATTCAAACATGCGTAACAGATATACTGTTTAACCTTACACATGATTTAAAACTATTGGCTGGGAAACATTTGTTCTCAGCCATCTAACCCCTCTAGCAGAAAAAATATTCCTCTATTAGGACAGAAAACAGTCACTTCCTGCTATCCAACTACAAACTAAGTCCCTGGGTGGTCTTATTATGAATACACCTATTGCTAATTTATAAAATAACCTTACAATTATAGCAGCTCTAAATATTTATAATTTAATTACATAAATCACAAAACATTAGTTTTACCAACAAAAAAAAAAAAAAAAATCAACTGACCTCTGTCTGCTTGTTTAATGCACTGGTCCAAGTTTGTGATGTTGGAAATGTGTCTTCAGTGATCCGTGCAGTTGAAATGAAATCAAATGTAAATTGGTACAGCTGAAAATTTGCCAATGTGCCCCGAACGGAAACTCGCTGCCAGTGTGGTTTCAAATCTGGTGCTCTTTAAAATATTTAAGGGAAGAAAATCCAGGGAAAAATTAAGTTCTCGCAAGTTTTTTGCTTTACGTTGATGCATTTTAATTGTCTTCATGCAAATGCATTTAAAGCACTTTTAAATCGTAACGATATTCGTTTAAGGAGAGCTCTTTAAAATTTTTACGGTCACTGGTATTCTACTGAGTTTTCATTGGAGCATTTTCTAATGCCATTTTGTGGTAGATTCACCTTGGTTTAGTAAGTCATTAAAAATGGTTTTGTTAATTTTGGTGGTGAAAATTCGTCTATTTTTGACAGTGAAAATTCATCTTTTTTTAATGGTGAAAATTCGTCTTAAATTGTGAAAATTTGTCTTTTTAATTGTGAAAATTTGTCTTTTTTAAGTGGATTATTAGTAAAGTCCAGCCTAACAAACAGGTACAGCATCTAGAAATAGTAATTATGGCAACTCCATAAAACTGGCACAAGCAGAAACACACCAGTGATCTACTTTGCCACAGAAAATGCAGTCAACTTCAACTATGGTAACATGACACCAGGTCCACACGAAGTTTACTCTAAACCTTTCCACTAAATGAAGTGAGGCTGTAATCTGCCCCACTGCTGCAGGATTTGAAGGTCCACCTGAAAGAGAAGTTCCAGCGAAGGTCCACCTGAAAAGTTGCTGTGACTGTTCCCTCAACAACTAACTTTGACAACAACTACTACAACAACAACCCCCACCACCACTACAACAACCAATTAACTACAGAAACAGTCACAGCAGTAAAACCAGCAGCACCACCCGCAACACCCCACAAGAATCAGCCGTTCTCCGCTCTTGGTGAGCCGCCCCGGTGCGCTCATTCAGCAGCACGGGGGTTGCAGGCTCACCCGCCCTGGAGGACGGCTTGACTCTTCAGATGGGGTGAGTAAAAAAATCTGTCCTACCATTGATGATCAAAAAAAATGGACTCCTTCCTGCGATTCCTCCTTTACAACCTGAAAATCAAGGATAAAAACGGTTCATCGTTTTGCATCACAGCTTGTCTTTCAATAAAATACATTTCTCAAGACATCCTGACATATTTACCCAAAGTTTGAAATCTCTCTCATCTATTTAAAACAATATATATCTATTTAAAAAACAATTTGTATCAATAAGGCCAGACACAGGTGAAAAAAAGCTCAATGTTAGCAGAGCATAATGTTTAACATTTTTAATAGATACTTTTTAAAAAGGCAGATTTTTGTGCTTCTACTGAGTGGCTGATTAGACCTGGCCTTTAGGGTTGAACTGGTGCTTTTCCATGGGTACCGATTTGAGACCAAATTCCCTCTGAATCAGTAAGGATGTGCCCAAGCTCTGGTCACATTTTGGAATTCATAGCTTATTAGCATTTAGTGTAATGAATTCAACATGTACCACAGCAAATGGTTATTATTAATATATTCGGTATTCTATTTATCCTTGTCAAACTCTGTGCTTAAATTCAGCACCATGAGTAACAGATTTTCACTTACACCTGTTATATATATAATTTAATCAATAACAAAATGCCACTCTTTGGTTATATTAAATCAATTGGGCCAAACTTGATAATAATTTGCTATTCTAACAAAATAATTGCTGTAGTATCACTGAATGAAGTGCTTTTCTTTTTACTCGAGTAGAGTAGAGTGCTACTTTTATTTGTGTTAAAGAAAAATATTTAAGTCATTTTACTTTTGAGAACAGTCGTTTTGTACGCCTTGTACCCCTGCAGGTTTTAAAAGTGATCCACAATCACTGTTGACTCGAGCACACACGTTCACTCACCTGTCGGTTAGGAGGAGAAGGCCGAGCCGCCTGGAGTCCGAGCCGTCGGAGTCCAAGCCCCCTGAAGTCCGGAAAGTCAGCTGGAGTCTGTGAGCAGAGGGCAAAACCTCTAGGGCTGTGAAAAGAGGCCCATGAGGAAGTGCCAAAACCTGTGGGTCCCGAGTGTTCACTTGGGGCCGTCTGCAACAAAAAAAAATGAAACCTTACTAAATGCAGGGCGAATACGGTTTTCACAGCTTTAATAGACAACTTTGCAGCCTGGTTCAAAAACGACTTCAGTCTTAAAGTATAATAAACCCATGTGCTCTCACTGTGAGGGGATGTTTTTTTTATTTTTTACTCACTTGTTGATCTACGTACAAAAATCCCACCTACCTAAAATCAGTTCTAATGAGTCTTTAAAATTGACTTCAGCCTAAAATATACATATCAGACTTTAATTGTATTTTGGGAATTGTAACCTTTAAAAGTCCATCATGTTTACACAACAATGTTTTTTTAAATTATATCTATAAAATGCATTAAAGATTAGTATTTTAAGTCCCTGAGACAGGCAAATGTATGGCAGCAACATTGATTTTGGTTCATTGTGTTTTATTTTGCAGGCAACCCTGTAGAAAACAGTTGATATTTAGAGGCAGCTTTGTATGGAAGTCGAGCCATCTGGTGGAAAAATACGAAAATTGATCGCCAGTAGTCTGAAATGAAATCTTAAAAGTTGAGCATTAGTTATTTGCGATAAATGTGGGAGTTAAAAAAAAACAAACAACAAAAAACATTTTCAACAAGGAACAAATGGTTGTTTTTTTGTCATTTTTTGCCAATTTAATTCTAAGAATATAATACAAAAATGTTCATTCAATACAGCCAAAATGGTTTGAAAATAATGTCATTAACATCTTAATGTTAAATTGCTAAACAAGGACGGGAGAGCAGAGTTTTGGCTGATAGGACAGTGCTTAGAAGGCTTCTAATATGATAGAAATTATAAACCTTTCAACAGAAAATCATTTAATACCATATATAAACTCCAAAAAAGGTGTTTTTCAACTCATTTTTATTCATATAGACTTCTGAAAAAAATCATAATGATATTATGGATGTTGCACAGTGGTCTATTTTGGCCCTCCATGCCAAAAAAAAGGTTAAAACCAGGGATGGGAAATTTTCATCACCAAGAGGGACAACAGTTTAACTGCCAGAGGGACATTTTTTTGTAATTTGAGGGGTACATAAAATACATACAAAAAGACTTCACATCTTATTGTATCTTAACTTAAATGTAACTTGCAAAAATCAATCTGACAGGCAAAAAACAGAATTTAAGCCAGTTTCAGCCACTTTTTGGTGGTGGTCACCTAATATTGACTGGTATCAAAGGCATATTTTGTTTTTTCAAATGTATGAAAAGAAAATTTAACATTACAGCTTCGTGTGTCACTTTTTGATGCTGTCCTGGCAGATTTTGACAAGTTTTAAATTGACTGGCAACTAAGAGGAGGAGGGCATATGTTAAACCCTGTGTTAAATCCTGCTGTTTGTGCACTGTGAACCAACATGGTTATCAGCCATTACCTTTGAAAAACAAAAAAAAAGTTCAAGTTAAAGTTCTAGCTTTATTTTAACATAGTTGAAAGAAATGTAGGGGAATTGGTGCTCAAAATGGCATAAATCAATGATTAGTCGATGATTAAATGGACTATTACAGGCAAAAGTTCCTATGAAAACTGTCTGACCAGCTTTCACAAAAGTGTGAGCAATTCTTGTCAGGAACAAAATTAAAATGTACTTCTCCTTAAATTGAGAGAAACCATCCCCAAGGTTTTACAAATGTTTTATGTGCTGGGCCTTATTTATTTGATTAGGGTTATGATACCAGAATGTAAACTTGATAAAGTGCCAGAAAAAATGCATTGATATCTGTATCAATATAAAGGCAAAAAAAAGAAACCATAAAAATTATTAATAGTCCTTGAATAAATATTTTTTTTCAATAAATTTATAGTGAAAAAAAGTGTAGATCTATAGACTAAGTCTGAACATTATATATTTGCATTAAACCTTTAAAATTTAATTCCTTATTTTAAAGGCTCTGGAAACCCACACAGCTGATAGCGAATTAACCCTCAATTAGACCTCTTCTCAGGACTGTGTGGTTGATTAGTTTGAAGCTCCCCCACCCTGTGAAATCTGTTGAACTTGTCCTTGCAGGTGGACCATCAACCTGTTTTTATTTCAGCTGGTCACAATCAAAATGTCTCTGCAGCCCCACCTGTGTTCAACCTCTCCCAGGTCTAATCAACCAGTCACTGAAAACACCTGCATGGGTGACCAGGGCCCACAGCTCATCTTTCTCTAGATGTTTAAATAGTAAACTCGGGACGATTGTTGCAAACATTTTGTTTTCAAATAGGTAAATCTAAGATTTAACAAAAAAATATTTGGCAGGGTTTTAGAGTTTTACAAAGTCTAGCAATTTCCATATATATATATATATATATATATATATATATATATATATATATATATATATTTAGCTTTTAAAACAATTATCTGCAGGTTCCAATATCACTGATAATATCATGCGTCCCTATTAATAATCGTTTTAAAACTGACAAATCACTAAATCACTCAAAAAGTTACTAAAATATGTCTTTACATTTTTGGAAACCTCTTTCACATTTTTTCTTATATCACCATATTCAAAAAGAATATAATAAATATCAAATTAACACAATATATATTTCTTAAAAATCTAACTAAATCACACAATCTGGTTTAAAATGATTAAGTTTGAATGTTCCTGTCCTGAATGTTTTATTTCTGCATATTTTAAAAACACAAATAAAGGAATAAATAAAACACAACCTCAAAATGACCCTCTAAAAACTGAACATAAATTATATGTTTTGGTCTTTTACAACAAATTTCTTCTCTATATACTCCACCACTGTTGCCTCAGAAATATTTGTAATAATTGTGCGGTAACTTTTTAACATTTGCTCCATGAAAATCAGGGTTTTGCTGTCCTACACTTTAAAAAATACTGGTTTAGGTAGTTCTTTCCCTTTGTGTGAATAGGCTCTTCAGTTCTGGGTTAAAAATCTAGATGTAAATCCGTTTGGAAGCTTAAAGACTTTCAAGAATACTGGATGAAACATTTTAGTATCGTTTTGAAATGCGGTATTAAATGTACTAAAGTAGTAGAACTTTATTTTACAATTTTTTGCAACCTTATCATTCTAACATTAGCGGACTATATCTACAACAAACTACACAAAGTTGAAGGAGACAAATGCTACTAAAAACTTTCAAACAGCTTAACACGGGCACACAGAAGTTGAGTAAAGCGCTTACCTTTAGCACAGGTGTGTCGGACAACTCCAGACTGACGGGGAGGGAATTTCAGCCATCTTTTGAACCTGCTTTTCATTTTACTTTCTGCTAATGAATCCATTTCTCTTCATTTAATTGCAGGTTAGGCATCTACACCTAAACCTAGACTGGTACTAACTAAGTAAACTAACTCTTGGTCTCCGGCAGTATGTGCGTTGCTGCCGCCCTCTGAGTCAATCGTCTAATCCTCTTCAGTGCGTCCTCTTCACCTCAAGGGTCCAAATGTTTGGCCCACCACATATTTAATCCCCTCATGACGTGGTCGAAATTTCGCGCCACACCTGCCGGTTCACTGCCCGGAAATTGAGTGCTTCGGTTCCTCAGATGGGCCACACCTGCAGACGCAGCGGAGGCGGAGGTAGACCATTAAGTAGGCCCACACCTGTGCAGTGCATCGTCCTCGGGTGACTGTAAATTAGCTTTGGTGAATGTAATTCTGGTTAATTATGGCCTCTAGACTAGTGCCACTGAAATACAACCAGAAAGAACATTTGCGCGTTTCCTTCTTCTTCAGTTAAAAAGCAGCTAATTATGAGTCGATGGAAATTTAGACTCTTTTCAGTGATCCGGGTCTTTTGGCTCAACTCAGTGATGAGATCCGACTCTCTCCCAAACGACTCTTTCTTTAGTATACCCTTTTGGCATCATTAAATCATCCAAATGTATCAAATAAATCTAATAAACTAGACTGTTATTAGAATTAAGTGTATTATTACAGAAAACAATTTAATTTTATACAAACCCTAATTCCAATGAGGCTGGGAAGTTCTGTTACACGTAAATACAAACTGAAAATTTGCAAATCCTTTCAACTTAAATTCAATACAGAGACAGAATATACAATGTTTAAACTGATTAACTTAATTGTTTTTTTTTTTTTTTTTTGGCAAATATTCACTCATTTTGAATTTGATGTGACAACACTACACAAAAAGCCAGGATAGGATCATGTTTACCAGTGTGTTACTTCACCTTTCCTTTTAATAACACTCAATAAGCGTTTGGGAACCGAGGACACTAATTGTTGAAGCTTGTAGGTGGGAATATGACATCTCCATAAGTCATAATAATTTAATTATTCCATCAATTTGTGTTAAATCTGTGGACTTAACTCTTAAAAATGGTTTATTGTCAAACCAGCCATTGTAATAGGACTTCTCTGGGTTATATGTAGGCGATGCATGAAAATATAATCTGTTTTCCCCAGTGCTACATCAGTTATGATATTGTTCTATGAAAAAAATAGCTACAACCTAAATATTAGGCAACAGAAGTGGGATTCATATTCATCGTTACCTGGATATATGTCTTCTCAGTAATTTGATACGATTTGGTGTAGCATCATGGCCTCGTCTTCGTCATAACTGACGTTAAGGCTCCAAACACTTCTATAACATCAGCTAAGGATCTATAGTGCCCGTTGTGAACATTGTCAAACAACAAAAACCTTGAAGCTTTTAGTCGTATAAAAATATTTGACTGCTTCCTTCTCTCTGATTTCTGTTTTCAGTCTGTGTTCTTTGCCCCTTTGCACAAACTTCAACATTTATCGGATTCATTACTGTTATGTTTCTGAGAGCTTCCCAACTGTGGTTATTAGAGAGAGAACTTTCACTAAAAAGTCATGCCACAAAGCTAAAGCAGTTTTGTGTGTAATGTCTGGTTAATGCCATGCAGACTAGCATCTATTTTCCTTAGGCTAGCTTGTACAGTTAAAACTCAAACTCAATGTAATTAGCTTGTTTAATAAAAACAGTACTTCACATTAATTAATTGTTTATTCAGATAGAAATAGTTATTTTATAAAAGAAAAAGTTCATATTTTCATTAATTACAGTAGGAATGTCTGTAATCAGCAGATTAAGGTGCACTAATGCTAAGCACTAAAATCATTACTCAATTTAACAAAAGATTTTTTTCATCAATACGAGGCTGCAATTTTGGTCAAGTTTGGTTTTAAAGCAGTTGTAGCCTTGTTGCCTAAGCTGTAGCTCCTGTCATTACCTGTATATTTACAAAATACTGCATTTTAACTTGTGTTATTACCGTTTATTAGTTTTGGGTGTCAATAAATGTCAGAATCTTTTTGTTTACTTAATAAAAACCAATGTAAACCAAAATTTTTGGTGTTGTTGATCAGTTCCAGTCCAAATTACTGAAGTTCTTCATATTTTCTTCAATGTGTACAAAGACTCTTCAGGTTGAATTCAACATTAATAGTTGCTGATAACTGCAGCCCGATGATGTGTGGTGCCAATCTCACTGCACAGCTCAAACGTAACAACCACTTTCTTACAATAGTTTATTTCAGCCGTGAAAAACTGAGGGCTTCAGTTGACTCACCCAATCAGAAACATCGCTGTGACACTCAAGGATTCTGGAGTGTAGCAGGTTTGCCTGTTATCACAACTAAACCATGTTTTTTTTTAAAAATCATGTAATATTAGACTCACTTGTGTCTTCAGGTCCACTTAAAGTATTTCTCCATCCAAATACTCTGTTGTAAGACTTGAAACTGCTTTGTCCATGAGGTCAAAGAAAAAGTATGAATATGAGTTCTTAAACATTTCCTTCACAAGAGCTATTCGGGACACAGAGGGAAGACTGTTTTGCTTTTTTTGTGCATTTTGGGGACCATCGCATTACTTGTTTTGCATATACAGCAATTTCACCATCATTCAGCAGAAGTGTCAGTGATTTCTTTAAGGTCTTACTCTGATTTGAGTTTTCTTTTATTCTTATGTTAAGTGACTGGGATTACATTGACTAAGTACTCGAGTAGAAATGTAAACCATTCTGGTACATTTATACATTCTGCTGATATTAAATTCAATATATGGTATACAATACATGGGCTAAAATGGCTGTCAATTCTGACAAAAAATGTCATATCTGCCAAAAGCGATAATCAAATTTTTGGCAATTATGTGCGGATAGCAGTATTGTTCTGATAATACTCTGCATTCCCAGTTGTATAACCAAAAAAAACAACTTGACGTCCTTGTTCAGCAAACAGCTTTGTTCTTAAAAATAAAAGGAATATCTAATCTATCTATTTGCCTGTTTAAATCTCATTAAGGATGCCTGGTTTTGGATAGGTAGGGACATGATTGAAGTCATGATGAAGTTTGGTTGAGACATCATGCACAGTATGACAGTGTCCGCAGTGTCACATTTTCTTTAACTGTGTTTTAAAGCCTTCTTTTATAATCAAAAGGCTAACATCACATGGCTTTGTTCAGATCTTTCTACTGTCAATAGTTTGCAGTTTCCGCTCATATAAAATAGAGCCAGTCACCTAGAAGAAGCTCCTCATAGCCCATTAGGATTCCTTTGTGCACATCCTTGAACTTTAACTATAAAAAGACCTTTTTCCATGACTGTCTCTCAGGTACACATGTTCAACCCACTTAAAATGGCTCTGAAACCTTCCTCGGAGAAGCACTGAGTTAAAGTACTGGATGTAAAACTTTATGAAAGTCCATGGTTGATGTTTTCTAAGGAAGTAAACAGCTTTGGCTTGATTGCAAATTGATCTAACCACAGGCTACTAATTGTCAAGGGGCATAACATTTCCTGGAAGATTTGTTGCATTAGGTTTGTTAACATCATTAGATGAATATTGGGTGGTTTATAAACTGGCCCTGCCTTGGAACAAGACATCAGACATCTTCAGCAGCACAGACAGGACAGGGAGGCTCACTGATTGTGTGGATCTTTACAGTCATGGTGACTTTGGTGCTGCTCCTGCTGCTGCTAATCTCAGGTAAGTTAGTATGATTCTGTATGATACATGAAGATGTGTGTGTCCAAGTTTGCAAAGATATAGGTCAGTGATCATGCAATTATGATAACAGAGCTGTTAGCAGTGTTTTAGTAAAATGTCCTTTTCACCAGGACAATAAGACTTATCCTTTGAGATAGAGATGTGTCCTTTTGACAGCCTCTAATGCAGTCTAAATGTTTTATCATTTTCAAAGAGAAAAAAGCTTTTCTTCAGGATATTGTAGCAGTGATGTGAGAAACTTTTCCTGTCAAAGATGTTTAGAGCTGTTTTATATAATGATTCAGTTGGTTGAAGTTCATTTCTTTGAGTGAGTGACCAGATGGCATAACAACAATCAACATGACACAAGATCATGGCATGCAGAAATGTTCTGGCCACAATGACTGTCAGCGTTGTCCAGAGTTAAAGCCGAGGTACTTGAATTCTTAGACTTATTCCAGATCTTCACCTTTTAGAAAGACGTTTGCATTTTAACTTTCTCAATCAGTTCTTTCTTTACTTTAATGACTGCATAAAAATGTCATTTTGGTACCTTAAATACATCATTATAAAACCTTAAACAGTTTTGCAGTTAACAGAATGCACAGGCCAGGATAGAGACTGAAACAGAACCCAAAAACCCAAAACTGAAAATGTTTGAGCTTATAGATACTTAATAATGATTAACTTCCAAGCACATTAGCATTGAGCATCAAATAAACCAAAATACCAAACCTTTTGACAGTCATCTCGGAAAAAAATGACTTTGGGTCCTGTTTTTAAAAACTTTAACACAGTGATGAAATCAAATTAAATTGGCAGTTGTTATTTTCAAACTTAACAAACTTGCCGATTGTAACAATTCTTATTTTTAAGGTCAGCCCAGAAAAATGTCTGTTTCATGAGTTTATATACGCTTTTCAAGATGTGTTCAAATGCAACATCAAGAGAGGAAATAAATGTGACACGTGAAACCAGGATGTATCCATTTCAAGTATTTCATTATTAATACAGTTTCTGCCTATTCTTATTAAAGGGATAGTTCAGATTTTTTGAAGTGGGGTTGCGTGAGGTACATGGTGTGAGCCTGAACGTGTGCCAGAGATCTCTCGGTTCAGAAATCTCAGGACAGAAGCTAATGCTATACATTTCTTTACATTGTGCCAGATGTTTTGCGTAATTAAAAGAATTGTGGGAGAAAACAAGCCACAAAAACAGCTTGGGGTCATCACATGCTACAAACAGTTTTTTTCATATCCACTTAATTTCCCACTACCAAACTGCTTTTATTAGGCACTATTGTGAGACACGACACAGCCTACGTCCTACGCCAGCAGGAAGTAACTGCTCATACAGAGATTAGCATAGATTATCAGCTCTGGACTGCATTTCTTTATTAAATAAAAAACTAATAACAACACTACAAACTTCTCTATAGAAAGGATATTTTCATGTCACTTCTGACATGTTTTGTACTTTACACTGCAACACTAGCACCTGCCAATTACATTATCTGATTGCCCAGTAATGAATGTGATTGACGGAGCATCGTCCAATCACCTGCCAGATATGCTTTTGAAGGATCTGTCCATTCCCAAAATTTTTCTATGGGCTCCTTCCCGGATGAACTAGTGAATTATAGCACAACTGTTTCACTGCCCCTTAAGAGGGTTTTATACTGCTTTATTGAGCAAACACTGACCCAACAGCTACAACAGATCACTGTTTCAATAGATCTCACTTGTTTGTGGTCATCTGTTTGAGTAAAAAATGAACCTGATCAGGTTATCCCTTGTGAAAATACACAACCCTCTTGATGACTCCCTCCTGAAAGTACATGTCATGTACAAGGATCTGTTTGTCAGTCTCTTAATATTTAAACCTTCTCATCCTCAATGTTTCCCCTCCAGCTGAACCATCCACTGCATGTAATAAAACCAGCTGGGACATCATACCACACATAAACTTGACTGAAAACAAAAACAAGTTTGCCTTGGCTCGGCCGGTCAATGGCTCCAGTAAAACCACAACAGTCATACTGGGGCTTGTGCTCTATGCTATTTTGGAAGTGGTAAGTTGTTGTTTTAATTCTGATTTATCTGAAAGTTATCCCAAAGTCATAAAATGGCATCCAAGGTTGGGAGCTAACCACAAAAAGGGCTTTTTAATTAACCTTTGTAAGTCTCTATCAATTTTTAAAGAGTTAACAATAATGAAAACTGCTGCATAAGGACAACTTTGGGCATTCATTGTTATTTTTAAACAGTCTACTGACAATTTTGACAGACTTCACTTCTAACACGACATTATTTCCCATAGAAAGAAAAGGAGCAGAAGTTTGTTTCTTACGTCTGGGTTGACCTGGTGAGTCGTCATTTGAATGAGCTAACTTACCACCATGACTCATTGAATTATTTTGTTTTAATGTTTTCCGGTGAACTTTTTTTTGGCAGATATGGGATAATCCCATGATTTCTTGGGACCCCAAAGATTTTTGTGATATAAAATCAGTGGCCCTTCCTCGTGAGCTTCTGTGGCACCCTGATATAACAATTGCACAAAGGTAGGTGTACATACATGCTTTAAAGCCATCAGTGCAGAGTGAGAGGGCTGTACAGGCAAGGGCGCATGATTTAACAAATGTGTGCACTACTCCACACATACGTCCTCCTGAGAACTAAAGAAAAAAAAGAGTCTTACAATTTCTTTTTTGTGTGATTTTCTATCTATTTGGGCCTTAAAAAACAGCTTACAATTTTATTTTTTTTAATAAATTAAGACCCAGCCCATTCATTTACGTCCTTTATAGTGGAAATTTTGTTCACCTGTGTCTTCCTTAAGTATTTAGAGTCTGTAGAGGACATCCTGGGCTTTCCAATGATGTGTCATGTGAAGGGTTTGCATGCCGGGAACTTTACTTTTTTTTTTCAAGATGGCTGACAAACCAAATACCACATTTTATGCAACGAGGAGAGGCAAGTCAAATATTCTTAATCAATTGCTTTTTTTTTTTTACCATGATAATATATATATTCTTCTCCATTAACATGTCAATAACAATATTTTTACATCTGAAAACACTTTCATTTTTTCTGTTTTAAAATAATAATAATTTAATGAATGTCAACTGTAGTGGACACCAGGACCATTTTAATGTATTTAATGACTGCACATTGTTGTTGGAGAAAAAAGTGAATAGAGAGGATTCTATACCGGATAATATGGAGGGAGATTCAGATTTGGAGGTGTCAGATGAGGAAAAGGATGAGGATGAGTATCTGCGAATGACAGGTGAAGATGGTGATGTAGAGGGAGAGTATGGAAAGCCATTTGAGCATAAATTTGATATTGGTGGTATCAAATGTTGTTCAGCTCTACTAGTACTCAAATTATGAGTAAATGCACTAAATTTTACGGGCCATTTACACAATAATGAAAAACAGACAAAAATGGAGAGTTTTCATTGCGTTTGCACCTTCAATTTACACTAGAGCAGTGCCCGGAGTGCCTGAATCTGCAAACTTTTGAAACCAGGGTCCAGAGTGAAAAGTTTTGAAAATGCTCATATCTGTCACTGTCTAAACACAAATCAGCATTGTTAGGGAAAACGGTGACATGCGTAGTACTCTTTCAGATAAAGGTTGCGCACACACTTAGGAACAAGAATAGCTGCCAAGAAACATGTGTGCTGCAAACTGCTTGGTTTGTTATCACTCCTCCAACAAATGTGGATTTGCTGCAGCAATAGAGATGCGCTTGTTATATTTGCCAATGACTAAAGCTTGGGAAAAGTTTGTCTTCACCAGAAAGCCTTAGTGTGCAGACACATGTAACACCGTTGTTTCATGACAAACCTACATCGCCAACTACTGGCCTGGCATGCATGCTGCCGCGTTTTCAGTTGTTCTCGCGGATGTGAATGAGCATCATTTTGAAACCATCTCTGTGTGAACGAGGAGTGCTTTTGAAAACGCAAAGGAAAAATCTTTCCTTTTCTGGTGACAACATTGTTGTGTAAACAGGGCCTTAGTCAACTAGTGCACAAGGAGAGTTTACTCATGAAGCCAAAAGTGTCACTAGTACTACTAGTAAACCTTATATGCTAATAAGGAGGTGGGGAAAAGCAAATTCAGGTATCCCATTGGCTTTTGAAAATATTACAGCCAGTGTGCTGGATTTGGTTATAATTCCTCCTACTTCATTACTTCATTTGCATTAGGCCTACTAGTACTACTAGTGAATCTTTTGTTTTTTTTTATTAGTACTACTAGTAGACTTAAAACATTCCACTAGTACTACTAGTGAGACATTTTGAGTTTACTAGTAGTACTAGTAGGCACAAATTTTGTTTTACCAGTAAAGGTTTTTGGCACACTAGTGCCCTAGTAGACCTTACTAATCAAATTGCCTACTAGTAGACAATTTTGTGCTACTAATACTACTAATAAAGCTTTGAGTTTTTATTAGTAACTTTTCATATGTCTACTAGTACTCTACTAGTAGACAGATCATTGTCTGACTGTGGGAGGCAAGGTTGTCTCTGCCTCTGAAAACATTTTCGAACGTCTCTTTCCCAGATGGATTAGTGAAATATTTCTGTGGTGGATATATGGAACTGTCCGTCTGGCGTGTCAGGTTACCTCTTCAGTGGACATGCTGTGAAACAAAAATAAAAAATATGTGGTGGCCGACGAGGGCAAACGGCCTTCAACAGTTTGTGTTGTGGTCGGTGTGAAAGGTAAGCCAACCAAAAAGCCATGAAGTGTGGCTTGAATTTGCCAAACATTGCAGCAATAAGCATGCTAACATAGCATTCACTGATATTATCAAGCAGAGCACAGTTCACATTAGCATTGCTAGTACTGCCAACTTAAGTCTACAATTCTGTGTGGAATATGGTTATAAATCACTCCAGTCAAGTACCACCCAATGTAGGCTGAATGTAGCTTTATCTTTATTTTATCGCACAGAAAAGCACCCGAACTGCTTTGAGCTAAACAATGATACTTCTCAAAGCCAGTTGTGTTTTTCCAGCTCAAAGTGCAACAACTGGCTGGATAGAAGGAACAAAGACCACAGCTACGGCCCCATCTTGAGGCGGGTCGCTATATTACGTATCATTTGACAAGCTTCAAGTGCAAAAGTGGAAAAAATCTGTCAACACACCATGAAAAATAAAACAATGTTGCAACTTTACCATCCGCTAAGTGACCACAGAGGCCTGTTTGGGCTGGACCTCACTCACGCCAAGTTAGTCCTAATGGCTTCCTCCCTCTTGTTCCCTATATTTGTTAGGAACAAGAGAGAAGAGGAAGGACAGATGAGATGGCTGGATCAACATTTCACATTTTAATTTCACATCAATTCACTTGTTACTAATCTAAGACAGAAACTAGGATATTTATACAGACACAGAACTAATTTCCCATTGTCCTGTAGAAAACAAATTGTTGAAGCCACTTTTTTCAGTTTTAGTCTATGGAGATATCATCTATAGGCATGCTACAGCTAGCTTGCTTGAACTGCTAAAATCAGTTTACCATTCTGCCCAAAGATTCATTACTGGAGACAGTTTCTCAACTCATCACTGCATTATGTATGACAAAGTCGGCTGGCCCTCACTATCAGTCAGATGAGACAGGCATTGGTTACTTTTTATTTACAAAGCTCTGTTTGGACATCTGCTTTAATGTCTCATCTCTTTATTGAATGTGTCCACTAACCATTATCATACTCGTTCAAATGACTGGATAATGCTTAAAGTTCCAAGAGTAAAAACAAAAATTGGAGAAACATCTTCCAGCTTCTGTGCAGCTTACAGTTGGAATGCTGTACAGCAAACATTAAAACTAAGCTCAGTTATTAACATAGGACAGTTTCAAAACCTATTAAAGATCCACTTTGTACATGTCTGTTACTGTTTTTAAATTGTGCTCCACCTTTTCTAAAGTATCTAGTTGCATTTTTGTTCTTTTCCTTCTTTCTCCTTGCTTATTTATTGTCTTGAATTTAATGTTTTATTGTACCCTCATTGACATTGTCATTGCTCTCAATGGCATTTCGAAATTAACCCTTTAAAGCCTGAAAACACAAATAATAGCCAGAAAATTCTAATTTTATGGAGCTGAAATGTGTATTTCACTTTCTACTGAAATCCAAACGAATCAAAATTTCCATGAAAATTAATTTAATTAATATATATGTTTTGTATCTCATTCGATACATTAGGTGCTTTTGGCAACCGATAATCCACTTGAGGACATTTGCTTTTAATCACTTATCTGATTATATTCAGATATTTTTTTAGTAATTTGTTGATCATATTGATTAGATAGAGGTATAATAAAAGTATGTATCAAATATGATACACCAGGCTTTAAGGGGTCAAATGAAGATTGGATGAATGAAAACAATGGGAGGACCCATTGACTAAACTTGTAGATATCAAGTTTAGTCTCAGTTTAATATGTTAAAATGAAAATTGTTTTTTGTTTTCACACAGAACAGAAAGGATAAGGCCACTGAAAGTCCTTATCTTGTTGCTTATAATATTGGAGAGATCTTAACCAGGAATTACATGGTGCTGGTCACCACCTGCACCATGGAGGTTTACAAGTTCCCATTTGACGTTCAGAGCTGTGACCTCACCTTCAAGTCGATCATACATGACGGTGAGAACACGATAACTGGTGTTTTATGAGCATTTTGGTTGTTGACATTCATTGTAACAAGGAGAATTCTTGATGCAAATCTTTATTAGTGGGAAGTCCAGAGGACAAGTAGCAGTGATATACAAGATGAAAGATGGACATTTTTTAGGTTTATTTGCTCATCACCAAATGGTGTGTTGAGTTTTATTTTTTATTTTTTTCTGTGTTCGTATTTGGATTGTATTTTGGTTCTTTAAGGTGTTTCTTCATTTTTTTCTTCATTTTTTTTCAGCATTTGCTACATTTTTTTGAGTGTATTTGTGATTTCTGTTGTTTTTCTTCTGATTTAAAATTGTTTATAAATCAGAATCGTGTTCCTTTATTTTATTTTTTTTCAGTTGTGTTGCTTTGATTTGTTGTTGTGATTGTGAGTTTCTTTGGTATATTTTCTGATAAGTCATGTTTTTGATTTCCAGTTGTGTTATTTCATTTGTCCATTGTCTTTTCTTATTTGTTGCTTTTTGATTTGTCATTATGTTGTGTGATATATTGTTGTGTTTTTTTATTGGTCATACTTTATTTTGCCCTCTTTTGTTGTGATTATTTATTCATTTATTTATCTTTATTTTTCAATGAATGTATTTTGTAAGTTTTTGGTGTGTTTTCATACTTGACAGTTTTTTTTGCACCTCAGGGTCCCCATACCCTTTGACAGAAAGATCTTGAATGATGTTGAACTTTACTGAACCAAGCAGGACTGCTTGTTGGAAAACCTCAAAAGCATACAGGACACTTTTCTTTAATAAAAAGTGAGTTAATAGTAAATCTTTGTCTTTTTCCGAGCAACTCAGACAGTGAAATAAAGCTTGTTGAATACGCCGACCAAAACAGAACCACAGAGTTGTCCAATGAAATAATGCGTTCCCAGTCAGAGTGGGTTTTCATCAACATTGAATCCTTCAACAAAACTGAAGAAAATTTTGAAATCCTGCAGAGCGAAGTGGTTTACAGAGAGAGTATTTCAGACACCTTTGATGGGAGGGTCATGTTGTCACTCAAAAAGTACAACTTCAAGTCAGCCTCGTCAATATTACTTTGACATCATTGCATTATGATTTATTAATTCATGTACTTACATCTGTTATTATTTGTGGAAACAATATTAAACTTTTATTACAAAATTTAAAGGAACAATGTATTTTATAACATTTTCAAGCACTACATTCCCTTAGTTCCCCGTAAAACAAGCCTGTGGTGGCATTCTAACTCATGCCAGTGCATAAAAATACAGAGACTCCTGTAAACTTCTCTGTGTGTTCAGTTTGAAGTAGAGGTGTATTTGCAAGAAAGGGAGATGATATATATTGCAACACATGGGTGATAATCCAACGTTTCATGATGCATTGCGATACAACAAAAAGGGCAGTACCAAAGACTGTAAAAGAATTGGAAGAAACCACGTGATGTCAACTGTGACATCAGAGTCAAATGCCTGAATGTCTGGCAAGAAGCATCAAAAGGCTGGACTAAAATACAAAACAAATGCCTACCAATACCAGTTTTTTGCTGCAAAATATCTCAATATGTTGGCATATCAATATTTTCAAAGTTTTAGTTGTTGCTGTAAATTAACGTGTGGTCGGTTTCTCTTCAGAGTTGTGCTGAACTGCTACCAAAATCACATCATTTTTATACTAAATATTCGTGAAACTCATTTCACAGATCAACATGAAAAGGAGATCCATTCTCTATGTCGTCAACTTCTTGCTGCCTGTCCTGATGTTCTTGGGTCTGGACTTGGCCTCCTTCATGATCTCGGACAGCGGTGGAGAGAAGCTTGGCTTTAAGGTCACTGTGCTGCTTGCTGTCACTGTGATGCAGCTCATTCTCAATGAAATTCTGCCTTCTTCCTCTGACAGGATCCCACTTATAGGTATGCAGGTAATTTGTAATGGCTCATAAAAGCTTTTTTTTATCTACATTAATATGTTATTCTTTACATCCTAGCTCTCTTCTGTATTGGGATTTTTGCTCTTATGATGCTGAGCCTCCTAGAGACCATTTTGGTGATGTATCTGATTGAGAAAGACTCGAAAACTAAAGATGGCGACGAAGGTAAAGAGGACAAACAATGCAATGTCAGCTGGCGTAACTGTGTCAGAGGTATGAGCTTAAACAGCTTACATTTTGTTATGTGCAAATAACTGTTCCAACAAATGAACATTTCACAAAAAGCATGGAAATTGGTGTTTGGTAAATTATTTCTATGTTGTAACATTGCCTCTTGGCATTAAATCTAATACCATTGAAAAGTATGTTTATTTCAATTTTAAATGGTTCCACATCTGTCAGAAACATGTATTAGTGTAATGAGCAACAGAGCTGAGTATGTGGTCTGCGCTCATGAAAAATTTGCCAGATCTTCCCTGCCAATGCTGAACAGCTGATTCTGCTGCTACTTCTTGTTTGGTGTTGTTTGGGGTGTTGGATGATTGGTCTGAGGAAAAATTACATAATGGCAATTTATATCATCCTGCAAACCTTGTCTGAAAATCTGTAGAAGTTTGCCTTTGGATCCCAAGTGCTGACAGGGTGAGGAAACGACTTGGAGTGTCATCTTCTTGGGATGCCCACTTTGCTGCCCGTTGCTGATATCCTGTCGTGTGTAACTTGGCCTTTCAGTTTGGAGGTGGTGCTCAGGCTCAGGCTTGGTTTTACGGAACACCATCCTAAAGTTGCCCTATGGCACAGACCCTATCCATATCCGCCAAACGTGGCACGCCGATTCTTGGAGCAGAAATCAACTGACCACTGTACAGGCACCCATGCTCACAGGTGTTGACCATCAGGCACCTGCTGGTCAACACCTGTGGGTACCAGAAGCTCAAAACAAGAGTCAACAGCAAAAACAAAAAAGCATTTGTCATTGGAAGAGAAGATTTGGCACATTTTTCATGGACACAACCCAATTTGGCCCCATTTAAAATGGAAATAAACAAGCTCTAATTGGGATAAGATTAATTGCCAAGAAGCATCATTACAACAAAGAAACAATCTGCCAAACTCTAAGTTTAGTTACTCTGGATGTTAAACTAATTAGTTATTGATTTCTTGAAAAAAAAAAAATTATGTAATTCTCGGTGTGCACTAATCTGTGATGAATTATTCCAGATGTGAGTAAATGTCTTCACCCTGGTGTGTCTGATGAAACACCATCTGAACTGCTCTCAGCGGTAAATCAGGTCAGAATCACATGGCACTTTTAGTTCAACTTGTAAAGATAAATGGGGGGTGGGGCTTGCAGGAACAGACTTAACCCCAGACCCAAATGAGTTTGATACCCCTGATCTAAAGAACACAAATCAGATCTTTTCTGCGCTCTCTGTAACACTCAACATTGAAAAAATGTTGCTGTATTTATTTACTGTATATGAATGGGGAAAATTAGCTGAAGTAAAGATACCATGTACAGTAAGAGCTCATGTTCTTGAAAAAAAATAACCAAACATTTGCACTGCAGTTTAATGACGTAGGCTTTCAGCATCTATTTGTACTCATCAACAAATGAGGGGCTGGTGCAATGATTAACTCCACAAGTGTCACTTACAGGCTCAGAGTCCAGAGTTTAAGTTCATACAGTGCGATCTGGGGATTTGATTTAGTGATATTGATTTTACACTTGTTTTGACAAAAACTTCCATCTGAGAGTAAATTATCAGGGATTTGACTCCATCCAGAGTATAATTACCTCTGTACTTGCTGAAATTTTGCCAACACAAAAATTTTTAGCTCTTCTTAGTTTGGTGTTTTTTCAGTGACCCAAACTTTTTCTTTACTTTGAGTTTGAGTTGTTTTTTTGAAACCTGTCTTAAATCAGATATCATATATTTAATATTGCTGCTTTATAACATCATTGACTTTTAATCTTCTCAGGTCAGCAGCAGCAGCAAGCTGACGGAGGACTCCCCTGACTTTGAGAAGGAGGTGTTGAAGGCGTTGGCCCTGCTCCTCAGCAGCAGGAAGGAAGAGGAGGAGCCCAGCTACTGGACCAGAGTGACCAAAACAATCAACAAAGTTTTCTTCACTTTCTACGTCAACACTGTCTTTTCATTTTTGGTCTATATGTTTCACTGTTGGGTTGAAGATATGAAAAAAGGGGTCCCCAAGGTGTAAACAGCAAGCACTGAAGTTGAAGTCGTTGGTTAATAAGTGCTCCTTCTGTGAACTCACTTTAAGAGGAAGTAACAGGAAGTGTAGCGGTAGTTTAAAAGTTAAATGCGTTGTGAGGGTTGCTGGTCAATGTTGTGCCATTAAAGTGGTTGTGTTTAATTGAAAAGTGCTGCCCGCTGAAATGTCCTACCATACAGCTGCCCAGCATGGGAGAGGTCATTGACAGGGGGCTATGCCTGATGTCTAATGAGGTATACTTCATCTAAAACCTTGAGTATGAAACACTATTAAAGCATGCTCTCCATTATAATCTATGCACACACTATGCAGTTTCAGCTCATTCACGATGAGGGTTCCCGACCTTCTTGATCTACCTGACCAGTCAGGATCAGGCAGTTATATGCTGTTGTTTCCCTTTGTCAACTGCAACCGATGAAATACACCCCAACCTTAAACCCAAGCATACGACTCAAACATCAGGCCAGAATAGCCTTGAAAATGCACAGTGTATGCTCAGTTTGACAAAAGTCATTTTTGTCTTGCTACTAGTATTTGACAGATTGTCCCTGTCATCCTTACATGCTAAGGTGGCATCACTTTTTCACTCATCGGCCACTGAGGCCTATGATAAGTACATTAGATGCAGTAGAAAGTTCTCTCCTCTCCCTCAGTAAGCCACAGTCTGTAAGAGTCTGTTATGCAGAAACTAGCTGCAAACAGGGAAGTACTGTACCAAATACAAAGGGTATTTTCTCTGCCTACAAGAACTCCCTTCAAAAAATAATACCACAGTTTGAGAGTACGCTACTGAGAATTTTTTTTGAGTGCATTAACTTTTTGGAAAATTAAGGTTTATCTGGAACTAACCAACTCACGTTATGTATTCCTCCGCGCAGCGCTGCCACGAGTAGCACATTGCTAATACACAACAGTAATGGTTGTGTATGTGAGTGAGAGAGACACACACCCAAGTAGTCTGCAATGTTACGGTAAACAGCCTCCTCTGCTCTGCTTGTTTGTCTCTGACGGATCATTGTTACTTACTTTGAGGATAAACTGCCATTAGGTCCTTCAGGTTTGGGACGTTGTTTTCAGTTTATCTTGGGAAATTGTAGAATGTCCTCAAAACTCTGGGATTCAGAAGAACAGGAAAATCTGTGTGAGTGATACAGATGGTGTGAGAGTCACCAGTATCCTCTGACTCAGACAGATCCTGAAATTGGTCTGTAACCAAGTTCCACTCGTGGCAGCAGCTCACTCGGGGTCCGTGGGTATTGAGTCGCAGTTCATACACTCGCACCACTCTGTATTTCCGACTCTTTCTTGACCTTCAGTTTCCTCTCTATTTCTTTCGGCCTGTTCAGTTTCCATGCAGCAGCTCTTCTTCTGTGAATTCCGGTTCATAAAGATGTCCTCTTGGCTACAAAGTGAATGGAACTTCATCGTCGTTGTCATAATCACTCATTTTTAATTTCCTATGTTGTCTCTTCCTCACACCGCTAAGAGTCTGAACAAAAGAATTACAATACTTGATACATGAGGCTACAATCAGCATCCGAGGTTGCTAGCCTGTTATGTTGAGAGGGAGGCGGAGTGATTCAGCGGCTTGCGTCAGTGCTGCGCGGAGGAATACGTGACGTGAGTCAGTTAGTTCAAGATAAACTTTATATTTCCGATAAGTTAATGCACTTAAAAACATTTATAGGTAGTGTACTCTTAAACTGTGGTATTATTTTTTGATGGGAGTTCTTGTAGGCGGAGAAAAACCCTTTGTACTTGGTACAGTACTTCCCTGTTTGCGGCTAGTTCTGCATAACAGACTCTTACAGACTGTGGCTTACTGAGGGAGAGGAGAGAATGTTCTACTGCATCTAATGTACTTAGTGGCCGCATGGAGCTCATACAACCCCACTTCAAGAATACTGAACTATCCCTTTAAAGTGTGGTTTATTTTCAGCAGTGCAGCACATCGACAAACTTTAAAGCATGGTCCAACTTCAGTCCAGCGATGCTTAGAATAAGGAATTTTAGCATGCAAGTGTCAACGGAATGACACATTATATTTTTAGATAATGTATCTTAATCACGTTTTTGAAAATTATCATGGAAATAAAACTCTGTATTACTGTACCTTTGAAACAGAGATTTAAATAAAGCATTTGTGATGCATGCTGTCAAAGTTTTTTTTGTCATTGTATTGCTTGAGCAAGGGGAGTCCAAACTGTGGCCCAGGGGCCAACTGCAGCCCATGGCCCACCGCAACCCATATATGCTCTTGCCAGCCCAGGTTTGATTCCTTCCTGAGGCCTGTTTGCAGACTGTCCTCCCCTGCTCTCTCTCTCTCTTTTCTATGTGATCCTAAGTGGAAAAAGTTTGGACATCCCTGACTTTAGTCCTATTTCTCAATACTGCTGTCCACTCAGTGAAATCACTGACATGGTCAAAAATAGATATCAGATCCCTGAAGCTATGTTTGAGGTGGTACTGAGGAGTACCATACCCCCAGATATTTAATCCAATTCAAGGAACTTCATTCTTCATTTTTGTAAAAGCAGCAATGCAGACACAATGTAAACAGACAAGAGAGGCAACATGCATGTGTATGGAGCTAAATCGAGGCTAAAAGTGAGAAATTCCAATGTTTGCACTGGAATTAAAAAAAACAAACAAACACTACATTGAATTAAAAAGAAGTGTAAGAGTTTTTTTTTTTTTAATTTAAATATACGTTTGATTCAGCTCTGTAATTACTTGATATTATATTTTATTTTCAATTTTCACTCTGACATATATTTTAACGCAATGTGTAATTTTTTCCGTTGCAGGATTAATATTTTCAGATTCAGACCTTATCTTTTTGATTTCAGATTTCTTTTTTCCATCTTCAGAGCTTTTTTTTTTTACACGTTCAGATCTTATTTATTCAGTTTCAAACTTTCAGACGTCTTCTGGTGTGGGGGGCATGGCATCAACTGAGAAGGGCGAGGAATTGTGAGTGACAGCATCCTAAAATTATGTTGCCCTCAGGAAACGTTGGCACTTTGATAGATATGATGCAACACTTTCTCTACACTTTATTCTTTTGATTCCTGTAAATAAAAGTGATGTTAAGTACAAAAACAGCTTTTACAAGCAGTTCTAGACAGCTCTTGGTGATTATTGATATGTAAAAACTGCAAAATATGCCAGATTGTTAAGTTTAACACCCATGTCTAACGATGTGTCCCAAACCCAACAACAAACATTGAAATTTCAGTTTCAAAGTTTTTTAAACTTTTCTAAATTTCAAATTACAACACATTTGGCCCTGTTTTAGCTCCATACATGTGCTGTTTAAATGCACTTCACCTCTCACAGACCAAAAACATGCTCATTAGATTAATAATTAACTATGAATTGCCTCTCTATGTGGCTCTGCTGGGGCAACTGTTTCAGGGTGTTCCCCAACTCTTGCCCAATGGCCTCCCCTACTTTCATAGTACAGTAGTTTTATCACTAATCCACATCAATTTTAACAAAAAAAGATTATATACGATAAACCTATATTGATTCTGCATTGTTACGTAAAATAAAAGAAACAATACACCTGTATCAAAATAAAAATAAAATAGACATTACAATAATATCCAGAAATGATCCAAGAACACAAACCTCTGCAAAGGCATGTCTTACATTATTAGTCTCGTTGTTGATGAAAATATGAAAAACTCTGCTATCACACAGTGTCAACAAATCATTGAAAGTATTCCTGGATCTACATCCTGATCAGGATCACAAGTTAAACATTATCACTTTTCCCTTGTGCCATGACCAACATTCCCTGAAAATTTAATCAGAGTCCATCGAGAACATTTAGAGTTATCTTGCTAAAAATATTTCCAACTATCCTTCTTTAAATTTCTAATTTAAAGGGTTAGTTCAGTGTTTTTGGAGTTGGGTTATATCAGGTACTTGACAATAGACAGTGAAGTTGCTGAAAGGGCTCTTAGCATCTCTGTGTGGACAAGGTCTTAGTTTCCTCTGCCATTGTTGTGTTTTCCTGAGTCCATAGAGCAAAACAGCAGATTTTCAGAATCAATGCACAGGTGGAAGAACATGTAGTCATTTGCTTTATCATAAAATAGTGACAAACACAGAGACTTCCTGGAGGAAAAATGAAGTGCTCAGATTATTTTGACCCAACATAGGGTCGAAAAGGTACACAATGCTGGGAGCCCTTTCAGTCACTTCACTGTGAAGTACAACTGATACAACCCATCTTCAAAAATACTGAAATATCTCTTTAAGAAATGGTATGTATGTGTTCAGGTATTTTTCTGAACCTTAAACCATAAACTCAGCCGTGGAAATTGGATGTGATAAAAAACTAACTCACTTCTGTGGTTTAGGATTCATTCCTACACCACCACTGAAGAAAGCCCCTTTAAAAGCCTATGCTGTAGCTTGAGCTAAGACGCTATTGAGATGCAGCTCCTACATTTAATAACTTCTTAAGAACACTTTAAAGCCACAAAAGTAGAAGCGCTTTTACTGTAAGTGCCATGAAAACTGATCCGCCTACAGCTGGATAATTGCTGAGTTATGGCGTGATCGTTGTTCATTAGACAAATGACCTCTGAAAATAAATGATGGGCTCAATCATTTCTCCGCTCTGCCTTCTTTGAGCACACAGCAGAGAAATTATTACTGAAATAAATCAAGCAAAATTGATGCAGGGATGCAGAGCTTCCACAGAGAGATTATACTTTCAGGATTATTCATTCTTTTTCTCACAGGTAAGCCTGCACAACTTTATATAAATTTGTTAAAAATATTTCCTAAACAATCTTTTGCTTTAAATTTGAAACTGCTGTCATAGAAAATGATTGGAGTGTATAGCAGGGGGGTTATGTTGACCTACAGTTAATATTCACCATCATTTTTACTGTTAATCAGGGTTGGGGAAACACCTTGTATCTGCCTCTGTAGACTGCTAGCTCTCAACTTTTTATTCTTTTTTAATTATTATCATTTTACCAAGCTAGCAGCTTTTATAAATGCTAAACATGTACCTGGTGGAATTTCTTTGTTGTGCTGTGATGATGAGGAATAACACTGAGCACAGGAATTCTCTCACTGATCACGGCCTCTGACAGAGACAAGAGACAAAGTCCTCCATGTATCACAACAGATATTCTCCTGCAGGGATTTTACAAAAATGGCAAAGACAGCAAGATTTGAACCACCAGGCTGTAGAGAAAGAAAACAATTTCTTTGATTTCTGTTTTTTTGAATGATAGACTTAAAACTGTGTTTAATTTTAAAAGGAAGACCGGATCCTTGCAACCCTACCTGTGTAGCTTGACTGCGCAGACTTAACACACCAGCTCTCTGTCTCTTTCACCAACGTGAAGAACACAAAAAGATGAACTCATGGTCAATCCTTGTTCATGCACTCTTCCACCTGTGCTCTGGGCATAGTTACCTCCACCAAGGAGGTTATGTTTTTGGGAGGGTTTGTTTGTCTGTCTGTCTGTTAGTTAGTTCGCAACATTACTCAAAAAGTTATGGACGGATATTGATGAAATTTTCAGGGAATGTCCGGATTGGGATAAGGAACAAATGATTAGATTTTGGAAGCGATCCGGATCTCCGTCTGGATCCAGTAATTTTTAAAGGATTCTTTAACATTGGGAGATAGGGCCATTTTCGACATTTCTGCATATAACTCCACAAATAATGGTCAGGGCACTTGGGAAAAAAATACAGGACAAGTTTCTAACATGCTCTACAGTATATCAAAGACTGATCCGGATAAAGGAATAATTCCAGATACTATGATCCAGAATATGAAAAAATAGGGGACCTTTGGAATTTTCATCATAGGAAGAGAACAAATTAAGCTATGAACATGCAACAATCACCATTAAATAGCCAAGGCATTGTGGAATTTGGAAGGTGCCAACGGATTTGCTGTATCTTCAAAAGCTAGGGAGCTAGATCCAGAAGAAAACCGCCATTAAGGAAAATTCAATTTCGTGAATAACTGCTGAAGTAATATTGATATCATTATGAATTCAGTTGCCAATGGTATGTTGTCATGGTCAAGGAATATAAAAACGTAGTCAAAATAAATGTGGGACTAATATTTATGATGCAAATGACAAAAAGGGGGAACTGTGGCGCTTGGCGGAGGGCTGCACTCTCCGAGTGCTTTCTAGTTGTAAATATATTTGACCCTGGCATGTGTTACTGGAGGAGAGCTGGACACAAAAGCGTTCAACCTCTTGGTGTGGAAGAATTCTAACCTGGCAGACTGACCGTTAAATATTATTTACAAGCCCATCTGGGCAACAGCCCATAGAAAGTATTTGGGGAGGGCAGAACCTTTCAAAAGCACATCCGGCAGGCAATTTGGACAATCGTTTCATCAGTCACATACATTACAGCCAACCAGAGAATGTAGTAGGCGAGTGTTCCTGCCGGAGTAGTAAAATACAAAGTGTGAGCCAATTCACTCTTGCCAAAAAATGTCAGAAGTGGAGCATATATATCTGTTGCATCTGGAAGTGCCTTCAGTGTTGATGTTTGTTTTTTATTTATTAAAAAAATGTGGTCCAGATTTGATAAAACTGTTACTGAAGCTACTAGCATCTATGCTAATCTCTGTATGAGCAGTCACTTCCTGCTGTCATCTTGCTCGTAGCGCCCACGTTTTTTCTGCTCCAAAGGACGCTGATTGGACTGTCTGATTACAGGCATTAAATTAGACGTATCCATCTGGACTACAAGGTTAGAAGCTTAAACACAGAGATAACTTTTATTAAATATTCATCCATCGATCATTTTTACTACTTATCTCTTTCAGGGTTTGGTTTAGTGGTAAGAACTAACAAAATACCCATCAGTAATGAATAACAACAATAGATAAGCTCAGGCTGATGATCCATGGATATAACGCACACCATAAATATCTTTTGCACACCATTTTTACAGCATTTTCTTCCTGGTGTAGCAGTTTAATTAGTTACCCTGTAAACAGGCTGCTTTTAGCCAGGAGAGTTCCTTCATGTCATTGTTCAGCAGCTGATGAAAACAGAGTCAATGCTTGTAAATGTCTCTCTTTCTTTGCTTTGGAAACAAGTCCAAGGAACAACTGCTCATGACGGTAGAAACTTGAGTAAACACTCACCATCATCATACTGCTGCTCCTACGCTATCTTCCTCTCCACATTATTTAATTCATTCATTATCACTGTCACTTTTATGGCTTTGGTTATGTGACACGGGCTGCTGTGATGCAAACACACCATCAAGTTGGTCCCTATATCGAATTATCTGACTGACTGTGATGGACATGCCAACACTAAGTGCTTTCATTGGTCACGTGTGGGCTTAAAAATTGTCCACGGTCCATTACACCCTGACTGGCTATGGATTTGAAAAAATATAATTACATGTGGAAGTCATGTTTAATTTCAAAAGTCTTTAGACTGCTGATGAAAGCATCGTAGGATGTCACACTGGTAGGTTTATTTGGGGAGGCCAGGAGAGTTAGCCATTTAGGTAGCTAGTGGTGCAAAAATGCTGCGGGCTTTTTATCTTGTGCATTAGAGTACTTTGTCACATGAAGGAGACCTGTGAAACACACTAAAGGGCATATAAAACTCAAAAAAGCATAATATGGGCTCTTCAAATACTTGTAAGATCTTTAAAGAAAAATGTTTTAGTTGTAGGATCCTTGTCCTTGCTGCTTTTGTTTTACAAAATAACAATAGTTATCATATATTAATGAAATTAGTTTGCAAATGAAGAAATAGGTAAACATGCCGACTGCATGTGGTTGCCTGGCTCTGTGCATAAAGTCAGAGGGGAACAGGCTGCAGTCTGTAGGTAAACGTGCAGTACAAGCCATGACATTAAGGCCCTCTGACCTTTTACCTTCACCGTGAACAGTCTCATGGAGGAAGATCTGATCTCTCTGCTCTGCTTTTAAAGATTGTAGGGCGGGGGAGGGCAGCCTTCTGTGAATGCATGTTTGTAAGTACTGTATGATGTTTTTTTGATATTGATTTTGAAACCGAGTTTGATATTTTGACCTTAGATGGAGCGTACTCTCAATGCAGTTATCGAGATGTCGTCAGGCAACTGAATTTATCAAAAAGAAGTGACCTTGTGTCCTTGGTGCAGCCTATCAAAGACTCTGCAAGTGCCACACAGTTAAGCCTGGACGTGATGCTCTACGCCATCCTGAATGTGGTGAGTAACTGCTCTTGAGCACCCCTCCCACAACTTGCATTAGACCACACTTTGCTCAAGGCTATTACCCAGAATCCCCTGTAGTGTTGCAACGTTTCTAGCTGATTAAATTTGAATGAAGAGGAACCAATATCCCATAGTGGAAAATCCCCGTTATTTCTCTAATTTCAATGGATTTCTTTAAAAGGAAAGCAGTTCAACACTGCCACGCTTGAGCTTGATTGTATCCACAATGAAAATAAAAATACTGACTTGTCTTTCTTTGTTTTAGAATGAGAAGGATCAGCTGTTTGTGTCTTACCTTTGGGTTGATATGGTAAGTCACTGAGGATGAAAACTAGAAAATAACATCAATAATCACATCTCAATCTGATGGAAGACTCTAACAATTAACTTCATTTATTTTTTAACTTTTTTTATTCATAGATATGGAAGGATGACTTCATTTCTTGGAACCCTAATCAATTCTGTGGCATTAAACTGGCTTATATTCCTAGTAAAGCACTGTGGACTCCAGATATAACTATTGAAGAGATGTGAGTTTGAATGTGTGGTCTCTTAGGTTGCTTTCACACCTAAAATGTTTATTTTTAGAGAGCAAATTTTTTTTAATCATTAGTAGATTCCACCTAATGTACGCAGTGCACAGTAGTTTAGAAAAGTAAATATGGTCTACCTAAAACACTGAGTAAATTATCAAGTTCATACTGAGTTCAGTTGTTTTCTAAAGTGTGGTCTTCTTTTGTTTCTGAGCCTGTTTTCTTTCTTTACTTCCAATCATTCAAAAAGCTTAATTTTTATCTCCTGCATCTCTAGCAATTGCCTAAATTTTCCAAGATCTACTTCAAGATATTTCACCATAGTTTGATGACTCAAGTCTAAAATGTCTTTGTCCATGATGCCTTTCAAGATTTTCCATTTATAGTTCACTCTTTTTATAAGACATAACAAAGCACAAGAAGTAGCCTGCCTTAGCATTAGCAATCACAAAGCAGAGAAAGAAAAATGGATCATCACAATTACCATAAATTTAGATGAAATCTGATCTTTCAGGTTTTAAATGCTCAGTCCTGTTAGACCTCATTTGATAGATTTTTTTCCCTCTGTACTTTGAGAGAAAATGAAAAAAATCCATAAAGTAAATCTCATGTATATTATCCACCCAGTCCTCAATGGTGAATGGGTCTACTTTTGACCATTTTCTGTAGATTTTTTTCATGCTGACAGTAATATATAACCCACACACCCAAAGCAAAACTCACACAAAAGAGAAAGAAAGAAAATGAATGATATATCATCTGAAAGTCACCTTCAAGCCTAAGTGAGTGTTTGTTCTTCTGACACAGGACAGAACAGGATAAAACTCCTCAGAACCCCTATCTTACCATTAAGAGTGATGGTACCATCTTGCATAGGAGAGACATGGTCGTGGTCAGCACCTGCAAGATGCAGATTTACAAGTTTCCCTTTGATACTCAGTGGTGCAACCTCACCTTCAAGTCTGCCATACATGACGGTAGGCCTTGAACGTCTTGTTTCAAAGGTTTAATAAGACAAACATGATGCACACTTTCTATCGTCATTGTGGTAGCCTAAGAGTTTGGCTTGTATCCTGCCCCTCAGATAAGCACCTGAAGCTTAAACAGCCCTCTACAGCGGAGAGGATCACAAAGTGGTCTAATGAGATGATGAAGAGCCAGTCAGAATGGGAATTCAAGGGCATGACTTTCTTCAGCAAAACTCAAGACAATTTTGATGTCAACCAAAGCATGATTGTTTACACCGTGAGTATTCAAGGCTACGGGGATTTTCAAACTAAAACTTTATTTAATTTTGTGAATCTTTTTTGTTTCCTATAAAAACTTTCCATCATAGTTTGCAGATTAAAAAGAAATAACTAGAGTGCCTCTTCTATCACATCAGTCATTACCTCCACCAAGCAGGTTGTTTATCTGAAAAGTTCTTGCTGGATTTTGGTGATTTTTTTTGCTAATGTTGGTCATGACAAAGGAACAAGAGATTCTAATTTTATGATGATCCAAATTTGGATGTGGATCCAGAAATTTTCTACAATGTTTGTTAATATCACACAGCTGGGCTTTTTTTCCCACATTTGTGCTACCCACTGGGCTAACAACGTCAGAAATGCCTGGTGGAAGTTTTTGCTTTTGGAGCCCTTATAGTTCACAAAAGGATGTGAGTCATTTGACAACTATGATGATGATGATGGACAAAATGTTTTGGAAAGATATTGAAACTTTTAAAAGATATGCATGCTTACACTAGAGGTCACCAATCTTTTTCAACTGAAGATCCCTATGGTGCTAGCACAGGGTGAAGACCTACCCACCAAAAGTGGAAACGTAAACCAAAAAATTAATTTTCTATTATCAAGCAGATAGACACCATTCTTTTGATTGTACGTTCAGGAACAAGAAAGAGTCGGCCAAAGCTTGCCCACCGCTAGTTAGCTTTGCTCAAGCACTGGGCGTCAACAGGTATAGCTAGCCTGCCTTATGTGCGGGATAAAGACCAAACCATCAATTCTCGCAGACCTACAAGGAATTTCTAAGAAGTCTACCAGTAGATCAAGAGCTGCAGGTTGGTGACCCCTGCTTTACACAAACTGATCCAATTATTGCAGAAGTTATGGGCAATGCCATTATAATAATAGGTTTCAGTACTCAAAAATATTATGTTGAATGACATCTCAGAAAAAAAAACATGAGGAGTTCAACAGGGTCCAGTATTGGGACATAAGTTATTGTTACTTAGTGATATTTGTTAAATATCTTCTATTGCTGATTATTACCTCCACCAAGATGGTTGTTTTTTTCTGGCATTTGTTTGAATGTAGGTCATTTAAAAAATTTTGAGGGAATGCTTTTTGGTACAATAAAGAGGTGATTAGATTATGGTGGTGATTTGAAACAGATGAGATGCAAGAAGTCTTACAAGGATTTCTAACATTGCAAGGTGGGTGTCAAGGAACGAGACACAGAAGAGGACACAAATGCTCGGTTCTTCACCAGTTTGACAATGGCAGTTGGTTTATTGGGTAAACAGGCAAGGTTGGGTACACAGAATATCAGTCAGAGGTAGCAAAGGTATCCACGTGAGGCTAAAGACTAGATCAAAGACAAAAGAGGTACCACCGGCAAGACGTGACAAGAATGAGGACGAAGACTAGAGAGTGCGATGAAGTGACAAGACATGAGGTTTAAATACATGAGATGATTGGGATGATTAGACACAGATGGGAAGGAACAATCAGGGATCAGGTGTGACGGTGCCAGACAGGAAGCAAAATCTGCAGAAACAAGGAAAGACATGTGACTTTTCAAAATAAAACAGAAAGTACAAGACAAGACACAAAACATGAACACAAAATGGGTAACTTAACCACAACAAAGAGCAGGATCCTGACAGTACAGCTGTTTTCAATGTTTTTGCTAATAACTCAAAAAGTTCACAGTAGATTTTAATGAAACTGACAGGGGATGTTGGTCATGGAACAATAAAGAAGTGATTAGGTTTTAATGGTGATCTGAAGATGGATGTGGAATTCTTTATATTATTTGTTAACATTGCGAGATAGGGCAGTTGTCCACATTTTTGATCAAACTTTTAAACTTGGTTAAGAATGTCAGAAATGCCTTGGTGAAGGTTCGAAGTCTTGGAGCACTTCTAGATTTTTACTCAGTACTCAGATGTTAGGAACAATATAATTTGGTAAAGTACATTTCATAAACTGTACTTAAGTAAAAATAAAATCACTGGCTGACAAATCATTACCTTTCCAACATTAGTGCAGACTGAGTTACCGACTTCTAGTTAACTATGTGGCTGAAAGATAAACTTATTGACTTTGCAGTCTTGTGTTTTTTCTTTCTGTTTTTCAATACGTGCCTGTAAAGGCTGCAAATGGTGTACTTGCATTTATTTGCTTGACTCTTTAACACCATTTTTACAGGTCTCCATGAAGAGACGCTCTGTCCTCTACATTGTCAACTTCTTGCTGCCCGTCCTGCTGTTCCTGAGTCTGGACTTGGCCTCCTTCATGATCTCAGAGCATGGTGGAGAGAAACTCAGCTTCAAGGTCACCGTGCTGCTTGCTGTCACAGTGATGCAGCTTCTTCTGAATGAAATTCTGCCTTCATCCTCAGACAGGATCCCACTTATTGGTGAGGAAATAGATTATAGAGTGGAGCAGGAATGAGTCCAAAAATGTAGAACTGAGTTAGCAGTTTAGCAGTTCCTCAGTCCCAAGCAGAATGTCTAAGGGATTTTGGAAAAGCTTTTTCGGATAAATAATAAAATAGGGTCCATAAACACGTACATATGAGATTTTAATTCAAAAATTGTAGCTAAAATTGTCCTGCTTTTAAATTTCAAAGCATTATTTTGTGTTTCAAAGGATGGTACTAACCAACTGCTTAACCAAAAATGGCTATTAATGCAATCATTTCTGATGTTTTGTTTTTAACTAAAAAAATAATACATACATCATTGCAACAGCCACGAAAACCAACTTGATCTGGTCATTAATTTGAGAAGAAATTGTCGAACGAAACTGTTGGAAATGTTGAAGCTGCTTCTTAATCGAACCGCCATATTGTAGTTTCATGAAAGCCTGATGATAGCTTTTTGCTCTCACTAATTATGTTAAGTTTAAAAGATCGTAACAATAAGGCACGTTTGTAAAGATCATCACAAAGAACAGAAAGCGTCAGGAATTTTTGTTCACCACAGGGCTTATTATCAGCAATAATCCAACAACTCATTCAAAGATTTCACTGGCTTTTAGTCGAGGGAACCAGTGTATTTCACTGTTTCTTTCCACTGACTTCACTTACCAGACGTTGCTCTCTGCCACTCAGTGGAATTGCTCGTCTGTTGCACATATTGTTAATTCAGTGCATACCCTCTGTAAAAATGTTCTTCATGCATAAAAAACATTGACCTGATCTATATTTGTTTGTTCACTTTTGTTCTGCTCCCTCTTCTCTGTAGCAATGTACTGTATTGGGATATTTGGTTTGATGATGCTGAGCCTCTTGGAGACAATTTTTGTGATGTACCTCTTGGAGAAAGACCTTGCAGCCCGGTACATGTTGGATGAAAATAAGAGGTTATGCAATGACTGTGAGGGCAAAAGAGGCAGAGTCAAAACTTGTTGCTGTTTTGGAGGTGAGATTTACCATCCCAATTTATCTGCTTCAGTCTTGCCTATCCTGTCCTGTCCCAGCTTGTCTCTTCGGCCTCATGCAGTTTGTCTTGTCCACTTAGCCCTGCCTGACGTTTTTGTCCTGTAGGTCAATGCTTCAGTGGGCCCTATTTTGGCAGCGCGAATTGCATCGTCTAGCATGTCAAGCAGTTTGGGACGTGTTGATCCACATTTTGACATTTGTTGATACAAGTTCTCAGCACAAAGCCAGGCACAGGGCTTAAAGAGGACAGATTGTGGGCCTTGATTATACGTACATGTGTGTGTTTTCACCTCAACATAGATCAAACCAATTATTATCAGCTCTCATTCCCCTTAAATTCCCTTTAAATCATTCCCTTTAAAACCCTTCATTTCGCTATTTACATGCCGTAGTTCATTGTTTGGTATGAATTTTGGCTGGATTTTTTAATTCCTCTGCTTTTATGTGCCACTTTACTCACAGAACACACACAAAACACTGTTAAAACAAATATTTTAATGCTCAAACTGAAGTAATCGAGGCATCCCAGAGTACTGATCCAAAAAACAAGTAAGACATTTCCACATATATGTAAAAGACAAATATCATCAATTATCAAAATCTCTGGTTAAAACTGATGGGATCACACTTCTACATGTTTATAATAGACCTGTTTACTATACATCATATAACTGAGGGCTTCAAGAATTTATTTTCTCACTTTTGCTGCAGGAATTCTTGGCTCTTATTTTGATTGATTGTGTAAAATACACTGGACAACCTGTTTTATTGTCTGTGAGCATAATTATCAGTGAGGTTCATCAGTGTGTCAAAACATTATAAATATTGCTCTATATTGCATTTAAATCTTAAATCATCTATTTGACTTTTTGTGTCAAGATGTATCACTCACACTAGAGCACACACAAATAACACCCTGAGGAGGTAATGAATAAGACCCTTCCCCAATCAAACCCATGATCCCCAGCAGGCTACTGAGCTACTTCCATGACAAGTGTTTGGTCAACTATGTGGCTTGTCCTGTCAGATTAATGTTGTTTTAACACTCAGATAGTTTGGGAGAATTCAGTAGTTTGTTATTGTTCTTTCAACTGAATCAGAACAAGAGGGAAACCACATAATCTTATGCTCTATCAACCAAGCACACCAGCCACCAGAGGCCACACTGTGGATGTTCTTCCACATTACCAGTGAAACTCTTTGAATGTTCTGATACAGGTATGTATACATACAGTATATTACAAAACTGAAAACTGATCCATCTAATGTATCTTTACAGATGCTAAATTGGTCTCCTGTGGGTCTGCTAGTAACATGTCCTGTGGAGGAACATCGTCTGAACTGCTGCATGTTGCCAAAGAGGTCAGGATCACGCAGTCTCCTGTGCATGTTACAGTTTTTTTCTGTTGTTCAAAAATTTCCTAAATGGGATGAATGGTGTAGTTAATGGATGGACAGATGGATACATTTATATGTGTCTGTGCAAAGTTTGTTGGAAATACCCTAAAGCAGTGGCCCCCAACCTTTATCATTACCAGAACAACCATCAAACACAGATGTTGTGCATAGTATAACTCACCATAATGAAAGATCAGAGGGGGCAATGGGCTTGTTTTTAAACCCTAATAATGGGACATTCATGAGGACTCACTCTGTTTTTATCAGCTGCTTTCAAATGACCTTGAGGAATGCAGTCGATTGGAAGTCATTGGTTGACACGGTAACTAATTAAACCACTACACCTTCCGGGTGCAGAAGAAATGCTGTAAAGAAAGGCGTTCAAATGAGGCTGACTGCATGTGTTTCACCCATTGATCATCAGTCCGGGCTGATCTATTGACTAAAACTTTAAGATCTACCTTAGCTTAAAGGCTCCATGTCCTGGTGTGTTTGTCCACAACTTCCTCCCTCCTCACATCAGACATCATTTGGGCAGCCAATCTGATCCTCTTAAGAGGTGCCTTTTGACCTCCACCTCCACCACCTTGTTAGTTAGCAAGATTTATTTATTTATTTATTTTTTTATTTTATTATTTCAAACATAAGCAAATCCACTGGACAGATTTTGCTGAAATTTTCGGGAGATGTTGGTAATGGCCCAACTTGAAAATGGTGCGATTTTGCCAGTGATCCAGATAACCACCTTTAGTGAATGGTCATTTTGCTCAGTAACTGTCTAACTAACAATGATATCAACATGATTCTGAGTGCTAGGTGTGGGTTTTCAGGGTCAGTTAATCAAATTACGATGATAACTTTATCATGGAACTATTGCTTACAGATGTAACAGCAATATGTGAGCTACCTTGGCGGATGTTTGTGTTCTGTGAGTGCTTTATAGTTTTTAGAGGTCAAAGTTTAAAAGGAAACAGTCAGTTTTAAAAGTAATTTGCATATTGTATTTATTAGTTTTTGTACTGATGTTAGTATGATTTATTTGGGAAACATACAAATTAAAATTAAAACAAGACTATTCATTTCAAGCTCTGTGGTGGTAACTGAAGGTAGTGGTAGCAGCGATATCACATTCACAATAAAAATAAATAAATAAATTAATTAATAAAAAGTGGGCTCCATGAACTTGGCCTTTGACCTGTTAAAAACAAGCACACATTTTTCCAGAGTTTAAGTCACTGCCCATAAATGTAAGACCTGCAGCAGTGACTAGTGCCAGAACAGAGGCAAAAGACACACCTAGAAAAAAACCCTTGACATCCAAATCTAACAACTGGAGAATCACAAGCATCTTTTGCCAGCAGGTGTGAGACTATTAAACATTGTTTTCTTCTTTTATTAAAAATAATGCAATGATTGTTTCAGGCTAGCAGCAACAACCTGATGGAGGCGTCCCATGATTCTGGAAAGGACCTGTTGAAAGATCTGGCTTTTCTCCTCAGCAGCTGGAAACATAGAGAGCGACCAGGCAACTGGAGCAAAGTGGCCAGAATAATCAACAGAGTTTTCTTTTTTTTCTATATCATTACTGTCACTCTGTTCCTGAGCTACATGTTCTACTGCTGGAGCAGTGAAGATAATATGTGATGTCAGATCTGGATTTCTTCTGCTTTAGTCTGTCGAAGAGAAAATAACTCATCAATGTTTCTTTGCAGTTTGTTTTCTGTGTATGACGATGCTTGACTGCTGGTGTTATAATGCTCTAATTTATTAAAGATTCAGTCGAATTGATGGTCAAAACATCAAACAGGCCACATTAGGCTCACCACAGCTTCCCATCCGACCCCAAGAGTTTTATTAAATTCTGAAAAAGTGAGAGGGGATTTTTTTTTTTGGGGGGGGGGGGGTTAAGTGTTTTATATTTGTTGTTTTATCCATACAAGTATTTACACAATCCAAACATAACAACTGCAATTGAAAAAACTTTATCAGGACATGTTTAATCTGTTTTACAGAAATCCACCCAACAGCCAATATTTAACCAGGAATACGACTATTTCAGAGTGTAAACCAGTGATGGAAAACATGACAGCCCCAGGATGAAGTAGCCAAGAGATCTTACTTGACCTCAAGTGGCTGGCAGCTGTATGGGTGATAGGGACTGATCTTACTTTAAAGAGCACAATGCATTCAGTTCATGGAAAATAACATATTCAGCTAGTTGTATATTCATTACACCAAAATATTAACATTATTTCAATTTATTTTAAAATTGTAGCATATGGTTGCTGAGAGGGCTCAATCAGCTTAACTACAACAATGACTCATAATTAAACAAAAGGAACAAACATATGTGTGACATAAGAAATTATATTAGCTTTGATTAATTTAAACACAATGGCATTTATTAATACTTACTGAAATGAGATTAACACAGATTTCAAGACAGTTTGAAATATTTTTCATGTCAGTAACAGATCTCTTGTTCGTTTTTATCATACGTCATACCTAAACTCCTGACCTTTCTCTTTCAGTGAACTTAGTAATACTTAAAAGGGAGTTTATACAAACAATAACCGTCAATAAAAGCTTTGTTTGCATGAAAAAATACCATATTTCCATGGCAGATTTTGTCATGTTTCCTTCATGCATGCATTCTTTAAGATCTTAAATTGAATTGTGGCACAAATGTGGCCCCAGGGCCACCAGTTGCCCACCTCTGGCATATGTCAAGTAAATAACTTGCCCTCAAACAAATGTAGTTGATGATCACTGATCTACAATAACGTCTTTAGATTCTTCTTCAATCTGGAATTCCTATCAAGTGCATGTTTATCAGTTCAAGCATAGCTGCATGTCATTATGTTTCAATAACCTCCGTCATCACAACTCTTTTAATACAAGAAGTCATCTATTAGCATGTTAGCGACGCAGCCTGAGTACATATGACTCTACCAATGCTAATGAAAGCTTATTAATATGTTATAAAGATAAGGGGTAAAAAATAAAGAATAATACTGATGTGACTGTAAATGAGAATCCTGTGTGCTCACTCTTGTGATGAAAACTGTTTTTTGGGGGGGCAAAAATATGTAAATGACATGTTTAATAATTTAGAAGTGGAATAGAAAGATGATTGGTATCAGTATCAGAATTACAAAAGAAAATTTAAACAAATATTAATGTTATTGTACAGATTGGGAAAAAGTTTGGTATCTCTGATCACTGCTGAACACGAGCATAAAGGGCTGATTGTTTTTTTTTTCTTTTTTGTGCTTGAATAATTAGAATGTAATTACTTATTTTTTTCAAACCAATATCCAGTCAATGAAAGCTTTCCCACTAGTAAAAAATGTTATTCATTAACTTTGACTTAATCCTTACCATATTATAATGTCTTTGTTTTGTTAAATGTTTAAGCAGCCCAGGAGTCCAACTGAGCTTCCTTACAATTAAAATATACAAAAAAAAAAAAGAGGAAAAAACCTGAGTTGTTCCTCTTCTATGTTCACATCAGAGCTCCACACTGTGATTCCTGAAAACAGAATTCTATATAGAGAATTCAGATATTAGCTTTATTTCTAAAGTCATTTAAGGTAGACCTACCATGAACTACTTAAATGATGGTTGAGGCTCCTGAAGCACATGTGAGGTCATATAATTTGCTTATTATAGAACGACAATAATCATTAAAAGACCGACACTGCTCACTACCCTATCTTGCATTTCCTCTGAGTGGTCTGTTGGTTCAGGACTGTTTGGAGCTGTAAGGTTTTGAGAGAGTGGCTCATGTTTTTTATTTTACACCATGGCAGTAGTGCCTGCCTACTACATTCTCTGACGGGACTACAATAAATGTGATTGACAGAATGATCATCCAGTCACCAGCTGGATATGCTTTTAAAAGATTCTGCCCATTCCCAGTGGAATATACTGTTGCCCAGATGGACAAGAGAAATATATTGAACAGTTCATCTGGTGTATCAGGTTAGCAGTATCCTCCAGTAGGAGTGCATGAACAAGTACATAAACAAAAATACTCAGGACACCAAGAAACAAAAATGCAAATGCAAGGGCAGACAGCAAGTATGTCTCTGGCCTTAGTGTTTAACTGATGCTGCTAAAGTATCCCAAAGGCTACACGGTTGGTCGGACTTGAGATCACTGGTTAAAAACCCAGGAGGGTGGTGCCTCCAGTGTAAATCTTATTTCAACTTCTCATGGTGCTCTTGGGACATCAAGTTCACCAGAGTAGGGACATAAATGCACGAATGAACTGATGACCTTAAAAAAATGTTGCTGACCTTGGTAGTCACTAGTGCAGAGGCATAAAAGATCAAAACAAAGAATTATAGACTGTTTTAGTGCCCTTAGTAAAAAGTAGTATACTTGAAGTTCATTTTATTAAGTAAGCTTGAGTGTAAGTTTAAGTATAGGAAGTATACTATGGACCATGTACTTGTAGTGTACTAGAAAGTATACCAAATTTAATACTTCTTCAGACTAAATTGGAACATTTTTAAGTTTATAAAAGTCTATCTTAAGTATACTGTTTAAAGTCATTTTAAATTAACAAAAGTACACTTTCAGGTATACAACAAGTACACTTATCTAGATACTACTAGTGTACTAGGTATATACTTCTAGTCCACATTTTAGTTTATTAAAGCATACTTTAGGTATAATTTTATGAACTAAAAATACTTTTGTTGCTATTTTACTAGTTTACTTGTTATAATTTAAATTTACCTGTAAGTTCTACTTTCTTGTAATTTTCCTTCATGCACAGATTAAACAAAAAAGTTCTGTTTCACAGTCAAAATGAGAGACTAAAGGAGAGATACAACAGTGCTGTATGCTTGAAAGATGGTACATTTTGTTTAAGTAATGACTTGGTTATTTAAAAAAAAAAAAAAAAAAAAAACCTGTTCACATCAAATTCCTTGTTTTTTATTCATGTGCCAAACTCTGTTGTGTTTTAGTTGAGGTACTTACTAAATCAGACAGGCCTGTATGTAAAGATTCACAGATCAACATACAAAGTACTTTCATATATGAGGTCAAAAACAACCTGTTAATGCTGGCTGGCCTGATATGATTAAAACAAAATGTGTTCTTGTCGAAACAGATGACACTATGTACAGAACACCATTGCCAAACCCTTATGAAAGGGACTAGAACTTGATCGATCAAGTCAAGTCAGATTTTTCTCTGTTCATGTCTATCTTTTTAAGGTACATAAAGATAATGCAATTGAGCACTCATACTACTTACCGTAAACTTTTAAACTCCAGCACTACATGATCTTTAACATGTGAGTTTACAACAGGGGTAATACCTCAAAGCAAATGTGTGTAGAGAAAAACATTTTTATTTTGCTAAATTACACGTAAGCACAATGACTACCTTATTCTGTACCTGGATCAAGATGTAATAAGTATAAGTACTTTGTGGCAGAAAGAAGTAAAAAGTGTACTAAAGTACAAGTATAAGTTTTAGTAATCAAGTACAAGTCTGAGTCCTAGTATTAATGTAGTAGTAGTAGTCTTGGACTTTTCTTTATACTTTTAAGTATAAGCCAAATATATTTCACTATACTATTACTGAGTATATACAGTATAGTAAATAAAAAGTGAACTTTAAGTTTACTTTTTATTTTACGTTGGTGGCGCAGCTGGACAGTGCGCCTGGTCAGTGATCGGGAGGTTGCAGTTTTGAGCCCAGCTCCGGGCAATACATGGCGATGTGTCCTTGAGCAAGACACTTAACCCCAAGTTGCTCCCACTGCTGCGTCAGTGGCGTGTAAATGGGCGTGAAAGTGTTAGTTGATACTGATGGATAACTAACATAGAAAACTCAGAACCATCAGTGAGTGAATGTGCGAGCGAATAGGCGTGAATGGGTAAGTGTGACCTGCGGTGTAAAGCAGCTTTGAGTAGACTAGAAAAGCGCTATATAAGCTCAAGTCCACTTACCATTCCATATACTGTCTCAGTTTAAGTATAAAATAGGTATACTTATAGTACACTTGAATAAACTATTTTTTCTAAGGGGGGAAACCACAGACTATTTGGCATGAAGTTGTATATTGAGGAAAGCACATCTAAAAGCCTAAAGACATTTTTTCCATCCAGCTCCTTCATTTTACAACTTCATTAGAACACTTTGAAGCCACAGAAACAGGAGAGAGCTGATAAGTGCTTTGTTCTTGTAAGAAATTAGAGGGATCCGCCTACAGGGCTGGGTCGTTAATTCGTCTTGCCTTCTTTGAGAAGAAATTATTACTGAGAAGAAATTCCAGGAATACAGAATGAACAGGGAGACTTAATGACCGCAGAGCTCCTACAGAGAGATGATACTTTCTGGATTATTCTTTTTTCTCCTCCTCACAGGTAAACCAACACAGTTAGTGCATGCAGGTGCACTGGGCTTACATTTGTTAAAAGCATTTTGTGACAGTTCTTTTGGCATAGACTCTCACAGAAATCTCCAGCCTGCACAGCAGGTAGGTTATGTCGATTTATATTTCTAATCAATACACTTCATCAATTCTTCTCTTAATACTATTGGTGAGCGTCTCTGGTTATTTTGGTGGTGTCATCCAATCAGGAACGGCCAAAGGTCGACTTTAGAAAAGAAAGTTATTTGTTGCCTCTTAAAAGTATTGAAAACGGGCTAATGTGATGTGGCCTTTTGTTATATTTAGGAAGAAATTTCTCCCAAGAGTGGTGCAAATGATTATATGAAGACAAAAAAACTTCTGGAAGTTTCAGTATAAATATATAAATGTATTTTTGTTGTTAGTTTGTCTTCACACTTTTATTATTTTCTCTTATATCCCAGCCTGACAAAACTATTCGGATATGAAAAGGCTTGTTCATCATTGATCTTAATAAAGTTCTGTTATATTAAAATTGACATGATTTTTTAGTTTGGTCCTACAACTTTTAAGGGATCAACCTGATGACATCATAACATAAAACATTTTGATAGCTCAGTTTATCCTGAAAAAGAGACAATATCTTGAACTTGTATGTGTTTGAAAGGGTTGAGGTTGCAACATTCAGGAATTCAGTTGTAGATAAGTAAATGTTTTGGAGATAGGAGATTTGTGCCTGACATCAATAGTATATAGATAACCATATGAGAAAAAATGAAAAGAAAGGAATGGCTGCAAACCACAAGACAAGTACATTGTGGACGATGGAGTCCTCATGGGCTGAAATAAAACAAATAAAAATCTATAGGTGGTAGCAGAGGTCAAACTAAGCGATGTAGACATTCTTTCTAAATCATTTCTAAGCTATCTGAAAAACCTAAAATTAAAATATCTTAAGCTGTAGGAACCTCAAAAGTATTTGGTTTCATAAGAAATCACAAAAATGCTGGGATTCTGTAAAATGTAAAATTATTGATATTCTATTTATATAATTATGTAATTGATTATACTGAATATTATAGTTTTTGAAACAACATGTGAACACACAGACTGAGTGAAAGCGCTTGGCTCTGTGCATGAAGACAGTTGAACAAGCAGAGGCCTGTAGGGATGTGCAGTGCAGTTTCAGCCTTGATATTTGTGCCCCTCTGACCTTGACTGTGAACATCTGTACACAGGTATCACGGGGGGACAAGCTGATCCCCTCTCTGTTCTGGTCCTAAAAGTCCCATGTCCTGTAAAATTAACTTTCGTTGCTTTAGTTAGAATGGGCTTGTGGAGCAGGAGAACATGACAACTTTTACTAAACTCTCAGCTTTTGAAAAAATACTCCATCCCTCTTCAAAGAAAAAATGCCCCTTTAAAGTTTTTACCTCCAGCGGTTTATTATGTTAAAGCTGTAAGCTCAGAGCAAGTTCATTATCATAGCCTCCCGTAACCTCCTCGCCCCCTCAGATCAGAGCGTTTGGAAAGGATCTGTATCTAATCCTCTACACAGACGGAATTTTCATCATTTCAATTAAACTCAAATCAACTCAAATCCTCGCTAAATAGACACCCAACACATGATGTAAATGGTGAATTGTAGCAGGACATGGGACTTTTAAGAGCCATCAGGGAAGGTCAGCCCTCTGTGTATGCAAGTTAGATATTGATATTGGTTTCAAACATTTTCACTGTAGATGGAGCATCCTCTGAATGCAGTTATCGGGATGTGATCAAACATCTGAATTTGACCAAAAACAAAGACCTCATGTCCATGGGGCAGCCTCTTAAAAACTCTGGAGACACCACACAAATAACCCTGGATGTACTGCTCTACGCCATTCTGGATGTGGTGAGTAGCTGCTTTTGATAAATATGAAAATGTCTTGATGGAGATAAACGTGATAAAAATGGCATTTCAAAGGGTTTTCAACGGTCCTTAGGAACAAATGAGATGGTTTTTGTGTAGCTTAGCCATTTTAGGCTGATTCAACACAGCTAAATGGCTTGAAAATTAAAAAAACTAAATGGCACAAGATGCCCCATGGTTCTCTCAGGTGTTAATAATTGCTTAAGATACCGGTTAGTTATGAATAAATAATTTCATTTTTTAAACCATAATTTGTGGGAGGTGTGGGGTAATGTGTGTGGGTTTGGGGGGGATAAAGGCTCTTCCACACTGTGTATGTGTGTCCAGCTGGAGGTTGCTTGTTTTGGGCTTGCTTTTATTGACTTGGTTGTTTATTTCACTGAAAAAATCTGGCCACACTGCTGGATGCTGATGAGATGATTGGAGTTGACTTGGGTGGAGAAGGGTTTTAAAGATCACACCCCACTAAATGCTGACCATGGGGCAAGAGACACAAATTTAAATATGGCGGTGGAAGAATGATTGGCAGAACAGTTCTTGATAGAATCTGGACGGGTTTGTGCTCAAGTGAATCAGATAATGATTTCAATCACTAGTGCAAGAAGGCAGGGTGAGTGAGTGAGAGAAATGAAATGAGAATATGGAATAATTAAAATGGAATAATTAATTAATTCACAGGTCTTCTTGCTAGAACTTACACTATAGGCTCCATTAACATGTCTGTCTTTGTCTTAGAACGAGAAGGAACAGAAGTTTGTAGCTTACCTCTGGGTCGACATGGTAAGTTTCTGAGGATGACAAATAGAAAATAATCTTAACAATCACCCCTCAGTCTCAAAAGAGAAATACAGAACTTTACTGAATGAGATTTTTCTCTTTTTTCCTGCATAGAATTGGAATGATGACTACATTTTTTGGGACCCTAATGATTTCTGTAATATTACTTGGACTCATGTTCCTACTAAATCTCTGTGGACTCCAGATATAACCATTGAAGAGATGTGAGTTTGAATATGTATGTTCTCTTACGCTGGCCTTACACCTAACAACTTTCCCGGCAAATTTTTAAGATGCAGACAAATTTCCAAAGTCATAGTAAAATCTTGGGAGTCTTGGGAGTGTGGGTGCACTCCCAAGATCTCAGTCATGAGGTGTTGGATGGGCGTGTACGGTGCAGTTTTAGGCAAGGCAAAGCAAGGCAACTTGATCTGGAGCTTGTAGATTCTGAATGTGACATTTCCCAGCTTCCCTTGCAATGCCAGCGGAGGAGTTCAGCTAACACAACGGCTAACAATAGCCCGTTAGATCGACACGTTTTTTCCGACTTGTAACTGGAATGCTGATAACGTGGAGATCACGTCATTCACACTCCCCTCTTTCCAGTTCTGATGTAACTGGAACGAAGTATTCTCCACATGGACAGACATGAGCGGAAACTTTGCTGTCCATGTGGAGCAGAAAAGCCACTGCTGTAACTGAGCTGCTTGGCGAAGGTCTGCGCTCTCAGAGTGCTTTTCTAGTTAACACTGACTTCCATTGCATATTTCATGTCCTGCCAACCAGCGTTACACGGCTGTAAGCATCTATGCTAATCTGGGTATTAGCAGTCACTTCCTGCTATCGTCATGCTCGTAGTTTCCACCTCTTCCTGCCCTAAAGGATACTGATTGGCCCGTGCCGCCTTGAGATGCTCATAATCGTTGTAGTTTGGAGTTTAACAAGATGGATCTGCCTGATTGAGTGATCAAATCAGGCAGATCCAACTGCACTACAATGTTATTATATTCCAGCAACAAAATACATACAAGAGAGTAAGAAATAACTCTAACATCAGTGATACCCTATCCAAAATTCACCTTTAAGCCTGTGTGGGTTTTGTTCTCAAACAGGACAGAGAGGGATAAGGCTGCTCAGAGCCCCTACATTACCATCAGCAATGATGGTTTTGTCTGGTTGAGGAACGACATGGTCGTGGTCAGCAACTGCAGGATGCGGGTTTACAAGTTTCCCTTTGATACTCAGAAGTGCAACCTCACCTTCAAGTCTGTCATACACTCTGGTAAGTCCTCAATGTGTTGTTTCAAAGGTCCGATGAGACAATCATGATGCATACTTTACATCATCATTGTGGTAATATAACAGTATTTGTATCCTGCCCCTCAGATCAGCACCTAAAGCTTGAACAGCCTTCTACAGCGGACAGGATCACAAAGTGGTCTCTTGAGATGATGCAGAGCCAGTCAGAATGGCTTTTCATGAACATGACGTTCTTCAGCAAAACTCAAGACAATTTTGGTCTTAATCAAAGCATGATTGTCTACACTGTGAGTACTTGGATTCAGATAAACTGAGATATAACAAATTCAGCTTTTCTGTTATTTCATTATGGGAGTATTTTTATTTGCTATGAGCACTTTTCACAATAAATGAAGGACACATTACAGGATAATTGGCCCAAATTTTGGCTTGTATCCCCTCTACCTACGAAAGTCAGCGGATTGTCTTACCCGATTATGCTGTGGTGTAAGGTATGCTAAGGCAACTTTGCTTGACATGAGAACCGCATTATTTTGTCCTAAGTGTCAGAGGCCAAATTTTTTGGGAGAATGAATTTCAACCGACTGATTTCTACATGCTATTTAACAAAATAAAGTAGTAGCTAAGAGGTTATTATATCAACATGTACGTATGTGATTGAACTCAATGCATTGAGTTAATACTTGATTTAGAGAGCTACAGACTTTTGCAAGATTCTTGAAGACACATCACAAAGCATTCATAGAGTAGCAGTATAGTATTTATTGTAGATGGTGGTATAATATACAGCTTTTCTATAGTACTAAGAATATTTTACTTATATTTCTGTTTTTATTTGCAAATGCCTTTTGTGACATATTGAAGTACAAAAAAGCCAATAAAAGCCCCATTATCCTGGTTATATTACCATTTATGTTTTCAATGTAGATTTTGTCAACTTTTTTTATGTCAACACATTTTTTTTATTCATTGAATTGACTGGTTGGCCACATTTAGGGACTAGCCGTGCCACTTGTGACTTTCAGGTCACCAGTTGCCCCCCCTTGCCTTAAGTTAAGTTTAGCTGCAAATCCTGTACTTGCATTGCTTGACCCTGAAACTTTATCTGACAGGTCTCCATGAAGAGACGCTCTGTCCTCTACATTGTCAACTTCCTATTGCCTGTCCTGATGTTCCTGAGTCTGGACTTGGCCTCCTTCATGATCTCAGAGCATGGTGGAGAGAAACTCAGCTTCAAGGTCACCGTGCTGCTTGCTGTCACAGTGATGCAGCTTCTTCTGAATGAAATTCTGCCTTCATCCTCAGACAGGATTCCACTGATTGGTTAGATCCTGAAGTTTACAGTTCACATATAGAATATATTGACATGACTTAATTGTGTTTGTTCACTTTCGTTCTGCTCCCTCTTCTCTGTAGCGATATACTGTATTGGGATATTTGGTTTGATGATGCTGAGCCTCTTAGAGACGATTTTTGTGATGTACCTCATGGAGAAAGACTCTGCCTCCCGAGTCGACAAGTCAAATGAAGACAAGAGCGTGCACGTGGACTGTGAGGACAAAAGATGCAAAGTCAAAATTTGTGACTGTTTTCGAGGTAAGATTCGCAATCCCAATCTGCTTTAGTCTTACTTCTCCTGTCCTGGTCTCATGTAGTTTGTTTTGTGCACTTGGTCCTGCCTAGTGTCACTTTCTAGCCTTCTCTTCATAGTCATAGTTTTGACCACGACCCCTTTGTCTAGACCTTGCCTGATTCTGCCTGCCTTTTTGTGTACCAAACCTGGCCTGTGTAATAAGCCCTGCTTTTGCCTTATGGACCCTCTTCATCTGCAATTGAGTCTTTTTTGTGCTTGGTCTGTTAGTGTCAGTAAGTAAGGTTTGATTGCACTGGTGTAAAGCTTGTCAGTCAACCTCTGGGTGTGCACTAAAGGGTAAATCCCCTAATGACACCATCACCATGAAGAATTGGCCAAATCTTCTTTGCCAATGCCAAACAGTTTATTTTTTGCCACTACTATTGACTCTTGTTTTGAGCTTCTAGCATGGGCCCTGTTACTGTGGTCAGTTGGTCTGGAAAGGGCCTGTGGGATAGGGCAAATTCAAGATGGTGCTCCGCACAAACCAAATTGCACCATTATTTAAAGTGAGCCTGAGTACCATCTGCAAGCTGGAGGCCAAGTTTCGTATTAACAGAGACTACCTCCAGAATTTGGGAGTAGAAAAGATGGAATGGCCTGCCAGCAGTCCTGACCTGAACCCCATTAAACAACTGTGGGATCCTGACTTAAGCCATGGTTTTAATGTTGTCTACATTTAGGAGGGGTCATTTTGTAGACATTTGCAAAGGGCTGCTGCTAGACTACAGTATTAGCATAAATAGCTACATGCAGTAATGCAGGAAACAAGGATGTTATCCATTGTGTTGAATCATGATGCATCGTAATATTGGTTCAAATTGAATTGTTGGCTGAATAATTGTAGTTGAATTGAATTGTGAGACTAGTTAAGATACCACCGCCAACAGACTGAGCTACCGCCATGATGTGGCTCAAACACGAAAGATTAATGGTGCCTTCCAGTTGATCTCAGAAGTCGAATTTTACAAGTTGCTAATTTGATATGTCACTGGGAATATCCCCTTTGGTCAGAATATCCCACTGTGTAGTTAAACGATCTTCAGATACCCCGACTTTACTAGCGAAAAACTGGAACACACTGAAGTGCAATGTGACACACTTCCCACGTCTGAGTTTTGAGGTGAATGGACTGCACCATATGACCGTCATGCTTTCCCAACTGAGCACCACAGGCACAAAAAGCATACTAGAGATGTTCTTCCACATTTCCAGGGAAACTCCTTGAATGTTCTGATACACACATGAGTTACATGTATGATTTTTTTTAAATTCAAACACTCATTTGTCTAATATGTCCTTACAGGCATAAATCTGGTCCCTTGTCAGTTTTCCTGTAAAATGTCCTCTGAGGAAACATCATCTGAACTGCTGCACGTTGCCAAAGAGGTCAGGATTACACAGTTTACTGCACAAGTTAACAGATTTTTTGTTATTCAAAATGTCCTCAAGTCAGACAAGTTGTATCATTAATGGATGGATGAATAGATGGAAAAATTTCATTTTTTTGAGTGCTGACATTTGTGCAAATTTTGATTAAAATCTCTTTAAGCTTTGTTGTGATATCATTTAATTTCTTTTTTAATGAATTTTGTAACATTGTATTGGCAGGGTCTTTTTTGTAAAATAGATTTTTAATTTCAGTGGGACTTCCTTGTTAAATAAAGGTAAAATACCATAAATTGATCATATTCACATGAAAAGAATGATGAGTTAGGCTCCATGACCTTGGCCTTTGACCTTTTGAGATCAAGTGTACACTTTTCCATTGTTGAACAAAGTCACCGTTCATGAACATATAGCCCGTGGCCTTGACTTGTGTGGAATAAGTGGAATAGATGATGGATGGATGGATGGATAGCAACCTTCTTTTTGTTGAGACCACAAAAAAAAAAATGACCCCAAAGCCCGAAACACACACATTTGTCTTTAGATGTATTTCAGCTCGAATTAACCTTGACTTCCAAAACTAGCAACACAATGATTTGATGCATTTTTTATTTTTTTTCTTCTGTTTATCTAAAAATAGTTTTAATAACTGTTTCAGGCTCACAGCAACAACCTGATGGAGGCGTCCCATGATTCTGAAAAGGACCTGTTGAAGGCGCTGGCTCTGCTCCTAAGCAGCAATAAAGAAGAAGAGAAACCAGGCTACTGGAGCAGAATGACCAAAACAATCAACAGAGTTTTCTTTATTTTCTACATCATCACTGCCAGTCTGTTTCTGAGCTTTATGTTCTACTGCTGGAACACAAAAGATGAATAGTTGTGTCACACAAAGTCAGTAGAAAAGAAAGTAAGTCTTGCTGATCATGCTGACATTTTCTGGTCTTATCCCCTTATAATTTTTTTTCTTTCTGGAACTAAATAGCAAAATCTATCTGTAAATTTTGGGTTTCAGTATTAGTACATTTACATCCCTGTACGTCTGGCATATCCTTGAAGGACTCAGCAAAGAAAATGCCTACTTCTTAAAGATCTTAATAGTGTCTATCTAGCATGAAAGCTATCACAAAGCATTGGCTCCAGAAAGGTTGTCCCACTGCTGACCTTTTAATAAATGTTGCTAACAGCAACATTTCATGGAATAGATGACCAACTCTTCATGACTTTAAAAAGAACAGGGACAAAAAGAGTCAAAAATATGTGTTATGTTTAATGGGTTGGTGCTTTGGCTTTTGAAGACTCAGAAGCAGACACAAACACAGTCACAGTTCCAAAAGATTTGTAGTTGAAGGAATGGAAAAGGCTGTTGAGTGGCTGGTTTGAGTTGGGCAAAATTCTGGCACTGTTGGCCTCCAGTAGACTGGCTTGTGGATTTCCAAGCTAAGTGGATGATGACCAGAGTCTGGATACAAAGAAAGAGCAAATTAGAGGTAGGCAGTAGAGCCTGCACGCTACAAAATCAGACAAATGTTAATTGACAAAACTATCCCAATCACTTGATATGCTTTTGAAAGATTCTACCCATTTCCCAACACTTTGTATGGGCTATCGCTCAGATGGACTACAGAAATATATTGAACAGTTCATCTGGTTTGTCAGGTTAATGATTTTCAACACTGAAAACACACCTGAGAATTGTTTAACATCAATGTAACAACTCAAAAAATCGACATTATTGTTGTATATTTGTAACGTAACCAGTGCTGATGGTAGTATTGCTAAGGCTGACTGGCTGCCATTTTGACCCCTGCCCTGTTGGTGCTTTGCATTACGTGAGGTAGACTGGTTCGATGCATGCAGCAAATTTTTCTCTTGTAAATTTTTGTATGCTGCTTATTACATTTTGGCAAAAACAGAACATACTGCTAGTACAGTTGTAGAAATTGTAGTCTGAAAATGCTCAAAGACAAACGAGGGGGCCGGGACACAGTGCAACAGAGAGTGATTTCTGCATGTTTGTGCTTGTCTGTAGATAAATGTGGGTATGTATATATGCAGATGCATGTGCACTGGCATATTTTGCAGTACATGCTCTTGTATAATAACACATTTAACCTGATCATATTCATTCCCACTGTATAACTCACTTCATGACCTCTTGAACACATGCCTTTGTTATTTTTGATTTTACTTTGTTTTCTTGTGTTTCAAAAATTAAAGCTTATAAATAAACAACTTTTATAAAGAAAAAAAGTCATAGATGTTTTCTCTGCAGATCTTTTAGGTATGAGGATGCTTGATCGCTGGTGGAATAACAGTCTGCTTAAGTCAGTCAGTACATTGATTGGTTGATCAAAGATTGACTAGGATTTATTATATGTCATATTTCATGAATGTTTAACAGTTCAAACAAAGCTGCATGTCCTCCTGAGTATTGACAAGTATGTTCACTGACCTGTCCTTGTTAGCATGTTAAATATCCTATTACTAATCAAACTTACTGTTACATTTAAAGTTTTGAGTGGAAAATAGCTAATAAAACCTATGCAACTGTCACTGAGACACTTTCTGTGTTCCTGTGCTTTTTGAGTAGTTTTAAAACAGTATTTTATTATCATCCTCCTATAAGCACCTAAATGATTATTTCATTGCATTTTGTTATGTTTTTTCCTCCATTTAAGTTTAAGTACCAAACAGGGGAAATGTGGTTTATTGTTTGTAATGTCGGGTCACTGTTTACCCTTTGTTTTGGTATTTCATCACACTGCAGAGCAGAGGTTGCAGTAGCTTTTTAGCTGTCTGTCATTTTTACGGGTAAGGTTGTCACTTTTCTGTCAAGTCATTTTTAACTGGCATTATTAATTTTTCTTTTCCAATTTTAATGAAACATAATCTTGATGACAGCTTTGACTTAGTTACACAGCTTCATCCCCAGTGACCTCTCATGTGAAGAGCAGTTACACACACTGACTGAGCGTTTATCTTTGATGTCCTTTTTCTGCAGCTGTGTTCGGTCTACTTTTTGAAACATAGGTGTTATTCCTAGCAAATTGTTCATAAAACTAACCATTTTCTTAAATCTGATATCATACAACTTACAAAATCCCGTCCAGTCTGCAAATCTGCGAGTTAAGTTGAAAGAAAAAATATATTTAAGAACGGAAAATCTGGACAATCCATTTATTTGTGCTGAGAAATTAATACGAACATTTTTACTTGTAACTGAAGACATGATTTACTGAGATTTCAAGCACATGCTGCAGAAGAAGAGAAATCTTCAGTGGGCGGCTCTAGCACCCTGTGACAGACCTGAAGCATTCACAGCTCCTAAAGCTGTTGTCAGTCCATGGACAGTGTAATGCAGTCAGCTCTGAGTGACAGACGGAGTGATTCTGGCTATGAAGGAGATCTTTTTAACATACATTAAGTGACCTCCATGATAACAGAGAGGGTTTACTTTATGCGTGTGTCTGCATGAGTATGATGGCACACTGGATTGTCCCCAGTCCTTCATAATGACAGACAGCCTCTAAATCTTTCAGTCATTTATCAAAAAATTCGGTCAATGATGGAAAATATTCGGTTAATGCGATCTCTGCTGCAGAGCCAATAACTATCATTGCCACTGCCATCATTGCCACTGCGAAAGGATTTACAGAAGTTTCCTTTTTCTTTATGTTTTCTCTTAATTATGAGATCCTGATCTGGTCATTCCGAGATAAGGTGTCTATAATTTTTAAATCCAGTGACTGCAATGCACTTACAAAGCAGGGGTCTGCTACCTTTTGAATCAACAAAGCCATGTTCCATTCATGTTCTGATGAACCCATTCCTGCATGAATAATTTTGTCTTATTGGACAGAACGCTTCTCCACCATTGACGAGTTTTTCCATAACTCCGTGGTTTTATTGAAATTTGGTAGTTGACACTTTAATGTGGAGAAGTTCTTTTTTCCTGTGACCGTAAACAACAAGAAAACTCAATATGTGCGTTTCTCCAATATGTGTGCCTGTCATCCTGATCAGACGGGAGAGGCTAACGAGCGGTTTACGTCGTGTTATCTATACATGTGTAAATATAAGTGTAGCTGTCCATTTCATAAACTTGTATTGATGTTATCCATTGATAAATTTAATTTTATCTTCATAAAAAAAATCCCAGGCAGGTGGGTTTCTCCTTGCCGAGGAGCCGAGGCCACAGAAAGGCTTTTGCAGTAAATCCACAAGAATTTAAATAACATTCTGATAAATCATCCTCCTGATGAGCAAACAAGAGGCCAAAACGTCACAAATGAGTACTCTAAATGAACAAGATCATCCATTTACGTCTGATTTTTTTCCGGTCAGGTCCTCCTTCTCTCTCTCCTCCACCCGGTGCTTCAGCAGAATTTACAACATTGTCAAATGTATAGTACACATCCTGGTGCCCAGCTGTTTAACCTGTTGCCCTCCGGCAGGTGCTACAGGTCCATCAAAGCAAGGACAAACAGACTAAAAAAACCAGTTTCTTCCTGAAAGCCATCACCATCCTGAACTCTCACATGCAACAGCCTGGCCATCAATATAATGTAAAATGTGCAATATCTCTATCACTGCCACTGCTGCTGCTGCTATGTTTTAAATACTACCTTGATATTTATATTTATTTATCCCGTGCAATACAATCATATGTGACATATAATTATCTGTAAATACTAACCACCATTTGCCCTATGTGTTCAATATATATTTAACTGTCCTGTGCAATACATTTCCATATACAAGAGAAATATTGAGAACTAGAAATAGGACTATTTCCATTCTTAATATTTATTACTTAGCTTCAATTGCATTGTCCAAGACTTGGAGCTGAAAGAGAACTAAGAGCAGCGATACAGGAAATGGATCAAACCAAGACACGAAATACTCTAACACAAAGAGGAATATAGCGGATTTTCAATCCACCTGCCGGACCACATTTCAGTGGTATTTGGGAAAGACAAGTAAGATTGGTGAAGAAGATTCTAAGATCTGTGCTTCATGACAAACAATAGACGATGAGTGTCTGCAAACAGTCCTTTGTGAAGTGGAAGCTATCATCAATGACAGTCCAATAACTGCATCATCGGATGACCCTAACAACGTGGAGGCTCTAACCCCTAACCATTTATTGTTACTCAACAAGCTGCCATTGCTCCCACCTGGTAGAGAGGATTGCTACTCATGGAGATGGAAACAAGCTCAATATCTGGGAGATTTATATTGGAAGAGGTGGGTAAAGGAGTATTTACCACACCTGCAGGAATGCCAGAAGTGGAACAAAGTCAAGCAGAACTTGCAACCTGGAGATATTGTAATGATCTTGGATGAAGATGCCCCAAGAAGTTCCTGGCTGCTTGGGAGAGTAGTACAGACAATGCAAAGGGTCTTGTTCGACAGGTGCTGGTAAAGACAAGATCCAGCACACTGGATAGACCTGTCGACAAACTTTGCCTGATCTGTGAGACTGAGGACCAAAAGATGTAGGAACACTGCTGTGCCATAAAAGGACTTTGCCATCCAGAAGAAGAATCAAGAAGCTTCTGTTGTGTATTGAAATTTAAATTGAGAAATTTAGAATAGTACAGTAAAATACGTTAACTTAATGAAGATATCTTTAGTTGATATTGGAGCAGAATTTAAGTTAATTATAAGACCTCCTGCCTTATAATTAGAGGCTGGATTTGTAGAAGCCATTTCAAACTTATTTTAAGAATTTAGATTTAAGTCAACAAATTAAAGTTTTACTTTAGATTATTAATCATAAGGATCACTTTCATTTAAATGTATTAATTTTAATATAAGTAAGTGGGTTGTTTATGTTAATTCATAGATTAATCTATACCTATCTATTCAGGTGACTTTTAAAACTGTTTAAGAGGAATCTGCAACTACAGACGCTGAACAATTAGATGGAGAAAAGAATAGCTGCTTTGAGATGAGATGTTTCAGACACTTCATCTTGTAAGATCAGCTGAAAAGGACACGTCACACTACCATCAGATGACACTTCTCATGAAGGCGGAAGAGCTCCGTCGAAACATGTAAAGGTATGAGCATAAAAACCTTACTTGTCTGTTAAAAGAAAGAATAAGCATGTTTCAGACACCTACTGGGAATTCCATTGAGACAGAAGGTGAGAAACAACATTGTAGAAGAAAGGATGATTGCCATAATCAGATTGTATGAACATCTGGTGGAAACAGTGAGAAGGCGGAAACTACTGTGGTTTGGACATGTGACATGAAGACTAGGTTCACTCACAGTTGCGCATGGCTCAGTTGAAGGCTAGAGAGGAAGAGGACGCCCAAAGAAAATGTGGACAGACAGTGTCAAGCAGTGGAGCAATCAGACACTGATGAGTGCATCAGGGAAGCAGGTGACAGAGATCAATGGAGAAGAAGGATTGCGAAGGCAAAGTGCCCCAACGGCCACACGGTCATGGACTTGATCTTGATCTGGTGTATCAGGTTAGCGGTATCTTCCAGTAGGAATTAATGAACAAGTAAACTAGAAAAGCACTCAGAGAGCGCAGACCTTCACCAAGCAGCTTCAGTCCACTTTGGCGAAAATGGTCCCATCTGGCAATGTTACAGAATCCTTTAAAAAATTTCTGTATCCGGATGGTGATCCGGATCAGTCCTAAAATCATTAATCACTAATCATTTCTTCCTTATCCCATACCACACATTTCCTGAAAATTTCATCCAAATCTGTCCATAACTTTTCAAGTTATCCTGAACACAAACAGACAGACAGACTAACCAACACCGGCAAAAACATAACCTCCTTGGCGGAGGTAACAAAAAATGCTGACGACACCAAGAGACAAAAATGCAAATGCAAGGGCAGACAGCAAGTATATCTCCAGCCTTGGTCTTCAACTGATGCTGTTAAAGTATCCCAAAGGTGATGCCAGCAGTTGGACTTCAGATCGCTGGTTAAAGCCGTGGCACCTTGAGTTTAAATCTTTTTTTAACTTCTCATGGTGTTCTTGAGACATCAAGTTCACAAGAACGGCTTTTTAGAGGGACATAAATGCACAAACGAACTGATGACCTGAAAACAAAAATGCTGCTGAACTTGGCTGTCTCTAGTGCGGTGGCATAAAAGATCAAAACTACAAATTAAAGACTGTTTTAGTGCCCTTAGCAAGTATACTTAAAGTTAATTTTATTAAGTAAGCTTGAGTGTAAGTATAAGTATAGGAAGTATACAATGGTATAGAAAGTATACAATGGACCATGTACTTGTGGTGTACTAGAAAGTATACCAGTTTAATTCTTCTTCAGACTAAATTGGAACATTTTTAAGTTTATAAAAGTATGCCTTAAGTATACTTTTAAAGGTCATTTTAAATTAACAAAAGTACACTTTCAAGTATACAATAAGTACACTTATCTATATACTGCCATTACACTAGGTATATACTTCTAGTCCACATTTTTGTTCACTGAAGTATACTTTAAGTACACCACAAGTACACTCTTCTAGATACTGCCATTGTACTAAGTACATGCTGTACCTCTAGTCTACATTTAAGTTTATTAAAATATACTTTAGGTATACTTTTATGAACAAAAAAATGTTGTTTTTTTTTGTGTTATTTTACTAGTTTATTTGTTATACTTTAAATATACCTGTAAGTTCTACTTTCTTGTGATTTCCTTTCATGCACAGATTAAACAAAAAAGTTCTGTATCACTGTCAAAATGACAGACGAAAGAGGAGATACAACAGTGCTGTATGCTTAAAGGTACATTTTGTTTAAGCAATGACTTGGTTATTTAAAATAAAAAAAAAAAACGTGTTCACATCAAATTTCTGCTTATTGTTCATGTGCCAAACTCTGTTGTGTTTTAGTTGAGGTACTTACTAAATCAGACAGGCCTGTATGTAAAGATTCACAGATCAACATACAAAGTACTTTCGTATATGAGGTCAAAAACAACCTGTTAATGCTGGCTGGCCTGATATGATTAAAACAAAATGTGTTCTTGTCGAAACAGATGACACTATGTACAGAACACCATTGCCAAACCCTTATGAAAGGGACTAGAACTTGATCGATCAAGTCAAGTCAGATTTTTCTCTGTTCATGTGTACGTTTTTAAGGTACATAAAGATAATGCAATTGAGCACTCATACTACTTACCGTAAACTTTTAAACTCCAGCACTACATGATCTTTAACATGTGAGTTTACAACAGGGGTAATACCTCAAAGTAAATGTGTGTAGTGAAAAACATTTTTATTCTGCTAAATTACTTGTAAGCACAATGACTACCTTATTCTGTACCTGGATCAAGATATACTAAGTATAAGTACTTTGTGGCAGAAAGAAGTAAAAAGTATACTAAAGTACAAGTATACGTTTAAGTAATCAAGTATAAATCTGAGTCCTAGTATTAATGTACTTAGTCTTGGACTTTTCTTTATACTTTTCAGTATAAGCCAAATATACTTCACTATACTATTAATGAGTATATACAGTATAGTAAATAAAAAGTAAACTTCAAGTATACTGTCTCGGTTTTAGTATAAAATAGGTTTACTTGTAGTACACTTGAATAAATTACTTTTTCTAAGGAAGACCACAGAGTATTTGGCATGAAGTTGTATATTGAGGAAAGCACATTTAAAAGCCTAAAGACATTTTTTCCATCCAGCTCCTTCATTTTACAACTTCATTAGAACACTTTAAAGCCACAGAAGTAGGAGAGAGCTGATCAGTGCTTTGTTCTTGTAAGAAGTTAGAGGGATCCGCCTACAGGGCTGGGTCTTAGTTCGTCTTGCCTTCTTTGAGAAGAAATTATTACTGAGAAGAAGCAGGGAGGCTTACTGACCGCAGAGCTCCTACAGAGAGATGATACTTTCTGGATTATTCTTTTTTCTCCTCCTCACAGGTAAACCAACACAGTGCATGCAGGTGCACTGGGCTTACATTTGTTAAAAGCATTTTGTGACAATTCTTTTGGCATAGACTCAGCAGGTAGGTTATGTCGATTTGTATTTATAATCGATACACTTCATCATTTCTTCTCTTAATAGTATCGGTGAGGGTAGGATATTAATTCCATGTGATCATACATGAAATGATATCTTATTATTGATTAACGTAGAATTCAAGACTCCAATTGAAAACTTTAGAGAAACTGACAACTTCCTGTCAATCTACTGGCCGGTCAGAAGACTCCAACTTCACTATCTCTTGTTATATTGGTGGTATCGTAGGAACTGCCAAAGGTTGACTTTAGAAAAGATAGTTATTTGTTGATTCTTAAAAGTATTAATAATAGGCTAATGTGATATGGCCTTTTGTAAGATTTGAGATAGAAACTGCTCCCAAGAGTGGTGCAAATGATTATATGAAGAAATAAAAACTTTTGGAAGTTTCAGTATAAATATGTAAATGTTTTTTAGTTGTAAGTTTGTTTTTATATTTTTATTATTCTTTCATGTAGTCAGCATGACAAAACTATTCTGATATGAAAAGGCTTCTTCATCATTGTTCTGTGTGTGTTTTAAAGTTCTGTTACATTAAAATTGGGTTTTGATTTATTTACTTTGGTCATACAACTTTAAATGGATCAACCTGATGAAATTACAACAAAAAAATTCTAATAGCTCAGGTTGTGCTGAAAAACAGATATCTTAAACTTGTATGTGTTTGAAAGGGTTGCAGTTGCAACATTCAGGAATTCAGTAGTGGAGCTTTTTTATGCCCTGATAAGTAAATATTTTTGAGATAGGAGCTTCGTGCCTGACATCAGCAGTATATAGCTGACCAGAAAAGACAAAATGAAAAGAAAGAAAGGGCTGCAAACCACAATACAAGTGCATTGTTAATGATGGAGTCCTCATGGGCTGAAGTAGAGCAAAAGCAAATCTTTAGATGGTAGCAGAAGCCAAACTATGCGATGTAGACATTCTTACTAAATCACTTCTAAGATTTCTGAAAACCTGAAATTTAAATATTTAAGCTGTAGGATCCTCAAAACTATTTGGTTTTATAAGAAATATCAAAAATATTGGGATTCTGTAAAATGTAAAATTATTGGTATTCTATTATGTAATTTATATGATTATACTGAATATTGTAGTTTTTTGAAACAACATGTGAACACACAGACTGAGTGAAGCCGCTTGGCTCTGCACAGAATGGAACAAGCAGAGGCCTGTAGGGCTGTGCAGTGCAGTTTCAGCCTTGATATTTGTGCCCCTTTGACCTTCACTGTGAATGTCTGTACACAGGTATCATGGGGGGGCTAGCTGATCCCCTCTCTGTTCTGGGGCCTCATTTATAGAGCATGCTTACGCACAAAAGAAAGCGTATGCCACTTGTAAGCAATGTTTGGGATTTATAAAAAAACAAACTTGACGGGAGAATGTGTGCACCTCCACGGCAGCTCTGACCCTGCCGTACGCATAAAATCTGGAGAAACAGGAAACTGCGACCCCAACAGTAGAAGGATGGAATTAAAGACAGCTCTGTGAAGGGAAGGAATCTAATCCTCTACAGAGGCTGAATTTTCATTATTTTAATTCAACTCAAATCAAATCAAATACTTGCTTAATAGATATCCAAGACATCATGTAAATGTTGAATTATAGCAGGACATGGGACTTTTAAGGTGGTGAGGTAATTTGGGGGCACACAGAGCCATCAGGGAGGGGCAGCCCTCTGTGTATGCATGGCTGTGTTTGTATGTTAGATATTGATATTGGTTTTGACATTTTCACTGTAGATGGAGCGTCCTCTGAATGCAGTTACCGGGATTTAATCATACATCTGAATTTGACCAAACACAAAGACCTCATGTCCATGGGGCAGCCTCTTAAAAACTCTGAAAACACCACACAAATAACCCTGGATGTACTGCTCTACGCCATTCTGGATGTGGTGAGTAGCTGCTTTTGATAAATAAGAAAATGCTTGAGAGAGATAAACGTTATAAAAATGGCATTTCAAAGGGTTTAATGGGACCATTTTTGTCCTTAGGAACAAATGAGATGGTTTTTGTGTAGCTTAGCCATTTTAGGCTGATTCAACACAGCTAAATGGCTTGAAAACTAAAAAAACTAAATGGCACAAAATGCCCCATGGTTCTCTCAGGTGTTAATAATTGCTTAAGATACCGGTTAGTTATGAATAAATAATTTCATCTTTTAAACCATATTTTGTGGGAGGTGTGGGGTAATATGTGTGGGTTTGGGGGGGATAAAGGCTCTTCCACACTGTGTATGTGTGTCCAGCTGGAGGTTGCTTGTTTGGGGCTTGCTTTTATTGACTTGGTTGTTTATTTCACTGAAAAATGTGGCAACACCGCTGGATACTGATGAGATGATCGGAGTTGACTTGGGTGCAAAAGGGTTGCAAAGATCATCATACACCACACTGAACGCTGACCGTGGGGCAAGAGACACAAATTTAAACATGGTGGTGGGAAAATGATCGGCAGAACAGTTCTTGATAGAATCTGGACGGGTTTGTGCTCAAGTGAATCAGATAATGATTTCAATCACTAGTGCAAGAAGGCAGGGGGAGTGAGTGAGAGAAATGAAATGAGAATGTGGAATAATTAAAATGGAATAATTAATCAATTCACAGGTCTTCTTGCTGGAACTTACACTATAGGCTCCATTAACATGTCTGTCTTTGTCTTAGAATGAGAAGGAACAGAAGTTTGTAGCTTACCTCTGGGTCGACATGGTAAGTTTCTGAGGATGACAAATAGAAAATAATCTTAACAATCACCCCTCAGTCTCAAAAGAGAAATACAGAACTTTACTGAATGTATTTTTTTCTTTTTTTTCCTGTGTAGATTTGGAAGGATGAGTACATTTTTTGGGACCCTGCATTATTCTGTGATATTTCCCAGACTCATGTTCCTACTAAATCCCTGTGGACTCCAGATATAACCATTGAAGAGATGTGAGTTTGAATATGTGTGTTCTCTTACGCTGGCCTTACACCTAACAGCTTTCCCTGCAGACAAATTTCCAAGGTTGTAGTAAAATTTTGGGAGTCTTGGGAGTGTGGGTGCACTCCCGAGATCTCAGACGTGTCAGGTACAGTTTTAGGCAAGGTAAGGCAACTATGGAGCATTTTGATTTTGAATGTGACAATTTGATTTAGAATCCATTTTTGATTCAGATCGATTCAATGGAGTTAATCCAGGATTAAGACTAAAGTTGGGTATATCTGTGCAGCATGCAGCACTCAGCAGTCAGTATGTTGTTTCATGCAGAAAGTCTCTTGAGCATACAAAGAGCCTGGATACAGAGCTAACACACTGCAGCTCTCTTTGTAATCGTTGTGAGTATCGCTGCTTGATATTCACATCTGCGCACTACAATGCTCCTCTTAACAATGAATAGACAAAAATAGACTTTTTAACATGTATCAGTAAGTTAGAATATAAATTGTGACAATAGTCTATCAAATTATTAACACTGACTTCCACCGCATATTTCATGTCCTGCCTACCAGCATTATAAGGCTGTTAGCATCTATGCCAGGGGTATTCAATTAAAAGTCTTTAACTCTCTCTCTCTCTCTTTCTTTCTCTCTCTCTCACACAAACAGCGCTACACACATTGCATGAGCCCACACTCACATGGGCTAATAAATAAATAAACAGAACAGTGTTGCTAGAACTTGCAAAATGTGAAATATTCCAAAACAAACTAGTGCTAAAAACTGTATGACTGAAACAGTGAAAATAACACGAACAAATGATCAACTCGATTAGTAAACAATTAGAAAAAGAACAGGATCCGCCTCGTGGAGAGCGCTGCACCACTTCAGCGCAAAAGCTCTCAGCCCTCATCAGCATTCCTCACAAACAGGTTGGTTGCAAAGCTTGCAGGTGACAAGGGTCTTATTTTTTTGCACAGGCAGTTTATTTGTCTCTGCTTCCTGTTTGCTGGTGTGTGTGGTAGCTGCAGCTTGTGCTGCAAACACGATAGCGGCGGGTAAATCACCTCCGCTAAATAATTCATTATGTATCGTTCCTCTTTAGTGCTTTATTAAACAACAGTATAAGCTTTAGAAAACTTACAGAACATATATTTAGGAACACTCATGGCATGACCAGCTTGTGATCAGACCACAGTAGCGGTTCTAGTGTTAACTGGAGTAGCAGCGCCCACTGTATACTGGCGAATGTCGGAAAAAATGCTCAATTAAAGTCAGTTCTTGTGAATTTATCAGAGATTGGTCAGTCCTGTTGTCATGCTCGTAGTTTCCACCTCTTCCTGCTCTAAAGTATGCTGATTGGCCTGTGACGCCTTGGGACGCTCATAATCATTGTAGATTGGAGTTTGGCAAGATGGATCTGCCTGATTGAGTGATCAAATCAGGCAGATCTAAATGCACTACAGTGTTATTATATCCCAGCAACAAAACACATACAAGAGAGTAAGAAATAACTGTAACATCAATGATACCCTATCCAAAATTCACCTTTAAGCCTATGTGGGTTTTGTTCTCAACAGGACAGAAAAAGATAAGGCTGCCCAAAGCCCTTATCTTACTATCAACAGTAACGGTAAAATCTTGCTGAGGAATGACATGGTCGTGGTCAGCAACTGCAAGATGCAGGTTTACAAGTTTCCCTTTGATACTCAGAAGTGCAACCTCACCTTCAAGTCTGTCATACACTCTGGTGAGTCCTAAATGTGTTGTTTCAAAGGTCCGATGAGACAATCATGATGCACGCTTTACATCATCATTGTGGTAATATAACAGTTTGATTTGTATCCTGTCCCTCAGATCAGCACCTAAAGCTTGAACAGCTTCTGTCCTCTACAGCGGACAGGATCACAAAGTGGTCTCTTGAGGTGATGCAGAGCCAGTCAGAATGGCTTTTCATGAACATGACGTTCTTCAGCAAAACTCAAGACAATTTTGGTGTCAATCAAAGCATGATTGTCTACACTGTGAGTACTCGGATTCAGATAAACTGATATAGAAAACACAGCGTTTCTGTTATTTCATTATTGGAGTATTTTTATTTGCTGTGAGCACTTTTCACAATAAATGAAGGACACATTACAGGATAATTGGCCCAAATTTTGGCTTGTATCCCCTCTACCTACGAAAGCGGATTGTCTTACCCGATTATGCTGTGGTGTAAGGTGCGCTAAGTCAGGAACATGCAACTTTGCTTAACATGAGAACCGCGTTATTTTGTGTTAAGTGTCAGAGGCCAAATTTTTTGGGAGAATGAATTTCAACTGACTGATTTCTACATGCTATTTAACAAAATAAAGAAGTAACCAAGAGGTTATTATATCAACATATATGTATGTGATTGAACTCAATGCATTGAGTTAATACTTGATTTAGAGAGCTAAACAGACTTTGTTCAAGACTTTAGAAGGCACATCACAAAGAATTCATAGAGTAGCAGTATAGTATTTATAGTAGATAGTGGTATAATATACAGCTTTTCTATAGTACTAAGAATATTTTACTTATATTTCTGTTTTTATTTGCAAATGCCTTTGTGACATATTGGAGTATGTACTACAAAAAAGCCAATAAAAGCCCCATTATCCTGGTCATATTACCATTTATAGATGTTTTTAAAGGATAAGTTCATTTTTTTGATACCTGGACCTTATTTTTAGGATTAAATACGCTCGTAGACTTACCCAGACAAACGGAGCTCGGAGCCATTTTCGAGCAATTTAGATCCATCTGACGGCGTTTTTTTCTCATGCCATAGTAGCAGACAGGGCCAGAAATCGAAGCCCCTAAATTAGACATTATCTGCTGCAAAACTCGCTCATTTCAGCTACATTTTATAAATGAATGGCTAGTGTTATCACCACGTTAGCTCAACTTTGTTGTTATTGTCATCAGGGGCTTTACAAGGATGGGTAACTTTTGGTGATGTCATAAACATGCACCGCAAGAGCGCAGCTGAGTAGAGCCGCTGTTGTTGCTAGGCTACACGGCTATTTTTGTGAAACATGGCGGAATATTTATCCGATGTAGAAGTGTCTGACGACGAGTTTGAGTATAATGGATGCCCATATCGTTTTGAGCCAGAATATACCGACGAGGAGCTATTTGAAGGAGGATGCAGAGGGAAAGAGCCGAACCGCTGGCCAGAGAACAAGCAACCACTGCACGTCCACGAATGGGGACTAACTGGTGGTGTTGTTGTGGACATTGCACAGTAATGGCAACAGAGGAGGAGTGAGTTTCGCAGCAGATAATGTCTGATTTAGGGGCTTCGATTTCTGGCCCCGTCTGCTACCATGGCATGAGAGAAAAACGCCGTCGGATGGATCTAAATTGCTCGAAAAACAGCTCCGAGCTCCGCCAAAATTGTCTGGGTGAGTCTACGAGCGTATTTAATCCTAAAAATATGGTCCAGGTGTCAAAAAACCGAACTTATCCTTTAATGTAGATTACATCAACTTTTTTATGTCAACACATTTTTTTTAATTTATTGAATTGACTGGTTGGCCACATTTAGGGACTAGCCGTGCCACTTGTGACTTTCAGGTCACCAGTTGTCCCCCCTTGCCTTAAGTTAAGTTTAGCTGCAAATCCTGTACTTGCATTGCTTGACCCTGAAACTTTATCTGACAGGTCTCCATGAAGAGACGCTCTGTCCTCTACATTGTCAACTTCCTATTGCCTGTCCTGATGTTCCTGAGTCTGGACTTGGCCTCCTTCATGATCTCAGAGCATGGTGGAGAGAAACTCAGCTTCAAGGTCACCGTGCTGCTTGCTGTCACAGTGATGCAGCTTCTTCTGAATGAAATTCTGCCTTCATCCTCAGACAGGATTCCACTGATTGGTTAGATCCTGAAGTTTACAGTTCACATATAGAATATATTGACATGACTTAATTGTGTTTGTTCACTTTCGTTCTGCTCCCTCTTCTCTGTAGCGATATACTGTATTGGGATATTTGGTTTGATGATGCTGAGCCTCTTAGAGACGATTTTTGTGATGTACCTCATGGAGAAAGACTCTGCCTCCCGAGTCGACAAGTCAAATGAAGACAAGAGCGTGCACGTGGACTGTGAGGACAAAAGATGCAAAGTCAAAATTTGTGACTGTTTTCGAGGTAAGATTCGCAATCCCAATCTGCTTTAGTCTTACTTCTCCTGTCCTGGTCTCATGTAGTTTGTTTTGTTCACTTGGTCCTGCCTAGTGTCACTTTCTAGCCTTCTCTTCATAGTCATAGTTTTGATCACGACCCCTTTGTCTAGACCTTGCCTGATTCTGCCTGCCTTTTTGTGTACCAAACCTGGCCTGTGTAATAAGCCCTGCTTTTGCCTTATGGACCCTCTTCATCTGCAATTGAGTCTTTTTTGTGCTTGGTCTGTTAGTGTCAGTAAGTAAGGTTTGATTGCACTGGTGTAAAGCTTGTCAGTCAACCTCTGGGTGTGCACTAAAGGGTAAATCCCCTAATGACACCATCACCATGAAGAATTGGCCAAATCTTCTTTGCCAATGCCAAACAATTTATTTTTTGCCACTACTATTGACTCTTGTTTTGAGCTTCTAGCATGGGCCCTGTTACTGTGGTCAGTTGGTCTGGAAAGGGCCTGTGGGATAGGGCAAATTCAAGATGGTGCTCCGCACAAACCAAATTGCACCATTATTTAAAGTGAGCCTGAGTAGCATCTGCAAACTAGAGGCCAAGTTTCGTATTAACAGAGACTACCTCCAGAATTTGGGAGTAGAAAAGATGGAATGGCCTGCCAGCAGTCCTGACCTGAACCCCATTAAACAACTGTGGGATCCTGACTTAAGCCATGGTTTTGATGTTGTCTACATTTAGGAGGGGTCATTTTGTAGACATTTGCAAAGGGCTGCTGCTAGACTACAGTATTAGCATAAATAGCTACATGCAGTAATGCAGGAAACAAGGATGTTATCCATTGTGTTGAATCATGATGCATCGTAACATTGATTCAAGTTGAATAGTTGGCTGAATAATTGTAGTTGAATTGAATTGTGAGACTAGTTAATTTACCACCGCCAACAGACTGAGCTACCGCCATGATGTGGCTCAAACACGAAAGATTAATGGTGCCTTCCAGTTGATCTCAGAAGTCGATTTTTACAAGTTGCTAATTTGATATGTCACTGGGAATATCCCCTTTGGTCAGAATATCCCACTGTGTAGTTAAACGATCTTCAGATACCCCGACTTTACTAGCGAAAAACTGGAACACATTGAAGTGCAATGTGACACACTTCCCACGTCTGAGTTTTGAGGTGAATGGACTGCACCATATGACCGTCATGCTTTCCCAACTGAGCACCACAGGCACAAAAAGCATACTAGAGATGTTCTTCCACATTTCCAGGGAAACTCCTTGAATGTTCTGATACACACATGAGTTACATGTATGATTTTTTTTAAATTCAAACACTCATTTGTCTAATATGTCCTTACAGGCATAAATCTGGTCCCTTGTCAGTTTTCCTGTAAGATGTCCTCTGAGGAAACATCATCTGAACTGCTGCACGTTGCCAAAGAGGTCAGGATTACACAGTTTACTGCACAAGTTAACAGATTTTTTGTTATTCAAAATGTCCTCAAGTCAGACAAGTTGTATCATTAATGGGTGGATGAATAGATGGAAAAATATCATTTTTTTGAGTGCTGACATTTGTGCAAATTTTGATTAAAATCTCTTTAAGCTTTGTTGTGATATCATTTAATTTATTTTTTTTATGAATTTTGTAACATTGTATTGGCAGGGTCTATTTAGTAGAATAGATTTTTAATTCCAGTGGGACTTCCTTGCTAAATCAAGGTAAAATTACATAAATAAATTGTATTCACATGAAAAGGATGATGAGTTAGGCTCCATGACCTTGACCTTTGACCTTTTGAGATCAAGTGTACATTTTTCCATTGTTGAACAAAGTCACCGTTCATAAACATATAGCCTGCGGCCTTGACTTGTGCCAGTACGGAGGTAAAAAAAACCCCCACCAAAGCAGAAATCTTTCTTTTGGGCAGGTACCTCACAGTAAGACCTTGTGTTGGTCAGGGCCTTTCTGAGTGGAATTTACATGTTCTCCCTGTGCATGCATTGGTTCTTTCTGGACACTCGGGCTTCCTCCCACAGCCCCAAAGACATGCTTGTTAAGTTAACTGGTGACTCTGAATTACACTTCATTGTTGGTGAGTGTGTGAATGGTTTTCTGTCTCTCTATGTGGCTGGTAACCGGTTGATGGTGTACCCTGCCTCTTGCCCAGTGTTGGCTGGGATAGGCTACAGGCCCCACTGACCTCAAGAAGGATAAGTGGAATAGATGATGGATGGATGGATAGTAACCTTCTTTTTGTTGAGACCACAAAAAAAAAAAAAAAAAAAATGACCCCAAAGTCTGAAACATATAAATTTGTCTTACAGATATATTTTAGCTCTAATTAACCTTGACTTCCAAAACTAGCAACGCAATGATGGGATATATTTTTCATTTTTTTCTTCTGTTCTTTATCTAAAAAATGGTTTTAATAACTGTTTCAGGCTCACAGCAACAACCTGATGGAGGCGTCCCATGATTCTGAAAAGGACCTGTTGAAGGCGCTGGCTCTGCTCCTAAGCAGCAATAAAGAAGAAGAGAAACCAGGCTACTGGAGCAGAATGACCAAAACAATCAACAGAGTTTTCTTTATTTTCTACATCATCACTGCCAGTCTGTTTCTGAACTTTATGTTCTACTGCTGGAACACAAAAGATGAATAGTTGTGTCACACAAAGTCAGTAGAAAAGAAAGTAAGTCTTGCTGATCATGCTGACATTTTCTGGTCTTATCCCCTTATAATTTTTTTTCTTTCTGGAACTAAATAGCAAAATCTATCTGTAAATGTTGGGTTTCAGTATTAGTACATTTACATCCCTGTACCTCTGGCATATCCCTAAAGGACTCAACAAAGAAAATGCCTACTTCTTAAAGATCTTAATAGTGTCTATCCAGCATGAAAGCTATCACAAAGCATTGGCTCCAGAAAGGTTGTCCCACTGCTGACCTTTTAATAAATGTTGTTAACAGCACATTTCATGGAATAGATGACCAACTCTTCATGACTTTAAAAAGAACAGGGACAAAAAGAGTCAAAAATATGTGTTATGTTTAATGGGTTGGTGCCTTGGCTTTTGAAGACTCAGAAGCAGACACAAACACAGTCACAGTTCCAAAAGATTTGTAGTTGAAGGAATGGAAAAGGCTGTTGAGTGGCTGGTTTGAGTTGGGCAAAATTCTGGCACTGTTGGCCTCCAGTAGACTGGCTTGTGGATTTCCAAGCTAAGTGGATGATGACCAGAGTCTGGATACAAAGAAAGAGCAAATTAGAGATAGGCAGTAGAGCCTGCCCGCTACAAAATCAGACAAATGTTAATTGACAAAACTATCCCAATCACTTGATATGCTTTTGAAAGATTCTACCCATTTCCCAACACTTTGTATGGGCTATCGCTCAGATGGACTACAGAAATATATTGAACAGTTCATCTGGTTTGTCAGGTTAATGATTTTCAACACTGAAAACACACCTGAGAATTGTTTAACATCAATGTAACAACTCAAAAAATCGACATTATTGTTGTATATTTGTAACGTAACCAGTGCTGATGGTAGTATTGCTAAGGCTGACTGGCTGCCATTTTGACCCCTGCCCTGTTGGTGCTTTGCATTGTGGGTAACATTACGTGAGGTAGACTGGTTCGATGCATGCAGCTAATTTTTCTCTTGTAAATTTTTGTATGCTGCTTATTACATTTTGGCAAAAACAGAACATACTGCTAGTACAGTTGTAGAAATTGTAGTCTGAAAATGCTCAAAGACAAACGAGGGGGCCGGGACACAGTACAACAGAAAGTGATTTCTGCATGTTTGTGCTTGTCTGTAGATAAATGTGGGTATGTATATATGCAGATGCATGTGCACTGGCATATTTTGCAGTACATGCTCTTGTATAATAACACATTTAACCTGATCATATTCATTCCCACTGTATAACTCACTTCATGAACTCTTGAACACATGCCTTTGATATTTTTGATTTTACTTTGTTTTCTTGTGTGTCAGTAATTAAAGCATAAAAAAAACATTTAAAAAAATTATAAAGTAAAAGTCATAAATGTTTTCTCTGCAGATCTTTTAGGTATGAGGATGCTTGATCGCTGGTGGAATAACAGTCTGCTTAAGTCAGTCAGTGCATTGATTGGTTGATCAAAGATTGACTAGGATTTATTATATGTCATATTTCATGTATGTTTAACAGTTCAAACAAAGCTGCATGTCCTCCTGAGTATTGACAAGTATGTTCACTGACCTGTCCTTGTTAGCATGTTAAATATCCTATTACTAATCAAACTTACTGTTACATTTAAAGTTTTGAGTGGAAAATAGCTAATAAAACCTATGCAACTGTCACTGAGACACTTTCTGTGTTCCTGTGCTTTTTGAGTAGTTTTAAAACAGTATTTTATTATCATCCTTCTACAAGCACCTAAATGATTATTTCATTGCATTTTGTTATGTTTTTTCCTCCATTTAAGTTTAAGTACCAAACAGGGAAATGTGGTTTATTGTTTGTAATGTTTGGTAACTGTTTACTCTTTGTTTTGGTATTTCACCACGCTGCAGAGCAGAGGTTGCGGTAACTTTTTTTGCTGTCTGTCATTTTGGTCAAGGTCGTCACTTTTCTGTCATACCATATTTTTAGCCGTCATTTTTAATTTCTCTTTTCTAATTTCAATTAAACATACTCTTAATGACAACATTGACTTAGTTACACAGCTTTATCACCAATAACCTCTCATGTGAAGAGCAGTAACGCATTCATTGAGTGAGCGTTTATCTTTAATGTCCTTTTTCTGAACTGACAGCTGTTTTTGGCCTACTTTTTGAAACATAGGTGTTATTCCAAGCAAATTGTTCATAAAGCTAACCATTTTCTTAAACCTGATATCATACAACTTACAAAGTCATTTCCAGTCTGTAAATCTGTGATTAAAGTAAGAAAAATACATTTAAAAACTGACAATCTGTTTATTATCTGCGCCAAGAAAATAATAAGATAATTAGGTGAAGAACACTTTTCACTTATAAGTGAATACATGATTTACTGTGATTACAAGCACATGCTGTAGCGGGAGTGAAATCTTCGGTGGGCGGCTCTAGCACCCTGTGACTGACCTGAAGCATTCACAGCTCCTAAAGCTGTCAGTGCATGCGTGATGCAGTCAGCTCTGAGTGACAAACGGCGTGATTCTTGCTATGATGGGGATCTTTTTAACATAGGTTAAATGACCTCTATGATAAGCGCAAAACAGAGAGAGTTTACTTTATGCATGTGTTTGCATGAAAGATGATGGCACACTGGATCGCCCCTCTTTCCTAGTCCTTCACAATGACAGTCAGCCTCCAAATCTTTCCGTCATTCATCAAAAAATTTGGTCAATGATGGAAAATATTTGGTTAACGCAAACTGTGCTGCAGAGCCTATTACTATAACAAAGGGGCTTCCTAGCATAAAAATCAAGCCTTGTAAATGTGTTCAGTTCAGTGAACAATCACCAAAATGCTGCTTTTGTTTTTTTTTTTTGTTCTTTGGTCAAGCCTTAAACTCAGAGAATTACTCTGAGCACTTGGCCCCTTCTGCAGAAATCTGTAGCCTTACTTCTGTGCCGTTTGTCCTCTTACAAGTGGAGGACAGAACAGAATTACTGTGGCTATTGTATTCACTGTTCAACTTTCTTAAAAACCCACTTCATTTACTAAACCACCCTTTAGGTCCTTCTTGTGTTTCATTATGGCAAAAACTGTGGCTGTATTTAAAGGCTAATCACAATTAAACCACGTATCCTTAAGTTTGCTACTTTAAAACCCCTTTATCCCCACTAAAGTCTGTTGATGCATATTTAACACATACCAAGGACCATATGGGGAGCACTTTTCTGCCATGTAGCTGTCAGAGAGTAAACTGTAGCTGGTTCATTGAAGATGGAGTTTAAGACTGCCAGAGCATGCGTGTTGGCAGGTAATTTCTGAAAATTTTCCAAATTTGGGGTAAACTGTGCTAAAATACAAGAATATGTACCAGCCTATTAGTTGAATCTAATGACTATATATTAGAAGAGACTACGTACTCTTTTTTTTAAATTTTTTCTTGCCTATCCTAAAGAAGAAAAAGAAGACTACATGTGACAAAAATTTGTGGAAGTTATTTGCAGATTTTGGTTTGTTGCATTTAACAACATTAGGAAATATTGTAAACACTAAGGTTGTATAATGCTCTAATGCTAAATTTATGTGCAATATCACAGAAGTTCAAATTCCTGTGCATATTCAGTGCTGTGAAAAAGTTCTATTATCTATCAATAAAAGTTCTTTTTATATATAGCACATTTGGTACAAATTAAATTACAGCTTAAACTTCTTTGCATGGAGGCAGAAAAGTGACTGAAAAATATTATACAAATAATATCAATATTAGTAATAAATAATAAGTAATAAATGACCCCCAATTTCCAGTTGATTCCCATAAATTCCTTTAATTCTCGTAGTTCCAAAGGAAAGTTTCCAATTTGGAATATTTTCAAAATTCCCCAGCTTAACCCCATGGAAAATTTTGCATCCCTTTTCAACCATAATAATTAGTGCTGTAATTTCACACACAACAAATCCAGAAGCCATGAACAGACTGCAGATTTACAGCTGAAGCCTTGTTCTGAACTGAACTGACACTGTAAGTGTCAGTTCCAGGCTCAGAGTTCAGAGTGACTAGTTCAGAGTTAAGGATGATGCAGTGACACCTACATACTTGACCAAAAAACTGCTCTTTAAAAGTCCAAGACAAACACTGAGGTTGAATGGGTTCATGTGTCTTTAAAATCCTGCATCAAAGTTACATCTATGAAAGATTGATATCCTCAAAAGCTGAAGTGAAAATTAAACTATCTTTGGTCTGATAAACAAGTTGATGTGCCCACAGGCCACTAATTGCTAATAGAGGTGGGAATCAGAGTGTCTCTCTGAGTGCATTTGTATTAGTGGTCTATTGACCCTCTTGAGCAGGGATACAGGAAGTGCAATAATCATTCTTGATGCTGCCGAGGACGGAGATGCTTTTCGACTGGACAGAATGATCATGAAGCTCAGAAGCTCCCTGTTGATTCTCCTCCTTATAGGTAAGCTGACAAAGATGTTTGTGTATCAACAAATTGTTCAATCTGTTGTTGCTTTAAAAATCAGGTTTATTACAGTATGCTCCCAAGCGAAAAAATAATATATTTTTTCTATACTGAAGTATGCTTTTTTCACCGAAAGTATGCTAAAAGTTTACTTGTACTTTTGTCAAAGCATATTGAAAGTACATTGTTTTTCCAATTCATATTAATGCTAACAAACATGATGACAATGCATTCTAAATATATTTTAATAAAATATAATGTAAGTTAATATATCTTAATTTGTAATTTAGCACATTTGTTGTAAGTGCATTATATGGAAAATATATTTCTATTAGTATTATAATATGTTCTTAAAAAGTGTGTTCATATCATACAGGTTCAAATCACAACTTAAATGCATTTAATTAAAAATATATTTTTTAATTATTATATTCTAAGTACGTTTGAAATTTATTGACAGCAAGTTGTTCTCAACAGACATTTTTTGAAACACATACTTAAATCATAATAAATAAAAGTGTATTTTTAATTATCATATTTTAAGTACTTTATCAATAGATTCATCACAAGTTCTCCTCAACATGTATTTATGGTAAGATATACTTAAATTATGAGAAATAAAAGTATATTTTTAATTATTACATTTTAATTACTTTATCAATAGATTAATCACAAGTTCTAATCAACATGCATTTATCTTAAGATATACTTAAATTACGATAAATAAAAGTGTGTTTTTAATTATTACATTTTAATTACTATATCAATATGTTCCTACTAACCTTGTTTTAAGATGCATTTGTTGTTAGACATATTAAAATATATAACTTAAAAGTATACTTTTCACATAAAAAAAGTTCTAGTATATCTCTTATGTATGTAAAATGCCTGTATTGTACTGTATTGTGTCACTTATTACTACGTCTTTAAAGTACATTGCTTTATTAATACTAAACTTCAGTGCATTTAATGTAAAATATTTGATACAATTATATTTACTGTCCTTTTATAGTATATTCATAGGTACTGCTCAACCTGCACTTACTAGGTGTATTTTAATATTCTAATTACAACTGTATTTTCACCAAAACTTAGTTCAAGGCATTCAAGTATAAATTTTCGTAATTGTTGTGCAAAATGCATAATACTTTAACTATGCTTTATTATACTTTGTTAAGTGTATTAATGAATGTGTTCATAGATTATATTAATATATTTCTTATATTCATATATTTCTTATATTACTCTTTCTTACAGTATACTTTCAAAAGACATGGTCAGAAATGTTTTTAATATTAATCTATAAAAAAAAAAAAAAAGAAAGAAAAGCAGCAACTTGTTGGATCCTGAAAAGTAAGCTGTAAGCCCATTTGATACTTTCACTGCCACCCCCTCCCTCCAGCCTCTGGTCTTTTGCTTTAAACTGTTTTGGCCTTTATTTTTTAAAAAATGTCTTCATTAATGAAAAAAGAAAATGTTTTGTGAATTCAGCTGATGTTCAGCTCATACTAAAAGCACTTCGTACTAGAACCTTGTAAGTTCAGCTGATGTTCAGCTCTTAGTACTTTGTGAGCGCTGCAAACACTTTATTTTGTGTTCCATGAAGTGAAATAAAAGACACACATTGTCAAAGATAGAAGTTGTACAAAGGTTTCTGTCACTCTCATCAGGTTATATTTATCACCTGTATTGAATGGTTAAGTAGGTGATTTGTTGATTGAATTTGTCATGTTACTACTATTGCTGCTGTAGAATGTGGAGAAAATGCAGTCTCAGTAAATTGTAAGTAAATACATTTGTAGATTGTATTTTTAATACATTGTAAATACAGTAAGTACAACCAGCTTTCAGTGTAATAAGTACAAGTATATTAAGTATTAATATATTACTAGTACAATAGTATTTTAACAATAAAAAGTATACTTTAGACTAGTATATTAAGTACAAATATACTATTAGTTCAATAGTAGTATATTACTAAGAAGTACACTGTAGAGTAGTATATTTGAAATTGACTAACAGCATATCTTCATTTGAATAGTTTTGTGTTCTTATTACATTATTATTACATTCATAATATAATTTAGATGACTAAAAAGTATATTTAAACTATATTATTTCATAGTACTGTTATTAACTATTAAGTAATAGTATATTTTAAGTTAATTTAATTAATACTCAATACGTACTCGATATACATTTAAAAATACACTGAAAATGTAATTAAAGTATATTTTAACCCCTTCGGAAAAGTGTACTTGGGATACTGAAAGTATATTTTCAGTTAAACGCTATTTTTTTTGTCGTGAAAGGGTTAAAAAAGTATAGGATAAATATACTTAAGATATGATTTAGTACATCTTAAGTGCAACTTCAAGTATACTAAGTACAACTTCAGTGGTTTCAAAAAAACACAATTTAAATACAAATATGTTTCAAGTACAAATGAGTAGATTTAATATACTTTTAGAACATACACCTAAGTATTATTTTTTTTCCGCTTGGGCTGATGTGGCATGGCAGGATGTTTGGGGTAACTTCTGGATAAGTAACTTTAATTAAATACAATTTTCTTGTAATATTGGTACCTTTTTGTACCATTATCTTAACACAGCAACGCCAGTCTCTATTTAGAGAAAAAAAATCACCGGTCATTTTATGGGTACACCTTGCTGGTACCAGGCTGGACCCTCTGTTGTCCACAGAGCTGCCTTCATTCTTTGTGGCACAGATTCAACAAGATTCAAGAAATGTTCCTCAGAGATCTTGGTCCTTATTGGCAAGATAGCGTCATGTAACTGTGGCAGCTTTGTCGGCTGCATATCCATGATGCAAATCTCTTATTGAACCACATCCCAAAGGTGCTCTGTTGATATCTGGTTACTTGCATGTGAGCAACTGGTACTGATGAATGACTCACATAGAAACATTTGGTATCAGTGAGGGATTGATAGTGTTTAGGTGTGAATCAGTGGATGAATTGGTGGGTGTGACCTGTAAAGCACTTTGAGTAGTCGGTTAGACCAGTAAAGAGTTACACAAGCTCAACTCTATTATCCATTTAACTTTTATCTGTGTGTCTCAGGTGGATTTCGCTCTAACTGCTCTAAATCGGATGAGCCTGATCCCACAGAAGCCAGTTCAAGCTTTGAGGAGGGTAAGTAGAGAAAACTCACTCTAAATGGAATAATAGTGATATTAATACAAATCTACATGCATGAAATAATTAGATAATTATTACATATTAATTATAAGTCAAAAGGCATAAAAATGCTGAAATGTGTAATCTGAAAAAGTATCTTTAAAGAAGAACAAACTTGTGCTCTCTTTTGTCAGACGGGAGAATCCCCAACGGCACAGAGGAAATAAATGTATCAGTAATGAATCAGAGCTTGACTGAAGGTATGTAAAAGAAACAAATACTCCAAGTGTTAACTGATTTTCATAGCTGTAGCTGTGATTTATATACACAAACCTGTTTTTGAAAATGTTGTGACCATAAAATGCATAAATTTAAAAAAAGCAATGTGCAGGTTGGAGACAGAAGTGAAACAGTAAGTTTAAAAATAATTTAGAAAGAGTTTTTCTTAAACTGTTCGACTGTTTGCTCACACAGTTGTTCACAGTGGTGACCCTCGCCCCATACCTGCTTGAAAATGACTGAGCCTTTTCTGGGATGCTCTTTTTTACCCAATCATGACACTCACCTGTTTCCAGTTGACCTGTTCCCCTGTGGAATATTCCTAACAGGTGTTTTTTGAGCATCCCTTAACTTTACCAGTACATTGTTGCTCCTGTCCCAGGTTTTTAGAACATATTGCAGGCATGGAATTCAAAATGTGCCAATATCTGCAAAAAACAACAATAAAGTTATCAGTTTGACATTAAATATCTTGTCTTTGTAGTGTAGTAAACTGAATAGGTTGAATAGGTTGCAAATCATAGTGTTCTGTTTTTTATTTACATTTTTTCAGCATCCTGTCTTCATTGGAATTGTTGTTTTTTGCGTCTTCTTTAATGAACTGTAAAATTGAGCTATCATAAACATAAAGCTGTCCATTTTTTTCTGTTTTTCTTGGAGGTTTTAACCATTAATGAGGTTTCACTTTTATACTAATACTGACGTTTCAGCAAGAGTAAAAAACTATCTTATTGTACTAATAACCTACAACATGGCAGTTTGAGTTAGAAGCAGTTACATATTTGTAGTCCTTATTAGTTTGCAACCATCCTTTTAAACACACAACAATGGTTTGTGATTCAAAAGCAGGCAATATCAGATGCGTTTTAGTATTACAAATTAAACATTAAACTCTTGTGTGTGTGTTCATCATGAACATTATTTCAGCCATTTATCCATCACGTTGTTCTAAAATCCAGTATAATCTCGGACTTGGGAACCAGAAGTGCTAACTGCTATCTCACTTCTGCATTTTTGAACTCATTCCTGCACTGCTCTAAAACTCACATTATTCTAATTGGATTGTTTTTACTCATCTACCAACCACAAAACACTGCAGCTGATGGCCCTGCAGCAGCATCGTCTGAGAGTCCTCTGTGGTCCCGTCTAGGCAGAACTAATGTACTCACTGACTAATGTTCCCCACATGGACATGGATTGTCACTCTGTGATCCTCAATAAAAACACTCTGACACGGGTACCGTTGCACACCCACACAACACTGATTGTGGCACTGCCACAGGCGATGAACAATTTAAATATCCTGTTGAATGAATTCTAAAGCTCTGAAAAGTTTGGCCTTCTGGCAATCATATTAGTTTCAGTGTGTCCCTCTTTGTCACCAAAGTTGTCCATTCCTGACTAAGACACTTTTTTTTCTTTTAGATGGGAACTTTAACTGTAACAAAAGTTATCGGGATCTGATAGCGTTTCTGAAATTGGGCCAAAAAAATGATGTGTCCACCATGACCAGACCCGCTAAGGACCACACCAAACCCACTGCTGTAAACCTGGATGTTCTGCTTTATGCCATTCTGGATGTGGTGAGTGGTTTATTGCTTTTCAAAGTCACATCTGTTGTCCCTAAATCAGTGATGTTATGTTGTTTTTTTTGTCATTAAACATGTATATTTACATATAAAAAAGTTTCCTTCTGCAGACTGAGGAACAACAGATTAAAACTGAGTCTTGCGTTACTTATTTACTTTTACCCATGATGCCTAAACATTTGGTGTCCTGAATGAGAACTGAATTTAAACATTGAATATACATTTTTCTCATAGAAAGAGCTGGAACAAACGTTCATCTCCTATGTTTGGGTTGAAATGGTAAGTAATCGTTCATCAAGAGAACAGTTTAGATTTCTCAGTCTGTTAGGGGAATCAGATGTTTGTTAGTTTTAATCATTTTCCCTTCCTGTTTTCCTCTGAAGAGGTGGAAGGATGACTACATACGCTGGAATCCAAATGACTTCTGTGATATATCAGAAATTGTCATTCCTACCAAATATCTGTGGAAGCCAGATCTTACTATTGAAGAGATGTAAGTCTGAGAGCAAACATTTACACTCACAGGTCCACATACAATCATATAAGTGGGGATGGGAATTGAAAACCAATTCAAGTTGAGAATCCATAACAACTCCCTTAAGGAATCAATATCATAAGTGTCTTAGCTTAACAATTCCCTTATCTTACTTCCATTTTGTTCTGCAAACTTTGTAAATCAAGGATATGATGCTCTCATCACAGGAAGGCAGCATAACTGATTACTAAGAAGCCAAAGATCATGGCAGACAGTGGGCAGAAGTGATCAAAATTTTCATAAAAAAGATGTCAACTGTTGTGTGTTTGACATTATTGCTCATGAAAACCTATGAGGTCCAATTTTTTTCCAGAAAAAAAACAGAAAATCATAAGCAAATAACAAAGGAAATGTTAAAGAATCAAACTGATAAGCAGAATTGTTAATGGCATTTGTATCAAACAAATCTCATCAACTCCCATCCCTACACATAAGTGAAGGTCTTTGCATGATGTTCTTTTTTTCAGATACCGTTGCGAGTCTATAATCTAAGAAAAAGACACTAACCTTGCACACCAAGTCATTTCAGTTTCTCTGAATGATGCACTGCTGAGTCCTAAAACATCAAAGCCAGTTAGCATTTTAGCACTTCAGGTTCGCTCTTCTCAAAGTCTCAAAGATTTTTGTCAGGAAAATTTCCCAAACTGCCCCTGACTTGGCAGCCAATGTGGAAAGAACGGCAGGAGAAAGGAACTTATCTTCTGATCATTTTACTTCGAAGGAGTGGTGCAGCTTACAGCAAAGGCAACTTCCTCACACACCGGAGAGTGCTTTGAAACTTCTCATATTTAAAGAGTCAAGGTACACTATATCACACAAGCATCAACCAATAATAATGCAGTATAGAGTTACACAAACGTGTCACAACAGTGGCCATCTTTCTCATTCAGAAACTGTGAGTTCTTCTGCTGATGTGACGGCGCAGTCCTCTGTTATCATAGACAAGATATTCTGTATTGATTTTTCGTTTCCGGTTTCTAGTTTCAGCATGAGGACTTTTCACAGGCATATGAGAGGATCATATATAATCATTATGATGATGGATGTATACATTTTCTTTACAATATTTAAACAGCTTTTATGAATAAATGTTGAGTTAAAGTCCCTGCTGCATACATGTAAACAAGATTTTAGTATAAATTCACACAAAAGAGAATACATCTGTAACTGCACAACTTTAAAGTTTCAGAGCATTATTGTGGTTCTATTACCTGATGAGCCAGATGTACCGTTCATTATACGTTATTCATTAATGGGCAGAACCTTTCAAAAGAATATCCAGCACATGATTGGATGATCATTCCATCAACCACATTAATTACAGGCCATTTAGATATTAAGGTAGGCTGCTGCAAAACTGTGAGCCACTTCATCGAACAAACTCTCAACAAAACATGTCAGGAGTGGAGCGAAAATGACCTTTCTAGCGAGATATCTGATTAACCGCTACTGAAGCTGTTATCATCTATGCTAAGTTCTGAATGAGCCGCCAGGTGAGCCACATGGTCTGCCTACAATTCTGGTGATAGGGGACTCCATCATCCAGAACATCCGATCTGGCTCAGCAATAACTTGCTATTTTCCCGGAGCCACAGTCCGCAACATCACCACCAAAGCCACTGAAGTCATCGCGACCAGACCAGCCATCAGTGAAAAAAAGGCCAGTCAGTGAATGACTTCTGTGAATGACTTCCACATATCCGGCCCCATCCCCTCCTGTGGCCGCGGCTGTGGGCGTTTCAGCTGGCTGCTTATTTATTTATTTATTTTATTTTATTTTTATTTTATTTATCTCAAACTTTAAGACAAACAAACAAACAAACAACAACAACCAAATCAATGCAAAGTAATATGTACACCAAACTGTACATATCCATCAAACACATTAAGCATGTGAGTACATACACATGCACAGCAACCAGTTTGAGAAGGAACAGAAATAAGCAAATAACTTATTTAGTCCTACCCCTTCCTTACAAATCAGATACAATACTGAATTAAAAATCAATACCTGCTGTCATTATTCATGGAAACAGTGTAAATTCATGGGTAATAGTAACCCCATTCTTCATATGAATCACCAAGAGAACAAACAAAAACATCCTAATAATAAGTAAGCACTTCAGAAAAATCAATATATACATTATTTATCCATATCATACATATCTACATATTACAAATACAGTATATACATAGTCAAACTATTTCAATGTCCAGAGTATTCATAATCATCCATCTTATAATACTATATACATACAAAATCTTCCCTGTAGTATATCTGTTCTAAACTACATTTTATGTTATTTACTATTATTACTTACATATGTTAATAGTAAACAGTGTTAATATACATACCTACAATTACTTATATGCTACAAATTGTTTCGGTCTAAGGCCATGCTATTGCTAAATTACTTGATGAATTTAATAATACTTGTCTATAGTGTAATTTAAATATTTGCTTGTTATTGCACATTTCTAAAGTGACATCCAGGCTGTTCCAGAGTTTGATACACAAACAGAAATGCACATACTTTTACACACATACTGGCTCTGCACACCTGGCTGTCATCAGCCTGCACTGCACACGATGTCAACTATATAGACTATTTTAACCTGTTCTGGAGCAGGAGAGATCTTTTCAGGTATGATGGTGTCCATCCCAACTGGATGGGGGCAAAGCTGCTTTCAGGAAATATTTTTTACTGCGCCTCCATCCACGTGTTACACCCTACCGTTAACAAACCACATCACCTCCGTCAACTCCCTCTGATCAGTCCCACTACTATTGATGTCCCCCCGGGTCCTAGCACCACCTTCATTGGTGCCCCATACACAACAACAACCATTTATCAGGAGCCAGGATCCGTCCACACCAATCCCAAAATGATCCCAAACCATCTTCCTCCACCCATGGACCTCATATTCCCGCGACTCTTATTCATGCTTTTATCACTTGTAGAATTGATTACTGCAATGCCCTCCTCTCTGGTCTTCCCAAAAAGAACATTTCGCAGCTTCAGCTCCTACAAAACTCAGCTGCAAGGATGCTGATGAAGACCAGAAGGAGAGCCCACATCACCCCGATTTTAAAGTCTCTGCACTGGCTACCTGTATATTTTAGAGATATTTTAAACCTCATAATGGACTTGGCCCTTCCAATTCAACTGATTTGCTTTTACCATATGAGCCCAGTAGAGCCCCCAGGTCTTTAGGTGGTGGTCTTCTAACTGTTCCCAAAGTAAAAAGCAAAACCAAAACATACAGTGAAGCATCGTTTCAGTATTGCGGCCCCCGTCTGTGGAGCCATCTACCTGCAGACCTGAGACCAGCACCTACTGTTCATATTTTTAAAAGCAAACTCAAGACCTACTTTTTTAATCTGGCTTTTAGTTAGATTTTGTTTTACTCTCTTAATCTACATTATATGTGTTATACTCCATTTTAGTTTCAGAAGTTGCTATCTTATGTTTTAACACTTTTGATTTTTTTCCTTTTATTGTTTGGTTCTAAAACAGTTTTATTTTCATCAGCTTTTAGCGCCTTATTACCTTTTATCTTATCATGGTTTTATCAGTAAATATTTAGGTCTTGTGTTTCCTCATTTTTAATTCAAGATAGCATTTCCTCAGTCCTCTGTGGCTGTTGATTAGTCCTGACTTAGCGCTCATGTGTGTGTGTGCTTGGTAGTGTGTGTGTGCGCGCGAGAGGCTGTCTGTGTTAATTGTGGGCTGGGAGGGTGGGTGGGGTTTTGTATCTCATTTTGTATCCCCTGACTCTTCCCTGATTGTGTTCTTGAATGCACAGCCCTTTGTGCTACATTTTTTTGTATGAAAAGTGCTTTATAAATAAATTTTGATTGATTGGTTAATTGAATGTCAAGCACTCACAAACAGAAATCTTTGATGCTTCAGCAGTGCTGGAGAAATCTTTTGAATAACTTGTGTAGAACATTTGCAATGTAGAATAATGTTGAACACCTGCATGAATGTTGTCTCCTTTTAGGACAGAGAAGGATAAGGCCACAGAGAGTCCTTTTCTTTCCTCTTCAAGTGATGGGGAAATCTTCCTGAAGAATAGCATGATGCTGATCACCACTTGCAAACTGAATGTTTACAGATTCCCCTTCGACGTCCAGCGCTGCAACATCTCGTTCAAGTCTGTCATACACCCTGGTAACACTGACTTATGATTATAGGCATGGCAATCAGCGTAATTATAAACATTTACTGTAACAGGCAGAAAAATTTGATTCTGTTTTTGAAATCATTTCAACATGGTCATTTTGTTCGACACTGCAAGGTAACTATTTTTGACCATTCATGTAAAGCTGAGGTCAGACTAAACATTTTTTCATTGGTTATGACCACAGGATTGAAGTTTACTGCATACAGTCGACATAAAATTATTGGAAGACAGTGGGGTGACACCAAAGATGGCAAACAAATATTCTGAGTTAAATGTAATAGACTTTGTTTGTCTTTCCAAATGTTATGATGAATGATATGTATGGATCAGCTTTACGGCCCCTGATCCAGAGTCCTGATTTGTTATATATCCAATTCTTCATTAAAAGGGCAACTGGACTTACTGGAGGTACTTGTAGACGTTTCGCTTCTCTTCCAAAAGGCTTCTTCAGTTCTAATGTGATCAGGGCCAAAGTCGGAAATCTATAGCCCTTGTTGGTCATCCAGCTGTAAAAGGGGCAGGTGGTCACCTGAGAGTCATTAGCTGGGTCGTTGACCTGGGTTTACCTGGGGTTGACTTAGCCTCCCCTGGGGCGGTGTCCCTCCTGGTTTCTTCAAGTTTGCCATGCTTGCATGATATTGGGGCCTGTGATCCAGCACAAAAGCATTGTTTCAAATCATCTTCAAGATGATTTGAAACAATGTCCAGTTGCCCTTTTAACAAAGAATTGGATAACCATAACCTGGATGAATGAGAACCTACACAGAGATCTGTTATAAACATTAACATTTGACTGGGTCTGGTTCTAGAAACTTTTCCAAAGCAAAGCTCCGGAGCTCCAAAATAAGAAATTTAAAAAATTTTGGTTAAATGTACAGTTGGATGAAACATTTAAGAGTGCTTTATTTTCCTCTGGGAAGTCTCTGTGTTTGGCACTTTTTTATGATGTAGGTAATGTGCTCTTCCACCTGTGAGCATTGATTCAGCCTGTTGAATCTAGCTCTGAAGAATTTCTTCTTCTGTACACTCCAGTTCATAAAGGTAACTCCCCACATCCACAGACAAGGTCCTGGGTCAAAATCACTCAGTCTGGTTCAGTATTAGTTTCCTCCATTGTTGTTGAGTCCATAAAGTGTAACAGCAGATCGGCGGGCGGAATCAATGCACACAGGTGGAGGGAAACAGAGCCATTGGTGGCCTATAGAATAGTACCAAGCACTGAAACTTCCTGGAGTAAAATAAAGCACTCACAATTACACAAAACAACTGCATCGCCAACACTCAGTGGTCATCTCTACTCATTTTCTTAAAGGTACAGCACCAGTGGGAGCCCTTTCAGCCAGTTCACTGACTATTGTCAAGTACCTGACACAACCCAACTTCAAAAATACTGAACTATTCCTTTAACACTTCAAGCAAAGCTCATAACATTTCTGTTTTTCTCTCCCCACACAGAGAGTCAATTAACGCTCAGTCAGATCAGTGACTCTAGCAGGAAAGCTGAATGGGTGTATGAGGCAACGTGGACCCAGTCTGACTGGAATTTTATCGGCATTACATTCACCAACTACTCTGATGACAAATTCTTCTTCCGTCAAAGTGTGCTCGTTTACACTGTAAGTACAAGTTATGATAGATGGAGGGGGGGATCACACTGAAAATATGAAAGCATTACAGAAGTAAATCCTTACTCCTAATGAGGACTAAAGACGTGGAACTCTTGAAAGTAGACCAGCATGATGTGAGAAAAACACTGGGATGTCTGATAACAGAGTTCAGTATTGCAATAGCATATGTATAGCAATAATTTAACAAAAATTACAGATTGTCTATATGGACTAGAACTTCCTAATCCGTTATCATTCTCCAATTTCAAACAGCTCTTACAACTGAGACTTTTTTTTTGGACGTAAAATAAATCAGAGAATTTTATTTCTCCTCTAAACTGGCACTAATAAGCCGGCTTTAGTTGCATCTGACTGCATCAAGAGCTGTTACAGCGTGGCCAGTGTACCATAACACTTCATTTGACCGCATTGAAAAAATTGTTTGTAATTTTATTGCTGTAATTTTGGACTGTCATGGTCTGTTTACTGTCGTGCCTTATTCGCAATAACATTAGAACTGGTTGCACAGGCCTACTTGAGAGGATGATTTAGATCACTTTCCACTCAGCCATTGTTGCTGATTGATGGTGCTTTTCATTTGAACTTAGGGGTGGAAAAAACAAGCTGAAAATAAAATGTGTCACTTGGATCAAAGAGGTCAACTTGATTCAGGCTCATTTACTTGATTTTGATCATGTTCATACTCACTTAGAATGAAAAGTTTCGAAAATGTTTTCTTTGTCGTCACAGTGTAAACAGGAATCGCTGTTGTCAGGGAAAAAGGGGACGTGCATCACATGTGTAGTATTCTTTCAGATAAAGGTAGCGTGTGAACCTAGGAACAATAACAACAGCAGCTTTGGCCAACTACCAAGCAACATGTGTGCTGCTAACTGTGCTCGATTTGTTATTGCTCCTCCAACAAAATGTGGATTTGCTGTGTCAATACTCTGACCAGCGGAGACACATTTGCTATATTTGCCAAGGAGTAACTTTCATGGCCAACTACTGGCCTGACTCGCATGCTACCATGTTTTCAGTCATACTTGCAGATCTGTGTGAATGCACATTGTTATCAAACTGTCTCCATGTGAAGAGGGAGCGCTTTGAAAATGCGTTTCTGGTGATAAGGGTGTTGTGTAAACAGGCCCTCAGTCTGTCTGAGGTTAGTTAGAGCTTCTGCCACTCTAAAGCCCCCCTCCCCACATGAGCCCAGTCTGTGATGATTGGCTGACCCGTCTATTATGGGTTATTTGTCAGCTTAGACCAGGAAACTGAGGCTACATTTTGCAAAGGCTCTCCAAAATTTGACAATAGAAGATTGGAAAAATGTTGCCTGGTCTGATGATTCTTGATTTATTGTCAGATGATAAGGTCAGAATTTAGTCTAAACAACGTGCATCTGTGGTGAAGGCTGCTGCTGGGGTGAAATAGTGTGAGGGATATTTTCAGGGTTAAATGCCACAGCCCACCTCAGTATTGCTGCAGACCATGTCCATTTCTATATGACCACAGAGTACCCATCTTCCAATGCAAACTCCCAGTAGGGCTGTCACTCTTACCAAAAGTCAAACTCGATCAGATTTTGAGCAGACACATTAATAACCAAATATATTTGCCTTTTTCTTCACCTCTGGCGGGGGTGCTTGCCAAGGAGGACTCAGAAGCACTGAGTTGAGCACTTGACAAGGCACTGCTGGACTGTGGTGGGTGAAGGGCTGACAAATGGGCATGAGGATTTGTCAAAGTGAGCAAATTGCATTGCACATAACATATAGAGGAGCCCAAAGTGCTTCCACACAGTGCTCCTCAGATGTTTGGGTGTTGTTATTGTCCACGTGGAGTGGTTTTGCAAGCCTTCCATTTCCTCTACTTAGGGTCTTCTTCATATGTTTTTTTCTTGCAGACAAGAAGCAGCTGTTGTTGAAGTCAAAAGAGCAACTGGCTGATCGGGTTGCACTAGCATGCCCTCTGCTGGATTATAAGATTAACTGCTCCAGGCACCCTGATGTGCAGTTCAGCTGTATTTTTAATGTTCAAATATTTATTTATTTACACTTCAAGTATGAATTTTTACCCTCATGCTTGAACAGATATTCAAATATTGAATATATGGTGACAGCCCTAATTTCAAGCAGGACAGTGCTCCATATCACAAAGCTCAAATAATCTCAGACCGGTTTCTTGAACATGAAAATGTGTTCATCGTACTCCACTGGCCTCCACATTCCCCGGATCTCAATCTCATAGAGCACATTTTAGATGTGACAGAATGGGAGATTTGCATCATTGATGTGCAGCCGACAAATATGCATGAACTGTGTGATGCTATCATGTCAATACAGAATAAAATCTCTGAAGAATAATGCCAATACCTTGTCAAATCTATGCCAAGAATAATTAAATTCTGAAGGCAAAAGGAGGCAGTCCTATCAAAGTGTATGGAATAAAGTGTCCAGTAAGTGTAAGAACCCAAAATAAAATTAGCATATAGTCATAGACAGTGGTGTGCACAAGGGGGGGATTACTGAAAAACCATGAGCTACAGTGTTCTCTTGGGACCCAAAATGTGTGTTAAGTACCCTCTTGGTAGGCAAAACATGCTCTAAAGTGCCCTCCTGGGAGCCAAAACACACATTAAAGTGCCCTCGAGAGCCAAAACACATGCTAAAGTGCCCTCCTGGTTGTCAAAACACACTAAACTGCCCTCTTGGGTGGTACAACACACTAAACTCCAGAAGATCATTAGGTCCAAGAAATATTATGAAACTTCTCTGTTGCAATGAATTTTATGTTGGGCCCTTTGTTGGGGAAGACCCCAAGAAACCCTTGGTATTAATCTATTTATTTCTGTGTGTTCTTCACAGTCCAATCAACACAGTTCCGGTGGATGCAGATCTTAACTACAAACTAACTCGAGTAGTCTGTCTTGTTAGTCTGTTTTAAGGCTATATAATGTTCCTTTTGTGTTATATAAACATGTCTAAAGTGCCCTTGAAAACATGTTAAACTTTCTGCCCTCTTCTGTGACAAGAATGTGCTGTATGTGCCCTTGTTGTTCTTTTCACCCCTGTCCTTGAAGAAGTCTGTGCACGCCACTGGTCACTGACCACTGAAACAGAAATGTTTGTTTCAGTTCATCCATCATGGAACACATAGGTCAACCGCCCTCTCCTTGAATGTTATCTTATAGATAATCATGAAAAGGCGTCCTGATCTCTACGTTGCCAACTTCATCCTTCCTGTCCTGATGTTCCTGACTCTGGACTTGGCCTCTTTCCTGATCCCAGACAGTGGTGGAGAGAAACTTGGATTCAAGGTCACTGTGCTGCTTGCTGTCACAGTGATGCAGCTCATCCTCAATGAAATTCTACCATCCTCTTCAAATAGGTTTCCACTTATAGGTAAAGAAGCTGAGAGTCTTACCTTTGCAAAGATCAGTAAACTGTGTTTTTATTTACTTTATTCATCATGCTCCCTCCTCTCTTTAGCATTGTTCTGTATTGGTATATTTGGTTTGATGATGCTGAGCCTCCTGGAGACGATTTTGGTGCTGTACCTCATCAGAAAGGATTTTGTATCTCAAGGTGATGGGACAGAGAAAGACCAAAGCTTGAGTGAGGACTGTGAGGACAAACGATGCAAAATCAGCTTACAGGACTGTGTTAGAGGTAAGATTCAGAGCAACAAAAGCTGAATGTAATGATTTAAAACATGAAGTTGACAATATGCAATTGAATTTGTGTTGAGACAGTGTAAACAATTGAAGTCATATGTCAAGTAAGAATGGGAGAGAATTCCACCAACAAAGCTTCAACAATTACTGTCCCCAGTTCCTGAATGCTTGTTGAGTGTTGTTCAAAGGAAAGGTGATGTTAACTGGACACGCCAGATGGATTGTTCAATATATTTCACCAGTCCATCTGGGAAAAAGCCCATAGAAAGTGTTTGGGAATGGGCAGAACCTTTCAAAGTATATTTGGTAGGTGATTGGATGATTGATCTGTCAATCCTATTCATTACAGGCCAATCAGATAATATAGCGGGTGGGTGCTACTGCAGCGGTGTAAAAGACAAAGCGTGAACCACTTCTTAAACAAACTCAAGTCCCAACATGTAAAAAGTGGGGAAAAAATATCCGTCCTACTTAGAAGTTTCTAGTGTTATTTGTTTGTCATTTAATGAAGAAATGTAGTCAAAATCTGATAAAACTGCTACTGGAGCTGTTCACATCCATGCTAATCTCTCTTCTTGCTATCACCATGCTCAAAGCTGATTTGGCTGTCCTACTTTCATCCAGTTGTTTTAGATTGGACCTATCTGAGTCCAGACATTGAATAAGGCTGATCCATCTACATGGCGAGGTTAGGGTGATACAAAACAATAGTAAACATGCACCTGTCCCAGCTTTTTTGGAACATGGTGCAGAGTTTAATTCAAAATGAGTGAATATTGCAAAAAAAAAAAAAACAGTAAAGTTTCTCAGTTTGAATGTCAAATATCTTGTCTTTGTTGGGTATTCAGTTAAATATAGGTCAAAAAGGATTTGCAATTATAGTATTCTGTTTTTATTTATATTTTACACAAAGTCCCTACTAGAATTAGGGTTTGTAGAATAAAATCACTCTTCTTTCCTTTTGGGCTTGTTTTCACAAACAGTTCATGAGCTTGTTCAGTATTTCCAGCCCCTGCTATAGGAGCAGAGCTGATCTCAGTCACTGTGGCTGATGTTTATGCTACTGACATGTACTTATTATGACACCTGTTCAAAAATCACAGACTTTCCCTTTGAATGCTCTGATAAAGGCTGGTGTAAAGTGCAGTGTGATTTCTTGAATAAATACTTTTTTGTTTCAAATAACCTTTCAGCAAGAAAAGTGATTCCCTGTGCCTCCTCCTGTGACATGTCTCCTGCTGAAACATCATCTGAACTGCTGCAGGCTGCAGAAGAGGTCAGGACCACACTTTAAAAATGATGTTTATTAATTTCTTTTGAATATATAAATTTAATGAAAGTTTTGACAGCTTAGATCACATAGAGCAAAAGAGGACATTGCAGTGTCTTTTTTCCTTTTTGCAAAATACAGCACTGTGCAGATGTTTAAGGCATTTTTGGGAAATGCTTTCAAAAATAGAAGTGTTAATATAAATATTTTTTTAAAATCAATTCCAAATTGAATGGCCAAAACAGAATTTTGATTTCATACCATCCTTTGCCTTCAGTAGCATCAGTTCTTCCAGGTACACCTGCACACCTCTTTTTTTTTTTATAGAAACTCTTCAAATAGGTTGTCCCAAAACATTTTAGAAAACAAACCACTTTATCTTGTGTAGATCAGGGATGGGAACTGAAACCACATGTCATTTGAGAATTGGTAACAAATCCCTGAAGGAATCTGTATCATTAGTCTTTTCGCTTATAGTCCCTTTTCAATGCATTCCAATTTGCTCTACATGCTTTGCAAATCAAGGACGTCACGCTCTCATCACAGGTAGTCAGAAAAAAATGATAAGAAAGAGGTCAAAAATCATGGAAATAAGAAGAAACACAAGCAACCTGCAGAATCATGTATCTATTCTGCATGGTATTGAATATCAGGGGTGGTGTGTTGAACATTGTTGCTGCTGATAAACCACAGAGGCCAAGTTTATTCCACATCGAAAATCGACTGGAATCAATAAAGAAATCATTAAAGCATCGGGGTCATGGTTAATCCTGACCAAATCCCCAACTCTTATCAAAAGCAATACGTTCTAGGAACCTCCACCGTGTTTCACTGCTGCCTGCAGACACTCTTTATTGCACTGCTCTTGTGCCCCTCATATAACAGACTGCCCCCTGCTGCAGCCAAATATTTCAAATTTTGTCTCATCATCTGGGGCGCTGCCATTAACCGTGGGCCCCATAGAAAAGTATTGTGTTGGGCACCACCACCACTGCCCAAACCAATCACATTAGCCTTCATCTCGGCATAAATATTTTCAAACAAATATGGTTTTATATTAAATGAAACTCATTTTGTACACACATGTTTAAAGTTATTTGTTAAATACACCACTTTAATTCATATAAAATTGTCTCTGTTCTGTGACAAGCATCTTCTGATGAACTAACCCTTTAAATAAGTATAATTTAGTGTGTTAAGACCACTTTATGCACTCTTTTAAACCTGTATCTCAAGTTATCTAAATGCTCATGTCACTCCTGACTTGTAAGCAATACCATAATAATATATTTGTGTTGAAGTATTTGCCTGGGAGAGACCTTGCTGATGTAGTATAACCATCTTGTGTCTTGTTGCTGTGCTCAGACTTGTCATGGTGTATTAATTATGACATGAAACTGCAGAGTTTGGCTGTTCCTCAGTCAGTTTTAAGCCTCCTTCAAGCTGTTTCTGTTAAGGACCAAGCTTAAACATACGTATGAAAGTGACGATCGTTAGCACAGGTTTGGAAGAATTGGTTAGTCATACACTTGACAACAATCCTACGAAATCTCTGACCATGTCCAAAGTGCAGTTATATATATACTGTATACCTGTATGTATGTTTATTTATTAAATCTAGATGTGAAATGTAATCTCATCTAACAGTGAATATAATGTTTCAGGCAAACAGCAACCAGGTGACAGTGGAGGAATCCCCTGACTTTGAGAAGGAGGTGTTGAAGGCGTTGGCTCTGATCCTCAGCAGCATAAAAGAAAAAGATGAACCGGGCTACTGGACCAAAATGACCAAAAGAATTAACAAAGTCTTCTTTGTTTTCTATATTTTTCTGGTCTCTCTGTTTTTGTTCTACATGATATACTGTTGGACTGAAGGGAAAGATGAGTAAGTCTTATGACAAGAGGATCAATACAAAGTGCATTTCAGTGACCGATACAAGTCTGGTTCAGTTTGAGAAGGTTAATTGGTGATCCAAATTTGTCCTTATGTATGAGTGTGAGTGTGAATGGTTGTCTGTCTCTCTTTGTGGTCCTGTGATCAGCTTTCCACCATTTCAGTGTGGTCCCCCCCTCTCGCAAGATGTCAGCTGGGATAGGCTCCAGCCTCCCTGCAACTCAGAAAAGGATAAGCAGAATAGATAATAGATGGATGGATGGATGGATGGATGGATGGATGGAGATGTAGGTGTAGGAGGAGCCAAATGTTTATTTTAGTTGGGGATTAGTTTGAGCACCAGGTGGGATAGTGGGTCAGGAGAGGTCATTATTGAGGGTATATAGTCAGGTGCTTGTAGGGTCAAAGGTAATCGGGAAGTTGGTATTATACAGTGGTCGGAACAGTTTTCACCGTAACATGGGTAATCTTCGACTCTTTTGTCTTCAGTCAAAAGTTTGTCTATTATCTGCCTTAGACCTTAACAGACTCAATGATGTCAAGCACTTCACTTTATAGTATTATAAATAGTATATGGTATTGTTGAGCCAATTTGGCTTCTTGAGTAGTTTTAACCTGGAAGTGGATTAATTACGGGGCTTTTGGTGGTACCATGTACTGCTATGTAATGGCTAGTGTCCACCTCCGGATATCTCCAACCAGGGACAAAGCTCACAAGTTCCTTAATTGGCACTCATATAAATTAATGCCATGGGCCTTTAGCAACCCCACTTCAAAAAACCCGGAATAACCCTTTAAGTTATACACCCCACCACATTATTTAATATTAGAAACAAGAGCTAAATTGGCAGAGGCACAAGACCTCATCTCAGCTTTAAGGTGTACAAATCAGTCTGTTTCAAAGTGTCAGCAGATTTTGACTTTTTGTTTGTTTTTAATTATTTTGTGAATAAATAATGTGCATGGCTGTGTGGCTTATAAAGTTCTTTTGAGTTTTTTTAGTGGCTTCCATCATCACAGCCATTACCAGAGGTATTTAGAACATACTGCTGCACAAATAAAATGAAAATCAACTTTAATATCCTCAGGCTGTGTTTTCACTTGCCTTTAAATACTATGCATGATGATGAATCTTAATGTATCCATCAGACACAGATGAATACATCTAATAAAGAATATAGCATGCAAGTGTTGACAAACCTGGATTTACACACTATCTGATGCTTCTATACGTCATCAGAGGGTTTACACAATCATTTAAAAATCAGCAGCTACTTTGGTTTGTCTTTTCATTTTGAGGCTGCAAACCTGAAAATCTGTGATAAGTCAATTATAAAAATGTAAATGTAGTTTCTAGATAGGTTTGATCAAGCGCTGGGCCACTGAAAGGCTACATGAATGAGGCAAACAGGCATTTCTTATATATCCTGCTTGTGTTTTATTTGCTTCTAGGCATATAATGTATAATGTTTTTACTTACTGTTGTGTCACTTTCAAATGTTTAATGTTTAAGTGTCCACTGTTGATCTGCTTTAATGTACCTGTATGCCTGATGTCTTGTTACTCATTTGTTCAGAGACTACAGTTGAAAATTAGCTGTGAAGGCTCATTACAGAAATTTTATGAATGTTCACAATCTCTCTGTAACTTTAAACTGCTTAAATAAATAAAATAGATAAATAATCCACTGAAAGATGTATTTGACTGAACACCCTTCACCTGTGTTGGAGTAATGTTTGACCAGGAGGATCTAAACTTTCACTCAAGAAGGCTGCTGAAGCCGTAAACTTTGTCCACCACTGTGTTCAAAAACAAATAAACTGTAAGTGCCATGAGAGCACAAACATCCACCAAGGCATTTCCAAAATTGTCAGGTGAATTTTGTCAAAAAACGTGGAAAACTTGCCTTGTTTGAACTGTATACAAATTCTTGGAAAAACTTTGGGATCTGCATCAGAATTCAAATCACCACCAAAACATCTGAAGTTCTCCCTTGTGCTATGACCAAAATTCCCTAAAAAATTCATCAAAATCCATTAAGGAGGTGTTGAAGTTATCGTCAAAAATGTGGAAAACTGCTGTATCTCACAGTGTTAACAAATCATTAAAAAAATTCTGGACTTGTATTTGGATCTGAATCATCCACAAAATCTAATCAATTGTTCCTTGGCCCATTTCTGACCTCACCTGAAATGTCATCATATTCTGCTCAAACAACAAATGCAGGTAAAAGCATAACTTTCTGGGCAGAGGTAATAACAACTAATTATGAACATTTAACATTTAACATTAAATATCTTGTCTTTCTGTTGCGTTAATTCAAATATGAAAAAAGGTTTACTGTATTGTATTGTGTCAGAAAAAATAGACTGGTGAAGCTCAGGACATGGGAATACATTTATTTTCCTTTTTTTCATGATGCCAAGGTCAAATGTCCATACTATTACCAGACATTCAGGCCTCTGTCCCATATATTTTTTGAATGTAAAGATATCTTAATGATAACATTTACAAGAGCTTTAATGTCCCCTCTTTACTCAGACATTTATTTGGACACAAATGATGCAGATCGCTGGGAATGATCCTTTTGTTAAGGTTTAGTATCAGGTCTTTGAAAAATTGAAGTGTGTGTGTAATATCCCATTGGTCATATTTTTGTTCATTTTGGTTGACATACAGTATTTCAAACATGGTCCTTATCAACAGGTGTTTACATCTATTTGACTGGTTGTCCGTGCATGTCCTTAAATATTTTCTTAATAAATCCTGTAGTCTATAGTTTCTGCTTAAAAGAAAAACAAATGCTGTATGTGTGTTGTATCATATGTAAAGCAAAATAAGTGATGTTCAAAATTTAAAATGGTAACTACCCACCTAACCACTTCCTATATATGACATATAATTTAGATTTTAGGTTTCTTTTCTTTTTATTTCTCGTTACTATTTCCGTCTCTGTACGTGGATATGTCTGTACATGTATGGATGCATGTGTTGATGTATGACTGTATTTATCTGCACTTATGTATACAAAGAGGATTATTTTCTTTTTCCCTTTCCCTTTCTGTACTCTCTAGTGACAGGAATACCTGTGCAAGGATGGATGTCTATCTTCAAACATTTATTTTATTATGCTATTCTTATACCTTTTTCTTTATCCAATGCACACTGTCTCTGGACATCGACCGCAATAAAATATATTGATAAAAAAAAGAATTTAGAAAACAACTCATGTGGCTTTTGTGAAAGGGATATTGAAACTGTAGATTATCCTTCCTCTAAGTGTAAAATTGTCTATGATTTTTAGCTTGCATTTCAGGAGTGGCTCACCTCTAAGGATATTATTTTGCAACCTTTAACTGTGATGTTAGTTAAAATAGGAGTTTTTATGAAAGAGTTTCTGGTAAATAGCTTGATGTTGTTGGGAAAACATTTCATTCACAGATGCAAAAGATCAAACCCAATATTGAAGGATGGAAAAATGAACTGAAACAGTCTGCAAAATCTCTTCAATGCATCAGTGTTAATTTTGTTGACTAATTATTTCCGTCCTAATTTTCATCAACAACCTTTTTTTCCCCTGACAAAAAGGAGACATTAACTTATAACAAGTGCTCATGGACAAAAAGTTAAATTAAATTAACTGACATTTTAGTCAACAAATAAAAACTAGACTAAAATGTTTGACAGAGGCTTAATCCAGTCAGACCAAATTTCATCATGTAGAAAGTAGGGAGCGATCCAATCAGAGCTACTCTCTTCATGAATTGATATATTCATGTAGAGCAGGTTCAGTGTTTGTTGTCAGTTCTGGTATTGTAACTGAGATGCTCTGCCAGGTAGCCTAAATAAATGTGACTGCATTTCACACAAAAGCTAAAGTTTGTTTCTCTTTATTTATTTATTCAAACTTTACTAGCACTCAGTAAAGGGTTATTAGATGTTTCATTTTATCCAAGTGTAAAAAGTGACTTCAGTCTTTTAGTCGACTAAATTTACAGTAGATTTCGTCCACTAAAATGTTGTGAAATTTCATCAATTAAAACTAGATTAAAATTAAAACAATTTAGAGGACTAAATTGTGACTACAACTTAAAATGTATTTTAGGCAAAAGGCTATAACTAAAACTAAATTAAAAAGTGCGGTCAAAAAATGCATTCAGGAAAAAAATGCTCAAAGACTCTGTGCCTTGCTGGACTTATATTTGTTACTGGAATAATTATACACTGGAATAATAATTTTGTTTACTATTTGACTCTGTCTCAGCACCTGATATTGACATTTTCAAAGTAATTTGTGCCTTGATGTTTGTACGGGAATATTGTAAATAAAATGTTAAAAACTACATTGTGTGTCGTATTTGGTGCGCGCACTGCTTCCTCCGGGGCTGCAGGTGGCGCTGTACGTCTCTACGTCAAGGCGCTGTCGCTCAATCAGTGACGTGGATTTTCATTCAGCAGTCAGAGCTTCCAAAATATCAGGACTGTACCAACGTGTCACTGCTTTTTCACTCACTGTCTGTACATTCACAGCTCGGAGTCTTTATTTTTCCTTTTCTTCGTTGTCACAACTATAATCAGCTGCGTCACAGCTCTCAGAGCAGGTGAGTAAAACAGAAAAACCTTCCTGTTTGAGGGGCTTTCCTCTGTGTTGAACTGTCAGAACTGCTTCTTGAGTGAGTGTTCCTGTGTTTATCCCTAACTCTGACTATACTGTGTTTCCACTTAGACTCCAGGATGAGTAAAAACAGCAAAGTGTTAAATCTGAAGGATAAAATCAGCGGGAATGAGGTGGACCTGAGCCTGAGTAACCTCACCGAGGTGCCAGTCAAAGAGCTGGTGAGTCACTGCAGAGTAAGGTCAGAGTTCAGGGGTCGTTCCAGCTCTTTGAGGCGATGTTAGGGTCAAAAGCTTGCTTTCATATTCAGTTTCAGAATGCCATCTGAAAGAGGGTTTGTTTGACTAACAGACAATATACTGGTCAAGCACAGGACATGATAATATATTTAGTTTTTAACAAATTAATCTCATGTGACTGAGGCCAAAGGTCCTCCCTGTTATAGCGATGGGAATGAAAATCCAGCTGCAGTCCCTGCCTTAATGTTTTTGCTTATCAACTCTTTCCTCTCTGTTCAGCATACGTTGCAAATCAAGGACGTCACACCCTCATCAGAGGCAGTCAGCAGAAATGATGATAAAGAAGTCAAAGTTAAAGTCAGACAGGGGCCAGACGTGATCAAAATTGTGTCTTATTTTTGTGAAAATTATGCTACATGTAAAACTTTGAGTATCTGGAAAATCCTGCAACTTTCAGCTGCATTCATTTATGCAGCAAGGTACTGAAATATGAAAAACTATGAGGTCCAACTTTTTTCCACATAGAAAATCAGCAGGAATTGATAAAGGAATCAATAAACAATCAAAAAGATAAGCAGAACCGTTAAAGGCCATCCCTACCTGTTATTGAACGTCCATGCTTCTGTCCCTTAATATTTTAAACGTACGGGTATGTTAATAATATTTACAAGAGCTTTTATGTCCCCTTCTTTACTCTGAAATGCATTTAACATTACTTTCTTTACAAAACATTTCTTTTAAAAAGACCGGTCCTGTTTTCAAAACAATAGTATATTATTAGATATCTTTTTATGCGTTTTTTTAGAATATGAGGACATCTTGATGGAAATTGACCAAATCTGTAGCTTAATTACATTTGCCTTGTTCATTCCTCAAAATATTCACATATAAAGTAGTAATATTTTTGTTTTGATAATTTAAAAGTTTGACAAACAGAGCATCAACAGAGTGGGCACTCATTTTTGATTTCCATTTAATAAAAAAAAACCTTCTTTTGTCACTGAACACCAATTCAGGGACACTATTACATACACAAGAGTGTTAATGTCCCCTTCTTTATCCTGAAATTTATTTTAACATGACTTTCTTAATAAAGCATTTCTTTTAAAACGATTTGCTTATCTTAAAATACAGCGGTATTTTAAAAATATAATTGTATTTATTTATTTTTTAAAGGATGGAATTGATGGAATTCTGCCATTTTTTATACTTTTTTTCATTTTGTCTATTCATTCCTTAAAATACTTACATATATACAAATAACACTTTTATTTTTTTTAATTAAAAATTTGACAAACAGCATTTACAGAGTGGACAATAATTTTTGGTTTCCAACAAATCACATTTTTAAAAAGCTTCTGCACTTCTTTAAAAGGTTTTGTGACTTAAAAAGCTGATGATGACACATTTTTAGTCATAAGGCTTTTAGACAGTTTTGGAAAATGTATAATTTCTTTCATATTTTTGGACTATATTCACGACTGAAGTGAGGCAAACATGACTGGGGACATGACAGTTTAGCCTGCTTGCCCAAAAATTAATAGAGTTATTATCTGGATAGAAGTTATTGTGTTAAATGGTAGAGTAAGATAAAAAATGTAAGACAAGTATTTTTTTTTAATAAATCCAAATCAGTTTTTACAAAAGGTAATTTAAATTCTGTTTTTAGTACTCGACGACACAGAAAGCGAAGAATGACCCACAACTTTGGTGTTAATATTAGGGGAGGGAGGGGCATAAACTGAGACACAGAATATTTTTAAACAGTAAGTTGGAGTTGTGTTTTATACAGTAAATAAAAATAAACATCTATGCTTCAAATTAACAGCTGAATTTTGTTGAGTTTTTGCAAAACTTCACTGAAAGCAGTGTTTCAGCTTACAGGTGGGATAAACTTTAACATCAAACTTTGTCATAAATACTTAATAAAAACACAATTCTTAATGTCACTTTGGAAGTTGGTTTCAGTGTTATCAGATGTTTTTTTCTCCTTCTCTTGACAATGTTGCACTTCAGTTTGCTTTAGTCGGCTTTTGCTGTCGTCCTTGTTTTTGTTAAAATATCAACAAACTGCAAACCCGACCTGAACCACCCTTGTTGTACTGAAGTTCAGAAGTTTACTTTTGGGATTATAACTCAAGATAGGATAGATAAAATACAACTTAAATGTTTGAGAAAAGCTCCTATACCAGTGTCTCATGTTTTCTGTTCCTACAGGCTTTTTTCACCAAAGCAACTGTTCTGGACTTGTCTTGCAACAACATCACCTTCCTCCCTGTAAGTACCAAACAACCAAACTGACCTGAAGCCTCTTACTCTGTTTTCATCTCTGTGTTGCTCAAAAAGGCAAGAAATAAGACGGCTCCACCGTCAGCTTATCTTGAACTGTTTTATGTTGTGACCACCAAACACATTTGTGTTAATGTAGACACAAGTTCAATTTCATCATTTATGTATTTATTTTAAATTTAATATGATTTGTGGTAACACAGAAAATTCCTGTTTTTACTGATGTTTTTTGTCATACATACATTAGAAAAATTTAAAGAATATAACAAATCAGTAGTGTGTAGTTTTTTTTTCTGAAATCAGTGCACCCAACAGTTATTATTTGCTGTGTTTGATTCATAGGCCAGAGCTCCTCTGCTGCAAAATACTTAGATAAATATTGAATTTTAATGAACGTTTGACCTTCAGAAAATATTGAACCTCCTGCAGTTTGAAATTGCAGTGGGCAATGTTGAGATTTTATTGAAATTTCAATAGTTGTTCTGTACAGGAAGTGCAATAACAAGGATTGCAGATACTAAACAGTCTGTCTGGGTGTAAGAACTATTGATATTGGTATGTATGTATATATATATATATATATATATATATATATATACACACACATATATATACATATATACATATATACATATATATTTATATATATGTATATATGTATATATATATGTATATATGTATATATATATGTATACATATATGTGTATATATATATATATATATGTGTGTGTATATATATATTGTGTTGTAATATTTATTATTTCTATATTTTGTGGCAAAATGTCAATATTTCTATAGATAATAATTTTTACAAATATAGGGCATTTGTCATGTGTTGGTACAGCCCCTGCACTGCAGACCCACCCCTTGTCAGATATATGTTACTTAATGTTCAATATATTTACATTTTTCTATTAAAACCAATGTTGTCAGTATGATATCTGTATTGGTAGATCTAAAAATTTCTGCAGGTATTTACTGTGGATATTTAAGCCTGATTGATTAGCATTAAGTTTGGCAAGTTTTTGCTAATTAATTTTAAATTGCGAGTAAAGGCTCACAAAAACAGCCATTTTCTTCTCAACAGATTAAGTAAATCAGTGCTTGTAGCTCTTGAAGGGGCAAATAAAGCACGCTTTTACTGTCACTGTTAATAATATATGTTTGCATGTAACAGTTGTAATCCAAAAAACTACTGCCTGTTATTTCTAGATATCTGTATTAATATTGGTATCAGCCAAAATAAATTTTGTAATATCGGCTCATTGAATATCCACAAAAATTCAATATTGTGCATCCCTAATTTTCCCTCCACAACCATTTGTTGCCCCCCAGATATAATTTGAACCCTGAGCTTGAGAATGGCCTCAGGGTCAATCTAATCGCGTGTCATATGTGAAACTTTTGTCACAGGATAATGGATGTAAAATGTTTCTTCCAGACTTTTTGATTCTTTAAGTGATAAAATGAACGAGGAGGAATAACTGATCATGAGAAGGAGACACATGATGCTCACACACGGGTTGTTTGTGATTTTTGGGGGGACTTAAATTAACACCTAGTTTTTTATTTGCTTTATTCTGTGAAAACAGCCAGAGTTCTGCAACCTGACCCACCTGGTGAAGGTGGATCTGAGTAAAAACCAGCTGATCAGTTTGCCAGACGACCTGGGGAACCTGACCAACCTTCAGCATCTGGATCTGTACAACAACAAGCTGACAGGGCTGCCCGTCAGCTTCTCTCAGCTCAGGGTGTGTTTGAGATTTACATAAACTGATCCTGCTTCAGACCTTCTTAGTTCATCTTATAGAAGACTGTTGTGAACTACAGAGTGTGGCAGAAAAACTTTGGACAGTTTTATAACTAGTGGTCCTTCAGTGATTATTCAGTTTACTTTGACAGTTATCTTCAGATACAGCCTCAGTTAGCTGTGTTCAGTCTTTAAAGGGATAGGCCAACTTTTTTTTCTTTTCATGTCTTGCCTCACTCCCGAGTCCATGACAAGCAGATAGACACCATGCTTTTATGCAGTAACAAGAAAGAGACGGGCAGAGCTCACCACCGCTAATTAGCTTAGCTCAAACACTGGGAGTTCATGGGTATTGTTAGACTGCCTCTAGCTACTGTCTTCAGATTAACTCTTCAGCAACTCTAAACGGTCCTGTGTGCTTGTTTTGACTAATTTTTTTTACTGCATTATGTTATCTTCTACTATCAACGTATTATTTTCTTCTACTCGAAACACAGGCTTTGTTTTGTTGACCTACTACTGTGATTGAGTGATATGCCAACAGAGATATGATGTTCGCGAACGAGTTGAGCCTTTTGAGCAGCTCTTTTAAGTGAATGATGAGAACTGATTCGCAGTTGTGAGTGAGCCGTTCCTTTGCAAGTCTTAAATTTCCAAGCAATTTGCAATTAAGAATGGCTCGCAACCAGACAGACCGCGAAATGCTTCTCATTGTCCAAGAGCTATTCACAAGACTTATCCCCTTAAACTACACTAAGCCTCATAATTAGCATTAAGGGCTCAGACTAAATCAATACTGCTGAAAGATCCTGCATACATTTCAGTGAAGAAACAGTGTTAATGTTCTCATACTCGGCCTTATCTTTAATAAAAGACTCCACTAACTTTTGAGCTGTGATTATTGAAGTCTGTCCTGTCAGAAATATCAGTGGAGACTCAAATGTGCATTAACATCATATCCCTCTAAAATGTAGTGTTATGTGTCTTCTCCAGCTTCATTTCCTGAGAGCACTTATCTCCTGTTCTGTGTGTTCTCAGAGTCTGAAGTGGTTGGATCTGAAGGATAACCCGCTGGAGCCCACTCTGGCTAAAGCAGCAGGAGACTGTTTGGATGAGAAACAGTGCAAGCTGTGTGCCACAAAGGTGAGAGAAAGCAGAGCAAACAGAAATCAGAGAAGGGGTCTGCAGAGTCTGTCATTAAAGAGGATTTTTCTCCTGTAGGTTCTGCAGCACATGAGAGGCATTCAGGAGGAGGTCGATCGTGCCCGAGAGAAACGCCTGCAGAAGGAAAAAGGTAGTGAATAGAAGGATGGCTCCTCCATAGCACTTTTTGTTCTAGTCACAGCTATCTTTATGGTGGCTTTTCCCTCAAACTTACTTCTCTTCCTGTAGAGCAAGAAAGGAAGAAGGAGGCAAAGCAGAGGGAGCGTGAGGCCAGAGAGAAGGAGGCTCGAAAACGTGAGAAGGCGGAGGAGAAGGAGAAGAGGAGGAAAGAGTACAACGCTCAGATGGCAGCCATGGCTGCTCGAGAACAGCAGAAGAAGAAGAACGAGGAGAAGAAGAAAAAGAATGGACAGGCAGCAGGTAGGACAAAGATCTCCACCTCAAAGCACCTCTTAAAGGAAAATCCATCATTTTACCTTCTGTGTTTCAGGCATTAGATCACTAAATTATTGCCTAGAAACTGTTTTTCTTTTGTAAAACATGGAAGCATTTATGTTTAATTAACTGATGGAGAAGGGGTGGGACTTGATAAGTTTTACTTCCTCCCACTTCTTTTCCAATAAATTGTATGTAACTACAGCATAGTCTTTCTTCTGTTTCTGTTTCTATCTCTCTTTTGGATATATTTGAAATAAGGTTAAATTCAATTCAATAAAGACCCATTTTTATCTGCTTATGCATGTGCTTATTCACAATAATCTCATGCTAGTTTTAAGTGTTTCCAACTGTAAAAATTATAAAACTTGCAGTTTCGATTGAACAGATTTGTGTTGCTGATTCTCTGGGGGAGGGTTTAACGTGTAGAATTTGTCTTGTGGGTTGTTCTAATGCCACTCGTTGTCTCTCTCAGCAGATAAAAAGGTCGTCGAAGCAGCGCCCAAACCTCGACGCTCTCTCATCGGCCTGCTGTTCAAGCTCCTCCTTCTCCTGCTCCTGGGTTTAGCTGGAGTTGCCGCAGCATGCCGACTGACCGACCTGCAGAAGGAAGCCATGTGTGTGCCGGTCAACGTCGCAGTGGACAACGGCCTGTCCTGGGCCAAAGAGCAGGAGGGCGTTGTCAGACAGCTGATGTCAAACCTGTCCTCTGCAGCGAAGGACTTTCTCCAGTCCACACAAGGGTCTAAGAATTAAAACCGTCTTCTGTCTCCATGCTGCAGGTTTCCTCTCTGACCTGTGAATACTGGGATTTTTGAAAATATTCTGAAATCATGAATCTCGCTGAGACGGGCATTGCTGCGTCCAGTCACCGTGTTTGAGGTGCTGGGAGGTGGAGTCTGTGCAGAACGAAGAAGAGGGGTGGACAGATGTGCTAACTCATCTTAAATTCCTATGGAATTGTTGTCGCTTTGTTCCCTCTTTGTACTGAAGCCTGTTTTTTAAAATAAAAGTCGTCTTAAATGTCGCCCTCTCAACCATGTGGTGCACTTTACCCACACCCTGAGCTGGTGTGTGTCTCAGTGCGGAACATGGGAGCAAAGTAAAGTGAAGCGTCAGGTGGCCCTGTCCATGCTGCTCTGAGTGCCAGTCAGAGACCCCGTTTACATCCTGTAATAACATCTGTGCTGATATCTAGATACCAAGTACTTCTTAATGCTAGGTGTGAACACATCTCATTTAATACAGGTGACAGTTGATTGGTTTAACAGTGTTGACCCTCACAGGTACTGGCGTGCATTAAAGAGGTCAGATTTCGCCTTAGATCAGGTTCATATATTCATTTTTGATGACTGTCGTGGTAAGATCAAGATCACCAGATGTTAAAAAATCTTGTTTTCATATACTGAGTACCCCTGATAGTGCTGGGATATCAGTCTGTGATGCTCTGTTATGGCCCCTGCCCATTTCAAGGGATATGCCAACATTTTTTTGTTTTTGCGTCTTTTCAAGTCCATGACAAGCTGATAGACACCATTCTTTTGACTGTGCGTGCAGTAACAAGGAAAAGACAGGCAGAGCTCACCCACCGCTCATTAGCTTAGCTCAAACACTGGAAGTCAATGGGTATTGTTAGCCTACCTCTGCCTACAGTCATCAGATAAACTCTTCAGCAACTCTAAGCAGCCCTGTGTGCTTGTTTTGACTCATTTTTTTCCCACCCTATGTTATGTTATCTATTTTTGTGCAAACCACTGCAGATGTGCTTGTAAGTAGTTCAACAAAACAGGCAGAGGCAGGCTAACGCTATCCATTGACTCCCAGTGTTTGAACTAAGCTAAGTTCTGTCCATCTCTTCTTTGTTACTGCACACACAGTGGAAAGAATGGTACTTAACTGCTTGTCATGGACTTGGGAGTGAGGCACGACACGAAAACAAAAAAATGTTGGCGTACCCCATTAAGACTCCCTTCCCCAATGTAGAGTCCTCTCTGACTGGCTGAACTGACCAATTACCACACCCTACATTAATTCTAATGTCAGTAGGTTTAAACTGACACTGAAACAAAGGTAGAGTCATACTGGTGGGTCCATTCAGGGGGCCTGAGGGAAGGAGGCACTTGAGGCAGTAGATGGTGCTGCAAAGAGAGGAAGAGGGAGAGGTCTTGTTCATAGAGGCACTCTATCAAACAGAGGAGACTTAACACAATAAAGGTCATGTAGAACTCGAGCAGAGTATGATCCCTTTAACCATGCCGTGTGCCATGAATGGGCTGAATTAGCCATAAGCTAAGCAGCTAGCAGCTGCCAGCATGTTCACATTTTGCTCAGCCTTTCAGTCGAACCAGAACTCTGTAAGGTTTACTTGCAAAAAAAGTGCATCTTGGTCTCCTTAAAAAGCATGTTTATGTCTAAATGAGGGAGAAAAGCTGTCTAACAGGTGCTGCTAACCTCTCAGGTCATAACTAATTTAGCCCCCCATTCATTAGTACTGCAAGTGGCATTACTCCGCTTAGCATACAGCAGGAGTGAGCGACTGGATGCCCTGTGGCCACATGCAGTCCCCTTATTCCTCAGTTTGTTTAGCCAGTCAAAAAAAAGGAGACAAAAGACCTTGACATAGTCAAATACAGCAATATTTCCAAAAACAGGACTTTATCTGGCTGTAAATGTGTCTGTTTATTCATTACTGAAGGCATTTGAAAAGATCTATATTAACATAAGTATACCTTAATAATCTGTAAATGCTCCAACACTTGCTTTGAAAGAGATTACACTGAATTCTGTCGAGCTCATTAAAGGAAGTACTTTTTGAACTGAGGACTCCAGGAAGTTCTGGTGCATCATAGCAAGAAGGACTTACTCTCCTGTTTAACTGGAGCTTGCATGTTCTCCCCATGCATATGTGGTTTTCGCTGGGTACTCCACTTTCCTCGCCAAAACCTTGCTTGTTTGGTTTATTGTTGAATCTAAATTGCCTTGAATGTCAGTGTGCGAATGGTTGTCTGTCTCTCTTTGGCAGCCCATGATTTGCTGGCCACCCGTTGGGGGTGTACCCCACCTCTTGCTCAGTGTGTGGGTTCTCTCTGGTATTGTAACTGGATATAAAATCTGAATCTCTTGCCATTTTTTTTTGTTTTTGACAGTATATCAAACAAAATAAAGAAAAACTAGACAGACCTAGACATGCTGCAGCTGTCAACACTGAGGTAAGTTTGTTTTGTATCTGTGGAAACGGAAGAATAATACACTGAGATCTCAATAAAACATTCAAAAAAGAATTTAACAGGCCAAAAGCAAAAAAAAGGCTTTATGAAAGTCCTCGCAGGGCTTCAACAACTTGGTTTACCGCAAAGAGGAAGTTTTTGTTTACAGATAAGCCAAAGAAATAATCAATAGGATCATGTTATGATGCATCAGTCTGTCAGTCTTTATAGGTGCTGCTCTTACTTCATCTAATGTTTTACACGTGATGCCTCCCTCACTTTCATGAGGCCTGAAAAGGCAGATTAATTGCACTATAATATATTTGAGCTCTAAAACTGAACTTAATTGATCTTTAAAATCACGCCCTGTAACAAAAAAGCCGTACCAGTTACTTAAATTTTTACACTTTAACAGTTAATCCTTTATTTGTTTAGCTTTATTCTCGTATTGCAACTGTTTGTTTAGGACCATCAAATGTGTTTTTTTAATTTATATACTTATGGATTTTTATTATTTTTGCAATTTCATCCTAACGAAAGATGCAAAAAACAGATTTCATGAAAGTGAAACTACTTTGGGGATATACCAGCCAGTGTACAATCCCCCTAAAGCTGAACTTAATTGACTGTCACAAAAATATCTGCACTTTGATGAGCTGTTAAACTTCATTTCTGGACCCTCTAGCCTTTAAACTGAACGGGATAAAAAAAAGTAGCCAGACAAATACTTTCTTATTATGTAAAGAATACATGTTTTGTTCATGGTGTTTTGCTGGGTGTTACTGTAAGTGAAAATGGTGGCATGGTCCTTTTTTATAAGAGCCACACTTGTCACACTGTTTAACTCATCATGGCTTTGTTTCCATCTCATGTTATAAAACTGTTCATCCAAAGTCTGAATGTCTCCTGTGATTATTCATCTATAATCTGAATTAAAGTCATAACAAGTCAACAGTCTTATTCTGATACTCCATCAGATTAAATTATGTGTTTTAATATAAATTCATTTCTTTAGTTGGTGTTGTACGTTCAACTTCTAAGGATTGTGCATTCCTAGAATGAGCAGAGCAAAACGTGTGGGTAGCTAAACCACTGCATTACTTGGTGTTAAGATTTTACTTCAGACTTTGGGCTTTCATTTTTTTATTTTTTATATTCGTCCATCAGATGGCAGTACTTTTGCATATTCAAGCATGCCTAAAAATGTCACACTTTCTACTGTTTTCTGCAGGGGTAACTGCAAAAAAAAAGGATCAATGCATCAAAATCAATGTTGCTGCCAATCATTGACCCACCAGAGGCCTAAATATATACAATAATACCACTTAAAATGTATTTAATGGAAATTATTATTTATTTATTTATTTATCTTGGGGGGGTTGATTATATGATCAGATCGTGACCATATGATCTTTGTAAACATACTGTCTGAGGAAGTTTTAAAAGATTGTCTCTTTTAAAGGGGGAAAAATAATACAAAATATCTTGTAGACATGATTTTAGGAAGCTGGAATTATGTCCCTGGGACCACAAATGTGAGTTTTTAATTGTAATTTGACACTGCAATAAAAATCACAATGCAACAAAATCTATGTTGCTGCCAACCACTGACCCATCGCAGGGCCTAATAATAATAATAATAATTATAATAATTATTATTATTATTATTATAACTATTATTATTAATTACGTCTTGAAATGTATTTTATAGCTTTTTTTTAGTTTAAAAAATGGACTTTGGTAAACCTTCTTGCCTTTTAAGGGTTAAAAACCCATTAATATAATTAATATTTGATATGTTTATTTCAGGCTGAAGTATTTTTAAAAGAATGACTTTAAAATTGAAAAAATATATATATTAATTATCATTTTTACAGCAGTTTTTGGGAAGCTGACTTTTTTTTATCATTAAGGACAAATGTGTTAGGATATAAAAGGGTGAGGGACGAAGATTCCTTGTGAATAACTTTTGTTTTTACAAGGATCTGGTCTTAAGTTTAAGGGGAATTTCTTTAAATAAATCATGATTCTCAGCACTTTCTCAGAATTTCATCACTAAGAGTAACTCTTTGTGCTGAGGAGGCTTAGAGACTCTTGCTCCTTACACATTTATTTAGATCTCAGCCTGCCCATGTTGTCTTTTGGATTCTTTATGATTAAACTTTTAAAATCTCATTCTGTTTTCACATTGCAAAAGCTACACGATTAAATGATTAGACTCATTCATTTAGAAGCACGTGGCTGAGCTTTCATTCAGTGCTAAGTCTTAAAAATCACACTGAAGAGCACACGGGATGATTCAAATATCAGCCTCTTCATCCGAAGAATATTAAAGGACATAAAGGAAAGAGGAGAAAACAGCTCGCTGTGGTTTTTGAGGAGAAAAATACAGTAAGCCCCCCACCCTGCATTTACAGTAATGTGATGACTTATGAAATGAAGCTCCAGCATCTGTTCCTGCTGGTAAACATGAATATTCTGAGAAATGCAGCAGACTAATGCAGCTTCTACATGAAACATGAGACAAATGCATTTCTCCTCTTGAATGAAAAATGCTTTTACTCATAAAAGGACAAACGGAAACTCAATTTAAACAAAACGGTTTAACCTCACTGCACTTTTTGTGTTCTCTAAACAAGATCAAAACAGCTCATTGTAACTGATTTTTGACCCTGATCACCTCGGGAAACTGATATTTTTAGGGATTTCTGGAATGTGAACGTGGCAGGGACGAGAATCAGAGGACGAGTCGACTCCCACTTGCTCCTACTCTAGAGGTATCAGAGGTGTGTTATTTCTGAGAGGGGAGCACGTTGACCCAGGAGGGGAGAGTAACAGCATGTGGTTCTGCCTTTGTGCGGCAGAGAGTGACGTCTAGTAACTGATGTGGTGATAAGAAGGAGTAAACTCTATAATTCACCTAAAAAGTGCTGTTTTTTTGTCATTTTAAGGTCTAATGGTCTGTTTTTAAAAGTATACAAACCCCAATTCTGATGAAGTTGGGACGTTGTGTAAAAAGTAAATGCAAACAGAATTCAATGATTTGCAGATTACTTTCTACCTATACTCAATTGAATTATATACCAAGTAAATGTATTAAATGTTCAAATTTATAAACTATTGTTTTTTCAAATTCACTCGTTACCTCTGCCAAGGAGGTTATGTTTTTGTCAGCGTATGTTTGTTTGTTAGCAAGATTACGCAAACACCACTGGACCGATTTGGCTGAAATTTTCAGGAGATGTTGGTAATGGCCCAATTTAAAAATGATTCGATTTTGGTGGTGATCCAGACAACAGCCATTAGCGAACGATCGTTTTTGCTCAATAACTGTCTAACTAATAACGATATCAACATGATTCTGAGTGCTAGATGTGGGTTTTCGGGGTCAATGATTCTCATGGAGCTATTGCTTATAGATGTAACAGGAATATGTGAGCTACCTTGGCGGAAGTCTTTCTAGTGTTCAATATGATGCCTGCAACAGGTTCAAAAAAGCTGGGATTGGGGCACATTTCCATCACCTTCCCTTTAACACTCAATAAGCATTTATGAACAGAGGACACTAATTGTTGAAGCAGTAGGTGGAATTCTTATTCTTGCTGTCTGTACATCTTCAGTTGCTCAACAGTCTGGGGTCTCCATGGTCATATTTTGTGCTTCATAATGCAATACACTTGGTCAATAGGAGACAGGTGTGGACTACAGGCTGGCCAGTCTAATAACTGAAGCCACGCTGCTGTAACATGCGCAGAATGTGGTTTGTCGTTGTCTTGCTGAAATAAGCAGGGACGTCCCTGAAAAAGACATCACTTGGATTGCAGCATATGTTGCTCCGAAACCTGTAAGTACCTTTCAGCATTAATGGTGCCTTCACAGATATGCCATTAATGCACACTTGAAAAGCTACCCATGCCATGGGTATTAACACCGCTCCTTAAACAGAACATTTCTGATCAATTCTCAACTTACCAGTCTTTTTGTTGTCAGTTTTGTTGTCATGGATTTATTGGAATGTGTGGCAGGCATCATATTCAAAATGAGTGTATTCAGTCGAATGTAAGTCAAAAATATTTACTTATCATTGTTTTCTGTTTTTATTTATGAGGCTTATCGTGGCCTCTGAGGTAAAGACAGTAAAAATGGTGAATAAAACAGAACAGAACAGAAAAATGCTCGACATGCATCAGTCCTGATCACACAACTCTGTCAGTTTTCAGGAGTTTGGGAGCAGAATGGTCCTCTTCAGATCTAGAAGTCTTTATATTTAACTTTATTTCAAACAGCTCCTCACTGTGACATCACTTCCTGTCTGTTGCTACACGTATGTTTGTACTCTCTCTCCTTCATGTTAGCCGTGTCCTCCAGCAGCCTCGTCCGAACAGACTCGTCCACGGTCATCTCCAGGGTCACCTCCTTGAACACCTTACACACAGACACCTGTACAGACACCAGGGCAGCGGTTAGCTCCACATTCATTCTAAACATCATTCACCCTGATGTCATTGGATTTTGTTACCTCCTGGAAGTGGAGTTTCTTGAACATGGCGATACTGATCTCATTGTCCAGCCCAATTTTTACTTGATACTTTTTCACCCCAAGTTTGGTGACTCCTGGAAACAATAACTGCTGTTAAAAAAATCACATCCTGAGTTCAATCCATCATGGCAGATGTGGTTTAACTATATAGGGATATGCCAACACTTTATTTTTGTTTTCATGTCTCGCCTCACTCCAGAGTCGATGACAAGTAGATAGACACCATTCTTTCGACTGTGTGTGCAATAACAAGAAAGAGACGGGTAAAGCTTGCCCATCACTAATTAGCTTAAAACACTGGAGTCAGTGGGTAGTGTTAGCCTGCCTCTGCCAACAGTCATCAGCTAAACGCTTCAGCATCTCTAAACTGAGTTTAGAGAGGCTAAGATTAGCACTTAATGTAATTTTTTTAAAGATATATGTACAAAACTAAACCCCAAAGAAATCATCCTTGTCCTGTCTTACAGAGTCGGCCATAATCCTGAGTACCAATATTCTTCTACTCGTAAACAGACGCTTGTTTTGTCGTCCTACTTACAAGCACGTCTACAGGGGTTTTGTTTCATATGTATTTCCTTCAAAAATTCCATAAAGTGCTAATCTTAGTCTAAAAATAGATAACATAACATAATATGGTAAAAAAAAAAAAAAACAAGCACACAGCAAGTTTAGAGTTGCTGAAGAGTTTATCTGATGATTGTAGGCAGATGCATGCTAACACTTCCCATTGACTCCCAGTGTTTGGGCTAAGCTAATTAGAGTTGGGCAAGCTCTGCCCGTCTCTTCCTTGTTACTGCACACACAGTTGAAAGAATGGTGTCTATCTGCTTGTCATGGACTTGGGAGTGAGGCAAGACATGGAAACAAAAAAATGTTGGCGTATCCCTTTAAGGCGCTTTATGGTGTTGAGAAAAACTGACAGATTTTAAGATCAGCTCACCATAGCTCATCATCATGTAGATAACTTCTTTCCCAATGCCTTTACCTCTGTAGCTCGGCTCTGAAAATCAAAACAGAAAAGTGACAATATCATTTATGTTTAAAAAATGCTTTCAGAGAGAGAAAGAACCAAAAAAGTTGCATTGGTAATACCTCATTTCAGAGGAGTCAAGTGTATTTTATGCACATACTTGGTCGGAAATTGTCTAAATTTCTATGAAGGATGTCACAGACGTAAATTTGAATGTGGTTGTTGGCTGCCAGGTTGTGGTGATTCATAGGCAACCTGCAACTCTGGCATCCTCAGACAAAACCTGCACATCGGTCCATATTTTTAATTCCTCATAAGGTTGTTCAAGTTTCAAGAGGACATAACAACTGGGGATGAGAGGAGGCCTAAAAATGGAGGAGAAACACCTGAAAAGAGGCGCTGACAGGTATGGAAATGAAAACAAATCAATAAAACAAAAAAAAAAAGCTGAGGTAGTCAAGAGATGTTTAATGATCTGAAGGCATGACATCTTAGGTTTTTTAAATTCAGAAAAATCAAGTTTTCACTCAGAGATTCATCCGACAGGTTCTATTCACACTGGAAACCATTACTGAAATATTTAGACAAAATACCAGCACAAGGAATCACAGTTACACTTGCCCTGACAGCTCGGTTATTGTAAGGTCCAAGAAGCAAGCAGCAGCAATATTTTATTTCATATAGCTAACAACCAACTCTGTTTTCTCATACTGCTATTGTGTTTATCTTATTATTTTATGTATCCATTTGTCTGTCTAGTTATGCATTTTACTTATTTTATTTTAAAATATTATTTATTTATTTTCAAATTTATACATCTTATTTATAAATACCTAAACATTTTGTGTTTTAAGTGCGCTGTTTCTCTTTTTCTTAAATATCATTTGACTGTACAAGAGGGTTGTAGGTTTGGGGGGCTGTTCTTTGTTCATCTATGTTCACATGTAAAAAGAAAAGACCTTGTACTTTTGTACAATTGAATCTCAGGCCTGCTTCCTCACCTGCTATCATGATCTCCAGCTCAGCCAGCGTTAGGTCAGTGGGATCAGTCAAGAAGATGTTGACATCTCCCACCATGCACTGCTCCTCCTCTACGCTGCTGTCTGCCCATCGCTGCTTGTCCAAGATGATGAAGGTGCACTCTGGGATCAAAAATACACATTTAATGTTTGTTTAATTTCTGCTCCAACGTGTTTGCTGATTTGTGGCAATAACAGAGCACTCACTGTCTTCGTCTTCCCTCCAGCTCTTGGCCATGTCGTACTCTTGCTCCAGGGTCAGCGGCTCTGAGGCGGTCAGCTGCTGCAGCTCTGGAGACTTCATCCACTCATGATACCTGAAACAAGAAATCATTATATTATTATAACTACCTCTTTATTTTCTCTACTTTAAACATATATTGATTGGGCTTTTCCCTTATACAAACATATTTTTGCTTTTAATCTGAGGTATGGCTGTTAAATAATGAGACTGCAATTATGAGGATTAAACCACAAAACAGCAGGAACATCAAGGAAAAGTGGGAGTTAGAAATGAAAATCACAACTGTGGATAAAGTATGGGAAGACTTATGTGCTTCTAGTCATAAAGGAGTTAATAGTCAATTATGGAAAGAATTTGATTTGGAGAGTAAAAACTCAACATTTTAATACCCTGTATATTATTTCTTTTTTTATGTTCAAGAACTTGATGTTGCTTTTTGTTGGAGAAAATGTGGAAAAACAGGTGGCCACACAGGTCTTTTGGGATTGCCCAATAATTCAGGGGTTCTGGAAAATTGTTAAGGAAGAAATTGAACACATTTTACAAGTGTCTGTCCCCTTAAATCCTTTATTGTTTGTGTTGGGAGCTGTATTTAAAGAAGAATATAGCATGGACCAAAGATGAATGCTGCAGATACTCTTATTAATTGCTAAAAAAAATGACAACAATGAACTGGAAGGAAACAAAACCGCCAACTATAATTCAGTGGAGACAGAAGCTGAAACAGGTTCACACAATGGAACGAATGACTGCAAGTCTACAAATGAAGATGGACACCTTTGCTTTAAGATGGAACTGTGTTACACTTTATCTGAGCTGTATGGGTTGAACTGTGTTATAATAGAGCACTACAAAAAATTTATTTCCAAAAGTTGGCCTAGTGGGGTGTCTGCCCTCCCCCTAACCATTAATTATTGTATTGTTATTCCAATTTACTTGTTTTTTCTCTCTTTTCTTCCCTCTGTTGATTATTTCTTATGAGCCATTTAGTAAATGAAAATAAAAAGTTCCAAAAACCCCCCACAAAACAGCAGCCCAATCTTTTGGTACATTAACCGAGGTGAAGGGGGAACACATACATGCATGTATGTTTGAATAGCACAAAAGGTCCTGTGAAGGCAGAGAGGACGTCCAAGATGATGAATGTCCTCAGCATCCATACACAACAAAAACTCCAAAAACATTCAACAAATCAAACAAATCATTCAATATGATCAACGACTCAGTAGAAGGATACGAGCAGAAATGGTCTCCACTGATAAAGAGACAAATCTAGCATTAAAATTAAAAATGACAAAAGTGTGTGCCAAAGTCATCCCAAAACTTCTGACTTAAAAATACAGGCAAATGTGTGGAGACATTTTGGGACAAATTGACAGAAATTCACATTTTTTAGAAGGAGAGATTACATGTGAAGATACTTTCAATACAAAACTGAGATAAAACATCAGTCAATGGGCTGAAAAACACCATCATCATCATCAAAGAAAAAGAAACATGGACAAACTCAAGGCCATGCTGATTGCTTTTCTTTGACACTTTGGTAGACTGAAGGAAAAAGACACTGAAAAATGTTTATGTTTAATAAAATTGTATTCTAGCAAAAGTCTGTTTATTAATAGCATGTGCTTGTATGTAAGACAGAGACACTTCTTTAAAAAAGTATTACTACTTCATTATTTTACTTCAATTTACCTGAAATTATTTAATCTCACCAGTATGAGTGGACTGTTTATTTTGTTCAATCTTTTATTGCAAAGCAAAAAATGATCAACCAAAAATCTGTATTTAGGCATAAATTTCTAAGAGGCAAGCTGCTTATAATATAATATTTAAAAAATATTATTATGATATTTAATTTGTGTATTTCTCAGATCAAGCTATAAGATCAAACCTGCATCAGAATGGATGTTTTTTTTTTTTATTGACTCCGTTAAGATATAAACTAAACTACAACCCTTCTGTAAAAGATTATTAAAAAATATTTGTCTCAGGGAGTTATTGCTGAATTTGGGTGTGGATTTACCATGGATTTAATGGTGTGAATATTCCTGCCAGTTTTTTAATAGCTTTTATTTTTTATTATTATTTTAATTAAATGTTTAATTTAATTAAAAAAAAGTTCCCCCGAGAAAATATATTTTTACAATATTTGGTCTTAAAGTAATTGTGTTTTTTTCCTTCATACCAGAGCCTGAAGGTTAAAACTAAAATCAAAGTAAACTTCAGCAACATTTAGGCAAAAATCATGTTCACATCTATCATAACAGCTGACATGAGCACAGAAATGTTTTAATAAGAGAACAAACTGTTTGGTGTTTCGCTTTATCCAGTTACCGTGCTAACTGGAAGCTTTAACGGAATTTGTCTGTGGTTGTCATAGAAACCCCCACAGATATATGAATAACAGCTCAGTTTCTCTGTACCTTAAACTATATGAGACTGATTAAATAAAAGAGTCATAGGAGAGGGACTTTAAAGTTAGTGTAACCATAACAACTTCATCAGTTAACACGGTCACTATTTAAACCGAACCACCAGCAGCTGTTCGGTTCAGGGCAGTTGACGTTACCTGGGCACGTGCTCTGCAGTGTAAGGTACCAACACGACTCTCTTCCCCTCCAGTAAAGTGTCCTCGTTTATCTTCATGGTTACAAATATCAAAAACTACAACATAGAGGATAAAATTACACATTAAACTTCATATTTCTGATGTCCATGATGTTAACCCAATCACTTCCTCGTTCGCACTCGGTGGTTGAAACTGCAGCTGCGCACACAGACAGAAACGTGGAGGTCGCCACCTGCTGGACAAAATCAGGAATCAGCGATTTAATACTGAATCAAATTACCAAAGAACGAGTTTTTCAGTCATTGAACTTCCATTGAAATTGTTTTCTTCACAAAATTAGGGGGTTGTTGTCATTACAGTTATTATCATAGTTGCGGAGGTTATTTCATAGTTGTGAGATTTAAAAAATATATATTTCCGTGACCTGAGAAGTGCAGAGCATGTGTGTTTAAAAGTTGACTTTTGTTGCAAAATACTCCATATAACATTATACTTTATAATTTATCAATAAAATACTAGTCATCTAACATTCATTAACCATTGCCTCCAACCACAAGAATACCAGACATATGGATGATATTATAAAATCAACAATGTAAGAAAATAATGTTGGTTTTGGGGTCCTTCTTTGAGGATCAATGATGACACCTGCTATTTCAATTCAAACAAGTTTTGCTCATTGTCCTCCTCAATGGCGCTTTCTTTTTTTGTTTCATATGTACATAACACGTTATAACAGATGGGAGGACGCTTGAATCTAATTTTTTTTATGATTTTAAATTTTTTTTGCCATTGTTGGACCCCTCTGTCTGAGGGTGTTTTACACTTTTAAAACAAATTAAAAGTATCATAACCAATCAGGAATTATGACAATACAATATTTCCATCTAATGAGGGGTACAGGAATGAGCACAAAAACACAGAAGTGAGTCAGTATTGAGCACTTCCTGCTTCCAAAGATCAAAAGTATATGGGATTTTAGAGTAACATCATGGATAAATGCCTGAAATAAGGCTTGTGATCCTGCACCACTCTATACAGGTTATCCCATTCTATCACAGTCCAAACAGCCATCACTACTTTCAACAAACCCAGGGTCAGCACATGACAGTTCTTGGTAATGTTAATATTAAATGACCTTCCCTCACCAAAACAGAACTGTTTTAAATGGGACACTGATGGTAAATAATACGGTTTATTTTTCCATATGTACATCATTTTGTGTGCTTTCATGTTAAGCAGCTCTGCCAAGCCCATGCCACTGCTTTATGGTCTCCTGTGGTGAGTTCACCATGTCCATCCAGTGCTGCAGCTGTGGGCCCCGAGCGTACATGAAGGGCCCCAGCACCAGCACGCCCAGCAGGACCGGGGGCTCTTTAGGGAAAAAAAAACAATAGTGAATATATAAATATAAAAAAGGAAATACACAGAGACAAACTGAACCATAAAATCTCTGAAAAAAGGAAAATTGATCCTCAGTTGGCTGTGTTTGTCTTTAAATTCCTGTATATGTATTTAAAAAAAGCATTTGTGAAATAGTAAATGGAAATGTGAGTCGAATGAACTGTAATTATCAGCAAATACTCTGTTACTTGCATTAAAAGTAGCTGAAACTGTCTTGTAGTCTGTGTTTAGCTCATTAAAATAATTTAAATTATTTACAAATTAGTTTAAAAACATGAATGTAGATAAAGTGTTTCATAAAGTTTTACTTTTGTTCCTTTTAAAGATAAATAACTGGAAATATTAAGACTATTTGCATAATCTGGCCCCCTGGAAGTGAGGATTAAATTACTGCGGCCCACTGCCCTCCCTGTATTAAACTGTCTCTAAAACATCATCTCACCTGAGCGCATGTCGTTTGGTTCCTGCAGCTCAAATCTGAGACAGGCCTCGTCCAGCTGCTGCGGGCGGAGTTTAAAGGTCATCCTGTGGTCGAAGCTGGGGTTGAAGCCCCTCACCACACAGCTGCGTTTAATTTTCACCACCTGAGTGTGAATCTGTAAGCTCACCTGGACACACACACCTAAATAAAATCACGTTGTGTATTATAAACTCTAGAAAGCCACATATTTTCATCATTCAGTTGTGTTTTGTTTTATCTTCATAAACCAAAAAGACCTCGAACCTGCATCTGAGAGCAGCTGCAGCCCGCGGGCCCTCAGGACGACCACAGAGAGGCGCTGCAGAGCCGGACTGTAGCTGAGAGAAATCTGCACGTCACCCAGCTCTGAACACTGACACACACAGAAGACATGTCTCTTATTTCATTGTGCACATCTGAAAAATATGAGTGTGTCTACTAAGACGGACGGAGCAACAGCTGCCTGGGAGTGAAATAGGGCTGTGCCACATGGACCAAAAATCATGTGTTAAAACTTTTGAGTTGAATGGCAAAAAATGCTGTTTATCTTAATATTTCTGTCTGAACAAGTCACAATACCAGAATGATGATCTTTGATATAGCTCTAGCCGAAATTAGGTTTCTCCAATGACTGTGTGAAAGCACAAAAACCACATTTTCTAAGTGACAAAAACTGCAGATAACCCTCAAAACACTGCCTGCCAAAAACATTGGCAACACTCCGGTGCATTGAGCTTGTCTACATTTTTTGTACTATTAGGTATCATGTGTTTCAAATGCTTCAATCTCTGTTACTTGAATGACTGTTGGATTAAAAAAGCAATAAAAATTGTAATTGTCAGGCCTAATCTCTTTTCATTTATTTATTCCAGTCGTGGTTATGTTCACAGTTTTCCATAAAGAAGAGAAAAAAATATGACATATAAATTTATATATTTACAGTTTGGTCATATTCCATGTAAAAGGAAAGGAGCCAGACGAAACAATACTCAGACGAGCCCATCAGGTACCAATGAAAATGCCATGCTCAAACTGACTAAAATCACCTTTCTTGTTGTTTCTTGTGCTTCAACCTGTTGTCTTGACCATGTCTACATGAAATTATTAATAAAGTTGCTGCCATGTGATTGGCTGATTAGCTATTTGCGTTAACCAGCAGTTGAAAGGGTGTACCTAATGAAGTGTGAGATACCACAGGCACAAAAATAAAAGTCATAGACACTCAAAATTTGGATTTTTCAAAGTCTCAAAAAACTGCAGATAACCTTCAAACCAATGTCTGCAACACTTCAATATATTGAGCTTGTTTAAATTTTTCTCTGCTATTCCATATCATGTGTTTCAAAATGATAAAATCTACATTATTTGAACAATTGTTGGAATTAAAAGGCACTAAAACTTTATAATCTTCAGTCCTGATTTAATTTCTTTAATTAATTTGCTCCATTCATGGTGATACTCACAGTTTCCAATAAAGAGAAAGAAAAATATGATATATACTGTATAAATATAAATATATTTATCCATATATTTACAGATTTGTTGTGGCGTTAGCTGGCTTCACTTTATACAACCAACAGAGACACATCATCCACATGCAGGTGGTAGCGTGTACCTGTGTGTCCTCCTCTGCCTCAAGGTCCCTCCACAGCACCCTGCCAGCCTGACCGAGCTCCCCCTCCAGAGGAAACAGCACCCGGCCCACAGCGTGGCGTTTGCCATCTTGCTCCACACTCAGCACGCACACACTTAGAGTACCCTGAGGTACACACACTCCTGACGTCTGCAGAGGAAAACATAAGGACACATTGAGAGAGTGGACACATTTTAAAGGAATAATTCAGGTTTTTTGAACTGGTGAATATAATGTGAATAAAGCAACTGGCCAACTCTGCCTCTGTGGGGAGACTGGGGGTATGGACGCAAGACGATGCATAGCTGTAAATACTGCGACCGAAAGCTTTGTAATTAACCCACTTTTATGGCAAAACTACATAAAATCTTACACTAGTTTGACTTGACACTACAAGTACAATTCTTTACAGCATTATGGAGAAGAAGAAGCCCATTTGTTGCATCACAGTATAGTTTTGAATATAGGGGCTTTATCGAGAAAAATTCAAAGGCAGTAACAAATCTTACTGTAGCATCTAGTCAAGCCAACATAGTTCTTTAAATTGTTTTTCCCTAAAAGTGGGTTAATTACAAAGCTTTCATTGACCACTTTGTATTGCCTCGCATCCATACCCAGCTACTTCCCTCAGGGGCAGAGCCGGCCAGTTGCTTTACTGGCAGCCATATTTACTACCGACATGGGGCTCGAGCAACCCCACTTCAAAATACCCGAACTATCCCTTGAATACTAATGAAGCTCTAATTCATGTAAACCCTTGATTTTTACCTGGAAAACAAAGCAGTCATTGAATTCCGGGTCGGGCCCCGTACCTCGAGCCTTCGCCTGTCGGGGCCGCCGATCATCTGGGAGAAGCCGGAGCTCCACCAGTGTGACATTTCCATGGAAGCGTGGAGGGAGGTTTCCGAGACGGAGCAAAGAGACCATGAGCTGCCGGCTGCCGTGTCGGTACTCCACAGAGAAGCAGAGACGGGTGTTCATGCCGGGCGGAGGGGCCACCACTTCATTCAGAGGAGGGACCGAGTAGAGACCAGCCAGCACTGACCCCACAGGGTACCATCCTGACGAAGAAAGGATTCATTTGTTAAAACTAGACCTACTGCTTGGTAGGTTCATCTTTTGTAATAACAGTTAAGATCACTTTTAACTCTTGAACTCCTGAAGCCATTTTCTGCTTTTTTGTAGGGGGTATGGATATGTTTTGTATTAATGCATGCAGAACCTTGACCCTTTCAAGCACTATCAAGATAAAGGATTTTTTTCACATAATCTGAGTTTTCAGAATATTTTTGCTGAAACGATGTCAAATTAATTCATTAAAAGTTGTGTGACTAGAGAGGTGATGACATTAATATAGGGTATCTAGTGCATCACCACCATAAAACTGGGAAGCACATAATGGGAATTTCTCATCATTAGCTTGTTCAGACTTACAGTTTATGGCATTACATTACATTACATTTTTGTGATTACGTCTTTATCAGTGTCACAGACGACTAAAGGGGTGACAGAGTGATCCCTCCAATGTCCTGACATTGGAGGCAATAATAAAGATGTAGTGTAATAAGATGTGATCAGCAAAGTCGTTGTGTACTTTTGACTCTGTATCTTTTTCTTTGCTTTAACGCAACACCAAGATGGTTGACAACAGCACTGAGATCACCTTGATATGCTCTCTGAGGAGTGATAATGACCTACTGGCTACTGACAGTGATCCTCGATGGTCCAACATGTTCCTCCGGACCTCCATTTTCATCTCCTCTCCTTCTTTCTCCTCCTCATTTTTCTGATCAGTTGGGTTTTGAGTCATGAAGCGAGGAGGTAAGGTGAAAGGGATCTCTGCAGGCCTATAAACAGAGAGAACTGTTTATTATCAAACCTTTTGCAGCAACTTTATATTTGAAGTAATGATTTCAGTTAATTTTTTCATTACTTTATTGTTTTGATCTAAACTTAGCAGAAACAGTGAGGAAATTAGGGCTTGATAGATTATTTCGTTGTTGCTTCTTTGTGATAAATCTTATACCATTAGAAAGACTTTTTACTTCACTCTTAAATAATGCCACATTTATATAGAACATATCTTTGTAGGATGGCAGGCGAGTTGAGTATGTGGGTTGTTCCCACAAAAAAATTAGTCAAATCCTCTCAAATGCCAACCAGCTTATTCTGCGATTGAGTGTTGTTAAATGTTGTCCAGTGGATTGGATATTTAACTTCTGAAGAAGCAAGGCATGTTGGCAAATCAACAATTTATACATTGAACAAACAGGAGCCTCAGTAGCGTGTGGAAGAACCACACACAGCCATAGCAGGCAGCTCCTCCTCATGCCGGTCACCAGCCTGTCACACACTGCTGTAGGATGGCATCCCATCCCCATACTGCAACGTATTTATTACCTCTGCCAAGGAGGTTATGTTTTTGTCAGCATATATTTGTCGGATTGTTAGCAAGATTATGCAAAACTACTGGAGGGATTTTGCTGAAATTTTCAGGAGATGTTGGTAATGGCCCAACTTAAAAATGATTAGATTTTGGTGGTGATCCAGATTACCACCATCAGCAAACAATTGATTGGACTCAATAACTGTCTAATAATAATATCAACATGTTTCTAAGTGCTAGGCGTGGGTTTTCAGGGTCAAGGAATCATATTACGATAATAACTTTATCATGGAACTATTGCTTATAGATGTAACAGCAATATGTGAGCTACCTTGGTGGAGGTTGGCGCTCTCCGTGTGCTTTCTAGTCTACTTTGGTGAATATTGGGGGACAAAAAAATCTGAAATTAAATTGTTCCTATTTCATGAGATTCTTCTTAGACCAGTTGTTCTCAGCTGGTCTAGCCTCAAGACCCACCACCACCTTCTGAATGCAAAATGATGACCCAAAGGTCTGAAAACCAAAAGAACAAAAGACAGGATGAACAAATGCCTTTAGTAGCACACTGACATCAGCGCTGGGAGGACATACTGAAAGCAGCTTCACTTTTTGGCCCAAAGCCACCACTTGAAAACCACCATCTTAGACCGTCTGAAGTATCTCACCACGAAAGCTGTTTATGGCGCCTTGATTCTGTTGCCTTTCATTAACATGCAACTGAATGTTCTGAGGCAATGAAATTCTCTAGGTCAGTATGTAAATAGATGTCATCTGCACTGTATGGAACAAGGAAGTAAAGAAAGTAAGTTGTCAAGCATGATTTTAATGGTACTAACGTGGTCCAGAAGCCCTGAGACACCAGGATCACAGGAGGAGAGCATACTGGCACCGCAGGTACTGTAGAGAGCAGCTGTTCATACTGACTCTGACTCTTCCTTCTCCTCCACAGACAGTAAACCATCAGAACCAGCAGCAGCAGCACCAGGAGACCAGCACACACCCCAACAGCCACGTACACCTGGTCTGAACAAACACACGTTAACACAGTGAACAAGCATGGAGGTCAGTACAGTGCAGTTCTTACCTGTCATTGTCTCTCTGTACATCCGCAGAAATGTGTTCCTCTTGTTATTTTTCACTCAGGTAAGAGGTGATACTCTTTAGTTTTAGTTTTCATGACTGAAGTCTCTCTTGTTGGACTGTTAGGAGCTGATGTGAACGCTGGGAGTGCAACAGGTGGCTGATTCTCACATTCACTGTTATCTCGCCTTGCTGTATAGGCGGCTCATGGGCACACTTTGCTTTCACTCTTTACAGGTTATATACCTCATATTACAAATAATTCCATCCAATTTTAAACATAATCACAACTCCTGTATTTCAATTACCCCAGAAAAGTTCAATCTCAGGATAATTTCAGATTTAAAAACATTAAAACAGCAAAATATGGTCATTGTTTAAGAACACATTTGATAAAAAATATTTCAATTTATAAAAATGGTGAGTCCTCAGTCCATATTAAGCCATATATAACACTTACAAACCCCAGTTCAAATGAAGTTGGGATGTTGTGTAAAACATAAATGAAAACAAATGATTTGCAAATTATATTTGAACTATATTCTATGAAAATACAAGAAAGACAAGGTATTTGTTGTTCAACTGATTAACTTCTTTTTTTTTTTTTGGCAAATATTAACTTACTTTGAATTTTATGCCTGCAATATATTCCAAAAAAGATGGGACAGGTGCATTTTTACCACTGGGATACATCACTTTTCCTTTTAACAACATTAAATAAGCATTTGGGAACTGAGGAAGCTAATTATTGAAGCTTTGAAGGTGGAATTCTTTCCCATTTCTGCTTGATGTACAACATCAGATGCTCAACAATTAGGGCCTCCATTGTTATATTTTGCACCTAATAATGCACCACACATAATCAGTGGGAGACAGGTCTGGACTGCAGGTGGGTCAGTATGGTACCTGCACTCTTTGCTCTGAAGTCTCGCTGTTGTAACACATGCAGAATGTGTCTTTGCTTTGTCTTGCAGAAATAAGCAGAAAAAGATGTCAGCAGATGTTGCTCCAAAACCTGTATGTACCATTCAGCATTAATGGTACCTTCACAGATGTGCAAGTTACCCATGCCATGGATACTAACACTCCAATACCATCACAGATGCTGGCTATGAACTTTGCTCTGATTACAGTCTGGATGGTCCTTTCCTCTTTAAACCCTGAGGACATGACATCCATGATTTCCAGAAACAATCTGAAATGTGGACTCATCAGACCACAGCAGACTTTTCCACTTTGTGTCAGTCCATCTCAGATCAGCTGGCTGCGTTTCAGGGTGTTGTCGATATTTGGCTTTGGCTTTACATGGTAGAGTTACAATTTGCACTCGTAGATGTAGCAACAAAATGTGTAAACTGACAATGGTTTTCTCAAGTGTTCCTGAGCCCACAGGGTGATATCCTTTATGGAATGATGTTTGTTTGTTTGTTTTTGTAAATGCAGTTCCACCTGTGAGCTATCGAAGGTCACAGGCATTCATTGTTGGTTTTCTGAAGACATTTCTTCAGATCCTTTGACTCTTTTGATGATATGAAGGACTGTAGATGATGAAACCCTTAAATTCCTAAAAACTGTATGTTGAGAAACGTTCTTAAATTGTTGGACTATTTGCTCACACAGTTGGTCGCCAAGTGATGAACCTCATCTCACCTTTGCTTGTGAATGAACAAGCCTTTTTTAGATGCTCCTTCTAAACCCAATCATGACACTTACCTGTTTCCAATTAACCTGCTGAATATTCCAAACAGGTGTTTTTGAGCATTTTTCAACTTTCCCAGTGTTTTGTTGCCCCTGTCCCAGCTTTTTTGGAAAGTGCTGCAGACATTAAAATAGAAATGAGTGCATATTTGCCAAAAAAAAAAAAGTTTGAACATGAAATATCTTGTATTTGTAGTATATTACACAATGTCCCATCTTCATGGGAACTGGAGTTTTTAATCAAACACATTACTTAGAATCCAGTTGCTCTTGTACCTGTACTCTTGTTGACTTTGTGCTCATGAACTCTCTTATTAATAGTGGTCTGAAGTTTAGGTGGCATTACTTCCTCCCACCCCTCCATCAGTTTAGCAGCACCTGTCAAAAACATCTGGCTTCAACCCAGGCAGAATGACAGCCCTGTAAGACATACATGATGTTACGTCTTTGTTTTGTTGATGGTGATTAAACTAATCAAAGACCATAAACATGTCACTGTGAGCTTATTAATGTTGGCCAAATATACAGCCTAACACCACAGTCTTGTTAATTATTCATCCACTCATTAAAATAGTGCAGGTTGATCTCCCTTACAAACAACCACATGCATGCAAATAACTTAATAGAAAGGCCGCGAGCGCCCTGACAACTGTCCAGGTCTTAAATCAGAATCAAAAGGCTCATTAGCCACTCAGCCTGCAGCCCTTGTTTCACTTACACACATGCACACACACACTCTCAGGGCTGTTTGGAGATTGGACGGAGGCTAATGGGATGACAGCTAATCCTCAGAGCTAAAGGCAGAGTAATGGCCTCCCCTCTCTTTACACACACACGCACATGCACACACATCGAGAAAGGCAAAGATCCCCATATTTACACTCACGCCAAGTTCACACTGGGTCCAGTACAGAGGAAAAGAGAGACCTGGGGGAAGACCAGGTTGAGGACAGGTGACAAGAGAGGAAGGCCAACAGTTTTGGGGGTGTGAGGGCAACTAGGAGCAAGAGAGGTGGTTTATCTTAAGATGTGAGGGAGGATAGAGGGACGCCATTTATTAGTGCTGCCTGCTCTGTGGCGGGGCAGAGGCCAACGCTGGAAACAAGGTGTGGACTGAAAGGTACGATTTCTCATTTATTTGTATTTGCGCTGGAATTCTGTGATCAGATTTGCAGGTTACTAAACTTTTTTTTTTTTTTTACAGTGTTGACAAATCTAAAGTAGGCGTGTTATGTGTCTGTTGTGAAACATGTCTGGGTCAGTTTGGGACACAGCTGAAAATGAAAGTTGGGACTTGGTTCAAACTGAGACTCCATATTTTGTTCTGCAATAAAATTATGTGGAGCAATTGGTTTTTAATGAGGTGACAGCAGATATTGTTGGGAAAGTGGATATTAAAAGCATAAAAATATGAAAATCCGAACGTGTTCACATAATCTATCAGACTGCAAGAATAACTCAAGGAAAGTTGAATATATTTCATCTTTGCAGAGCATCTTTATTTCTTTCTTTGTCTCTGCTGCCTCTTTGTCATCCGTTAATTGAAGGCTAAATGCTCTCTTAAACTGTCTTGATCAATCTCAGTCCGTCCCAATGATCAAGTAATCTGGATTGTGTAATCCCATTAGGCTAATCTGGGAGTGCCTGTGGATATGCTGGCATGTGTTTGTGTGTGTGCACCGGCAGAGTTGGTTGTGTTTCAAACACAAATAGATCCAAAAAAATATTAAATTAAGAGTTCAAAGTAAATGTAAGTTGTCTAAACTCTTCATCACTGAAGTGTGTTTTAACTTGCTGCATGGAAGAATGGTTTGGTTGAACCACTCAAGAAGTAAGACATGCATTCATTTAGCATAGCTTGGATCAAAAGCAACAACAATTCAGAAAACAGGTCACATAACGCTCAAGAAGGAATTTCTAAAAAGGTACTGAATATAAAAGGGAATTCTTTTGCAACTATTGGGTAGGGCTATTCAAAAGTTAGACTAATGCTATGATACAATTTTATTGAACATAAACATTTTTTAATCTCTTTTTCCTTCAATGTCTTCCTTTTGCATCAGCACTTGCTGCATTAAAGTCTTTACTAATCAGAGCAGTGCAGCAGGTCTTCTTCAGACAGTTGTCTCAGAACCTCTGTTGTTCATTTCTAAACTCCTGATACAGACTCAAATCTTTCCTCTGAGTTCCAATTTGATTTTAGGGAAAAGGAAGAAAGTCTCATTAAGATGATTAAGGAGGATGTCCAAGCACAGTGAATTGTTTTTGGGCCAGAAACTGCTTCACCGAGAGTGCAGCGTAACCATTTTCCACAACTGTTTTCTCTTTCTTCTGACTGTTTTTAGACTCAATAATGTGCAAATCTTTTTCAGCCTTCATTCAGTTGAACATACTACAAAAACAAGATATTTAATGTTCAAACTGATGAACTTTATTGGGGGTTTTTTTTCAAATATTCACTCATTTTGAATTTGATTTCTGCAAAATATTCCAAAAGCTAGGACAGAGGCAACAAAAGACTGGGAAAGATGAGGAATACTTCAAAAAATACCTGTTTGGGACACTGCACAGGTGAACTGGTCAATTGGAAACAGGTCAGTGTCATGATTGGGTATACAAGGAGCAAAAGCTAGAATCTGTGATGGCATAGGGGTGTGTTAGTGCCCATGGAACGGGTAACATGCACGTCTGCGAAGGTGCCAATTATGCTGAAAGGTACATAAAGGTTTTGGAGCAATACTCTGTCATTCAAGCAATTTCTTTTTCAGGGACATCCCTGTTTATTTCAGGCCACATTCTGCATTTGTTACAATAGCATGACTTCATAATGAAAGAGGGCAGGTACTGGACTGGCCTGCAGTCCAGACCTGTCTCCCATTGAAAATGTGTGGCGCACTATAAAGTGCAAAATATGAAAATGGAGATCCTAGACTCTTGATCAACTGAAGCCATACATAAAACAAGATTGGGAAAAATTCCAAAAACACATGTTAACAATTAGTGTCCTCAGTTCCCAAATGCTTATTGAGTGTTTTTAATAGAAAAGGTGATGTAACACAGTGGAAAATATGCCCCGTCCCAGCTTCTATGTAAAATGTTGCAGGCACCAAATTCAAGATAAGTGAATATCTGCAAAAAAAAAAAAGGAGAAAAGGAGTTTATCACTGTGAACATTAAATATCTTCTTTGTTGTGTATTCAGTTGCATTTTGTTTAGAGAGATTTGCAAATTCTTGTGTTCTGTCTTTATTTATTTTACACAACATCCCAGCTTCATTGGAATTAGGGTCTGTAGTATGTGGACTGTTTCTGACAGAATATCAAATCCTGCTCTCTCAGGCTAGTCAAATGTAGGGGACCTTTGCTTTTTAAACTTAAAAAGAAAGACTGTAAATGCAGTGTGATGCTGGTCACTTCATCTGACACATTACAGAGATAACAGCTAAAAAACTACAAAATATGTATTTTTTGTTAGTGGTCTTTTTAATGGTTTCAAGTCATAGAGAGCATCTTAGAAATCAACTAAAATCTGCTCAAAGAAAATTTAAACACTAATCAACGTGTCCTTACTTTTTTTTTACAGATTTCTGTTGCTGCCATGGCGAGGCGTGGTCGCCCTGCATCTGAGAGCTACCAGTCAGTCTGCTATTCAGGAAGCTCAACAGTCTCTCTGTCAGCTGGATCTGACATTGTCAGTATGGATGACGAAGAGGATCAGGCACCTATTTTCTCCCTCTCCAAAAGCTCGATGGACGTGGTCATGGTTTCAGGTCTGCCGCACAAACGTGACCCTGCTTGGGCCAGAACGGACCTTAGGCGCAGCTCCAGCACCAACACGCACTCAGAGCAGAACGCAGTGACGCTGCAGCAGCTTCACCCTCAAATGTGGCAGCATATCAACGCCAACAGCCACCAGCTATCTCTGACAGGCCAAAATGTAGACATGCACGGCCCACCGGTCCTCAGTGAGCGCTGGATTACTAACATGCAGCGCTGGAGTGGGTGTAGCGCTAGCACGCACAGCCGAAGCAGCACTCCGGATACGATTGTGTGGAAAGAAGGGAACTCTCGCCCCTCCAGTCTCACTCAGATACCCTCTTGCTCTGGAGTGCCAGACTCTCCTGAGCTCAAACCAACCTCTTTGCCGACCACTCCCTCTTCCTCTCCGTCAGTCACCCCTGTGCAGACACCAACTTTGGCATCTTCCTCTTCATCACTTCTCACACCAAAAGCTCACCAGCAGAAAGACATAGCTGTCATTTTGCATTCACCCTCCCCTCCTCTCCCTCCTCCACCTGAGCTGCAGTCACCAACACAGGTTTCCACCTCATCGCACATGCTGCCAAACTCCCCCGACCTGTCCAGCACAAACTCCCAGGGCCTTGAGGAGAACAGCACGCCTGCTTTCATGTTCCCTTCATCCGAATGCGTAGCAGATGACAGGCTGTCAGATGCTGGAAGCATAGTTGATGGTGTGATAGAAGTACTGCAAAGTCCTGGAGGTGCACAATTATCGGAAAGTGGCGAAGAGCGAAGCCCTGGACGGATGTTAAGCCCTTCAAAGCTTCATTCTTGTCATTCTTCAGGGCCGCCTAGTCCTGGAGGCATGCAGTCATCAGAAAGTGCAGAAGAGAGAAGTCCAGGCTACCTTAAGCCTGATTATTGCCACTCTCCAGATCCAGAGAGTCCTAGGAGCAGACAGTTATCAGAGAGTGGTGAAGAGAGCTGTTCTGGAAAGATGCTGAGCCCCTTGAAGCCTGGTTTTTGTCTTTCTCCAGAGCTTTGCAGTCTTGGGGGCGTGCGGTCATCAGAAAGTGCTGAGGAGAGAAGTCCAGGCTACCTTAAGCCTGATTATTGCCACTCTTTGGATCCAGAGAGTCCTAGGAGCAGACAGTTTTCAGAAAGTGGCGAAGAGAGTTGTTCTGGGAGGATGTTGAGCCCCTTGAAGCCTGGTTTCTGTCTTTCTCCAGAGCTTTGCAGTCCTGGAGGCATGCAGTCATCAGAAAGTGGCGAAGTGAGAAGTCCTGCACAAATGTTTGGCTACCACAAGCCTGATTACTGTCCCTCTTCGGATCCGCAGAGTCCTGGAAGCATACAGTTGTCAGAATGTGGAGAAGTGAGAAGTCCAGGACAGATGTTTAGTTACCCAAAGTCAACGTTGGGACAGGAATCAGGACCTTCAGTTTGCCATCTTAAGCTTCCATTTCAGCCAGTTCCGAATTTTCCAACAGGCCTAGTCAGGAGGTCACCTCTTGTGCTGTCTTTGAGCGACTCAGAGTTAGGTGAATGCTGCAAGTGCAAGCATACCAGAGCAGAGGCTTTTCAGGTAGAGGGTACAAAAACTACAAAGCTGCAGCTGGTGGATGCAGCAGTGCAGACCATCACCCCAATGAGCTCTTTCTGGGGCCTCAGGAGAAACACTTCCAACTCCAACATGGGCTCTCACTCCATCTTAGGTTCACCACCTGGTTCAAGGCTCAACCTGAAATCCTCCATCGGATCAAACTCCAATCTGGTGTCCCCATCCTCGAGCATGTTCCCAGTGAGCAGCGAAGATGAAGGGGAGAGACAAGAGGAAGACCCCACGTGGGAGGTCGACTCTCCCTCCACACACAATCCAGAAAGGAGGAGGTCATGTCTGAAGATGCAGGGCGAGATGAGGGACAAGCTCCGGAGGAGGAGCAGCATGAAGCAGGTGCAGTGGGACGAGGAAGGGATGACGTGGGACATTCATGGAGCAGCTGTGGACCCAGAGGTTCTGAACACGGCCATACAGAAGCATCTGGAACTTAAGAACACCCCCCAACCTGCAAAACGTCCATCAAAGAAGAAAAAGAGAGCACCAAAGCCTCCTCTGATATCAAACGTAGTGAAAGCCATGACCCCAGAGCTTAACCCACCAGGGATGATCATTTCATCAACATGTATGGTCGAGCCTGAGAGCGAGGACCTTCCAGAGACCGAAAGAGGGAGTGAGCAAGTTCAGAAAGCAGCAGAAAAGAAGGAAGAAGCTGCTGAAGTTTCTCGTAAAGCAAGCAGAGCAGAGGCAGCGGATGCAGAAGAAGAGGAGGAGGTGTATAGAGAGGAGGGGTCAAGCCAAGGAAAATCACCCACGCATGGCAGCGGACAGACCCGCAAGAGGAGTGTGATCAGGTCGCTGAGGCCGGGGTGGTGTGGAGGCTCCAGAAAGGCAGATAACTGATCATGGAGACTGATCTATTGGTTTGAACTGGAGTTAAAGCAAGATCAAAAATTGTCATCTGTCTAGCCAATGAGGGGACAGAGAGAAATTCAGCTTTATATTTTACATATTTAGCAGCACATGCAGTCACTTAAGCAGCTTGTTTCGTGGCTGATGGCATGTCATCAGAGCACCAGTACCAAGTCCTGCTCGTCTGTCACATCAGTGCCATCCACCAGCACTATGATGCATATATCAGTTCACACAAGCAGTCTTTTCCAGACATTTAAATCCAATGTAATGTGGTAATTACGAACACTGTTTTTGTATTAGCAATTTAAGTGCAAACTAGTGATGCAGCTTAAAGAATATACATTTTTCTGTTGTCTGTTTTGACATCTACTGAAAGTGTTTGTTTGGTATCTCCAAGATGGCGGTTAAAAGACATTTCATTAACTGTCCAAAGGCTCACTGGAGCTTACACAGTAACCTGAGCCAACCTAAACAGTCAACAATCTGCGGCAGAAAGAGTGTGTGCAGAAGTGAGCCTTAAAATACAGAAAGGAATTAGCATTTCCAGATTCTATGGTGTAAAGTCAGGCATACACTGTCCATTTTTTGGTGATGCGACTGCATGCACACATATGCAGGTATTATTAAAAAGTGAGGTTTTCTTCACAAATCCTTGTCCACATGAAAACACATGAATGTGCTGTTACACACTGTTTATTACTTTGTAACTTTGCCCATGAAATGCAGCTTTTTTGGCAATTTTCATGTGCAAGTTGTTTTATTTTCAAATCTTCCTACCACAATGTCCAACTGGTGTGACTCTGTGACTGTGTTAACTGGTGTTAGCAGGTGCGTTGAGTAAATATTTCTTGTTTTTATTTTAAGTCACGATATATTTGATAATCTTGATAAAATCCTGGTATTAAAGACTTTTGTGGGTACTCTTGTTAGGTTTAACAACTGTTAAAACCCTGACAACCACAGATGGAAGTTGCCATGGTTCAAACATTAACACCAAGTCTCATTCAAATTGTAAGCAATGTGTATATCAGAGTGTTTTTAATCCAGCATCATAGTGAAGGAGTGACAGAAAGCCTGTTGTCATGTAAAAAGTTTAGCTATAGAGGGACATCCTGCCACGGAGAGGTTGGAGCAGACTGAGATATTTTAGGCCCAAAGCATCATTTTCCCATAGCACATGGAGACATCCGGCAGTGTTTTTAAAAATTTATACCTTGGCAAGAGATCCTAAAAAAATGTATTTCAGTGACTTAAGGACAAACAGTACAGAAAAATCTCTGTTTTTTAAAATACCCATCTACATGTGGAAATGGCCTTATACAGTGAGAGAGGTCTAATTCTTTTTATGATTAAACTGACGCTTCCTGATGATGTGTGTGGGTGTGCCAAAACGACAGTGCTTGTCTGCATGTGCGCACCTGAGATGAGCAAAAGAAATTGCTAACATGACAGATTAAACTTTTTGACATAAGTAACCTGTACACTTTGAGCACTCAAGTCGTTTCAACCATCAGATTGGACAGCATGAACACATTCGTCATGCGTCACAAACAGTTCAGTAGCATTGTGTGAGTTGACATTCCACCTCCACAGAGGTATCAATGGCTTGAAATCACACAGCGCATGCCTGGCTTCAGTCAGTAAGGAGATTGGTTGAAGTCCAGAGGTTTGAGCTCCAGGTGGATCCTCATGTCTGAAAACAGTCTGGTAGTTGGAGAGACGATGTCCTGGCACCAAACCTGAATCTGATTAGGGAGAGCTCTTTTGAGAGCAGCAGTTCATCACTCAGATATTCCAACAATAACAGTAATGTCTATGCATGACAGTCTTTGTCAGTCATGTCTGAAAAACTTGAGACCTAAAGAAGTAACTAGAGTGTAAAGGATGGACTTTCCCCTTGAGGGATGGAAAGAATACGGATCAATTTTTAACATTTCTTCCACAACATAGAGTACTGCATATTTAAAAGGACAAAATATAACTTTAGAACTACATAGTCACCTGTGAACAACTTGTAAACAAATGTCTAACTAGGATTACAGTCTGTCGGGGACATTAGGCGTCATAATTTTCGATTGTCTTTAGAAGAATGATGTTAAAGTCTCGAGCGCTCACTTGATCAGGTCACACTAATGCGCAGGTCTCGTATGAAGACGTGAGCATCTTTAGATAAAGTTGGAAGCTTAGCAGGTGGAAACTTTGCTATCAGTCAGCCATATTGTGGTTTCATAGCAGGATATTTTGGTAGTTTACCAAAATATCCTGAATGAAAAAATCATTAAAGTAGTTTTCATTCGAGAAGATTATTTGATAAAACACATGGGTGACATCAACAATTTTAGGTAGCGTCATCCATGGAACACTCTTTTTCACCTTCGTCCACCGTCCTCATGGAGATGAGTTTAGGGGTATACTCAAAAGTTTTTTTTTATAGTTTGGGCAATTTGGAGCTGGCATTTTGGGAGCCCAAAAATGCACATTTTTGGTCTCAGAGTGAATAAATCTCAAAACGCTGCCTTGCAAAATGAATACCTACATTTTCAGAAATGGTGGTAACATAGCCGCACCTCTCCCTGAAAACCTCACACGCAAATCCAGACAACAGTAAAAATAAAGCTAGAATACTGTTTCGTGTTCATGCTGCAGAAGCTACTGAGCTTTTTATGGCTTTTACAGCAAAATCTTCTGCTCCTCTACGACTACGGTAACAATCAAGTGGACATAGAGAATGGCATACTTTAGAATTTGAAGCAAAAAGAAAAGACTCAAAAGCACTCTCTTCATACTATTTATATCAAACCTTCATCAGGAAGTCAAGGGGAGCTCCACCAATAGGAAATTACCACTTGGGCTAAAAGACCTGGCCTGCAGATAAAGACAACAAACTAGCCCTCCAGTAGTAACATCTGCTGGCTTGATGCTGAAACGTATCAAAGTTTGTTTTAAGGTCTACATGACCATTCTGTTAAAATAAAGGCATTTTAATGGTATAAAGAGAGTGCCTTGGAGTCTTTTCTTTTTGCTTCATTGACTTTGTCAATCCCATTTCAAAGAGCAGCTTAAACAAACTCTCTTTTTTGAGTCCAGGTAGCACTCCTTTCCTTTTTCCTTTTGAATATGTCAGCATTTGTTTATATCGGACATGTTTTATACACATGCTCCCTGTCTTCTTCTCTGGTTTTGGTGTATGTCTGTGGCAGCCTTATAGCGCCACTTACAGGCCTGGCACATGTACTTCAGCATTTCTGGTTTTCATGTGGACAGAAACATTTCTTAAAACGATGCCTCCATATTTAGACATTGACACTTGGCTGTGGTTTAATCATATATACTGTTGATCATTGTGACTGGTTATGGTGGCTAGGCTAACCATGCTAACTTTGACAAGTTTGGCTGCAGCCTTTATGAAATCATCAGCAATAATATGCTTGTGAAATACCTTAAACTTCATCTTGGAGCTATCAAACATACATACTTTAAAGATCTTTGAATCGAGATGATAAACATACACATTCACTGACACTAACTGTGGTAAAAAAAAATTTCTTACCATAAGTCTACAGGCACAAACATGTGCATCAAGGTCCTTAAAGATGGATGCTGCTGGTGTGACAGATGAGTGACATGTTGGATGCCACTTTCTGATCTTCATGCTGCTGTTTAATCAGAGGTATTGATGATCCAAAGCTGATCAGTTTTCACGTGAGCACAGCCTAAAAACTTTGAAGGGAGCTCAAAAGGACAATTGAAACTCTCACTTTCATTAAGCTTTTCTTTGCTGTAGTCAAAATGTTGTTCTCCTCATGTAATAAAACATGAATGGATGCACTGATATGAATTATATCTTACAGTCTGTTTGATTCACTGCTGAGCATGGCTGAATTTTTCAGCTTATCCTAATTCAGTCCCTCCTGCTTAAATTGTTTTAATTTGGTTTAATCACTTTCATTGCAATGGTGCACTGATGGCTTTGGATTTACAGATCAATTCATGGTCAGAAATACTTGAGAGGAGGACAGTGAAGTCAAAAGACACAAGAGGGAAGGATTTATCATCTTCTGTCATGCTAAAGCGATGAAACTTGAATCCTCTCTGGGAAAATGACCTCCTTCTGTGACAGTAACAGCAACTCTGCTGTAGGACGAATGAAGCCCATCCGGCTTCTTATCACCAAAACCCAACTGATGAGAGCAACGTGCAACAAACACAGTCCAGCCTCTTCCTGAGTGAGAACATCCTGTTTCAATGTGAAATGGAAAAAACTGGATCATGAGACATTTAATAGCTGAAGATGAGAAAACTGCTGCTATAAGGAACCCAAATCCAGAGGCTAATGAAGTGCACATGAAATCAGATTTCTGAACAGGTGTCACCATGTCAACACTAAATAAACAAGAGGTGTATTGAAGTGTGTTTTCCTCTCCTGTGTCTACTACAGCACTCTATAGTTAAGGCTAGGGCTGGGCGACATGACCTAAAAATAAAATCCCAGATTTTATTTTTTCCACAAAACTCCATTTACGATTTTAAATTATTTTTCCCTCTCAAAAAAAAAAACAAAACACAGTGCCAAGTGCCACAAAATTATATAAATCAAGTTTAACCTTCATGTAATCAAAATATGTTCCAAGACGAAACAGAATTTCTCTGTTATAGTTAAAAATCAAGCTGTAATTTTGTAATAAAATGTTGATTATGTAGTTCAAATGTAGTAAGGCCTATCTACATAAACACGTAAAGCTGAGCGACTTTCCCAGCATATTAACATGGAACCATCTAATCCAGGGGTGTCTAAACTATGGCCCGGGGGCCAAATGCAGCCCACTGCCCATCTTGAATTGGCCCCTGAAACAGTTGAATGAATAAAGACAGCAAATACCATCAATTTTGCACATTTTCTGCTATGTTTACTTAGTCATAAGGTCTCATTTACAAAGTATATTGCAATATTCATCTTCACGCACCAACATTCTTGCAGTTCATTCTTGTTTTGTGTCTGACAGTGAAGATAAGTCGTCAGTGTCTCCTCTCTCCTCTAACTGCTGCTCAGGTCATTCTCGCCCTGACTAGGTGTGAATCCAGTGATGGCCTGGTGTTACAAGGGCCCCTCGACAGGTGATAACCCACCCCTAAACCCTAAAACTTTAACTTACATATACTACAAGTTATCTAATTTAAGAAACAAATAAAAGAAAAAACATGTGCTTGTACAAAATCCTGACAGGGTCGACCATCATGAAAACTGTACAGTTTCAGTAATTATATTCTCAAACATTGCGACAACTTATGATTGGAGTAAGGTTATAAAAAATATATTATTTTTATTATAAATATTCTGCAGAACATAATACAAATGAATCGATTTAATTGGTATATTGCCCAGCCCTAGTTGAGGCCATCACTATTACAGGCTGCTCCCTCCACCTTAACAAACCCACTTTGGTCAGAGGCATCACATCAAACAAATAGCAGCATACAAGCCTGATGTCTCAGTGTTAAAGCGAGTCACGCTGCTGTTGTGTTGTTTACCATGTGCACAGAGGTGAGTTTTATTGAAAGACAGCTTACTGTGTTTGTCACAGAGCGTGACTCCCCTACCCACCACCACCTTAACTGGCAATGCTCATGCCACACACACTGATTCTCTACATATTGAACTGAACATATAACCCCTTACTGTACACTAGTCGCATCACAACAAAACAAATTCATGACAAACAGTGCAAGAATTAATTTTGTCTTTCAGTATGACAAGTCTTAGAGGAAGTTCTGATCGGCTATTTTTGCACTTTTTCACTCTTATGAGTAAAGCTGCATGGGCCTTAGATTTGTACCGAATAAAACAAGAAGCTTAAGAAGACGTCAGCTTAATGTTAACAAATGATCACTTTATTTTACTGCTTTAAAAACACAGGATGTAATGAATCACATTAACCTCAAAACATCACAGACCTACAAAACCTCCCTCTCCCTCTCATCCTGCTCTTGCTCCACTCACTCTCTACAAAAACACACACCAAGTAGAGTTGTATGTAAACTTAGTGAACCTTTAGTGGTGAGCTCGCACCATTCAGGCGTCATGGTTCAGATGAGCGGGCACATTCTCTCTCATTCACTGTGGAAAAAAAGCTCCACTCACCAGTGGCTTCCACTGCAGTTTATTGTTATATTTTCACAGATGTGTGTGGAGCGGGCCAAAGGATCTCTGTTGATTTTGGTTTATTTTACTGCGATGTTCTGGTTTTGAAGGGCTAATACACATAGTTTTTGGCAAAGTAGTGTATAGATGTTTTAGCTGATTTCTTGGGGCTTGTAGTTTTGAGGACGATCATTTCAACGATGTAAAACTCAAACTTACAGACTTTGGCTATGAGGAAGACTGCCTCTATTGAACAAGTGGTCCCAGTGGCAGGAATATATTATGAAACTGTAGTACATACTACAGCAAAACACTGTGCCTAGTTTCATGACAGAAAATGATATGGAAAGGATAAACATAGATAGGTTATTGATCCAGAAGGAAATTCAAGCATCCAGTAGCAGCTCACATCGTGCAGCCCCCATGACATGACAAGATACGAAGAATTTAAATAAAAACTTGTGCTCCAAGAAACTAACGCTCTAAAGAGTAAAAGCCTATCTGCAACATTCACAACTTTGCAAATAAGATAAATAAAATAAAATAAATCAAAACTGCAAACAGAAGACGCTACTGGATGTGTACTTAGCAGCATCTATTTATTGCAGGTATAACAGTTACTGTATGGAGGCAGATTATTATTGTAAAAGAAAAACAGTGTGCAGTCAGAAATGTCCCTTCCTTGTTAGATTAATATTGTGCAACTTGAAAACAGTCTCTTCATTGTGCTCTTCATACTTTAACTTGCACTGCTAGCCATGTAGAGTAAACTGGTGACATGGTAAATGGTGACAATGATACGAGGGCTGATTGATAAGTTGTGAGCCACATATTTAAGGGTTTGACTTTTGGCAGACATATTGCATTATTTTTTAACATAATCCCCTTCAGTATCTATACACTTTTGCCAGCGATGTTTAATGGCCTCAATGCCACTTTTAAAGAAGTCCTTTTCTTGACCGTTCAGAAAGTCCTCCACTGCATGTATGACATCATCATCTGACCGAAAGTGGGTACCGGAAATGGCCTTTTTCAATTTTGGAAATAGATGAAAGTCTGACGGAGCGAGACCAGGCGAATAAGGTGGATGCTCAAGCAATTCAAAGCCACAATCTTTAATGGCAGTCATGGCAATGACAGACTTGTGAACGGTCTGGTGTTCTGGTATGCAGAGTGGTAGCATTATTTGGTGTCAGCCCTGATACCTTTTCCAAATTTAGGACCAAGTTCTGTGAGACTAGTGAAGTTAAAGACAGACCGCGAAGTGGGCATCCCAGGAAGACATCATCCAAAGAAGGAACCGTGGGATTTCCAAAGGAAAAGGGGATTTTGGCACATTTTTTAGGGCACTACCCACACATTTAGCTGTGTTGCTCATTCCACAAATGCACAATCCTTATAAGTTGTAGCTCATGGTAAAGGTGATTAATCAGGCTTTTAAACAATATAAAATACAAAACTAGAAAAGTACTCAGAGAGCACAGACCTCCGCCAAGCAGCTCAGTTACAGCAGTGACTTTTCCACAACACCTGTAAAAGATACAATTCTGGATCACCACATCCAATAGTGCCAGGATCCAGACCAAACTCAGCACATACATGGAGATTGTTATCCTGTATGTACACAACAAGGTTTGGGAACATCACTTAATATTCTGATGTTATATGAATTACTGAATGTTGTCAATGGGATTTCCCATTATAAAGTTCAATGTTTTTTGGTGACATCAATCTGGATCAGATCCAGATGAAATTAACCTTGATGATAGAAACATGGACCCCATATTATCCTGTAAATTTTGAAGCGAATCAGTTTAAAAATGGCAGAGATATGATTTTTTTAAATTCCAACCAATGTTAATTTATGGGATTTTTTTGAATTCGGGGATTTTTTTGCATCCAGACAAATATACATATCACCACAAAAATCTAAATTTTTTTAGGTTGGGCTATTACCAACATCTCCTGAAAATTTCAGCAAAATCCGTCCAGTAGTTTTTGCGTAATCTTGCTAACAAACAAACAAACGCCGGCAAAAGCACAACCTCTTTGGTGAAGGTAACCAGTCAGTATTATTATGGGGGAGAAATAATCCAATGAAATAATGTTTTTTGGGGAGTATAGATAGGAAAATTCTTTTTGAAACTGCTGCAGAAGATTTATTTAATTTTGTTGAACTTTGAGATACAACCTACATTAGAAGTAACAACATAAGCACCCAGTGTCTCTAATGGGCTGATTCTTATGGCCCTATCACTGTGGCCATCATTTGGGCTTAATTAAATCAAACTATCCCACAGACCACTAATTACATAACTGCAAAGATGCTAGGAAACGAATGTAGCATTTCTTAACTCAGAAAACAATGAGGGGCTGATTTCTTGGTTGTAGGTAGCAACTCAGGTACAGTTTTAAGTATGTATAACTACACTCTGTAATATTTTCCCATGTGATGTTTGTTTACTTGTGATGGAGCGCGGTGAGGATTTGTTATATCAGAGATAAGGAGTCATTCTGGGGTCACCATGTCACTTCTATAGGTCATGTGTCCTGCTGTGATGTTTGTTGGTGTACAGTGCAGTGCTGTCTTTGTGTGCATGTTGCTGTACACTATGAGAATACTATATGTATGTGAAAGTGCTGATGGGACTCCCTGAAATCCCTTTTTCTCAGCGGTGGTGGAAACTCAGCTACAGGAGAACAATCCAGCGCTGGTCTTTTGTTGTGACACAGCACATTGTCCTCAGAGGTGTGTGTGTGTTTGCTGTGTGTACTGTATGTGTACCTGTGCATGTATCTGCGTGTGTTCACTGCCTGGTATAAATAAGGTGGGCTGTGTACCGGCTGCTGCTTCTGTGGATGAAGATGGCTGTGCCTGGACCTCCTCTGCTTCTCTTTCTGTCTGTGCTGCTGCCGCTGCTGTTGAGCAAGGCGCCTCTGCCTGCAGCTGCATACACTCTCACATCTGGACGACAACCTCAGCCCAAGATCCTCCATCTGGGTGAGGACAAACGTCAGAATGCAGACTTTAAGAAAGACAAGTTTTCCTGTTTTTCTGCTCTCATTTTGCTTTTTTTCTGTGAATCCTGTCAGACTGGCCTAAGGACTGTGGTATGGCTCACTTCAAACCCAACATGGCTGAGAGGATTGTGTCAGGAAATGAGGCGAGACCACACTCCTGGCCCTGGCAGGTCTCACTGCAGGTAAATCAGACTTTGTTTGGACATGTTTCAGCATCCGAGGAGGAATAAACATCAGTCATGAGCACCAAATAACTGTTGTGGAAAAACTTTAAATCACTTGCTATTTGAAAAAAGGTATATTTGCTCAGTTAATGGACTGAACTTAAACTCATTTCAAGTCCTAAAAATCATTATCTTATAGTCTTCAGTTGAAAGATAATTAATTTCTTATTGTCTCTGTCATCATTCAGTTAATGTGCACATTTTATTTATTCACTTTTAAGTCAGCATTTCTTTATGTAACCTTGTTCCTCAACAACCTTCTGACCAGAACCAAGAACAAATGAAAGTTCAAAGACCAGAAGTACCATGATCACATATTTGTTTACAAGTACACCCCGAAGCATCACTTTGGGTGATAGGTCAGTTTGATCAAATAATTCTCATTTTTAATTACAGACGATTGGAAAAATCAAAATGGAATTTTTCAGTATCTTATTCAGTCACTCATTTTGTTCTACCTAAGCACCTGTAGTGAACATCCTCCCCCCTACCAAAACAACAACTAGAAAGTGGTGGCATTGTTGGGAAATAGTAACCTCACACCAGATTTAATATCAATATATTTCACTAGTCCATTTGGGCAACAGTCCATAGAAAATGTTTGGGATTAAGGCAGAACCTTGTCCGGCTTGTGATTGGACAATCATTCAGTCAGTCGCCAAAACATGTCGGGAGTGTATACTCTCCATTGAGAAGTGCTTTCAGTGTTTTTGTTCTGCATTTAATAAAAAAATGCGGTCCACATCTGATAAAACTGCCTCAGAAGCTGTTAGCATCAGTGCTAATCTCTGCACCAGCAGTGCTAATCTCTGCACCAGCAGTGACTTCCTGCTGTCATCTCGCCCATAGCTCCGCCTCTTCCTGCTCTAAAGGACTCTGATTGGGCCGTGCCGCTTTGGGCCGAACGCAATTGTTGTAGATTAGAGCTTTGCAAGATGGATCGGTCTGATCACAGACTTTGAATCAGGCTGATCCAGCTGCACTGCAAGGTTAGGAAGATAGACCTACTGAAATTGTTTCACTATTTTTATGATGGTGCGACCTGATATTTTTGCACAGGCGTATTTCTAGGCTTGTATTTATTTATAATGAGACTAAACAATAAATTAAGAGTTTCCTGCATTCTTTCATTGTTAAAGGAGACAAACCTTCACACGTCTAAACTACATAGATTCACTTTTCCATCCAAATAACAGCATGCACTTTAATTATAAGAAATGCAGTTTACTTCTGCATCATATTTTGATCAAATCAAACCAAAAACTTTCTTTTTGTAAGCTCTATGTAATTAACATTGAGCAGTGCTAAACTGAACAAATACCACAGAGTTGACCTGTAAACCAATCAGAGAGGACTGGGCTCAGGTGGGGAAGGATAGATCTTCTCAAACAGACTGAGAATACAGCTGGATCAGGAATACTCTGCATGAAAACTAGAAGTTTTGAACGTTAATAATTATGAGCATGCTCTATCAGTCATTAAACATAAATACGTGAGCCTCATTCAAGGTCAAATATTCACGTCTGTAAGTCTTGTCTGAGGAACAACCAGCAGACCCTGATCAGAGGGCCTCAGAGTCCTGCTGCAGTTGTTTGGCTTAGTTTTTTGATATAAACAAGTGCCTGTCCAAGCAACGCTCTGTGCACAGTCACAAGAATTTAAAACTGGACTCTTAAACTGACAGGAAGCTTATGCAGGGACATAAGCACAGGTGTAACGTGACCTTTTAGCGGATTTTGTCAGCAGCTTAGCCGCAGCATCTTGGACGACATGTAGGCAGTTCAATGATGCTACGACACCTTAAAAAAAGCAAATGACATTAACCAAGTCTTGATGAAACAAATGCATGGAAGAGAGCCATTTCTTTTTACCCTGACATTAGCCTCAATAGCCCTGATGTGTATTTACTCTTCCCAGTCCCCAGTTTCCTGACTTGCAAACTGCAGAAAACTTCCAGGTGTGTGTCAGCCAGAAATTTGGGACATTTTTCAGGGTGAAAGCCCCTTAATTTCCAAGATAATCAGGAGAGCTTTTGTAGAGAAACAGCTTCAAAAGGCACAGGAATAAAGTGTTAAAACCAACTTGACAGCACCCTCTACTGGACAAATACTTCACTGAACATCTGTTCTTTGGAGAACATTAAATTTGTGTTTGGGTGTATAAATCCAATCCAGTCCTATTTTATTTGAAAAGCACTTTACAAACAAAAGCAACCACAGTGGACCAAAGTGCTGTACAGAAGAAAAATAAAATAAAATACAAGAACAGACTAAGAGACATAAAACAGCTGTACAGTTAAAACAAAGTGAAAACAATAAAACAATGTCAAAACAATGAACCAATACAGAATACCACATAATAACAAACAAATAAAAATAGTAATACATTCAAATGTCTTACATGGTATTAAAAGCCAAGGAGAAAAGATGAGAAAAGATGAGGCCTGCAGCTCAGACAGGTAGGGTGGGGGAGACCACTGAGGATTTAAAAGTAAATAAAGAATTTTAACACTGATCCTAAAATGTATGGGCAGCCAGTGAAGTGAGGCTGAAATGGGGGAAATGTGCTTGTGTTTACGGTTAATATAAATGTGCGCAAGGTCACTTTTCCTTGCTTGCTGTTTTTATAAATTGACATTACTTTACAGTAGATGAGGTCAGGGCCTTTAGCCAAACCTAAAAACCTGAGTACGGATAAATTAAAAACCTGTAACAAGTCTTCAAGGTGGTCTCTTCTAAGGTTGAGGGTAGAGGAGGGGCCCCTGATGAGAGTATTGAATGACCCTAAAGAGAACACTGCAAAAACTCAGATCGAGGAAAGCGTGTCCAAAACACTAATTCAAATCCACGTTCATTTAACTGGTCAAGATTAATATCTTACTTCAAGGTATAAAAGGTAAAAATAAGGCATTGAATTGCTTGTTATGAAGAGAAAATATCTGCAAATGAAACAGGAAAGTTTGACTCAGTGAGGCTCTTAAATTCAGGTTTAATATTTGCTCGAGTTAAATTTGTCTTGTCTTATTGGCAGACTATTTCACTTATTACTATAAGCAACTTAGGCCTTATTTTTTTAGTTTTTATATCTTCAAATAAGGTCTCAATCCAGACATGTAAAGAAACTGAGGATTAGAATAAGTCTAGTGAGATTTTTTGTCTTGAAATTGGACGAATATTCACCTAGATCTGAGTTTTTTCAGTGAAACACTTCACTTTGTAGATTTATGATGTAAGGTGAGGTTAAAATCAAATATTCTCACTTCTTAAAGGGGTTTTTGTCTCCTGCAGGTTCGTCCCAGAGGAAGTAAACACTACATTCATGTCTGTGGAGGAACTCTCATTCACAAGAACTGGGTCCTCACCGCTGCTCACTGCTTCCAGAAGTAAGAAATCATTCAATACAAAAAAACAAATTAAAGTGGCAAAAACACCTAGTGAACTGAAAATGCCTTACTTCAGCTGTCTGTGGGTCTCTCAGGGGTAAAGCCGAGGATGCTGGGAGCTGGAGGATCGTCCTGGGTAAACACCAGCTGAAGCGTTCAGAGTCAGCAGAGAGGATCTTCCCCGTGAAGAGGATCTACCGCCACGAAAACTTCCGTTACCCGGCTCACAGCGAGCTGGACTACGACATCGCCCTGGTGAAGGCTGGCACAGATATCGTCCCCTCGAACTTCATCCGCTACGCCTGCCTGCCGCGCAAGCAGACCAGCCTCAAACCGGGACACTACTGCTGGGTGACGGGATGGGGAGACACCCGGGGTGAGTAAAAGGGAGACTGATGGAGGGAGAGAAAATACCAATTAACATTCAAGTCTGTGATTAACAGAACTTAGCTGGTGTTTTGGTAAATTCCAGCAGTTGGTCATCATTTTTACTGATTTACTGATTGTGAAGTTGGAGACCTCTCCAATGACTCAAAATGCTCCACTGGTTGCCCTCGCCCACATAGCAGATGGGTCTGGGCCAGATGTGGCATCAAGCCAGCCTACGGCTGGCATGGCAAGTGGTAAGTGAACCGGATGTGGGCCAGATCTGGCAATGGTGGCAACGGTATGGCAAACCGGATCCAGGCCACTAAAGGGCCGTAATTCTTTACTGGGTGTGGGCCAGATGAAGTGCATCATGTGGGCCAGAACTGGGCCAGACCAATTTTGCTCTGTCTTCACACTTTGGGCACAGTGATCTCACAGTGTTGCACTTTTTCCCAGTAAATATGTGATTTTCTAAGCATCAATTCTTTATTCACTCTGGGTTTGTGTTATTTGATTGTATTCCTGGAGGAGGTGGAGTCTGCCGTCTTCTGGGAGCCGGCTCTTTTTGAGACAACCCATCTCTACCATCAATCTGTGGTCACTCAGTTACCAACTAAAATAACAACTTTGTTAACTGGTGGTTTTCAGCGCAATGCTTTCTGTCTTTTTTTGTCAGAATGTTAGAAGCATTGAACATTTATGTAATTACAAACTAAACAGAAGCATTTGAGAAATATTTTTTCATGAATTGCTGTGGCAACAAAAAACAGATGAATTTGTAGAAAGTTGTAAGTTAAAAAGGGCACTTGACAAATTGAAACACTTGAAGCTAGAGGCTAAACGCTAACACTACAAGAGCAACAAACAGTAAATGCCAAAACAGTCTTTTGACAAACAAATGCATGAGCTAAGGGATCCAATTTGCATTCAAAGCTTTTATAGGTTTTCAATTTATTAGAGAAATAATTTGAGTTTTGAGCACTTCAAAACTACAACAATGTTTTTATTTTTTGAGTCTGGCAAAATTCAAGTTTGCCAAAACTGACCTGAAGTTAAAAAGCTGAATTAGGATGACAGTTTATTCAGAAACTGAAATATTAGGACTAACAACTGAAAGTAAAATAATAAAAAAAATACTGTAATTAAAAAAAATCAATCAACTGAGCAAAAGAAAAGATTTATCATAAACTTAAAAGTCTGAAGAAGTATTGCTTCAAGTAAAATACTGTCATGCTAACAAAAAAGCCAATGTTTATTTTTTCTAACCTTATGACAAGAATTGTCTTTAACCCTTTAATGCCTTTTGTATCATATTTGATAAATACTTTTATGATACCTCTATCTAATCAATATGATAAACAAATTACGAAAAAACATCTGAATACAATCAGATAAATGATAAAAATGTCCTCAAATGGATTATCAGTTGCCAAAAACACCTAATGTACCAAATGAGACACAAAAATATATAAATTCAGTTTTATGAAAATTTTGGTTTTTTTAGGATTTCAGTGGAAAGTGAAATAAACATTTCAGCTAAAAAAAATAGAATTTTCTTGCTATAATTTGTGTTCTCAGGCATTAAAGGGTTAAACACAAGTAATTTGACTCCTGTTACTTTGCTGTTTTTAGTCAGTACTCAAAAATTAAATTTATAATTAAAAACAGGCTGTAGATTGTCCTGGTGCAGAGCCACTAAAGCTCTCAATATAAAAGGCAGTCTTACATGAAAGATCCCAAGCACTCCGGTGTAGTTAAAAAATCTTTTATTTAAGCTGGGATAAGTCATTTTAACATGTTTTGACTCATCTGAATCTTCATCAGGACAAGACTCTCACTGAACCAGGACAGTCTTAAGTCTGTTCAAAGTTGATCAGTTCACCATTGAAGATGTTTGATGGTCGGAGCCCTGTCAGTTATCAGAAGAGCAAGCTGGTGCCTCATTTGTCATTGGCTAAAATATTAGAATGTTAAAGGGCTGAAAGTGCCAAAAAAAAAACAAAACAGGAATATATTTTTAGTTTTAAAGTCAAATAAAGTAGGTTTCAATAGACTTTGTTGAAATTTTCTTACCTTTTAAGCAGATCCAAAATGTCAATGTAATTTTCATTCTTAAATATTTTATACACAACATGAATATTCACTTGGAATTAAAAACATAACCTGGAGGGAAAGGCTGGCAAGACTACCCCGCTGTGGAGCAGGATGGGTGCAGTGGTTGCACGGTTTTGTCCGACTTATTTAATGGATTAACACCATTTTCCTTGACTAAAGTGAAAAAAGGATAAAGATTTATGAAAAACTAAATATATTGCAGGTGGGAAGGAGAACGTGTCTCTGGCTGAAGCTTTGAATCAAGCCCGCCTGCCCATCATCGACTTTAAGACCTGCAGGCAGAAGAAGTTCTGGGGTGATCGTGTCCGTGACTCAATGATCTGTGCTGGGTTCAGGGACACTGAGGACCCTCCTGCGGCATGTCAGGTATGACCAAAATTTACTATAATGCATAAAAAAATGTAATAATGCATTTTCTATCTTTATTTGTATGGAGCCAGTTCAAAAAATGTTATTTCTAGACACATAAGCCTCGTTTCCACCAGAGGGTTCAGTTCGGTTCGTCTCGGTACGGCTCGCTTTTTGCGGCGTTTCCACAGCCTAAAACCAGGACAGGACCCCTTATAAGCAAACCGTACTGTACTACTTTTTGGGACCCTTCTGTTGGGGTGCCAAGCATACCGATCCGACCCCAGAAGGTGGAGCTAGAAACACTGCAGCCCATTGATTGGTCGAAGGAGACGTCACTTCCCGTGCGACAGCGGTAATAAAGAACAACACAGCCCCGCCGTGTTTAAATCCCCACTCGTCTTCGTGAAGATAACTCTCAAGGCTTTTTTGTTTGGAAAATGGCATCAAGATCGAGCGTCCCATGGTCTACTGTGGAGGTGCAGACCTTCCTCAGTATTCTCGGTGAAGAGAATCGTTGCTCTTTGTTTACTGTGTCGCGTTTTCTTCTTCATTGTATTTAATAGCCGGGTACACTGTGTTGCGCTGTCGACGTCATGCTATCGGCATCCGGCTTACACGCCCCCTACCAAGTAGGGTACGGCTGGCAGTGGAAACGCAACCAGGATCAGGCTTTACCGATCCGGCCTGCGCCAAACCGTGTCATGCCGGACCACTTGGTGGAAACGGGGCTATATGCATACAGCACATACATAGAGGTTGTTATCCTGTATGAACACAACAAGTTTTGGGAACATCACTTTATATCTTGATTTTATATGAATTAATGAATGTCGTCAATGGGATTTCTTACATAAAGTTAAACGTTTTTTGTGACATCAATCTGGATCAGATCCCGATGAAGATTATAGAGACATGGACCCCATTATCCTGTAAAATTGGAGTGAATCAATAACAAAATTGCACAGATATTATTTTTTAAAATTCCATCCAATGTTAACATTTGGCCAATATCCACATCACCACAAAATACAATCATTTTTAAGTTGGGCCATTACCAACATCTCCTGAAAATTTCAGCAAAATTAGTCCAGTAGTTTTTGCGTAATCTTGCTAACAAACGTCGACAAAAACATAAGCTCCTTGGCGGAGGTAACAACCATGAATAAAGAGATGGATTCAATACTGACATTTACAGCTGTAAGGTATTTTCTCACCGCTCAACTCATTGTTCCCCTCAGGGTGACTCTGGTGGTCCTCTGCTATGCCAGCTGGGGCGGGACCGCTGGGAGGTGCATGGCGTGGTGAGCTTCGGCCCCATCGGCTGCACCGTGGAGAACAAACCCAGCGTGTTCACCCGCACCGCCGCCTACATCCCCTGGATTGAGGCGACGCGCATCAGGGACTTCTTCCTGCACTAGACAGATCATGTGACCGACAGCAAACATAAGCTCTGCTCCGTGTACCTTTGACTTCATACAGCATTCTTTTTTTTTTTTTTTACAGCTTCTGTATTTTCTAGGAATTTTCCAAATATTTCCACTTACACTGACCTACAGATGTAAGAACTATTCATGATGTGCAGTAAATGTTTCCTCAACACTGTAAAGTCTACACCACGACTATACTGTGGATCAAACAGCAGAAAGTTTTAACAACTCACTTCTATCACATCTAGTCAACATTTGTTCAATAAAAATATAAAAAAAGCAAATCTTTGGCAACATTTTCCTTTTTTTATTATGGTTTTATACGGCGGGTTTGGTGAGATACATAAACAGCAAAGTCGAGCTGTACAGCAATTTCTTCTTTCACAGTAAACTGAACCCACACTAATACACTTCAATAAATACAAGAGCACAGACCGTAAGGCTTCGTTCTCTTTTTTTTTTTTTTAAATCTTGTTGCTCTTCTATAAAAGAAAAATCTTTCAGTTCAAAATTTAGATCATGACACATGTCAGACTTCATTCTGGCTCATTTCTCCCATGTAAAGGCTTCAATAACTTCTTAAGAAGACATTAAGCAGCCTCTTTCAACAATGATAAAACACACAACGCAACACTTTGTTTCATCCTCACATAGCTTTCTTATTACTGATCAGAGCAGCAACAGGAAAACAACAGAGGATAAGAAAGAGCAGAGTTCTGGGATGGACAACATCTGGAATTGAGTCCAAATTTATGAATCACCATCCTCCTCCTCCTCAAATTCCCAGAATGCTCCAGCGGGGAAAGATGGCGATGACAGGGAAACTCGTGCTTCCCTTAAAGCGCACTGCATCTGACCAGAGTCTAATTCCTCTTAGCGTTGTGGTTAAAGGCTGAGTCCTGGTAGAAATGTTTGGCCCAAATGTGGAAACAGATGTGAGTGAGGTGAGAGGTTAATACAGCCTGGACGACGAAGACGAGGAGCCGCTGATGTGGTCCCAGTTGTTGTAGAGAGCGTAGGCACCGGACAGAGCCAGACCAGCCAGACCTCCACGAGCTACACCCTTAAGGCCACCTGCAAACGCAAAGAGAATTACTGATAAAACTGTTTTTAACAAAAATAAACTAGAAAGTACTTGAAGGGCGCAAACCTCCACCAAGGTGGCTCACATATTGCTGTTACAGCTGTAAGCAATAGCTCCATGATAAAGTTACCATCATAATATAATTCATGACAATGAAAACCTACCGCAATAACGCACCTTAATATGAAAGATAGAGCAACTATTTGTATAAGGCATCTGCATAGCACCCGATTACACTGTGAGAAAAGCTGGGCTCAGTGAGGTCCAAGCTTTGGGGATTTTGTCATTGATCTCTTTAACGACCCATGAATCAGGACATCAGTACAGTCACTGGTCTATTAGAGCCCAAACAGGATTGAGATGTTGGTATGAAGCTGAAACTCCTCATTCAGTTAGTCACTCTAAATGCTCAAAATGAAACTGAGAGAATTTTGTTGGTCAGCTCTTATATTCAACAAAATTCCAGAGAAAACCTGATTAAACTAGAAAGCATTGGGAGGGTGCAAACCTCCGCCAAGGTAGCTCACATGTTGCTGTCACATCTATAAGCAATAGCTCCATGATAAAGTTACCATCATAATATGATTCCTTGACCCTGAAAACCCACACCTAGCACTCTGAATCATGTTGATATTATTATTAGTTAGACAGTTATTGAGCAAGAAATGATCATTTGCTAACAGCAGTTATCTGGATCACCACCAAAATCTAATCATTTTTAAGTTGGACCATTACCAACATCTCCTGAAAATTTCAGCAAAATCCATCCAGTAGTTTTTTGTGTAATCTTGCTAACAAACAAACAATCAAACAATCATACGGTGGCAAGAACATAACCTCCTTCGCGGAGGTAATGAATAAACAAACCTTCATCCAACAACACCCTCCAGAGATGTTCTCTTAATTTCATTTCCAAAACATCAAATGGACTGAACTTAACGTAGAAATAATATTTAATATTTTGTCTGACTAACAAACAGACGTGGTGGTTTTCATTTTTCCCTTCCAGTCCAGTGACTGCCACATTCAAGCCATTTACCAGCCACTGGGAGTCCCTCTACCTCCAAATTCCAGAAGCCATTATCAGTTTTAACATTCTATTTTTTATTTTTCCAATTTCATGCATTTTCTTTCCTTAAAGCCATACTGTGCAGTTTGTTCTCCCATCTAGTGGTGAAACTGTATTTTGCACTCAAACTAATAGTGCTCTCTAGCGTCTCGCTTTTTTTAAATGTACATTGCAACCGCTGAACTCTACAGTAGCCAGTATGTGCCTAGGAGCCACGTCAACCAACACTTTGAGTCTTCTTGCTGTTTTAGAGGTACGTTAATTCAAACAAACTGCAAACTGCTTTGAATCATTAGTGTTAGGCTTTCAAATTTGCCGGGGCAGTGACAAGCACGTCTCGCTGTGCTCCTTCTCCGTTTCAGTCACGCGTCACTGCATAGTGCTTTATGTCCCTCTCGGCTGTTCATAGTTTTTATGGACCGGAAGGACATGGAAGCCTCTCTAGGACTTACCCATTCTATGTAAATACAGAAAAGAAATTCTTCACTCAGGAGGACAAGTCAGATTGTTGGCAGATGCAATTTGACACAAACAAGGACATATTTATGAATGTAGACATTGTTTTTAGCTCATAAATTACTTAAAACGCTTCACACTGTCTCTTTAAAAAGATCAGTCTCTATCACCCACTCTACTGCCATCAACACGGGGCAATTAACATCTTCCAAACATGCATTTTTGTCTATAAGTTTTATATCAAAACTCAGATTTACCAGTTTTTTAAGAAATTATTTGGTCAGTAATTCAAAATTTCATAATTATACAATTAAGCAAGCTAACAACCTGTATGTTCCCTTGTTTAAATCATCTCTTCGTCAATTTTCCATCAAATATTAGGGTGTTATGTTGTGGAACAAATACGTTCATTTGAATGCTTCATCTGTGTCATTGCCGGTATACAAAATCAGACTAAGGAATTTTTTGATGACCTTAACTTCAACAGGAGCAGTATCCACTTCCCTATTAAAATGTAATTTATTTATTTGTTCCCAAGCTCCTTCCTTGTTCTATACCGTTACTTTTCTTTTTCTGTTTCTTTGTATGAAATTGTTGCACTTTATTTCTGATGTTTAATATTTTATTATTGGTGGTTCAGTATTTACCTTCCATTGTCTCTTGGGTGTGGTTTATAAAAGCCATTTGCAGGCTTCTACCACTCCACTAGATATGTTTTATGTGCGTTATCTTTCTTTAACTGTGTAAAATAAATAAATTAAATAAACTGGGGCTGTCATGTGTCCATCACTGGTTTGGACTTGATCTTCTGGTTAAATTCTGGCCTTCGGATGTCAGATCAAACATGAAGTCATTCCTGATAAAACTGTTTCAATTGCAAGTGATTTGGCGGTTGTTTTCATAGTTATATAGTTCATAATATAATAAAGATTGACTGAATTATAGAGAACTAACAACAAGATACCCTCAAAACCACAATATGTATTTCTGACTCACATTTCCAGACTTTGATGATGTTCTGGGGGCCGGATGGGAAGCTGTGGGGGGCTGATGTGGCCCCCGGGCTGCCTGTTGATGATCACTGCTACATAAGCTGAGCACTAATGGTAGATAAATTATAATGCATGACACTTACTGCCTGATTTAAAGAGCATCCCTGTTAGCGTCCCAGCTGCCACTGTGTTGATGTCGTCTTCTGCTCCCCGGGCTTTTTCTATTGCGACACCAAAAGCACTGTACAACAAGGCTGCAAAGGCAGAACAGAAGCAGCTTTAAGAGAGGCAACACAAGTTTTCTAATTAAAAAAAGCTAAAATCAAGCTAAAATTCCTAGAAGCCACAAATATAAAGACTAATCACTCCTCCATGAGCAGCAGTCTTACCGATGGAGCCCAGAGTGTTGGCCCACGAGGCCCCCTGTCTGGTCACCATGTTGATAATCCTGTGTAGAGAAAACGACCATTAGAGGACGATATTAGAATATAACAGGAAATAACACTTCTTGTAGAGGGAGCTCTGTCTCCATACTCACTGTACATTTCGAGGTTTGGACCATGCCATGTCTCTGGTCTCCTTCAAGCCCATCCTGAGGCCATTCACAGCCCCAAATGCTGCTCCTGTAAGTTAAAAAGACAGAGTGGTTAGAAACGCTTAAGGATTCAGCAAGCTCGCCCTTAATTTAAAGCCTGTTAATGCAGGAAAACTGTGCCTTCACAGCAGTGTTTGTTAAACATGTAATTGAAAAATCACATCCTTTACTTTTCAGGTTCTGTGGTTTTCTAAAAGGTTCAGTAGGATGGTAAAGGTGAAACGGTCTGGCTGTCCGTATTCGTGCTCCCTTTCATGACATGTTGTTCATCAGTTTGAAACAGGAGGGTTTTTGCACACTTCTACACATAAAATCAAATTTCTTTTCATACTAAAATATAAAGAACACTAATATTTAGATTTGCTTCTTGTCTATAAGATTTTGTCTGAAAATCAATTACTTTAATTCACATTTTAAGTTTTAAAACTTTTTTTTTGTTTTTGTAAGGTGCCTTGTGTTTCTTTACTCCTGCAACCCATTCACTAGTTTCCATCATTATATCTTATATCCTTAAACATATATTTTCCTAACTGTATTTCTGTCACTCTACATTTTTAGGTTTACATATGAACGTGGCACATGCTATAAAAGGATGGGAGTGTCGATATACAAGTACTGATACTTTTAGAAGTACTCTTTTGGTATTACATACTTCCATAAAATATGATTACCAAATAAGTATTCTAACAAATACTGTGATAATTCTCTGCTCTTTGTGTCATGTGACTGTTCATTTGTGTCAAACAGCTGCATCCGCAAGCTCTCACACAAACACACAATAAAAAACATATCACATAAATGTTTAATAGTAGAGTACATTTAAAATGTATTATCTCTGTACTAATACTTTAAATTCAACTCACTTTGTAAATTTGTAGGCTGTGTGATTCTCTAATTGGCTTTTGAACATTGTGTGGGTATACTTAGTTATGAAATGGATGTTTATTACATTTAAATAAGTATGTTTATGTATATACTGCATGTATAATATGTAGAGATATGTAAGTGTATATAATATATACATTTATATTCTCTGAAGTGCTTACTTATTATTAGTGTGTCTTGTTTGTTCTCTTGGATGTTTATATGAGAAAGGGGTTGTGCTTGCAGATATTTATTTTTCTATTAAAGATTTACTGTAGTTTGTAAGATGAGGCTATTACCCATATATATATCTATATCTATATCTATATATATATATCTATATCTATATCTATATATATATTATTACATGAATACTGACAGGGAATAATGTATTATGGCGTTAATTCATTATTTGATCTGATTTGGAAGGAAGGGGCAGGACCATATAAGCTCTTTGCTTCATTCTGTCCCTTCTCAAACTGGTTGTTGTGTTGACATACATATGTATAGGCTCACATGTGTAAATTCATTTGATGGACATGCACAGTTGTGTATATACTTGTGTACATATGTATTATTTTGAATTTTTTGTTTGTTTGTTTTTAAGCTTGAGATGAAGAAAGAAAGAAAGAAAGAAAAGAAAGATTTAAAAAACAGTAAATTTACACAAATGATGCACTTCATGAGATGAATAGTATCAGTATGACAGAAAAACTACATCAGTAAGTATTGGTAAGTCTAGTAAAGCTCACCATCACTAATACTGACGTAAATGGGAGTCGTCATATTATCAGACAATTTAGGATAACAATGCCAAAATAGCTCTTAGGATAGTTTAAACTGGACACGTATGAAATCCTCAGACCTGTCTTGTGTCAAAGTGCCATTTAAAATTAAAGCTCTGTCACAGGTAAAATGTATTGGGGATTTTTTGTTGTTTTTTTCTGTTTTAATACTTTAATTTAAAAAAAAAAAAAATGCGTCTGGCGTTTGAGTTTCCATATAAAAAGGCCACTCCAAACCTGCTCCACTGCACTTGTGGCACTACGTATTACGAAAATTTAATGGCTATTACACAGGGTACACTATTTTCAATCTTACACAGAAAAATGAGTGGCAAAGTATATCTGATCAGTCTAAAATCTGCTGATAAAGTGCACAGCTGCCATGAGAAAATATCATTGAATAACCCTTTAATTACTCAAAGGGAAAGTTAATTTCATTGTGATACACTTTTGTTTTTAGGTGCAGAATCTCTTACCTGTCATGCAGGATCCTCCGATTGTAAAGAAAGCCAGCTCAAACCTCCCTCTAGTTTTATTGGCACCTGTGGGGAGGATGAATTCATCTGTATCCTGAAACAAAACAACACCTTCTGTTACTGAAATTGCAAAATATGCAAGAAAAAAAAAAGCCAAGTCAGTTTAATGGAAGATTTAATGAATGGAACGCTTGACCTTCTCGCTAAGATATGCCAGAGATAAATTTGAAGGTACTGGGAGCCCTGGAAATCATATGTAAACCTAAAGTGATGGAGGTACTTGTTTTATCAGATACAAAAATATAATTCAGTATATTTCAGTTTGTACAACACATTTTTAATTCTTTTTTTTTTTTGGAACATTCAGACAGCAAAGCACAAATGCTTAAGCACAAAAGGTAATAAACAAATCAAAAAGCTCAATTTAAATCAAAGGCCCCTTACCCTTTAAACCATAACCTCATGTGGGAACACTTGGAGGGAGACATTAGCCGTTACTCACCTGGACCAGGTAACGAGGGTCAACGTTGAGATAAGGGGACAGGGGACTCATTCCAGTCACTGAAATGACATGAAACAAACGTCATTAAACTGTAATAATAATAATAATAAAAAACAATAACATTAAGACAGTAATATTGAAGGTAAAGAAGCTGAGCAGTAAAGCTGTTATGATGCGGTTAGCATCATTGCTAACTAGCCGCACTGACATAAATGACATCATGCTTACAGGGAACACCGGCGAGCTCTGTGTTGGAGTACTCGGGTGCACCTCCTCCAAAGAGACTCCCGAAGCCTCCTTTCGCTCCCCCGGACTTCTGTGAGTTGTTGTCCATGGCTGTGAGAGATCCGAGGGGGTCACCTGGCGAAATCTGGGGCCAGGTGGGCGCTGTTAGCCGAGCCTAGCCGACGTTAGCAGGAGCTAGCTACTCTAAAATACTCAATCAGCGAGTCAAACTGCCGAAGAACGAGCTGCTGGGTCCGCCGACACGAGAGGACGCGGTTGTGTCTGCTCTTACGGCGAACTGTCAGTGACTGTTACCGATTAATACACCGTTTTACCGTTACAGGATACCGAGCTGAGTTTTCGTCATGCCCCTGACCTCCAGCAGCACGCTCTGCCGTAAAGTGGCCTATGACGTTGCGGTGCCGTAACGTCGCCAAATCTGACATTGAAAGGTCATCAAACCGCATAAAACTGGTATTACTGAGTCAAACATCAAATTGAGTTCACGAATTTCTCATTGTTTTTGTTTTTAAAGCAATAAGTAAATCAACAAATTCGCGTTTGTCGTAATGGTGGACCCGACGGTTTTACGACACCTCCGCAGATCTGGGATCTGTTTATTTAAGTGAAGGAGGGGCAGTTTGACTGAGCCTGGAAATCATGAAACTGACACAGGTTCAGAGGAGAGACTGACCTGAAACGAGCTCCAGAGGAGACTGTTGTTACCTCCGCCAAGGAGGAGTTTTTGCAGACGTTTGTTTGTTTGTTTGTTAGCCAGATTACGGAAAAACAACTGGATGGATTGACACCAAAAGAGGTGTGGTTTGGTCCGGATATTTGTCCGGATGCAAAAGTTCCCAAATTTCAAAAAAATCCCCAAATTTAACATTGGATTAAAAAAAAACATATCCCTGCCATTTCCCAACGGATTCACTTCCAGTTTTACAGGATAATAGCTAATGGGGTCCATGTCTCTATCATCAAGGTGAATTTCATCTGGATCAGATTAAGATTGATTTTACAAAATAACCCACTGGTCTTTATAATGGGAAATCCCATTGACAACATTCAATGATTCATATAAAATCAAAATATTAAGTGATATTCCCAAAACTTGTTGTGTTATACAAGATAACATCCTCCATGTATGTACTGAATTTGGTCCGGATCCTGGCACTATTCTGGATCTGGTGATCCAGAAGTGAATCTTTTACAGGGGTTGTGGAAAAGCCACTGCCAGAACTGAGGTGCTTAGCAGAGCCTGCTCTCTCTGAGTGCTTTTCTAGTTACCAATGATAAGAACAGATTTGAGACACTTGCATAAACAATAACGTTAAAGAGCATTACCAGGTGAAAAAGTAAAAGTGCCATCACAGCAGGATCTGAAACAGAACCTTATTTTGAACTTTATTTTTTTATATTTCATTCTCATAGAAAGATTTATGTCATGATACAAAAAGTACTGTAAAACTGGGTCAAATCCAATAAGAAAAATGAGTCTGTTAACCCTTAGGGGCCCCCTAACTTCTGTATAAATTTGTGTCATTTTTCTTTTTTAAATTTGGTAATCTTTTTGGCTGTGTCACAGGTAATGGCATAAATTTCTGTGAGAATGTTTGTTTTTGGCCTTTTGTTTTTAAATCTGATATCAGTTACTCATACGCTACAGACACCTTTTGAGTAAAAGAAGAAAAAACTGCTATAGAATCATCTTATACTAAAACTACAAAATATTCAATAATTTTCAGGATTTTACATGTTACCACGAAAATATATGTTTTTTATACAATGAATAATCAGGGGAATTGCTGTCAATCACAGTCTAAGATATGGCAGTTTTCTACATTTCTGCACTTCACTTGCACAGGAAATGTTGGTCATGGCACAAGGAAGTGATTTGTTTTTGGTGTTGAGCCAAAAATGAATGTAGATGTGGATCCAGGAATTTTTTAAAGGGTTAGTTAACAGTGCGAGATAGGAAAGTTTCTACTTTTCTGACATTAACCCTCCCGAATGCGCTGGAAATTCCTTGGCAGAGGTATGTGCTCTTGAAGCATTTCTAGTTTATTTGTTTGTTTGTCTCTTCTTTACCCTCTAGATCCGTAAAGCACTGTGGTCAAGCATGGCTGTTTTCAACATTGTTTATGAATAAAGTTGACTTGATTTAACATGACCTCTCAGTGACTTGGGCTGCCCATCCCTGTGAGCACATTTTTGCAGTTAGAAAGACTTTTGCAGCTCCTCCCGTGGACACAAGGGAGCAGCAGAGAGCTGGTGGTGAGGGAGGTGCAGAATGAGAAAGGCCAAACCTGTTGCATATGCTCCTCATAGGTTGCCTTTCTAAATACTCCTCATGTAAATCTCTGATTCAGTGAAAAGTTCCCTCAGTGCCAAAACAGAATCTGAGTTGTGTAATGAGTCTTTCCATACAGGCACAAATGAAGGATAAGGAAAAGGTCAAATAACTTCCACATGAGACTTGTCAGATCTTTAAAAGCTTTATTTCCCACATCTCACAGCTCCTTCTCACTTACCCATGATGCAACAGAGAGGCAAGACCACACACACGCACACGTACGGCGTGCACATTTTCTCTCCGCTCGGGCCCCGGCCATCTGCTGCCGGTCAAAGGGACAGAGGCAGTGAAGGAATTTAGTGTGTTGAATTTCCCGAATAACAGAGCATCTTATTTGGATTCTGCCATTGTGTGTGTGTATTCAGAAGGGGCCAAGTGGAGCGATGAAGTTTGCCATTGTCGCCCAGTGTGGGTGTTTTCAGACTCTCTGGCATGATCTGTGAGTTAGTGTTCTCTCTGTGTTACTGCCCAGTGTGCCCACTGTCTTTCCCACAATGCCCCATTCAGCCCCGGGCCTCTCTCTCCCTCTCCCTCTCCCTCTCTCGCTCTCTTTTCTCAGACTGAGCTGCCACCCATTTTGTGCCTCTGGCTAATCATCATCATCATCATCATCATTACCATCATCGTCGGGCCAAATTCTCACTTGTGGGATAAAAAAATCTCTGTGATGTCATCTTTGTTATCTTTTTTTTTTTTTTTAGCCGCTCTTCTCCTTCATTTCCTCTTTTTCCTCTCTCTCTCTCGCTCTTTCTTTCTTTCTGTCCCTCTGAGCTCCCAAACACAAAAGACAGAGAGGCCACGACAGGACCCCAGTGTATGCCGGTTGTCAAGGAGACAAGAAGACAGTGTTGGGTCTTTAAACTGCCTCAGAGGGGTGTGTGTGTGTGTGAGTGTATGTGTGGAGTTCGAGGGGGGAGTTGGCCTTATTTACATGGGAAGAGGATGAGAAAGAGTGAGAGAGGGGTTTGAAGTACAACTTTTCTCCAGCAGCTTTTAAGACCCCGTTGTTATTTAGATAAAATTATTCAGTCATCAAATATTTACCAAGAAAATCATTATGAGAGAGGCACTGTGCAAACAAAACTCTCCAAACATCATTTTTAATTGTTTTCAAACTATTTGTGCAATTCAGACAGAGCTTCCTCTCTTTTGAATTGCTGAGAAAATCAAGTTCCTGCACTTTTTGATACCACTGACCATGACCGTGATGAGAATTCAATCATTTTGAAACATGTGGTATCGAAGAATAAAGAACATGTAAAACAGGAATGTTGCCAATGCACAGTCTAGACAGGTTTAAGAAGTTTTTCTGGAACTTTTAAAGTTATCTGGAGCTTCCTAGTAATGGTTTCATGTAGGGATTCACGTCGGCATCAGTTTCGGCCCCTTTTGCAAACATCAGCCATCAGCAAATTAAGGTCGTGTGAACCAATATCAGTAGTCAGATGTTTATTTGTTGTGTCATACTTATTTCATGTTGACATCTGGCACACCTAACTGCTGATTTAGAGCAGATCCTTTATTTAGGGGGTAAAACTGGGTTCTTGGACCAACTGTGATGTTTTTTCAGGATCAGACAGGTGACAAAATATTGGAATTGAGGGAGAATTATGCCAGAAATTTGTATTACAAAAACATATGAATCGTTTAAATTATTACAGTCTTTAAAGCATCGTTTTGGCATCAGCTCTGACTTTATATCGCTAGTTTTATGCCTCCATGAGATATAAAAGTGTAAGATGGTGTTAGCATAGTGATAGGTCAAGGAAAGGAAGGCTGAGACCTCTATGCTAATCTCTTCATATACAGACAGGCAACCATAGAGTGGTGCAGGGATGACGTATTTTTATTTTTATAGTCAAACTTCGAAGTGAGCATCATGCTGTTTCCCGCGACTGCAGGCCTGTTAAAAGCCTCTGGGCTTTTTCACTGTGTTTTGGATTATTGCTGATAATAAGCTCTGTTAGTGAAGAGAAAAAACTAAACGTACATGTTCTGCTCTTAACAAATTAACCAACTTTTCTCAATGCCGTAAGCTGAAATGTACTTGAGAGTAAAAGCTATTATTAAGCTACTATAGAGCTACAACATAGTGGTTTGACTTAGAAACAACTACAATATTTCCATTGAATAACGTCTTATTGTGACCTCTTGTTTGAGGATTTCCTCATAATTAAATGACCTGATCAAGTTGGTGCCGCTAGTTGTGGCAATTGTGTAAGAATTATTGTTTACCCAAGAAAATGCTTTCCCTCAGGTCCACATCCATTTTTGTAGTCCTTGGTAGCAGTTTGTTAGCAACTGTTGTTTTAAACACAAAACAACACTCCAAGATTCAAAAGCAGGCAACATCAGGTGCATTTTATCATCACCCATTAAACACTGAAATCTGATGCGCATGTGTTCACCACAAACCTTATTTCAGGCATTCATCTGAAACCAGTATTCTACATCCCATATAGTTTTGGGCTAGGGCGCCAGGAAGTGCTAGATGCAAACTTAACTCTGCATTTTTGGCCTCATTCTTGCACCACTCTATTTACTCCCATACTCATACCTAATGGCAATATAGAGTTATCAATTGACCTCATGAGCATGTTTTTGTAACCTTGCACAGCAGCTGGATCCACCTGGTTCAATGTCTTTAATCAGGCAAAACTTCCTTGCCAAGCTCAAATCTACAACGATTGTGGTAAACCCAAAGTGGCATGGCCCAATCAGCGTCCTTTAGAGCAGGAAGAGGTGGGAGCTTTGACTGAGACGACAGCAGGAAGTGGCTACTTGTACAAAGATTAGCATAGATTCTAAAATCTTTAGTAGTAGTTTTATCAGATCTTGACTACATTTCTTTATTAAATGAACAACAAACATCACCAAAAGCACTTCATGATAGAACGGTTATTCTCACTCCCCTTCCGACATGTTTTAGCAAGAGTTTGTCGTACGAAGTGACTTACGTTTTGTATTGTACACCGCGGCAGTAGTGCTTCCTACCACATCATCTGACCGGCCTGTAATAAATGTGATTGACAGAGTGACCATTGTAGATTGTAGCTTTACAATATCGATCTGCCTGATCACAGACATTGAAGCAGGGAGATCCAGCTGCACTGCAAGGTTGATAAATCACATAACAACAAAAAAAATATATCTCTAGCCTTTCTTCTCGACCTCTCACTGTCCTCTCACTGTCTGGCACTTGTAAACCTGCATGAACTTCCTGATGGTAGTTTGAGTTCCTTGATATAAGTGATGCAGGCCTTTTCTATCTTGAAATAAGATATTGCGAACTCCTCAGGTCGACCTTATTTACACAGGAAGAGAGAAAGAAAAAGAGAGAGAGAGAAAGGGAGGTGTTTGAAATACAACTTTTCCTCCCTTCAGCTTTTAGCACTCCGGCTAAAATCATTCAGTCATCAAATATTTACCGAGCAGACGAAATCTGGAGCTGTTCATTATGTCAGGGAAAGCCGTGCATACATAGTAATGTAAATCAACTTGTCTTTTTCTCCCACACTCACCCATCTCTCTCTCCCTTTTTTTTTTTAAGTCTTTGATTGTGAGGAGCTCTGGGCCCCTCGGTGTTGGCAATGCTGAGAGCTGACTGCAGAATACATTAGCAGATGCTTTAAGAGTGTTTCATACCAGACTGGAGGAACAAGACAGAGAGAAAAACAAGCTTGACTGAAAACAGGAAAAACAGACAGAGAGAGAACACGCCCGTCCAAACTTACTTACATGCACCCCCACCCACAAATACCCAGAGCCTGGAAACACTTTATATCAATGACACACTATTAAGCATTAATAAACATGCTAATAAATACCTAAGTCATCATCTGTTAAGGATTATTACGCAGTTTACAAGTCATATGTAAACAGTTGTCAATGTTATAATGTCACTCTAGTAAAGGGTCAGGGCTGGAGTGAGCAGTCTGTGTGACCCATGCAGGAACTTTCCAACAAATGATCCGATAAAGTCGGGCTGCAGAGTAAAATCTGCAAAGACAAATGAACACTATCAGATTATTAACACTTCTTAACGGTCTATATGGGTCCACACCACAAAGTATTGTTTTCATAGTTTTGAAGAGTTGTTACTTTAACTCTTATCGGGTGTAGTTGTTGACTCATTCTGGAGTTAAACTTAAAAACTTAGTGACAGAGTGACTTTTCATCAGCACTTTTATGTAGTGTCAGGAATGCACTCTCTTAGTATGTTTTTAAATACAAACTGTTAAATCTATATTAACACTGCAAAGTGTAAACATTGCTGTATGTGTTAGCTGTATATTAATATTTTAAATTAGCTGGAATAAAGATAACGCAGATATTTTAAAGAATTATTTGCTTTGCAGGTTTTATGACATGGGCTTGTAGCATCTGTTGGTAGTTGTCCAATACGAGCGACAGTCTGGATAATTGACTCTACGAGTGTCACTCACAGGTTCAGAGTTCAGAGTGAAAAGTTCAGAGTTAAACCTCTGACAGTGACAACAATGGATCTGATTTCCTGAAACATCATTTTTTTCACTTGTTTTTGACTCCAACCCTTTTCCAACAGGGAGAACATTTTCAGGGATTTGAGTCCATCAGAGTGAAATTAACTCTGCGTTTGCTGAATTTTTACCAAGAATTTTTACTCTTCTCAATTTGTTGTGTGGATGATTTGAACCAAAAGCTGTCTCTTTTTTTATTACTTGATATCAATACAGGATATGCTTCTTAATATTTTCCCTGTAAAGAAATAACAAAATTTCTCTTGATAAGTAAATAGATAGATAAATAAAAGGGTTGTTCTGTTTAAAGGCTTCACCTGCAACAGTGGAAAAACACTGCAGCTGAAAAAATCATATAATAAAATAATGAATTAAAATGTGTTCTGTACATAATTTTCTTGTATATAGACCATTTTAAGCATTTAACCTTTTTTTATTTTTCATTAAATTTTAAGATCCAGTCATTACTCATCGATCTCTCATCTTTGAGCGCTGCCAAGTAATTTTTACATTTGCAGATTATACATTTATTTTACTCCTTTACCTGTCATTTTAAAGAGTTAATAAATAGTTTTACATGCCACTCTGACTCTTGGGTGTACAGGAAAGTGCATGAGCAAAACTAATATTCTTTAATAAGTGTTCTTAAGGAACTCAGTTTTTTTCTGAAAGTCATTTTATGGGAGTTTTGCAAAGCAAACAATGAATATAAATTGTACTGGAAACATTAATTCTGTTGATTATTCCTCCCTATAGTAATACTATTTTGTATTTGGTTTCATGTCATTTGAAAGCTTGATTAGTCAATTTAAAACAAGACAAAATTGTAAGGATCATGCATTCATGGCATTAGCAACACACTAAAACGTGGGGGTAACGCCCCCAGAAAAATGTGCCAAGATCCTTGCAACTGGAAGGAAGCCTTCGGTTCCTCAGTGAAGCAAGAACGAGGACTTTGACTTGACGAGTCTCACTCAACTTGGTCATAAGCTTGGAAATGGTGCCACCAGGGCTGACAGCAAATAATACAGCCACCTCTTGGACCTGAACACCAGCTTCAAGTTGCACTGCTTTTACCCCAACCCCCCCATACACAGTTCTTTTTCCTGTTTGGGGGCCAACATGGACCCACTGATTTGTTGTGGATGAGGGGTAAGCCAATTGCTTTGAGAATTTTTGACATTCTTTCCAGTTTTATTTTTTATTTTGCCATTAGCAGGGTGGAGCCCAAAGTGCTTCCAAGGAGTGGCTTTGCCTGCCTGTCATTTTCTTTCAGTGGACCTCCTCTTCAAGAGCAATGAACATCAAATTGCACAGGGTGCTCCCCCTAATGTACTGCATAAGTACATTTGAATGAGTTCAAGTCTGTTTTTTTTACTTCCCTGCTCAAAAAGGTATTGGAATAATGAGAATATGGTGACAGCTCTAACATTTAATAATACTCTCCTAATGCACCAATAAGGAATAATAACTGTTTATGAATACTTCTTTATAAGTAGTGAGTTGAGTGTTAACTAAAGTTTAATAGTTTGCAGTGTTTCCCAGAGTTTGATCCTCCCCTCTCTGCTATCTGCCTCTTTCCTGTCCAGAGGATTGTCTGCTTGGTCACATTCTGTCCTCTCTCTCTCAGTCTCTGTCTCTCCCTGTCTTTCTGTCTGTCTCTCTCTCTCTCTCTGTGATTGGGGGGTCTGGGGGTTGTGGCCGCAGAGCAGGCTCGGCTCCAAGCCTGCAAGTTCAATATCAAGCCCCTTCAACTCCACAATGAAAGCAGGAAGGGCAGGGAGAGGACGGATGAGCCACCCACTGCTGCATTCACAACAGACAGGAACATGTGATTCTGCTCCTTTTGTGTGGCGTTTAAAGGGCAGAATCAGACGCTGTTTCCACGCTTTATGACTCTTTTTGTTTTATCTTTTTTAATCAGTTTGCCCTCAGAGAGAAATCGAGGCAGCCTAATTAGAAAGGAAGCCACTTTCACACATGAAGTGGTTAGTTTTGGGATACTGCAGGGAGTGATTGTTATCCTGAATAATATTTACTCTGCAGATGTTTGAGGGCGAGCTTGCACAATCAATTTCCCCTCTATTCCCCGGCTGTGTACTCGGTGAATGGGAGCAGCACAGTTTTAGTCTAGAATATCTTATTACATCCATTCTGAGCCACATTTACCAAACAAGTCCAGTTAAACACGTTATTTCAGCTATAAAAGACCAAAAATACGGCCTGAAATGCTTCTGGTCAGTATGAAAGCTGCCACATTAACATGCTGAAGGTTAGTGAGTAAATTTACAAACCCAAATTCCATTGAAGTTGGACGTTGTGTAAAACATGAACTGGTTCCTGCCTCTGTTCTCTTCTGCAGAAATCGAGGAGTTCCTATGCCTTACGCTCTTGTGCAATTTATCACCTAAATGTGCCCAGAGTCTGAACTGAATTGGGGAAACTTTTTTTATGCTGCCCCTACAGCCTGGAACACAGACAGAACTGAAAATGTCAGAACTGGTTTCAGTCAAAGCTTTTTGTTCCATTTTACTCACCAGTCGGCGAGAATCCTGTGAGCAATGCCTGTGTTTTTAAATTGTTCCTATCCCTAAAACTTTCACACTTTCACTGTGAAATTGTTGAATCCTTTGCCATATTTACTGTTTGTTATTTATTGCCTTAAACTTTTTCTTGAAATTGTATTTATTATGGTGTGTGATGCTGACCTGTTGGCCAGGTCACCCTTGTAAATGAGATCCTGATCTCAATGGGAAATTACCTGGTTAAATAAGGTTAAATGAATAAAATAAAAAGAAATTAATAAAAACAGATTACGAGTATTTGCAAATCCAAGTCAATACAATAAACGACAAAATATTCATTGTTTGAACTGATAAACTTGGTTTTTTTTTTGTTTGTTTTTGCTCATTTTGAACTCGATCCCTGCAACACGTGACAAGAAAGCTGAGACAGGCATGTTTACCACTGTGTTACATCCCCTTCCCTTCAAACACATTTAATAAGCATATGAGAGCTGAGTTGCTCAGCAGTCTTCACCTTTGTATTTCGCGCTTCATAATGTGCCACACATTTTCAGTAGGAGACAGGTCTGGACTGCAGGCAGGTCAGTCCAGTGCCTGAACTCTTATATATGAAGTCACCCTGTAGTAACAAATACAGAATGGGGTTTTGTCATCGTCTTGCTGAAATAAGCAGAGAAGTCCCAGGAAAAGATGCCACTTGCATGGCAGCAAATGTTGCTCCAAAACCCGTATGTACCTTTCAGCATTAATGGGGCCTTCACAGATGACTAAGTTACCCATGCCATGGGCACTGACACCCCCATACAATCACAGATGCTGGCTTTTGACCTTTGCTCTGATAACAGTCTGAATGGTCCTTTTCCTCTTCGGCCCAGAGTCCATTATTTCCAGAAACAATTGAAATGTGGACTCAGACCACAGCAGACTTTTCCACTTTGTGTCAGTCCATCTCAGATGAGCTCAGGCGCAAAGAAGCTAGCAGTGTTTCTGGGTGGAGTTTTAACTTGCCCTTGTCGATGTGGAGATGAACTGATTTAACTGACAATGGTTTTCTGAAGTGTTCCTGAGCTCATGTGGTAAAACCCTTTACAGAATGATGTTGGTTTTTAAATGTTGTGCTGTCTAAAGGGTATGAGGTCACCAGCATCCAGTGTTTGCTTTAAGCCTTGCTGCTTATGTGGAGATTTCTCTGTAATCTCTGAATATTTTGATGATATTATGGGCTGTAGATGATGAAACCTAAATTTCTAGCAATTGTTCTTTGAGACCAGTGTTAATTTTGACAGCACTTTTTAATTTAGTTTTAGTTATAGTGTTTTTCCTAAAATATCTTTTAGTTTTAGTCATAATTTAGTCATCTAAATTGTTTAAATTTTAGTCCAGTTTTAGTTGATGAAATTGCACTACATTTTAGTCAACAAAATCTACTCTAAATTTGGTGCACTAAAATATGAAGTGTAAAGTGTAAGGCATTTTTTATGCTTACCTGAATTTCTAAAGTCATGTTCTACACTTGGATCCCAACACCACAAAGCAGCTGTGACTGGATCTCCCTCTTAATGCATTCAACCTTTCCACACAACCAAAGTAGCTGTGATTGGATATATTCCTAACTTGTTTCTACTTTCTACATGATGAAATTAGGCCTGATTGGATTAAGTCTCTGTCAGACATTTTAGTCTAGTTTTTAATGGTTGAAGAACATGTTGGTTAATTTAGTTTTAGTTTTTGTCCATGTGCATCTGTTTTTTTTTTAGTTACTGTCTAGTTTTCATCAGGGGAAAAAAGGTTGTTGATGAAAACTATGATGAAAATAATAAGTCAACAAAATTAACACTGTTTGAGAAACAATCTTAAACTGTTGGACTATTTGCAGTTGTTCACAAAGACATGAACCTCGCTCCATCCTTGCTTGTGAGCGACTGAGTCTTTCAGGGATGCTGCTTTTATACCCAATCATGACACTCACCTGTTTCCAATCAGCCTGTTCACCTGGGGAATAATCCAAAGATGTGTTATTGATCATTCCTTAACTTTCCCAGACTTTTGTTGCTGCTGTTCCAGATTTTTTGGAATGTTTTGCAGGCATCAAATTCAAAATAAGTGGATATTTGCAATAAAATAATGTTCATCATTTTAAAAATCTTGTCTTTGTAGTGTAGTCAATTGAGGATACATCAAAAATGATTTGCAAATCTAATTGTTTAATTTATTTTCTACACAACGTACGAAATTCATTGGAACTGGGGTTTGTAATTTAAGTCACTTATATATTTTTGAATTACATTTCCTAAAATAAGGTGTTTGTAGAGCTTAATAAGTGTATTTAATGATGGACAGAGGGAAGTCTTTTGTCTTATGAACCAGCTGTTTTACTTTGAAGGTTAAAGGTCAAGATCTTGAAGTTTTCTTGTCATCTTCTGCTGCTTGATGCTGCAGCTCAAGAGAACTTTCAGGGAGTCATTTTCAGACTTTGTACATTTGTTTTCTTGCACTTGAGGATAAATTGATTGGATTTTGTGGGTCATGGATCATTTGTTCACCTCCGTATGACTTCAATATCTGAATGAAACTTTGTAGCAGTTTGGCTCAAATGAAAATGTTGTTTTTAGGACAAACTGGTCAAATGTACTCGTTTGTGAACTTCATACTTCAAGAAATCTTTGAGTGATTTCTGTCAAATCTTTCACACATGTCCTCATGCCCCTGATGATGAATTAATCTAATTAGAGTTACAAGGTCAGAGGCCAGGTGACCCACCGCTGTTCTTCTACCCTCAGGTTGTTTACCTCACAGCAGTAGAGCAAGTTCACTCCATTTCACTGCTTCTTAGATCTTAATATGAGATGTTTTCCTGCACTCAGTCGAGTGAATGTGGCCTTAAACTGCTCAAATGAATCATCAATGAGGATAAATGAAATACCACACCTCCTAAGATTGAACTTTTCACAGTGAAGTCCCTAAAACTTAATAAAAACTTTCACCCCTGTCTCATTTTTCTTTTTTCCCTGGTTGTCCATGTGCATGCCTGTGAGGAACCATGGTGAGCAGGGTGGGTTTTCTCCTCTCCTATTTCACACATCCATGTATGAAGAAAGAGAACAACACGAGGGGAAAAGGGAAAAAAAGGAGAAGTGGAGAAAAACAATGTGGTGGCCTTTTCCCCGCATTTAGTGTGAAGTGTTTGCCGGCTTTTTTCCGCCCCTCGACGCGTTTCTAAGGAGTGTTTGGTGATTAGTATGCAGAAAGGAAGCTGATTTGCATCATTAAAGAGAGCTGGAGAGAAAAAGCAACAAAGTTTGGTTAGTTTTTTCCACAACTATGAGTTTAATGTTGTACAAAGAGTTATTCTCCTGCTCAGAAAGTTAAAGTTTCCAACACATTTTTATTTTTTAGACACACATTTTCTGTTTTTTAAAAGCTGAGACAGAAACCATTAAAGAGGTTAATAATCACAGAAGAAAGTGGTAACAGTTAGTAACCTACACTCGGCTCTGAAGAGGAGATTAATGTCGTACTACACTGTTAATTCTCACACTTAAAGTTTACAACAAGGCACAGAGGGCAAGCAAAAAGGCTCAAAGTTAAAACAACAGAAACTCCAGTTTATCAGGACACCAGGACACACGGACGAGGATGAAGACAAGGCAGGAGGGGAAATAAGGAGATCGTTTAAAGTAACGCACTTTGAGAGAAAACATGATGCGATTAATGTTGAAACTCGTTTGAGAGAAAAGTCCAAATGTGGAGTAAAGAGTCTGGAAACAGGGAGAAGTCAAAACGACAAGAAAACATTAAAATGTCCAGATAAAAGCTGATATAAGAAGATAAAAATGTTAGGAAAAGTTGTAAATCAGGCTCAAATCTCTTATCAACATTTTTTGTGATTTCTTTTTTTTTCATAAAACTGTGCAGTTGGCCCTCCTCCATGTTGGTGTGTGGGTTTTGTAAATTTCTAACCAAATTTAAGTACAACAAAAAATTTCTGAACAGGAAATTATAATATTTAATCCTTCAGTGGTGGAGCTTTTTTCATTTCCTTGAAAATAGCAGTTTAGGAGAAAAGTCTGTGCCTGATTTTGTTGTTGGTTCAGATCCAGGATTTCTTAACAGATGGGGCAGTTTTCCACATTTTCACTGATGCTGTGTCTAAGATGTCAGAAATGCTTCAGTTCAGAGTTTTGCTCCATGAGCACTTCTACTTAAGGATTTTTAACTTATTTTTGTTTTGTTTTTCCAAGCCTTTTTGCCTGTTTCTAAACATTTAAACTTTTTTTGTCAAGTTGATTTTTCTCATCATTTTAACATTTATTCTTGATATTTTGACTTGTTTCCTCAAATTTGAACTTTTTTTCCTGTCATATTAAAATATTCAAACCTTCTGCCTTCTTTTTGTAATCCTGACATTTTTTCCTCATTTTGTCTTTTAATGTTTTAACTCCACAGTTTGATTTTGATGTCCTCATTTCAGTCTTTCCCAACATTTTAAATATTCCATCAACATTTTGACATTTTTCATTTGTAGTGTTGCTAATTTTCAACATTTAGATATTTTTGATATTTTGACTTCTTTCAGCAAATTTGAATTTTGTTCATGTCTTTTTAAAATGCTGCCTTTGTTTTTGTTCTTTTGACCTTTGCTCTTAATTTTTTTTTCAACATTTTGTCTTTTGGAGTTTTAACTTCACATTTGTTCTTGTCATTTCAGGCATCATTCTCAACATTTTAACTGTCTCTTGCTATTTAACTCTTTTCGCTTGTCTTTTCAGATTCTTGTCAACATTTCATCAGTCATGTGAGAAATTTTTACAGCATTTTGACTTTGACCCTTTCTCTCATCTTTCTTTTAGGCTTTTATTTGGTAACACATTGACTTTTTTTTTTCTCTTTAAACTATTTTTACTTTTCTGAACATTTTGACATTTTTCCTGATATTTTTACTTTTTTCCTGTTTTTTATTTTGTCTTTTGGTGTTTTTAACAACACCTCTTGATCATGCTTTTGTTATTTTGGCAATTTTTCCTCAACATTTTAAACATTTCTTAGCATTTTAACCACCTTTCTTGTCATTTAGGAAATGTTCACAGCAGTTTGACTTTTTTTCTCCATTTAGGTTTTTTCTTATTAACATGTTAAAACTTTTGACCCCTTTGCTTCTTTTTTGCAATTTTGACTTTTCTCTCAAGATTCTTTTTTTTTTTACATTTTTATCTTCTGATGTTTTTAACTCCACATTTTGATTTTGTTTTTGTCTTTTTGGTAGTCTTTCTCAACATTGAACTCTTTTTTAACTTTGGACTTTACACTCAACATTTTGACCTTGATTCATCATTACAGCTTTTTGAAAATCACTGAATATTTTAGACAAGTTTTTTCAATATTTTGACTTTTTTGTAGTTATTAATCTTTTTTAAAGCATAAAGAAAAAGGAACTCCCTCCTCTCATTTCCTCCCTCTCCTTCCTGACCTTCATCCTCCTCTGTGTAATTACCTCTTACACATGAATGCTCACAAAATCCAGATTACTCCCCATAATAAGGCATAATGATATTCTTCTCTGAAAAGCTCATTTAATGTTATTTTCAGGTACAAAATAGAATATAAAAATACATTTGTTACAGATGTTACGCTCCATGATTCTTCTTGTTTTTACCTCAAGGCATCAGTCGGTTTTTGAGTTTGTTCGTGTAAAACTGTACCCTCTGAGAAAAGCAGATACACATGCAAAAATATATAAATGGACGAGTTCATCTCCAACAACACAAATAAACAACAACACAAACAAAAATAAAGAGAAACACTGTTCTTTTAAAACCTCATAAACACATCTGACGTGTAGCTGCTGCTTTAATACTGCATTTGTACTTCTGATTTCTGTTTTTGCACCAAAGAGAATGATGATAAATACGCTGTGACACATTACGAGCAGCACGAATGAATCTGCATTAAACTCTGATGACATTTTGACGCTGTGAGATTCAGTGTGACATTGTTGGATTGCTGTGAATAAATAAAGGCACTGCTGTTCACGCTCAAACAAAACTGTAGTGTGAGAAAAGGCATCGTTGTGTAAATCTGCTGGATTTAGACAAAAGAAGTGCAAACCTCCCTCAGCGTGCACGTATAGTGCACTGAAGTGACATTTATCCCATCAAAGTATCCGGGATTTTCTTCATCTTCATGAAGATACTTTGGCATTTTGGACTCCAGTTTGGCTGATTTTTTTCTCACTGAGCACCTGGTGTTTCGTGACGTTTGTGGCATTTTGATTCTCAGAACAACAATTTCTTTTAGTGTGATTTCCTTATTTCAACTTGTCAAAAAAAGTGGAATCTCTCCTCTGCATCCCCTAAAAATAGACGTTTATAACACAGAAAATCAACCACTTGTAGGTGTTATGTTTTCTAGGTAAAGCATGTTAATGTGTTTAAACACCAATTAGGATATGTTTTAATGAAATTAATTGACACAATCCCATTTTTTAGAACAGAGAGGTGCCCGATGAGGAAAAATGCTTTAAAAACATTAAAGCTCATTCGATTATTGTCAACTACGGAAGCCCTGAGAGATCATGAAGCTATGCATCTTATTATAATGTGCTTTCCTGTAAAAAGGGACAGAGATCCAAGTTTTATTTTTATATTTTAGCTCATTTATAATGTTATTTTCCAAATACAATGCTGGTTTAACAATGATAAAAGGATCATTGAAGCAGGGATGCACAATATTACCAGAACAATATCGGTATCGGCAAAATACCCAATTATACCATACTGCTTCACCTCTTCATCACTGCATGAGTACATTTAAACATTAAACATTAAAGTACATTTTTTTTTAAGTTAAATGTTTTTCTTACTTTATTTCTGTTCCTCACACAAACAGACTCTCACATTAAAAGCATCAAGTCAGTTTTCGTAATGTAAAGACTCTCTGCTCTTGACGAAAAATATTGGTATCAGTCATAATTTCTTTGGAAATACTGGAATAAAGGATATTTGCAAAATCTATTTTATGCATCCCTAAATTAAAGTTATTTTCAGAAATTTGCCAGAATCATCCCAGTCTGACCTAAAAGTGATTTTCTAACACTTAGGCCACATTAACACAGCAATGACTGCAAGTGGAAAAAAAAATCACCTCTTACTGCATTTTGACAAAGACTGCCCATAAGGGGGTGGGGGTGGGGGGGTTCTGTGATGCAGGGGCCCCTAAAAGTCCATCCTAAATGTAGACCATCATTTCCTCCTAGTTTAACCCTAAATGCTCAACATTCTGAGGCAAGAGTGAGCACTCATAATGCTTTTTCTTTCCCCTTAAGCTAAAATTCAGCCTACATAACCTTGTGCAGAAGCTTTATCCACCTGATTCAGTCTCTATAACTAGACAGACCCATCTTGCTAAGCTCCAATCTATTACGTTTGTGCTTGGCCCAAAGCGGCACGGCCCAATCAGAGTCCTTCAGTGCAGGAAGAGGTGGAGCTACGAGTGAGACAGCAGCAGGGAGTGGCTGCTAGTACAGAGATTAGCATAGATGCTAACAGCATCAGTAGCAGTTTTTTCAGATCTGGACCACATTTCTGAATTAAATGAAAAACAAATAATACTGAAAACACTTTTTAATATAAAGGATATTTTCACTCCACTTCTGACATGTTTTTGCGAGAGTTTGTTCTACGAAGTGGCTCACTTTTTATATTTTACGCTTCTGCAATAGTGCCCCCCTACCACATTATCTGATTGGTCGTAATAAATGTGAATGACTGAACGGTTGTCCAATCACATGCTATATTTGCTTTTGGAAAGTTCTGCCCACTCCAAAACAACTTAGACATTAAAAACAAAGTGGCTAGTAAAAAAAAAAAAGTGGCCAGCAGAATTTGGACCCATTGGTCACAGTGACAGGCCGACAAAACAGGTCATGTCCAATACTGCTGCTAAAGTATGTTTTGTTGTTTATACGGATCAGTGAGCCTGGTGGTTGTTGTTACCTTCACCAAGGAGGTTATATTTTTGCAGGCTTGTGTTTGTTTGTTTGTTAGCAAGATTATGCAAAAACTACAGGACAGATTTTGTGCTTGTGCTGTGTTGGTAATGGCCCAACTTAAAAATGATTAGATTTTGGTGATCCAGATAACCACCATCAGCAAATGATCATTTTTGCTCAATCACGGTCTAACTAATAATGATATCAACATGATTCAAAGTGCTAGATGTGGGTTTTCATGGTCATGAATCATATTATGATGGTAGCTTTATCATGGAATTTTGGCTTTAACAGCAATATGTGAGCTACCTTGGTTTGGATAATGTCTCCTTAACGTGAAGTTTTTTTAGAAATGTAAACATTCCGTGTTTATGTGGCCTAAAATAGGTCAATATTTTGACTGGTTTTAGTTGTTATTACAGTGGAACAGAATAAAATTAAATATATGGATTCATGTTCACGCAGGGCTTCCGTAGTAACATTTTTTTGTGTGCTGGGAAGGTAAACGTTACCATTATAATGAGTAGCATTAATGAAGTCATTATTATTGCATCATATGGGGAGGGCCGGGGCAGCTCAGAGACAGTTTGGCACAGTCAGGGATGGTTTGAGCCCTTCACCAGTTTGGAGTCCATCCCCAGTAACCTCTACTGGTCATAAAATGGCAGCTACAGATGATCGAATGGTTTCAATACATTCTCAGACTGGCTTTAGACTCTTTTTAAAAAAGGAAGGCACGTTTGGTAAAGTTAATGTTAGGACTCTGTGGTGGGCGGGGTCCTGAGGTTTATTCCCGGGGGTCGCTGTCGTCTGGTTGGCTGGTTAGACAGAAGCAGCCGGGATGGGGTTGTTCCCAATGTGCTGGTCTGGTTGGCTGAGCTGCGGGGAAGTGGCGGGGCCGCGGGCCAATGAGCACGCCAGCGGGGCAGAGATGGGTGGGTCATCAGTGGGCGGAAAGGTCAGAAGGTCAAGGGGTCATGGGTTAGTTGCCGTGGCAGCTAGAGTTAGACAGACAGAGACGGACGGACGAGGAAAAGGAAACAAAAAGGGCACATAGAAGGGGACATAAAAAGAAAAAAAGATAGAAGAGAGATTAGTGTCAGCTAGTGGCGTCAGGATGACAACAAGGCAGATCTACTGCAGACGCACAGCAGGAGGGGACGCTACAAGACACCTTCATGAGCCCGGCACGACCATTCAGAGTGACTTACACCAACCAACGGGTGGTGACATAAGGAATGGCTGGTTAGTGATGCTCAAAAGTGCTCATGAAGGTGTTTTGCAGGAAGAAGAAGGCCCCCACTGCTGTGCAACTGCTGCTATAGTGATACTACTCATGCTAGCTGGGCTACGACTAGCACAGACAGACAGTGAAACCATGGACAGAGAGGGAGACGGCATGGTTTCATGTGGGTGAGAGAGTGACCTTTATGTCCACAGAAAAGAGTCTGGGCCTCACAGATTCTTCCAACAACTGACAAGTAGAGCTTTTGTTTAGCAGCAGGCGTAAGATTTTTAAAGATGTTAAGGATGCACGATTTTTTTGGAATGACATTGATATTTTTTGGTGTTCACTGTAGGCAGTTATGAAAGATTAGCTGATATGTACTGCCAGTATGTCAGCTGTTCATGACAGTTTTGAGTTTGTGGAGTTTTAGATCTAACACAACTAAGCCAGATAAAGTTCTTCTCACTTAATTCCTTCTGTGATACTCCAACATCTTTTAACACAGCCTGTAGCACTGAACGTGCACCGATTGACTTCAGTATCATTAATTATTACAAACATCAGCCAACAGCAACTGATGTGTCATGAACAGATGTCAGCTGCAGATGCTCCTCTGTTGTGTCACATCAATTGAATGTTGGCATCACACACACTTAAAGGGATAGTTTGGTATTTTTAAAATGGGGTTGTATTTATTTTAACAGTAAACACATTGGCCACAGCGATCTTTAAGAGATCTGCTCCCTTAAGGAAAAACGTTAGGCAGCGCATTGAAGTGGGTGGGGCCAAGAGCTTGTTGTGATTTACTGAATTTTGAGCAACATTGGGTGAATGTTACAAACATATTAAATTGTTCTACTTTTCCACATGTAAGCCCCTTTGGCACTTCTTTGGCAGAATGCTTGGGCTTGGTGTCCCACATCTTGTGAAGTAGAACTGCAACAAAAGGGCTTACTAGCATAAAAGTTAAGCACTGTGTATGATTAAAGTACAGTGAACAATCCCCCAAACACTGTTTTTTATTTTGTTCTCAGCTAAAATTCAGTAAATTACCTAAAGGTTATGGAGCCATCTGCAGAAATGTGCAGCCTAACTTCTTCTTATTAGAGCTGATTCATATCACTGTGCGTATAAAACTTCAAAAACACTAAATTGTGTTGCTTTTTTAACAAATAATAAAAAGAAAGCAAGTATAGTAGGATAAAAAAGCCAAACGTTAATTTAAAAATACTGGCGTCTGTTTGGGCAGTCAGCTAAAATATTTTTCCAACATTGACATTGGGCCTGATTTTTACATTCTGCGTCATTACTCCTCAATGAAGTGTCTGTTCAGCGTTTAAATGAAAATATCACATGGGTCAATCACCAGAGGAGGTATCTGACCCTGAATGAACCAGGTTTATACAGTCCTTCTTTAATGCTTATGCTGCAGTTTCGATGCCATACATTCATGCCTTAAAAGAACAAAAAAGTGTTTTAGTTATCAAAAACCATCTTTAAAAGTTAGTCAGTATTTAATATTTTGAGGTATTTGGTCATTGGCTTTGTGTTTGGAAACAGTTTGAAATTCCTCAAGGCATTTCAGGCATGTGTTCCTTGAATTTCAAGGGGGGCCTACCAGTTTTTTTAGTACCTTTGCACATATCTTGGTAATCAGTTTGTGGTCTTTGTCTGTTTAGATCCTGCAGTCCTTTAACTGAACTTTAAAAGGGCTCAAAGTTGGGGCCACTTACAGGTCACCGCTAAATTTGTGGATTTTTGGTGACATATCCTACCCTTTTTTTTTTTTTTACCTTTTTACTCAGTATTATGTGGTCAAGATGAAGTGTCTGTGCTGTTCTTGGGTCAAAAACTAATATGGATTAGTCACTTGGGGAGGTTTTTGACTGTATAAACCACCTCTTAACAGCCTTACTCAGAACAGTCAGTTTTGGTGTGTGTCTCTTTAAATGCAAACAAGTGCATTTTTACCCCCACCCCTCTCTTCTTAGGGATGTACAAGCTGTGTGCTGGTGCTGGGTGAAGATCTATGTTAGGAGATATCAGCTGAGGGGCAGTGCTTGTCATGATGACTCAGTGTGATGTCACTATGAAATGGGTTACAACAGGATCTAAAGCAATGCTCAACCCGGATGAAATTTAAAATAATGTATAAAAATATAATTCTTAATAGATGACTACTTTGTTTTGTTGGTTGTTTGTAATTGTTTTGCCTTTGTTTTGTTTGTTTGTTTCGTTAGGTCACTAAATTATTGCATAGAAACGGTTTTTCTTTTGTAAAATATGGAAGCATTTATGTTTAATTAACCATTGGACAAAGGGTGGGACTTAAGTTTTACTTCCTACCACTCCTTTTGAAATATATTGTATGTAAGGACTACAGCATCGTCTTTCTTCTATTTCTGTGTTATCTTTCTTTGAATATATTCGAAACAAATCAGGTTCAATTCAATTCAACTCAATTTAACTTAACTCAAATCAACCGTGAGAACATATTTCATGTTTTTAGCAAAAGGGCAACACAAAAAAAGGACTGAGTTGGTTTATTTCACATTGTGTTGGTTGGTAGAATTTTGAGATGAGTACATATTTGTGCAAAAATACAAAAATGTGTTTTTTTCATGACACATCATCTTTTAATTAGTTCGCAACTACAGCCATCTTGTTTTAAGAACTGTAAATATGTTTTCGAGCCATTTCAAGCACTTTGTAAAGATCTTCTTGTTGAATTTTTATGGTTTTAGTTCATTCTGAAACAAATAAACTCTACTAATAATAGTAATAGAAACTTACTAGCATAGGACAAAGGTATTATTCTTTACAATAACGAAAAAATGGGTGTATGTATCAGTATTGGTATCAACTGTCATGAAATAGGAAATATCATCACAGCAAACATCAAAGATCCAATATCGTGCATCCCCAACAGTCATGATTATTGATTATGGTTTGATTTTGATTAGAAGAGCTCCTAATGACTACAGTCAGCAGAGAGATAGTGATGAGAGGTTAAGAGATGGTGATTTTAGAGGGACTTTAGAAACAAATTTAACAAAAAGACAAACTAACTACAAGAATTTGGAGGCTTTGGTTTCCTTTAGAGATGTTTTTCAATAATCATCTTTATTGCCTTTTAGTGTTTTTTTGTCCATCGCGTACAACAAGAGCTCCACCGCTCACATACACACATATAATGTAGCTAGCTAATCCATTTCTATTGCATAAAAACAGTCACGAGGCCTGTGAATCGAGAAGGTCACCTCATCTTAAATAGACAGAGCAAATAAACAAAAACACAACACACTGCCTTCATAGAGTGGTGCAGGAATGACTCCTAAAACATGGAAGTGACATAGTATTTTTGCACTTCTGGTTCCATTGTCTCAAAGCCGTGAAGGTTTTTTGATTATTTTTGGTTTGATGCCTGAAATAAGTTCTGTGGTAAACACACCTTGAGAGATTTAGTTCTACATGTGGAAGTGCACATAGACCGAAGAAAATGTAGCACCGAGCATGTGTGACGCCAGCCGTTTGGAGCTTTTTGAAACAAACCTGCAGCAGCCCCCATGTTGGTGACAACATCTTAAACTAACCTAAGGTCAACCTCGTGACAAAGAGTTGTGACTAACAGCTACACCTTTCAGGCTAGCAGCAGTAGCAATGAGCCCCTGGCTATCAATAAACAAAATAGAGGAGTTGTATAAAAAGTCACCCACCGTGCTGTATGTGGCTTTAAAATCATAAACAACTCTGTTAAAAATTTTTAGCCATGCAGTAGAGATATTTATTTCTGCAGTAAAATGGTTTTTACCATGGAGTGTCTATGACATCCTCTATTTTTGCAGTCAGCCCCTTGTGGACCCTTGAGGAACTGCAGATTTTTACACTTTCTCATTGCTTCATTTTTCAGCACTTAGAAATGCCTCGTAGTTAGTTTCAAAACTTTTCTGCATAATTGACAGTAATGAGCTCTGACTTGATAAGGTCACACTATGAAGACTAAAATGAATGTTTGGAGCTGAGTGTTGGTATTGCTGAATGCACTAGGTGTTATTTCTTTAAAACAGAGTATCAAAATATACAAGGAGGACCACATTATTTTAGCATCACTGCTAGATGGATAAAATTTTACAGACTGAAGAAGAATCTCAAATCAGCAATTGTGAAAGTTTGTAAATTCATAAAAGAAGCAATGAAAAATACATGGATTTACTTGAATTAATAAGGGAAGCAATTATAAATTTACAGTCCAATAAAAATACTTGATAACATAAAGAATAATAAAAACTTAAATTTGAGCACATTTTCTGAGTATTAATAGTTACTGAAGTTCTGAAGAAAATGTATGAATATCAGTATCTGCAATGATACGTTTGGAAATAACAGATATTGGCAAAAATCTAATATCATGCATCCCTGGGGTTTTGGTAACTCAAGTGTAGGACCATTTTGACTTGATTTTATCAACCATTGCACCTGACATTTGAACTAGCAACCCTGTTTAAAATCCTCCATGGTATTTTTTTTCCTCTATATATTTAAGTCAGTGTTATACCAAACTGACTCATGGGGCCTGTGAAGTGAATTGGGGGCTTCATGTGGCCCCCAAGCCGCCAGTTAGTCATCCATGCTTCATAGGCAAACATTAGTTTCTTAATGTCTCCTGAAATATTTAAGCTCCTAAAATGATTTAATTAATTTCCATTTAGGAAGATTATCTTGATGAACGAAATCTTTTTTCAACCACTGCTCTTATTTTCAGTAGTATTCCAAAAACCCTTATAATAAACCCAAAGGCTTTTTGTTGATGGAACCTGTGCGAAGCTAACTTCCAGGTTGGCCTACAAAAACTCATCATCCCTGCACCACTCCATTGCCACCTTTCTTCTTCTTTTGTTGCGGTGACTTAAACAGTAGTAGCTACACACTTTGAATAAAGTTTGAAGTTTACATGGAGACACTTCATCTATAAAAAGCATATCGTAGAAACAAAAAATAGAAATTTACAAACTAAAAAAAAAAAACTAAAAAAAAAAACTACAAGTATTTCAAAGCGATCTTGTTCCATAAGCTTCATATAAGCACTTTAAAATCCCTATATACAAATTTATTTTGCAGCTAAATACATGGCAACAGCACCACTCTGGCTAGGAAATATATGAAAGATGTAAACAGCCCCAATGATAACAGTCCAGTGGGCGACTGATAAGACCACAAACAACAGTATTTCATACAAAAGAGCTTGTAACACAGACTTCAGTAGTTATCACACGCTGTGTTTTAGTAGTAGACCCAAAGATCATGTTTGAATTGAATGACCTCCAGAATAAAGACAATCACTGTTACTTTAAATGTCATATAGTCATTGGGAACATCACAGGATTTCATTAATAATAATAATAATAATAATGATAATATAATAAAAATAACATTTGTGGATTCTACTGGAATGACGTTGGGTATAAATAAAAAAAATCCCACACATATATTTGTAGGGTCAAAAAGTAGTACTGAAGAGATAAACAACATCAACAAAAAGAAGAAGTTTCTGACAGGACTCAGAATCCAGAGTCACAAGGAGCGAGTCACATGAACGGAGCGATCCACTTTAACTAACAGGGTCCCGGCCTGCAAGCCGTCCACTTTATCTAACAAGCGAGTGATAGATAAGCACTGCAGCTGTCACCCTTTACATGGTTCCTCCCAATCTACTCACTTATTTCAATTTCACTGCAACAAACACCTTTTTTCACATTTTACACTGACGCTGCTTTAGCGTAGGGCTGGGCAACACGGGGGAAACATCACATCCTGATATCTTTTAGCTGAAGAGCGACGCAGGATAAATATCTTGATTTCTTTTTAGAAAGGAAATTAAAAGTGGTTGTCAAAGTTCTAGTATTAAACGTTGATATATTCAAGTAAAAATCAAATAATAATTAATAATTCACTTGTTTGAAACCACAGCAACAAGAAAATGGAAATACTGGACACCCAAGTATGGGAAATCTTTATTTTCTAACTATCAAAAATGGCACTGGTCTTTATCAGGAGATTTAAATCATTTATAAGGTTTTCGCTTTCGTTTATGTCGTTTCTGACTTTGCCTTTGGATCGTTTCTAGTTCTTCAGTGAGAAGAAAAGCATTTGAATATGAGCATTAACATATTTCACATATTTTGTCTGTGTTATTTGAATGTAGTGGCACAATAAAAGGAGAGGAATTAAATAATTCATCCAAAATTTAGACTAAACATCTCAACCTGCTGTGTAATTAGCAACATGCCAGCCACCTGACGTGCACTGATTTAAAGGGAATGAGAACTGACACTCTGATTGGTTTGATCCACGTTACACCCAAAACATGCCCATGTATAATAAGGCACATAATCCATCCCTTTAGCGCATGAAGTGGCGGGACGACAACATAAAGTGACTGCTCGTATAGATATTAGCATAGATGCTAACAGGTTCAGTAGCAGCTTTATCAGATCTGGACCATATTTCTTTATTAAATGTAAAACAAACATCACTGGAAGCACCTCTATATAGAAAGGATATTTTCACTCCACTTTTGACACGTTTGAGCCAGAGTTTGTTTTATGAAGCTGCTGACGTTTTGTATTTTACACTGCGGCAGTATCACCCGCCTACTACATTATCTGAATGGCCCATAATGAATGTGACTGACAGAACAATCGTCCAATCACCTGTTGGATTTGCTTTTGAAAGGTTCTGCCCATTCCCAAACACTTTCTGTGGGCTCTTTCCCAGCAGGACAAGTGAAATATATGAATGGTCCATCTGGTGTGTCAGGTTGGAGTTTACCTGCATTTAAACAATAATAATAAAATCAATAAATTGTGCATAATTGGTTGTTCAGGACTCATTGTTTTGCTGCTGTGGTACCAAACGAGTATCAGAGTTGTTTAACCCTTTAACGCCTGTTGTATCATATTTGATACATACTTTAATGATACCTCTATCTAATCAAATATGATCAACAATTTACTAAAAAAAAACATCTGAATACAATCAGATATATGACAAAAATGTCCGAATGGATTATCAGTTGCCAAAAACCCCTAAAGTATCAAATGAGATACGAAAAATATATATGTTAAATTTTTTGGAAATTTTGATTTTTTTTTTAGGATTTCAGTAGAAAGTGAAATAAACACTTCAGCTCCAAAAAATTAGAATTTTCTGGCTATAATTTGTGTTTTCAGGCATTAAAGGGTTAATATTGTTAGCAATTCAGAAACTGTCCTTAAATGAGATAATAAAATAAAATAATAATTACTCATTTGGACTAGACATTGAAAATAGATCAGTCGGGGTCAATAAGCAAATTATGATTAGTGGTTCTTACAATAAATCTTTTTACATTCGGCCTTACATCCATTTTTTCATCAACATCGACAAATAAATATAAAAAATCTAAATAAATCTTAAAAATTGTACATATTGCCCAGCCCTACGTCACCGCCTAATACAGTTATTCTCTTTTAAGGCATGCTGTATTACAGACATTACATGTAAACTGAGATTGGTCCATTGGTCTGCATGCACACACTCTCACAAACAAACACACACACACACTCACGCACACACTCACGTACACATAAAGTGGCTGGTGAGCTAACTAACCTCTGTCTGGGGTCACTACCCTTTGGTAAGGATGGATTCTCTTGTCGTGGCGTCGTACCTTAGTGGTCATGGCACCTGCTTACAGCCATATGACGTTCGCCAAAACAGAACACAGAAGGTTACTCATCAGGGAAAAAAAAAAAAGACATCAAACAGTCAACCCATGGCACCAACATCAGTGAAACCAGGAATTTAACAACAATAAGGGTGAAAATAAGTCTAAGAGACAGAATTTTTATGTTGTTTTGTGGTCTTCTGTCCTCTAAAGAAATATTAATCCAAACTTATAAATCATCTCTAAGCTTCACTAGTAGATTCAACATCAGCTGTAAGCAAAGTCACTCTATAGCTCTGTGATTAAAATAAGCTTTAACATATATTAAATCACAAACAGGCGCTAAAATGTCTACGGGTTCACTAGAAAAAGTGTTAAAATTACAAGCAGAAGCTGGTCTATTATAGAAAAGTTAAATAGCTGTCACACCACAAACGCTAGTCTGCTAATACAAAGAGGAAATTAAACAGGAATGGACACTTGACTACAGAATGACCGTCGAGGAATCTGTCATCCTAAAGTATGAGCAAACTCGGAGTGTTTGCTCTGCGGGACAAGTATGTAAGGAAGGGGTAAAACAGAGGGGAAAGGGGGGGGGGGTCTCTGCAAGCCAGTCCGTGTGTGTGTGCTAGGAAGGGGGTTGCTATCGCTTAGCCTTTGGTTGGGAAAGCCATACCTGCAAAAACACAGGGAGAGGGGACTGTTAGCCCAGTGATGAGCCTCAGCATGCACGTGCATATGTCCAGGATGTATTACAAGAGCTGGATATGACTGCCAATTTGGGCCACTGGTGAATAATCAGACACTTGAAGGAGGGCTGGGAGTTTTTTGAGATACAGTGATGCATTTTTAAACAATATAGTATTGATTTGATATGGTTGATGTTAATGTTGATAATAAAAATATACATCAAGTCTAATGCTCAAGCATGACATTGTTCACAGTCACTTACAGAATATGCTTACTGACCACAAGACGTTTCATTTTTTTGAGGGGAAATTTTGTTTCATCAACTTTATTTTATCAAAAAAAGAATTCGCTGTAAAAATCAAACATTATTGATTAAATAGCTTACAAAACCAGAAATTCTTAACCAAATATTAGGTAGTTTATTGTTCCAGTTTTCAGACAACATGCAAGCTCCTGGACATGGACTACTGTGTAATCGTTGCAACCTGCCTACATAATTTTTCTTTTCTTTTCTTTTCAATGTTTCATTTCATTTTATTTATTTAAATTTTAAGCTCTTATCTATTTTAATGTCTTTATTTGATATTTATTTAATATACCAGCCACAATGGCACCTTATAACACTCGGTCAATTTATCTTTTTAAAATTATTTACTGTCATTTTTGTCCTGTGTACTGTTTTTGCTACGTGTTTTTTTAACCAAAATTATAAGCGAAATACACTGACTGATGGTCTTACTTATTATGTTGTATTTAGATACAATGACAATAAAGTGATTCTGATTCTGGTTCTGATATTTCCTACTGCTATACTGTGTATAAGAGCAACTGAAACTACCGAATTTCCCCTTGGGGGTAAATAAAGTATTACTGATTCTGATTCTGAAAATGCTCAAATAAGTTTGGAAAAGTACGTGAGTGTGATGAGAGACATTCCTTGCCGGCTCAAAATGTTGCCAATGTACAGTAATAGTGCAATATAACCAGTTACACATAAGACTGATGGTCATTAAGTTTTAGTATTTTGATGCCATTGATTATAAATAACAAATATTTTAACACAAAGTATATACAAGAATATAACATTTTGACAACATTTTGGATCTCCACTTCTTCTGTTTTCATTGCCATTGTATCAAGCAAAAATCTTTTAATTTTACTAGAGTAAAATGTACTTTCTTGGTGCAATAAAAAGATTAGTGATATGATTTTAAGTCCATACCACAGTGCAAACTCAACACAGATATTTATCTTCCAAGTCCTGTTTTGACTTCTAAACAAGTAGAGTCTCTGGTTTGATTTATTTTTAGAAGTAGTTTGTAACAAAATGTCATTACATGAATAAAAAGCCCAATATCAGTTGATGTCACTTTTATAGCTCCTGTGAGGAACAGCACTGGGAAAGTTACTAATAAATCATAAAATTATTGCTCCTCAAAGAGTAATAGACTCACTTATTACTTCATATCCGAAAGTAACAAATTAGTACTTTGTAAATCTGGCATTGCTTCCCTTTCAAAATGTTGATACTATTGGTCAGTGACATGGTGGAAGATTTGGGTTTAAAACACAGGACACACAAATGTGGAGAAAAATAAAGTAAAGTAAAGAATATTTGACAATAATAGTGTGCAGTTTGTCCGTCCCATTGTCATGTTAACACTGATGAATGGATGAAATCAAGCATTCATATTGGCTGTAAAATGATGGATTCAGTGAGTAAATTGTGCAGTTGGGTTAACTTAGCTCAGAGGTGTCCAAACTATGGCCTAACGACCAAATGTGGACCACAGTCCACTTTTAGTTGGCCCACAGCAGGTTAAAAAAAACAATGGACATTTAGCCCATGCTAGAATATAACACTTGTGCTTGACTAATGAATAAAGACAAACTGATAACAGCCTTTTAATGCATCTTTCCATCTCAAGCTCTGATTTACAAAGAATTTTGTGCTTGTTATTTTCATGCACCTACCAAAGTCCTATAGAGTTTGTCAGCTCAGTGCAGTTTGATCTTGTATTGAGTCTGAATGTGGAAATGAAGCATCAGCTTCTCCTCTCTCATTCTAGTCGAGGTCCCATAATTAGAAAACATGGGCCAACCACAGTCCCCTGATTAGCCACCCTATATCTAAGTGGTCCAGTCTTTCTTACATTTGTTTGTATGTGACCTTCAGTTAATAAAACTATCTTTACCTGTTAGCCCTGAAAAAAGGGTAAATAATAGAGTGCATGCAGCTGCAAATTTGCTTGCATCAATGCATTTTGATGCCATTTCGTTTTGCTTTCTGAATTGGCTTTATCAAAATTCAGAGATAATATAGAATGAGAATATAAGTAGAGCGAAATAATGTGTGAATAGGAGTTTGGGGGATTTCCGAGCTCTTGGCTTGTGTCAACATAGAAAACACACACATGCTGTTGGTGTCAGAGGCTGACGACCTTTAAGCTTAAGTCTGCAGAGTAAAGATGATTGTTTATGTATTTAAAGGTAAAAACAGCAACTTTTCTTCTAGAAAAATGCTTTAATCTCTTACCAAACATGCCTGAATCTAAAAAAAATGTTGGCCTCAAAATTATGGTGATTTGACTACGGTTTAAAGTATGTTGATCTTTCTTTGAAGAGTCGAAGAGAAGTATTTTTGTTCCCAGTTTCAGTTTCCTTATTGTCAAGTTGGCATAAAACCTGAATGATCCTGAGGGAAATTGAAGCTTTCAGAGGGAACTTATGGGGGGTTAGGATGGCAGTAAGTGCAAAAGAAGCAAACAAACAGAAGGTTGAAGGTAAAAATGAAGTCCTACACTCCAGCCAGAGACCTTCTGCTTCAGGTTTGGTTGTTTCTCTGTTATAATGTTTGTGAAGAAATGTCTTATTATAAGAAATGAACGTTTCTTGAGTCATTTTTGTCTCTTGTATAAGTGTAAAGCAGCTGAGTTGGAATTTTTTGAGTAATTTGTTAAAAATGTCTCTGTATTGTTGTTTTATGGACAATCCTACACTCAATCCAGGATTATTGATAAACTTTTAACCATTTTTTGACAGAGGAATCACAAACTGAAGGTGAAACTGTTGAGTAACGTCTATTGGAGTCCAGTATCCAGTTCTCATAATACATCCATTGACCATGTATGTCAGTGAAGAACTTCTGATTTGTAAATACCTAATACTCCAGTCGAGTCAATCGGGTATTCCAATATGGAGGGCGTGAGTGTGTAGGGGTACTCGTAGGGCGTGTAGATGATCCCGGACTCGGGTCCTTGCTGCACGAGCGCCGGATGCGGGTTTCCTCCCGGCACCAGGGCCGAGCTCTGGATCTGACGAATCAGTGGCATGATGGTCGGCGTGGTGACGGGGGCGGGGTTGCGCAGGGTGGGAGGCAGGACGGGCGTGGGGCCTGTGATGATCCGAGGCGCCTGAGGGGTCGCTAGAGGGAAGGCGGCGGTGGCTGCGCGGCACACAGACATAACGAGAGTACGCGCACGCCCACACGACCGCGAACACACACGTACAATAGACAGGGGAGAAGAAGACAAACAGAGCATTTAACAGCAGAGACAGAGGCATTGTTCAGATATACAGTGAGCTCCTGTGCACAGATCCCTCCTCTGTCACCCACCAACCCTCCTCCGCATGCATTATGATGTCAGCCTTACGCGTCTTGACATTGGCGTCTCTGTAGGTCCCGTTGAGAATGGCCAGCTCCATCAGCTGCATTTTCTTCAGGTTGTCCTCCCCCTCAGCCTACGCCAACGCACACAGAAACGGAGAAACACAATCAGCTTATTTAGTCAGCAAAGGTTACTGTATGCAGAAACAAACCAAGATTTGATTTCCAGATCCAGCTTGGACAAAGAGGAACCTCTTTTTCATTTCTTCTTTATTTTTCTGTGACAAAGCGTTTGTTTATATTCAGTCAGGAAAGCTAGAGATTGACAGGATATTTAGGTTGGCCATTTTCGTTGGGGATGGCTCCATTCCTGGTTTGCTTACTGATGTTTTCCTTGATTAATGTGCTTTTGTTGTTGTGACTGATTTGGTGTGACTGTGTATTAATGTCTTTTTTACCTGGCTGCAAAGCAAATTTCCCTGACGAGACAATAAAGTTGAAGTCGAAGTTAAAGTTGATTTGGAGAGAGTGAGGGATGATTTGCACCTTTGATTGATAAATCAGGAGTTGACCTGCAACCTAAAATATATTTTAGTTTTAGTTCTAATTTAGTCATCTCAATTGATGTAATTTTAGTCTGGTTTTAGTTGATGAAATTTCACAACATTTTAGTCTATTAGTACATTTTAGTATTTCATTTGTAGGTGTTTCCGTGTGATGAAGGTTAAAGCACAAGGCTGCAAACCCTACTCCCTCTACTTCGGAGGCAAGGGATGCCAGTCCCTTTCAGATGTGTTATCAAATACAGCAACTTTATAATGTATCAGTGTGACTCATAGTTGCTGCCACATCCTTATTACATCTGTCAAGGAGGCTATGTTTTTGCTGGCTTATGTTTGTTTGTTAGCAAGATTACGCAAAACTACTGGACAGATTTTGCTGAAATTTTCAGGAGATGTTGGTAGTGGCCTCACTTAAAAATTCTTAGATTTTGGTGGTGGTCCAGACAACCGCCATTAGCGAACGATCATTTTTGCTCAATAACTGTCTAACTAATAAAGATGTCAACATGATTTTGAGTGCTAGGTGTGGGTTTTCAGGTCAAAAAATCATATTATAATGGTAACTTTATCATGGAACTATTGCTTATAGATGTAACAGCAATATGTGAGCTACCTTGGTTGCTCTCTGAATGCTTTCTAGTTACTGTTTGTTACCTGATAAAATAGTAAAATAATCTAATGGAAATGTCTCATGTCTGTGTAAGAGCAGGGCTGGCAGTGGGGGGTATCTTTGGATCTTTGTGTGTATGTCCAAAAACCATCTGAGCTTGATTTTTAGAGAAACTGACACCTATGCTGCATACTGTTGTATTTTGTATGACGCTGTTGTGAAAGTGAGGTGTGTCAGTGTTACACTTTTACCTGTACAGTGTGGGCACTAGGGTTGTGCCAAACACTGGATCATACATGTGAACACATAAATTGTGAAGGTTGTTGCACGTTGGTTTAGTCACACAGTGTGAGCTGACATTTACCCACAAATGATAAACTATCAGCCTGAGTCTGCATCGTGTTTGCCTGCTTCAGCATCACCATGACCAAACCAGTCAGGATGGAGACATAGCAGAGCAGCTCAGTCAGAGATATCATCATCATATCTAATCATCGTCATGGCTCATCGAGGTGTGCTAACACCACGCATTAAGGAAAAGAACATGGTATCCACTAAACCTGCACAGATATGGAACAAACTATTAACATGGTCGGTGACCCCTCTAGTGTCCTGTGACCCCAAAGAGAGTCAGAAAACCCACTTAAAAATAACTGATGTAGCCTCTGTACATGGAGAGTCTGTGAGCCAAGTATGCTGAGATAAAGCAGCAAACTCATCTGCATTTTTAAAACCACCAACTACATACTCTTAACAAACCCAGTGTGCAGTATATACTGCATATTACATACGGTATTTGGTAGTTATATAGTATGACTGCCAAACAGCTGCTATTTTGAAGCATGCTACACCCGGCTGAGATGTTTTGCTCCTTCATTTTGTTTTCTGGTGAGTGGCAACAATCAAAGAAGACTTATTACTGCCACCTACTGAGCTAAAGATTTTATCTGAGCAATTCTTTTGACAATACAAAAACATTAACATAAATAATCAGGTTTCTTTGAATTACGCAAACAAAGCTCTGTGCTGTAGCTCCCAAATCCAATAATTTTGCCAATTTCTGTTTCTGGTCATGAAAACAAAAGTAAACAGTACCTCGGCTAACAGCTAATGGCTAGCGCAGCTAAATTTATGTCCATTAATGGACTAATAGAGTCTAATGAGTGATTTATTTGGATTCTCATGGTTTTCATCAATGAACACACACGAGATTGTGTGACATCCATGTAACAACTTGAAAATGTCAGTTTACTGAGCTTAACTTGATTTGCTTTATTATAACCTGTGCCAAGGAGGTTATGTTCTTGCCAGCCTATGTTTGTCTGTTTGTTTTGTTGTTTGTTAGCTAGATTATGCAAAACTACTGGATGGATTTTGCTGAAATTTTCAGGAGATGTTGGGAGTGGCCTAACTTGAAATTTCTTAGATTTTGGTGGTGGTCCAGATAACCGCCATTAGCGAACGATAATTTTTGCTCAATAACTGTCTAATTAATAATGATGTCAACATGATTCAGAGTGCTAGGTGTGGGTTTTCAGGGTCATGAATCATATTATGATGGTAACTTTATCATGGAATTATTGCTTATGGATGTAACAGTAATATGTGAGCTACCTTGGCGGAGGTTTGTGCTCTCTAGTTATATAAATTTCACAGAGTCAATGCTCATGCTAACACTGCTGAGGTTGTTGCCATGGATATATGCTGTAGCTTCCCGCCATTTTAGCTCCTGACCTGTTGGCCGTTTGCATTGTGGGTAACAATATGTGAGGTAAACTGGTTCGACGCATACTGCTAAATTGTCCCAAAGTAGGATGATGTTTGGGTGTTTTTGTTTTAATGCAAATTTTGGAAAAGTTTGCATACTGCATTTTACATTTTGGCAAAATCAGTACATACTGCTAGTGCTAGTATAGTAAGAGGTTTTGATGGACTATTTTTTTTACGAGTGTTTTATTTTGCACATTGTTTAGTGTTTTGCAAAGAACAGGGCAGATCATAAAAGATTATTCTTCTTTCTGCTTCTTTTCATTTGATTTGGCTTTTTGTTTTTAGTATTGAGGTGCTTTCTTTTTTTATATAAATGAATTAAACATTGAAAAGAAGAAGAAATCCTCTGCATCAAAACAACCCTTGGTCTGAGCTTCATTATTGTGTTTTTAAATTTTTTATCAGGATGAAAATCAAGACATATGTTGAACTTATCCACATTCAGCTCAACCATATCAAAATATGAACTCTGTCCATATCCCCAGCCCTAATTGGAATCCATACTCTGCATAATACAACTCTGAGTGCACTTGTTTTATGAAATAAATAGATTAATCTTTAAGCCCTGGTACATTTTCATACTACAGATCATTACAATGACCATTGACAGAGGCTTCATTTTACAGAATCAAACCATTTCCAGAGCCTAACTCTTTTTTTTCATTGTTTGTTCTGTCTGAAATGGACTCCACCATCAGACCTTGAACACACCACACAGAGGATATATTCAGTGTCAAACATGCTAACTTCTTAGCTCCAGTTACAGCGTGGTGAAAAGCCTGACTGATTTACAGTCTGACAGCAAGGTCGAGCGGGTTAAAGCAACACCTATCATTAATCTCACCCTTGGCCTCGCGCACACTCACAAACACAGATTAACAGGTGTCCAGCTCCTGATTGGGTTCAGTTGTTCTCACGTCTTTTTTACTCTCAGACTTGGCCGATACCGTGCTGTGATTGGAGCGGAAGTGGAGGCTGATTGCTGCAATAGAAATCCCCCCGCTGGTCTTTTCATGCTGTTTCTATTGTTGTGATATAATGCGGAGGAGGAATAAAGATGTTAGAAAAGGGAGGCTTGTGATTTTTAAAATATGTGCTTTTGTGATTGCGTGTCAAACCAGACAATTTCAGTAATGTGCGAGCCCGTGTTGGGGGATATGTTTCTGTTTTGTGGTCCTGGTTATGTGTGCATGTGCGTCCGTAGGGGGGGTACGTAGGTGGGCCGGAGAATGTGAGAAATGTTGAGGAGTGCAATCAAAATGTCCTCTTGTGTGGACGATGACAAAAAAAGGAGAGAAAAAGGAATACTGTAGCCAGTAGTTTGGGAATGAAGTGAGTTGTGAACGAGTGAAAGGAGTGATGGAGTGGGGAGAACAAGTGAACAGACTCTCCATTCATTCCCTCAGCCTTTCAAACAACCCGGGGCTACCATGGAAACCCCTTTATGCGTGTTCCCTAATTACCCTAACCCCTTACACATACTCTCACACACACACAAAAACACAAAAAAGACACAAACACACACTTTTTTGGACTGACAATCCCCTTCCCCCTTCCATGCATACCAACACAGTGAACCCCTCACACAGTCACACACAGCTTTTCCATCAAGTCCACGCCGTTATTTCTGACACCGACGGGTTCGGACTCGTACTCACAGCGGGCACCAGGAGTTTCTTGACCTCGTTGATGGCCCGCTGGAGCTTGATCTTGGCGCGGTTGTGCGTGTCCTCCACCGTGATCAGGACGTGGAGGTCTTCGCTGAGATGCTCCCAGTTGGGCTTCCCTCGGTTCATCTCCTCCTGAAACACAAAAAAACACATTTTTTTTTAAAGGGTTCAGTTTGAATGCAGCACACATGCTCGGGCCATCACTGCTGAGAGAGGGGGAACAGGATGTCTTCTTGTTTGGCTCAGGAGTTTTTTTGGACTGGGCTCAAGCTGAACACACAAACACTCACAAAAGCTCAAGGTCGCTCAATGCTGCTTCAAAAGGGTTCGCTAACTCATGTTGCTCCTCGGTTGTTACACGTATGTGGGGTTCCATTTCGCTGAAAACACTTAAGAGTCTTTCAGGACCTTTTCCAAGAATCAAACATGTTTCCTGTTGGCTTCATCTTGTCTCGCTCACTTAAGCAAAACTTGAAATCACAGATGTTGATCAAATCTCAAAAGTAGAATGGATGAATCATTGTAAAAGAAGCCATGATGAAGGAAAGGGCTGAAATATTCACGTGTTGCTTAACAAGTTGCACTTTTCCCCTGTTGATGTGACCAAAACAGGTGCACAGTCTGATGTGGAAATCTTTCAAGAGTCAGGTCAATCTTGTTGTTTCAAATATAGCAATATTGTGTATGTAGTTTAGTCTAAGGATGCACAATATGTTTTTTTTCCAATATCCAATATGCCGATATTTCAGTACCCATTTTTGCAACTACAGAAATTTTTGAAGAACATGTCAACATTGTTTGATTGGGCAGTTTTCCACATTTTCACTAATAACTTGGCAAAGAATGTTGGAAATTCCCTTGGCGAAGAGTTGTACTTTATCAGCTCTTCTAGTTCATGAAGCACACAAAGTCTATGTGACTATTATAATCTATTTATGTGAGGAACAGATGTAAAACAAGAAAATAACATTTCCCTCTTGAAAACATGAAACTCTTGATGTTAAATGTGCTCATGCAGTGATGATAAGGTGGAGCATTATGGTTAGGGATGGGAATTGATAAGAATTTAGTGTCACCAATGTCATTAACGATTCTGCCTATAAACACAATTCTTTAACAACACATGACACTCCTGATACCCAATGCCTTCTGCAAGTTACTGGTATTTTCAATTAAATTTTTGTCAAAAATTAAGCCACAATTTTGACCACTTCTGCCCCATCTGCCATGTTTTTGACTTCTTTGTTTTGATTTCTGGTGACTGCCTCAGATGAGAGTGTGGCGTCCTTAAGTTGCAAAGTATGCAGAACAAAGGGGAATTCATTGATAAGGGGAATTGATGAGCAAAAAAACTAGTTAGATTGATTCCTTGAGGTAGTTGTTAACGATTCCCAACTAGAATTGGTTTTCAGTTCCCATACCTATCTGTGAGTGACATAAACTGCTTGTACTATGACAAGTAACGCAATAGTTGTTAAATTCGCAAAATCAATTATCAAATGAGGTATTAACTCTTTTACTTACCTATTGTTGGGGAATTTTTTTTACCAATTTGTTGTAGCAAAGAAACATTTTTCACAAAATGCGTAAATGAATGCTACAAAGTCAGCTCAACTCATTTTTTACATTTGCACTAAGAAACATTTTCACATTTTAAACTGAGAATTTTTAATTGATTTAGACTGGGGTGGCAAGGTAGTGGAGAAGGTAAGGCTTGTGCCTCACAAGCAAGAAAGTTGCTGGTTCAAACCCTGTGTTGGTCAGGGCCTTTCTGTATGGAGATTGCATGTTTCCCCTGTGCATGTGTGGGGGCTCTCCGGGAACTCTGGTTCCCCACAGAGATCAGATAAGGTTAAGTGGTGACTATGAATTGCCCTTAGGTGTAGGTGTGTGTGTGAATGGTTGTCTGCCTCCCTCTGTGGCCCTGCAATCAACTGGCGACAGATCCAGGGTGCACCCCACCTCTCACCCAATGTCACCTGGGATGGGCTCCCCTGCAACCCCAAAAAGGACAAACAGTGTAGATGGTGGACAGATGATTGAGACTGATTGTTCTCAGCTTTATCTTTTTGGCTGTTTCTAAGTTAGTCCAAAGCTTGTGTGGGGTAACATATCAATGTTAGACTTCAAAATAGTGCTTAAAAAACTAAATAATGTCACCGAGACTACTCCAATGTACAGTCAATGCTTCACACTTAAAACACAGAGTAGAACCAACCATACCAGCTGTCTCTCAGAAAATATGTGACTTTTTCTGTCCTGAATGATGCAGCATCTTTACAGAGCATCGAACAAGCCTGTAGAACACATTATACATCCCAAACTATCAGTTAATCAAGTAAACCTCACTGAAGCTGCGATAATGAAAATAACAGAGAGCTGAGAGCCTCAGTTGCAGCTGAAACGTTGTAGTCTCGTGTGCAGGGAGATAGTATCCTCTGGGAATGTTTTGTCAAGTGAGATGTATCATTTTGAAAAACACCAAAAGTCAACATCTTTCTCTCGTCCCCCCCGTTGCCTCCCACTGTGTCTCTGTTTTCCTTCCTCTCTGTCTCTCTGTGTGTGTCTCTCTCGTTCTCTTTTCTCCCTCTCTCTCTGAGGGGCGTGCGGGGTAGGGAATGTTCTGGAGAGAGAGAGAGAGAAAGAGAGAAAGAGAGAGAGAGAGAGGGTGGGCTGGAATGCTGGACTGTCTCCACCTGCCGTTTGGAAAGCCTGAGCCGACTCCGTCCAACAGCAAACACCAGGGGAGAGGAAGAGGGAACAGATGGAGTGAGCACCAGGAGAGAAACATTGCATAAAAAACTTGTTTTCAGGATAGATAGACTTATAGACTTGTAGACAGATAGACAGACAGACAGACAGACTGACAGATAGATAGATAGACAGATAGATAGATAGATAGATAGACAGATAGATAGATAGATAGACAGACAGACAGACAGACAGACAGACAGACAGACAGACAGATAGATGGATAGACAGATAGATAGATAGACAGATAGATAGACAGATAGATAGATAGATAGATAGATCCAAAGGGGGTATCAAAACGGTCACAAAATATAAACCTTTGCCAACACTTTAATGCTCTTCTGAAGAGTTTTTAGCTCATTGTGGAAGTGACCGAAACTGACACTTTTGATACTTTGCGCCTCAAAAACAAAAAGGAAACCAGAAGCAACAAGACTGTCAACTTCTTTCTGGGATTTTTATGACTTGAAAACGCTGTCTTGTAGGGGGTAAAGAGCTAGATGTCTGTAAAAATCACCTCTTTATCGTTTGCACAAGGAAACAAAAAAAAACAATAATACACAGATGTACAGGACTAAGGGTCCTATTGTATGCCCAGCGAAAAGGTGCTTTGGCTTGATACTCAAGTGCTTCCCCTAATTTCTGCTTGTAACAGGTGCTGTTTAAATTGCAAACAATCTTACACTCCCCTCAGTGTCCAGGGGTGTGTTTGTCGAAATATGACAAGTCATCAGGTGCAAAGTTGGTGTGTTCTTAACTACAGGGCGCAGAAATTGAATGCCCTATAAATCTCCTCATGCGTGGTCTAAAGTCTATGTGTGATCACGCAGGTAAAACATAAAAAAAAAACAAGAGAGAACACAGAGGATTATAGGTTTTCTTAAAGCAAGGACCACATTTTTAATATTTGTATACATACTAATGAAGCTCATTGATAATTATGCTCACAGATAATACTACAGCCTGTGCAGTGTGTTTTGTGCATGTAATAGAGAATAGAGCTAACAGTTCCAGCAGTAAAATGAGAAAATAAATTCCATAAAGCCAACAGTTATTTGTACAGTAAACAGGTCTATCATAAACACATAGCTGTCTGATCGCGTCAGTTTCAACTGAACATTTTCACAATTAATAAGGTTTCTTTATGCAGAAGATTCTGAGTTGCCTTTTGGATTATTTCTTAAGATCTGAATGCTTCAATGAAAAAAAAAGAACTTGAATTTGAGCTATTGACATATATCATACAGTGATCTGTGTGCGTTCTTTGAGTATAGTTGCTCATTATAAGGAGAGGAATAAAATAATCCATATGAAATTCAGACCAAACATCTAATCCCACTGACCAGCCGCTCGATGCACACTAATTTAAAGAGATGAGAGCAAACCCTCTGATTGGTTTGATCTATGTTGCACCCAAAACACACCCATGAATACATACTTCACACCCTCAAAATAGATAGATAGATAGATAGATAGATAGATAGATAGATAGATAGATAGATAGATAGATAGATAGATAGATAGATAGATAGATAGATAGAAGCCTAGCAAAAACATCTGTGCTTCATATCCTTGTTTACTTGGGTGGGTTTTGTTATTGCAGTGTTGTTGAGCATCTCAAAATGAGTGCAGTTTCAAGGTGTATTAAGATAAATTCACAATAATAACACTTGTGGAAGTACACTATATTCACAGATAACCAGACTCAACAGTCTCTAAGCTGATTTTTGACCATGGTGAAATTAATGGAAAATTTAAAAAGATGCCAGGATGGTTGGCAAAATAGGGTCTTTAAAGGCCAATCATAAATTTCTGTTATGCTCCTCATTTTGCAGAATGCAGTGGCCTGAGATCTTATTATGTTTTTGTGAATGAGACATTGAGACTGGATTAAAAGGGTAATCTTCTTCCTTGGCTCAATCTGATAGCGGCAAAAAGTGCCCGGTAAAATCTCTAAAGTTTTCCAAGTTAAGATGGCCAGAACAACAGCTGCCTGACAGTGCAATACTAATACTTCTGCTGACTGGCTGCTGAAAACGTCTTAAGACCTTTTCTCTTTACAGAATGAAGCCATGTCATCATGACACCTCAAGACATTCATATTAATTCCTTAAGGACATGATATTTGTGCCAGTTTATAGTGCAATATGGCTTTGGAGGAACTGGGGCACCCCTCATTCACACTAAGGCGGACAAACACACTCACAGTGCTCCTGTCCCCCCTCTCTCCCCTCTGTACAATATAACCCCTCTGTAACTACCTCTGGAGACGGAGCAAATGGGGTCAAATCATTCCCCCATTCTGTCTCCACAACACTCAGGTGAAGCGTTAAAGGGGCGTAAATATTTTAGCTTCAAATGGCAGCATGAATGGGGCTATTACCTCCCCCGTCCCCATAATAACAGATGGGAAATGTGTCAAACAACAAAGTTTTGAAATTTATCAAATGCATCTTTATCACACGAAGATTCTGCTATGAGTTTTCTGGTATTGTGCTGATTCAATGTCCAAGTGTATGTTTGCTTGTAGTTAAGCTTAGCAATAGGGTAGCAATACAGTCACTGAACTTCAAAAACAGAAGTCTCTGCTTCGAACAAACAAGAATCTTTTGTTGACATGTTATCAGGAGGTAAATTGTGTCCCTCTGTGAGTGGAAGAGGTTTTGCACTAATCCCGTAGCTCTACCAGCTTTAATCTTAACATGTCACGGCTCCAAATTAAATCAACAGCGCAATGTGCGACAGCCTGCCCGGGCGTATTTTGGCTTCAGATTATGAAATGAAGGAGACAGAGATGGGATGTCCACAGAATAAAGCAGTCGCTGACTGACACCGGGGGCCATATCAAGTCTTTTCTGGACGGGGCTGGCCCAGAGTAGTCACCCACATTTGCACGGGTTGTAGGAAGTTTGTGTGGACATTTATCTGCTTCAAATACGTGCATTAAAGAGTCAAAAAGATTTCACTTCTAGCAGTGTTCATTTTGACAGCACTTTTTAATTTTAGTTTCAGTTAAAGTTTTCGTTTAAAATATCTTTAAGTTATAGTCATAATTTAGTCATCTAAATTGTTTCAATTTTAGTCTAGTTTTAGTTGATGAAATTTAACAATATTTTAGTCGACTAAAATATGAAGTGTAAAGTGTAAGGCATTTTTTGTTTCCTTGAATTTCGGAAGTCATGCTTTACACTTGGATAATATGAAACATCTAATAACCCTTTATTGAATGCTAGTAAAGTGTGAATGTATAAATTAACAGAAAAATGTTTAACTTGTGTGAAATACACCTTTATTTAGGCTACCTGGCAGAGCATCTCAGTTACAATACCAGAATTGACAACAAACAGTGAACCTGCTGTACATGAATATATCAATTCATAAAAAGAGGAGCTTTGATTGGATCGCTCCCCAACTTATCCCACCACCATCAAGCTAAGGCAGTTGTGACTGGATGTCCCTCTTAACTCATCCAACCTTTCCACACAATCAAAGTAGCTGTGATTGTTTATATTCCTAGCTTGTCCCTACTTCCTACATGATGAAATTAGGTCTGATTGGATTAAGTCCCTGTCAAACATTTTAGTTTAGTTTTTATTTGTTGAGGAAAATGTCAGTTAATTTAGTTTTTGTCCATGTGCACTTGTTTTAATTAGTTCCTGTCTAGTTTCGTCAGGGGAAAAAGGTTGTTGACAAAGACTATGACGAAAATAATTAGTTAACAAAATTAACACTGTATTCTAGTTGATCTTGAAGGAAACCATCAAAAGAGAATAAGGAATGACATGTGGCTGAAAAGAATCAGAGGGTAGATAGCCCCTTTCACACATGAAACCCTTCGACTGCTTTGAAATACTCATGTATCCTAACCGGAATAATTCCCTGTTCACGCTTTAACTTTACAGCAGGAAGTTTGCCTGCAGTTTGCATGTCAGTCAAAAGCCCAGATCACAGGTCCTTTAAGCAAAACCGCTGCAACAATGCTCCTTTATATTTACACCTTGAGACATTCACATTAATTTTGTAAGGCCATAACATCCTGTAATTTTACAATTATTCAGTAGGTTTTCTGCAAGTTCTAATGGGGTTAAAGTCATCCCAAGACTACATGCTTTCCCCCTCCAGGTACTGTTTTTAACTGAGGTTACACAACAGGTAAACCCCATTCACACTTGTAGAAAAACCCAGACATTTTCCAGAAATTCCCTGGGTGAACACAAACCACGAATTTACTGCTGATAAACCTCCCAATGTGAGCCCACGGGTTCCTATCATGAGGCAACTGGAATTGTATAACTTTCTTAAAAACGTTTCTCTTCCTACAAAAGGCTTCTTCAGCTCTGGAAGATTTGATCATGGAGGTCGGGCTGTCTGAGTTGCAAATCAGATACGTCACTGGGAACACCCCCTTTGGTTGGACTTTTCTTCTGAGAATTTGGACAACCATCAGGTGACTTTACCAGCTCGTAAATGAGAATGCATTTAACAGGAATGTGACGTAATTCCCATCCAACATCCGAGTTACATGAAATGCACCATAAGGCCTGCATTCCAGTTGATCTTGGAACTGGGATATTCCGAATTGCAAAGTTGGACGTCCTTCACCTACCCAGACTTTATCAGCTCGAAACTGGAACACGTCTAGCTGGGATGTGACGCAATTCCCATTTCCCTTTTCCCAGTTCCGACGTAAATAGAACGCACCATAAGACCTGCGTTGACCATTGGTATGCAAATGATCAAAGTGTCACTCGAGAGTCCAACTATGGATGACTTTGAATAAGCATGACCTGGAAGACTGAGAACCTACACAAACTTCCTGCTGTGTGGGCCAAGTGTGAACAAGCAGGTCAGGGAATTTTCTGGGCAGGTCACCCTGATATTTTCAGGAAAATTTCAGGGTTGCAGGTGTGAAAAGACTGTAGATGGATCTGTTTGGCTGAACAGATTAAGGACTCAAAAAGCAGACTGATCTTTGGTGAAAGCAGTACAGTGCTCAGGCTTTGCTTTCAATTTCTGACAATTTTCTTCCACTCCTACCCACCTGTCTGAAGAACTAGATTGTATCTGAAAGGGTGCTGTTGTCCTGGACGTGGGAAGCCCAGGTTCAAATCAGGCCGTCCCTTTCAGCATGTCATTTTCTAAATCAACCACTGTTCTGCCAAAAAAGGCATAAAAGCCCCAAAATAAATCTAATAAAACATCAGAATATGAGGTACTTTTGTCTACTTAATGTAATAAAAGTCTGGTAAAGAATCCATCCATCCATCATCCGTGCTTATCCCTTTAGGGGTCACAGGGGGCTGGAGCCTATCCCAGCTGACTTTGGGTGAGAGGAGGGGTACACCCCGAACAGGCAGCCAAAGAGTATGAGCTAAATTTAAATGCAATGGCGGCCATGAGTAGCCAAGACACCTAGAACGGTTGACAAATTAAAACAGGGATTTTGGGGTAGGACGGGCAGTTTTAAAGGGGAGCCTAGGCCAACTCTGAGGACATGCTCGAGGTGACAACTTACGTTGTTTTTTGTTATAAAAATAACAATGCAAACATGTCCAGTTGCAGTTTTACAAAGGTTATCTGGGGTACCATTTCTTGGGCAAGTTCAGTGACCTCCCAGATCTCTGATAACTCCAAGACTTAGTGGATTTGTATCTTCCAAAAAGAGCCGTTCCCCTCTCCTACTCGTCTTTATGCTAAGATAAGTTAGATTTCTCCTGGTGCCAGCTTCTTTGTGATAAATCCTCTCATTTCACTCTTTTTAAGAAAGAACAAAAAGGTTTTCTGACAAATTTTCAGAGGATTCACTCCAATAAATCTGACCTATTGAGCACAAACAGCCCTTGGGTCTGTCACAGAGCCAAACAAATGAAAAAGACTTTAAAGAATATATATAATTTTAAGTTTTTGTGTGTTCGAGAGTGTGTATACCTTCTTCTTGTCTCTCATTGAGCCTTTTCCTCGCACCATAATCTTGCAGCCGGTCTCTGCCTCCAGTTGTTTGGCGGTCAGCCCACGTGGGCCCAGGATCCTCCCAACAAAGTTGAACTGCACGAAAGAGCAAAAAATGTGCTGATGATGAAAATGTCTTTAAAGAAACACAATGAGGTTTTGACATTTTAGAGTCAAACTACCTTTTTATGGTGTTTGTGTGTGTGCATGTGTGAGTGTTTGAGCGTGCATTTGTGGTTTGTGCATGTGTGATGTGTTTGTGTTACTAACAGGGACAAAAATAGATCATTATGAGGCTGCTGGCCGGTGTTGGTGGCATGGCAGGACAGCGCCGGTCTCTTAACCTTATCTGTCATTGAGACTGAGTGATTAACTAGACAGCTGCCTCTCTGTCTGTGTCTGTGAGCGTAGGGCTGGGATATATCAACAAAAATCCTCTCTCAATATTTTTAGTGGGTAATAAATAATGAATCTCTGTATATTTTGGGAGGTAAGGACACCAAATTGGCTGCCCCGATAACAGAATTTTAATCTTTGATATGACCCCAGGAAATAGAAATATGTAGTGATACTTGTTTGAACTCACAGTAAAAAATATAAGATCTAGACATCTAGTGTTGGACTGTTGTTCACTGCAAATCACCAAAATTACAGATAAATTCTAATACATGGTCTAAGTTTTTCAAAAACACTGGCGACATTTGGAAAAAGGGTGGATCTGGCAACCACTTTTCCAAATGCTGCCAACATATTTGTGTGATTTAGACAATGTGCAAGAGTTTGCCTGCAGTCTGAGATCATTAAAAACAACAGATCATCCAATGTTCACTGATTAGGGACTTGTACCTTTGTTGTTGTGGTTACAGGCATTAATATGTCATTTGATTTTTTCTGGTATTACTGTTTCTCCTTAAATAAAATCCTGTTTAAGACCTTTTCAGACCATGTAACCCTTTCATGCATGGTGTCCAGTACTGTAGACAGATATTTGAATAAATTTTATACCCTTTAGGTTGCAGTACCAGTCCAACTACCAGGTGGTAAATTCCCAAAGCCTTGTCTTAAGTTTCATAAAAATATTATCTTTGCACATTTTTACCAAATCAAGATATTGCATCATAAATCCACAACAAAGGGCAAACTGGGTATTATGCCTTTATTCAGATTTCACATAATTTTTATTTTTTTATTTTAAATTGTGGCGTAATTCACAAGTGAATGGTTTGATTAAACAGCAATAATACATATACTTCAGAAGTTCTAAATTGACACCAAAGTACTGTTTATACCTTCGATGCATGGTGTGCACTGTAGTGGACAAATGCAGAACTCCCTCAAAATATAACACTCACACAAAACTTATCATGATTTTTAACTTGTCTGAAAGTAAAAACAAACATTTTAAAAAAGTATTCCTTTGTGATTTAATAATTCATGCATGAAAGGGTTAAAGACCCAAACAAAGAAAACGAAACACCTTTTTGCAACAGGGTTAAGTACTTTTCTGGTCTAATTGGAGTGAATGGCTTTGATTAACACTGAGTTAAAGCTTTCTCACAATATCCATGTTAGCCAATCATTGCCTTATTTTTTAATGTGAGGGACAAATATCAAAACTCTGACATCTGTTTCCTCCTTTTAAATAGGTCATATTTTGCCTTAAATTAGTTTCATATTTATTGTTGCTGACTACTAGGGTATGTTCTCAATTACCTCAAAAAATCTTTAATTCTCATATACAGAAGATGCCTGATAGTGCTGTATTCTTAGTTCGTCTAGAGCCCAATTCACAGTGCCTTTACGCAAAAGTGCCACAACAAGGTTCTGCGGTATTTACATCTGGAGACATTCACATTAATTCCAGGAGGTTGTAATAACTGTGCCAATACCATTTGGAAGTGCACAACACAGTAAGACAAAGACGCTCACTCGCAGCGCTCCTGTCTCCCACTGAGTCTGCGTGACTCTTTCTCTCCAGTTTTACTCATCTGATACTACCTCAGGAGAAGGAACAAAAACATGGTCAACTCTTTCCTCCATTCTGTCTCCACAACGTTCACAGCGGAGGCAAAACATCACAGAGGGGTAAATATTACGCCTTGAAACGACAGTGAGAATTGGGATTAAGACAACAGAGCTCCTGCCCCTTTAAACTCCCTTCACCAAGTGGGACAAGTGCTTCATGGCGCCATGTTGTCAACAACTCTGCATTCATTCTAACGTCTACACTCGGCTACAGGCAACAACAGGGAAACAAAATGTTTAAGGCAGCTACATGTGCAAAGTGGGGGAGAGGTCTTAATATTACAGACTGCTCTACCCATGTTAAACACACTAAAGGGTAGGGGTGTCAAAAATAAACTTTTAATTGATGCATCCTGATGCAGTCGTAGATGAAGATGCATCAATGCAGAGACAGTCAATATTCATTCAATCGTGCAGAGGCTGCTGCCAGACTGCAGTGTCAGTTTTGTTTCTGAGTTAAAAAATCAAGTATTAAATGTATTTACTTTGTTTTGTCATGAAAAGACATTTTTGCTGCAATTGATCTCAAAAGCTATTTCTGATTAACAAAATGAGTTCATATTTATCTGACTGCTTGTATTTTTTATCTAATAAATAGCGTGGTGCAGTAATATGGAAAATCAAGGATACTACACTCTGTGTTGCACCGGGATGTCGAATAGAATTGAATTGTTAACTTAATAATTGTAATTATAATTGAATAGTGAGACTAGTGAAGCTGCACAGCTCTACTAAAGGCTTTATAAAACTTTTTAAAGATGTAATATGACCTCGTCAATAGTTTGTGAATGCTTACAGATAGGGCTGAACAATATATCGTTATGGTATCGATATCGAGATATGAACATTCAAGATATTAATATCGAAAAGCAACGATATAAATGATATAGATTCCCCCACGCTAAAACTGCACTTTCCACATTCTTTTGTATTATGATGTTTTTATTTTTCTGATAAAAGCTTGATTTTCACCGAACCTGAGGTCATATCGTATCGTATCGATATCGAGTTATCCGACATGAATATCGAGATATGAAATTTTGTCCATATCATTCAGCCCTACTTACAGAACACCCTGTCGTAAATGTTTCCTTTTTCTCCTTAAATTGTCACTTGGAAAGACAAATCCTTAGACGGATTGATTTAAAAAGTCATATTAACATAAATTTAACAAGATAGTGAAAATCTGATAAGCAAACAAGCACATCTCAAAGTTCTGTCAAAAACTGAAGGACCCCTTACAAGTGAAAACAAGGCTCTTTAAAAACGTTTTATGACCATGACTTTAAACACAAAGTCAATCAATGACTTGTTGAGAGTTTTTAGGATCAATACCTATATACAGATAAATCTTAAAAACTCAGTCTTTGCCCAGCCCTATCTGTATGTATGTGTGTTCTCCTTTCTTCACCTCTACCCCCCTGCCTCCTTCTGCTTCTTCACTTAAACCCTCGTCCAGCTTTCTGCCCACTCTTAACCTAAAGTCCACTTCAGAAAAAGTTGCGCCACACTCTCTCCGGCCTCTCACAAACACACAAACAGAGCAAACCCAGATAGAGGAACTGCTCTCTAAATTTAACCTTGATCTCAACCGTTTTCCAGCGCTGGCCCGTCTGCCTGTGTGTCCTGTTAGTCCTCTGTCATGTGAGTGAGGACAGCCTGTCATTGTATTTGCTGATTGGCGAGCTGATGGCATGGAGAAGAATCATGTGAGCCGCTCAATGTGGATCAACGCAACTCATATTGAAGTGCTTAACTGTACTTGGCGGGAGCAGAGATGTGCTCGCTGGTTAAGTCTTTTTCACTGAAGTGTCTTTATATTTGGGTTTAAGACTTTAGCTGTTAATAATATTAAAACCAGGGATGGGCAACTCTAGTTACAGAGCAGACCAAATTAATTAGATTCTTCTTGCCAGGAGGGTTTTTCAATATCAAAGACTCTAAACTGGATATTGTTACTTACATTTCAACAAAAGAGACAAAAAGGCTGTTTAGCTTCAAAAAGTGACGTTTGGAAATTAATTTTCTTAAACTTAATTTTACAAATTCCATTTCCAATGACATTAGGACAGTGTGTAAAATGTAAATTAAAAACAGAATCCAATATTTAGGCAATACTTTCCCACCTATATTCAATTGAATACATGACAAAGACAAGATATTAACTGTTCAAACTGATGAACTTCAGTGTTTTTTGGCAAATATTCCCTCATTTTGAATTTGATGCCTGTAACACATCCCAAAAAAGCTGGGACAGGGGCAACAAAAGACTGGGAAAGTTGAGGAATGCTAAAAAAACACCTGTTTGGAACTTTTTACAGGTGAACAGATTAATAGAAACTGGTGAGTATCATGATTGGGTATAAAAGTAGCATCCAAAAGGCCAAGGGTGGGGCGAGAGTCACCACTTGGTGAACAACTACTCAAGCAACTAGTCCAACAGTTTGAGAAAAATATTTCTCAACATATGTTTGCAAGGACTTTTGATTTCATCATCTACAGTCCATAACATCTTCAAACGATTCAGAGAATCTGGAGAAATCGCTGCACACAAGTGGCAAAACCAAAAACCAACATTGGATGCCTATAAACTTTGATCCCTCAGGTAGCGCTGGATTAAAAACATCATTCTGTAAAGGATATTATCCACTTCAGAAACCCACTGTCAGTTAACACAACTCCTCACTACATCTACAAGTGCAATTACTCTACCGTCAAATGAAGTTGAACATCATGAAAGAATGGGAAGGAATTCCACCTACAAAGCTTTAGCAGTTAGTATCGTCAGTTCCCAAATGCTTATTGAGTGTTGTTCAAAGGAAAGGTGATGTTACACAGGGGTAAACAAGTCCCTGTCCCAGCCATGCTGAAGGTGTAAAAGACATCAAACGCAAAATTAGTGAATATTTGGGAAAAAAAAAAAGTCTATCAGTTTGAACATTAAATATCTCATCTATGCAGTGTATTCAATTGAGTATTAGTCAGAAATGATTGTATTCTGTTTTTATTTACATTTTACACAACGTCCCAACTTCATTAAGTTAAGGTTTGTAAATAGTTAAACTAGATTTAATGAGCTACACACATTATTAAGCCATTTTTCATCTTGATGAGAAGAGTATTTGCCGATTATAAAAATCTGTTTTCTTGCATTTGTTTTATCAGAAGTATTCAGAGCGGTTCTGCTTCAGAAAAGATGTCTGTGGGTGTTGTCATTTATCCCGGTCATGGTCACCGCGAGCTTGAGCCAAGAGAAAACTGGACCTGTTTGTTTTCTTAAAGACATTTCAACTATTCTCCAAAATGCTTCTTCAGTTTTAAAAGGAAACTTAACCAGTACAACAGCCTTATGTATCAAGCTTTATCTTAATAAAAGGGTTTCACAGAAACACAGTTAAACACTTCTTCCTTGCAAGGAACAAAACAACAACAAAGATTTCCCATAATTATCTTCACCACCTGTGAGCCATAGCAGACAACTTAAGCTGCACTTTTCACTTTACATGCATCATTATTCAGTCACTTAACAAGTATTCAACCACTTAGCAGGTTATTTAAGATGAGAGATTCATGATATTTTCCTCTGCTCTAGCTTTGCCGGCTCTGCCCTGCATGAGTACTGTGCTCTTGCTTTCAATCCTCTACTGCCCCAGTTAGGGATGTTTCGGGCACAACCATTGTAGATTGAAGCTGAGCAAGATGAGCAAGATGGACCTGTCTGATTACAGACGTTCAATCAGGCACCTGCTGCACAAACTTTGTTTTTCAATGTCAACAACATCAACCACTCTTGATATTCATGGCTGAATGCTTCTTAAAGGTGCTTGTTGGTGTTATTTTAAGGTATTGGGTGTGTATTGGCAAGAATCTGGTGATGCAATAAGTATCACAATACATTAGGGGCAATACCACATATCACAATAGATCATATTTTTAAACAAGGCAATACATTACAACTTTGACCTACTTGTATACCCTCAGGCTATTTTGCTATCTGATAACTGGCTACACATGCACATCTTCAAACCCAGCATCCACCTGTAGGCTCAGCATTTGAGACACTATCTAATCACTCCTCAAATTTCACAAGTAAAATAAATCTGTAAGGAGTGATGAGGTCGGAGCCTACACCACAAACTACATTCTACTACTGCAATAAATGTTTAGGTAACACTTCATTGTAGGATCACAAAATTCACACAGACTAGCTGCTTATTGGCACCAAATATCTTCAGTTTTTATGGTGTGTGCTCAAAAATTGTACGAGATTGATTTTTAGGAGAAGTGACGGCCCTAGACCATACTAACTAAGAGTAATTATTGGAGAATAAATATGTTTGTGTTACTACAAACTTAAAAGCCTTGTTAAGGAAAAATAATTAATCTCATCATTCATCTAAAACAACTTCTAAAGCAGTAACCGAATTGCAGTAATTAGGTGTGTACTTGCTGTACATTATGGTCATGTAGAATTAGTGACTAGATAGCCCTTATTTTTGGGTAATAATCTACTCGTTAGCTTGCTAACAGGCAGCTAGTTAGTGTGAATATGATGACCTAAAAATATAGTGTTAGCCTGTCGAATGACCACTTAGCTTGAGATTACACTAATGTGTTGGCAACCCTCAGTTAAAATACTTAAAAAAGGAAATTTTGATCAAATTTCTTCTTGTTTGTAATTTCCTGATATTTAGCAGTGACTCTTGGGCCAAATGCAGCCTTCAAGCTGCCAGTTTTCCACCTCTTGCCTTAGCTTTTGTCCTAATTATGTAGTTTAAATTTGCCTTTTAGAAAAAAAAAACCTGTTAATTATTAATTTTGGTGTAACTGAAAGCACTGTCCAGGGTTCATTATTGATCTATTTTCAGTCTGGGTTACATCACTGGGTGTGAGCAGAGATGATCTCAGAATGAAATCAGCATTTGGAGAAATTTAAAAGCTACAGAAACCTCAGTGATAAAAAGGCCTTGCTGACTTTCTAGCAGCCCGAGAGGAGATAAAGTGGCAACAGCGAAAAGTAAACAGTCGACTCTTGGAAAAGGTCAAATTTCATGGACTTGGCCACTCACGTCGGGGTACTCTTTGACAGGCACATAGAGCTTCTCCTGCAGCTGAGCCACGGGCCCGATGGCCTCGGGGAGCTCCTCCATGTCCCGCCCGTTGAACATACCACCATTCACTGTGTCGTTGTACATGTCTTTGCGTACCCTGCCGATTTCTAGAGGACACACAGAGAAAGAGAGAGAGAGAAAAGTCGGGTCAATTTAGCAGAGGACGTCCAGAAATGTCAACGAGGGTCAACAAGTGTCATGTTCCCTCCGTGCGTCTGTTTTTTAGGGATGATGACTCACTGTCACAGAATTACAGGAGGCGCTGAATGTGACAGCAGAGAGAGAGACAATCAGACAGACAGGCAGAGAGACAGTCACAAACATTCAGCACCACAATGTAGAATCTGACCGCTCAATGCTTTTCAATCAGGGCTCCTCTATTACACATGATTTCTCTCTTTTCTGCTTCTTTCTCTGACACAGTTCGACAGACACACACAAACACGCGAACACACATCACTCTCATTCTTTAAAAATAAACTTACGTGTCATTCGAGGTCACTGTAACCTACTAACCACATCTGTGTTTGTCAAGTTTAGCTGCAGGCCAGTTATTCAACCACTCTTAGAAAGTAGTTTGTTGATCTATGAACAGCTTTGTCCAAGAAGCAGAACATCTTCACGTATATTAGTGGTTCTCAATTACTCTTTGTCTTCCCCCCCTCAAGATTGACATATTTTCATGGCCCCTGTTCCCATCACCAGTTCGTGAGGTCATGTAGGAAAAGTTGATATTTGTCTAAACACATAAAAGCATAAAAACACAAATTTATCCTTTAAAGGTCCCATGTCCTGGCATGTTTGGCTGTTAAAATCATGTCTTTGGTGTCTATTAAGCAAGGATTTGATTTACGTTAATTTAAAAAAATGTAGAGGATCCGATGCAGCTCTTCTTCCCTCCCCTTTAGAAATGCTCTGGTCTGAAGGTGTGGGGAGGCTACAATGATGATCTCTGTGCTGATTGGCTGCCCAAATAATGTCTGATGGGAGAGGGGAGGAGGGGGTACATGCACAGAACAGACTTTCAAAACAGTCATGACTTTAATGAGCAGAAAATACACATGTAGGCGGAGGCTGTATAGCTATGACATCATAAACCCCAGGAAGTGAACAACTGAGCGTTTAAAAGAGGCATTTTCTTTAAAGGCATAGGGTATTTCTTCATGAACTGAGAGTTTAGTAAAAGATATCTTGTTCCTCTGCTCCCAAAGCCCCACTCCAACAACACTAAAAGCAAAGAAAATTGATTTTGCAGGACATGGGACCTTAAAGTCAGTGACCAAACACAGTAATCATTGGTATGTATTTGACATTTTTATTTCCACACCTGAATTAAACTTAATATTCTAACCCCATGCTATCTTTAAAAAAAATAAAAACAACAAACTGGTACTTCACAAACGCAATTTGGACAACATTAACCAAGAAGACCAGTGTCAAAAGAAAGCGTAATGGACAATGTCTATATTGCAATGATAGGATAAAGACAAAATTATCAAATGTTAAAGTAACAAATGTTCAAGTCTGAAGAATTGAACTCTCCATGGTTTAACGTCTTTTTTTTGTAGCTGTAACGTAATTTTGTGAAAAACTGTGAAAATAAAGAATACATAAAACAAATTTACATATTAACCAAATAAACCCAACAGAAACCACTTGTTATACAGCCCACATTATTTTTTAAATAAATCCCACCCCTAACAGGGTAGATGACCAATCACAGTGCAGAATTTTGGATTGGCATCTGGAATGGCGAATCAAAATGTCAGGCCCTAATTTAGCCATGCCCCTGCCAAGACAAGTTGTGGCCCCCCCTTTGGGCTTGCGCCCCACTATTTGAGAAACACTGATGTATACACAGTAAGGTTGCTAACTTTCCCAATAGTCTGATACTTAATCTGTAGAATCTCTTTTTTCTTTTATTGATTTTGTTGTAAAAGTTACAAAAGTTCTTCAGCTCTACACTCATCATATTAACTCAAAGCTGCCGCAGGTGAAAGAGAGCACTGGTTAAACTGTGTTGTGTCTTGGCCGCCAGAAGTTACATTAAAATGTGTCTTTTTAACCAGTTCTTAATGTGACTTTTACAGTTTTGTTTTATCATTATTCATGCTTTAAGGATGTTTTAACAGCTAGTGACATCAAGAGACTCGATCTGGTTTAAAGTATGCCTGAATTTACCTACGGTTGCTTCACATATATCGATAAATTTTATAGTAAAATCATATAGAGACAAATTGACTAAAATGATCAAATTTAGTGGAAGTTTTTCACAAACACGGCATCACTAGCAAACATTAAAAACAGCTTAATCATATAAAAAATTTCCTGTCATCTGAAGTCTGTAAAATAAGCTTGTAGCTGCTCCCACTGTGTGAGCGAATGCAGTCATAAGGCAAGACTCTCAAATCTGTCAGAAATCCATCTGAACAGTCTGGTACACCTGACTGGATCATGGGCATGTGCACCTTAAACAACACATGACAAGTGACACACAGTCTGAGTAAAATCCACCCCAACTCCAAGACCAGTAATAATCAAATATGAGGTCAGAATCACCTTACAATCACAGTGTATGCCAAACTTTATACGATTACTATTTTTGTCACCATGGCATCAAAATATAACCTTGTGCAGCAGCTTTATCCACCTGATTCAAGTGCGTAAGAAAGCAGACCCATCTTGCCAAGCTCCAATCTACAATAGTCATGCTTGGCCTAAAGCGGCACGGCCCAGTTCGCATCCTTTAGAGCAGAAAGGAGTGGGAGCGAGACGACGGCAGGAAGTGACTGCTCTTAGAGAGATTAGCATAGATGCTAACAGCTTCAGTAGAAACTTTATCAGATCTGGACCACATTTCTTTATTAAATAAAAAACAACACTGAAAGCATTTCTCAATAGAAAGGATATTTTCACACCATTTTCAGCATATTTCATCAGGAGTTTGTTTTACAAAGTGGTTAATGTTTTGTGTTTTACACCGCAGCATTAGTGCGGTTACGTTATCTGATTGGCCTCTAATGAATGTGATTGATGGAACAATCATCCAATCAGCTTGTTTTTGAAAGGTTTTACCCATTCTCAAGCATTTTTTATGGGCTGTTTCCCAGATGAACTGGGGAAATATATTGAACGGTTCATCTGGTGCGTAAGGTTAATCAAAATGACCTACACTAGTCTATTCTTAGTATTGTCTCTAAAAGCTTATTCACAAGGGTTGTAAGAAATAACCAATACAACAATATATTGCTATATTTTGCAGCATAATGCTGTATTGATATTCTATTGCCCAGTATATATATATTTTTAATATAATAATTGATAGAAATGTGGCCTTTTTTTGGTATTGTAGCTCAGCCTTCGGTCACTAGTTGGCCTAATGCATTAAGCCATTTCACTCTAAGCGTCTCTCTTACATTCATTTTTTATTTCCATAAATGGGACAGACAACAAAGTTGTACATATAAGAAGATACAAGTTGTGAATATTCATGTGTGCTTCAAATAAAACTGAATAGAAACTGTACTTTTATCATAACACCTGTTATGAACTGGTGCTATACAAATACAGATTAATTGATTGATTGAATATGTTATTGTTTGCTTTTATTACTATTAAAAACATTCAAAAGTATTAAGTGAAAAATGTGATATCACCCTGCTTAGAATAGTATTATGATATCATGCAACATCATATTGCCACCCCTGCATTAAAGTTCATATTATATCACCAGATTCTTGCCAGTACACACCCCTATTATTCACACAGTCATCTTTAATGTGAATGTTCTCAGAGGAGTAATGGGAAGGCACAGGAATCTTCCCACTGTGTTGACATCAGAGGCGTTATAGAAGTGAGACATGATTGGTGCAGCTGTTGGGAGACTGTAGAGGTGTGTGTGCATTTCAATCAATCAATCAATCAATCTTTATTTGTATAGCGCCAATTCATAACAAGTGTTATCTCAAGACACTTTACAATAGAGCACAAAACTCTTCATATTATGGATACACATATATGCATAGATACATATATACATATAAAAATACACATATACATATATATACAAATATATACATCCAACACCCAACATAACTCTGTGTGCATAGGGATCCCCTGCTGTGCAATAACAATGCCATAACACAAGATGAATCAACAGATGGGGTTACACCACTGCAGAATCAACCTGAGACTCTTACGGTTTAATGACAGCAGAGTATTTCACAGACATGAACTATGAAAAGGATGTCAAGCATTCTGGTGTCCTGACAACCTTTTGACATCAGGTCCACATTTTGAAGCAAGTCATAAAAGGTCTTGATAATATATTTACCTCTGCAAAGGAGGTTATGTTTTTGGGAGGGTTTGTTTGTCTGTTAGTGAGTTAGCAACATTACTCAAAAAGTTATGGACGGATATTGATGAAATATTCAGGGAGTGTCCGGATTGGGATAAGGAACAAATGATAAGATTTTGGAAGCGATCCGGATCTCCGTCTGGATCCAGGAATTTTTTAAAGGATACTATAACATTGGGAGATAGGGCCATTTTTGACATTTGTGCATATAACTCAACAAATACAGTATATCAAAGACTGATCCGGATAAAGGAATAATTCCGGATACTATGATCCAGAATATAAAAAAATAGGGGACCTTTGGAATTTTAATCATAGGAAGAGAACAAATGAAGCTATAAACACGCAACAAACACCATGAAATAGCCAAGGCATTGTGGAATTTGGAAGGTGCCAACGGATTCGCTGTATCTTCAAAAGCCAGGGAGCTAGATCCAGAAGAAAACCGCCATTAAGGAAAATTCGATTTTTGTGAATAACTGCTGAACTAACGTTGATATCATTATGAATTCAGTTGCCCATGGTATGTTTTCATGGTCAAGGAACCTAAAAATGTAGTCAAAATAAATGTGGGACTAATATTTATGGTGCAAATGACAAATAGGGGGAACTGTGGTGCTTGGCAGAGGTCTGCACTCTCCCAGTGCTTTCTAGTTAAATATGTTTTTGTGCAAAACTACCAAAATATCTAAATGACAGTGATTTGAAAGCTGCAAATTCTCCCTTTTATTTAAGTACAATGCTGCAATAATAGTACATATGATATCCAACTGTGCATGTTCACAAACAATATAAACAATTAGCATCAATCATTAATCATAATATGATTCATGACCCTGAAAACCCACACCCAGCACTCAGAATCATGTTGATATCATTATTAGTTAGACAGTTATTGAGCAAAAGCGATCATTCACCAATAGCGGTTATCTGGATCACCACCAAAATCTAATCATTTTTGAGTTGGGCCATTACCAACATCTCCTAAAAGTTTCAGCCAAATATGTCCAGTTGTTTTTGCGTAATCTTGCTTACAAACAAACAAACATAAAACAAACAAACAGAGCTAATTATGCTTATTGATTCAACTCAATTCCCTCCTAAATTAGTGTGGATTTTATGTGGAAAAGTAAGCCTACACAGGTTTTCTGTTACAACACTGTCAAACACACGACACCCTGATAATTACTGACAACAAACATTTCACCAAGATGCTAAATCACTTGGCCACAGGAATTGCAGGTTGCACGGTAAGAGTTATTTTGTGTCAAACTATTCCATTAATCTTTGCCTTCTGTCTGCCGTGGTAACTCCCTTGACTCCTTTGTTGCTGTTTGTGTTGACTGCCTCTCACCAGAGCTTGACTTCATTTATTTGTAAAGTTTGCAGAGCAAAGCTGGAGGAATTATTAATTGGAGATTGTTGAGCATTGTACTGATTCCTCAAACTAGATGAACCCTATCCTTGATTTTCAACTTTATTTAGAAGGGGATATAGTCAATTTTGGTTTTTCTTGCAAATTTCCAAATTACTTTATTGCATCATCTTGAGTAATTAGTTAATTTCCACAGAATGTATTTGCTTGTGAATATTTCTGGATAATAACCTATATTAACCAGACCACGTGCATGATATCAAAGTTAAAAGTAAAATACAGTTACTTATATGTCAGATGTATTGGCTGCAATTTTACCTTAGGAGGTGGTTCTGGCTCCTGAGGAACCACCTGCTCCAAGAATTCATGCCCTTAAACAATCCAACACACAAACACGGAGGAAAATAAAACCAAAATGTCATTACCTTGAATTGCCTCATTTTATCAGAACATTGCCGATAACCAGTAGAGTTGCCCATCTCTACATTCAAAAGGGGTTTGATCCCCTCCAACATGCTGATGTTGATGTTCTTATGTGTTGATGTGTCCTTGGGTCAGATATTCAATCCTAATTCGTTCCCACTGCTGCGTCAGTGGCATGTAAATGTGTATGAATGGATTAGTTAATACAAGTGGACACTTAGCATAGCCTCCTCTGCCTTCAGCATGGGAATATGGAGTGAATGGTTATGTCCCTAAAATACATCAACACTGATTTACATTATGTGCCCACAATGCATTAACGATCCACATGCAGTGACGACATGCAATCAGAATTTGCTTGTGCCCTTCTTATGTGAATAAAATGTGCTCAACTTAGTGCAGCTCTGCACTGTTTGGGACTACCTGCTTCAGTTTGCATTACAGTCTATACTTTCAGCCTCTTAAAGGTAGGGGGAGTTACAGCATAGCTGAATGAAACTGCAGGGACAGCCTCACAACAGCAAAAGAGGAAATAGAGGTAACAGAGCTGCTGTCTCCCTCAACTTGTGGCTTTTTCCATCACAGAGATGGCTACAAGCAGTGAACCACACACCATTACGAGCAGAGAAGTTTGGGAAGACATACAGCACTACAAGGCAGAAGATTTCCCTTCCATGGTGGCTAGCCCTGACTCGCTAAGGCAATGCGCGGACTGTTCAGTGCTCAGCAGTGTCTCTGAGTTTTTAGTCTTGGCTAAGCTCACTGCAAACCTCATCAGAGGTAATTTGTAGACTTGGATGGGGGGGTCTAGGTCCAGATCAGGGTGGCCCAACCCTTAAAAAAAGACACACACTATATATATATTAGGGATGCATGATATTATCTGACCAATATCAGTATTGGTGGATATTTGCCTACAAAGTTGATTATCAGTATCGGCAGATATAAACATTTTTGCCAATATTTAAAGAGATTTTGACTATAAAAACTGGTCATAAATATCCCACATATATGCTTTAATATTGGCAAAATGTACAATTGTACCATAACATCTACTTTCATAAATCAAAAGGATCTTTATTAAAGAAAAAAAATGTTGTTTTTCATGCTTTACATCTGTTTCTAACACAAATGGACCGTAACCATGATGGAAACAGGTCAATTTTAGTTAAGTTAAGACTTTGTGACCTTGACACCAGATCAGTATTAGTATCAGCAATAATGAGTTTGGGAATATCTGCCAATTGGATATCGGGACAAATTTAATATCATGCATCGCTAATATATACATATATATACACTGCTCAACAATTTTATGAGACCACCACTCAATGTAAGTGTTATGACACGTCTGCCCTCAATCAACAGCGCTGGTAAATACCAAAATCATTTTTATGTTTCTGTAAATGTTAATACACCAGAAGCTCTTTAACTGAAATTATATTTCAAAGCTAGAATATAATTATTATTATCCATGAAATTTCACACTGTCTGTTTTACAAAAAAAAAGTAAAAGTATATTATGACTTTTCTAAAAGATGTCAGAATAAAGTTATTCACTTGCATTGCTGAACAGAAAAAATAGTTCCCGTGGTTGAATGTTCTGCTTGATTGATTTCAGACTTCTCAGAGAAGTCCAGTAAGCGGCTCAAATCTATGTATAAAAAGGTGAATTCAGTTTGAAATCCATCATTCCTGCTCAAAATGTATGCCCACAGTAGCATTTTCTGTTTTAAACAAACTTTTGAGAGATTTCTAAAATACTTATGTTTTCTTATTTTTATGACAGGTGGTCTAATCAGTTTGTTAAGCACCATATATATGTACTAGAAATGAAGCTTAAGTAGCTCTTCTCCGTTCTGTGAATAAACTGTTTGCAGCTTTAGGTTGAAAATGTGATCCTATTTATATTTGTAAGCTTAAATATTTTCAGTACTATTAAATGAAAGTCTTTGTAGTATCAAATTATAATATGGTATTCTTTTTTTGGTATTGGAAATGTATTAAAGTATCATTTTAAGATAACCTTTCACTCAGACTACATCTATGTTTTATACAATCGTTTCAAACAACAGATTGCTTAAAAACCATGAAAAACACAAATACTTCAGCTCTACTAACATATCAAATGCCAGAAACTCTCCCACTGGTGACAATCTTTGTAATTTCTGCTTAATAGAAGTTGAGGGACGTTCAAATATTTGTCCCAAGTTTGTCACAGAACCCTCATCATAAATGAGACTGTTTGTCAGCCTGTCTGCTTGTTGTCTCAATGACCGATGCTAGCCTCTGATGCCTTTGTAATGACACGCTAGCACTATAATAACCAACTAGTGCAGCACACAGACACATACGCAGCACATGCACACACACACTGCCCCCCTCTCTGCTTGAACTCACACACACACAGCAGAATAACTGCCTTGAGGCACAAATATCATCTGACCTAAGCGAGCTGACAGGCATGTCTCCCTGCACTCAGAGTGATAAGTCTGACCGTAATAACTACAGTAGGACACCATAATTACAGCCGCAGCTACGGTGACAATGATGATCCTCTAATAACCTATTCAGACCCGATACGCTCCAAAAGTGACTATTAAAAAAACGCTCTCATACACAAACAAATCTGCACAGACAAGCAGGGCTTTGGTCACCCTTTAGCAGAGACAAGGAGCAACTCGCTGGAGGAAAACAAGAAGTGAAAGAAGAACAAGAGAGCTAAAAGAGTGAAAGATAAAGAGGGGGGGCTGTGGAGGGCCTTATCGTACCACTTCTACTTCTTGTGGGTTTAAATATAGACAAGACTCCACTGCTACATATGCAAGAAACACGGAACCTGACAAAATGTGACTGGCAGGGTATCACTGCGCCACACAAAGTTTCTGGTGGTCTGTCGCTGTCCTCATACCTCAGGCAGAAGACACCACTGTGCTGGAAATGGGCACGGTACAATGCCTTTCATTCTGAACGTAGGTGTCACTTTATCATGTGTGAGGGATGAGTGCGCTCAGCTGTCAAGTCTTCAACATTAACGCGGCTGGAGATGTTAAGTTGACCTATTTGTCCGGCTCTAGAGGTCGTCCGGTATGTGGACAACCTTGCTTTGTCATGAGACTTGTCACAAATTCAGGACCTTGGTGATCCTTATGGGCAACAACAGTAGCAACAACAACAACCACAGGCCTTGGCAGCTAATGACGACTGATAGAGGAAATGCTGAGGGAGGAAACCTAGAAGAGCTAAGTTTAGCGTTATTTAATGTGCAAACAGTATCACATCTGTTGAGATGAGTAAAACATGGTCGATCTTGGTTCACTGGTTTCTGAAGAAGTACTGGGTGCCCAACAATGGTGGTCACGATAATGGAAATGCTGGCTCAAGCTAACTGTAGGCTTATATAAAAACAAAGAGGTGCAGTTGATTTGGTCCAAAACAAAAAATCATGACTCTTGATGGGATGAGAACTGAAGTCCAGCCACCTCGCAATAAAGTATCTGCTTCATATAGTCTACTCCTAAAATTGAAGCAAAGCATCGCCATTATTCATAAACATTGTATTGATGCTATTGATACTATATAAAGCATGGACTTAGCTAATGTGATGACACCCACTTGCGTCTCAAAAGGTGTTGAAAAGTCCAACAGTTGTGGCCTCCAATTTAGAAATGCTATCTCCAGCTAAATGGGACAATGACCGCCAGCCACTTTGGGCAGACAGCTCGACTCCCACTGATTTAACATCTGACATGTGTCTTTATCTAATCACCTGACAAACACCCAGACAACAAGTGGTCTATTTAGACTGCAAGATTTCCAGTTAGTTTCTCTGCTCTGCCAGCTCTGCCCGTCATCAGAACTGCACTTGTGATTTCCACCCTCTACCACCCTAACATCCAAGTTCAGACTCCAACAGAGAGTTTAAGACTGTCTCACAGATCCTCAAAGCCTGCATGGCGAATAAATCCTTAAGAAATAAAAATAAATACCAAACACACAATGTTTTGCTGCTGCAATAAATGTTTCAACCAAACACAAGCATGACTTGAAAAGAAGAACTCCCTAGCACCTTATATATCTTTTTGTACATATTTTTGTTCTTACTAAGCTAAACTGGGCCCTCTATATTTATCTCAAAAGCACGTCTGCAGTCCATTCTAAATGTATTATTTGTCTTTGCACATTCTATTCTTTTTTTTTATTTTTGGGACATGTTGCATATATTTCAGCATGATTTTGAATATTTCCTGTATTTTTTAATATTGTTATTTTCATAAACATAACTACTGCATCAACAGGTGGAGAGAAACAATTTTTCAAAACTTTCTGTATGTCTTGAACATACAGCAAAAATTAACTATATAAAAGTGACTTTGATTTATTAGCAAAAATGGGAAAATGGCCCTATTGCACAATGATAACTTAAAAAAAAAAATCTTGGAACTGGATCCAGATCCAGATTCAGATCACCATTAAAATCTTATCACTTCTTCTGTGACCAAAATTCCATAAAAATTTAATCAACCTAGTGGAGATCTTTTTGAGTTCTCTTGCTTCAGTCAATGAAACCAATAACCCTCTTTGACTGAAGTAATTTCTGCACTATCGAGATCATAACTGTTTGTTGTGCCAACATATACACGTTTACTTCTGCTGTCAAGTGAGCAGTTTAATATAGACTGTAATGATGTTTGTTAAAGTTTTGGAGAAAGCCTCAAGTGGACATTTTAGGAACTGCAGCCTTATGAACTGTAAGGTGGCCTTGTCAGATACACCGAAGCTAAAAAAAAAAAAGAACCATTTGTAGAAGTATACAACAAATACATAAAAAAACAATACTTGAGTACTAAAAGACAAGATTTTTCTGTGTCAGTAAAAGAATATGCCACTGACTGGGAAACAGATACTAGAAAAGGAACTGATATCTGTTACAGACTGAAACAGGATAAATCAGGTATGCTAGTAAATGAATGGTGAAGCCCCACAAGAATGACCTTGTATTTTTTAATAACCACTTACAACTGACAAACCACAACTCTGTGACATTAGCAGAGTTCAAATTGATAAAAGCCTTGAAGAAAATCTGTAAATCAGTGTTTTCCTCCACTTCCATGTTCATTATGTCAATCACACTTAGGGGCACTAGTGCAATTTTAATTATCAGATCAATATCGGGCAGTGAAAAACATTATTAGTACTTCTCCAATATAGATGGGTTTATTGTAGCTTCTTTTTACATGGAAACTGAGTATACACTTTAAATTTCAGAGAACAAATTAGAATTAATAATTATTCTGGCTAAAGTAATACATAAATGAGCTTTCTGGTCCCTTTTTGTGTTTGGTTTTTGTTTGTAAGGTAAGCAGGGGTAAACAGGAAGTTGTTTAAAGAGGACATATCATAAAATAATCCTTTTTTTAGTATTTCTGCATGTGTATTTGGGTAATCCAAGTACCTACTACCGTACAAACTATCAATCCAAGTCCTTTAAGTTTTGTTTATGGTCCAAACATGTCTGAAAACAGGGATTCTCATGGTTTGTTTTGTATCCCTTTTCAGGATGAGAGGACGCTCATGTGTATTTAAATGTGTAATGATGGCTTAAAGAGGGTTTAAAGCTTCTCCTGATGGCTAATATGAATTATAATTTAAACAAAGCATGGCAGAGATGTTTCATTTAGATCACAGATGACTTTGTTAAAAGCAGGAAACTTGTATAGGTCTCCTATACACCCAAAGATGGGATCCACAATGAAAGTAGTTTTGTTACGAGTGAAGTTCTAATGCTGCCATGTTGGTTTTCTGGAGCCAGGCGTTATCATATTTGGCTGAGACTGTAGTACTAGGAAAGTGCACGGATTGGAAAACACCAAAATGTCAGTTTCACAGTTCGTGCATGTGGCTCAATTATTAGATGAAGAATATGATAGTCACATGAGTGAGATTCAATTAGTTGTCATTTCTGACGAACACTGTGTTTTCATCAGACTAAATGAGCCAAAAGAGTTTGAAGAAAGTACCCTCCTTGAAGCTTGCCTCTGAGTCGCCCTCGAGAGAGCGGCAGATGAAAGGATCTACACGTAACTCTGCACGGAGCGCCTGCAACAGCTGTGTGGATGTTTAGCAGAAGCCAGCAGTGCCCGTGTGGCCCTCAAAGTGACCACACCTCTACAAGATCAAACTTAAGGGCTCATTGATTGAGGTAAGTTATGAAATTAAACCCTGTAAAATCTCCATGGGATTTAAAAGTATCTAGAGTCAAAGTATTTTTGTACCATGTAGATATAATTTTGTTAAAGTTGTTAATCTGAGCATTTTAATATGGGACATCATAGGGCGGGTGATATGACCTAAAAAAATGAAATCCCTGATTTTTTTTCCACAAAACACGATTTACGATTTTAATCAAGTTCTTCTCTCTCTCAAAAAAAAATCTAAGTTACACAAACATTACATAAATCAAGTTTTGCCTTTATGTTATCAAAATATGTTCCAAAACTAAACAGACTTTCCCTCTTATAGATAAAATGCATGCTGTAATATTTTCATAAAATTTTGATTATTTAGTAGGGAGGCCTGTCTACATAAACACTGAAGGATAAGCTGTTTTCACAGTATAGTAACATGGGACCATCTGATCCAACATGTAATTGGAGTAAGTTGAGTATAAATATCTAGATTTTTCATTTTTAAATCTTCTGCAGAAATAAATTCGAATGAATCGATTTAATCGATATACTGCCAAGCCCTAAGCGACTGATTCACTTTTGGAGTCTGCCTCAAGGGGCAATCAAAGGAACTGAACTTTAAGCATCTGCAATTGCCAACTAAAGGCCAGAGGGTGAACTACACTGTAAAAAAAAAGTGTCCCAAATATCTTTTGAATATTTACTAATGAAAACCAATATTACACAATACAATACAGAAACAGTATCATGCTGTAAAATATTGCAATTGGAATATTGATATTTTATTACAGCCCTATTTTAAAAAGTTCAGTTTAATATAACATGATCTCACTTGCTGGTCGTGAAGAGATCATATTTTACCTCAACTTCGGTTCATATTTTTCACTTTTGATGACAGCTTAAATATGCTCACAGCTACACATGCTATGTAACCTGATCCACCTCTTTTCTCACTCTGCTCTGTTGGAACTAATGTTACTTTGAGGTCCCCTTCCCCAGGTGGGCCCTGTCTGTTCTGATTGGCTCACTGGTCGGTTCAGCCCTTTTTAGTGCCATTTTCAACAGCTCTGCATTCCCACCAAGGCCCATTACAATTGCCACCTCAAGCTAGGGGGCCTGAACTAGTGAACTAGTTTATTTGAGGGGCAATGGGAATCAGCCGTTTCATACAGCTACAGGCGCAGTTAAGGAGAGGGAAAAGTCAAAATGCCACAGACTTTTTTGCCTTATACATATCAACCCCAGTTCCAATGAAGTTGGGACATTGTATAAAGCATAAATAATTACAGAAAACAACTATTTCAAACCCTTTTCCCCTATATACAATTGAATACACTTAAAAGACAATATATTAAATGCTCAAACTAATACATTATATTGTTCAAATTCACTCATTTCTTATATTTGTTGTATACCTTTACGTTCCAAGAAAAGCTGAGACAAGGGCATGTTTACCACTGCGTTGAATCACGTCCTTTTAAAAGCACTCAATTAGAGTTTGGGAACTGAGGACACTAACAGTCTGAGGTCTTCATTGTTGTCTTTTGTGCTTCATAGTGCGCCACACATTTTCAGGGGCCGGCGGGCCGGTCTAGTTCCTGCACTCTTGTACTGTGAAGTCACCCTGTTCAACACGTGCAGAAGGTGGCTTGTCATCGTCTTGCTGGAATAAGCGGGAACATCTCTAAAAAGGATGGCAGCATAAGTTTCTCAAAAACCTGTATGTACCTTTCAGCATTAATGGTGCCTTCACAGATGTGCAAGTTACCCATGCCATGGGTACTAACACACCCCCATACCATCACAGATGCTGGCTTTTGAACTTTGCACTGATCACAGTCTGGGTGTCTTTTCCTCTTCAGCTCAGAGGACAGAATAACCATGATTTCCAAAAATAATTTGAAACGTTAACTCGTCAGACCACAGCAGACTTTTCCACTTTGCATCAGTTCATTTTAGATGAGCTCAGGCCCAGATAAGTTGGTGGCATTTCTGGGTGTTGTTGATATTTGGCTTTGGCTTTGCATAGCAGAGTTTTAACTTGCACTTGTAGATGTGGTGACAAACTGTGTAACTGACAACAGTTTTCTGAAGTGTTCCTGAGCCCACGTGGTGACATCCTTTACAGAATGATGCCAGTTTTTAATGTTCTTGAACCACTGGACTATTTGCTCACACAGTTGTTCACAAAGTGGTGAACTTTGCCTCATCCTTGTTTGCCTAGACCCAATCATGATGCTCGCCTGTTTCCAATTAACCTGTTCACCTGTGGAATGATCCAAACAGGTATATTTTTTAGTATTCCTCAACTTTCCCAGTCTTTTGTTGCCCTTGTCCCAGCTTTTTTTGGAACTGTTGCAGGCATCAAATTCAAAATAAGTGAATATTTAAAAAAAAAAAGGCGTCCCAGCTTCATTGGAGTTGGGGTTTGTAGATGTAAGTCTATCATGTGGAAGAGACACACTAAAGGGCAAATAAAACTCTCAAAAGCATAACATGAAAAACTGTATTTCATTTAAATTGTTGATACTAACCATCATACTGCAGCTCAAGCATACTTATAAAATCCTATTTTCCGTTTTCCAGTGACAACGAACAGGAATAAAAAAGCAAGCTGACACTTGTTGCTGTTCTCTGCTCCCTAACATGTTGAAAACGAGAAACTGAAGTGCACTGATTGATCGGACAGACAGCACGTCTCAAATCCAATATTTACCACTGTGACATGCTGTCGCTCCTGTTCAGGGATGGGCTGCAGCATTCACATAAGCCTGCGCATTAGGTCACTGAGAAAGACTAACAACTGTCTGTTTGTTCCCATCACCAACTGCACCAGTGTGTGCGTCTCAATAAGCATGTGTGCGTCCATGTAAGAGTGTGCGTGTGTTACAGGGTTACAGCTCATCTGCTCCTTCCAACAGAGTCAAAATGTGACATAAAAGTAATGAGATGTTCATTCACATGTCTGCATTTATGGCTGTGTTTCATTTAGTTTTATTGTGGAAGTCTCTCACAGCTCTCTGGAGGAATTTAATGAGGAGTAATACAACAATGCAAGTGTTTAAAAATTAATCTGATGCATCGTTCAGCGCTGGAGAAAGAGCATTAGTGATGTTACCATAGAGTTGATGAGGAATTCCTGCAGTTAATAACTTTTTCAATTATGGGAGTCAATAACTGTTACTTTTAGGGCCATCAAATTTAATGTCTGTGGTAATAAAGAAAAGATGGGAGTCATGTTCTCTGTTGTATGACTAGGGCAGGGCAATATATTCAGTTTTTAAATATACTTTTATATACAAACAGACTTAGATGACATTTTCAGGAAATGTTAGTGGTGGCACAAAGAAGAGGTGGTTAGATTTTGGGGGTGATCTGAATTTTGTTAAAGGATATGTTACCATCGCAAGATAGAGCAAATAATATCAGAAATGCCTTGGCAGAAGGTCATACTCTCAGAGCACTTCTAGTTAACATTTAAAATCATTAAATATCGCACGAAATCTCATCGGCGCCGACGAAACTGCAAGAATATGTTCCCAACAGTCCGTCTTTCCTTGCCAGTTCCACCTACTATTCCAAACATTAGCAACATATTTGTGCAACCTAGACAGTTCATTTGTATTTGTACTTTTTGAAAATGTGGCATGGCTTTTTATCAAACAACAATGAATCCTATCATTTTAAGAAACTCAGTACTGAATGAAAAGTATCAGAGATGTTGACCATTTTAATACCAACATACTGTTTTGGTACTGATGTGCCTCAAGGCTCTGTACTTGGTCCCCTTATTATTCTGCACTGCAGTTTTGACTATAATTAATATAACATTTGGTAAAAGGTACAATGAACAATAAAAAGGTTTGGTTTTTTTTGATCCCACCAATATTTTATAATAATGGAGATTTTATCATTTTGAGACATACAGTATTTAGGAAAAATGGCATCTTCTATATAGGCCTACATAAATGTTGCCAGTATTCTTCTACAATTTAGACAGTGCAGAGAAATTTGTTGACAATTCCTACAATTCTTGATAGTGATGTACAATATTGGAATTTTGTTGATATCTGATTTTCTAGTGTTTCCAAAGCAACTTGCTGTAGCCCATTCATTCATTCTACCGATATAAAGCCAATACAAGAGATAGTAGGGATATCATCAAGGGATATTATTGGCACAATGTTGGTATTAGCCAATACTGAAATTCTTAACGGTCAATTAATGGACCACACATATTGGACATATAGTTTATATCTCTTATATCTATGATCGTCATTATTTTTGTTACTTGATTTTTACAACTGTTCTTCACACAAATAAACCGTAACACTAAAAGCAACAAGTTAGTTTTAGTAAAATAGTGACTGGTTCTGAAAATTATGGGCATATCAGATATCAGCAAAAATCCATTATTGTGCATCCCTATAGCCAATTTATTGTCTACAAATATCAGCAGGAATATATTATATCAGCCAGTACCAAGTGTTATCTTTTTAAGCTGTCAGGTGTTGCTTTCAAATCCTGTACAAGAATTGTGCTGATATCTCATATCCCTAATTTTAATAACTAAAAACAAATCTACAACTACTAATAGGGCTGGGAAAGTACTCAACTTTCTTTTTCTACTACAATTTTGTCTTCCCTCAATTATGAAAACACCTAAACTTTAATTAAACAATACTGAATAACACGGTAAACATGTTATTTGTTAGATTATTACAGCTGCAAAGGAGGTAATGTTTTTTGAAGGTGCTTGTTAGTGTCTGTGTTTGTTTAGAACAGGAGAACTCAAAAACTGATGAAAGGATTTGGATGAAGTTTCCAGGGAATGTTGGTCATGGCACAAGAAAGAAGTGAAAACATTTTGGTGGCATTTTTTTTCACATTTTCGCTGATAACTCAAAAATTAATGACTGGATTTTGATGAAATTTTAAGGTAGTGTTAGTCATGACAGAAGAAATGATTTGTTAACACGGCAAGTTAGAGCAGCTTTCTACATTTTCACTCATAACTCAATAGGTTCTTTATTGATTTTGACGATATTTTCAGGTGACATTGTTCATGCCACAGTGAAGAAGTGATCACATTTTGGTAGTGATACGAATCTGGATGCAGATCAAGGAATTTTTAAAAAGACTGCGAGATAGGGCAGTTTTCCACATTTCTGACAAAAACTTGCTCTACACTGTTGGAAATGCTTTGGGAAGGTTTGGGCTCTCGGAGCACTTCCAGTTTAATATAATTTCATTAGTTTACATACAGTTTATCTTGTAACTGACTCACTGACTGATCATGTTTGATAAATAGCTATTTTTGGCGTAATCAAGCAGCCCTACCTTCTATTTTTGCTGCTGTGGTTTTACACAGATATTAACAATTGATTTTACTTAAATCATTTCAAAGTTTGCAACTATTTCTGTTTTAATCCTACAAAACTGGAGTTAAATGTTAAGTATGTGGAAACTCAGATTAAAAAAAAAAATATGCAGGCATGATTTTGGTCCATACCGCCCAACCCTAAAGTGTGACAAGTGGCTAAAGCCTGCCGTGGAGATCCAGGGGCCGGGTTACCTTCATCCAGCAGCCGCTCCAGATGCGTGAAGATGCCGCTGAAGTTTGGCAGGGAGCTCATCACCTTCCTGTCGTTCATCAGCTGCATTAAATAGTCCGGGTTGGACTTGGGTCTCTCCTTCACCTCTGTCTCCCCGACCATGGCTAATGTTTCAACTATAAAAGTGTCTATACAAAGCTGAAACTTTTTACAGGGGAATTTTAAAAAACCCGACACGCCCCGAGAAACGATGCGAGGACCCAGACGGGGATTCCAGCCGGCTGTGACCCGCTCTCCGCCTCTCTTTTTCGGCTGATAGAGTCAAATCTCAGCGCTGGATGGACCGACTGTCCCTCGGTCAACGCTTCGTGTCCTCTTTGCAGCGGGTCCCCCCCTCTGCGGACTGTCTCCAGAGTTTGGAAAAGTTCCTCTCTCTCTCGGGGGGAGTTTGCCTCTTTTTCAGCTCCGTCGCCCACTCTGCTCCCTCGGTTCAAACTCTGCCGTGCAGTCGTCTCCTCCGCCCCGGCTCCTCCGCCCCGTGTGTCGGTATTCTCTCTATCATATGATTACAGTACAGCAGCAGCACGAGTGGGCCGCCGGGGACGCGCCGCGCGACGCCGACATCAAAGGGGAGGGGGCGCTCGCGCTCGTCCGGCCCCTCAAAGCCCCCGCCTTCTCCTCACGCGCACACCCACACTCCGAAGCACGCACGCACACACCCCGACGCCCCTCTATAACAATACAACAGGCCGACAAAGGTATGCGCACCTGTCCTGCAACAGTCACTGTCCATCACTGTGAAGCCCGAGCGAGTGTCCAGGTTATTTAAATACCAGCGAGGCCTGTTAGCTTATAAACTAATTATACTTTTATTGATTATAATTAATGCAACTTAAAGCTCCTGCGGGGAGTTTTTACAGGGTTACACAACAGGCTGAAATTATTACTGATGGTAATTTATGAGCCATAAACAAACAAAAGCAGTAGCATAAATATTCATCATTTCTGTCAGGTCTTATCTTGACCCTTTTGCATCCTTCTAGTTTACTACCTTTGGTGACCCTCAAGCCAAAAATGTACATTCACAAAAATTGCTTTTTTAAAAATGTACTTTTCTGTTTGGGGAGCTCATACATTCATATTATAATTAACTATAAATAACATGCAAAATCCTTGAAACTTATTGATAATATATAATAATAAGCTAAAATATCTGGTAAATATTTGCAGAAATGTATATATCTGCCAATACTGACAATATCAAACATCCCTACTGGGGAGTATTCATTAAATCTAAATAAATCAAATATGTAACGTTAAATTTATTCAAAGGCTCCAAAGCCTGATGACCTTTTTTACTGGGTTAAAACACATTACAGTCTCAAGATGTAACAGTTACCCTCCTGTGACATTTATCTGCAGGTAGAATGGAGAGTTGGGTTGATCCCCAATTTGATCAGTCTCCAGAGGTAACAGGGGCATAATTAAGGTAAGAAAGGAGCACATGGAGCCAGTGGGGGAGCGCAGCACTCTCTGAGTTTCTCCGTATGGATTGTGTATTGATACAGGTTTTAAGGAACTGACTGTTACAGAATTGGATAAACCGACTCTCAGACAAAGAGGTCGTGTTACGAGAGTAAGGTGTCAGGTTTCTGCAGCCAGCCTCAAGTGGACACTGAGGGTACTACAGGGTTTGGCACTTTCGCAGCCTCAGAAGCTACCACCTGAGTTTATAAGTTGCTCTCATATGGAGTAGCGGGGCACACTGATGCACCTTGAGACTTTGTGCAGTATTGTGTTTGTACCACAAACATTCAGCATCTAGTGAATGAGTTTTTGATACACTGTGGCAGTACAATGACAGTTTAAATGCTTAAATTTCCCCAAAAACTGCAGATCCTATAACAATAAAAAACATAACTTAGTCAACAGATTATTCTGCATTTTTCAAAACCCACTCAATCGAGCTCCAGGCTCAAAATAATTATGCATCCAACCCTCCCAACTCCATGAGATCACCGGCGCCCCCGAGCTGTAACACTCACTTTTTTTAATGGATTTTTATTGGGACTACTGTGTTTGAGAGCTCAGTCTTGTTGTAAATCTAAGGAGGGTTTCATTATTTGCAGGGATTTTTAATCCCAAAATGAAGTGCAGTGTTTTCCAGAACTATTGTATTTGTAGATCCACAGTGATAATCCATAACTGGTTATTTTTTTTCCCCATTTTTTTTAGATATGAAAATGCAGCAGTGATGTTTTAAGACCTTCATCTTGACTCCTAGAGAAAGTGACAACTTCCTGTCAGTCTATTGACCAATCAAATGTGCACAGTGTCTCATTTTCTTGTCTTCTTTATGATAGTGTTCAGTTAGGAGCAGCCAAAGGTCAGCAGAAGACAAGAGTTATCCGTCATTTCCCAAAAGAATCAAAAAGGAAGTGTGAGTAATGTGGCCTTTTTTAACATTTGAGCAAAATGTTTCCAGAAGCGGCTCTAAATACTAAATGGAGCAAAAAAAACATCTGCAAGAATAACCTAAATATGTGAATAGCATTTGCGTTTCTTTGTGTTCTTAATTTTGTTCTTTGATAACCAAGGCTTGACAGAATCATATTCAGATGTGAAAAGACTCATTCATTATTGATTTGTCTGGGGTTTGTGTAAAGTTCTGTTAGCTTAAAATTTTGTTTTGATTTTGTTTTGTCTTTTTGGTCCTACAAATTGTAATACACTTATCCGATATAATTCACTCTGTACATTCTGATAGCTCAGGCTGCCCTGAAGGAAATAATGTCTTTAACTTAATTTTTCTTGAAAGGGTCGAGGTCCTTCAGTGTTATAGCAATAAAAATCAGAGTGGGCTGAATGTAGTAAGAATGACCTGGAATAGAAAGGGTCAATTAAACCAACATGCTGTAATTCTTGACTGTGAGCTTGGGGAAAAATCCTCTAATGATTCATCCCCTTACTTAAAATATCCATCCAGCTCTAAAATGCGTGTTGTAATTTGCAAAATGTAAGATACTTTTTTTTAACTTACCAGGCTGATGTGGTTACATAAGACATGTTTAATGTGGCCCACCAAGTAAATCTTTATAAATTAACACCCAGGCTTGTTCAAATGTAACGTCAAGGAATAACACTTTAGTATTATTATTTTTTTCAAGGAAGTGTTTGACTGTTTACATCATGTATTTGGTGTCTATATTTAGCAAGGGTTTGATTAAAGTTGAATAAAAAAGTTAAATCATCCCTTTAGAGGATCAGATGCAGCTCTTTTACCCTCCCATTTAGGAACACTCAGATCTGAAGGGGCCAGGAGGCTACAGGAGGCTACCACAAGGAGCTCTGTGCTGATTGGCTGCCTAATCAATGACTGATAGGAGGGGGAGGAGGGGTTACAGGCCAAGGAGTGGACTTTCAAAACAGTCATGGCGTCCTCCTGTGACAAACAGAAAACACATGTGTAGGTGGAGGCTGTATAGCTATGACATCATAAACCAAAGGAAGTAAAAAACAGAGCATTTTAAGGGGCATTCTTTTAAAGAGGTAAAGTGTATTTCTCTGTGAGCTGAGAGTTTAGTAAAATGTAGCATGTTCTTCTGTTCCACATTGCGGAGCTGTCTATGAAGAGACAAATCTAGGCAAGTCTGCATGTCTTCTTCTCTGGTTTTGGTGTACGTCTGCAGCAGCGTTACAGCTCCACTTACAGGCCTGGCATATGCACTACAGCGTTTTCAGTGTTTTGATGTGGGCAGACACATTTCTTGAAATAATGTTTGTAAATAATAGCATCTCTATAGAGAATGTTATAAAAAACAAAAACATTTTCGCCTATAGGCATGGACAAGGCAAGCAAAGAAAAATGATTTTGCAGGACATGTAACCTTTAGGTAAAGTTCAGTTTTGCATATTTACTAAGTAAGTGCAGTTGACTGTCAAGTACAACAGGGCATTAGTAAACACAAACAAGCATGTGCAAGCTAAAAAAATACTATTGCACATGTAAAAGAAGTTATCATGGATAGGAATATTGTGCAAACTCAGAACTTGGGCGAGGGAAGTGGGAATCATGTCACATCCCAATAAAACGGTAAAGCTGGGACACCTGAGAAACATCTGACTTCTTAATGGGAAATTCCAACCAAAGAGGGTGTTCCCAGAGACATTATCTAATTAATCATTTAAACTTTTTTTAAGCACTTTTCATTCAAAAAGTAGCACAAAGTGATGTACATTCAAAAACACAAGCAGATAAGTGTAAGACGACACAAAATAAAGTACAAAACCCCACCCTCCCTTCCAATTCAACACACACACCCACACGAGGACACTAAGTGAGGACTCTTCAGCCACAGATGACTGAGGAAACGTTATCTTGCATTTCCGACTATCCCGTTTCCAATCAAATGAAACGCAGTATTAAGTGTGCCTCGGGAAAGTTTGAACACCACTGGTTCAGCAGATAGAACAGGCCAGACTAAAATATAATAAAAAACGCGAAGTAGCCTAAATTAAATCACCCACTTTTGACCTTGTAATGGCTTTTTCTCCCACTAAGACTGTACTTCTACTCCAGATTTTGAAAGATGTAACTCTTCCTAATGATTAAGTGGTTCATTCCTGCTTTAAATCGAGTCAAACTGCTTCACCATGATCCTGGTCTCTCCTGTCCCCCCTTGTCCACGTCCTCCACGCTCAGGACTTCTGTGGAGGATCCTGAAATAATAAGAAGGTGCGATGTGTGCCTTGCTTCTCTCTGGGTGGCTGCTGAAATGCTATTGCTTCAGGAACAGATAGGTGCTAGTGTCTAAACTTAACTCGCTGTAAATCACACACATGTGCACCCACACACACACAGAGGTCGGACAATGTGTGTGTACCCATGCATGCCTTGACTTAAGCCTTTTGTTGGCCTCCCACCTGGTGTCTCCTCTGCCCTCTGCTGCAGTGTGTTTTCTCAGAGAGTCAGGGAGGAAGTGTGAAGACACATGGAGGCATTGGGAGTCTTATCATTAGGCAAGGATGTAGGAGACAGCCTGAGGCTTTGAGCTCGAAAGGGGCCTCAAGAGGAAGTCACTATGGATGAGCATCAAATATGAAATTCACTTTATATTCAGCTAGAAAGCACTCGGAGAGCGCAAACCTCCACCAAGGTAGCTCACATATTGCTGTTACATCTATAAACAATGGTTCCATGATAAATACCCTGAAAACCCACACCTAGCACTCAGAATCATGTTGATATCATTATTATTAGTTAGACAGTTATTGATTAAAAATGATCAATCTTTAATGGTGGTCGATGTATCTGGATCACCACCAAAATCTAATCATTTTAGGGTTGGACCATTACCAACATCTCCTGAAAATTTTGGCAAAATCCGTCCAGCAGTTTTTGTGTAACCCTGCAAACAACTAGACAAACAAACACACCGGAAAAACAAAACCTCCTACACTGTTAAAACTGCACAAAAAGACTCACTGGCAACTTATGCACATGTCCAACTCCACATTGACACAAACAGCTAATCAGACAAGCACATGGCAGCAACCCAATGCATTTAGGCATGTACACAAGGTCAAGATGACCTACTGAAGTTCAAACTGAGCATGAAACTGGGGATGAAAGGTGAATTAAGTGACTTTGAATGTGACATGGTTGTTGGTGACAGAAGGGCTGGTCTGAGTATTTTAGAAACTGCTGATCTACTGGGATCTCAGGGGATTATGGAGAATGGTCCAAACAAGAGATAATTTCCAGTGAGTGGCAGGGTTTTTCTAAGCAAAAATGCTTTGTTGATGCCAGAGGTCAAAGCAGGTTGACCAGGGTGGTTTGACAGAAGGCAAATGTAACTTAAATAATCAGCCATTACTACTGAGGTGTGTAGAAGGCATAACTCTATAGATAGATAGACATAGATGGATATACACAGATAAATTCATTGATTGTTTGATTGATTGGTTGGTAAATTGCTAAAGATATAGATAGATGTACAGACAGACAGATAGATAGATAGACTTAACTTTTTTCCATTTATATCGTAAACAGTAGTCACCTTTACAGTCTTAACGATTGATAAATTGACCCATTGATCAAAAAATAGTTTTTGACAACATTATAGATTTATGAAAACATGTGGGTGAAAAGTTTTAGCTTCTGCTAGGTGAGTATTTACTTTCTATAAGTTACCATGCTACCAGATAGCATGGTAACTTATTACAACATAACACCTTTAGAATTGTCCACAGAGAAACTCTGAAAAGGATTAATTCTCCTGCTTTAATAAGCTGGACTCAGTTCTGGGATTTATGACCTTTGAATCAGTCCACGTTGTTGAGTCCTGTGGTGATCTGCTGTAGATGGTGAGTGATGTTCACCTGTTGATATTTTCATGTTAGAGAGAAAACAACATTATTACCACTGCTGCTTATACTGCAGCAGTGTGATGAGATAACTCGTCATCCTGTTTGTGGTTGCTGGGTCAATAGTGTCCTTGGAAGCAAGCTGAGGTGAGCTTCTTCAGGTGAGCTCAGCTCTGTGGTTTGGGCCGAAACAGGGATCGTTCGCTGAGTTCATATATATGCAAATGAACGTGCCAATTATAGATCAGCAACTTGTAACGGGACGACTCTCCCAAATGATTTAGGTTTGAAAAAGTCCTCAGATATGCTATGATTGATTCAAGTGGGGAGGGGCCTCAGTTTGGTCTTTGCTCGGGGCCTCCATGTTACTATAACCCCCCCTGCAGAGTTTAAATGAATGACTTTGTGGTATATCTCTTTGTGAGAGCAAACTTCTGATTGAGGGTGTGTGTTCTTGTGTGTAGGTGTGTGTGTGCAGCAGCAGGGATTGTAACGGGGGCAGCAGCAGCAGTGGTGGTGTCGGTAATGGCTGATCAGCTGGTATGGCGAGTATTCAGGGCGGGGGCAGCGCATTGTCCTCTCATAGCTCCAACAATGCCCCTCTGAGCAACGGGCCACACATCTACCAGTCACGGGCCTCTCTCTCTCTCTCTCTCTCTCTCTCCCTCTCTGCTTTTCTTTCTGTCTGCCATATTTATTCAGCCCACAGTCCCGTCCACAGAGATGTGACAGTACAACGTCCCCCTCTTGACCTCTGCCTCAAACATCAAGGTCAAACCTCGGAGGACATCAGTGCAGCTGTCGATCACCTCGTTGCTGCAAAGACGTCTCAGCTCGAGAGATGGATTTAGATGATTCATAAATGTTGCATAATTTAGCTCCATCATGCATAATAGAAAATCCTTCACATTTATTAATTAGCCTCACCTAGGATGCATTAATTAGTCACCTATAGGGTGGATCATTCAACTCATCAATCATTCTGGAGCTACTTTATTTATCAGTTTACAGTTTCATCACTTAAGGGCTTTAACATTGATCATTTTTTGTACATTTTTGATTGAATAAAAAGTCTAAAAATCAATCAGCTTTTTGGTCAGATGTCGTGATTACTTGCAAAACTTTTGTTTACCCATATGTTTGTTGATCATCTTCTTTTTCCTGGTTTTATTTTATTGTTTTATATTTTCCATCTCATCATTATTAATGCAATTATTAAGATATTAAACTACTGGTGTATTAAGTGAAAGTGATAAATATTATTGTTATTTTAGTTCATTTTCAGTCATTAATCAAGAAATTTGTTCAGATATTTTTTGTGAAGTATTGGGTATTTTTTGGTCCATGCATCTATTTCAAGCTGATTAATCGATGGGTAGAGTAATCAAAATAATACAGTGATTTTTATGATATTTGATTTGTTTTGATCATTCATCAAGAAAAATGTTCAAAATCTTTTTCCATTAGCTGATTATTTTCTGCCTCTCAACATTAAATGACACACATCTTATTTGTGCCATTATTAGTTTCAATATCTATTTGACAATTAGTAAAAATATTGTATTAAATTCTTACTTTTCAATTAATTGTTTAATTACTCTATTCAACCATTTTGGTCAACTATACAGTATACTGGCTGCTTTTTTATCCTTTAAAACATTGATTTTGTTTTCAAATTCTGATTTGATAAGTTATCGATCGATCAATTAGTTGATGAAATGAAACTATTTTATTTTGTTTTATTTTATTTCTTGGGAAGGGAAAATTACACTGCTTATTTTTTTACACAATAAAATAGTTGCAGGAGATGTAACAAGCTGCTTAGTTCCATCTGTTGTCCCCACATGAAGATGACAAGGACAAACACCAACAATGACACAAAAAACATAAAATAAATACTAAATTCTTTATATACTTCAATTAATTAATAAAGACATTAATGAAATACATCCCACTTTTCTGATTAAAGTAAAAAAAGACATTTGTGGGTTTGATGAATAGTTAGCTGGATAATAAATAAGTATAGCAGTCAAAATCTGTTGGTGGTTATTATACTTTTACTTATTTATTGAGCCTTTATTTGACCAGAGAAATAAAGCCCATTGACATTAAAAACCTCTTTTTCAATAGTGTCCAGGACAAGATAAGCAGCAATTTGATTCACAAATTAGATGGTTTATAAACTTATTCTAATCCAGTATTTCCAGTTTTAGTTACTTACAGCCTGTTTTATAATAAATATAATCATTATTTGTTACTTTTTAATCAGTAACTTATCTCATCTGTTTTTAGTTGATCAGGACCATCTGCAAATATTGTAAAATTGTTCCGATTGTAAATTGCTGCTTCTATAGCAGCAGAAGTTATTGGTCAAATGCTTGTTTAAAATTAAATAATATAGTAGTTTTGACTGTTGATGTATTCATTGATTAGATAGATAGACAGACAGACTAAACTTTTTTCCATTTACATCATAAACATCTTGACAGTTGACACCATTACAGTCTTAATTATTGATCAGTTAATCAGTCAAAATATAATTGTTGTCAACATCACACATTTATGAAAACACAAAGGTCAGATGTTTTATGGTCTCAGCTTTTGCTGGTTTAGTATCTGCTCTCGTTTCTGCTTGAAATCTCATATTTTGTCTCTGATGCTCCACAAAAAGCACATCAGCATGGACAAAAATAATCTGGTTTGATGACATATAAACTTCTGCTGTCATTTTTGGAGCAGATGGCCAGTAAATAATTTTGCCTTCTCATTGCAGTAATGTCCTAATTTCCTGTGTTTTATATTATTGTAAATGTCATATTCTTGGACTGTTTACTTGGAAAATCATGTGATTTATCATCAGTCCTTTAAGCTGCATAAACTTCTGAACGTCACATTAGAAGTTCAAAGAAAGTTGCTTAAGCAATTTTTCATGTCAGGAAATTTATCAAAAAGAACATTTGTTGATAATTTTGACCCTTCCCATCCAAAAATGTCAAACAGAGTCTGGGTGTATCGTGCTGCTTTTGTCAGTCTTAGATTTTCATAAATCAAATGTGTGAAGGTTGAAGAGTTTTGGCCTGAAAAAAGAGACTACTCAAAGCACTAACCTGGAATCTGGGCAAATGTAACAGACATTTCCAGAACGATTTGCTTTAACGAACTCAAAATGTTGACGTTTGTGCCTTTTATCACTGACAGTTTTATGGACACAATAAATACTGGAGGAGTGAGAGAGAAAAGGAGGAAGAGGAGGAAAGTGAGGGGCCTGAGCTGCGTTTTAACCCGTCAACCGAGATATGATTAAAGATTAATTGTTTGAATTAAAATAATGTAATGTGTGGGATTTTGCACCAGCCATTTTGAATATTTATGACTAATCAATGCATTGAATTTGTTTTCTCTGCAGTCCTTTGTCATTTAGTTGGTTTAGATCTTAAACCAAGAAACTTCTTAGCTTTATGATTTTTCAAGCTGAGACAAATTCTGATCAAATCCTGATATCTTCAATATCATATAAATGCCTTTGCTCCATTATAAGTTTAATTCAACCAAATTGGGGGCAAAAGCCTGACTGCAGATGCAACAGGGTCTTTTTCAACATTTTTTAAACATTTTATTTGCCAAAGAATTTGATGTCTACAATAAGAGCAAAGCAGAGTAATCGGGAGAGGCATCCTCATTCTTGCTGCTGTACTGCACTAAAAAAAAATAAATTGAGCTTTCTTTAAAAATGATTCAGGTGCTGACAAGTAATCTTTTATTTCAAGATCATGCAACTCCTTAACTTGAGTTCCAGTTATTTGATTTACATGTTTACATTGTCACCAACCACTTTTAAAAAATGGTTCCAACATTTTTTTTTTTTGTCATTGTATGCATTAACTTACCTTGATTCTGCTCAGTTGGTTCATCCTCATCACTGTAATGGTTTCAGTGCTCTCTAACAGCAGCCTGTTTCCTCTGGGCTGCCACATTATCACTGATGGAAAGACGCCCTCTTGTGGACTTGTTGCGTTACTGAACAGACAGGACCAAAGTGCCTATAAATACTATGATATTGTAATAATGGGAGAAGTTCTGAGCATGAATCAAGTCTAAGTGAAAGATTTTATATTAAAAATTGATTAGAAGCACTGAGGTGAAAGTGCAGATTTGACCACTGGACAGTTTTTAAAATAGAGAATTAAATGTGCTGCAGTCTCTCCTGATCAATCAAGTACTTTACCTGTTGTTACAAACAGAGGGCAGCAAAATACAGAGCTCACATGGAGCTGTTAGGAGTCTTTTTCCTGGTAGATCATAGTTAGTGGCCCTACATGAGAGGGTAAAAAGGTCAAATAGACCTACTTCATCATACCACATCCATGTAAATCAATCATCAAAAGGAGAATTTTTCCCTCTGCCAAGGAGGTTATGTTTTTGACCATGATTGTTTGTTTGTTAGCAAGATTATACAAAAACTACTGGACGGATTTTGCTGAAGTTTTCAGGAGATGCTGTAGATGTTGTTGAAGCTAAGGCCCTGTTTACACGACTTCAATTTCGGCCGAATCCGAAGAGTTTTGATTGCGTTTTAGCCTCCCGTTTACATGAGACGAGTGCCCGGAGTGCTTAAATCCGCAAAATTTTTGAAAGCAGAGTCCAAGGCGGAGAGTTCTCAAAACGCATCGCCACCCAGTCTCATGTAAACAGAATTCATCGTTTCAGGGGAAACGTTGACGTCTACGCATGCGCAGTACTCTTTCACATGAAGGCTGCGCGCGCATACCAGGAACAACAACAGCTTCGGCCGTCTACCGAGTAACGTGTAATGCTTACCGTACTCGGTTTGTTATCCAGGCAAAACTATGCAGGCAGATTCGTTGTCCAGACAAGAAACTCTTGCGTCTTCGTGCGTCTACTCGCCATTGTTGTTTGTGAGAAGTTTTTCTTCTTCGTAAGTGTGTTGTGACAGCGCTGTTTCTCTACAAACCTACATCGCCATCTACTGGACTGGCATGCACATTACTCAGTCGTTCTCGACTGTCCGTCTGAACGCAGATCGTTTTTGAAGAGGTGAGAGCGTCTCCATGTAAACAGGGCCTAAAACATTTCACCTACATGTTTTCATTAACCTATAATGTTGTCAAAAAATATTTTTTGATCATGGGTTGATTTACATACATTCAAAGTCACTTAAATCACATTTCATTCCCATTTTAATGCTCAGTTTGAACTTCAGTAGGTCATCTTGACCATGTCTACATGAGTTGTTGCCATGTTTGTTTGATTAGCTGTGTGTGCTAATGTGAAGTTGAACATGTGTATAAGTTGCCAGTGTCTTTTTGTGGAGTTTTAACAGTGTACAGTCAATTGATCATTACCTCTGCCAAGGAGGTTTTGCTGGCATACATTTCTTTGTCTCTTTGTTAGCAAGATTACGCAAAAACTGCTGGACAGATTCTGCTGAAATTTCAGGGAAATGTTGGTAATGGCCCAACTTAAATATGATTAGATTTTGGTGGTGATCCAGATAACTGCCATTAGCAAACAATCATTTTTGCTCAACAATTGTCTAACTAATAATGATATCAACATGATTCTGAGTGCTAGGTGTGGGTTTTCAGGGTCAAAAAATTATATACGATGGTAACTTTATCATGACACTATTGTTTATAGATGTAACAGCAATATGTGAGCTGCCTTGGCAGAGGTTTGTGCTCTCTGAGTGCTTTCTTGTTAGTCTTGTGGTAGCATCTTTTCTAATACTTGGTGCTACAACCTTTAAATAAGTTTCTAGGGCAATAAACAAAAGGAGTAACATGGAGGTTTCAAGTATTAACTATAAGAAAAACAGTCCTATAAGGCACAATTGAATGGTTTATTTGCAGTAGCAGAAAATAACAATAAAGACAGAAATTCCTGCAACACAAGCAAAAACCCTTTAACTTATAAACTAATACTGGGAATATTACTTCTCCAAGGCCAAACAACAAGCAAAATCCCCGACTACCTACAGCCACAGTGATAATCTTACCTTTCAACAAAACACAATAGCATGACTCCCTGGCTGGCAAAAGCAGGAGAAAAGACAAAAGTAAGACAAAGACAATGGCAGAGCACCCCTATGGGTCCCACAACACAGCACTGAGTTTGTCACTAAAGTGGAGGCTGAGGCAGAGGTCTGAGGAGAAGAGAGAGAACTGGTGAGTCTCTGGCTTTTTATTCCTCAGCTCCTGATGATGGGATCTGTTTCAGGTGTTGCAGCTTGGTCAGGGAAGCAGTCAGGGGTAGGGTGATAGCTACCTGCAGCAGACCACATGCTAGGGACCACAGAACAGACGGCCCACTTAGAGGCCGTAACACCTGAATTCATAATCAGTTATATAGCTTTATGAAGCTCGTATAGAGAGTTATTGTGTACAGTTAGACTGATGTATGTGAATTATTTTAAACAAAAACATTTTACTTGTCTTTCTCCCCCAGTCTCATGCTTTAACACTCAGCTGCATTCAGGTCTTCACTGATCAGAGCAGTGCAGCAGGTCTTCTTCAGACAGTTGTCTCAGAACCTCTACTGTTCTTCCCTTAACTTCTGACACAGAAACAAACGTTCCTTTAAGCACAGATTTGATCTCAGGAAAAAGTAAAAAGGCATGCGATGCTGGATCAGGTGATTAAGGAGGATGATCAAGCTGTGGTCAGAAACTGTTTTACAGAGAGCGTAGTGTGAGCTGACATGTTGTCTTGATGAAGAATGAAACCATTTTTCCACAGTTATGGTCTCTGTCTTCACATTTTTGATCCTCTTAATGCCAAAGAAAACAATCAACATGGCCTTGAATTTGGACTTGCCTTGTCATGCTTTCTTCATCTTTGTTGACGATGGTGTTGTTTAATAGACCGACTGACATTTTGTCTCAGGGTCTTATTGGATGATCAAAGTTGTATCACATTATCAGTTCTCCTAAAGTAAATTGAGTTTCCTTCAATTTGTTCAGAAATGTGTCCACAAATCTGGAGTCAGAAGTTTTGGGACAGCTTTGGCAATCGCTTTTGTCATGTTCAAATTTTCATTGCAAAATTTGCTGAACTATCCCTTTATCATGAGACCATTTCTGCTCTCATTCTTATGCCGAGTCGTTGATCATTTTAAACAATTTGTTCATTTGTTGACTTTTTTTAAAGAAGTTTTTGAAGTGCATGGGCACAGGATGTTCATCGTCTTGGACATCCTCTCAGTGTGACTGATCCACGTGGTTTTCTAATAATTTGATAACTATATCTTGTACTTTGATTTTGAGATTGTAGTTACCTATAACTGGTTGACATTGATTACACTGATTACTGTAATTATCCAATGGATTTTAATTGTCCATATTACATTAAAGGCTGCAGTGGGTAGTGCTGTTTCCTAACTGCAAGACATTAATGGACAGATGTCCTCATGTAATTTATAGTGAGTTAACCCTGATGATGACAGTGGAGAAAATCTGAGGGTGCACACACTCACTGGAGCATTTCCTCATATTCTGCTGAACTGTCCAGGACATTAAAGCTTGAGATTATCAGATATTTTTGTGTTATAAGGACTAAAGTAATGCTGTATGTAACAGTTTAAAACTGTGTGTGCTATCTGCAGACTTTCACATGGACGTTTCTGTTGTTTTCATTGTAGTGGAGATGTTTATCAGACATATTTGTTATGAAACTTTATGTCCTCAATGTTTGCTGCTCAGCTGAAAGCCACCAGTTAGCGCGGCTCTCTTAAAACAGTCACTTAGGCGACAAGGACATAAAGCAGCTTTATAAGGAGTGGGCTATAAACATGTCAAAACAGAAATACTGATGGTTAACCTGCCTTTTAAAGCCATATAAGCATTAAATATATGAGCATTAATTCTGTTAATTATTCAACTTATTTGATGAGCGTTATAACATCGTGAATCACAGGTGTTGTTTCTGCCTATTCTATCTATGGTCTATTAATACGACCATAAATGTCTGTATTGTGCCTCAGGGTTGTCTTTGGTGATGATGATTCTCATGAATGTTTTTTCACATTTGCACACGGCCATTCTGTGGCACAATAACTCAGTTTATCCTTCTATCAGTAATATAAATCTCATCCTCATTGTTATCTTCATATATTTACATCATGATCTTGCCACCTGAATGTTTGATGTTAATGTGATGTCGACTGCAAAGTCATTAATGATCATGTGCTTCCTGTTTATCCAGGTTTTTGTATTGTTGTTTGTATTTTTTTTGTATTGTTCTGTCTGTAATTGTTGAGTTTTTTGTTTGTTTGTTTCTTTTAACAGTATTTATTGGTTTTTTATGTCTTTAAAGGCTCAACTAGGGTTGGGAATTGCATATTAGTTCAGGCCATAAATGCTGTAATGTGAACATTCTCTTTTATCATACTGTCCCTATAAATTAACATTAAATAAATAAATAAATAAACTAGTCTATTGATTATTGCAAGGGCAGAGGTGCTCAAACTAGGGACCGGGGCAAAATGTGGCCCAGGTCTCGTTTTTTATCGGCCCTCAAGAAACTCCAAAAGGTACCGTAAATCATGGTTGCCACTGGTATATTCGGCGTTTGCTTAACTGATGAATAAAACAAACAAATAATCGCAGCAAAGCACCAATCACAGTTTGTTCTTGTTTTGTGTCTGAATGTGAAAATGTTCCTTCTCTGCTGCATCATTCTCAGTCTGACTCTAGGGGCCAATCATGGGGCAGCAAGGGCGAACCAGGGCTCTGCTAAAATCTGACTGGCCCTCCCAAAGCCCTAACTTTGACACAGAACAAGTCAGGTACATCAAGGTGGCCCTGACATCTGTGTATTCTCCTGTAATTGGCCCTCAATGAAAAAAGTTCTGTTGTAGGGGACAGTAGAGCAACAGCTTGTGCCGTCAGGGATGAGTACAATAAGGCTCCTCACCCTGACTCAGCTGCCCCCTACCTCTCACTGAACCCTCTCCTCAGCGGTGGCAGCTAAAGGTTATGAAGTAGGTTATGTAACTTATCAGTCACTCATAGTAGCATAATTGGGATTAGGGGTATCTTCACTGCTTATTATGGACACTGTTTAACATAATTAGAAAAGTATTTACCACACTGTGGCTGTAACAGAGCTGATATGTTTTTGCTGTATTTAGTTTCTTCATTCATTTTAATTAACATCTTATAATTACTCCGTCCACCAAGGAGGTAATGTTTTTGCTGGCATTTGTAGGATTGTTAATTTGTTGATAACTCAGTAAGTTACAATTGTATTTCAATGAGATTTTCAGGTGTTGTTAGTCATGGCAAAAGGAAGACGTGGTTAGATTTTGGTGGTGATCAGAATCAGAATGTTGATCTTTTCATTTTTAAAGGATTTGTTAACATTGTGAGATAGGGCAGTAAGTGCCAGAATGACCTTGGTGGAGGTTTGTGCTCTTAATTATTATTATTTTATCAGTGTGCATCAAGAATATTAAAGAAAAGTTTGCAACAAAACAGGCCCTTGTTCTAACTGAAGCACTGACACACTAATCTGCACCGTCATTAAGTCAAATGACACATTTTTAATTCTGTAAATGTCATTACCCTCAAAGACACAAACTCTTTTGCAGGACTTTAACATTTTCACCCAGCTGGCATATAGAATAGAATAAATCTTTATTCGTCCTACGTGGGGGAATTTGGAAAAAAAAAAGAAAAAAGACAAACATTTGTTAATGTGTTAGTTTGTTGATAACTCAAAATGTATTTTAATGGGATTTTCAGGTGTTGTTAGTCATGACAAAAGGAAGAAGTGATTCGATTTTGGAGGATCAGAATCCGAATGTCGATCTTTTCATTTTTAAAGGATTTGTTAACATTGTGGGATAGGTCAATATGTGTCAGAATGGCCTCGGTGGAGGTTTGTGCTCTTGCACTTCTAGTTATTATTATTTTATCAGTGCATCGTGTTGTTCCTGTATATCTCTGAATGTTGATAGAACAGAAAGGACCGGAAGTAAAAGTTTATCTCTGTGCCAGAAGTTTATGCCTGATTTATCACACAAAGCAACGGAGAGCACATGATGAAGGCTGTACATTTGCAGGTTTAGCTTATCTTGTTTTTCACTGTTATTGGACATAAAAGTGGAGCAGTATGTGATACAACTGCAACCTTTGTCAATATTACAGAAAAGCTTGCAACAAAACAGGACCTTTTTCTGACTGAAGCACTGACTCACTAATCTGCATTAATATGAATGACACATTTTCAATTCTGTAAATGTCATTATTCTCAAAGAAACAAACCGTCTTTTGCTGGATTTCAACATTTTCACCCAACTCTTTACTTTCTCTTGTTTGTCCTCCTGTCTCTGCCTCTCTCTGTGCTCACCTGTGACGTGAGCGCTGCAGCAGGACATCACCTGCTCACCTGGTTGAGGGGCTCATGCTAATCTAAAGCCGCTTAGACTTCTTATCTGCTCAGCACAGGTTATGTGCTTTGGTCCAACAAAAATACCACGCAGAGTTGGCCTCTTTACTTTTCATGTTGATTCTTTAACACCCCCTGACCAAGATACATTGGCCCTGTGATGAAAACTTAAGTAAACCTGAGCAGTTTTATAATCTAAGATAATAAATAAAGTTGCTTTTCTGATTTCTGTTTATCCACATATAAGCTGATATTTGCTTCCTCTGGGGTCAAAAGTCATGGCAGAGCTGATTTTAGGCACCAAGCTTCATGATGTGGATGAATTGAATTTTTTTGAAGAAATGCTTCTCCACAAAAACCAAACTCAGACTTGATTAATGAAGCTAACTCGCATGCAGACACACACACTCATGTAGACATGTGAAGAGTCATCCCATGTCCATGTGAAAGCAGTAAAGCTGTAATAGCCCTTATCCTATTGACTTAATCAGGAGCCCTGTGGCACTCACAGCATGCCTTCACGTCTTGATCTCGGGTTTGTGCGACTCAAGGTCAGGCAACACCGTGTCGGACGATGTTGATTTCATCTACCAAAATGTCCATCAACAAGCTTTTTAACCATGACATAAATGAAGTCTAGCCAAATATCTTTCATTACAAAATGCTCTGGCAGAATGTTTGTTTACTTTTTGTAAACCAGACAAGACTAGACAGGAGGGCTGCTGGGCACAGACATGCATGATATGTTTAGTTGTTTTGAGGAGATATTGGTTTCTTTTCCCAGGAATATTAAAAAGGTATCACAGCTGGATGCATTTAGCTTCTCATCTCTCCCCACATTAAATAAACATGGACAGTGGTATCAATAAAGACTCATTCGTTGATAGGTATCAATAAAAATATTGATGCTCATAAAACTAATCACTAAATTCATTCATTCAAGTCAAGCTTACACTTTTATCACATCCATCTGAAACTAATAAAATTCACCAAAATTCCAAAAATGTTGGGACATGTTGTAAAATGTGAATAAAAACATAAAAAAACAGTAATTTGCAGACATCATATACAGAATGTGTGCATGATATATAAGAGCCTTAAGTTGAAGAGTAAAAATCTTGTCAGTGTGTCAGCTTCCACTGAACTAAGGTTGGAAATAATTTGAAAATCTTAGATTTTAGCTTTAATTCTCATTTTACAAAGTGTCCTAACTCTTTAAAATTATTTTTGTTTTTTTGTGAGTGTGAAATTATATTGAACTGTCATACTGTAACCAAGTTTATTAAAAATAAACTTTTTAGTATTATTAGTTTTAATGCAAAATGTTCACAATTTGCTAAGTGCTTTTTAGCGTGCAAGCCAGTAGCATACTAGGTGTGTATTAGTCTGAACCCAGAGCATTTTTTTTCCTTTTAATGCCCTGCTAAGAGACAAAAATTAGAAGGGTAATGGTTGAAAACTCTGGGCTAATGGCCTGGTAGCCAATTGAAATTAACTAGCCATTGATTAGCATGCTAATTAGCTGCATACTGGCTACTTATTGTTTTTATTTGTCATTTCCCAGTGAATCCATGAAGCTCTGACACCATTACACCCCCAAATATTGAAAGTGTGTTTAGGCTTCGGAGGAGCACAAGAGAGCATGGCACAGCGCATGCTTCACATACACACAAAGGCAGACAAATGCTGATTTCCCCTGCTGACTCCGTGTGCTCCCCTCTCACCAATATGAAGTACTAATCATTCAATTTGCTCCCCATTTTGTTACAGCGACATTCTCTGTGGAGGCAAATCATCAAAGTGGCTTAAATATTACAACTTCAGATGGCAGCTTTATGAGGCTACAAAAAGCTAATTAGTTCCATATTCTATGGCTAACATGTCATTAGGTCAGAATGTTCTTCAGTAAACTCTTAACTATTGCATTTTAGGGGGGTTTTAAGGGGGAAATTATTTGCTAGCCAGCTAGCTAAAGAACATGACCTTCGTACTGACTAATACACACCCAGTATGCTACTGATTAGCATGCTTATAAGCAGCTAGTTAATGGCAATAAATGGTCCTTAAACTAAAGTGTTTTCAAAAAGTCTCTCTTTGAATGAACTTGATCAGCCAAACAGCAAAATTGATATCAGTATTTCACACAGAAGCACAATTCCAAAAGAGTTGGGACAATGTGAATGTTTCTCAGACTAGTGGTTCTCATCATGGGGGCAGGGACTGTCAGGAAGGTTGTGAAACATCAAGATCGGGGGTCACAAAAGGCATTAAAAAAACAAAAGTCTTTAAATGATCTCAAATTACATGTTTTAGCCTTTATCCTGAAATTAAGATAAAATACAGGTAGTGGTGTTTGGAGATGTTATTTCATTAATTGTCATTGGTATTTCTGAATTATACAATGATTGCTGGTAATGTGTATCTGTTGTCTTTTAAGTCTTTAAGCTGTTATGAATCATCAGATTGTGTGTTCATATTTTGTGCTGGGTTGGCCAAGGTGGACAGTGTGGAGTTCACATACTGCACTTGTCCCTCCAAACCATAGGACCTAAGGGTCGCACATGATGTAGTCTACACTTGGGCCTATCACCACCACAACCTCTGACTAGAACTACTATACTCTATCGTCTAAAGGCTGACATTTAATCTAAAACAGCTACCAAATTAACACTGCTACCAAACCACATCTTCTAAAATCCTTTATTTGTTTTGTACAATCAGGAAAATCTCTTTTTTTGTCTCTCTCTACACGGACGCACAAAGCCCATAAGCATATGGAAAACAAACTTTACATGGATTTAAATAAAAGATTTATCTTAATTACATTGTTTAAAAAATATTTTTTGTCATTTCTACACTATGTACAAAGACAGCAACCCAGTTGTTTTAATATTATACATACATGCGTGTCAATATACAGAGACTGAATGCAAAAGGGAAACAGAAAAGATGGTCTGATGTAAGAATATGAGGGTCAGGAGCTGATACTTAGCTGCCAAATTCAGTCGTATTTGCAGGTTTAGAGTTGATCCTGTGCTCTCACACCTGGTTAAAAATACCAAACTTTTCTACTATGTGCAGATACATTCATTCATAAATCCTACTAACTCATTCAAATCATATTTTTACTCCATCTCAGGAGCTTATCCAGCCAACACTGTGGGCAAAAGTGGACTGGAGTGTGACAAAAGGTGAATTCAGGAGAATTAATTGGTTTGATTTGTTTTACTGTCACCTAAAACTGCACTTGACTCGTTGCAAAGTCAAATAAAACTCAAACCTTGAATGTGCAGAAAATCTCTTTGAAACTGTCAGATGGATTCTTCTGTTTGGGAAAAACCATGACTTAATTCATTCCTATAATCTCTCTTTTCTATGCATGAATACGCAGCGTCAATTATGAGTCCATTTGTAAAGAAGGAGTCCATTTGAAAAGGGCTTCATAGCAGAATATGTGTGTGGTGTCTACATGATAAATGTTGGTTAAAAAAAAATGTAGCATTCTCACACATCCCCTTCCTCTCCTCTTCAGTTGGGAGTGGTGTCAGTTTTTTTTTTCTTTTGGATGTTGGTCTGAGGGTCAGCTCAGCTCACCGTCGCAACCTCGCCCCCCTCCTCCACCTTGCTGCCTTTGCCCATCGCCTTCATTTTGGCCATGATGTCGGTGAACGTCTCCTTCACCGTCTTCTCCAGGATCCAGCCCTCGCTCTCGCTCTCTGGGTCTTCTGGGTTGGCCAGGGTGGACAGCGAGGAGTCCACATACTGCAGGCCGATGGTCACGCCCATCTGAAACGGACAGGAACACAAGAAAATATCACACAAGTGTTTTCTGAAGAGCAGAGATGATAGCTAAGAATAAAGACCCTCTTTGTTATCAAACAAAAGGCCACAAGACTCCAGGGCTTGGAAGATGTTTGGGAATGACAGGTGGAAAAATAACTTCAAACTAACTTTACCATTTAAGCATTCTAAAGCCACCGTAGAAAAAAAAAAACTCATTGTTTGTGTCAATTGTAGCCCTCCCTGCAGACAAAGTAGCATTTCATATCAATATGCTTTTATCGGTCTTGTTCTCCCACCAATCACTCACAGTGACAATTTGTTAGATGAATGACTAGAGCTCAGCATCTTCACCAGTCTCAAGATTTGGCCCAATTCGATTTGATTATGAGGTAAATGACTCAATTCAATTCAATTCGATATCCCGATGCATCAAGATGCAACACAGTGTGTAGTATACTTGATTTTCCATTCCATACTGCAGCAGACTACTTTTTAGATTTAAAAGAATGCAAGCAGTCAGATTAGAAATGGCTTTTGAGCTTAAGTGCAGCAAAAATGCCTTCTTACCGTAAATCAAAATAAACAAATATCATAGGTCTCATCTTCCTATGCTTGTTTTTTTCCTCCTCAGAAACAGAACTGATGCTACAGTCTCTGCATCAATGCATTTTTAACTATGTCCGCATCATGATGCATGGATTCTGAGATTATTTTCCCACCCCTATAAATAACCCCACGTCCCTAAGACAGTAATAAAAGACAATATATGCATCATAAAAATTGACAGTGACAGTCTAGTCTGCTTTTGTACATCGGTAAATGGCATCACCACCATTTTTACTTTGTTTCATACCCAACTCAAAATTTCTCATAGACTAAACAAAACATCTTTGGCCAACTGGATTGGCAAACAACAAGGGTGCACAGCCGCTAGTGTATAGTGTAATAATTAAAAAGTATTATTGTCCTCTCCCCTTCAGTACCTCACTGACCTGCACTTAGTCTGCCCCAGGCCCAACCGGGCCAAAGAACTATTCTGCCATCATGTCATAATACAACACACACAGTTTACAAGACAGGTAGCCTGGCTGACCAACATACTAATATCTGATTATGTAAGGTTAAACGTCACGTCAACATTGGATTCATTGCTTGTGCTCATGCATGAGCATGCATACCATGTCAAAACCCATCTCCTGAAACTGTTTCAGGGCCGAGCAAGAGTTATTTAACATGCAGTGCAGAATACTCACACAGGTAAACCAACTGGACTTCAGGGGTCCTGTGTGTAAAGGCAATATTATGGAATAATCTGTGTCAAGTTGTAAGTGCTTATATCTACTGGCAGTTTCATCAAGATCTCCGACAGAAAGTCAAATGCTTATTGAAGAGTTTTTTTCAACTTAATAAATGCCAAACCAATCATGCTCTCCCTGCTCTCAATGCGTATCAGGCAAATGCGAACTTTATCAATAAACCTGCTGACAAACTGTCCATGACATCTTTCATTACTTTTTAGATCAAGTAGTCGTTTAATAAAACAGGAAAAATGTCTCAAGCAATAATGGAATTTACGTTTTTACGCTCTAATTATTTAATTAATTAAATGTCAATAAACCTGAAGAGGCAGCATAACAAAGAAAGTTAAACTTTACAGACAAATCTAACATACTTTAAATAGCTAAGCCAGCCCCAACAAGTCTTTGATTTTCAGCCATGATAATCGTGTGCTGTTTTTCTCTTAATATGCACTTAAGTAAATCAGGTCTGCAGATGGATACTCCTCATATAGACTCTCCGTGTTCTCATGGTGGTGGAAAACAAACTCCTATAATGACCCATTTTACAAACAGCTTAGAGGAAAAGTCTAAAGAAATCCACACCACGTGATTTTGAAGTTTGTTGTCGCTTTTCCCTTTAAGCTGTCTCATTACCTCCACCAAGGAGGTCATGCTTTGGCCAGTGTCTGTCTGTCTGTTTGACAGTTTGTTTGTTTGTTTGTTTGTTTGTTAGTAGGATAACTTGATATTTTATGATTCAATTTTGAAATGAACTGTTGGTCATGACACAAAGGAGGAGTGATAAGATTTTGGTGGTGATCCAAATCCGGGATTTTTTAAAAAGAATTTGTTTGCATCATGACATAGACAGTTTTCGACATTTTTGGTGATAACTTAGCAAAGAATGTCAGAAATGCCTTGGCAGAGGGTTGTGCTCTTTGAGTACTTTTAGTTTACATGTGAATCAGTAGCAAGTTCTTTTTTCTGTGGTAATCTAATGTCCTTACCCCCCCTAAGGATCGTAAAATTGTTCAAATAAAGCAGTTATTTTATCTAAACATAAAGTAAAGAACCCTTAGCTTATGGTGGTACAAATTATGGAGTAAAAGAATAACAAAGGATGTTTTCATAGAAAAATCTTACATTCTCTAGATTAACGGGGCTAATTACTAACAGATGGTAACTAAACTACAACTCTTGTAAAGTGTAAAAACTGCCACATTATTGGGAATCATTGCACCTCACTAAGTCATTTTGTTCATGCACCCCTGCATATTTCTTAATTTATAACAGTACAAAACAATGGTGTAGCTGTGTAGCACCTTCTTTGATCAAAAGTCTTAAAGCTTTGATCACAAAAAGTCATATCTTTGCATGCATTTGATTACCAAATCCAGAATATGGTTGTCAATATGGGGTTGAAAAATTGTCTTTAAAATGCATAATAATGCAAATGTCAGAAATGTGACTGTAACTGTGATCAGTTGTGATTAATCATCAAAAAACAGCAATCAATTATGATGACGAAAATATTCATTTGGCAGCTCTAGTTTACAGTCCATGAACAAACTGTGCTAAACTACTTGATGTTTGTGCATGTGTGAAAGTGTGCGGCCTGAATTTAGCACTTACATACTGTATGTGTCAGTGTTCAAAGAAAGTGTGGGGGTGAGTGTGTAGAGGTATAAAAGAAAAATATTAAAATAAAAACAGAAAAACAACTCAGGGCTCTCTAAGTATAGCCATGGCCCATTTCATTTGAAACGTTAGACGGTAGGCCTAATTTAAGAACGTGAACGTTGATCCCAGATCAGATTGTGAGCTCAAGCTGCAGGAAGTGGGTCTGTCTTCATCACCTTCCTTATTAACCCATTACTCACTATCTGTGTCACAGCAGCTTGCATAACTGCTCTTAAATCTTCTCATGCAGACAGTACGTCTCGAGAAGTGCTGGTTAAAAACAAATTCTTCAGGCGGACGATCTTTCTGTCAGATTTTAAGGACTATTTACTGTCTGTGAGGTGACAAATGAACCATTTATCACTGAGGTCACTGACTCCTACGGATTTATCCGTGCATGTCCCAATTCTTGGAAATGGATTGCAGATTCCTGGACCTCAACAACGACAACAACAGATTCCAGAGAGTTGAGGTTGAGGCAGGGTGCCATTTGGCTGCTCTAGGATTAACATTTAGGAATAGGTGAGATACTCCAGGTAAGCTGCATGGCAGAGGTGGCACTGGGATACCTGGCAGCGCTGCAGGAGCAGGATTGCCTTGTTTGGTGGTGATTAATTGCACGCAGAAGAAGACGGAGGTAAGGTGTGTGGAGGAAGTGCCAAGTGGGTCAATTGAGCTTTATCCTTCATGTTTATACACAGGCTCTTCCTCTCACTTAATGCCACCAGGTCATCTGTATCCTCACCCGACTCGAGAATAATCTAAACCGTGCAGTTTGATGCATGTGCAGAGTTGAAATAAGGAGACTGTTATCACCAATGGCGGATAAATGCAGATAGTTTCACTTTGATCACATTAAATGTGTAAGTCAATTATACATTATCAGTGAAACTAAAACCCTTCTGCACAGACAGGTTGATAATTCCTTTGGCTGATCAACTACGTTGCCCCTAACCTTACAGTACATCTGGATCTGTCTGATTTAATGTCTGTAACCAGGCAGATCCATTTTGCCAAGCTCCAATCTACAATGATAGTGCTTAACCCAAAGCAGCACGGCCCAGTCAGCTTCCTTTAAAGCAGGAGGAGGTGGGAGTTATGAGCAAGATGTACAGAGATTAGCACAGATGCTGACACTGAAAGTCTTTCTTGATAGGACAGACATTTAGGCTCCACTTCTGACATGTTTTGGCCAAAATTGTTCTACAAAGTGGCTTACATTTTTTACTTTACACCACGGCAGGATCACCAGTCTATTGCCTTATCTGATTGGCCTATAATGAATATGATTGATAACGATTGTCTAATCACCTGCTTGATATGCTTTTGAAAGGTTCAGCCCATTCCCAAACACTTTCTATTGACTGTTGCCCAGATGGTGTAGTAAAATATATTTAAAAAACATAAAATATATTTCTGGTCAGATTTAACAGCCCCCGACCCTTCCCAACCAAAAGAAGAAAACATTAAAAATATATTTCTAGTTCTCCTATGTGTTATCCTGTTTCAATCAATTTTCAGCCTTGGTAGAAAAGTGTTGGCTAACGCAGTCAGTTACATTGTTCTGTATTATGTAAGTACAGCAAAAATGGATCAGCTAAGTCTATAAGTAAGTCTTCAACCTTTAAGTCTTCTACCAATTTAATAACAACAACAGGAGTGCTTTAAAAATCCTAATTATGGTCTCATCAAATGTGGAATAGGCCCTTCGCTGCTGAGAAATTACACTAAATACACCTGATGTTCTGGACGAGTGGCTTTTTCTGTTTATTGAACCAATGCAATTTTTTTTTTGCCAAGTGGAATTGTAAACAAAGAAGTTTTTCCTCAAGTGTCCAATGCTGGCTCCAAAAGAAAGGAATCCCATAGAGCCTATGTACGAGGGCCCATTTTTATAACTTAAACTAACATGTTCATAACCATTTTTAAAAATGCTCTCGCTTAATCTAAACTGTGTCTTCATTTGTAAAACCATGCACTAAGGTAAGTTCCTTGAATATCTCATCTTCTCCACTTATATCAAAGCTGAAGGTTATTCTTAATCAGGGGTGTGGCTGATTTGACTGAAAGGTGGGTGAGTTGTAGCTGTTTGTGCAAAGGTGAGGCTTCACTTCAGCATAATACTGTAAAGATCCAAGATTTCTTTCAGCCTGTCCCAACACCACTTCTCTGCCTGTCTGTCTTGGCAGACGGTTTGCCAATATAACACAGTGTCCACCATTTTTTGGCTTTTTAAAGACTCGACTAATACTAATGGTGATGTTATTAAAAGTTATTTCACAGTGTTTTTCCACAATTATTAAAGCCCTGCAGTCACTCTGCTTTAAAGCATTCATTTTAATTTCACAGTGGCGTAATACTGGTGTCTTTGTCTGTCAGTTAGCATTGATTTATGCTGTTGTGGAAGCAAAAGAGAGCATGGCACAGCAGGAGCACCAAATACACACATATTGCTGTGCTGCCCTTCTCACTTAGTTAATCTCTTCTCACCTCTGTAATGCCTCTAATGCTACCTCTGAGGCCAGCACAGAGGGAGGGATGGCCCTGTTTCTTTGATCCTCTCTGTGACATTAATACTGAAAGCGAAACATCACAAGAGCATAAATATGATGCCTTGAAATGCCGATAAGATTTGTGTTTTATGCAGTCTAGTTTCATCTTTAAAAGATCACCTGGGTGTTTCATCCCTCTCTCAGGGGTCAGTACTGAGCTTATTACAGCTTAGCTTACAGCTCAGCTTACAAATGGAGGTGTTTCTGATATCTCACCTATCACTGGTTAGAAAGTACTGAACAGCTTCTCTGTTGGGCCCTGACCTCCCTGTAAAATCACATTTTTTAGGAAATGAAAAAAGCTGTATCTGTTTTAAGTAAAAATGATTGCTTGAAACTTCAAAGTGGCTTATCATACACGAAACCCACTCACACACACCGAGGTGACCAACAGCACTGATACGTGAAAATAGTGGAAAATCGTTCAAAATGGAGATACTGGGTTTCTGTCTGACAGGGATAATAGATCACTCATTATGCCAAACCTTTCATGAAATACTCTATGGAGTGCTGTCACCTTTCCAACTACAGTTCATTTTTTTCTAACCTAATTAAAGTTGGACCAATGTTGGACTAAAACAGCAAAAAAGGTGAAATGATACCTTTCTGGAAATAGAAAAGCTGCTGTGCCACTTTGTAAACAACCAAGATGGCTACCCTGATGTACAAGATGATGTACTTGCTATAGCACTGATATTAAGATTCAGCTCAGTTTTTTTCTGTCACACTGCACATTTTCAGGTGGACCAAAGTTGGTCAAATATTGTGTAATAAAGCAACCTGCCTTTAATTAGGGCTGAAACTGCCAACTGGCTTACTGTTGCACTATGACCCAGAAATACACAAGCACCTTCGAGCAATGTTACTGGCTGTTTTCAAAACCACATACTACACTTGGAGTATACTGATTTTGCCAATATATAATATGTAAAAGGCAATGTGAATATTTACAAAATCCACAAAAATGTCCAGATGTCATTCTGCTTCAGGAAAAATTTGAATACTGTTACCCACAATGCAAAGCACCAAACTGGTGGGCAGCCAGCTTTAGCAACTTTAGCATTAGCATTGATTCCATTACACCTGTAAATAACAATAAAGCGAGTTTGTTGAGTCGTTACATGGATGTTAGACATTTGTTGTGTGTTCAGAGTCGAAAATCATGAAAAACCAAATAAATCCCTTGTTAGACTTGTTTTAGTTCATGAATGGTTGTTAATTTAGTGGCACTACCTGTTAGCTGAGCTACCATTTACCTTTGTTTTCATGATTTCAGGTGGGTGTAGCCTATTACAAAATTATAGCTGTTTGGCGGTCATACTATATACAACTACCAAATACTGCATGTAGTGTAGTAGGTGGTTGCAAAAACAGCCATTGTTAAGCAGTTCAGCCGTATTTTGGACAATAAATATAAAGCTGACTCAAGGCTGTGTTGAGTGACAAACTGAAGCAATGTGTAACCATATCCCACACAGACTTGTGGACCTGAACCTGTAAAGAGGACTGAAGCGCTCATAGTGGTGGTGGTGGTGCTAGTAATACAAACATTAACCACTCTCTGCTTGATATTGCTTGTAAATGCCTGTCTGTCTGTTGTGATATCTAGCCAAAATCAAGCCACAGCGGACTGCTTTTTGGATTGATTTCCCTGTTTGGTTTGATGACTTTCACATCAAACTTAACTGAGCTCTAGTTAACTTGGAGGCAAACCAATACCCCCTGTTTTCAGGGTATTGGTTCTTTGCTCCATATCAGAGTTCCCGTGAGCTTTCACACCACCCCAAATCAATCAAAGTTTCATTAAATGTGAAACAGATTGTTTATTGTGGACCAAATGTGTTTAGTGTAAAGATGCCTTAAATGGACAGGAAGTCAGTCTCAGCAAGACTGTCAGTGCTAGCTACCAAGTAATGGCAACAATATAATTAAATATAGTTAACTAGAAACTGCAGTTGGAGGCTGTTGTAGCAATGCTGCCCTGTAAGTTAATGGTATGTTTTCAGTTTGGCTTTGGAACAGTACTGACTTATTCCTATTGTCAAAGCCGAATGTTGGGGAAAGTAAAAAAACAACTGATCCTTAATGACCTCATTGTTTAGCACGTTTCTGTTTAGGTGCCAAGCTAGCCCATCCAACCCTTACAGGTGAGGCGTGACACACTGCAGTCTGCCAAGTTAGGGTACTGTTGGCTGCAGAAAAGCGAGAAATATCAGAGTTTACCATACTAAGCCATGCCAACAATACTAAATCATAGTGAGGCGCTTGCAGGAAATGCCCCATAAGGCAACAGCAGGCCTCTCTATGAACTAAGCTTGGAGGCACTGACTGGTTTGATTGTCTGATACATTCTGGCCAGATTAAAATGGATAGTAAACCCAGAATTTCTTGATTTCTTTGAGCATACTACGAATGTTATTGCATTGTACATTCCAGTAAATGATCTTTTGACTGTGTTGGTGCTCTGACCTCCAGCAAGAAGACCAGCAGCACTAGCGCCCCAATGGTGTTCATCATGCCCCCATAGTAGGACAGCAGGGCTTCACGACAGCCACGGCTCCATACGTTGAGCTCCTCCGTGTAGTGGTCGTAGCTGTAATGGGCCGAGTTGTTGGTCATCTGGGCTTGGATGCAGGGTCTAGGGGAGCTGGGGTTACAGCAGCTGAATGGAACTCCATCCATCAGGTACTGTCCGTCCACGTTGCTCCCAATGCGGCTAAGAGGATGAAGCAGAGTGTAATTTCAGTGTCACATTATGACAAGTTGAAGGTGAAATTAGAGGTGAAAAACTTGACAAACTATACTTGTAAGGTGTAAGGGCTAAAATTAGCTTTTTGATCCCTACATAGACAGCAAGGTAAGCTCTTTTTTTCCAAAGATTGTGCAGTTTGACTTAACATCTACCCAGCACAATCATAATGTAAATTCTGCTATCACAGATACGACAAACAATTTTGTGGTCTTGGTTAGCAGTCTTGGACTTTGACATAGTGCCATTTAATCTCTCAAGATAATCAGAGTTCAAGGAGAGATGAACATCAGCGTGAGATAATTGCATGATTTGTATTGGTTTTAATTTTTTAACTTCTCCTTTTTGCTTTGTTTTCTTTAATTTGGATCACATTACAGACCTGACCTTTTTGAACGTTTAGCAGAACAGCGATTGGAGAAACATGTTTCAAACTTGAGGAATTGGACCCCACTTTTTTTGTGAATCTTTTTATCTTTTTCATTCAAGTAAAACGGAAGTTTGCATGACAATAAGTGTGTAAGTGCCAGTGATCAATCGTGATTGATGGTTGTAGGTCAATGGAAAGACTTTGTAATTGGATCAGTAACACCAGAGAACGTCAGATATGGATAACTGATTTTGACATTGGATCAGTACCAACAAACCTCCCAGAAATCCTCTGGGCAGTGCTACCAAGTATGGGGAAAACCACAAAATGCACCATCTTGGATACTAAGCAAGGCATTAATTGTTAAGACTATGGTTTTGCTAATATCAATGAATGGTTTAGTAAAGCTTGAAAATGATGGCTTCAAAGGAAAGTTCCAGGACAACAATTCACTCTGACTCCAACCCAAGTTATGGGAATCCTAACCATTCACTCTAATCCAAACCCTGACGATCTGCATCTTCATCTGCATGACTGAGAACCACCCAAACATGCTTTATGCCTTACGAAGAGCTCTTTATAAAAGATTATTCATGTACTTGATCTGTGATAAAGCTGTGCAATACAGATATAAGGTAGCAAGTGTTCTGATATTAAAAATCCAGGACCAGGAGTTTGCCAAGGCCATGACCTCAAAGGATTGTTTTCAGGTTCCCTACTGATTGGAAAAGACTCAGACACTTAAAGGACATGGAAGCTGTAATCCCTAAGATTAAACACTAATTGGGTGCCAATGCTCAAACTCCCTTTCAGCAATCCTCAGAAAGCTAGCAAACACTTGTTCAAAACAAAACAAAACTGGGTATATTCATTTGTGTTAGTAGGTATGGTTGTCTCATTTCACTGGACTGGACGATGTTTGTCTAATCCCACTCGTGCCTTTTTGACCTCATATCTTTTTCTGTAACTAATCTCCCAAGTCCCTCCTCCTTGTCTTATCCATAAAACTGCCTAGTAACCTTTTCCTCCCTGGCAGCCCCAAATGCCACCATTTCTGTGATGCTAATCTTCAGTAAACGAAAGTGAATAATGCACCTGCTGTGACCTCCCTTCACCTCAAATCCACTTACGCTCCCACCTTGATACTCTCAGGTTCAATGACAATCTCACTGAGCCAAAAACATCCAGTTCCCAATCACTTGGCAAGTTTATGATCCCTAACTTTCAGACATTTTTTTCAAAATCTCTATTACTTACTCCTTTACTTCCTTTGCGCTGAAGTCCAGGTAGCGGTTGCTAACCCACTGAATCTCAAACCAATCTCTGAAGTTGTCATTTCCACAGCAGCGAAACTCCATCTGCATCTGGTCCAGGGTCCTCTTCATGTAGCAGCGTCCCGGTGTGTCCGTGTCTTTGTAGAACCTCATGCCGTTCCTTAGCCCTTCAGCCAAGGTGAACTGCAAAGGGATCCTCATCACAAAACACAGCAGGGCCGTCAAAAATAATAGGGCGTTGAACCCTACGCAGCACGTCAAGAAAGTCTTCAATATGGGCTTCCATTTGGAAAACTTGGAAGGGTCCAATGAGTCGTAGCAGACCTTGCCTCCAAAGGCGTTGATCCCACAGGCTATTAGACCCATGAGTATGAGCAGGTTGGGCAAGAAATGGCTCTCATTGTTGTCCATGAGTTCTGAGCGTTTCCTTAGCTCAATCTTAAAGAAAAGGCCCATGCTGAAGACCAGCACGCCAGCCATAACAGCAAACCAGTACATGAACCAAACAGTTTGGGCGAGCTTTACTCGTTTCTTCAGATCAAACTTCACCAACATCAACGCCATTGTTCAACCTGTGGTGTGTCCCTACCTGCAAAACGGAGTCAAATGATAATCTAGGGCAGTAGGAGCTCCAATGCTTCCAGGTAGCCCCTCAGTTCAGTCAATATTCTTGAACCTGCAGGTCTGTTTGGGGTCTCCTCTGGCTGGTCCAACCGGACAGGAGAGTCACTTCAACCTGTAATCCATCCCACAGCGAAAGATCAGAGACAAAGAACCCAGGAGGACCCTGGAGCAGTGATATAGGGTTATTTCTTGAAAGGTATCTCCTCTCCCATTGTGACAGAAACTAAATCTCTCAAAGCTTTGTTTCCCTAACTTTTACCAGTTTCCCTCCTTTACCATACAGGTGAGGCTAATTGCAATGCTCCGTTCTCCTTGAGAGGAGGAGGATTGCCGAGGATCCTCATGATTAAACTCAAAGTTGCAGTACGTCATGGTAAGCCCCTGTAAGCAGCCTGATCCAATTTGAAGAAATCCCTCTACACAAGATGAGCCTGATCGTAAGCCTCTGCCAGGGGCCATAATTGGTTTGAGCGTTCACGTGGTCATGGTTGCCTTGATCAAACGAACCAGGAGCACTGGAAGCATGAGCTGAAGGCTGACAAAGGACCATGCACAAGAGAACGGAGCTAATAATGGTGCATACCCATTCACAGGTAGGGGTCCACAAGTTCAACACAAACAGGATGTCCTCCCAGCAGAGCTAATCAAGGCCCAGTGACCCATTCACAGAAAGAAAAAGACTCATAGGCTCACATTTCAAACACTGCACAGGGACTGAAAAATGTCATATGTAATAACACAAACAATAAAATATAAGCACAAACAATCATGAGAAACATTTGGTTAATATGCAAAACTTTGTCCTGCTTCCTTATTAGATGCTGTCACAAAGTGTATTTTAAAGCAATTAACTGTTACAGAGGTCAAAATTCATATCATGCCTGTATAAATGTTGGATGAATGGATCTTAATTTGACACCTTTTTAATCTTAACTAGGCATGAGTGTTGCAGTGGCACTGATATTTTTGCTAAAACATGACCATTCCTGCTAAATATTACGACTAAAATGTTTAAAATTGAGATAATGCTATATGCACCCTCCTGTCTTTCATATTCTCTCTTATATTGTTTTAAGTGTGTGTTGTAAATACAGACAGTTTTCTTAAACCTTGTGGAAATCTAGTTGTCTTGTCACCATTTTTTCTCTCTTTTTTGGGTTATGTTTCTTTATAATTTGTGACAATGTCAAATGTCTTTTTCCAGTCAGTCTCTATTGTAGATTATTGATTAATTGCTTAAAACAGTGTTAATAAAATTTTTTTTACATATATATATATATTTTAGGGCTTGAGCTATTATAGATTGAATTTTGTGAAAATATAATTTTAAATACATCTGGAGGGGGGATGGCTCTAAATTAGATTAAGAGTAGGAGCTACTGATCTAAGTTGGATCACAGAGTTTACCATTTTGTCTTAAAATATGGGTAAAGTTAAGATCTAGTAGCTTTATCTTATGCTTAAATAAAATCTTATATTTGTACATATTTAAGTGTTAACTAATACTTAATCATGTTTAAAAGTATTGTGTTTTTGCTGTAGTGAGTCACATGACTTTGACATTAACAAACTAAAAATTTCAATCTGTATTGCAGCCTAACTGCAGTGCCAGTTCTCTCATTACAGGGCAGAGCTGATCAAAATCACTGTGGCTAATGTAAGTGCTGTTAAAATTAAACTCCAATGACCTAAAAAAAACAAAATAAACAAAAAAAACCCCCAACTATTTACAAAGTTCATAGAAAGCTCAGTTTATCAAATATAAATGCTTGAATCTATGCAGTCTCCTTAAAGACATTTCATCAGTGAACTGAAAACATACTGCCAGCAAGAAGGTTTATATTGTTTTTAAACATTAAAAAGAACATGAATTACACACTTTAGGGTTTTATTGTTTTTTTCATTTCAAGAAGTGACGCTGTAGTGTTTTACAACAGGTTTTGTAATTGCGCTTTAAAACTGAATCATCTGAAAAACAAGTGCAGAAACAGAAAAGAATGATACATCAATACTCAGATCTCAAGGTGAGAAAACTCCACAAGGTCACCGAGTGGGCTGGACTGTCATGTATTGTAGAGCAGCTTTAAATGTCAAAGTTTCTTGAGGCAGTAGGGTCGTACCAATGCCAGATTTTTTAAAACTTTTAAACCACTTCTTTAAAAGCCAAATTATTTGATGTGTTTTAAATAGAAGGACAACAAAACAGGTCCTTGGCACACAATATTTGGATCATTTCTTGTTTTTAATTGCTTCAACTTGCAGGCCAATTCCTGAACACTATCTTTGGGGGGACAGCTGGGACTGTTTCCTCTACCAAGGTTATGTTTTTGCCAGCGTTTGATGGTTTGTCTGTGAGCAAGATAACTCAAAACGTCCCCAGCAGATTTTTGATTACATTTTTAGGGAATATTGGTCATGTTACAAGAAAGAACTTATTAGATTTTGGTGGTAATTTGACTACAGATGCTGATCCAGGATTTTTTTAAAGGACTGATTAAAATTGAGATAAGGCAGTTTAACACATTTTTACCAATAACTCAAAAAATTCTCAACAGATTTCAAAGATTTTTTCAGGGAATGTCGGTCATGGCAAAAGGGAGAAGTGAATACATTTTGATGGTGATTTGAATCTGGATGTGGGCAAGGAACTCTTTAAATAGTTGGTAACATTGCATGAAAGGGCAGTTTTCCACATTTTCTATTATAACCTGGCTGAAAGGAGGTTTATGGTCTCATTCCTCTGCTCTGCACTTTGCTTTGGTTCTTCTGAACTGATTGGTAAAAGAAATGTGACTGAACAGTTTTGGAACTTGGTATCAAAAAAGTAAAGCATTTTGGCATCTGTATGAAAGAGTGCAATTTTTGTAAAGGCATAACATAAAGCATTACACGCTTAAGAGTCTGACAACATGTCAAGCTTCTGGTATACTGAAATATATTATATAATTATATATTATATAATTATATATTATATAATTATATGATATAATAAGTAGAGAAACAGGGCAAATAAACACTGTTTATATCGATAAATTTTATGTTGGTGTGAAATAAAAATAGATTGCAGGCCTGACATTCAATAAAAAGATAGCTTACATTAAACTAACAATGATTTTGTAACCAATCTGATACCATGGCAACAAAAATAAAGTCTTGCATGTTGAATTTTAAGGTAATTTCTTTATTTTTAAGTGACAGGCAAACTCCTTCGCACTGTCCCAATTGCACAAAAAACAATGGCAACATCAGACGTTCGTGCAGCTGGTGAAGCGAGATTTTTACTCCTCACTAGTTCCACCATCTTTCCAAACACTGCCATTGTATTTGTACAAAAGTTCTCTCTATTTTTTGGTTAAAATATGTAGGGATGCACAATATTATCAGCACAATGTAGGGATTGGCAGATAAAAGCTTACAAAGTGGAATATCAATATCCACAGTTATCAAATATCTGCTGATATTTACAGCAGATATTTTAGCCATACTGGGCAGCACAGTGGCGCAGCAGGTAGTGCATGTGCCTCGCAGCATGAAGGTTGCTGGTTTGATCCCTGTGTTAGTCAGGGCTAATAATGAGTAATAATGAAATCAACATGATTCTGAGTGCTAGGTGAGGGTTTTCAGGGTCAAGGAATCATATTATGATGGTAACTCTATCATGGAACTGTTGCTTATAGATGTAACAGCAATATGTGAGCTACCTTGGTAGAGGTTTGTGCTCTCCAAGTGCTTTCTAGTTGCTTCATGTTTCCATGTTAGAAACAATAGTGTCTTCCGTTAGAGAATGAAATGCTGTTTTCCTTTTTGTTGATATCCATATCTAACACAAATTCGCTGTCACAATGAGAGAAACAGGTCAATTTTAGTAAAGGAGACACCCCTTACTCTTGTTAAAAAATATCAGTATCTGCAATAAGTTTGGAAACATCAGCATATCTGCAAAAAAACACAATATCGTGCATCCCTAAAAATATTACTAAAGATTAGTGCATTTCTGTACTTTTGATATCTCTGATCATAAAATTGAGGGTTTATCACTTTGAAACACGTTATTGAATGGTACAGAATATCAAGCACCTCAATATTCAGTAATTTTGCCAATTTTAGAGCAAATTTGACATTGTACTTGAGTTTGATAAAAAGAAACCTGGTCTAATATTGGTATCTAGGACTTTTGTTTCTGCTGCTGTGGTAACAACAGGTATCAAACTCATTGAATTTTGCTAGAATCATCTCAAAGCTTTAAATTCTGGTATTGTGACAACCCTTTGTTACAGAAACAAGGGTCCATAAATTTGTCAAAGTAAGCAGAGAAGACAGGATTTTTGGTTCATTTCACTTGGCCTAACTGACAGTTAGTGAAATAATTGGTGTTAAAGGCAAAACAAATTTCATGTGTGAGTTCTTGGGCTGAAAACATTCAAATTTAAGGTTTTTTAGCTCCCTAAGAGTCCCAATTGGTCTTCCTATCCTCTTCTGGAATGATAGTCCAATTTGGGGAAGGTGTCCCTGCAGCAAGCCAGTTGAAGTCATCCACCTGGTCCCAGTTGTTGAGGTTCTGGTCAAGTCCTGACGCTGCAAAGTCCTCCTCCAGCGTGGGGTAAGACCAGGAGAACGGGGCAAAACTCACCCCCCGACAGTCCTCGATGATGGCCCGGCTTGTGACGTGCAGGTAAACCCGTGTGTCCGTGGTGTTGTGGGTCCGTAGCTGCTGACATGGGAAGCCCAGGGTGCTGTTTTTACACTCGTCTATGAAGACTGAGCTGGACACAGGCCCACACAGGATCTCACAGCTGTCGATGTGTTTCAAGTGGAGCGTGCTGGGGGACCCAAAGAGACGGACCTTGCAGTTGGTGAGGTGAGACAACAGCACGTCCTGCTTGTAGATTTCTTCAGCTGATTTGGTGAGAGACACATTGTCCATGTTGGAGAAGCCGCACTTCTCAGAAGCTTCATCGACTTCAGACCCTTTAGGCGTGGCAGCATCAGCTTTAGGGGCCTCTGACGCTGGGGTGGGGGCTTTTTCTGATGCTTTCGTACGAGCTCGAAAGGCAAACTTCTTCTTGGGTAGGCTCTCCTCTCTGGTCTCAGCTAAGGAGGTCTGAAGCTTCTGTAGAGCAGACTGGGCTTGCCTGAGATCGTAAGACTTTAAAAACATGGTGCTATCACTCACAAACTTCTGCAGCTGTAGTATCTTTGCCGTGGCCTCCTCTAATTTTTCGGTCAGAACCGTTTTGTCAGCTCCAGAGCAGCTGGACAGCAGCTCCTCGATGGACTCCCGCTCCTTGTTGAAGGTGCTGAGGAAGTAGTCCCCCTTCTCCTCCGCCACAGACTGGCTCTCCTTCTCCTCCCTCAGCCGCTCGGCATCCTCTCTCCTCTCCTGGCTCCGCTTCTGGAAACGTTCTTGTAGTTTCGCGGCTCCACTTTTGCCGGTAAACCCGTTTTCATCGCTAACTTCAGCCATGGTATCCATGTTGCCTCTCGTCAGTTGTTGCGGAAGTGGTGACGTCATTCGTTCTTCTTCGTATTCTGAAAAGTGGACTTTAATGATGCAGAGCGCCACCTGCTGCCTCGGAGTTTGTAAATTATTTTAATAAATGAAGACATTTCATGGAGGACATTTTGATTAATATATTCAACAACTTATTTAGGTCAGATATGCTCTTGTGTCAATAACATATTATTTTTTATGTGTTTATTTGTCTTCAAATCTCATATTTTATTATTACCTCAATATTAATTCAGTGCAATAGTATTATGTGATACATAATCTGAGTATCAATCACCATGTGCACTAAAAGTATTCAGTAAATATTCAACTATCTTGTGTTATATATCTCTATATCCTTTGAATTTTAGAGATTATAGAGATTTTCAATTGCATTGTCCTTTAGGATTTTATCTGGTATATATTTTGTACTTATATTTCATTTCTTATAACTATTTTATACTTTATTTCTGCTTTTAACTTCACTATCTGTTTGCACTGAATAAGAAGAAGCTTTCCAATCTCGTTGTACATTTTGTATAAAGACAATAAAGGGCATTCTATTCTATTATGGTTTTGTTATGTTATGTGTATAAAATTTGCTCCTAAATAAAGTTCCCTTGTGTCATAGATGTAAACACATTGACAATGTTTAAATCAGCTGTCAAATCAAACCTTTCATCTGACTTCTTCTGACATCAAACATTGCTTTGTACTGTATTTGATCATGTTTTTAACCAACTGTGCTGAAATGACTGCAAAGTAGGGGTGTACACAAATGTTGAGAAGTGAGCAAAAAAGTACATAAAAAGAATTGTATATACAGAGAGCACCTCCAACAAACCCTTTTTTAAGTGCAAGTAGCACTCTTTTGTCTTTTGGATATACACAGGGTCAGAAATCCACTTAGTAATAAATGTTGTTTTTGTGTACAAACATATATTTCAGCACATTTAATGAGTTAAATGTTTCACGTTAGAATATTTTAACAGATCAGAAAATAAAGAAGTGATAATATATATATAATATTTTTCTTCTAAATACATTTATGTTTAGATACAAAAAACCTGCATTTTGGCATATTAACCTCTAATTTTATTTGCCAGACCGAAAATTTACCCCCAGTTGGCACCTGGTGGGTGTTAGTTTCAACCCCTGTAAATATACATTTACATATATCTATATGACGGCTTGATTATAGCAATAATCATAATCTTGATCAAGAAACACGATTACTCACTGATTTTAAAACACGTCATGCTTTTCACTTATATGCTTTTGACACTATCATTTTGAACATTAAAGAATGAGCAAGACATAGAAATATACCAGTAAAATTACAAATGATACAAATAATAATAATAATTATAATACAATTGTAAAAAGTAAAATTAATAATACAAATACAAATTATGCTAATAATAAATGGTGGAAAAAGGTCAACATGCATTGAAGGAATATATATATATATACATATATTGTTTTATTTAATTTTTCATTTATTTAAACATTACTATTTTCATTCCTCTGATTGGGTGGGCCACCTGCCAACGTGGGTGGGCCTGGATGCGCACAGGCCCACCCATAGATCCGCCCCTGCTCCACATGCTGGGAAGTTGCTGATACAACAGATAACTGAACATTTATTTTGTAATTTTCAGCTGGAGTGTTTTCTCTAGCTTCTGAATCTCATTTATGTCTTCAAACAGAACAACTTGGCAGGAATAATCTTTAGATGCCCATATTTTTTCGACTTATATCTATATATTTATTTATTTGAGAGACAGATGCTTGGTTTGAGAGATGCTACGTTTTCATGGGGCCCAAAATTTCTGGCAGCGCCCATTATGGTTTGTCATATTCATAACTGTAACTATGGGGATACCTGAGAAACGTCGAGGTGTGGCAAACCCATCAGAGGCCCGCCCTCTACCGTTGGAAATGATTAATTCTAATAAATATAATTTCACAGAAATTTATGAAGGCAGAAAAGCAAAAAAATATTTGTTTAATATGAAACCTCGTGTTTTACAGCAAGTTTTATGGGACATTTGGTTCCCATTAAAAATGTGCCGGCTGTGTGCTCTCGCAGTGTTATGATGATTTGGGATGCCTTGTTTTGAGCACTACCCCAACAACCCGTGCGGTGATGGCGAGGAAACCCCGTTGACAAGGCACTGCTTTTTCATGACGGTGAGTTTCCCTTTGAGTGTATTATAATTTTGTGATAAAAATTTCAAGGAAAAAACACACACAGCCTCCTTCCTCCCTTCCTTCAGGGAGGGAAGAGAGTTTGAGCGGAGAGAAAAATCTATCCGAGACAGAACAGGGACAGTGAGACAAATATATGAGTGGGAGAGGGAGCAGGAGGAGGAGGAGAAGGAGGGGGGGAGCAAATTAAAAGTTGCCAAATGGAGATATTGGGTTTCAAGAGGAGTGAGACAGGAGTAAAGGGTTTGCCTCTTTGAGTCGTCTTTATGTTTTGCTAATCGGGATTAATATGTACGCCGCGACACGGTCCGGTCCTGCGGCTTTTTCCACGGATTCTCCTCCAAATAGGCGTCGTCTACTCCGCGGCTAGCTAACCAGCACAGGCCGGTGTTTATCGGAAAAATGTCTCGGAGCGTCCAGTCCCGGTTTTTCTCGAGCAGAACACGGGTCCGGGTTCAGAAAGCCCGGGTGAAACTTGTCGGTTTGACTTATCGAGACAAATGTGACGTTTTTTCGTGCTGGCAGACGAGCCACATGGAGGACAAATGAAAGCCTCCCCACCACAGAAAGAAAGATCACGTCAGAGACGACCAGCTACAGGCTGGACCACGACGGGGGTTTTTGTGCTGCTTGAATGCGATTATCATTCTGTCGATTCAGTCTATTTTTGGAAATAAAACTTGCAAGCTGTACATTAGCTGACTTGCGAAGGCGATGGCGTCCCCATACCGTACAGTAGCAGGGGGTAGCTTGGCTTGCTGTGAAGCATACATGCTAGGGCGGATTCAAACAAGGATTTTAGCCTTAAAATAAACAAAACAACCTCTATTAACGGACAACGTCGTTCTTAAACACGACCCGGGTTAAAGTTTTGGAAAATATTTGGACTTTATTTCGTCTTAAATTATAAATGAGTCTTGTTTTGTCCCACATAAGAACATTTAGCTCCTTTTTTCTAATGGTGCTACCGTTGGAATTTGAACCGAATATAAACTGCGCCACACGTAACCTGCTTTAAATTATTAACGGCTGATTTTGGTGGCTCACGAATTCAATTTATGCAGCAAAAATACGGAAAGATTGTCTTGTAAATCATTTTCATTCAAGTAAACTACATTTAGAGATTTATCAATTATATAAAGTATCGCCTTGTTAATCGTTTAATACCCTAATTTCCTGTTTACTTCTATGTAACGCCTTTTAACGGCATTTTCACATGTCCACTTCTGAAGGACAAAGCAGATCCCCATTCTGCTTCTCCTTCCGTAACGACGTATTGTATTTCTTTAGGTTTCTCTCTGGAAATAACTCTTCATTTTTTTAAATACACGCAGATTCAACCAATTTCTAGACATTTAAACGTGAGTTTAGCATATTTAAAGGACACAATTTGTTTAAAATCCTGTCGCCCTTTGTTCTCCTCGGACCAAAGATGGAGGCTAAACGTGGCTCAGTTGAAAAGACAGCCCATGTCATGGTAACAGCCATTTTGTAGCATTGCAGTTCTGAAGTGAAAACACAACATTGGGGACACAATCAGACTTTCCTGAAGAAATACACAACATATAGCTTTATTCAAAGACCACTGCCATTATTTTAATGCTACATTTGTGACACTACATTTTGTTTAATGGCACCCACCCTCTAAAGCAAAATAAAAGCATTATTAAAGCAAAAGTACATGAAAATATCCTTACATTTTTTAACTTTATCAAATTACTCACATGCTCATTCATGCTCCCCTTTAATTATTTATTTTATGATGGTATAGATACATTCTTGAGTTGTCTGACATCGTAAGCCACCTCTTTCAATGTAAAACAACAATTCTGTTAAAATGGAGCAGGGTGGAGTTATTTACACTCAAATGCACACTTTCTCTCTGCAGACTGGAAAGAGGACCAATGTGGGACAGCAGTGGAGGGTAATGGGTGGGAGTATACATCTGTAGGAGGGGAAGAGGGTCATCCTGCTTTCTATGTGCATACAAGTCTCTCATAATACTGAATAATAATATGCTTTTCCTTCTTCTTCCTCCACATTTTACACTCAAGTCTCTATATTTACAGTTTCACCTAGTTGACTCTTCTGCACGCCCTCCCCTTATATCTCACATGATTAGTGTTGTAATCTGACTAAAATCAGTTTCTTGCCCTGCAGACGAGGAAACAAAGGTGTTCAATGACTGAATACATGATTCCTGCTGGAGATCTGTGAGTGAGATGTCCTTCCTAACACTGATGAACAGCACACATGTACTTCACAAATATACCCACATAAATGATTAATAAAGCTTAATTGTTATGATTAATTAAGCTATGTATTTAACAATTGGCCCGTGCAAACAACATGAAGGATAATTAGAGCCAGGCAGGAAAATAAATAATGAGAGAGAGGATATTATTCCAGTTTGCACCCTCGGAAATAAAAGACAATAAGGAAACGAGTTGAAATTTTGGAGAAAGAGCTGCTTTAAAGAAAAGCAAGGTAACACCAACAATTTGCCGAAACAGTATTAAATATCATGAGTGCATGTGTCTGATGGTGACAAAGTGCCAACACAGAGCTTTTTGACCCCAGAAAATCCACCAGAATTTGTAAGGGGAATTGATAAGGTGTTATATCTATTGGTAGAATTAATAAAGAAGGGATGCATGATATTGGATTTTTGCTGATATGTGATATGCTGCTATTTCCAAACTCTTTATAGCAGATATCAATATTTTGTGTCAAAGCACAAAGTCTTTACTTAACTACAACTGACCTGTTCCTTTCATTGTCTAAGTCCATATGTGTAAGAAACAGATGCAAAACAAGAAAAACAATTTTATTCTTTAATAAAATTATTTTGATTCATAAAAGTGTTGAGTGATGACAAAAGAAACTATCCTGGTACTTAAATTTTGCCAATATTATGGGATATTTATGGCCAATTTATAAGGTCAAAATATTGACTGTAAATATCAACATTTTCATATCTTCTGATAACAATAATAAACTTTTTAGGCAAATGTATGCTGATACCAATGTTGATGATATTGTGCATCACTACAATAAAGGTATAGGTATCAATAACATCTTATCAGTTCCAGTCCCTTGTTATTAGGTTCTTGCAGTGCTATAAAAAGAGGCTAATGACACTTGGTGTTACAGTTTCAGTTAGAAACACATATTACATTTAATGTTATGTTATCCAGATGAAATACAATGATTGTGCTATCAGTGGAAATATAAGCATGTTGGATGTCAGCAAAAATCCAACATCCTGCATCTCCAGCCCATACACATGTTGTAGACTCAGTTGTATGTGCTGTTAGTTAAAGTCTATAAAGTTTTTTTTTTGTTTGTTTGTTTTTTTGCAGCGTCATGACTATAAATTGTGTTTTAACTTCATTCTTTGAAAATTTGACTGTTGCTTGACATTCAAGTTTTTGCAGAAATTAAAAAATATATCCCCCATGCGCTTTTTTTCATGTCTGATCTTGAGTTACAATATGTACGTCCACATCTGTCTAACTAATTAAATCAATTCTGTTAATGCTCTACATTGTTTCAGGTGTCATGGATGATGAGGACGATCGCCGTCTTCTGGATATTTTAGGGTAAAGAAAACATCCTGTAAACCAGTTAACACAATTTCACAATTTATTATTTTGAGTTTTTTTAAGGGATGTAAGAAAGTGACAATACTACAGTTTATTACAATATTTTGCATTGCAATGCTGTACCATTATTTTGTAGAGCAATATGAGTTTTGTATTAGATAATATTTTTAGAAATTTAGGACATTTTTAGTGTAGTACAGGCTCTGGCTGCTTTTTGGCAGACATTCAGCCACTTGACCTTGCCAAAACACACCTTAATTTTCCATTATATTTTGCCAATATTGACAGGATTCTTCTCAGGAAACAAAGTCAAAACTATATGCTGTTGCATTTTTCATATTATGCTAAGTAAAGGAAGTTTATGACACAATAAGTGGCCCATTTTAAACTTGATCGCAATTTATTCTGTTTATATTTTTAAGATTTGGCTTCTTTTTATTAAGCCCTCAGTCAAAAATAAATGTAGTTTCCTGTATTGTTATTAGAAAAAGACCCGCTAAATGCTGGTGTTTTTGTGCAGTGGCAGGTGATTGTGGTTAATCTACCAGCCACAGTGTCAGATAAAGGCCATGCCCACACATAGGTGGGTATTTTTAAAATCTGAGGTTTATTCTTCTGTGTTCTCAAAAATAACACAGTCAACACAAAACACATGCATCTATTGTTAAACACTGTTCATTGCCTTATAACCATGTCTATAATATGCACATTTTTTTGCAAGTTCTATGCCAAAAATGTTTTATTCTCATATCTATTCCTACAACTACGTTGGACTAGTGTTACATTTTAACTTGTGACTTTGTTAATTGGTGTTATCAGGCGTGTTGAGTAAATATTTCTTTGTTAATTGTTCAATTCGAGACATGTCAGATAATCTTGATCAATTGCTGTTATTAAACACTTTGTCGGCACTCTTGTCGGTCTCAACAACTGTTATAACCATGGCAACTGCAGAGCACGAGGCCATGGGTCACCAGTCAACACGGTCACTTGTGAAACAGTAACACCAGTTCTTGTCAGCAGCATTTGTGTTATTGTAGTGTTCTGAGACAGCATCATAATGAAGAAGCATCAGAATGGGTCAACATGTAAATGGTCCAGTTTTCAACACTTTAAAACGGTTTAACAACATCTGCAGCGTCAACAAAAAGAATGACGCATAGGGTGACATCTCCCTGGGGAGAGGGTGGCTCCGTTTTACTGGAACACACGGAGACAGCCAGTGCAGCGTTTTCAAAAGTCTTCACCCTGGCTTGAGAAGCGTTTTCAGGAACTGAAATGCTGTTTACATGTGGACAGAAGAACAAAACACACAGAAAAACCTCTGACTTTAAAAAAAAACAAAAAACAAAACGTGTGAACATAGCTGAAAACAACATCAACAAAAAACCCTTTAATTTAAAACAACATAAGCCTTGGATTATGCACAACTGGAATATAAAACTCGCTCTCTCTACCATAACTCTTATGACGGTGATGACTGTCATTCACTATATTTTAAAGCTCTTTTAAAGTTTGAAGCTTATTACCTTTGCTCTTAGTCAATGTTTAGTTACAGCCTGTAGGTCATTGCCCTTAAATGAGCGCTAAACGGCCATAAAACACTGTAAACAAACTAAAATGAACCTTTTTCTCAGGACTGGGCAACTTATCGATTCAATTGATTAGTTTGATTTTTTTCCTGCAGAAGATTTAAAAGTAAAAAAAATAGAGATTTTTTTTTTTTTACTTACTCAAATTGTAAGTTGTTGCAATGTCTTCAGTGTTTATGTAGACGAACATGCCTATGTTTGAACTACATAATCAACATTTAATGGCACACACTTTATCTTAAAAAGGGAAATTCTATTTGGTTTGGGAACATATTTTGACAACATAAAGGCAAAATTTGATTCATGTCATTTTTATGTCACTTGTAGGTTTTTTTTTATTTTGGAGAGGGTAAAAAATGATTAAAATCATAAATTGAGTGTTGTGGAAAATTTTTTTTTTTTTTTATTTTTAGGCCATATGGCCCAGCCCTACTTTTTCTTTAATAAACAACACACAGAGCATAGACAAACAGTAATAACACATTCCTCCAGATTACCTGAATCCTAATATTCCTAGAGGCTATTTAGTAACCTGTGTTGCTGATGGTTGAAAATAAGTGGCTAGTGAAAATATGAGTGTCTGAATTAGAATGAAAATTTTAAATCCACTTGTCACAGTTGGCAGAAAGGGATAAAACTGAGGTGAGTTGAAATCTAATATTGCTACAGCCCTAGTTCAAAGTAGAGTGCATTAAATTGAATATATGTGGAAAAGGCTTTGCAAATCATTTAATTTTATTTTTATTTACATTTTACACAACGTCCCATCTTCACTGGAGTTGCGGTTTGTAGATATTTTGTGTTTTAGTCCTGTTAAAGTAGGCGATAAGCTCCTAAAACTGCCTTCTTCCCCTTCCCAGAGATGTGGATGCGTTGAATGACTATCTCCATGGCAGCAACAACAAGTCTGTGAGTGACTCTTTGGGAATGTATTCACAGTCATTCAATCCAAAGTTTTTCTGAATAGTTTCTTCACTCCTTTAATGCAGCAAGAAGGTCGGCTCGGTCCCTGTGACGCTCTTTGTTTTGTTTCCGCAGATTGAAGAGGATGATGTAACAAATGCAGCTTATGGGTCGGATGGATCCCTCTTTGCCAGCGACACGGTAAGCGTAGCTGTCTTCACACTGAGCCAACAAATCATCCGAGCCTTAACAGGGAATTTCCTTCAGAGTGAGAACTACGTAGCCACACAGTTGATGAGGTTTACTTTGTATAGAGGTTTTATTTCAAAATGTTTTTATTGAGTTTTCATTGAGTATTACCAAGAAACAATCACAACAAACTGCAACAAAAAGAAAGAGCTCCGCTGTGTTTGTTCTATTTTCAGTATAATGTTAGACAGATTTACATATTTTGCCCACAAGTTACTTCTATTTCTAATGCCAACGGGGTAGGTGTAGTGAGGCAAATTCAGTAATACATCCAGCAGAGAAAGTAGGAGGGAAAGAGAGAGTGGGAGAGGGGGTGAGGGTAGAGATGAGGAGTGCTATTAGTCTAGGGTGTTGGCATCGAATTTGTTCGCATAAAAGTCTAAGAAGGGGTACCAAATGTTTTGGAATCTTTTTACTGAGCCCTGGACTGTACATCTGATTTTTTTTCTAGTTTGAGAGCTGACATTACCTCATGAACCCAGCCAAAAATTGCAATAACAGGGTCTAGGTCAACTTTCTTTTTACATGTAGAGGAAAGTGTGTTGAAAATGTTGGACCAGAATGTGTTCAATTTTACTTTGTATAGAGGTTTTACAGGGTTCCCACTCTTTTCTAGAAATCATTTTCCAGGACTCTTCCAGTGTCTGACTAATATATATTTATGTTTTATACTTATTTTTTTTTCTTTATTTACTCTGCTTATTTATAAATATATTATGTTGATTTACTGTTTAAGTAGCCTAAATTTCATGTTGCCATTTTTCATTATTTCTTTTTGTCACCACTGTTTTGAGTTTTTTTATTTTATTCCTTAACTTGCATTATTTTATCCACTCATATTTTATGGCTAAGTGTGCATTAGTTACCAAGTACATTTATACTTCATTTCCTATGTTTGATTTTTGTTCACTAATAAGGTAGAAAGAAGATTTATAATTTTCCAGGACAATTCAAGCTTTTCCAGGACATTTTATGGTTTTCCTCCTTTTTCCACGTTTTCCATGACTGGAAAATTGGTCAATCATTTTCCAGGTTTTCCAGGACCCTGTTTTAAGTCATAGTTCCCTTTTGCGCATGCTGGTGGTAAAAAGATCACAGATTTTTGAGACGGACCTTCAGGGAGGCCTGTCTTGTATGCAGCTCACATGCGAACTGCTCTCCTCTTTCTGCTCACTTTCTCTAAATGCTTCTTTCAGGCCGGCTCCAACTCTGGCCTCAAAGATGGCTCCTCTTCAATGGCTGAGTTTGGAGAGGATTCAGCGGGGGCAGGCCTCCAGCTCTCCAGCAGCCTTTCATTTATCGAGGATGAATTGGGGCCGGAGACGTCTCCCGGAGGGGTGGACCTGGGGGGCGAGGACCAGCCCTTTGACATCCTCCAGAAGTCTCTCATGGAAGCTGACATCACCGAGCAGACTTTGGCCCAGGAGGCCTTACTGGACTCGCAGCCAGCTCCCACTCTGGTGCAGGCCCCCGTCCCCTTCCAGTCCCAGCTGGTTCCTGGGAGTTACGGAGGGGGAGTGGGCGTTGTAACCACAGCGACGGCCACGTTCCCCGCTACACAGTTTCTGCAAGGGGTGTCGCAGCTGCCCAACGGCTCCACCCAGCACATTCAGGTGTTGGGCTCATTCGGGGCAGGTGGTAATGTTATGACTCTGAGTGGCTTAGAGAGGACTCCTCAGATTGTGTTGAGGCAGGGGGCTCCTGTTGGGGCAGCAGGGACCACAACAGGGGGGCAGGTGTTCACCCCGGCACAAGGGCAGGTAGGCCAAGTGGGCTTACCTTTCAAAAACCTCCCCCTTCAAAACATCATCATCCAGAGAGGCCCAGGAGGGACCCAGATTGTCAGACACATCCAGCCCAAACCCCTTCAAGCTGGGGCTCAGACCATCTACAGCCTCGGTCCCACCACCATGACCAACGTAGTGAACACTAACACGGCTTCACCTGCAGGACAGTTCACAGCTAATGGCTCCATAGTAATGGAGCAGCAGCAGCAGCAAACACCTGGACAGTTCCTTCTGCCCAACTCCGTGACGCTCGCTCCAGCAAGCACCATCCACAACGGCCCTGCTGACCCCAGCTCAAACTCCCTGATCACCGGTCAGAACACGGTGCAGATCATCGCAGGGCAGAACTTCACAGCACAGCCAGGAGGCCAGCTCATCTTGAATCAGGGCTTAGTCAGTGGGAGTCAGGTCGGAGGGACCGTCACCCAAACATGGACAGGTGTTTCCTGTGCCAGCTCCACCCCCGTGCAAACATCGTGCGCTCCTGGGCGACTGACTCTGGTCGGTCCGGCGAGTGCAGGGATGGGCAGTCATGTCCAAGTGTCAGCCAGCCCTGTGCAGCGCCTGCTAGTGACCCAAACACAGAATTGCACTTCTCTGTCACCTTTACCTGGAGCTGCAGATCAACAAGACTTCAGACAGGTATAAGCGAAGAACACAGCCTCAGGTTTAGCTTCTTTTTGGTTTTTGTATCCTCTTGAGTGATGATGCTTTTGCAAAATTTCAGAATTCTTCATCACCGGCCCTCAAACAGACACAGCTCAGCAACATCCAAGGTAACAAACGATGATAAATTTACGTCACATTTATCAGTCACAAAGAGAGTGCAATGTTCTTTAAATAAATACGCCCACTTTTCTTTTTCTATTCATGTCTTGCCTCACTCCCGAGTCCACGACAAGCAGATAGACACCATTCTTCAACTGTGCGTGCAATAACACGAAAGAGATGGACAAAGCTCGTCCTTCACTGACTTGCTTAGCTCAAAACACAGGAAGTCAATGGGTATAGTTAGCCTCCCTCTGCCTATAGTCATCAGATATAGAAGATAATGTAACATACATAGTTATGTTACATTATCTTCAATATTATCTTATTATCTTCTACTCCTAAACAGAGGCTTTGTTTTGTTGGCCTACATCCGTGGTGGTCTGAGCTAGTGATGTGGCGTTCGTGAACGAGTCGAGTCTTTTGAACAGCTCTTTTAAGTGAACGACGAGAACCAATTCACAGTTGTGAGTGAGCCATTCATTTGTGAGCCATTCTTAAATGTAAATTCAAGAAGGTTCGCAAATGAACGGCTTAAAAGAGCTGTTCAAAAGACTTGACTCGTTCACGAACGTCACATTTCTCGCTCAAACCACCACGGATGTAGGTCAACAAAACAAAGCCTCTGTTGCAAGTAGAAGAAGGTAATATGATGGCAGTAAAAGATAACGTAACATATCACATTAAAAAAAAAACAAGTCACATCAAGCACACAGGACTGTCGAGAGTTGCTGAAGTTTATCTGATGACTGCAGGCAGAGGCAGGCTAACACTACCCATTGACTCCCAGTGTTTTGAGCTCAGCTAGTTAGCGTTGGGCAAGCTTTGTCCGTCTCTTTCTTGTTACTGCAAGCACAGTTGAAACAATGGTGTCTATCTGCTTGTCATGGGCTTGGGAGTGAGGTAAGACATAATAAAAGTTGGAGTATCCCTTTACGTCTGATTTGACTGATTTTGTGTTTGTGTGCTCTCTTATTTAGGTATAACACCCATGACCCAAGATTCAACTCTAAACTCTCAGGTATTTAATTATTTTCACATCCCACTTGTTTTGAGCTACTGTTGTGATGTATCTAAGATAGATCAGACTGATCAATGTGATACCAGAAGTGTCTTTGCTCAGTATGGTTTTATCTTTTTCAGGCCAGTGCACAGAAGAGGCCTGCCCTTCAGCCAATCACTAGAGGGGGAATGTGAGTTTTTGTTTACTTTCTGTGTATAATGTAGATATTTCTTGTGTTATCTTGTGTATGCAGAGATTATCATTCACATACTCAGGGCCATTCCCTCCTCTCCTCTTCAGGTTTTTACAGCAGTTGAGGAAGGATCAAGCTGGAGTTCAGAACTCTGATCGGAGTCGATTTACATCGGTCAACGATGCCCTGCAAAGACTCCTCCCTTACCACGTGTTTCAGGGGGCTCCACCCAGCCAGGAGGACTTCTCACAGGGTACAGCCTTGAATTTATTTGCTATTGACATAATCAGATATGGGCAACTGTTGTTACCAAGAGGGCCACATTAATTTTATTCTCACAACAGGAGGCTCAAAGTGTAAAACATTGTAATATAATCTCTATCAGACAATTTTAAGTGCTTGTAATTAAACAAAAGGAAAGAAAAAATATTTATATATATCTTTTATCAGGCACAAATTTACCAATTGTATTTTTAATGACTAAAATGTAAATAGGTATGCTTTATCTTTCTTTTCATAAGTTCAGTGTCACAATTAAATATCATAATGGCTTTGTTTTTAACTCTCTAAGGCACTTTGAATTGCTACAAGGATGAATGGTGTCCTATGTGTAATGTTGCTTATGAATAAAGCCAAGTTAAGCTGCATTTTAAAGTAAAAGACGGAATATTTACAGTTTGTTTATGTACATTTTTTGACATTTCCAATTTTGTTTCCATTTGCGTTCAGTAATGCTGTAAAAGGAAGTGTGACTTAAACAATTACAGCCATTTAAATCTGTAATTTCTTCCAAAGAAATGAATATTATCATTGAAACACTTTTATTTTTCATGTTATGTTGGATGATTTTTGTCACTTTTCCTAATCTGCCTCATATTTTTATATCTGAAATTGACTGCATAGCTTCATTGAGTGAGGAGGGGGCTACATGTGGTCCAGCTGCCCAGTGCTGCTCTAATCTAAAAGAACTCACTCTTGACTTTGTGACGTAAAACTAGAGTAATATGCAACATTTTGTCCACAGTTGATGAAGAATTTGAAGTGGTTGCATCTCAGGTGTTGTCGAGGACTCAGTCCATGGTGAGCAAATACAGGCGGCTGCTCATGGTGGAGGCCGAGGTAATAGTGACACACATGAAGGGTTTTGCACACATGCATGTGTTTCTTGTAACAACATGCACAAGCTAACAGGTTGCCTCTCCCTACCCTGCAGCGCTTCAGCCCTTCATCAGAAATGGTTATGATCGACAGGACTTTCAACCAGGAGGAGCGAGGCAACCTGACCCAAGACAAACGATTGGTACTCGTAGATCCAGGTAAGAACCAGTCTTTAAACAATCAATCTTAACTTGTATAGCACCAATTTAAAACAAGTGTTATCTCAAGACACTTAACAATAGAGCAGGCGGAAGCCATACCCTTCATTTTATAGATACACATATATGCATTTTTATATACATATAAAAATACACATATATACATACATCCAAACCCAACATGAATCGCCATGAGTGCAGCACGGGGCCAACCAAACTGTTACGTTGACAGCACTTTTTAATTTACTTTTAGTTATAGTCTTTTGCCTAAAATATCTTTTAGTTTTTGTCATAATTTAATAATCTAAATTGTTTTAATTGTTGTCTAGTTTTAGTTGATGACATTTCACAACATTTTAGTCGACAAAATCTATGGTAAATTTAGTCGACTAAAATTGTGATTGGATGTCCCTCTTAACTCATCCAACCTTTCCACACAACCAAAGTAGCTGTGACTGGATATATTCCTAACTTGTCCCTACTTTCTAAATGACCAAATTAGGTCTGATTGGATTAAGTCTCTGTCAAACATTTTTGTCTAGTTTTTGTTTGTTGATGATAATGTCCGTTAATTTAGTTTTATTTTTTGTCCATGTGCACTTGTTTTTATTAGTTACAGTCTAGTTTTTGTCAGGGGAAAAAAGGTTGTTGACGTAAACTATGACGAAAATAATTAGTCAGCAAAATGAACACTGCTACATAACTACAGGAAAGTGCATCTCTAGGAGGTTCACAGTAACATTGGCAGGAAAAACCCTCTGTTTAACTCTGCAGCTGGAAAAGGTTGGTGTCTGACTCTGGAGCCTTGGGAGCAGAGTTTGAAACTTCATTGCACAAAAACAATAACAAATGAAGAAGGATTACAGTTGGTGGTTCAGACAAGTTGTCAGGAATGATCAACGGGGAAGTGCCGATCCGGCATATGCTCCAAACCTAGCCTGAGTTAACCTACCAGACATGTTTTTGATCCGTGAAAGGGAACTGGAGTGCCTGGGAAATCCACGCAGACAACATGCAAACTCCACACAGAAAGATCATGGTGGACAAAGGGAATCAAACCAGCAGCGTTCCTGTGGTGAGGCACACGCATTAACCTGCTGTGCTGCCCTTGTTTATATACATATTGATTTCATTAAAAAAAGGTTTAAAGGGTGAAAAACAAACAAAAAACATAGAAACACAATCTAGTGTGTTCCAGTTGATCTTGGAACTTGAATTCCACAAGATGCAGATTAGATACGTCACAGGGACGCCCCCCGTGGTTGGAATTTCCCACTTTGACTTCACCATCTCATAACTAGAACTCGTCTAACTGGGATGTGACGAAATTCCCACTTCCCCATCAGAGTTCAGAGGTTAATGGAGCGCGTCATTAGTTTCACTTCACCAAAAAAATCCAGAGACCAAAATGTGGATTTTAGACTTAATTGTTCAACAAGTCTGTTTGTACTGCAGTCATTTATTTTCACATTGAATGTTCTAGGGCTGGGAAATATATCAATTAAATCAATTAATTGGAACTATTTACTTCAGAAGATTTAAAAGTATAAAATCTAGATTTTTTTTTCTTGACTTCAGTTTTATGATGGTAGCTCCTGTCAGGTTTTGAACAAGCATTTTTATAGGCTTGTATTTGTTTTTAAATAAGATTTAATATTTATCAGAGAGTTTCATGTTAAAATACTGTGATAATAGCTCAGCTTTCAGTGTTTATGTAGACAGACTTCCTATGTTTGAACTACATAATCAACATTTTATGACTCACCCTTTAACTTTAAGAGGGAAATTCTGTTTGGTTTGGGAATATATTTTCACAACATCAACTTGATTCATGTCATTTTTGTGTCACTTGGAGTTTTTTTTATTGGGGAGGGAAAAAATCGATTAAAATCGTAAATTCAGTGTTGTGAAAAAAAAGAGGGATTTTTATTTTTAGGCCATATCGTCCAGTCCTAGAATAAACTGACTGTTATAAATGTGATGTTCCTTTTGATAAATGAAGTTACATAAACCACTGTCTGTCTTATAGATGTTTTCTTGGACGACTTCTGCTGTGGGATGAAATCAAGACTTTCCCAGGACCCCCCTCCCTCTCCATCATCCAGTTGCAGTAAAAATCAGACGGACAGAGGCTCCTCAGAGCCGCCGTACAGGACAGACTCCCAGCCCGCGTACGGAGACCCCGGAGGGGGCAGGGATGCATTTTCAGGTGCAGTAGACAAACCTGACCCACCGCACTTAGACAACAAAGTAGTCCTTGAACTGAAGAGACCCCAGCAACACTACGGGTCGAGCAGCAGCAGCAACAGCCCCACAGCGAACAGTTATCACCAAGGTAACCCCTCACATTTCACAGGAGGACAGGGGCGCTACCAGGCGTCCCAAAACTCGATCCAGCAGCTCGGCTCGCCTGCTGCACCCGACACAGACTCTGCGTTAGAGGCGGCGGTCAACAGCATCCTTGAATGTTAAGACTGATGCCCAGTTCATCCCCTGCTTTTATTTATGTGTGTGTTTCTTTATTTCGGGTCAAACTTTCCTCTTATCCCTTTGTGTGAAGAGAGGCCAACTCATTTTCAGCTCTTCTTATTTGTGTGAACATCTCCGGCCATGTCAAAGGTCTTTTTATTGTTTTAGGGGGGATAAAATAATGTAGGAGTAAAATGTGCACTTAAAAAGACCTCAGAAGATCGGGCAAGTGTGCAATGCAGCAGTTTTACAGATGAAAAAAGCTCATGTATTTTATTTTAGGGCTTGTCAAAGTAGTTTGACTTCAGGCTTGGATCTAAGAGTGCCCCTCTCTTCACACACAAACACACACCCTTAATACTTTGTGCCAGTTTATAAACCTCACTACCTATGCTAAAGAACAGGGATGAGGAGGAGGAACAAAGTGACGACTCTGTGCCTGATTCTAGGTTTTTATTTTGAAGTGTTTACATGAAGAAGCTCTAAAAAAGACCCTTTCTGTCAGCTCTTTCCTGCTTTATATACATGCACAGTGCACACAAACGTGCTTTACATGTTAGATAGATAAAAGGTTCAGAGTAGGGCTGGGCAATATGGAACAAAAATTATATTCCCAATAATTTTCCCTAAAAATGTGTCAAAATATGTCACAATAACATAAATAAAACCTTATTCTAGAAAAAGATTAAATACTGATATATTTTAACTAAGATGGAAGTCTCATAATCCAAATGTTGGTTAATTTCCCTGTTTTCTATGATTAAGGAATGCAGACATTTTTCTATCAAAGTTGTAATACATTGGCAACAGTTCTGCATTTATTGAGGTTGTCAGAATATCAGAAGAATATCAGAAGAACTGAACTGGTAGCAGCGTCCCAACTGCCCAAATATGTTGGCAGAATTTGGGGAAAATAGTGAAACCGGGGAGAAGCTGATGTCTAACTCTGTTTGTGCCAATTCTGCCACTTTTCCAAATGTTTCTAACATGTTAACGACAAACACGTCTCCATTGCACAAACACACTGGGAACATTTCTGTATGCCGTGGTTGTCAAAATGATAAAACAATAGTCCGAGTCATAAACTAGAATAAAACTTACTGACTTGATTAATTTTACAACCAAAAGACAGAGAGCACCAAAATTGCACAAATAAGGTGGCAACGTTTGAAAAAGTGGGTGTAAGTAGTGAGGAACTCACTAAACTGCAGTATAAACTAAGTCTAGTAATCCCCTTGCAGTTTTCTGATCATGATAAGTAAAAAAAAATAAATCCAAATAATGGGTTTTAAGGATCTATATTTCTGTTTCCCTGGAATTGAAAATTACCAACCTATTTGTGGAAGTTCAGGAATTTCTGCAATTTTTGTCCCAATAGGCACAACATGCATGAGTTGCCTGCAATTTTTGTTAACAAAAAAAATCATACTAAATATTGGATGCTAAGGACTAACATTATCATTGTCTTGCAGTTTAAATAATTTTAACTTTAAGTTCCCCCTGCAGTTTTTGATCAGGAAAAGGAAAAAGTGTCCGATAATAAGTGTTAAAGACAGTTATTTTTGTTGCCCTGGAAATGATGTTGCCAACCTATTTGTAGAAGTTCAGTAATTGCTGCAATTTCTGATCATTATGACTTAAAACTAACCAGTACTGGATGTTTAGGACACACTTTTTGTTGCAGTGGTGCCACATGTTGCCAAACAAATTGAGAAAGAGACACAAAATGCACGAGTTTTCTGGAATTTTTGATCGTTAAAAAAAAAAAAAAAAATCATACCACATATTGGATGTTAAAGACTTCCATTTTTGTTGCATCTATAATTAAAATCAGATTTTTACAAACAAATATCCCTAAATAGATTAAAAATATAAAGAAGATAAATAATAAAGGAATAATAACTCAGACAAAACATGTCAAAGAGATTATCTTGTGGTTAATAAGCATCCTACTATTGATGGTTCTTATTGTCTAAAGTCTTTCTATTGAGAGGTAGATGTGCCATCTGTTTTTTTAAAATAACATGCACAAAAACTATACCCAGATGAATCTTATGAAAAAGTTTATCACCATGTTTGAAGAACTTAACTTATTGCCCAGCCCTAGCTCTGAGGGGATTCTCTTTAAGGTGAGATAAGTAGAGACAAATTGCACTAACTGTACCATCGCTCATTTCAGGAAGTACGTGTTGATATAAAGTTCGTTTAAACAGAATGTGAACCAAAATCTCTTCGCCTGCTTTCAGCTGCCTGCAACAGGATAACCTCTGACTGTCACTGAAACCACTCACAGACATCTGAAGTAGTTTTGACTGTAAACACTGATGCTTGTTTTCTTGTGCCGACGTCAAATTTTCTTTTCTTTTTGTACCTTAAAGGTATGCAAGCCCCGACACAACAGCAGATTATCTCAGCCACTTTTATCATTTCACAGTGAGTTTGTGTCCCGGGCGATCAGTCCTCAGATTGAGGAAGATATGTTACTCTGTTGATTTAGTTTTTTTTAATTTTTTTTTATAATTTTTAGAAATGACATAAGAGAATATGACTGTTTTATTTGACGTGTTCCTGGCCTCTGTGAACATGAAGATGTCTTTGGGGTCATTGATTGTATGTTTGTCTGCCTTCTGCTTATGATATATTGAACATATCTATCAATCTATCTATGCTTTACTACCTTTATGTGTTTATCAGCAGGAGTGTGTTGATCTACACGCTGCCGATTTAAGGTCTGTTTTTATGCTCTTGTTTGTTCGATTGCCATATTTTCTTCCTAAATGTTCAGCGTTCTTTCTCTCAGCAGCGCAACCAAAATTCAGAGGAGAGAGAGTGATCCTGTCCAGAATCACTCCTGTTAACTAGTTTTATGCTGCTTAGGACTGGGCAGTATCCACCGAAAATAACATATCTGCTTATTTCGTTGTTCCATCATGATTCATAAGATTTATCTCAATATGTTTCCAGTAAATAAAAAATCAAAGTTGTCAGGATACAAGACAATGAAGTATCTACATTAGGTTTACCTGTTTGAATTGGTGGCCTGCAAATAATTAGATGGTCACATGGGACATACAAGGTTTTCAAGAAAAACAAGAAGTGTTATCAAAAATGTTTTGACTGACGGCCTCACAAAGAAACATTTTTATCCCCAGTAGGCAAGTAGAAGATACACTACCAGCTCAGCTGTTTGGCAGAGGTCATCTATAAATTCAGGGATATTTGTTGATATTTGTATTTGTTTTAAAAAACAGAACAAATTGAATCATTGTTTGACTCCATTAACACTTCAGTAAACAGAAAACAAACTACAAACAAACCAAAAAAAAAAAAATATAACAGTTGATTACATGATGACATAAAAATGCAAATATTTGGGACAAAATTAGTTAGAAAACAGAGAAATGTTTGTAAGTAAAATAGCAAAAATAACTTAAAATACATGATATTTTGTGTTTTTGATTAATAACCGATTATATATATGTCTGTGCGTGTATATATATAAAAATCATCACAGCAGTAAATGGTTAAGTTTTTGAAATGATAATAATGGGAATAATAATAATAGTTTTTAGCTTTTTAAACCTTCAAATCCCACACAGAAAATATCAGTTCTTTTGATTTGTTTGCAGTTTTTTCTATATCCTTAAACATTAACAGAAACAAACAACGATGTATGTTTTTTAACACATTAAATGTTCCTGAATTTATTAACCTCTGCCTCTGCCAAACAGTGGAGCTTGGAGTTAAAGGTTTAAACTTTGCATCTTCTTCTGTTGAAAAAATGTAATTAACTGCGCTGTCGTACCCTTAAACTGTAGAAATAGTTTTTAAAAACTGGAAAAATTCTCCATACCCTAGCTTTACCTATAGCAGATGTGTGGCTGTTTTAAGCAGCTGTATTTCCTCTGCAGCTGTGTCACTAAAATAACGTCCCTCTAGTTTATTTTACTTCATTTCAATTTGGATGAGCCAGGATTTAATTTCCTGTGATATTTTTTAGGTTTTTTTTAATAAGACCTACATAGTCGACCTTTTTAGCTGATTTCTCTGAAATTCACACAGGACCAAAGCTGAAGTCAAACCTGTGAAACATGATTCTGGACGGTGTCACCGCTCTCCTGTTTGTGTGTCTGTGAAATATGCTTGCCAATAGGCTACAGGGCAGACTGAAGGCCTTTATATGTAATAAGTTTTGAGTTCGACTGCCTGAAACGCTGCCTATAGACCTCTGAGAAAAACCGGGCTCTCTTCTTTGAGAACAAATGACATGTTCAGGCCAAGGAAGGTTTGTTTTTGCTCCTTTAAGTTGTTGCTGCAAGATGTTGTGCCTCTATAGCACTTAAATCCACGAGGAGAGTTAGTTTTAGAGTCGCACAAAGTAGGGATGTGATGTAACACCAGCCAATGCAGTAACAGCTCACAGATTAAATAAACAAATATGCAGATTAAATGCAGGAATCCCACCAATGAAATGAATTTCAAACAATCACAACAGCCGATTTCTTTAAGACATATTCACTGTTAAAGCTAAAAGGATTTTTCACGTCACAAAAATTGTGAAAGCCTCCCATAAATGTTTGCTCAGTCTTTTTGTAACTTAAATGAGTGTTAAGATCAATTCGAGTAGGTTTTGTGAAACAGATGTGAAATGTAGTGATTCGCTGGTGAGTTTTATTTGTATTTTACGCACCGGTTTTAAAAATTGCATTCCCATGTTTGTCCTTATATGAACACATGCGCAAAGAACATGAGTGCAAAAATTACAAATTCAATCCAGACTCCGCATAGTTGTGCACCTGTTTCTGTGTACTTTGCTGAAACAGGTTTACATTTTAGTAACTTGGACCATTTTCTTCACACTCGACACAAATTCTATGCCTTTATATAAAACAAAGCATTTTTGCAAACTACTAAAACACTACAATTAGAAGCAGCAAAAACGTGCTAGGATCAGGGAATAAAAATCAAAAGTGCATCAAATTAACTAAACCATGCGCTTGCTCCTAAAACAGGCGTGCTGAGTATTTAAACTTAGTCCAGTTTTTTGATTGGATGCTGGACAAACTATAGACTGGAGGAAGTTCTGAACAAAGCCTAAATGATGTCACCTAATTGAACACGATGCACACAAGCATCAGTGACAAAATTACGCTTATTACACTGAGTGCCCTAACTGCCCGTGAGCAACGCAGTGAGTGGCTGCACGATGTGTTGCAACGTCTTTGCCTCAATGCATTGTTTCTGTTCCCCTCCCCGTCACTCGAGGACAATGAGCCAGAAAAGAGGGAAATTGACGAGATGCAGGCGGAATTTTCTTGGTTTTCTTTGGCTTCTCTAACTCCACAGAGCTTACTTATCTGTTAAACGTAGTGAGACAGCAGATCATTTGTCTGTTTCAGTGAGTAAAATGGTTTACTTTCACTTTCAACAACGAGGGAGAAACTTTGGCTCATAGAAAGTGGGTATTTAACCTTCATGTCTGTTTTTCCAGCTGTGCAGTAAGAGCACTTTATTAACTGTTTACAAGGCGAAACATGGGGCGTGGAATTACATTTTTAATGGATGCAGTGTAAACAGCAGGCAAGCAACGCAGAACGATGCGACATCTAGTGTTAGCATTCAGTTAGGACGCAGCGTACGTTTTTTTTTTTTTTTTTTTTTCCCCAATTCCATTGCGGTGGCCAAATTGAAAATCCTGTCTTAATATCACAAACCTTACTTTAGGCATTTATCTGAAATGGCTATTCTAAAATCCCTCATACTTTCAACCTTGGGAACCAGGAAGTGCTAAATGCTAACTCACTTCTGGACTCATTCCTACACCACTCAATACGAGCCTGTTTTTGTATACCAGTAGCGAATTTGGTTTAAAAAGATGCCCTTTCAATTAAGTTTTTGCTGTTTTTAACAAAAGTGAACACAACTTAAGTTTACCAACATGAGGAACAATACTTTTACCTTTTTTCATGGTTTTGGGATTATTACATTTAATCTGCAGGTTATTATCACAGATTTGTGTTGTTATACGTTGGCGGGTGTCACACGTGTCCAGCGTTGTGCTATCTCGATGCATATCAGCGTTTTGAGGGCCTGGTAGGAACAAACTGTGCTTTCTCTCTCCGATGCAGAGACGTGTTCTGTTCTGCCTACATTTTCACTGTCTTTCTGTTCTCACTTGATTTGTAAAGTTTGTTGTTTTTGTATAAAAATGAAAAAGTGAAACACAAAATATTTATAATTTTTGTATGGAGATAAAATAGAAGAATGTACAAGAGAAAAATGCTGATTATTTTTTATTGTGTTGGCTGATGAAAGTTATCAGAAAAACAGTGGATACAAAAATATTGTCATTTCATTTGTAGCTAACGTGTGTTCACTACAGCAGCCAGAGGAGGCCACAATAAATTCATTTTGAATACAATCACAGACGGGTCCAGTCTGGCTGAAAAAGCTCCTTCAGCGTCCCGACATTACTATTCTGTGAGTGCTCGCACACTGGCACTGACTGACTAAGCATGCATAATAACATCATGTGACAGAGAGGCATTTGTCAAAGAAAACAGGGTTTATAACCCTCTCACTCACAGATACAATCATTTTTCATTTATTTGAATGTTGGACTTTTTAAATTTCATGTTTCTTCACATTCAGAGCCACCAAAGTTTGATTTTTATTGAGTTCAAGTCTTTGGCTCTCCCTTTAATCCCCTCATGGACCCGGGCTGCAGAGTCTCTGTCTGCACAAAGGAGCAAAGAAAACTCTGCATAGCAAACATTCAAGCACCCCGCCCGTCTGAGGCAACCCACACAGCAAAACAAGGACACCAAGTGGACACCGTGGGGAACTGCACGGCCTTCATACAGTCCTATACGAACTTCGGAGGGGGGGGGAGTGCCTGAATTTTGTACTCGAGTAAAAGTGCAGATAGTTTGATAAACTTTCACTCAAGTAAAAGTACAAGAAGCACTGAATGATTCCACTGAGGTAAAAGTATTTTCTTTAGAAGGTGCTGAAAGTATTTTGAGTACATTATTTCTGTGAAGTGCGCAAAGAAAAACAGCAGAAGTGAGATGAGTTCACCCATTTTATGTTACAGTATATAAAGCATATTAGATGATATCATTAGATGATATATACACACTGATAAAACCATAGAGTAGGGTAGCTCAATTATGCCAAAAGTCATAACTTCAATTATTTTAACAGATATTGAGATCAAGCTTGTGAAACACGCTGATATGACCAAAACATAAAATCCCCAATTTTATCCAATTTTTTCCCTCTAAAAAACTAAAAACCCTCCAATTGACAAAAAAAAATGGCATGAGAAATGACAAGTTTTGCTTTTGTGACATCAAAATATGTTCCAAAACTACACAGACTTTCCCTCTTATAGTTAAAATGTGTGCTGTAATTTTATAACAACATGTTGATTATGTAGTTTGAACGTAGGAAGGCCTGTCTGCATAAACACTGAAAGGTGAGCTATTTTCACAATGTAGTAACATCGAACCATCTGATCAATATTTAATCTCATTTAAGAAACAAATAAAAGCCTAAACATGCTAGTGCAAAACCTGACAAGGCCTACCATCATGAAAACAGTACATTTTCAGTGTTTATATTTCAAACATTGCAACAATTTGTGATTGGACTAAGTTAGGAAAAATAATCTTGATTTTTTATTTTTAAATCTACAGAAAATAATTCGAATTCATCTATTTAATTGATATATTGCCCAGCCCTTAAACACATGGTTTCATTGAACGTATGTGCTTTTGATACTATCATTCTTAATATTAAAGATTGGGCAATTCAAAGACATAAACTTGTAATAATTCATATATCTCAAATTAGTGAGAGTGGAAATATTGAAGTTCAATATGTCATATGGCCCAACAATCTTCTAATCTCAATTACGCAGTTTTTATAATTGTAAAAGGCAGTGATTGAAATATCAATTAGAATTCCATTAATTGTCCAGCTCTATCACAGTGCAATTGTGTCTAATAAGTATAAAATACAAATATCAATGAAAATGTGTTTTAAATATTCTGTGAAGTACAGTTTCACATAAGCAATCAACACAGAATGCTTAGTATATTCACACTGATCAACCGTTTGCCCTGATAAATATTAAATCACTCAAACTAATTCGCACATGGATATTTTTACGCTACTTTGAGTTATTAATTGTTAATTCTATAAAATGACAAACCCTCTGGGACATTTTGTTTCTGCTCTATTAGGTATTTAACAGTAATGTCTCAGTTTCAAACTTTTATACTAAATTTGGGGCAGCACAATGGGGCAGCAGGTAGTGCGTGTACTACACAGCATGAAGGTTGCTGGTTCAAACCCTGTGTCAGTCAAGGCCTTTCTGTGTGGAGTTTGCATGTGTCCTTGGGTTTAAATGTGAGCGTGAATGATTGACTGTCTCTCTATGTGGGGACCAGTTCCTCACCTCTTGCCCAGTGTCAGCTGTCATGGGCTCCTGCATTGATAGATAATTGATAGATGGATACGTTAAACTCACCTATGTATGAAGTTAAAATTTCAGTATCATGACAACTCTAGTTGGAGAAAGACTTTGCTCAGTTCATTATTTTTACTTGGTTTACTCAATGGTAAATCTAACTAGGTTCAACACACCTTAAAAATATACTCGGGTAAAAGAATTGATTTTAAACATAACCTAAGAAAATGTAATTAGTTACTTTCCAACACTCAAGTATAATTATACTTGTGGTTTCCTTGTGAACAATCTCCCTTCATTATGCATAAACAAACATCAGTAAATAAAATAAATACTTAAAAATTAAACTTCTACCTTTATAATTCACATTGCATTGACAGCATTCTTCCACTTAAATGCCCAACAGAAAAGGTGCCTGCATTTTTTTCAGTGAGGGCCACATGCAGAAAAATACAGATGAGAGGGCCACTATGATGCATCTCACCTTTAGCATATCTAAGTTTAAGATGCAGAATGGGCCCTGGTCTGCCCTACCAACTACATCAGGGATGGGCAACTGGTGGCCCGAGGGCTACATGCTGTTCTCCACCTCACTAAATGCGTCCTGCCAGTCGTTTCCAAAAATCAACACATTGTTGACTTAAGGAAAAAATGACAAAATCTACCAAAGTGATTCAACCAGAGATACAAATACAGTACTGTGCTCAAGTCAGGATATGTCATAGAAGTATTTCAATATAATCTAGATTACTGTTTTAAGTTTTCTGTTGTAATTGTTTCTCTTAATCTCTTTGATAAAGCATTAGAGTATAATATTAGCTGATACAATATTTATAAAATGTGTAAGAAAAACACATGGACTTCAAAAACTGGTTAACACTTATTGTTTGATTGTATTTCAAAAGAAGCTTAAAAAGACTTTAATTCTGTCCAGCTTTTTTGATTATGCATCACTATATCCGAGTTATAATATGTGAATGTTGAAACACTCCATTTTATGAAAGCTTTATATTTGCTCATTCTGTGTATTGATATTTTGTGGCTCATAAGTTGCCCATCCCTGAACTACATGGTTGGCCCTTGGTCAGGATGATAATGATGCAGCTGAGAGGACAGACGGCCCACCGTCACATTCAAATGAAAATAAAAACTGCATAAAGATTGTTAGTGCTTTAAGGTGATCAAAATAATTAGCACAATCTGCTCTTCAGACCTTGATTTGGTAGCAGATAGCGCCAAAGTTAGCTTGATTGGCTCTGTTTGTACCATCATCCGTTTGTTTCTATTCACTAGCTTAGCATACGCCTCATGTTCCAATTCAAGCCATAATTAGAAGTATGTTTTGGAGTTTGCTGAGAAAATGAGCCCCAGACCATCATTTCGAAAGCTCTGCCTCTTGTAAGGAGAGAACTGAAACAGAAGCAAGCCAATACATTACTGCAGATGGGGCCAAAAACTCAGAGTACTTTGCTGAGGACAAAAGGAAGTGTACATGCCAAAGTAGGACAAAACACCACAGGCAGTTGCTGGTTGTAGAGTAAAGCTTCGTAGATGTGCCTGGTACATTGTACAGTCATACCAAGGATGTGTTTCTTTTCTCAACTAAAATCCAGTAAATCACTTTGAACTCTTGGCCCCATCTGCAGCAATGTACACCCTCACCTCAGAGTCAATTCTCTTCCTACAGGAGGCAGAGCTGACAAAAATCCCTGTGGCAAATGTAAGCTCTGTCTTCAAAGATGAGAACTGAAACAGAAGCAAGCCTATACATTACTGCAGATGGGGCCAAGAGCTCAGGGTACTTAGCTCCAGTAGGAAGGAAGTGTCTGAGCCAAAGTAGTGCAAACACACAGGGTGTTGCTGGTGGCATAATAAAACTTTATAATCGTCTCTGGTACACATTATACAGTCATATCATCGATATTTTTGTGTTACTTTCCACCAAAAATTCAGTAAATCACTCTCAGCTTTTGGCCTCATCTGCAGCAATGTACAGGCAAATGCAAGTTTTGTCTCTGCAAAGGTGAGAACTGAAACAGAAGCAAGCCAGGACAAAAGTACTGCTGGGTTGCTGGTGGACAAATAAAGTGTTGTAAATGTGTTCAAAACATCGTGCAATCATATCAGGATTTTTTTTTTAGATTGTTCTCACCTTAAAGTCAGTACATCACTCTGAGCTCTTGGCCCCATCTGCAGCAATGTACAGCCTCACCTTGGTCAATTTGCCTCTTACATGAGGCAGAGCTGACCAGAATCCCTGTGCTAAATATATTTACTATTGACATGTACCTCATGCTACCCTTTTTAAAAATGCTGAACTGTCCCTTTAAGCTGAACAGACAATACATATTTTCTAACCTCGCTTTATGGTACATCCAGCAAGTGAGCACTTTGAGCTTGCAGTTTGTATTTTTTATAATTTGATTCATCTTTGCTGTAGTATTGCAAACCAATGCCAGCTTGGTGAGACTCCAGGAGCGTTTTCTTATTTCCAAACCGGTGATTTATTTTTGTCTGAAGTCTAGAGAGTCCAGGAAGTGTCCTCACCCCACAGCTTCCATCAGTCTCTTGAACAGCCCTCCTCGTCTTGGTTTCAGTGGTACTTCCTCCAGCGATCACGTTCTGAAAAACAGGAACATTCGTGTTCATCTCTGAATCTGTGTGGAACGTGACATGTGTGGGTGCTGATAGTAATCCACAGACTCACTGATATGAGGGTAGCTCCAGATGTAGCTGAGCACACAGTATCCTGCTAACAGCATGCCCACTCCACCTACACCACCCTTCTTCACATCAATATACCTCCTGTAGTACCAGTGCCAGCCTGAGACAGAAACAGAATACAGAGATAATGACCATGTGAAACATTAAACACACTTGATAATGGTTTTGTTCTCATTTATATACAGATTGAAATAAAGATTTAAGCCCCTTACAAATCTGTCTTTTAAAGGAATACACTAACTTTTGTTTTCTTTTCATGTCTTGCCTCAGTCCTGAGTCCATGACAAGCAGATAGACACCATTATTTTCAACTGTTCTTGCAGTAACAAGAAAGAGACAGCCAAAGCTCTCCCATCGCTAGTTAGCTTAGCTCAAACACTGGGAGTCAACGGGTACAGCTAGCCTGCCTCTGCCTACAGTCATAAGATAAACTCTTGTTGTGACTTGGTTTTTTTTTTACACATCATCTTACGTTATCTTCTATCATCGTATTATCTTCTTCTACTCCTAAACAGAGGCTTTGTTTTGTTGACCTACATCAGCGGTGGTTTTCGCCAGAGATGTGACATTCACGAACGGTTTAAGTCTTTTGAACAGCTCTTTTAAGTGAATGACGAGAACCAATTTACAGTTGTGAGTGAGCCGTTCGTTTGCGAGTCATCCTTAAATTTATAGGCTATTTGCATCAAAGAATGGCATCGGTTCTCATTGCTCACTTAAAAGAGCTGTTCAAAAGACTCGACTCGTTCGTGAATGTCACATCTCTAGCACCGCAGAAGTAAGTCAACAAAACAAAGCCTCTGTTTATGAGTAGAAGATAATATGATGATAGTAGAAGATAACGAGTCACAACAAGCACAAAGGACCGTTTAGAGTTGCTGAAGAGTTTATCTGATGACTGTAGACCGAGGCAGGCTAGCTATACCCATTGACTCCCAGGGTTTGAGCTAAGCTAACTAGCAGTGGGTTAGCTGTTTCTTTCTTGTTACTGTACGCACAATCAAAAAAAGTTGGCAAAGACACACACAACAAATACTAGTGTGTTTTTAGTTGATAAATAGTTTAAACTGTGTGAGAGTTTCACCTCGTTGCATCATTTCCATCACTTCTCTGGGATGAGTGGGTGTTCTGCAGGCCAGCCACTCAGGTAACTCCCTCAGCTTCACCTGCCCAAGACTCTTCTCCATCACAGCGCCTACAAGTCAAGAAACAGATGAAGAATCAGGGCAGTAAAACAGATGAAGATGGACTCACACGCAAAAAAAACAAAATGAATTAAAAACAAATACTCTTAGTTTTAAATGGAGGTGTATGCAGTTTTGATGTTTGTTTGAAAGTGTGAATAAACACAATAAATTAAAGTAATACTGCATAAAATACCACACCATATATATATATATATTTATGTGTGTGTGTGTGTGTGTGCTGTGTATACTCTTTAAAAGAAGTTTTGAAATGCCTTTTTGGTTGGTTATTTCTCCCCTTTAATAATACCAAAAGGAATTAGTCACCTTTGCAACAAGGTCCAACTTGTAAGAATCAAGCATTCATGGAATGAGCAACACAGCTAAACATGTGGGTAGCACTCAAAAAATGGGCCACAATTCCTTGCAACTGGAAGAAAGCAAATGGTTCCTCAGTGAAGCAAAGGGGGAGGAACCGGTCTTCTTGGGGTGTTGTCTTCCTGGGACGCCCCCTTCATGGTCTGTCTTTGACTTCACCAGTCTCACAGACCTTGGTCCTAAGTTTGGAAATGGTACCAGCTTCCAGATGCAGGGGATTTTAGATGTAAAAAAAACTGATCTAAAAACCTCACTCCATCACATTTTATTAGGGCTTGGTGGTATTAATACAAACTGATGAAGATAAGACAATTTATTTTGGCCATGATACCAAAACTGTGCCTCTTACCTTATTTATTGACTTGAAGCTGCTTTTCCTACCAAAATAATAATTACCTCTGCCAAGGAGGTCATGTTTTTGCCAGCGTATGTTTGTTTGTTTGTTTGTTGGCAAGATTACACAAAAACTACTGTACAGATGTTGCTAAAATTTTCAGGAGATTTGTTAATGGCCCAACTTAGAAATGATTATATTTTGGTGGTGATATGTATAGTTGTCTGGATGCAAACAAAAATCCTGAAATTTAAAAAAATCCCACAAGTTAACATAGGGTAGAATTTTATCTCTGCCATTTTTTAACAGATTTGTTCCCAATTTCACAGGATAATTCTGGGTCCATGTCTCTATCATCAAGGTAAATTTCAGATGGATCCGGTCCAGATTGACGTCACAAAAAAACACTGAGCTTTATAATGGGAAATCCCTTTGACAACATTAATTCATATAAAATCAAAATATTAAGTGATGTTCCCAAAACTTATACAGGATAACAACCTCCGTGTATGTGCTGAGTTTGGTCCGGATCCTGGCACTATTCTGGATCTGGTGATCCAGAATTGTATCTTTTACAGGGATTCAGGAAAAGCCACTGTAGAAACTGAGCTGCCTGGCGAAGGTCTGCGCTTTCTGAGTGCTTTTTTAGTTATATTTTATGATTGTAACATAAGTTTGTAATTGTTAAGTCTTGTCTGGACACGAGATGAAAAAAAGACTCTCCAGTCAAAGATCTTCACTTTAATCTACTGACCTTTTCCTCCATTCTCAGCCAGGTTTTGCCTCTTGACCTCAAGCTTTGACCCTCCATCAGCTCCCAACATCTCCCTTCTCACTGGCAGAGTTTGTGGCAAAGGATGTGAAGTGTTTGGGCTGGAGAACTGGACCAGTGACGGCGATATGGTGAGGAGTCCCGTCTTTCGTGGTTCAACCTTCACCAACTCAGTACGACTGACTGTATGTAGACGGGGCATGGTTTCCCTCACATGTGATGAAAGATAACCAGAAGTTAAAGGAGCTTCTGTGGAGGTAATTCCAGGTTGAGGGGGACCTTCGTGTTGTAGATGGTTTGGAGTTGCTTTTTCGGACTTTGAACTTTTTATTTTAACCGACTTCAGCTCTGAAAAGGAGCTTGAAGACTCGTCCGAAGGAGCCGTAGCTGATAAGATAGTGCTCTCTGAGGGTGCAGATCTGATTTTGTCACCCAGATGTTCTGTCTGAATCTGGCTCAGGATGCTCGGCCTCTTAGTCTGACGGGTTTTGTTGCTGCGGCCTAGCATGGCTTTAACATCCTGGAGCATAACTTTGGCCTGCTGACTATCGCCTAATTCAAAGGGCTTCTTGTTGATGGTAGTTATATCTTCAACTTCCCCTATGTAATCAACCAAGAAGTCTTCTCTTGAAGGTGATTTTGCAGTGCTAACTTTAGGATAAAGGTCTGTGGAGGAGTCTTTGGTTTTCAGAGGAGATTGCGCAGCCTTCTTTGTCCTTGGAACCTTCATTTTGGATGTTCCTTTGGATTTGGAGTCAGAAAAATCCTGACTGGCTTTGGCTTTTACTATGATTTTGTCAGAATTGGCTTCAGTTGCTGTCTCCACTTTGGTCCTGGAGCCTAGAGGATCTGACACAACTGGACCTGAATCTGAAAATGAGGTTTCCAAGGAAGATTTAGATCTTTCCAGAGATCCCTCAAAAACTTCTTTTGGCTTTTCAGCTTCCATCAAATCACGTCGACTCTTTTTCTCCGAGACGTTTGCAGATGGAGTCGGTGAGGTTGCAACAGCAAGCTTAATTTGCTCTGACAGCTTCAATTTCTTCTTTTTACTTGTTGAAGGTAATGCAGAACTCACAGATAAGGGCAGGGGTGAAGATGAAGCTTCTGCTGGTCCTGATGAAACCACGGACGTCTCTCTATTCTTTCTGGACGGTGGACTTGCCTCTGGAAGTGCTCTCGTCGATTTTTTCTCCTTCACCGATGAGGCTGCATCCAGCTGTGAGGACGGCGGTGTCGGATTTTCTTTGACATTCTGTTTGGTTGGAGGTGTTTTGGAGCTCGATGCCGCCTTACAGTGCGGCAGATGACTTTTCAGCCTTTTGAATGTTTTCCCACAGAAAGGGCAAACCTCTGCAGAAGAAGGGGGAACAAACATCAAATTAAATTTAACAGTAAAACACCACAATGGCAAACATATTTTGATCTAAAAAACATATAAAACTTAATGTATTTTTGGTTGGGTCTTCTTCCTATCAGTACAAGGCATGAAACTATCCCTTGCAATAAAGTTAAATCTCAATTAATACATCAAATGTACAGTTTATTAAGTACATCCATTTAAGTGCTTATTAAAGAAAATCTCTTATCAGCCAGTTACATTGCAGCCGCTCACTGCATTTAGACAATTAAACATGATCAACAAGACCTGCTAAAGTGACTTTATCACATGATTGTTGGTGCCAAAAGAGCTGAGCTGAGTATTTCAGAAACTGCTGATCTACAAGGACTCATATTCACTTACAAACTTAAATTTTCACTCAATAGGATACTCAGGGTGTGAATCTTCAATTTGATTCTGAGGGTCAAAATTCCATTATTTTTTTGATAGAAATGATTCACGATTTGTAAAAAAAAAAAATACTGTTTGTTATTAAAAAATGATGCCTTTTCGGGATCTGGTTCTGCCTGCAGCACACTAAGATTCTGAGTATCATAAACCCCAATTCCAATGAACTTGGGACACTGTGTAAAATAAAAATAAAAACACAATACAAATATTTGCAAATCCTCTGTGACCTCAATTCAATTGAAGACACAACAAAGTCTCTAATTCTCATAGTCCCCCAACTCCTGGCCTTTTTCTTTTGGACTGTATAAAGTTTTAGTCTGTATGGCTGTATGTCTTTTAATATGCTCTGTGTGTTTTTATTCCTATTACGGATGTCTGTTTCTTGTTTCTATGTGTTGACACCAACCTGCTAATGGGACTGGAGATGGAAATTAGCCACTCAGGTGCCTATGGGTACTTCTGGCACTAACACACCCCCATACCATCGCAGATGCTGGCTTTTAAACTTTGCAGTGATAACAGTCTGCATGGTCCTTTTCCTCCTTATAGCCCAGTGACACAATGTTGATGATTTCAAAAAAACAATTTGAAATGTGGACACTTCAGACCACAGCACATTTTTCCACTTTGCCTCAGTCCATCTCAGATGAGCTCAGGCTCAGAGAAGCAGGCTGTGTTTCTGGGTGTTATTGATAAATGACTTTGGTTTTGAACGGACAAAGATTTGTCCAGATTCTATGAGTCTTTTGATGATATTGTGGACTGTAGATGATGAAATCCTTAAATTCCTTGCAATTGCACATTGAAAACCATCGTTCTTAAACTGCTGGACTATATGCTGAAGTGATGAATCTTGCTCCATCCTTGCACTGAGCCTTTCGGGGATGCTTCTATACCCAATCACAACACTCACCTGTTTCCAATTAACCTGTTCACCTGAGGAATGTTCCAAACAGGTGTTTTTTTGAATATGTGTCAGAGACATCAACTAGAAATGAGTGAATATTTGCAAAAAAGAGATAACTTTACCAGTTTGAACATTAAATATCTTGCATTTATAGTGTATTAAATTGAAAAAAGGTCGAGAAGGATTTGCAAATTATTGTATTTTGTTTTATATATGTTTTACACCAAGCCCGAACTTGGAATTTGGGTTTGTAAATAAAAAAGACAAACCATTTGTTCATACAAAATACTTTAAAATATCTTTATCATGTCGGCATGTTTAGTGTTATCTTAAATTAAATACAATTTTTGAAGGAATCTCCTAATTTTATTGGAGCTGTGGGTTATATATTGTTACATAATGTTCTTTACTGAAAATAGACTGACCCAGCAGCCGAAAGTACATTTCTTTAAAGGAACTTAACTCGGAAGAACCCTGTTAGACTATAATTATAATTTAAAGATCAGTTGGCACACACATGGGCTGTCATTGACTCCAAACAAAACAAATAAAACAGATCAGACATTATAACACTTACCAGAGCTCATGTTGAAACTGCAAATCAGCGTAAATCATGTTCCAAATGTTAACAGGCAATGAACTCTTTTATCGCATTTATTCACATATACTAACTTTATTTCACTCTCAGTCCTGCACGTTGTTGAGGTCGCAACAAAACAACTGCTACTGTAAGAGAAAGGACCCCATAGGTAGCGCCTCTGAAGCCTGAACGTAAATACCGTGAAGGTTCAACTCTGACCAAGTTGAAGCTTGGTGATTAATTCTTGATAAAGTGAGATGTATAATATCAATGACACAGTGGAAATAAGAAATAACGGTGCTGTCTGATACACAGACGGTTAATTATAGACCTGCGACAGAGATAATCTGTGGGGTGGGTGTGGCGGTTTGGCTTTAAATGACGTCGTATATAAAGATGATTCACTGTTCTGAACTTCCGTGTTCGCCGGAATCTCCAAACATGCCGAACAAACCGCAAAAATTTACTTTGGAACTGTCGGTAAAATCCCTGAGTGAACTTTCAATATCAGTGGTAATGAGGTATTTCTCTAGAAGGTGCGAATGGTGTTTGGAGCGAATATTCAAAACGGCTAACCCCCAACAACTTCCTGTTTCGGAACTGATCATGTTTAAACTGCACACCTACCTGAGTGCTTACTTTTTCCATCCATTTATAACCTCGGTGTACCCATCTTCTACTTCCAGCAGGATATAGTGACACTTGAAAAATCTCAAACAGGTTTTTTCAACATGATCCTTTCCTAAAACATCCCTAAAATATTACCCTGTATGGGCCGAAGAGGCATGTTAGGGATCCTGTGCTATGTAGAAAATCCAGAGGCCTCCAGGTAGGGACATGCTGGTACTAACTTCACTCGTCTATAATCGCCCCCACTAAACAGCAGTTTCTGATGCCTAACATATCAAAAATATACTGTGAAGATGTCAGACTCAGGCTCCATACATACAAGCTTCAGGAAGCGACATGCTGGTACTACCTTCCCTAGTCAATAATCAGCCCCACTAAACAGCAGTTACTGATGCCTCACATATCAAAAATATACAATGAAAATGTTATACAGACTCAGGCTCCGTACATACAAGCTTCGGGTAGTAACATGCTCATACTACCTTCCCTGGTCCAAAGACATCTTCACTAATTAAAATCAAATATTAACACTAATTAAAATTAAAAAATATACTATTAAGATGCATACATACCCAGGCTCTGTACATGCAAGCTCCTGGTAGCGACCTTCAAATACAATCCTCCATAGTCCATAATCACCAAACCAAACAGCAGTCACTCATAACTGACATAACCCATTAATTGAAATATACAACAAAGATGTTTTACAAACTTAGACTATGTACATGCAAGCTCCAGGTAGTGACATGCTGATACTACCCTCGGAAGTCACTTCCGCTAAACTGCAGTTACTCATGTCTTACATAACCTATTAAAACTATGTATTGAAGATGATATATAAACCTACACTCTGTACATGTAAGCTCCAGGTAGTGACATTTCGATACTACTCTTCCTAGCCAGTAGTCGTCCCCACTAAACAGCAGTTACTGATTTCTAACCTAACCTTTAAATAAATACAGTGGAGGTCTTACACAGACCCAGGCACCATACGTACAAGCTCAGGGTAGTGAAATGCTGAGAATACCCCCCCCCCCCCCCCCCCCCGGCACACACACACACACACACACACACACACTAAACAGTAGTTACTGATGCCCAATATATTAAAAATATACAGTGAAGATATTATTCAGACCCAGGCTCCGTACATACAAGCTCCAGGTAGTGACATGATGATACTACCCTCTCTAGTCCATAATCACTCTCACTAAACTGCAGTTACGGATGCCTCATGGACTATTAAAACTATGCAGTGAAGATATATAAACCTATGCACTGTACATGCAAGCTCAGGGTAGTGATGTGCTGATAACACCCCCCAAAAACCCCCTCCAATAAACAGCAGTTACTGATGAGTAACATCATACATTGAATTAAACTGTGAAGATGTTAGAAGAACATGGGGGCACGTTTCATTAGAAAAGTGTACTTTATTGATAGGGTTAGAGTGGCATGAGACTTGGCACAGGAATGATTTTCAACAAGGTGATGGAAAAAAATTACACAAAATACATCTACATCAAAAAGTCATCTTCATTGGAAAAGCACTGATTTGAACACAATCAAAATTTGGGGAAAAAAATGCCGTTTCTACAACCATTTACATATATGGAGTTAAACCTGAATATTATTTACAAGACAACAGGTTACAGTATGTACAAAGCTAGGGCTGGAAGTAAATGGAAGCTTTTTTTTTTTCATTTTTGGAGAAAACATGACAGACTCTTGATGTGAAATGTTCCAAGAAAGTATGGGCTGATCTGGAAGAAAATCGAGCGCCTGGAAGATGTCCTCTGACAAAGACTGGCCCCTACAGGATACACAACAGTACTCAACTCCAGTGGCTTTTTTTGGTCTATATTTTCTAACAAATAAATTTTTAAGGGAACTCCTTGCAGCACATGGTTACAATTTCAGACACTTGGAGTCACCACAGATACTCTCACAGGACAGCTTACACGTCACCACGGCAACAAGGGTTACAGTATATTAAGACAATCTAGAGCAAATTTCTGTACACATATTAACACACATTCATTATTCAGGCAAACAGGGGAGGTGTGTCCCTTTACAAGGCTTCTAATAAGAGATGAAAACAGAGAGGGAAGATGGGAAATCTGGGTCCACAATCAGGGTCAAAACCACTTGGGTACAGTACCAAATACCGCCCGGATCACTGTACTCAGGCGTGACAGGAGGGTTTGTTTATACCTTACATTAACATAAAGATGGGCATTCTGACTTCACATTAGTGTGTCTCGCTTCACCAGGGATGTCCAAACCATGGGTCGGGGCCAACTGCAGCCCTTGGGACACTTCAAATTGATCCACAGCAACCTCCAAAAGTTATATTTAGATATGGCCCACATTATATGATGAAGGTTTTGCCTGTTTGATGAATAAAAAGGACCGGATCATGGCAGCAAGTCTCTCAAATCAGCCGTATTTCTTCACTGTCTGCTGCATATCCAGATTTACAAAACATGGTATGGTAAGATCTATTTTTAATCATCTTTAAGCACAAAGTTGGCAGCTTTGTGCAGTTTACTCTTGTTTTTTGTCTGAATGTAAAGACAAGCCGTCATCTTTTCTGTCCTGATCAGAGAACCAAACGATTGGTCTCTTGGCCAGCCAGGGTCACCCTAAAATCCTTAACTTTTACACACTTGAGTTAAATAAAGTGGCCCGGTTGTTCTTGTACTTTTCTGTATGTGGCCCTTGATTAATAAAGTTTGGACACCCCTACTCTTCATTATGAATAAGCGACACATCTACAGTGACATCATCAAATAGTTTCTGTGGCTCTCAAGCTTCCTGTTGTGTATCGACGTCCGTCTAGCCTCACTGATCACTTCTTGTACTGCAGTTATTTCAACCTATCATTTCAATGGTACAAACACCCAACAAGGTTCACTATTTAATTAGTACAACCACTGTTTACTTCAAAAGCATGATTATGGAAAAAGAAGGGAGGAAAGCTGTTAAAGGGCACTGCTACCCCTCCACGATACAAACAGTGCAGCTGCTGCCAGTAAAAGTGAAAGGGTGCGAAGTGAATTTTCTGTCAGTGTTTGGTATTTTCTACTTTTAAGAATGAATTGAATTGAACAGAATTGAAAAAGATGAGAGTTCAGAGGCTAGTAGTGCATTTGACAGCTCTACCCCCTCATTGCATGAACATGCTTTTAAATGCCAGAAAGAGAGCAAAAAAATTTCAGCTAGCACTGACTTCTGTCAAGACTTAATTTTCACCTCTACAAAACGACACGTTTACATCACTTGACAACCACAAGAGAACAGAGATACAGTGATGTTAAGTTAAAGTTTTGGGTGCTTTTTAACCTGATGCAGTACATGGGATAAAAATCACATCACTTAAAACAGAAAAGCATTTGCCGGAGCGACACAGCGACACTTCAGGTTTGTTTGCATAAATACTTTGGAGATTCCTTTCCCTTACACTGCAGCCGAGATGAAGGTCCAATACTGTATGGACAATTCTTTGGATCTATAATTCTGATGTTTGGGAACAAGTGAAAAACAAGCCAACATAAGCTCATTTTTATTATTTCTTTACAGTATCAGGATCGCTACAGTTGTCAGTTTCAGTCAGAGTTTTGAAGCAGTAATTCTATCAAAAGCAGGAATATTCTGATCTAGGTCCCATTAATTTCTGTCAGGATTAGGACAAGTCTTTTCTTCACTTCGTTACTTATACAGTGAGCTGTCTGACGGCAAAGACTTGGGCTTGTCTCTCCATTGGTTTGTGCACCCAAATGAAAAAAACTCTTTCATTGGACAAAAATAGGGAGCCTGGAGAGTGTTCATCATCATGGGAGGGATGACAAGTAATGAAGAAGTTATGATGTGTCTTCTGCGTACAGTCTGCTTCCAAGGGCCAGCTCTTCAATGTGAATGACAGAGGCCAGATGCTACCAAAGGGCCTTGCTCTTCTCTTCCATAAATGAAATAGTACAATAAAATGATTCACCATAAAGACTCGTGTAAGAGCTGAAAGACCAGCTCTCATTGGTAAGCAGAGACAAATGATCCAAATCATTAAAAAGAGACGCAACTCCCATAATTCCAAGCGAGGCTGGACTGATGTAAATAAACCAGACTTCAGGCTCAGTGGTGTAACACCTAAGATCATGTCAGTTGACTTGAATGCAAGTCAGTGCGTGAAGCATCTGCCCACAAAATCCAGAGAGCAGAGGGTGGCCCAGACCACCTCTGTGTGCAGTTTGATGGATTTCCAATAATCTTCAGTACACATATTTGTCCACATCAAGCATTGTGGATTACCACTCTGCGAACAAATGCCCAAAACAGATTCTAAAGAAACAATTTATGAGTTTTCCACACTTTAACAGCAGTTTCACAACTGACCCGATGGTCCAATACTTCCTAACAGGAGAATGGCATCTATCCTATTCTGCTGTCCTGCTTAGGGATGGGGATTTTTACTATTTTATTAATACCAATGCCATTATAGGCTCTACTTACTGATCCAATTCTTTTTAACCCTTCCTATGGATTTTCTGATTGGGCCAAAGTAGGCCTACATTGGATTCAATGGCAACAATGTCAAACGCATGTCAGTGTCGTGCTGCAGAGATGAATGTCTCTGCAAGTTGCTGCATTACCAGCCAGTTAATGTTGTGCAGTAAGAATAATTTTGTCAAAAACGAAGCCACAATGTTGATCATTTTCACCCCGTCAGCCTTACTTACATTTTTGACAGCTGTTATTTCTGCTGATTAGAGTGCAGCATCCTTGATATTCAAGGCATGCAGAACAAAGTGAAAGGAACTGATAAGCAAAAAGACTGATGATATCACTTCCTTGAGAGTGTTGTTATTGACTTTTACTGCCTTAAATAAATAATCTTCTCTAAATAAGCAGTCAGGGTGCCAGACATCAATGATCAGTAAATGATTGACACAACTAAACACAACACAACAGATACCAATGTTCATTCATGTCAATGTGCATCCCTTGTATTACGATGAGCTCCTTTTTAGCCTAAGACTGGTGCATGAACTGATGCCATACAGCCTTTTTGTAAGACCTCAGCTTCTGCCATATTTTAATGGTGCAACATTTAGGTGGTCATGGCCATTCTACCAGTTGAAAGGTTATTGTACTCAATGATGAAACTGCTCTATACCAGTGGAAAAGAAACATTCTGTGAGTTTATGTAAGGTGTAAACATCCCCTACATTTGACCGCTCTGCCACCCAGAGAAAGATCAGATTATTCAGTTATTTCACCAACAATGACATCGGCATAAATGCCGGTTTGGATTCAACCCTGAGAAAACAGTGGACTGCATGATCACGTATGGGCACACCTGCCTAAATGTGCCAACGAAAGTAAGTATTTCCTCTAAACAAACATACAATACAGGACAGGCTTGCATATTAATTTACTGTGAAAGGCAGCTAAGATCGACACAGGCACAAACGCAGGATAGAAACAGTGATTAGGTCTCCTTTAGACTTTACGTGGAAAGGCATTAAGGGTTCAGTCTGACTTATTTCTAGCATTTACCATGAACAAGGTGCCAGTGCTGGAGCCATCCGCACCAAATCTATTAAGAACAGGATCAGAAAAATTAAAAAAAACGTTTCTGTGCTTACACTTTCTACCTGCTGATCCTAAACCAGGAAAAACTGATGGCTTTTACAGAGAAGGAAGAACTGTGCTCAGAATGAAAGAAAAAACACTCTTGTGCAGTCTCTGGTTTATCAATAAATCTAAGGACCCTTCTATAAAGTACAGGGGCTTTAAAACAAGGCTCACAAAGCAGCACTGCAGCGTGAAGGAATAATGGAGTGATTCTGATTAAATGGTTTCAGTGCTTAGACACAGACTGGCATCTTTTTGGTCATTTGGACCGTATAGCTGTTTGCTTACATGAATTAACATAGTACTCATCGCAGCAATTCTGTATTAGCTGTAGATCTGGTTAAGAAACCGTATGCCCCCCGTCTTTAAATGTTTTGCTGGTTTCCACAGCCGGTTGCTGATGTTGGTGTCAGCACCGGCACCTTGTGAGAGTCGAATTGCCTCGGTGGGTCTCAGCATTCAGGCCAGAGGAGAGTCAAGGCGGAGCAGTGGGGATCAGATGGTATTTAACATCCAAACCACCTGCTTGCCTCTCTTTTTAACCACAGTCTTACTGACTCATCACCCTAACAAACCCTGGACTAACAAGAAGGCCAACTCTTCAAAGAGAAGAGTAAAAACTAAAAAAAAAAAAAAAAAATCGCTGGAGAAGAACGCTGACGTCTACGGATTCTTCTGAGGCTGCTCTCTCCCGAGTCCTTGTCAGGAGCAAGGGGGTGGTATGTCCCCGTTTTAGGTCCTCTACGTTCACAGGTGGGCGGGGGTCATTGGAGCATGAGCTGTTTGAGGTTATCGTGCAGGATGGTGTCCTTGACGTCCCGGAACACCAGTCGGATGTTCTCCGTGTTAATGGCCGTGGTGAAGTGGTGGTAAAGGGGCTTCTGGGTGGCGTCGCGTCTTTTAGCCCGGAAACACTCCACCATGAACGCTTGGATGTCCGGCAGGCTGTGCTCCGGCCCGGTGTATTCAGGGAAGTAGTCCTTAAGAGCAACGTTCTTCACCTTCTCCTCCAGCAGGTCCGTCTTGTTGAGGAACAGGATGATGGAGACATTGCTGAAGACGCGGTTGTTGACGATGGTCTCAAAGATGTTGAGTGATTCGCGGAACCGGTTTGTCTGCCTGTCCTCCATCAGCACCTGAGGAACAACAGAGGGGTTTAATTATGGTTGTAACTCAAAGTATTAAGTTTCCAACTAAGGAAGAAACAGTCATAGTGTTACTAAACAAAATAATATATACCATGGTACCTGTACACATCTTAAAATCAAACTCAAGATGTTAAAAGAGCTTTTAAAGGCCCAAACTGAGCGAAATCAAAAACATTATTTGCTCTGTGCAGCAAGAGGTCACCTATTTCAGTCTTTTTAAGTTAACACTGGCCAAAGATATCGCCAGAATTCTTTTAAGTTTCTTGCCTAAAAATTCACATAAACATTAGATTTAAGCATGGCACCCATCTGTCTTAACTTGTAAACAACAGGTTATGTGCAGGTAAGGTCAGTCAGGCTGCTTCCACTTAAAATAGACTTGCCGCGTATTTCCAGCGAAACAGTGTTGAGCTGCAATGCTGACTGTGAGGAGCCTGGGGCCGATCTGCTACAGAGTGCATGCAACGCTATGCAGGCCAACTATGTGGAAATTGGGGGTTACAGCTCAGCTATGCTGTATGACCAGTTAAACCAGGATTAATACTACACCTGCAGAAAAAGGTATTATTTAAAATGTTGACAACCAGCATGTTAAGACCACAGTAAGTAATATACTTTTAACCAATTAGGTTAATTAACTGAAGTTAAGTGGAATTAAGTTGCCTTCAACTTAATTAATAGCATATCTTTTTGCAGTTGGTCTCATAAAAGAACAATACTAAAAGTGTTTAAAAAGAACGTACAGAAAAGTATTCAGAGTGAGATCCAGTTTCAATTTAATGCCCAGTGCCTTTTACTGGACTGGTATCACTGTTTACTTAGACACAAAAAGCAGGTCTCAATTTAAGGCTGACACAGTGCACTTCAGGACTGCTTGATCAAGGTAAAAATCATAATTCCGATTATATTAATAAATACTGAGATCATGATTATGAACAATGATTATGCACTGGATTTGAAACACGCACCAATTAAACATATACGATTTGACACTATCAGGCAACAGAAATGAACATGTGTGACATTTCTATTGTCACATAGGCTCTTTGAGATGACGTGCTGATTTGGACAAAAAAAAAAACTACATTTTTTCTTTCATATATATTAGTAAAAAATGAGCCAGAAATCAGAGCCAAGCATAAAAAATCAAAAACACAGGCCACATGGCAGAGCCTGCCTCTCCACAATCTTCATCAGAATCTTACTTAAATCAGAACCAAATATAAAATAACAAACAGGTCTTTAGTCAAAGAGTCCAATCAGGATGATTATTGTGTCATAGTTTCTGTCAACTCTGACTTCGCCTTTTTCTATAGAGGTGAAAAGTATGATACAGTTTAACTGCGAGATGATCATTATTAAGCATGTCCGCACTGTAAATTAAATAATTTAGTAAACAGCTACTTTCACTGTAAGCTTGAAAAAAAGTCAAGATTAAAGATGTTTGTCATATACACACTAAAAACACAGCCGACATTAATGGGAAATGAAACTCTTATTTTGCGACTTCCCACCACCACATAACCTAAAATAAAATAAAGCCAACTCATCCACTTCCCCTGCTGCTGCTTCTGAATCAGTAATCCTAACCAAATCAGCTGTGATAAGATCCAAACTTTGTGTCAAATAAGGATGATAATCTAAAACAAGTGTTTTTAAATACCAAGAAGTATTTGTAGTATTGAGTATTAATGAGCTCCCGGTAAAGCTGCTCTAATCTAAAAAAACAATTAAAATCAGTCAATATGGGGCTTCCTTCAAGCACTCACTGTCAGCCTTATCAGAGGACCAAAAGCACAAATACAGCAAACCCTTCATCTTATGTTGTTATATCTAACAAAATAAAGTTATACCTTATTTTAATTGTACATCGTTAGAGACACGCTCCCCTGTTTCAAATCAATCAAGAAGGCGAGCCACTGCCTTTTTCAGTGTCTGGTCTACTCCTGGCTTCATGTGCCTGCATGCACCTTCCTCTCTCTCTCTGGCCTCTCCTTTAAAGACGGTTGCCTTGCCCTGTTGAGTCAGTCTGTGGTTGGCTGCAGAGGAGGTAACAGCTGACCTCATTACTCTAGTGATCTTCACACCTACACTTTGGTTGTTTTGTTCCGATTCAGTTGAAAAGATTGTTTCATGTTCTGAAGCAGGCCGAGTCGTACAAAAGGCCTGCAGTGGTCTTGTGTGATTGCGTTACAGCCAGCGTTGCAAGGTCTACGAGTCAGGCTCTGCATCATGGAAAGGAAGCAAGTGGGCTAAGCTAATTTAATAGCATAGGATAATCATCATATGTGAGATTATACAGATGAGCATATTTATCAATGTGTGACACATCTTACAATTTAAGTGTAAATTAGGAGAGCACAAACCTGCTAAGGTAGCTCACATATTGCTGTTACATCCATAAGCAATAGTTCCATGATAAAGTTACCATCATAATATGATTAACTGACCATGAAAACCTACACTTAGCACTCAGAATAATGTTGATATTGTTACTAGTTAGACAGTTATTGAGCAAAAAGATAGTTGGCTAATGGCAGTTGTCTAGATCACCACTAAAATCTAATCATTTTTAAGCTGGCCATTACCAACATCTTCCTGAAAATTTTAGCAAAATCTGTCCAGCAGTTTTTGTGTAATCTTGCTAACAAACAGACAAACAAACAGGGCCAAAAACATAACCTCTTTGGCGGGGTAACAATCTCTGTGCACAAAGAAAACGTAACATAATGTGGTAAAAAAATGAGTCATAACAAGCACACAGGACTGTTTAGAGTTGCTGAAGAGTTTATCTGATGACTGAAGGCAGAGGCAGCCTAGCTATACCCGTTGACTCCCAGTTTTTGAGCTAAGCTAACTAGCTGTTTGCGAGCGTTAGCCGTCTCCTTCTTGTTCCTGGACACACAGTGGAAAGAATGGTGTCTATCAGCTTGTCATGGACTCAGGAGTGAGGCAAGACACGAAAACAAAGAAAATGTTGGTGTATCCCTTTAAATAAGCCTGTTCACGATGACTGAAGCAACTGTAAACTCATGGACTTGTCTGTTTTCACTCACATTGAGCTCATCTGTCATGAAATGTAAATCTCTGGCATTAGGAATCACATTACTGTATGCTCTTGTATTTTGCTAGTAAATAAGAGCTCCTCCACCTGTGCTTGTTGGGATTTTCTCACCTGGTCGTATTCAGATGAAGAAACAACGAAGAGGATTGAAGTGACTGAGTCGAAACACTCAAACCATCGTCTTCGCTCCGACCGCTGCCCTCCCACATCGACCATCTTAAAGGGAACATTTTTGATCTCAAAGTCATACTCATGGATGCCCTTTGTGGGTTTACGGGCGAGCAGGATATCCTGCTGAGTGGGGAGATAATCCTGCAGGAGACACAAAAAATCAATATCTACTTGCATGGAAGAAAAGGATTAACAGTAGAGTATAACATAGGGTTAAAAATGAATACATGAAACATGGCTTCTTTATCAGTCTGTTGGAATCTGGTTGACTTTATGACTGAGAAAAGACAGACTATCAGGTTGCTGACCAAAGACTGTAGTTATGAGCCTAAGGGGAAATCACAGTGAAGATTTAAATGTTGAAAAACTATTTCAAGAGTTAACAAATGAAGACTTTGATACATCCTGTACAAACAAAACCACAAAAGTTCCCCTCTGGCACGTAAAAAACATCTCTATGAAGAATGTGTGTTTTATTAGGTTGGAAACAAGAATAGAGTTGGAGAAGTGTAATAGGTTATTATTAAAATCTAACAATCTTAAATCTTGTTGTACTATGACTGATACATCGGTAAATACAGTAGGATGAGGCCATGAGATAAAGTTTGCATAGTTAAACTACATTTTAGAGAGTCCTTTACTGTTCAACCTGTAGAGCACAGGTGTGTATTTACTGGTGTCCTTCTGCACTGTCCATCTCTCTATTGGACCCTGGCCGCTCAGTAACACTGATCATCTCTGCATCATGGCACCTGTTAGTGGGTGGGATGTATCAGGCAGCAAGTGAACATTTTGTCCTCAAAGTTGATGTTAGAAGCAGGAAAAATGGTCAATGGTAAGGACTGAAGCAAGTTTGACAAGAGCAAAATGCTGATATCTAGACGAGTGTGTCAGAGCATCTTCAAAACTGCAGCTCTCGTGGGGTGTTCCTGGTCTGCAGGGGTCAGTATCTATCTGAAGTGGTCAAAGGAAGGAACAGTGGTGAACCGAAGACAGGGTCATGGGGGGGCCAAGGCTCAGTGATGCATATGGGGAGCAAAGGCTGGCCCAAGTAGTCTGATCCAACAGATGAGCTACTGTTACTCAACTTGCTGAAGTTCATGATGTAATGCCTGATCAGTGTAGAGATACCCTGATGCTGGCTCACCACTCTTCCTTCCTTGGACCAAATCAGATAGACCAGAACACCCCACAAGAGCTGCAGTTTTGAAGATGCTCTGATAGTCATCTAACATCACACTTTGGCTCTTGTCAAGGTCACTCAAATCCTCACGTTTGCCAATTTTTCCTGCTTCTAACATCAACTTTGAGGACAGAATGTTCACGTGCTGCCTGATATATCCCACCCACTAACAGGTGCCGTGATGAAGAGATGATCAGAGTTTTTCACTTCACCCGTCTGTGGTCAGAATGTAAGGCCTGATCGAGATCCCGATTGAGATCAGCAGATCTCTTTTCCAAGGGAGACCTGACCAAGAATGGCAGCAAAACACAGTTTCAACAGTCACACAGACTAAATTACTTAAGCACTATATTTTATACATTTTTATGGTTATATTGTATAATTTGGGTAACATGTTATCATACGCTTTACCAAAATATACATGAATAATCAACTGGTCGACTCATCACACACAGCTGTTTTATACAACAGCACTGCACTCAAAATACTTCATACTTTGACTTCATTTTAAAGTGCTTTAAGTACTTTTTACCTTCTCTTGAGTAAATTCTTGGAGTGCTACTTTACTTGTGCTTTATATCATCAAGGTAACTCTCTTTTTTCCTGAGTCTTTGTGAAGTCTTTCTAATCCTGATCATTTCTAATTATATAAAACTTGTTAATAAAATAATAGATGCCAAGCTTCATGCCCAGTGAAATGACTGCTTGTAGTTAAAAGCACAAACAAGATAAACTATGTACTATGTTTAGGCCACATGAAAAATTATTTCATCTATCTGAGCTATGCATCACCAAGAAGAACTTTTTTATTTCACTTTATTTCCACAAACTAGTCGTTTGTGTTTGCAGCTCGTTGTTAGTGAAAGTGCTGTGTGACATTTGGCGTTTAGCCTAAAAGGATTTGACCAAACTGAGCTTATTTTTTGTTTCTTTCTTTACAGAAAATAAATCTTGAGTATTGTCATTAAACTGAAAACATTGAGGTATCATTTTGGTCTGCATTTCCCTGCTATAGTGCAAGTTTCAGTCAATAATCTTCAGAGTATCCTGAACCATCATCAGTGAGTTTGTGCTGGTTTTCTCACAGACAAATATTCAATCAACAGAAAATATCTGCCTCATCTTCAGTGAACAGTGGATGCACTGATTTTACAGTTAACCATTAGTTGTCTGAACATGTTGAAATAATAACTTTAACATGTACACATCTGTTAATAACAATCAGTGCAGGCAGAAACAACTTACCGGCTCGCCAAGCTTATCCAGATTATCCAAGAAATACTTCACTGACTCACCCTGCGACAGGACAGAGGAGGAATTTCTGTTAATTCTGCACATTTTATAACATCCAGCTACGTTTAATCAAACAGAGAAAAGTTCATAACACTTAGTTGTTACGATTTATGGTTAGAAACATTTGTAGATGAGACCTGGAGCTGCTACAGGACAAAATCTGCCTCTATCTTAATGAAGGTAATCTGTTTTCTCCTGCTCAAAGTGTGTGTGTGCTTTAAGCATGTGAAGCAGGATGCAAACGATCTGGTACAGAGGCACGTGTTGGTAAGTGTGTCTTTGAAGTACCCTGAAATGTGACTGCATTCGAGTGTGTGTGCGCGCGCTGGGAGTTTTTTTTTTCTACACCTCTCAGTCGGTGCTCATGAGTTTTCAGTGCAAGCCCAGACACGAGGCAGCCAGGACGGAGGAGCATTCCTTCATCTGTGTATGTGTCCTGAACTCAACACCATGCTAAAGCTAAGGGCAGAAATGCAACAGGATTTCCTCCTGTGATTTTCTTGATCCTCCACGAGTCTGTTGTAACACAAGGCCTCTGCGTGAGGTTTGGTTTGCATGTATTTTGCATTAACGACACAGAAAAGGCACACCCTTGTTAAAACATTCAAATTTGACAGTGGTAGAGATTATTTAGGCGGTATTGTGAATGTCAGCGCCACATCCCTCTCCTGCGAGCTCCTGTACTCACCTTTTGATTTTTCAACAAACTAACCTGACCAGAAAAACCTGTGTGTGTGTGCGTGTGTGCACGTGGGAAGTGTGTACGGCTAAGATTACATGAGGGAGGGGTGAACCAGCAGAGTGGCGTTGCAGTTCACTGCAGCCAGAGAGCTACCTGCCTGTTAGGTAGGGCTGAAAGTTTTACTGTTTTCGGATCAAAATCGCAATTTCAGACAACGTAATCATGTGATCGCCAAAGCTCCTGACTGACCAGGATCTGTTGTGGTAACTGTTTTACAGATATTACTTTACAAATTTGCAGGTTATTTGCATTTACGGAAGTGCTGGTAAGCAGGTCAACAATACAAAGCCTCTGTTTAGGAGTAGAAGTTGGAGTAGCCCTTAAATAATCAATCAATCAATCAAACATTATTTGTAAAGCACTTTTCATACCAAAAAATTTAGCACAAAGTCAGGGAATACAAAATAAAATACAAAACCCCACCCACCCTCGCAGCCCACATTTAACACACACAGCCTCTCACGCGCACACACATGCACCCGAGCACACACACACAGGGACACCAAGTCAGGACTCTTCAAACAGCCACAGAGGACTGAGGAAACGCTATCTTGAATTAAAAATGAGGAAACACAGGAGCGCAGACTAAACTGATAAAACATGATAAGACATAATGAGACTACAATATAAAATAAAACTGTTTTAAAACCAAACAGTAAAAGGAAATAAATTCAAAGTGTTAAAACATAAGACAGTCACTCTGAAACTAAAATGGAGTAAAAAACATATAATGCAGATTAAGAGAGTAAAACAAAGTTCAACTGAAAGCCAGATTAAAAGGTGGGTCTTGAGTTTGCGCTTTAAGAATATGAACAGTAATTCCACTCCCTCGTTAGATGATTGAGATAGATGGGTCTACTTAACAAATTGCAGGAGGCCCTTTTTATTTTTATGTTTTCTGTTGTTTTGGTTACCGTTCACCCCTCCTGTTTTTTTTTTTCTGTGGGGACGAGAGAGTTGTGTTTGATTTTTATTAATACTTGTTTTTTTATTTGCTTATAAATGTGAATGTAATGTATCTTTACTGATCGGACATGTATTTTGTCTTGATAATCCAATAAAGATATATATGGAAAAAATATGAACAGTAGGTGCTGCCCTCAGGTCTGCAGGTAGACTGTTCCACAGACGGGGGCCGTAATAATGAAACTATGCTTCAGGGTATGTTTTGGTTTTTACTTTGGGAACAGTAAAAAGACCACTACCTGAAGACCTGAGGGCTCTACTGGGCTCATATGATAAAAGCAAATCAGTTAAAAATTAAGGGCCAAGACCATTAAGAGATTTAAAACCAGTAAAAGAATCTTTAAATCAATTGTAAGAGATAATTAAAGATTATTTATCATCAATATTAGATGATGAATAATGTGTTATGTGCTTTTGATCATTTATTTCCTTGCTGTTGTCTATACTGTAAACATACTGCACTGAAGCTTGAGTTGAAGAAAATCATGAATTGAATTGAAATTGCAACATCTGCCAGAAAAATCACAATTAGGTCTTCTTCTGAAATCGTTCAGCCCTACTGTGAGGCTGCTCTGATTTAAATCTAGTGGAGTAAGCAAAGTTGATTCATAGGGGAAGGACGGTTTTGAAACAGAGGAAAATCAGTGACAGCAAAAAGGAGAAGGAGGCTAGAGAGGGGATTTCACTGAACATGATGATGACTGCAGTTAAAGACATAAAACAAAACTGAAACGCAGCATTACATCATGGCAGCTCGTCATTGAACTGGTTTGTCATGAGGGATAAATTTTTAACCACGTTGATACAGACTCTAGAAAAGTGTTTTCGACTCGTTTAAAGAAACCTATGACAGAGGAAGACATTTTAAGTGTGGGGTCCTGTGTTACTCGATTTCTCCTTCATGATTACAAATCATCCTCGAGCAGCACAATGAATGTCTGCATTAAAACGCCTTGATTAAACAGTGGATACTCTCATGTTTGAATACTTTATTTGTTCATTATCAGATGAACAAATAAATTTACCTTGATGCAAAACAGAGCATCAAGGTAAATATCAGCCTGAACAATTACCCTTTCTTCCCACCCTCTCCCACAAGCAGGCGAGGAAAAGAAGAAAAAGCGAGAGAGAAAACAAAAAGAAAAAAGAAAGAAAAATCTGTTCCCTATAACCAGAATCAGAATCAGAAATACTAAACTAATCCCCAAGGGGAAATTCAGCTGTTTCAAGTGCTCTTTTACACAGTACAGCAGTAGGAAATATGAAATAAATGAAAAATTAAGTAGCAATATCAACTTCCTTATGAAGGTAAAATAAGTAAATTAAGTAGAAGTGAGACTATAAATAAGGCCACGGAATTCACACTATTAACATTAACAATGTCTACAATATAAATATAGATATGACAGCACTGTTTGTCTGAAAGGCAAAGCTTGACAGTAAGGAAATTGTGCTGTGTATTACCTTTGTGTATTTGCTTATTAATAAATATCAGAGGAGTAAAACTGTAAAAAAAAAATGCATTCTCCAGGACCTGACAGAGCAGTGATATTAGAGATACTATAACAAAGATTTTTGTGGTCATTTGCGACTGCAATCACATCATATTTGGGAAATTATGAAGAAATAAGTATTCAAACACGATCAAAACATTGAAGTGTCATGACGTCCTCTACGCTATGTGATGTGATCAAGAAATGGTTGTCATGTATGGTGGAATTTATTTGATTTCCTTGATATCTCTAATCTAATTTTCTCCTTATACAAGGTACTTGAGAGCTCTGTGAGCCAAGCTTCAAAAATAGGAGATACCTCTTTGCTCCAGATTTTGAGAATCATTTTCTTAGCCATGACCATCCCAAACTGGATTTACCTTCCAGTGACTAAGAGTCTTGAGCTGTTATGTAAACACTTTGATGAATACTCATGTTAAGGGATGCACGTTATTGGATTTTTGCCAATATGTTGATATTTGCACACACATTGTTGCCAATACAGATACCAATATTTTTGGCCAAGAGCAAAAAGTCTTTACACGCAATTTAATTGTTGCTTTCAATGTGAGAGTGTATTTGTGTGAAGAAAAGATGTGACACAAGAAAAACATTTAACTCTTGAATCTTGAATGGACTAATGCAGTAATGAGAGGGTGAAGCAATATGGTATATTTGTGCATTATGCCAATATTACAGCCAATATATTACATAAAGCCAATATATATGGCCCGTTTATCGGCAGTAAATACACAAAACTTTCAGTATTATCCAATACTGATGCTTAGTTTTTTAGGCTGGTATTGATTACCACCACATGGACTGTTTGATGTATTTAGATAGATAGATAGATAGATAGATAGATATATAGAAAGATACTTTAATAATCCTTCACAGGAAATTACAATTGTTACAGCAGCTGTGCATTCAATTCATTTCAATTCATTCACTCATTGTAACAACATAACACACTTCACTGGTGAATCCAGGCAACAGCCCACAGAAAGATTTTGGGAAGGTCAGAATCTTTCAAAAGCATATCCAGCAGGTGATTGGACAATTGCTCAGTCAATCACATTCATTATTGGCCAATCAGATAATGCAGTAGACCGACGTTACTGCCACAGTGTAAAATACAAAATGCAAGCCACGTCATAGAAAAAACTCTCGCCAAAACCTCACAGAAGTAGAGCAAAAGTATTCTTTCTATCGAGAAATGCTGTCAGTGTTATTTGTTCTTCATTTAATAAAGAAATGCAGTCCAGATTTAAAAAAAAAAAAAAAATGCTACTGAGGCTTTAAGCACGTAAGCTAATCTCATCACTTCCTGCTGTCCTCAAGCTGGTAGTTCCCACCTGTTTCTACTCTTAAGGACGCTGACACAGCCGTGCTGCTTTGGGCCAAACACAGTTGTTGCAGATTGGAGCTTGGCAAGATGGATCTGTCCGATTACAGACACTGAAGCAGGAGGATCCAGCTGCTGCGCAAGGTTGCATTTAGGGATGCACAATACTGGATTTTGGCTTATATCCCATCAATGGGAAGTACAAAAATACAAGTTATCATATTAGTCCACCTGAAAGATTGTTGCTTATAGAAGTTCATTACAGACCTGCAGCTATTTAATACAATAGCATCACTCTAAGCTCTACATGAATGAACTATTCTATTCAAAAATCTTAAGTATGGCATCATTTTCCCAAAATATTAACGTCAGCTCGTACAGATTTTACATAATTAAAGACTTCAGCGGACAAAACAAATCCCTAACATTCACAGGGATGTGTCCTCTGCTGTTTGTCGTGTGGTTGAGGTCGTTCATTTATAAGAAGCAGAGTAGTGAGGGTGGTTAACAAACGAGCAGACAGACAGGCCTGTGCACTCAGCTGGAGCTGATCAGAGAACATCAATAACACAATGTCTGCAGCTCTGTTGAGAAAACTTCACTGTTAAACTGATTCAAATGATCAACTGATGTTTCTTTTTCCTTCATGTCCTCCAAACCGTCTGTTCTTCTTATGATTTGTTTTTTCTCTCGCTCCTCTGATTATGACCGCTCTCTCTGTTATGGCTGAGGACATATTCTTTAAGGGCCCAATTATACGAGAACGAAAATGGCCGAAAACAGAGTTTTGTTGTGTTTGCACCTTCCACTTACATGAGAACTGTGCCCAGAGTGCCTGAATCCGCATCCTTTAAAAACCGAGGTCCAGAGTGAAAAGTTTTGAAAACGTTTTTGTTTTCGTCTCCGTGTAAACAGGGATCCCCGTTGTCACAAACGCTGTCCGCAGAAACCTTTCTGTTTCTGGTGACAAGGTTATGTAAACAAGCCCTTAATGCATCAATCCATGAGATGGGGTAAAGAAAAGTTATTCAAAAGTGCAGCCAAAGTTTGATCTGGGCAGTTGGTGATGGAGTTCTGTTTGCTTCGTCCTCTTTTGTCATCTGCTGTGTTTACCATTGACAAAAAACAGCACACTCCCTCTTTAAAGTGTGCGACACACAATGAGGCAAGCCGTTAACCAATCCCAGCTGGATAACTCACTGTATGATACTCTGCTTAATTAACTCCGCCAACGAGGTTATGTTTTTGCTGGCATTTGTTTGTTTGTTAGCAAGATTATGCACAAGCTACTAAACAGATTTTACTGAAATTTTCAGGAGATGTTGGTAATGGCCCAACTTAAAAATGATTGGATTTTGGTGGTGATCCAGATAACCACCATTAGCCAACAATTGTTTTTGCTCAATAACTGTCTCAGGGTCAAGGAATCATATTATAATGGTGAATATATCATGGAACTATGCTTATAGATGTAACAGTAATATGTGAGCTACCTTGGCGGAGGTTTGCGCTCTCCGAGTGCTTTCTAGTATTAAAAAGAATCCAGTACTGAAGATAAAGAGCACATGGTTGGTCTATGTCGGGGATAAGTTTTGATCTGTTTGCTGTCAATGTCAGAAGTTGTGGAGATTCGAACCTGAATCCAGGATTTTTGAAAGAATTTGTTACTATTTTACAAAAAGGCAGTTTTCCACATTGTCCATGATAACTCAGCTAACTACATCAGAAATGCCTTGGCGTTGGTCTGTGCTCTCGAAGCACTTTTAGTTTTAAGATATATTGTTTTTACCTTTTAATTGACAGAGGAGAGACAGTGGATGTACCCAGAAGGGGGAGAGAGAGTAGGGGGAGACGTGGAAAAGGGGCCACAAATTTATTAGACCACCAGTCATAAAAATAACAGAAATAAATATTTCAGAAATCTTCAAAAACTGGTCTAAAACTGAGAATGTTACTGTTATTGGACAGACATTTTGAAAGGAACGAGAAATCAATTCAATCTAATTTCACATCTTTAGACCCAAATTTGCTCATTGGGCTTCCTGTGGAGTCTGAAATTAATCAGGCAAAAAATTCAACAACTAAAAAAATCAGTTCAGGAAGCAATCTTTACCACCACATAGACATGAGGTCCCTCTTGAAAATTAGATGCCACATCTCAGGAGGCTTACCTTTATATTCAACAAAGACAAATATGGTCCTATATAAATAAAGATTGATTGAGTCAATATTCAGCAGAGACAAAGGTGATTTTAGTCTTTGTCTCTGCCTGGATGGATACATCTCTGGATGTATGTATGTGTATATACAAATATATGTATATGCATATATGTGTATCTATAAAATGAAGAGTATGGCTTCAGTCTGCTCTGTTGTAAAGTGCCTTGAGATAACACTTGCTATGAACTGGAGCAATACAAATAAACATTGATTGATTGATTGATTGCAAAAGTAATGTTATTAAAGCATCTCAAATGTACTGCTGATGAATATTATCAAATGGGCAGGGGCACAAAAATGCTATGGACTAGTTCAAGGTAATAAGACACAACCGGACAAGAAAGTGTAAGATGGGGGGGCAGCAGGTGTGTTAGTAGATAAGATAAGAGACGGGAGGTAAGATGAGCAGGGTTGAAGGTGTTAAGGTGGTAATGTGGTTGTTAAACAAACTAGTATAATAACTAGAAAGCACTTGAAGAGCACAAACCTCCGTCAAGGTAGCTCATATATTGTTGTTACATCTATAAGCAATAGTTCTATGATAAAGTTACCATCATAATATGATTCACTGACCCTGAAAACCCACACCTAGCACTCGGTATCATGTTGATATCATTATTAGTTAGACAGAATACAAAAGACAGCAAAACTCTTTCAATCCTTCTGTTTAAAAAAACAACAACTTAACAATCAATGAGTCTACCAAATCAATACTTCAAGATGTAATTCTGAGTCCTACAAAGGGCACATTGTATTTAGAAATATGTAATTAATTTACATTGAAGTATTGGTCAGCCACAGGCCTCCATGCTAACAGTGCACATTAATGTATCCTTGAACTTGTGTAACTTGAGTTGTGTTTGCGCACCAACATAGCTGAGTGGGAGAGCCAGAGCCCTGTTTGTAAGCATAAAGCTGTTTAACTACAGATCAACATTCCTGCTCTGATCACCCTTTATTCCCCTTTTCTGTCTGCATAACCTGCTCACATCAGCGAGTGCAAGAGAGGCTAACAAAACGTCTTTGAGAACAGTTCAGCTCTTTATGCAACTCTCAGGAAAAAAAAAAAAAAACGTTCTGCTTTTGTGCCATTACTGAAACAACATGAAGAAGTGTGTGTGTATCTTTCTATTCCCTGAGGGCCTCTTAACAGCTGAGGTACATTTAATTTCATAGCATGGATGAAGAAACCGAAGATGGGACCAGTATTTAAATCTCAGCAGGTTGTGAAAGTCATACTCTTTACAATAAGAGCTCCGAAAAGTCCCCGTGAGGATATGTGAACGCTGCAGCTGTTTTTCTGGGGTAAACGTCAGTGTGTTAAAACATGCACGCTGGCAACCAAGACATAAGGAGCAGGAGAGGTATAAACAGGAAGCTGACTCAATCACATGTCTGACTGCTCTAAAGAAAAGAGAGGGAGAGAGAGAGAGTCAGAGCGAGAGATACAGAGAAAGAGGAAAGGGAGGATTCATTCTTAAGTTTCACTTTCTATTTTAAATGCATTTTCCCTCGTTTTTATTCGAATGTTTTCAGAAAAATCAGCAGAAATTAAACCGAATGTCCTTGGTTTGAGGGTCTGGTAGGGATTTGTGTCTTATACTAGGGCTGGGCCATATGAACCAAAATTCAGAGCTAGCTATTTTTAGCTTAATGGCTACATTCAATTCGTATCTTGACATTTTTTCAGATAATATTCTTTAAAAACACAGCTTGATGAGGCTTAAAGTAGGATAGTTATGATGCAGAGGGTTGCAAACGCTTGAGGTTTAGGGTTTCAGCTCACCATTTATATGATCATTAGTACCTCTGCCAAGGAGGTTATGTTTGTGCCGGTGTTTGTTTGTTAGCAAGATTATGTAAAAAGTACTGGATAGATTTTGGTGAAATTTCAGGAAATGTTGTATTGTTTCTGCTCAATAACTGTTCAATAATGATATCAACATGATTCTGAGCGCTAGGTGTGGGTTTTCAGGGTCAATGAATCATATTATGATGGTAACTTTATCATGAAATATTGCTTATAGATGTAGATCGGTGGAGGTTTGTGCTCTCAGAGTGCTTTCTAGTAAGAGATGGGATTCGAAAACCAATTCCAGTTGAGAATAACTCTCAAGGAATCGATATCATCTGTTTTTCACTTTACAACTCCCTTATCAATTCCTTCCATTTTATTCCACATGACGTGCAGATCAAGAAAGCATTTATCTATGCAGCACAGCACCGAATTTCAGGATAGTCATGCGTTTGGCACTGTTGACTTTCAAAAACTATGTAGGCACATTTTAGTCCACACAGAAAATCCACAAGAATCAATGAAGGAACTGAATCAATAAACAGTCATCAATGGCATTGTTGTCAATAAAATATTATCAGTTCCCTTCAAATTATGGTAGTGCACCAATAACTATATCAATATAAACAATACTGTCTAAACTTAAAACTTACTTACATCCTTTTTGAAAATACATCAATATTTTTCAAAACTCAATATATCTCCCAACCCTTTTCTAAATATACAGGGATATATATGTATATATGGACAATATCAGCTCTTCACACAAATTTTATATCTATTGATGCTGTTATTAGGGATGCACGATATTATTGGTCTGATATCAGTATCTGACGATATATCAGCCACACAAATCGGCTGGAATACCAGCAAACTACACAAATGTACAATATTGATGCACCTTCTCATCACTGCATGGGTACATTTAAAAACCAAGGGTTTCATTTTTGCAAGAGTTAAATGCTGTTTTTCTTGGATTTCATCTGTTCCTTGCAAAAATATACTGTAACACTGACAGAAACAAGTTAAGTACACAGTTCGTGCTCTTGGCCAGAATTATTGGTATCAGCATCTGTGGTAATGAAATAAAAAATATCAGCCATCGCGTATTGGCAAAAATCCCTAGCTGTTATCACCTTTTAGGTAAATATCTGCTGATGCCAATGTTGTTCTGACAATATTGTGCATGCCTATTCAAGATTGATGGAGGCAGTGATTGTAATTGAACTTGATGTATTGCCCAGCCCTATGTCAGGGGCATTAATCATCACTATGGGTAACATGTTAAATTAGTGGTAATGATATTTAAGTGAGGTGCAGTTCCCCTATAGGCTTACATTATGTTTAATACACAGATTGTATTTTTACTACCAAAATTATTAGAGCATTTTATCTCAGAGTGTATTATTATTTTCAGTTATAAAAATCTAAGAACACATTAAAAAAACTATATTTTATGGAGCCCACCAGATAATAACTTCTCGGTTGCCCGCATCCCTCCTGCTTCCTATCATCCTTATTAATCAATTTTCAGCAAGTGAGTGGTCGTACGTACCAGCTGAAACTCCCTCCGACGGTCATATGCGTTCTGTATACCCGAGTCCGCCCACAGAGACTTGATGGCCGGCAGATACTGCAAAAAAACGGGCGTCTCCAGCTGCCCGCTCGCCATCTTCGCCGACCTTGTGTCGAACGCCATCAGGCTTTCCCCATACTGTTGGTTGTCTGGGTCACCCCAGGGGATGTGCAGCTTCTCCCGGGCATCCACCAACACCCGTACACCTTAGGAGGAAGTGAGAAACAGAAAAGGGTTACAGAGAGGAAAAAATGTAAAGATGAAACTCAAAGTGGAAGAGAGACTGGAGAGGAGCATGTGAACTTCTTTTTGACAGAAAACAACAACAGCAGCATTTATACAAACCTAAAAATTCTGTTTACCACATGATTGTTTTTGGTGTATGGTCATCTGTTAGGAAAACATTATGTATTTAAGACAGCCTCAATAGTTAAGCTGTTAAAACAAAATACAACAAAAAGAGTTTGGATCAGCGTGCCGTTCACCTTTGACCCACTTCTTTATTTTCTAACAAACAGCCCCACATGAACACAACTTTAAAGCTCCTGTTAACTTTCAGTGTGTTGCTTTAGTTTCCTCCTATCCACTGAGCTATCTCTTTTATCTCTGCCTATCTCTTTTCATAGGACAGTAGTACAGATGCACTGATATTGCTTTTTTTAGAGCAAGTACAAATACAGCAACAAACATTTAAGTACTCATTAATACTATGTACAAATATGAATATTCAGCTATACCATTACTGTTGACAAATTTACTTTAAAAGGTGCTTTTCCTTCAACAGATGTCTTCCTTCCTCTCCAATATTTGTGCATGGTTTGTAGTAGGGCTAGGAAATATATCAATTAAATCAATTAATTCAAATTGTTTTCTGTAGAAGATTTAAAAATTAAAAATCGAGATTTTTTTTCTTGATTGACTCCAATGGTAAGATAATGCAATGTTTTAAAATATAAATACTGAAAATCTACGGTTTTCATGATGGTCCGCCCTGTCAGGTTTTGCACTAGCACATGATTAGGCTTTTATTTGGTATTTAAATTGGATTAAATATTGATCAGAGAGTTTCATGTTAACATGCTGTGAAATAGCTCAGCTTTAAGTGTTTATGTAGACAAACCTGCCCACGTTGAACTACATGATCAACATTTTATGACATGTACTTTAACTTTAATAGGGAAATTTTGTTTGGTTTGAGAATATATTTTGACAACATAAGGGCAAAAATTGATGGTTATTTTTGTGTAACTTGGATTTTTGCTTTTTTGTGAGAGGGAAGAAATTGATTAAAATCATAAATAGAGTACTGGAATAATAAAAAAAAAAAAAAAAAACAGGTATTTTATTTTAGGTCATATTGCCCAGCCCTAGTTTGTAGTCTACTCTACTTTAATCAGCATCATTTCTGATATTTCCAAATGCCAAACTTAGAAGCCAAATGATAGTGATGAGAATAGTAAAAACAATGACCTATGAATACAAGTGCAAGTACTTGGCTTGGTATCAGCACGAACATCCAACACTTGCATAGTAGTGACATACATGGGTACAGCTCAATTAGGCGGTTTAATCGGGCCACATGTCCATGTCTATACAAGCACCAGGGGACAATCAATTTATTGGCACAAGTCTGTCTGATCCCGGCAGACTGAGCCCTTCTCAACCAACAGTAGCTTTAAGCTAGCTTGTATGGAACCCTCTTTTAGCAAGCAGCAAACCGATTGTATATTTATTTGTAAAAACATAAATTAACTATATAGCTGCATTTTTTTATTTTCTCTATGCATTAAATGCCTACCCAGAATTTCTGATGGCATCCAGAGGCAGACAACAAAGCTGCAATGTTTGAGGAATAGTTCAGTACTTTTAGGTTGGGTTTTATGAGGTTGATGTCAATGCTAAATACATTAGCCCCAGTGATTCTGATCAGCTCTGGCCCAGTAAGGAAAGAGCCAACCAGATATTTGGTTATAAATTGCTGCAGATGGGGCCAAGGGCTCATAGCAATTTAGTGAACAGAAAGAACTTAGCATGTTGCGGTTTTTATACTAAGTACATTCACATTAATTTACAAGTAGCTAGCAAGTCCCTTTGTTTTGGTACTATGTCAGTTTAGCATGTGCAGCATACAAAAGTAAAAACAAAGGGGCTTGTGAGGGAAAAAATCTGTGAACAAACACATAATTGCCGATTTTTCAGTTTTCCTGCACCTAAAATGTACAAAATAACATGGAGCTCTTGGCCCCAACTGTATAGCCTAACGTCTGTGCAAACAAAACAAAAAAATCCCCTCATGTTTAGGGATGTAAAAAAAGAAATGATACACCAGAATACTGGGATATTTTGTGTTACAACAGTATATCTATATTTTGTAGTGTAATATCCTTATTTTAAGCTGAACACTTTACATAAATTCAGGGCATTCATTTTGTATTATTACTGAGTCTCTGGCTGTAAGTTGGCAGGAGACATTTTGTCATTTGACCCTCTGTCTCTTTTGCTTTTATCATTAACACTTCTACCACTGGGACAAAAAATTACAGTTTATACATGTTACCATGCTTAATAGAGATAAACCATTCAGAAACTGTTTTTATGCACATATTTTCAACCCTGAAGACAGACAAAGACCCCCTTCTTATAAAGTCACAGTGTAAAGTATCATGATAAACTGAATTGTAGGGAGGCTCGATAATAGCAAAAATCATAATCATGATTATTTGGATAGATAATAATGTAACACACTATTACTAAAAAAAAAAAAAAACAGGCAATACATAGGAATATACTTGTAAAAATATTAATGCTTCAAAATAATACTAAAAATAATAATGTCCTGTGGCAATGTAATCTTTAAATCTCAATTTCTCAGTTTTCCTAATTGTGGAAGACGGTTATTGTAAGCGAGATGAAAACTTGATTAATTTCCCAGCTCTACCATATCGTCACTTCTGTGTCATTATATGTACAGAATCACAAGATTCTTGCTATGTACACCCATTCTCATGGTAACAATTTACTAGATAAAATTCAAGAAAATAGGTAATTCTTCAGTAAGTCAGTATTTAAAAATTATAATATCAAATTTGTCAATCAAGTTCCAGCTTGTTTTGTTGGTTACAGTAAAGAATTGGCATTTATTTCAGTCTAACATATGAATAGCAAAAACATCCTTACAGGAGCTTTAATACAAATTCATAATCCCATACAAAGAGTAACATTATAAATGATCAGTAAAAGCAATAAAAGTACTAGTAAGAGTAATCCCTTGAAGAAATACAATGTGATAATTCATTTTAACTCGGGCTGGGTGATATGGCCTAAAATAAAATTCCCGATTTTTTTCTACAACACTTGATTTACAATTGTAATCTATTTTTTTTTTCCCTCTCAAGTGACACAAAAATGACTTGAATCAAGTTGTGGCTTTATGCTGTCAAAATATATTCCCAAACCAAACAGAATTTCCCTCTTAAAGTTTAAGTGTGTGTCCTAAAATGTAGATTCTGTAGTTCAAACGTAGGCAGGTTTGTCTACATAAACCCTGGAAGTGTGGTATTTTCGCAGTATATTAACATGATCAATATTTAATCTCATTTAATTAACAAATAAAAGCCCGGAAAAGTGCATGTGCATTTTTTTAAGTATTCTGCAGACAATAATTCGAAATGATAGATTTAATCGATACATTGCCCAGCCCTTATCAAACAATATAAAGATGGAAACACTTGACTGACCTTGTGATAAAGTATTTTGGGTTGATTTTCATATTACTCGGATATGTTATACATTTATAGTGACGGTCAGGGTTCTGCTATTGTAAAATAATGCTCTATGAGGGGAAATCACAGTATCTAAAGTATTTAGTGTACTCCCTGATCATAAAGAGTGGTCAGACAGGAACACCTTACAACATAATGCACAGTGGGTCATCCTCCATTAGCTAGCTTACATCCCTAGCTTAGTTATTGAGCAACAAAACGTGCCTGTGGCTATCTGAATATGCTGGCCTTTATCCAGTAGTTATCATACAGTCCAAAACATAAGATATATTTGTGACTCAACAGTTATGACGCTATTACATAAGGACTTTTTAGCAGAAACAGAGTTGATAATATGGGTGTGCCGACTGCAGATGTAGTGTGTTTATGTATGTCCTCTCACCCAGCCCAGCGCTGCTCAACAGATGTGGAAACTTTGCCTTCCATTTTTACCGCTTTATAGCCCCACAAACCCCACATTTACGGTCTCCCACATCACCTGGACTTCACCGGGACATTACCTTTGATAACATTGCTGTAAATGGTGGCTCTGAAGTCCTCTCGGGCTTGTTGGTCGAAGTCCTGGCCGTGGATGATCCGCATTTGTTTGAGGAAAGTCGACTTGCCGCTCTCGCCAGCGCCGAGCAGCAGGATCTTCACCAGTCGCTTCACGTAGGTTTTCTCCCGCGAGAGACATCTGTCGATCTCCTTAGACTTTCGTAACTGTTCGACTTCGCCGCTGTTGAGCAGGCAGACGGGTAGACAAACTTTTAACACGGACCTGGACGGCAGGAAATCCGCCATGTTCGCACAAACTTCATCGATGCTAATTTGATGCGCGTTCGCGGTGCGCAGGCACGCGACCAAGCCCCTTCCCTAAACTCAGGAAGTAGAGCTGATGACTGTTTACCATCAATCTGAAGTGACTTTACCTCAACTTCTCTGGTCTTTTTAACTCGAAATATAAACTAAAACACTATCTCTGACCCGCTAAAACAAACTTACAAACACTTTTGTACAAATATGCCAGCTGGGGCTGGAATAACCATTTTTAACAGTTCAAACGACGCAATAGCTCGGCTCCAGCGCACTGCAACACGCGATTTTTTCTCTGTTAGCTAGCAAATTAAGCTATCTTACCCTTTCAAATAATAAAACAGTTTGAAATACCAGCGTTTAGAGAGAAAATAACCACAAACTACACTCAACTGGTGTTACTGTGTCGCCATCTCCTGGTTCTGGTTGTTAACCCCCAGGGCCGTGTCTAATGATGGTGCGTTCCAGTTACCTCGGAACTTGGAAATGAAAACTTTTATGCTAGCAGGCCCCTTTGTTTTGGTGCTCCTTCACTCCAGGTAGAAGGACACACAATTCTTACAAAAAAAAGAGCTTGTTAGGGGAAACGTGAGGATTTGTATCTGTTCTCAGTACAGTGAACAATCACATCAATGCTGTTTTTTTTTCAGTTTGCTCTCTCCTAAAATATATAACATGGAGCTCTTGGCCCCATTTGTATAGCCTATGTCTGTGCTGGTTCTTTTCTTTTCCTTTACCTGGAGGGGATTTGGCTTGTGAGTTTATAGGACAGTAACAGTTTAATGAGCTATTGTCACTTTAATGTTATTATATGTGTTTTAGTTGTATGAGTGGACAATCAGATTAAACAAACAAAGCAAACTAGAAAGCACTCAGAGAGCACAAACCTCCACCAAGGTAGCTCACATATTGCTGTTACATCTATAAGCAATAGTTCCATGAAAACATTAGCATCATAATATGATTCACTGACCCTGAATACTCAAAACTAGCACTTGGAATCATGTTGATATCATTATTAGTTAGACAGTTATTAAGCAAAATCGATCGTTGGCCGACGTTCGCTCAGTTGGGTCATTAACAACATCTCCTGAAAATTTGAGCAAAATCTGAGTTTTTGAGTAATGCTAACAATCAAACAAACAAATAGACAAACAAACACTGGCAAAAATATTACCTCGTTGGTGGGGGTAAAAATCCCTTTGTGTTAAGAGGTGTAAGAAAATTGTGATACACCAGAATATTGGGATATTTTGTGATATGATACTGTATCAATTTGTAGTGCAGTATCCTTATTTTATTGGCGAAAAATTTATAGAAATTCAGGACATTTGTTTTGTATGGGAGCTCAGCTTCTGACTGCAGGTAAAGTTGGCAGCAGACATTCAGCAGTTTGACCCTCTGTCTGTATTTTGCATTATCATTATCTTTCTGTTACTGGGACACAAAATTATAGTTTATTCATGTTGCCAGGGCCGTAATTTATACAAATAATTCCAGTGTCAAAATATTTTTAATGCACGTTTTTAACTCTGAAGACAAAAAAAAGACTTCAGGGACATATTTCCCCCTTTTCCCCCTTTTTATAATATCACAACATATGGTATCATGATGTACCATATTGTAGGGCTGCACGATTATGGCAAAAATTGATTATTTTAATGGATTTAAGATTGGGATTATGAACATGCTTTTACTGACATATGCTTGTGACACTATCATTTTGAACATTAAAAATCAGGCAATACTTTGAAATATATACAGAATTGGGAATCAAATCACATCATCATATAACATCATATAGTATCATATAGTATCACATATTCTTAAACGTGTTCCAGCTACGATCTGGTAAAGTCAGGGTACCTGAAGACCATCTAACTTCCCAGTAGGAAATTCTGGGGGCGTTCCAAGTGATGTATCTAATTTGTTTGTTGGGAACCCAACTTTCGAGATCAACTGGAATGCACCTAAATATTAACCACGCTCACTCAGCACATAAAGATGTGCTTTTTAAAAGCAAGCTTTAAAAATATTAAACATTAATGTTATATTCTGCTTTTATTGAGCTAATTTTCACCTACATCTGACCTAAATATTTACATCAAATACTAATTACTTTTTGTAAGGATTTCAGTCCTTCAAGTGCCAGTTTTTTGTCATGATGCCAGCATGTTTTCAGATGAGAAAATACTGAAAAAAAAAAAAAACATTTTTAAGATACTACATGCAAAGTGCTTTTTTGGGTTGAATTATTACAGTGTGGAATATGTCAATGATTAGCAACAACACTGATTTTTATGCATTCTTAGTTTTTCTGCAGTGTCAAATACTCACACTCATTTTCATCTGGTCAAAATGACGCCATTTGGTGGGGAGCAGTAAAAATGATCAATTCTGAGAAAAAAAGTCCAGATTGTCACCCAAATATGATTAAATGCATGCATTTTGCTTTCATAGGGGATTTCAAGGGGATTAAAAATTAAATTTTTACTGGTTTCAATGGCACATTTTTGTGCTTAAAAGCCTGAGTGTGACATTGTTCGTGCATATTGTAGAGTTACTGTCTGAGCTGAGCTAGAATCAACAGGATAAAATAAAAATACACAATCTTGCCAAAATTAATGCATGAAAACAGCTAAAAGCATCAAAAAGAAGAGTGAAAATCGCGTTAAATTGGCACAGCAGCCTCTCAGGGTTTGTGTTATATGTGTTGCCAGATGAAAAAAAAAGCTGAGCTCTGATTGGTTGATTCTCCTCGTTCTCTGGTTATGGTGCCTTCAAATGCTAGTGGAAATATGGGTATCTCCTTGAATGCTCTGCCCAAAATCAACAGATATGTATTTTTAGAGGTGAAAGTCTTGATTTCCTATCCACAGCAGAGTTAGGTGGATTTATTTAACGCTGTGAACGCGTATTTTATGCTTAATGTGTAATTTTATAGGTTTTCTATCCTTGTCTTTACAATGGCAAAATATTATGTCAAATTTAAACTCTTGCTGTCATTTAAAAGGATACTCAAAGCTGTGCATAACTTTAGGTAGACACAGTAGCAGGGAAACCCAACTCTTTTTTTTATAAATTAATGCGCACAGGAGGAATATCACAATTTCCAACCCTCCACATACGAGCTTATTTGGAGTACGTGAACGCAGCACCAGAATTGATCGTTCCACTTACTGTTGAGCATCTCTACACGACACAGGGCTCACAGGCGGTACTGACATTGTTTTGGATGTTTGTGTGAGTGGAGGGCAGCAGACCATCATGACCATCAGGAACACTCTCGGTGATCATGGACAGAGGTACCGGCCACGGATGGCTTGTCTCAGAAAGGTAGGGGATCCTCCGTTTTACATCACAGATGCTGATCACAGCTCTGTTAAGGGTTTGTGGACAGTACCTGCCGACGCACCTAATGATGGCAGGTCAGTTATATGGATTCTTAACCCACTTTTTGGTCATAGTGTAACTCACAGCCTTTTTTGTTAAATTGTATGTGCATATAAAAACATCACGAGCCTTCATTGTATCCTATAGGTTGTGGCTTATAATGTTCAGCATTTTGAATTTCAATACATTTTTGCATGAGGCTAACTTGGCTCCAATGGCAAAATGATATCAAACAGTGTTAGCCTTTAATGAGCGGTATATTCTAATATTATTTTATTTTTAAGATACTTTGCACAACAATAAATTAGTTTTAAAAGCACAGGATCTTCACTTTTCATGTACTTGTCCTTATATTAAAACTTTGGCTTTAATAACAAATAAAAAGGCTTTAACATCATGTAGGCTCTGGCTTCTTAAATAAGCATGTTATTCTTATTTTTTGGGAAACATCTTGGCTTATATGCATCATGATCAGCATAAACCTTTAAAAATAGACTTTTGCTCTGGTTCTGATATGTATGATAATATTTTAATAGATATTTTGCTGTATAGAAACTTAACACTCATGGTGTAAGGCTTTAAAAATCAGGTAATCTATTTTTATGTGTGCTTTCAAAATAATTTTGAGACACTTTTTAATGATAAAAGCTTAATTTAGATGATTTTGACCTATTTTGAATTATAAGGTCTTGCTTTTATCAGCTGTAGCTTCTGAAATCCAGCCTATGCAAGAGGTTTTGGTTTTTTAATGTTGCATTCTCTTAGTTTTTAGATATTTTTACATAATAACAACACTGAGTTCCTCGTATTGAAGTTTTTAATATTCAATTTATAGTTTATAGTATAATATTTTCTGCATATTGATTTGTTTCTTGTACTTGTTATATGTTTAATTTACATTAATTTCATTATTCTATCTATTTATTTATTTATTATAATTGTCTGTTTTTATTATGTCTATATCCTGATCTCCTTCTAGTTTATTTTCTGACATGTTTGCTCAATAATTTGGTTTAAATGGCACAAGTAACATGGCAAACCTTCAAAATAGTCTATCCCTAGGGTTCTGGCTTATGAATTTAGGTGTGTGGATGACAGTGCTTTAAAATATTATTGAAAGAGTGATTTATTTATTTAATCAAAGGTCATTGCTGTTGAATTCATTTCTCTTCACTTAAATTTCATTTTCAAGTCTTTTCTTTTCTTTGTAGTTTTCTTTTTCTTACACATTTTTGCACGATAGCAAAACTTGAATATACAATTGGAAAAAGAAGAAATTTCAGATTTTAAAAACTATGTTCATGTTCAAGTAAGAAAATGTGTATTTGTTCATCAGATTTATTACATCTGGAACGAAAATGGCTTTTCACAATGACCAAAATTTGAATGCATCAGTAGCTGAAAAAGTTGTTCATATTGAGTGTTATGTGAGATTTGGAGCATGCTTATCAGTCTGTCAGAGTAAATGTTAGATTCAGTTTTGTTCCAGCCTTTTCACAGTGATAAGGTCGTTCTGTCTGATAAGCGTTAAGCCTGGATCAGTATCAGTCCATCTATCCACACTGACCAACAGCCACTGCAGAGAAGTTAATCCACTCACTGTGTACTGCAAACAAAACAGAGCTCAAATGATCATCTCATGTTTTATTCATTCACCTCAAAAACCGGATTACCACAGAAATGACTTTGAAATACTTGACGGGAAATAATTAAGTCAGGGATGGGTGACTTCTCTTACAATGTCAACCATGATTTGTTTTATTATTCTCTGCCAGAGGGTTCTGAACAAACCCCAGTTCCAGTGACATTGTGTTAAAAATGTAAATAAAGACAGATAACAATGATTTGCAAATCATTGTCAACCTGTATCCAATTGAATACACTACAAAGGCAAGATACTCAAGGTTAAGATCGATTAACCTTTTTTTTCTTTTTAAATATTCCCTGATGTTTAATTCGATGCTTCCAAAAAAGTTGGGACAGGGGCAACAATAGACTGGGAAAGTTGAGGAATGCTCAAAAACACCTGTTTGGAACATAACACAGGTGAACAGGTTTGTTGAAAACAAGTGAGTGTCTTGATTGGGGATAAAAGGAGCATCCCTGAAAGGCTCAGTCGTTCACAGGCAAGGATGGGGTGAGGTTCACCACTCTGTGAACAACTGTGTGAACGAATAGTCCAACAGTTTAACAACAACACTTCTCAATGTAGAATTGCAAGGGCTTTAAGGATTTCATCATCTACAGTCCATAATATCATTAAAGATGTTATGACTTCTGCCAAGGAGGTTGTGTTTTTGCCGGCATATGTTTGTTTGTTTGTTTATCAGAAAGATTGGACCAATTTTGCTGAAATTTTCAGGAGATGTTGGCCCAACTTAAAAATTGATTTGATTTTGGTGTTGATCCAGATAACTGCCATTAGTGAACAATTGTTTTTGCTCAATAACTGTCTAACTAATAATGATATCAACATGATTCTAAGTGCTAGGTGTGGGTTTTCAGGGTCAAGGAATCATATTATGATGGTAACCTTATCATGGAACTATTGGTTTTAGATGTAACAGCAATATGTGAGCTACCTTGGTGGAGGTTTGCGCTCTCTGAGTGCTTTCTAGTTTAAAATTGGCTCGGGAGCCACACTGAGTATATAAGAGGTCTGCATGTAGGGCCGTCAGCTTCCCTCTGGATCAGGCAAAGATTCTTTATTTGTATTTCTCTGTCATAGTCCATTTATTTAAGATGTAGCTCTCCTAACATTTTCCCATAACAGATACGAGAACTTCATGTTTCGGTCCATGAAAGCCCACTTTGGTCCGTCTCAGCCTCTCCAGGATGACTTCAAAGCACGAAGCCACTTCAAACAGGCCCGGGAGTCATCAGCACACGCACTCTCTGTTTCCCTTTAACACACAAACTGGATTAATGTCCGGTCTTGGTTTCCTGTACACACCTGAGCGTTGTGTGCTGCTGTGGGGGCTGTGGGATCAGCTGATATGATAACTAAAGAAACAGTTAACGGGGCAGTGACTCACCACAAACCTCCCACACATGCTGAACAAAAGCCGAGAGATCAGGGCATGGAGCAAAGCGATGTGCTCATGTGATGTTGAGCTCACTTACGATGTTGTTTAAGACCTTAATGCTGACCTCTTACTTGCCCAACATTTTCTGGTATGTTGAGATTGTATTTTATGCAAAGTAGGGTTGGAGAGCTTAATTTTGAATGGCAGAAATTTACATCTAAAAGCCACACTTCAAAGAACTTAATGACCTTTTTTGGTCACTTACCTGGGATTTGAAACTCAGACGGTGTTATGTCAAGCTGAACTCCAAGTTTTAAGTCTTGAAGATCAGTTCTTGGGCCTTTTTCCTTTTGAGCCCCTCCTAGTTTTACCTAAGAAAAGTCAAGCCCCCTTGGAACCTGCACAAAAAAACTGATGTATTACTGTGCAAAATAAACACCAGTTTTGACTGTGTTTAGGAACAAAATCAAGACTTACACGTACGCTTGTGTAAAATACTTTGAAATAAAGTTTCACTGTACTGTTTTTTTTGACCACCTCAAAGTTAACGGTGCCTCGCGCTCCTCTATACCTGCTAGTGTGCCCCTTGCGGTGGGGAAACCCAAGTTTGGGAACCAAAGTTGTAAATTAAGGGCAGGGATGGGCAACTTTGCCGCAGTACTGTAAATTTCGGACTATTGAGCGCACCTGAATATTAGCCGCACCCACTAAATCTAAAAGAAAAAATGTGTACATCTAGGCCAAACTAGCCTATAAGCCGCAGGTGTCAAGTGAGTGGAGCTGATCGGGAGTGCAAGGGGAAGGACTTTGGACAGAGCGCTGAGCGTTTTTTCTCAAAAGCTGCAGCGTCAGTTTATCTTTTGCTCCTTCCCACTCCAATTTTGCTCCGGTACCGCTCACACCATGCGTCTGAAGGGTTGAAGTTTGAGTAGTGTTGGATTTATAAGTGGCCGGGCATCCTTCAGTGCACTTTTCTTCGCGCTGATGTCTGGCATTTCTAAACTTTCTCTTCTCTGACTGGTAATTTCTAACCTGATATACCAGACGGACAGTTCCATATATCTGCCATGGAAATATTTCACAAGTCCATCTGGAGAAGAGCCCATAGAAGATGTTTTCAGAGGCAGAACCTTCAAAAACAACTGCAGCTGGTGATTGGACGATCGTTCTGCTTGTCAAACACATCACAGACCCAATCCATATCAAGCCACAGTATGACGTAGCAGCTAGGCCCTGCTGTTAGCCGTTAGCTTAAACTATGTTTCAGTCCTTAGACTATCGTATTACATTAAATTATACCACACAGATGTATCATTTACCACTTATATGTGACATCAACCTCATCAGTGACAATCTCCACCAAGCTCCCGGTGAACTTCTGAGCATGTTTCGCCAGGTATCGCTGAGTTACCATGACTACCATAGACTAACTGGCATCATCTGGAAGATTTCCGCATCTCTCCCAGTTTCCGAGCAGTGATCCCTGGTCAGGAGAAAAGCAAAAACATGATTTCCTGTAAGAAAAGCTTTAAGTGATGTTCTCAAAGAGGAAATTGAGTCCATAAAATGGCAGATATTGCCGCATCCACGGAGACCGCTTCAGAAGCCACCATTGTTTTCAAACATGCAGTCACTTCCCGTTGTGGTCACGTCTTCAGTTTCTGCCTCTCTTCTCTGATTGGGCCGTTTGGCTTTTGGCTGTGAAGTCGTAGGAGATTGGAGCTTGGCAAGATGGATCTGCGTGATTTCAGGCACATCAGGCAGGTCCATCTGCACTGTAAAGTTAGGTAATTTCTTCACTCATTCAAGTGTGGAGCGCCCCCTTTAGGAGCCATCAAGTAGTGTCTTGGTGAGATAAACCAACAGGGTCTAATTTTTATTAATATTTGGCACCAGCGTAACGATAATCATATCGCAGGAGGGAGGATGACGATGATTTCCATATCCCTTTTTTTGTCCCAACCCTCTGACTGATAATGTTTTGCCTTAAGAAGTGAATCGTACAGATTTGAGTCATACTCAAGAAGAATGTAATTTAATCCAGTTCTCATAGCAATCAGTGAGCCTCTGTTTCCTTTCTCCTCATAATCAGTTGCGATGGTAACCCCTTCTCTTCCCTCTCTCTCTCTATATATATATATATTACAGGCGGAGAAGGTGGTGCTGGAGATGCAGGACCCCAAAACAGGAGTGAAGTCACAGCCTCAGAGACTGGTCATCACAACAATCCCACACGCCATCACCGGTAAAGACACAAACACAAAACCACACACGCCTGTATCAGTGCAGGCATAATGCAATTCAGCAGCCGGGCTGAGTGATTGTGCCGGCATGGTCTCAGTGGAAGCTACTGGAGCTGTGGTATCCTCAAACTGGAGAGCTACAGATTAAATCTCCATGACAACCCCCGCCGTCCCCGAGTCATGGAGAGAGAAAAGTAGGAGGTGATGGAGGAGGAGGAGGAGGAGGAGGAAGAGGATGATTGAGCAGGCTGTGGGAGGAAGAGAGCAAGAAATAGAGACAGAAACAAGAGGAAAATAAGGGAGGCAGCGAGGAAGAGGAAACCCAGACTGTTACGTCATTAGCTCTGAATCCAGGCGGGTTAAAACAGCTCAATAATAAAACAGAGGCAACGCGTATTATCCTTCTGTCTTTTCATGTCATCCCATACAGCTCCTTCCCTCTTTTCTCATCTCCTTACTCATTTCTAATTCCATTTCCTCTCTTTTGTTGTGCCTCCTTGTCTCCTTCCCTTAAATCCCTTTATTCTTCTCATTCTATTCATGTCTTGTCTCCTTTCCTTTTCCCTTTTTTTCCCCAATTCTGTCTTTTTGACTCATCTCTGTCTGCATTTCCTCTCATTCCTTTGAACCTCTCTTTTGTCCTTTTACCACCTCTCCTCTTCTACATTGCCTTGTCTCCTTTCCTTTTATCCATCTGTCCTCTTCTTTTCTTCTTCTCATTCAAATGTCTTCTTTCCTTTGCTTCCTTCATTTTGCCTTCCCTTCTCGTTTTTACTTATTTGTTTCCTTTTTGTACCCTTTCCCTTTTTGCTTTTGCTTCCTTTCCCCCCTTCTTGGCTCCTTTTTGGGCATCTCCTTTCTTTCTGTCTTCTCCCTCCTTACTTCCTTTTCCCCATTACTTTCTGTTTTTCCTTGTCCCATTTTCCTTCATTTTCCCTTTCTTTTCCGTCCTACTTTCCTCCATTTTCTTTACTTTCACCTCTCCTCTACCCCCATCGTCTTCCATTTCCCCTCATCTTTGCCTTTGCTTTCTTTTTTTTCTCTCATCCTTTTCTCTTCTCCCACCAAGTGTCCTTTCCCCTCCTCTCCTTCCTGTCTTTCTTTTTTTCCCCCAAGATTATTTTGTCTTTTCATATGTTTTTTTGGAGAGGACAGGACTGAGAAAGTGGGGATACAGAGTTGGACATTCGAGAAACTGCTCAGGGCTGGGTCCAAACCGTAGATATATGTGAAGATTTATATATCCTGTACACTCTCTCTGTGCCTGTGTGGATTCTCTCCAGGCACTCCAGCTTCCTCCCACAGACCAAAACTCATGTTGAGCATGAATGGTTGTCTGTCTCTCTATGTGGCCCTGTGATTGGCTGGTAAACAGCTCAGGCTGTACTCCACCTCAAGCCCAGTGTCAGCTGGGATAGGCTCCAGTGGTTTGGATGGATAAATGGATATATACAGTATAAATATAAACTTATTTAAAAGTGAAAGTGTTTTTGTTATTGACATTTTGAACAGGAATGAGAAATTTCAGACAGAATTTACCTTTTTATACACAAATCTGAGCCTCTCACTGGGCTTATCTGAGAGGTCAGAATTAATCAAGCAGAACATTCAACCCCTAAAACTATTTTTTCTTTTCAGAACTGTTAGTACATAAATATTATTTGTGCATAAAAAAGGATCAGGAAAAAAACTTTTTTCTATTTACTCTCCTTTCTGCTTTTTGGTAAACATTAAATTTGAAAAATCATGGATAACAATAATAATTTTATTTTAGCATTACAAACATCATTTGGCTGAAAGATATTCTACATATGGGTGTATTAACCATTACAAAAACATAAATATTTATTTTGATAATTACCAGTGCTGTTAATTTAGGGCAGCTGTGGCAAAGATCTTGGTGGTCTACATTTGTTAAGCACTGTATATATAGTAAAAAAGATTCATATATCCTTTGCCCCCCTTTACTTGTCTCTTCTAATAAATACATTTAAAAAATAAAATAACAAGGAAATATTATCATATTATTGGAAAAATCATGTTGTTACAAGAAAGAAGCAGAGTTGTGAAGCACTATGCGTGAACACAGAAAATTTTATCTGTTGAAGCCTCACTTGGTTTGTACTGTATATATTATGGTTTGATAGGGCCGCTTGCTTAAAAAAGATATTATTAATTGTTACCATCGTAGTTTAGTCCCCCTTAGTCCTAAAACAAGCAGGCCTGGACCAAACCAACCCAAGTCATTAGGGAGGGGTCTTTGGCCCCTCCTGGGTTCGGGCTTTTACATGCACTCAGAGTCTGACATTAGCAACCTGTTATAAATTAAGTTATAAATCTAGTTTATTCCCCTGCCAGCACAACTTGACAATCACATTTTGTTTTGCAATGGCTCTGTTTGTCAGGTGTTATTAAAAGTAATCATTTGTGGGACCCACCCCCCAGAGATTAACCTGGGGGCAACTTGATTTATGCTTTTAATTAAAGATCTGAATTTACAAGAAACAAGTTTTGCTTTTGTTTGGTATTAAAGATGTGTTCTTTTGAGAGCTGTCTTAATAATGAAATATTAAAGCCATAATTTACTGGATAAAATAAAGTTTTTTAAGATTATATCAACCAAGGGTTTCAACGCGAGTTAAGTCATAGTCTTAGAAGGATAAAATTATTAATTTATTAGACTATAGTCATAATCACTGACTGTCAATAGTTAAAGCAGGTTGTTTTTAAATGTAGGGTCAAAAGTAAGTGATTTATTTTTCAGTTTTATCATATTCATTTAAAAGATGTTTGATCATGTTTCTCAATGTTTCCTGCCGTTTCCCCTCCGTGTTCCTGTTTTCCTCCTCCTCTCGTCTCTCCCTCCATCTGCCCTCCTCCATCATCCATAGGTCCTCGCAGGCTTTGACACAGTCACTCTCTGTGAGTCAAAGGGGGTCTGACATTTGGATGCACACCCACCTACCCAATAACACGTGCAAACACTAATTTATTTCTGCTTTTGTCAAGTGGTGATGCATATTCTGCCTTTTCTCCTCAGGTGAAGACATTATTGCGTGGTTAGCGGACAGATTTCAAATAGAAGCACAAGGTGAGAGATGAGTCAGCTGATGTTGTTCTTCAGGCACAGAATTAACTCGTCGTCATGCTGTAGCTTCTGCTAATATCTCCATCTTTTTTTCATTCAGAGGCGAAGAATTTTGGCTCCATGCTGGTGGCGTTAGGATACATCTACCCCATTCAAGACCACAAACGCTTAGTGATCAAACCAGATACCTCCCTCTATCGCTTCCAGGTAAAAGTAGCATGTTTGAAATCCTTCGCTAAAACATCAGATATATATTTTTTATCAGAATCAGAATGCCCTTTGTTTTCATTAAACAAAATGTGCAACGAGATTGGAGAGCTTCTCCTTTTTCAGTTCAAACAGATAAGTGAAAACAGAAGTAAAGTATAAAATAGTTGTAAAAAGTATAGGTACAAAATATATACAAGATAAAGTCCTATCCTTTCTAGGCTTATGCTAAGTTTTAGCACATTGGACAGTACGCAAAAACTTCCACTCTGGCTGATTTTGAAAATGCAATGTTCACTTGTTCAAATGTTTGTCGAAGTTTTTGAGCAGGTCTCTTCTTCTTCAAGGGGTTAAAAAGAGCTGCAGATTAACAGCAGAGGTGTCATATTTTGTTATTTTGCTTTTAATCGATATCTTTACGTTGGTCATTGTTTTCTTATTGGTAACAATGGGCTGCAAGTTTCAAAATAATACACTTACCACCCACTTTATTATGTACTTTCTAGCAGTTGGTTTGACTTCCTCTTGTCTTCAGAGCTGCCTTAATTCTTTGTCAGACATCAGGCGTCATTCAGCACAGAGCTCATTATCAAAGCCTCCTGTGGCCTCCCTGCCCAGGCAGAGCCAAACGTTTCCAAAGGGGAGCGAAAAAGAGCTGCGTCTCATCCTCTACAGAGACAAACTTTTTTATGTTTTTATTCATCTTTAATCAAATCCTTGTTTAATAGATACCTAAGATGTGATGTAAACAATGATGTAAATGGTCAAACACACTAAGAGGAGGGACCATTAGAACTATTTCTTAAAACTATTTCCATCTGCAGTCACCGTTTTAAACAGTTAATAGCTGCACTATTCATCATAGATCTGCACTTTCCTCCCATCAGTTGTAAATATTTCTGGATTATGTTCCTGATGTGCATTTTGTATACATACTGCATTTATTAAGAGTTTTTCATTTGTATTTCTTTTCATGTTATTTAATTTTATTCTCTATTTTTACATTTACTTTTATTTATTTATTTATTTTTTTTACCTCCTTGTACTAGAGAAAACAACTGCTGGAGTCAAATTCCTTGTATGTGTTGTATACTTGGCAATAAAAACCAATTCGGATTTTGATTCTGATTTATGAATAATTTCTAAATGAATTTAGTAAAAGCCAGTAGATATTGCAGTGCCCGCATTAGCTCATTGAACATAGCACTACTGATTGATTTTGAGTTTAAATCATAATGTTTGGAGCCAATCATCCATTTAATAAAAGCCACACATAAATTTGCTTTTTCCTGCAAATATTAAGTCATCATAGTTTTTCTACAATTTATGAGGTTGTGGCCGTCTTAGTAACTAAAATTTCCCATCATTGGTATTAAACCATCATAAAACAGCAGAAAATGTCTCCAACAAGCAGAGAATATTTGGTGAAATCAGAGATATTTTTTCAGTGCATTAATATCTTAATATACAAAGAGAAAATGTGTATTTACATGAACTGAAGGTTCACTGCAGTGTGGTTTCTAATCAGTCAGAGCTTGTTGTTGGTGAGGATGCTAATTAGCTGTAAATGCTCACTAATTGTATTGACTTACTTAATGAAGCTTGTCAGTTAGTAACCATGGCTCTGCTGTAATACACTTGAAACACAAAGACATTCTTGGTTTGCATTTTTCAGAGCTGCCTCTCTTCACAGAGGCACTCAGAAGCTGCTTAGGAGCACACACAACGAAATTCATGATTATTTCAATTATGGCTAATCCTTGAATAACTCTGAGGTGCTTGTCTGTTCGTAGAGTGTTTTCTTATTAAAAAAAAATGGGTGGTGGAGAAATCAAATTAAAGGCACTCTTTTGCCTAGTGATAATGATGGTGGAAACACATTTAAACTAGAACGATGCCTGAACCGTGTATGGCAAGTTTAGACCTTCATGATGTAGACAGCTGCCACGCAGTGCATTTTATGGGTCAAGAAGAAGGGCCAGGGGGATTTTTTTGGAGGACTGATTCATAGAAATGTTAAAGGAAAGGATTGAACATAAGACCCTGTAACCATGGCCTCAGACCTGATTCCTTGCAAATGTAATCAGTTCATTAATGAGTCAAAAGAGGACACTAAAGTAAAGTTTGACAGAAATTCATCAAAAGCTCTTGAGGTGTCATATTTGTAAAAAAGGAATGATCATAGGCTCAAGGGAGTTTGTTCTCCAAAGTCTTACTAGTTAAGCTAGAGTGAATGTTTGTGCAAAATCTCATCATTCAATCACCTGACAAACACCCCAATATTGACATTGAAGTCAGAGTTCAGTCTTTTTCAGAATTCTGACTTTAATCTCAGGGCTCGACTTCCTTTAGAGTTCTGACTTTAATTTCAGAATTCTGACATAATAACAGACTTGTATCTTTTTTAAATATATACCCAATTTTAATTTGATTCCTGGAATACTTTCCAAACAAAAGACGGGAACGTTGATGAATGCTCAAAATCCCCTGTTTGGGACATTTATAGGTCAACAGGTTAATTGGAAACAGGTGAGTGTTATGATGTATAAAAGGAGCATTCCTGAAAGGCTCAGTCATTCACAATCAAGGACGGGGCAAGGTTCACCACTTTGTGAACAACTGGGTGAGCACATACTCCAACAGTTTAAGAACAACATTTCTCAATGTAGAATTGCAAGGAATTTAGGGATCTCATCCTCTACAGTCCATAATATCAGCAAAAGATTCAGAGAATCTGAAGAAATTGCCGCACACAAGCATCAAGGCTGAAAACCAACATTAAATGCCTGTGACCTTCATTCAGGTGGCACTGCATAAAAAAGCAAACGTCATTCTGTAAAGGACATAACACATGGGCTCACAAACACTTTAGAAAACTGTTGTTAGTTAGCACTTCATCTATAAATATAAAGGTGCTGGTTAAAACTTAAAGGAAAAGCCAAATATCTACAACACCCAGAGAAGCCACCAGCTGCACTGGGCCTGAGCTCATCTGAGTTGGACTGACACAAATTATTTCTTTAAATCATGGATGTCATGTCCTCCGGGCTAAAGACAAAAACGACCATCCAGACTGTTAACAGAGCACAGTTCAACAGCCAGCATCTGTGACGGTATCAGTGTGTGTTACAGCCCATGGCATGGGTAACCTGCACATCTGCAAAGGCTGCCATCCATCTTTTTCAGGAATGTCCCTGCTTATTTCAGCCAGACAATGCCTAAACACATTGTGCACATGTTACAACAGTGTAGCTTCATAGTAAAAGATTGCAGCTACTAGACTGATCTGCCTGCAGTCCAGACCTGTCTCCTACTTAAAATATGTGGCACATTATGAAGCGTAAAAATATGACAACAAAGATCGGACTGTTGAGCAACTGAAGTCATACATCAAGTAAGAATAGGAAAGAATTCCCACTACAAACTTCAACAACGAGTGTCCTCAGTTCACAAACTCTTAATGAGTGTTTTTGTAAGGTAGCAATTAAGCTTAAGCTAAGCAATTAAGTTTTTCAGTTTGGACATTAAATATTTTGTCTTTGTAGTGTGTTCAATTGAATTTAGGTCAATAAATGTTTGCAGATCATTATATTCTCTTTCTATTTATGTTTTATACAATGTCCCAACTTCATTGGAATTGTGGTTTGTATATTTTATAGAGTAATACAATAAAAAAACTTTGTTCTTCTTCATATGAAACTAAATATTATTGAGCAGAAAAATGTCAACTCTCCTTTTTCTCTGTTTTGTTTTTTTTTCTTTTCAGACGCCGTATTTCTGGCCAACACAGCAGTGGCCTGCCGAAGACACGGATTATGGTGAGAAAACAGAGTCTGAATTATTATATTTCTCGCACCTCTTTCTTCTTTAAAACTTGTTTTCTCTCCGTATTGAAGCGATCTATCTGGCAAAAAGAAACATCCGTAAGAAGGGGCTCCTTGAGCTGCATGAGCAGGTCAGACTGACACAGAGAGACCTGTGAGTAAGACTTTGTGTTTGCCGGCATTTTCTCAGGCGTTTTTATTTTCTGTCCCCAGGAGCAGTACAACCGTCTTCACAAGTGGATGAATCATAAATGGGATTTCATTGTGATGCAGGCGAAAGAACAGTACAGGTGGGTGTAAAGCGAAGACATCTCTTGGTTTAAAGATCAGGAGGGTGTTACGATGCTGTGTGGTTTATATTTTTCTTCCAGGGCTGTGAAGGAGAGGAAGAAACCAGACCGTGTTGTGTTTGAGTGCCAGGAGAGAGCGTACTGGGTGGTTCACAGACCTCCGGTAAAAACACACACATGAACACTCACACGAGGTCTATCTTAATATATCTATAAGTGGGCTGACAGCAGACTGAGAGCACTGAAAACAAATAGCACTCTACCTCTGTACTTCCCAGGGTATCTAATTATCTCCACCCATGATGCCTCATTACACTCACATGTCCAGTCTGTAGAAAAGGGCACCGCTGATTAATATTTCACACTGCGGAGGAGAAAGAGGCGCTGCAGTTTGCACCTAGTGTGAATATGAGTTTCTTTAGGGATTACTCAGACCTCCAGGGTTCCTCAAGGACTCAGGTTCTTGTGTTTTATGGGGCTTTGACACACCACATGGACCACAAGTGCACACAATGAACACACACACAGGCATTCGTTGAAAAAAGTAACATAAACACTTTTTACTGGCATTGTAACCGTGTGGTTGACTTTTTGCCACTACTGTATTTAAAACTCTGGAAGCCCATCATTGTCTGTTTTTCCTTATTCACCTCTCTGAATAATGTTTGTAACACCAATATATATCCACTGGGAGGAGCTGCTGTACATTAACATAATTGTTCAAAAACGAGAAAAAATCGGAAGTGAATCGTTGCTGCTTAGCTCCTGAGAAATCTAACAGTAAGAGCATACATGGGAGTAAGAAAAAATCTTCTCACATATATCCAGATCCTCTAGCAATCCTAATTTAGTTGAAGGAAATAGATAAAAATCAAAGTTGAGTCAACGGTTAAATATCTAAATCTTGCTCTCTGTGACGTTTTGGTACGAAAAAAAAATTTGTTGCAGAAATGAAATAATCCATTCATGCCCAGGGTGACCCTTAACGGGCAAATCAACCGGCTGGTTGACCTGCATATCTGCTTCCCAGTGGGGTAATCTGCAAAATAAAACCTGAAATGTTGCTAAATGAAGAAGGAACACAATTTTACCAACAAATAATTTTCTGCAGATGTATTTCTTAGTTTGGAAGTCAAAGAGTTAAAGTTAACTATCACAAGCAAACAAGAGCATATGTCCTATCAGCAGCTGACCATGAGGTGCTCAATACAAGAGGAAACAATGGACAAGTTGGAAATCAGAGTTACCTCTACATTTATTAGTACACAGCTACAAAATCATCATCAAAAATCATCTTTTACACATAAATACTCTACTTGTTCTTATAGATAGGCATAACTGACAGCTATTTAGCCCAGTAGCATTATGAGAAGCCATCTGCTGTTATTAATCAGCCATCTGGTGAACTCTCGCCGTGTTATATTTTTTATTTGTATGTGTTTTTATTTTGTTTAGCCAGGAACAGTGAGTGGTATGGACTATGGACTCGATCGTCGAATAGATCCTAATGCAGAGGAGGTAACAGGTGAGTCTTAGCATGACCTTTATGAACATAGATCCTGTCAGTCAGATTATATTCAGTAAGAGGATTTAATGCATGTGTGCAGATGAAGAACAGGCAGCTTATCTTTCCTTTTCTTCTCCTGTCTGCTGCCTCGCTGTCTAACTAGTCTTTTACTAACATTTACTCCCTCTTTTCCTCTCTTTCTCTCTCTTCTGCAGGCATCTCCCATGGCTCTCTTTTTATACTAAAGACTTTAAAACTGGTTATTAACACCTGCATAAACTTAACCACCACCTTTTCAATAAACAAATTAAATTGTGCTGCAAGAAATGTTGTGCCCCCGTAAAGCCTGTTGTATCATATTTGATACATTCTTTAATGATACCTCTACCTAATCAGTATGAACAACAAATTACTAAAAAAAAACTTCTGAATACAATCAGATAAATGATAAAAATGTCCTCAAGTGGATTATCAGTTGCCAAAAACACCTAATGTATCAAAAAATATATATAGGTTAAATTTTATGGAAATTTAGATTTTTATTTGGGGGGGGGGGGATTTCAGTAGAAAGTGAAATAAACTTTTCAGCTCTAAAAAAGGAGAATTTTCTGGCTATAATTTGTGTTTTCAGGCTTTAAAGGGTTAAACCATCTCTACACTTCTAAAACCAGGTAGGGCTGGGAGATATGGCCTAAATATACAACACTGGATTTACAATTTTTATTATATTTTTTCCCCTCTCAAAAAACAAAACTCTAAGTGACAAAAAAAATGTATGAATAAAGTTTTGCCTTTATTTTATCAAAATATATAGCCAAACCAAACATAATTCCCCCCTAAAGTTGTGCATGTCATAAAATGTTGATTATGTAGTTTGTCTTCATAAACACTGAAAGCTGAGTTATTTCCACAGCATATTAACATTAAAGACTCTGATCAATATTAATCTCATTTAAATAACAAATATTAGCATAAACATGCGCTTGTTTAAAACCGGACAGGGTCTTCCATCTTAAAAAAAAATCAGTATTGTATCGTCAAACATGGCAACAACTTATAAAAGAAGTAAGTCGAGAAAAAAATCTCCATTTTTAATTTTTAAATCTTCTGTAGAAAATATTGCCCAGCCCAACAACCAGGTATCCCCTTATGCCAGGATAGATTTGATCGTTTTTGATTTTATTCTTAAGATGAAATAACCAGTAATGTAAAATTAAATGTATTTTCTTCTTCAGGTCAAAACTCCTGACTACTATGAGAGGATTGTAAGTTTGATTTTCTGATATTTTTGTTCTATTTTCCTGCATTTGCATTTGCCACTGGCCATAATGTTTTTAAGTTACACTGATTCTGCCTCCTGTAGATGATCTTCACGCAGCAGTCCATCATGAGGCCCAGAGTGAAGTCCTCAGTGTCCATTGGCGCGTAAGCTTGCTCCTCTCATCCTTAATTTGCTTGTACTTGCTACCATTTCTTCTCCTAAACAAGAGATCCACGGCTCTGGATTTTGCTAACATCCAAATTTTGCTTTATAACACAGTATACTAATGTAAAGTGATTCTGTACTTTCAGAGAGCAGTATGGTGCACAGCAGTTATTCCTCTGCATTATTATCTGTATTCTTAATGTTTTTTTTGAGCAGATAGCCTCATATTTTGTTTTGGCTGTCCTTGTAGGATGGTAAAATACTGTGCCACCTATAACAGCCACGACCCCTTCCTATCAAAGTGTTTACCCAGCAACCCCTGGCTCACCGACGACGTCACGTACTGGACCTTGAACATGCCCAAGTGAGTCAGCCGAGGATGAAATATGATTTATGTTTTATTCATCGAGGTTCAGCTGAAGGTTAAATGTAGAATTGGTTTGGTATATATCTGCCTCTGTGCTTGTGTGTCTGTTCCAGTGTGGAAATACCGACCAGGATGCGTGTGGAGAGGTGGACGTTCAGCTTTGGAGAGCTGCTGTCAGACCCTCGGGGACGAAACGATTTCAGACTCTTCCTGAAGAAAGAATTCAGCGGTAAGATGACTAATATTTAACATAGGCAGCACTGATATGAGATACTTTTGTTGCAGACTTGTTGCACTGTGGTTTAATTTTGGTGAGACAGTGGCAGCTTTTTACCCTGCTAAATTGGCCCCCCTTTGATTGGCTGACTGACGAACCAATCAGAATCAGAGAACCCCCTCTTCATAGCAGCTGTTTCTGGGCAACTCCAGTCAGACAATTATTGTGTTTCAAAACTGCATACTTTGCTAGCAGTACGTCCTGTTTTTGCCAAATTGTAGTTTGCAGCATGCGAACGTTTGCGAAATCTGCGAAGTAAGCAGTGTGCAACAGACCAGTCTACATTGTGTGCTTTTACCCACAATGCAAAGCCTCAACAGGTCAGGGGTCTAAATGGCACAGTCAGCCATAACAATGTAAGAATTAGCATTGATTCTGTTTCATAAATATAACACAAGCTCCGTCAATAAAAACTCTTCAAGTTGTTACATGGACATTTCTAATGTGTGTGTTCATGGTGAAAATTAGAGAATGAAAAAAATCACTCATTAGACTTCCTTTAGTATGTTACTGGATGTTAATTTAGCATAACCAGCTGTTTGGCTAAACTACTTTACTTTTATTTTCGTGACAAGAAACAGAGATCATCTAAATGAAATTCATTTTTTATAAGTGTTTAATATAATTTTGTGTTGAAGAAATAGTTGCGCTCATCCAAACATGAGCACAGTAAGTGGCAGTTATTAGCTTCACATATTTGCCACCTGCCACCAAGAAGAAGAAGAAACAGACTGGCCAGGTGTAGCATCCAAGAAAACCAGAAAGCACTCGGAGAGCTAGTTAGACAGTTATTTAGCAAAAACGATCATTCGCTTAAGGCTATCTGGATCACCACCAAAATCTTATTTTTAAGTTGGGCCAACATCTGCTGAAAATTTCAGCAAAATCCATCCAGTTGTTTTTGTGTAATCTTGACAACAACAAAAAAAATCAGCCAAACAAACAAATAAACAAACAAACAAACATACGCTGGCAAAAACTCAACCTCCTTGGCGGATGTCACAACAGCCATTTGGCAGTCAGACTACATACTACTGCCAAATACACTGCATAGTAGTAACATGTAGTAGGCAGTTTCGATAACAGCGTTTTTCAATGCATTGTGGTGATTTTTTTTATTTTAATTTGCTACTTCATCACTGAAAATGACAAAGAAAACTTACTTACAATCAAAGGTAAGAGACTACATTTTAACACTGACGATATTTGGTGCTCTAAGAACATGAAAATAATGAAGTTTTTGTTGATGTGAACAGACGGTGTTAGAGGACAACAGGTCCCTCACCAGTCATAATAAGTGTTTTAAAAGATTCATCGATTTTGAGTTTTCTTCATACGTCCTACTGTAATTTTGTCCTTATTCTTTCACTAAAGCCAATTTTTAAAAGAATCAAAGTTAATTAAACATCAACAAAAAGTTGTCAAATGGGACAGAGGACAAAAACAACAGATTTTGTCCAACCTAGTAACAGTTGCTAAATAATAAAAATAAAATTGCTTGACCGCCCTTACTTTTGCTTTGTTTTTTGAATTTGGCAGATCACTTTCCTTGTAACGCTTACTGTACAGTTTGACTTTGTTTAGAACCATTGAACTGAAGGGAGGGGTTGCAAAAGGCACTGTAATACTGCTCATGCATTTGTCATAGCAAATACATTTTATACAGTTTTCTGATTTGAAAGTTCAGTTTATAAAGGAAATTAAATGGGATGACATTAAATGGGAATTACCACAAGTTCAGTTCAGTCCAAGTCTGTCTCATTTCTTGGTAAATTTTTAAATGATCATTAAATATTTGACATTTGCTTGCAGCCCTAGTTTATATTATTGTTTATTTTCATTACCGTGGTCAGTTGCAGATCTTACCTGCTCAGAATCTTAATGAAAAAGGTCAATTTCTTCTCCTCTTCTTTTCAGTCATTACTCTGTCTGCTACTCTGATCCCTCTCAGGTGAAAACTTGGCTTTCTGGGAGTGCTGTGAAGATCTGAAATCAGGCACGGCTGCAACGATGAGAGAGAAAGCAGAACAGATCTACAAGTAAAGTTTTTCTTTCTATTGGAGGCCAAACATTTGCAATGTCTCTGATGGGCAATGAAGTTAATGTCAGCACGCTGGATTAAACTCTTTGTAAAGTGTTAAATTTTATCGTCACTGAACAAATCTGTGACATTTTCAAGCAAAAAGGGGAAAATGACTAAACCTAGTTATATTTTCACATATGAAGAAGGAAGATTTGACTCATGACTTTACTTCCTCTTTACACAGTTCTAGATTTGAGACCCAGACTCATGTACAATCACTGTTTAATTACTAATTTGTAATATAAATGATGCATCATACCAGGCTCAATCTTATTTAAGTTTTCTTGTTTTATCTCACAGCTGAAGGTCACATTGGAGTATTTCATCTTTCCCTCTCATTTCCCTGATGTTAGGACGTTCCTGGCTCGTGGTGCTCCTCGGTGGATAAACATCGATGGAAAGACGATGGAGATCACAGTGAAAGGTCTGAAACACCCACACAGATACGTCCTGGATGCCGCCCAAACTCACATCTACATGCTCATGAAGAAGGTCAGTAAACACACCAGTAGGTGGCTTCAGCATAAGTAGTGTTGCCAGATCTTTCTACTGAAATAAGCACCCAGATCGATAAAAACAAGCCCAAAACATGCAACATCCAGTTTTTTTGTTTTTTTTTTGATGTGATATATTTCTTCTTTTTTTAGAGACAAATCTACAAGGAAGGAGCAGCAGTAGTAGTAGTAGTAGCCAGCCAGTAGCCATATTATGTTTTATTTTTATTTTTAGAATTATTAATGTATATGTAGAGAGATTTCACATCTGCTAATTGTTTTTACTTTTATACTTTTTAATATCCTGTGTTCTTTTATACCTTTGTACAATACTGGAACCTTAATTTCCCTGAAGGAGTTTTCTAAAGGGATAAATAAAGTTCGATCTAATCTAATCTAATATAATCTACATAAAGCGTGTTCTAATTTTCATCCACATTACATTTCAGTTTCACAGTGACATTTTTTTCTTATTTGGCTCTTTATTTACCTATTCAACATCCTTTACTTTATACAGAAGTGAAGGGAGGGGCTACTATGATTTATGACTCTCTTATTGCTGAACAGTCTGTCTAACCTTGATTTTTGTAACCAAATAGACATAGTCAGGATTTATCTAAGCTTTATGTTGATCCTCTTCATCTTTATTATAGTAAAAACAGTTATAGCTACATTAGAAATAAATTTACTTCTGACTATAAGGATTTGTTTTTGGTGGAAACATGATTTTTGCCCGTCGGGCAGGGCCTTTCTGTGTGAAGTTTGCATGTTCTTCCTGTGCATGCGTGGGTTCTCCCCGGGCACTCCGGCTTCCTCCCACAGACCAAAAACATGCTCATTAGGTTAGTTGGTCACTCTAAATTGCCCTTAGGTATGAGTGTGAGCATGAATGGTTGTCTGGTTGTCTGTCAGACCTGGCAACTATGAGTATAAAACGATGAAGGTGAACAACTTTCACCAGACATGGTTCATGATGATTTTGTGTTGTTCACAGGACTCGTACGGCCGATACTTGAAATCTCCGGTGTTTAAAGAAACACAGAAGAAGGCGACATGTCCTGAGGAACACAAGTTTACGTAAGAGACAGCTTGGACATTTTTTTATTTGATTTGATTTTACCTTCTTGTGTTTTGGGGCATAAACAAAGCTGGTATCACATAAGAGAAACAAAAAAATGATTTCTACTATACTTTGGAGTAAGGCTGGCAAAAAGTAGATTATTTGGCTTAAAAATATTCAAATATATATAGTTATTGGTCTCTATTTTCTAGCCCTAATAAGGAGTGATTATGGTTAATAAAAACCATAGATTACTCTAAAACCATATTTTTAACATCTTGTTTTTCCCATTTTTGTTTTCCTTCATATCTCTCCTGTTTCTTCCACATACTTCCCCTCGTCTCTTTGCTGTCCCCTGATCTTATTTCTGATTTGTGTTCTTGTTTTTCAGTGATGCCCAGCTGGAGCAGAATGCGAGGAACAGACGGCCGAGCCTCAGCCCCATCGTCCTCCGCCAGCAAGAGCAGGAGCAGAAGGCCAAGATGGCCGCCACTGTTGACATCACACAGGTCATGAGCAAACTCAGCAAGCAGGGAAAGGAGGTCGTTCCTCCTCCTCGGCCTCCTATTAAGACATAAACATAAGTGATGTTCAGTTATACCGACTAACTATTGAATTATCTCAGTTATTTACAAACCTCAGTTCCAATGAAGTTGGGAGGTTGTGTAAAACGTAAACAAAAACAGAATACGTTGATTTGCAAATCCTTTTTTTTTTTTAACCTAAATTCTGTTGAATACACAACAAAGACAAGATATTAATTTAATCTAATGTTCAAACTGATAAACTTCACTGTTTTTGGAAATATTTGCTCATTTTGAATTTGATGCCAACATGTTCCAAAAAAGCTGGTGCATGGGACATAGTGTTTAAGTGAATATAGGTCAAAAAGGATTTGCAAATCATTTTATTCTGTTTTTATTTATGTTTTACACAACGTCCCAACTTCATTGGAATCTGTTTTTTTTTTAAACAGAAGCTGTAGCTCTCTCTTTTTTATGGTGATAATAATTAGAGTTTAAATGCTCTTTCAGGTGTAGTTTTATACAAATAATATAACACAGTGTAAAATAATGAGGTATAATACAACAGTGTGGTATACTACAGTGCAACATAATACTATAAGATAAACTATAAATAAATAATCTGATAGGATTCAATACAATTTGATACCGCACTGTTTTGTTTAGACCTGGTTTAACTATTTGTGTATGAATCTCCCACTGATACCAACAAAAGTGAATTAATCTATCCAACAAGTTTTGGTTTTTTTTTTTACACATAGATGTGAATCCTGAACTATGAATCTACATCACAGTGTTTGACCCTCAGTGAATCATTTGTTACCATTGTTACATCACTAATCATACAAACTGATTCTTTATTTTTGTTGTATTGTCCACATCCACTCTCTGTGTTTTTCTTCTTTTGTTTGTTATTTGTTTGTCATCAGTCCTAAGAAAATAAATCATCTACAAACACTTCATGTTTCTGTTTGTCATGAGTTTTATTTCAGTCATTTGATCAATGATTCAGGTGTTCATCTCTGTCATTTTGTTTTGTTTTTTTGTCTATGCAAGTTTTGTTTTTGTTTTGTAGTTTGTTTCTGTTTCTTTTTCCTTTAACTTAAATTTATTGTTTTTTTAGTTTATTTGTTTATTTGTTTTTCCATCCTTTGTTTATTTGTTTATTTCTTTTAAAGACTTTGTTTTGTTTTTTTAATTGTTTCTTTTTTAGATTTGATAGTTTCTTTCCTTTTTTCATTTGCTTCATTCTTTCTTTGTTTTTGTTTTTTTTTTATTTTTATTAATTAGTCTTTTTTCTGAGTCTTTTTCTGATTTTTTTTTTTGAGTTTGTGTTACCCATCTTTAAAAAAAAAAATCTTTGTTTTTTTTAGTTATTTATTAAATTTTTTGGAATTTGTTCATTTGATTATGTTTGATTTTTCCTTGTTGTTTACCTATATGATTTTTTAAAATTATTAATTTGTTTCCTTGTTTTTTTCCTTCCATTGTTTATTTGTTTCTTTCTTTATTAGGTTTTTTTTTTTTTTTTTTTTTAATGGTTTTGGTCTATTTACAGGGTTACGATGACACAATGTCATTTAACAGACCTTTGTCCTAAGCGACATACATCAGTATTTGTATTTGTTTGTTTTTTTTTATCTGTTTTATTCTTCCTTTTATTTAGTCAGCTTGTGTATCTCATCTATATGTTTCTTTGTTTAATGGTTCTTTTCTTTTGATTTTGTGTGTGTTTCTATCTTTTTCATTGAAAAGTTTGTATATTTCATGTGTTAGGATTTTTTATAGTTTTTTTTCTATATTTGGTTGTTCTTTCCTTTTTGCATTTATCTAAATCTTCCTTTTGTTGCTTTTTATTTGTGTGTATTTGTTTTTGTTTTATAAGAGTTTGTGATTTCCAAGAGTTTTTTTGTCTTTTTTAGATTTTATTTATGAGTTGTTTATTTCCTTTTATAATTTGTTTGTTTTCTTATAGCTGTAATTCATCCTTCAGTTTTCCAGTTGTTGCTCTTATACTTGTTTGTTAAAGAAGAATAAATCAAACTGAAAGTTTTATGAAGCCTTATTGATGTATATTTATTTTATTGTCGAACAGAAGCTCTACATTTTGATACTCAGCAGCCAAAACAAAAAGGATACACTTGTTCATATTTAATTTTATACCTGACGTATTATCTGTCATATATCTGTTGTACTTTGACCCCACAGCTGTGCCGTTTCACCACCCCTGTCCCCCACCTCGCCGTCTACTCCGGCATCACTGACTTCTCCTCGGCCAACGCCTCGCCTTCCCTCCCTTTTGTGAACAACACCCCGGTCTGCCCGTCTCCCATCAGCCTGGCCCTGGACAGCACGTCAGCGGAGAGGCGAGCGGAGCACAGCGAAGGAGACGGCGAGGGGAACTCTGGGACTCGAGCCCCTGTGACTGGAAATGTGTCCAAGTCTCGAATGGCACTGTCCCTGCGGCGCCTGCTGAGGAGAGGCTGCACCCGCTCCAACATGTTCGCCAGCCTGTCACCAAAATGCCACGCAGCCGCTGGGACGAGCAGCAGGATTCAGCCCATCAGCCCGGACCAGCCGAGTCAGGCTCCACCCAGACGGATCGGCAAGTAAGTGTCGACAGCTTCACTAACTAAAGGAAAGAATATTAAAACAGCAGTATTCAATTACACCAGTGCTGTTATTTTCAACTAAATTCCCTAAATTGTCAGGAGCTCTCGGCCCCATCTGCAGCAGTGTACCACACAGTTTCTGTGCCAGTTATCTCCTTACAGGGGCAGAGCTGATCAGAGTAACTGTGGCTAATATATTGACTTTTGACACTTCAAAATTACTGAACTATCCCTTTAATACTCGCTAATATAATTTGAGGGAGTTTTTTGCCCCTTTGTGAGTCTGAACCAGTTTCCCTCGTCTGTTTTTGAGTTGTGAACAAAAATCTTATTCAAAGTTTAAAAAAGTGAAACAACTTGTATTTTTAGGTGATAATGAGATATTTAGTTTTTGTTTATTTTGAACTTGAATGGAAACATACATATATGTATACATTTATACATATAAAACAAGATAAAATATAATAGTAAGCAAATGCAAATAGCTATTACAGCATTTTTTTTCTACAACCGTTAATCCTTTCAAAACCAGATTCCGTACGAAAAGGGTGCAGGAAGAAGAAAAAAAAACTTATGTAGTCCCACCTTTTATTCCTTCTCAAAATGTATTGCTTAAATTCACCCTGAAGCACTGTTCAGGTCATAGCCAATGATTTAGTTAGCAACAAAAAGCAACAACAAAATCAGATGAATAACAGCATAAACCACAACATTAAAAAACTAAAACTAAAATGACACATCACTGGATACACATGATGCTACTGATTTTCCCTTTGTTTTTCCAGTCTGTATCTGTTTAATATTTCAGTTTTAAAGATGAATTTAAACCTACATATTGTTTTACATGATTTCAGTTCATCACTGCAGCTGTTCCTTAATGTACTTCCTTTTATTGAGACACAGTGAAGTTTAATATTGCTTCTCACTGGTTGTTTTGTGAATAAAAAAATTCCTCAGGGATGATGATGTTTGCCTTCTCTCAGTTGAAAAAACCTTTGGATGCATGCTATTTGGTAACTGCTGATTTTAACTTTATACATAATTTGGATAGTTTTGTAGTCAATCAGATCCTTAAATTTTAATGTTTTAACAATGAAGAGTTGGTTTATTGGTTCTCTGTAGGTGGATTTGTTTATGATTCTTTTTGCTCTTTTCTGTCGGATGAAGATCAGCTCTGTATTGTTTTGTATGTGCTCCTCCACACAGTAATCCATGTATGGGAGTATGAAGAAGCAGTACAAAATGCATCATGAATATAATGCGTTCAAAGATCTGCCTGATTACACATTCAACAAATCATTTTTATAAGGCCTTTGTTTCACATTCCTCCCTATAATCTTTCCTAGTTTTTTCCAGATTAAAGTGGACATTCCCCCCGAGTGTCGGATCTACCCCATTGAGTCCGAGGATGAGGACGAGGAGAACAGATCTGCCTCTCGAGGAGGAGGAGGAGTGGGAACCAAAGAGATCATCTGCCCCTGGGAGAGCCTCACCCCACAGAACGGGACGGGCTAACGGGACATGTTTTCAAAGAGTGTTTTACAAGATAATGTTTTTAAATCTGTGTTTGTGTGAGCTGGAGGATCTGTTTCATGTTCTGAAACAGAAAAACAGATTTTGACTCAAAGCATGAAGGCATGAATGTGAAAATGTGGTCATGTTCTTACTACATGGTCACAAACATGTAAAGGAGATAAATACCAAACACAGACCGACACAAAATAGTCTGAATCTCTCAAAAAGGGACCTGCAGAGAGGTAAAAGAGTAGCAGCATCTTAATGTTTAAATATTTTTTTGCTTAAAAATATACCACTATGAGGCCTAAAAGATTTTATCAGCTGACACAAAATCTGACTTTAAACACAAATACAAACTCCAAAATATTTCAACATATAGTTTGTTTTTATGGCAGCTGCAATAAGCCTACACCAGACTGTGACCAGGGTCCAGTTGTACAAAAGTCTTTGATAAAGTCAAAGCTTTTAGATTGACAGAGTCTTGAAATAGGTTTATTAGAAAGAAATCAAAAGTATTATGAAATGTAGTTAAGTCAATCCAGGCATTTTTTATCTGTTTAATTTCCATCTTTAAGTAGAATTGAGATAACTTGTTAAAAAAAGGAACAAATTCAGGTTATCTTGATCCAAGCAACAAGGAAGCTGATTAGCCAACAATTGGGTTCTGCTCCTTGCCATTTTTAAAAAATAATCTTTCAACAGACAATTTAAAAGTATTTTCTTAACTTTCTTTGATTTTGGATGTTTAAAAGCCTCATAAATAAAGCCACGGATATAAATGCAGTAAATGTAACCCTCAGTAATTATTACAGAAGTTATTTTATTATGTAGTCACCCACTCAGGTTTCTAAAAAAAATACCAAGAGCCCTATCTTACAACCAGCGCAAAGCATTTTGGCATGCAGCGCAGGTGTCTTTCATATCTTCTACTAGATGCAGTAGTCATTTTAACCCTGTATGCTCACGCATTTTGAATTGAAAATAAAAATGCCCTCCTGTTTGTGCCTAGGAGTGTGTTTGTCTAAAGACAAGGAGCGGTCAGGTGTAAAGCTGGTGTGTTCCTGTCCTTAGGAGCCAGAAAACTCCTGCGCCTTCAACTTGGTTCAAAGTCTACAGTCCCTGCATTGTATAGATGATGGACACAAATCTACAAGATCAAAACGCACGCTTCACTGAGCTTGTTTCTCTCACACAGGATTCACAACAGTGCACACACACTCCAGAGCATGTGTTGATAAGTTCAATTTAGGTTTTTAACAGGAAAGAAAGTTGAGAGATAGCATGACTTTTTGGGGTGCTTCTCTGTACGCTATTTTATGCTGTAGGTCAGATTTTCTACCAAGCCTGCGGTCGGGCAGGGGATCTGTCCCTCTTCACTTAGCCTGGGCTGGGGGAATAAGCTATGGTTATAATCATGAGTAACATATGTATTAAGCAAGCGGGGAGGCTACAGGAAGCTATGATACAGTCATGGTGTCTGCCTGATAAGCAGAAAACGGACATATAGGTGGAGGCTATATAACTATGACATCATAAACTCCAGGAAGTAAAAAAATGAGCATTTTAAGTGGCATATTCTTTAAAGAGGCATAGTGCATTTCTCCCTGAACTGAGAGTTTAGTTAAAGGTGTTATGTTCTTCTGCTGCCCAAGCCTCTTCTAACAACATTAAAAGCAAAGAAATTGATTTTGCAGGACATGGGACCTTTACAGGAATGAGGAGACACTTGGATATGTTTGATTCACATTATGCCCAAAACACACCATTTATAGTCAGACACATAATCCATACACTTAGTGCCCTGCATCTGGCTTTGTGCTGGGATTTGCATAATCAAAATAGCAAAATAAAAACCGACACACCCCAAACCTCTGTGCGCCATGTGCTTTTAGACAATGTACTTCACACTGTCAAAATAGGACCCTAAATCCCAAATTAATTAAGTGTAAAAGGAAAAACTAGTTAAAAGCCCCTCGGTGACACATTTAAGTTCTTTGGAGACTTATTTCCATATTTCATGCTTGTAACATATCAAAAAAAGCGTTTTTGGTGGTCTTTTCCTTGAATTGTGGCCTTACTGACACAAATGGTCACTGATGTTTGCACCAGCTGAGCCAGGTGTTTACTTTGGATGCTACTTCAACGGCCTCAGCTCTTGAAAAGTTCATCAGGGTGTATCAAGATCGAATATCAAGATTTTAAAACTTGAGCTGTAGCTTTCACATTCAAACCTCATTGTGTATTACTAAACAGTAGCCCAATGGCAGCCTTATACTCACCTTCACATCTGAAATAATGTGTTTTTGGTGAAGGTGAAACCTGAAGGTTTGTACAAAGCAGGCATGTGCACAGGCATTTTTTATATAGAGCCACAAAATTACAAAACAATTACAGATATATCAGAAATTACCAAAAAAAAAACAAAGGTTGAGCTCAAATGAATTAACGTTGTGTGAATAAATCCTGTTTACATCTCTCTTTTAGATGAGCCAAAGCACTTCGATATACTTAGATCGCCTGTGCACATGCTTGTTAACAATATAGATAATGTATTTATATATTCAATGAATAATTTTCTGTTTTCTGGAGTAAAAAAGTGTTTTTGTGCTGCTACATAGACTTAGATGCCTCATTCACAGTTTACCTCCAACACTCTTTATGTGAAGTAATAAACAAACATGCACTTTTCAGATTGAAGAGTGACTGTGATGAAGGTGAAGTGATAGTTTTGTATCGCTGTTTTTGTACAATTTGTGTAGCGGTTGTAAACTGTACACTATTAAAGAGGGGGAGGGGGAGTAAAATGTGAATTAACTGTCAGAATGTATAAACTTGATCATGTTTACAGATGCAAGAATGTGAAAAACTCCTTAATCTTGTTGTATTTGATTTGTACATCCCATGGCTTGTGTCAAGTGCCTCAATAAATGACTGTATTAACTGAGACAGATGTTAACAGTTTGACTTACAGGGTTTCTTAGGCCGGAGATATAATTGCTGTTATGCTGCTGACGTTGGCCAACGTTGAGTAATCATCAAAATTTTGTTGAAAGTACGTTTGACATACGAAATGTGCTGGCGGAGTATGGCGTTTCCTCGATGTACCCCTGACTAACTGCAGACGGATTTCCAACTTTCACCAACATAGGTGCAAAGCATGTCGCTCAATGTAGGGAAACTTTTGCCGAACGTAGCTTTGCACTGCTGAACGTTGTACAAACGTTTTACGATGTCACTCAACTCATGCAAAGCAGACGCATATGCCATTTCAGCACCATTCAGCTGCAGCTGGTCTCAATATTCCGACACCATGCCTAGAGTTTGAAAGATGGCAGTCAAAAAGGGTGCCTTAGATTGTACAACAGATGTCCAGTCTGTAACTGAGAGTAGTGAAGGTAAGCAGAGGTCGACTCTTGCTGGCATAAGAAGTTTTAGGAAGTCTTTAAGCACACGTAGAATTTGTTGATGTACCCAACAAGCATCAGTTTCCCTCTATGTCGACAAAAGTTGGCAAAAATGTCAGTGTGTAAATGTGGCTTTAACTATGTGGACACATGATGGCTGCCATGCATTCCCTGTTTTGGTCACTTGACTGTCAGCGCCTCTGAGCATGGGCTCTGCTACGGTAGTTAGTTGGTCTTTCCTCCAAGAATTGGCTCGTCATGTTTGACTGATCTGGACAGGACCCATGAAATAGTGCAGCTTCTAGATGGTGCTTCACAACACCAAGCTGCAGCATTATTTGGAGAGAGCTTGAGTACCATCTCCAACCAGAGGGCCAAGTTCCTTTCAACGGGGGTCAGAGACAGGCCGTGAAGTGGGCCTCCCAAGACATCCCAAGGAGATGTTTTTTTCATCCTGTTAGCACTTAGGAACTGTAGGAAGTCTTCTACAGATTTGCAGTCAAGGTTTGCAGGAGGATATGGCTGACGGCTCTCTGCCCTGACTGTCTGAAACATACTGCACAGGGTCAGTCTCTGGTCTCAAGGACTGCCAGTTGGCCTGCCATGACTCTTCTCTTATGCCCTCTGGGCGGCGCTACTATGCACCCCCTAGGAAAACAAATAGATACTCCAACTCATTTATCCCCTCAGCCATCAGGCTACTAAATGCTGGGTTGTAGCCTGAAGATGATATGTGGCCTTTGCCACATTTGGAGTTTCCTTATCCTATTGTATCTTAGTAATTTCACTGTGGAACTTTACTGCTTACTGTATTTATTAGTATTTATGATTCTGATTCTGCTAACCTGTGGGTACTGACAGGGGAATGTGGTTGTCCATATGCTGCTATGAATGTTTGTTTGTTCACTGATTTGTTTAGATGGCTCAATAAGGCAGGGTAACTGTGAATAGAATTGCCCTTCAGGGATTAATAAAGTTGTCTGAATCTGAATCTGAATCTGGATGATTGCCCTTCACCACCTGGCCTGTTTGCACTGAACATGGAGGAACATTTTGTTCAGCCATGAGTCCAGATTCTGCTTATGGCAGCTGGGTCATAGGGTCAAAGTGTGGCGAAGACGCTGAGGACGCTGATTGCTGCACCAAGAGTAACATCTTTTTGTGGAGGCAGTGTGATGGTCTGGGGCGACATCTCCAGCACTGGAAAAACAAGTCTTGATATCATTGTAGGAAATCTCAATGCAGCGAAATATCAAGATGAGATTCTGCAACCAGAAACAATCTTATATCTCTGCAGCCTGGGGACCAAACTCTATCCTCCAAGAGGACAACGCTCACACAGATTTCAAATATAGTTTTAACACAAAGCCTGAGGTTTATTTGAAATCTGGCTTTTTTGTCTATATTTAAGAAAAATTAGGTGGTTGTGTTCATAAAATGCATGCTGGCGATTGTGAAAAACTGTTAGACAAAGCTATATTGCTTCACAGAGTCAATATGGACTAAAAAATGTACTAAATGTGAAATAAAAATATAATGCATTCAATCTCTGCTATACATTACAATTTGAAGTCAATTTCAGCAACTAATCCCTTTGAAAATTGCATCATTTGACAGCCATAGTTGAAATACTTTCCCAAATCTGCACAACATACGGTATAGTTATTAATGTCACATTGTAATGACTGTAATTCTCCACTAGATGGTGACGAAACAGTACCAAAAGGACCCTTGAACCGACGACTGACGTGGAGACTTAAGATTCAGATGGAATACTTCCGTAAAATTTGATGTTCAAATGAAAACACCATTTTCAATTACATTATTTTAGATGCTGTCCAGAAAGGCTGATAACATTTAAATGGCATTAAAATTTCCACCTTCCTTGCTATTGCTTTTGATTTTGTATTTATCTTAACTACAACTAAGATTAGTGGCCAGGATCAGATAGTAATACAGATAAAACTACAAACTCTGAGTCCGTAAAAACCAGTCCAGGCCTGTGTGCTTTCATCAACATCAACACAAACAGAGCAGGAGACACAGCAAAGGTACTGAACTCAGGCCGGGTAACAGCTTTGTGTGTCCCTGAACAGAGGGAGGCAATCGCTGTCTCTCAACAGCCATACAGGGACGTCTACCTAGAGTCTATTGATACATTAACTCAGTGAGGACGACAGACTTATACGTTCATCTGAGGGGCCATGGTGGGAGGGTTTCCCCCATACCCCACCCCTTTCCATGAGGGAAACCCTCAGTCGCACCAAAAGAGGGATAAATAAAAAATAAGCAGGGACGCCCCTAAAAAAATGTCACTTATGGCAGCACTTACTGCTCTAAACCAGTATGTACTGTACCTTTCAGCATTAAGGTGTCTTCACAGATGTGCAAGTTACCCATGGCATGGGCACTAACACACCCCCATACCATCACAGATGCTGGCTTTTGAACTTTGCCTGAAGAAGCCAGTGGTGTTTCTGGATGTTGTTGATATTTGGCTTTGGTTTTGCATGGTAGAGTTTTAACTTGCACTTGTAGATGTAGAGACAAAATGTGGTTACTGACAATGGTTTTCTGAAGTGTTCCTGAGCCCACGTGGTGACATCCTTCACCGATGGTTTTAAATGCAGGGATTGAAGGTCAAGGGCGTTCAGTTTTGGTTTTTGCCCTTGCTGCTTACTTGTAGAGCTTTCTCTGGATTCTCTGAATCTTTTGCTGATATTGTGGACTGAGGATGATGAAATCCCTAATTTCCTTGTAGCTCGTCTACATTGAGAAACGTTGCTCTTAGAATGTTGGACTAGTCGCTTGCGTAGTTGTTCTCAAAGTGACAAACCTCGCCTGATCCTTGCTTGTGAATGACTGAGCATTTCAGGGATGCTCCTTTTATACTCAGTCATGACATTTACCTGTTTCCAATTAACCTGTTCACTTGAGTTATGCTACAAACAAGAGTTTTCGAGTATCTTGTCCCAGCTTTTCTGGAAGGCTTTACAGGCACCAAATTCAAAATGAGTGAATATTTGCAAAAAAAGATGAAGCTTACCAGTTTGAACATTTAGTATCTTGTCTTTGCAGTGTACTCAATCGAGTATAAGTTGAAAATGACCTGCAAATCATTGTATTCTGTCTTTATTTACTTTTTACACATTGTTCCAACTTAATTGGAATTGGGGTTTGTTAAAGAAAAAAAACAGGGTTATCTTATTATAAGGGTCATTTTACATTTGAGCCAGCTAAGCATGTGAAAATGGTAACAAAAAAAAATGAAAGTGTTAACAAACAAGTCAATGCTACTCAAACTCTTTTTACCATGTGAATTAAAAGCAACTGTTCATTAAAGTTGACACGGATGCTGCTCCATGAGACAGTTAAACTCTGCTGCACGTATCATCTATTTATAGAGGGTCCATTTTAATGCAATTCTAATGCTGCCAAAGTCTGATGCTGTTTCTACGCTCTCTACATTTATCCCTATTTATATACTTTAAATGCAAAAGTTCACTCTGCCTGCTTGCGTCATACCGCCTACTCTGTCTCATTTTTCTGCACCACTTGCCTGCTGTGATGTCTGGTTTCTACATGTGCACAGCTTTAACAAGAGTCATGGTATAAAAACACAAATGATGTCAAAGGGGGTGACATTTTAGGGCAGAAACATCATTTGGAGCATTATCGGAAACAAGGAAAGAAGGATATCTGCGAAGAGGAGTGATCTCAAACATTAGGGAGTGATAAATGTCAGAAAAAGATCCAGAGTTATTGAGGTCGCTGAGGTCAAGTGCCACACAAAGAGGTCAGCTCCACGGAGAGAGAGAGGCAGAGAAGAGAGTTAATAAGGGAAGCAGTGAATGTGGTGCAGGTGGAGGTGCTGGTGCTGCAGAGATATTGAACAGATTGTTGTGTGTGCATCAGAGCTAAATCTAAACTCACTCAGGCAGTTTGGAGGTCAGTGGTATCATGTTGACACCCATTGTTCTCTTGCTGCTCCTCCTTTATGACACATGCATACTGCAGTATAAATAGCTGGAATGGATGCAGCTTTATAAGGCAGTGTTTTTGCTTTAGGAGCACAGTTAAACTTAAATCATTGTAACTTCTCATAAATAATAAATTGAATGTTTTATAGCTGATGTTAGCCTGTGGTAAAATTATGTTATGATAATGGTCTATGGCCCTGTGATCGACTTTTCTCATTTTATCCTCCTTAGCTGGCAGACTGACTTCTTAGGTTTCTTTAAGATGTTCTGACTCTTCTCTAAAGGCTTCAGTTGGTCAACAGTCTGGTCTCTGTTGTCATATTTTGTGCACATGCAGAATGTATGCTTATACTTTTTTTTTTTAACAGACAAGAAGGTATTTTAGTTCACGGAAGATTTCCGTCCAAACATGTAAAGGTATGAACTAAAAAACCATCTTGTCTGTTAAAAAAAAAAAGTATAAGCATATTATCAACATAGACATGATGAACTGTCTAACATGCAGAATGTGTCTTGGTACTGTCTTGCTGAAATAAGCAGGGATGTCCCTGAAAAAATGTAACTTGGATGGCAGCATATGTTGCTCCAAAACCTGTGAGTACTTCACAGAATGAACGGTACCTTCACAGATGTGCAAGTTACCCATGCCATGGGCGCTAACACACCCCAGTCTGGATGGTTCTCTTCCTCTTTAGCCTGGAGGACACAACATCCATGATTTCAAATAACAATTTGAAATGTGGACTCCTCAGACCACAGCACACTTTTCCACTTCGCATCAGTCTATCTCAGATCAGCTCAGGCCCAGAGAAGCTGGCTGTGTTTCTGTGTGTTGTTGATAAATGAATTTTGCTTTACATGGAAGAATTTTAACTTGCACTTGTAGATGCTGAGAAAAAGTGTTTTAACTTTCTAAAGTGTTCCTGAGCCCATGAGGCAATATCCTTTACAATATGATGCTGATTTTAATGTAGTGACCCCTGAGGTCACGGGCGTTGACTGTTACTTTTCCTCTTTGCTTTGTGCAGGGCTTTCTCTGGATTCTCTAAATCTTTTGATGATATCATGGGCTGTAGATGATGACATCCCTACATTTCTTGCAGTTTTATGTTGATAAACATTGCTCTTAAACTAGTGGACTAGTCGCTTGCATAGTTATTCACAAAGTGACGAACCTCGCCCAATCCTTGTTTGTGAATGACTGAGCCTTTTGGGGATGCTGCTTTTATACCCAATCATGACACTCAGCTGTTTTCAATTACCCTGTTCACCTGTGTTGTGTTTCAAACAAGAGTTTCTGAGTATTCCTGAACTTTCCCAGTCTTTTATTGCTCCTGTCCCAGCTTATTTGGAATGTGTTGTAAGCATCAAATTAAAAATGAGTAAATATTTGCAAAAAACAATTAAGTTTATCAGTTTTAACTTTAAATATCTTGTCTTTGTAGTGTATTTAGTGGTATAAAGATCTAAAAGGATTTGCAAATCATTGTATTCTGTTTTTGTTATAGTTTTTCTCAGTCGCTTTGGTACACTTCTCGAATCATCCAAGACATTTGCAAAACAGTAAGTGCATTTCTCAAAACAGTTTGTACAAATATCAAAACACCTGCAAAAGCCAGTCACTTGCTCAAATTCCTTAGTTCATCTCTCAAGAGTAAATGTCTGTGTCAATGAACATGTCAGTGCCATCAGAATGATAACTCCTTGTGTCAATATGTACGGATAAGACAGTCAAATTTCTTAGTCATGTTGTCAATATAACAGTGTACTCTGGAGGGATGTTCTGATGTAAACTATGGCTAAAGTTTTATGACAGTTATTGTAAAATGTGAGTTACACCTTAGTGTATGTGGAAGATTTACAGCAAGAGAGAGGACGAGATTCGCTTTTATTGTTCGTACTGTAATTTGTTGACATGTCATTGCGATACATAAAAGATAGCATTGTATAGCACAAAGAAAAAGACAAATGTAGAAATGCACCTTTGAGCTATTTCAGAAAACTGGTTGATCATTGGTTGATCTAATGCTTCACACATTTCCCTTTGTTAGGGGAAGTCAGGATTCACCTGGGAACGATTTATTAATTCAGGACAGATTTAGAAAAAAAGGCTAATGGAAATGTATAGAAATATGTCTGACATACTATGACAACTTGATCAACCATTTGCATGTAAGGACTTATGCGATGAACTGATGCCTAAATGTTGTGGGGAGTGAGACTATTCAACAAGGACCTATTATAATACATTTTGATCAACATGACAAAAGCAACTGATAATGTAGGAAACAGCAGAGTATTGTACATAATCATTTTGCATGGATGTACCAAAGCATTTTCAACGTGTTCAAAGGAATGAGAAACTGCTTTTTTGATGTGACATAATGATGTGAAGATTGAACAAGTAGTTTTGAGAATTTCAATTCTGATCTGAGAAATGAACCAAAGCGATTGAGAAAAACTGTAATGTTTCACACAACATCCCAAATTTATTGGAACTGGGGTTTTGTGTATTAATATCTAGATACATATCTATGTATTTGTTCAGCTCTGACTAAACTATGCTGATCTCTGATCTCTGATATGTGTGTGTGGGAGTGAAACAGGAGGACTGGAGGTTGCGAGCATGTGTGCGTACATTTGTCATCACTTCCAAGAATATTCAACAACTGTTCAAAGGGACACAGTGGTGGGTGGGTGTCTATACAACTGGTATGTGTCCCCTTTTATATGTAAAGATTCCTTAAACATGCATCAAAACGTGGGAGGCTTCTGCGTGAACAAGAGCTGAAGTGTGGTGAGCGTGAGTTTGGATTCAGGAGAGGGGTCAAGAGTGTGAGCGAGAGCGAGGAGGGAGGAGAGAGAGTGAGAGAGTGAAGAGTGCTTTTCTGAGTCTGTCAGAGTCTGGTGGCAGTCGGGAGAGAAAACACTAAAAGCTGGAGTTTTGAAAGAACCTGTTGCTGTTCTGGATTATTTTCAGCCAGGTATGATGTCAACTTAAGGGGGAGTTTAAGAGATGCTGAAAGGATACTGATACCCTGAGTGTCAGACCCACTTAAATACATCCACTCTGAGCAGTGATGGGGACTGTGAGTGAGCTGTGTGCCTCCAGTTTTCAGGCATTTCTCTGTCCATCAGTGCGACCGGGGGCACCTGCTGCAACCACAGGTAAGAGTTCTGTTCGTGAAAGTTACTCTATGTTCTTGTAAGCGCATAATACAGAAAATGTTTGGTTATTTGTGTAAAGTTTTGAATGTTGTTTTTAATTTTCTCAATTTGGAATAGAAAGCACAATATAATCAGCATGATGTTGGTATTAACACAAGGTTGTCCAAACTATGGCTCAGGGGCCAAATGCATCCTGCAACTCATTTTCAATCATCCATCAGCAAAATAAAGCTTTTCCATAATGGATGAATAAAAACGAATTACAGCAACAAAGCATCACTTAAACTCATTTTCTGCAACAAAGCCACGCTGTTGTAACACGTGGAAAATGTATGGCATTGTCGTGCTGAAATAAGAAGGGACGTCCCTTACATGGCAGCATATGTTGTTCTAAAACCTGTCTGTACCTTTCAGCAGCAATGGTTTCTTCACAGGTGTGAAAGTTGCCCATGCCATGGGCGCTAACACATCCCCATACCATCCTTTTCCTTTTTAGCCCAGAGGACACGACACCCATGATTTCAGAAAATGTTTGGTCATTTGTGTAAACGTCTGAATAACTGTTGTAAATGTTTTTAGAGCAGACTCTCAGTTTGGAGGAGAAATACACAACATAATCAGCATGATATTAATCTGAGCACAGGGGTGTCCAAACTTTGGCTCAGGGGGGAAATTACATTTGAGATTTTTTTTTAAACAGGACAGTATACACTAATGGACAAATACATGGGATTATAGCCAAGTGACTAATTTCCGTCCCCAGTGCTATTGGCAGGTTGGTGTCAACACATAAAACAAAAACAAACATCAACTAGAAAGCACTGTATATTGCTGTTACATCTATAAGCAATAGTTCCATAGTAAAGTTACCATCATATGATTCCTTGGCCCTGAAAACCCACACCTAGCACTCAGAATCATGTTGATATCATTATTAGTTTGACGGTTATTGAGCAAAAACGATTGTTCGGTAATTGTGGTTATCTGGATCACCACCAATATCTAATCATTTTTAAGTTGGGCAGTTACAAACATCTCCTCGAAATTTAAGCAAAATCCGTTCAGTAGTTTTTGCATAATCGTGCTAACAAACAGACAAACAAACAGACAAAAAAAAAAATGCCAGCAAAAGACAGGAGTGCCATGAGTCATGGTGCTTTTTCATTTGTGGTATCTGCTCAACTCTGCTTGTCTCTGCTTGGTTTGGCGAGTACCCACTCCGTTTTCCATGACAGTGTAGACTGTGTCTGTTCCTCATTATGATAGGTGAAACTGTCAAAGCATGACTGCGCAAAACTGCGATGGAATTTTACAGACTGAGCTCAAAGGGAAACATTGAACTAGCTTCCAGATAAGTCAGGCTATGCAGAACTAAGTCAATGTCAGTTGGTCAACACTTACATTCATTGGGTATGTTGACAAATTTTACATGTTTAAAAAAGTATGACATTTGATCAAACAGGCCTGTCACTGTAACATCAGTGAGAATTGACCTCCGCTTCCCTTCACTAAACTCAGTCACAGGTGTGACCTGCTGGTAGTTCAACTTACATTAGTAGACCTACAGCAGAGCAGTAGCATCCCATTAATGGCCAGATCATAGTTTTTGCACTGTTAACTCATCTAGTGGAATGGTCGAGCAATGCTTGACAACTTCACACATCATACCCTCAACTGAGTTGAACATACATCAACTTAGCACAATGTAGATCAACTCTGTATGATCCTTTGTGGACTTTCCCTAAAATCACAAATGTTCAAAAAGCACCGTAGTCACTGCTCTATGAAAGGAACGACAGACCTTTGGAGGGACAAATCTGGGTCTTAACATGAGAGGATGGAGGACCTCAGGAGATTCCGACAAGAGTATGAGCTGGGCATGAACAGCAGCGTTACATCGAAAAGTTTAAAATTCATCATTAATATGTAAGTGGGCCTTTGAAAGCATCATACACTACCAGCACAATGTTTTTCTTCATTTTAGACACACTGACTTGCTATAAACACATACTTTCATTGGAATTTTGGTGATTTCTTGATGTTGGTCGATACCAGCTAAACACTGATGTGTTAATGGGTGAACTGATTCAATTTCAGACTTCCAAAGTAACTGTCATCCAGCCTCATGTTCAGTCCTTGACTATAAGGCGATGAACATGCAGATCACACTGCCATAAACATCACCCCAGCCCTTTGTCTTGACCCATCTGATCCTGGACACCACAGTAAAGGGATGTCACAGTTGTTATTTCACTGTATATCTAACAGAGGCATAAAACTGCGAGATGACAGTTCTGTTCAGATTATACAATAACTCTGAGAATAAGTTGTTATTGCCATCAGTTGTTTTCGTGTGGCTCTTGGTTGAATAAGAAACAGGCAGACACAGGGAGCAAGACCGCCACAAAGTGCTGGAAGTGTTCAGTTGCCGTGGTGATCCTAGATTATTGAAACATGCAGCGCTCAGAGGCGTGTGTGTGGTTTTTTTTCTGTTTTTGACTTTTCTGTGTCCAGGCAGACACGAGTCAGGCAGCAAGTGAGTGTCATGGAGAAGAACATGACGCATACCTATCATCCTCTACTCCACAGTCCTCCTCAGTGGGTGCTGCCCGTGTGAAGTGATAATCTCCATCAAGGCCCACCTATGCCCCTCTGACCAGGTGCTTTTATTTTATAAAAATGGCTTCATTCAAAGTCTGACAGTGAAACCAGTTCACCCAGGTTATTTCCATTCACTGCTTTTATGACCTGTCTCTCTAAAGCAGTACTTTCCCCTCCATTTCCTAGTGATTTCCCTCTGCTCTCTGCTTCTTTTGTTCTTTGCCTTTAGCCTCAAAACCTCTGTGACTGTCGCCCTTTCATAGATCAGCCCTTTAGCTGTAAAGCAGATGATTTTCATAACAGGCCATGCTGTTCTTCCTGTAACATAATTCCTGTTAGAGCATTTACAGTCAATTAGTATGTGTAAGTTAGTTCAGTGTTCCCTTCAGAAGAAATGTAGTCATGGTCTTCTCAAAAAAAGAGGGTACATGACCCTTCGAGTCCCCTGTCAGTGGGGAAAACACATTCAAAGACCCCTCAGGCTACCTTTCTCTGAGGGTCAGCATGAATAGTCAGGACAAATGAGGGGGGCTAAAGCAGCAGAGAGAGCAGCCAGTGGTGAAGAATAATTGTGCTCCATCACAATAAGGAGGAGATCTTTCCTCCCTCTGTAGGAAAATTTAATGCATTATCCGTTATTATGTGGGGGTCATGTTTTTGTTGACATTGTTTGTTTGTCCATCCACTGACCTGACTGTGAGCAGGACAACTCAAAAGGTCCTCAAGAAATTTGGATGAAATTTTGAGGGAATGTTGGTCATGGCACATGGAAGAAGTGATTTGATTTTGGAGGTGATCCGAGTGCAGAGGTGGATCCATACATTCTTAAAGGACTTGTTTACATTGCAAGATAGGGCAGTTCTTTTCATTTTGCTAATAACTCAAAAGGTTCTCAACAGATTTTGAGGACAATTTTCAGGGAATGTTTGTCACGGCACAAGAAAGAAGCAATTTGACTTTGGTGGTGATCGGAGTACAGATGCAGATCCATAGGTTTTCTAAAAAAAATGTTAAAATTGCAAGATAGGGCAGTTTTCACATTTTTGCTCCAAACTCAAAAAGTTCTTGACAAATTTTGATGAAACTACTAGGAAATGTTGGTTATGGCACAAGGTAGAAGTATTCCAATATTGGTCATGCTCAAAATCTGGATGGGGATCCAGGAGTTTTTCTAACAATTTGTTTACATTGTGTGATGGGATAGTGTTCCACATTTGTGCTAATTACTCAAAAAGGTCCTCAACAGATTTGGATGAAATTTTCAGGGAATGTTGGTCATGACACATGCAAGAAATGATTTGATTTTGGAGGTGATCGGAGTTCAGGATGTGGATCATGATTCTTGAAGCACTTGTCAACATTGCAAGATAGGGCAGTTTTATATTTTCTCAACAGATTTTGAGGACAATTTTCAGGGAATGTTTGTCACGGCACAAGAAAGAAGCAATTTGACTTTGGTGGTGATCGGAGTACAGATGCAGATCCATAGGTTTTCTAAAAAAAATGTTAAAATTGCAAGATAGGGCAGTTTTCACATTTTTGCTCCAAACTCAAAAAGTTCTTGACAAATTTTGATGAAACTACTAGGAAATGTTGGTTATGGCACAAGGTAGAAGTATTCCAATATTGGTCATGCTCAAAATCTGGATGGGGATCCAGGAGTTTTTCTAACAATTTGTTTACATTGTGTGATGGGATAGTGTTCCACATTTGTGCTAATTACTCAAAAAGGTCCTCAACAGATTTGGATGAAATTTTCAGGGAATGTTGGTCATGACACATGCAAGAAGTGATTTGATTTTGGAGGTGATCCGAGTGCAGAGGTGGATCCATACATTCTTAAAGGACTTGTTTACATTGCAAGATAGGGCAGTTCTTTTCATTTTGCTCATAACTCAAAAGGTTCTCAACAGATTTTGATATAATTTTCAGGGAACATTTGTCACAGCACAAGAAAGAAATGATTTGACTTTGGTGGGGATCGGAGTAGAGATGCAGCTTCATATGTTTTCTAAAGTATTCATTAACATTGCAAGATAACGTTGCCCCATTTTTTTTCACATTTTTGCTTAAAACTCAATAAGTTCTTGACAAATTTTAATGAAACTACCAGGGAAGGTTGGTTATGGAAAAAGGTAGAAGTAATCCAATTTTAGTCATGATGGGAATCCTGATGCGGGTCCAGGAGTTTTTCTAACAGTTTGTTAACATTGCGCTACAGGGCAGTGTTCCATATTTTCGCTAATTCCTCAAAAAGTTTTCAATTAATTTTGATGTAACAATCAGGGAAGGCTGGTTATGGCACAAGGTAGAGGTAATCCAGTTTTGGTTGTGATCAGAATCTGGAAGCGGATCCAGGAGTTTTTCTACCAATTTGTTAACATTCAGGGCAGTGTTCCATATTTCTGCTAATTACTCTAAAAGTTCTCTACAAGTTTTGTTGAAACTTTTAGAGGTTGTCGGTTGTGGCACAAGTGTGGCATTGCGTGATAGGGACATTTTCCACATTTGTATGGTGCTGGAATCACATTGAAAAAAACTCACTTTACTGAATCAATAATGTCTCTTTAGCTGCTGCCTTATCTGTAAAAAAAATCCTTTCAAACTACTGTCTTACAAACAAATGTTCCCACTGAAATCCATTCAGGCGATACAAATATGCTGTCTGTATTTTGGTGTACTAACCCTTTAAACTGTTACATTGCCCCAGTTGTTCCCCCACCCCTCCTTGCATATCCTGTTTATGGTGTGTCCACACTCTGAATAAAGCAGCGATTCAAGCTCACAGCTGCAATCCTCTGCCCTCTTTTCCTCTATCCTTCCCTGCATCCTCTCCTCTCCCTTCCTCTTCGCCTCACACAAAAGCCATCCATCTCCAAAAACAAACCTGCTGCCTTAAACCTCACACCCATTTAGATAAATATGCCCATCCTCTTCAGCAGATGGGGGATATCACTTTGAAGCTAACAATTTTTCAAACTCTCTTGTAGGGCGTTAAATCTTTTTCCTGCCTGGGTGTAAAGATTTTGCCAGAACTTTCATCACTTTGTACAAACCCATGCACACACAGGGTGGAGTGTTGAGGCTCCAAAAGAACATTTACACATTTCAAGGCCAAAGGACGTTGAAACTGATTTAGAACTATGCAGTTACACCCATTAAGTGATAGACACTGAAGTTATTGTTTGTTTTATTTTTCCCTTGGGAATGGGAGGCATTCAAAGTTACGCAATATGTTTGTGTAGCAGGTTGGCTCATGCTACACGCTTCATACATTCTGCTGAAGTGATGAAATGCAGAGATGAAACTGACAATGAGTTAGTAAGTCAGTGATGAGTCACATCCATGGTAATCATCCATGAAAAAACTATCGAAATAACAACAAAAATAAAAAGGTTAAAAACATTTTCAGGAACAGGGAGATGAATAAAACTGAGGCTCTTCTGAAAACTATAACTTAAAATGCATCAGGTATTTTCAGATCTAACTAACATAAAATAAAACTACACTCAAAATCACAGATTTCATCATTAACACTCACACTGAGTTACACCAACCCTGTCATTAGTAGTCATTACAGGCACGTAGACTATCAAATATGACTGGATTTTTTTTTAGTTGTCTACCACTTATCATCCTGTGAAATACTGATTCCTCTTTGCAATTACTAACTTCCATTTACCATCATCATGATGTAAGACAACATTACCTGTGATTTACTGTATTTTTTAAATTTGTTGTGTCATACTGTATTTTCCGTAAGAGTCACAGCGCAGATGCACCTTCATTTTTCTTTTAAAGCTGTAGAGTGGTGCAGGGATGACATATTTTTGTTGGACAACCTGGAAGTAAGCATCCTGCTGGTTCACTCGACAGAAAGCCTATGGGATTTTTTTAATGTGTTCTTGGACTGTTGCTGATAAAAGTTCTGCAGCAAACAAAAATACATGAAGTTACATATTTTGTTCATCATGATAATCTTCACAAACAAACCTGAGTTTCACAAGTTTTAGGCTTAAAAGTAATTGGCAAGAAGTAAAACCTATTATGGAATTACAACACAGTGGTTTGACTTAGAAGCAACTGCCACACTATCAGCGCATGAACCACATTGTCCCACTTGTTGTGATTAACATTGAGCTTATTTCATGTATTTATTCAAAAGGCTGTCCTAAAATTCCATAGACTTTAGATAGATAGATAGATAGATAGATAGATAGATAGATAGATAGATAGATAGATAGATAGATGGATGCATTGATAGATAGATGGATAGACAGATAGATGCATTGATAGATAGATGGATAGGTGCGTCGATAGATAAAAAGGCAGATAGATAGATAAAATGATAGATAAAATGATAGATAGATAGATAGATAGATAGATAGATACATAGATAGATAGATAGATAGATAGATAGATAGATAGAATCACAGAAAGTTAGATAGATAGATAGATGGATGCATTGATAGATAGATGGATAGGTGCATTGACAGATAGATGGGTAGGTAGATGGATAGGTGCATTGATAGATAGATGGATAGGTGCATAGATAGATAGATGGATAGGTGCATTGATAGATAGATGGATAGGTAGATGGATAGGTGCATTGATAGATAGATGGATAGGTGCATAGATAGATAGATGGATAGGTAGATGGATAGGTGCATTGATAGATAGATGGATAGGTAGATGGATAGGTGCATTGATAGATAGATGGATAGGTGCATAGATAGATAGATGGATAGGTAGATGGATAGGTGCATTGATAGATAGATGGATAGATAGATGGATAGGTGCATTGATAGATAGATGGATAGGTGCATTGATAGATAGATGATAGGTGCATTGATAGATAGATGGATAGGTGCATTGATAGATAGATGGATAGGTGCATAGATAGATAGATGGATAGGTGCTGGATAGATAGATGGATAGGTGCATTGATAGATAGATGGATAGGTGCATTGATAGATAGATGATAGGTGCATTGATAGATAGATGGATAGGTGCATTGATAGATAGATGGATAGGTGCATAGATAGATAGATGGATAGGTGCATAGATAGATAAAAAAAATGATAGATAGATAGATAGATAGATAGGCAGATAGACAGACAGATAGATAGATTCACAGAAAGTTAGATAGATAGATAGAAAGAAAGGAAGTCTGTTTGGAGTTAGTCGCTCTCTGATTGGCTACCTCAGTCGAAGCCACGCCTACGTCCTCCTGCCCCAATACCGGCTGTCTCTCGCAGACAGTTGTCATCAACTGACAGTGTAACGGTCACAGTCTGAAGCACATCGACGTTCATCGACCTAAACTTTAGCTTCAAGACCAGAAAGTTTTCAAGTCGGCGTCAGAACTTCACAGACATGGTGTTAAAGTCAGAGGACGGAGTTGGTGAGTTGCCTGTGTGTGTGTGTGTGTGTGTGTGTGTGTGTGTAGTTTTAGTGAACCGAGCTAACCTGGATGCTAACAGGTCAGCTAATCAACTAGCAGCTGACATAACTTTATCTAACGCTTATAACTGAACTTATTCATCTATGTAACGTCTTTAAACACGCTTTTGTTAAATGTTTGGGCTTTTTTTCATCCAGCAGAGAGTGAAGAGGGAGAGGGCAACAAGTCCTTATCTGACTTGACTATTTTAATGCTCTTTAACAGCAGGCTTTATTAACTAGCACAAGAGATCCATTATTATTAATCTGGATTGAGGCCAGACCTCATGTGGGGTTTGTGCTTACAGGGCAGAACTTTGTAGTTCATGTGTCTATAAATACGATCAATGCTCTCTTTTACAGGAGAGAAATGAAGGGATTGCCCTCTAAATTACTAGTTGACTTGACTGCCTGCACTCACTCTCCCAACTTGTGACTCAGTAGTCTGTCTGTGATCCAGGGTTGAGAACAGGGATGGGCAGCTCTGGTTAGAAAGAGGGAAGCTTTGGTTTATTCTGACTACCACAGGGACCAAAAGTTGAATGTTGTAGGATCCAATTAATCACAAAATCTATCTATCTATCTATCTATCTATCTATCTATCTATCTGTTTATTTTACATATGAATAGAACATGTAAAGATTTCTAGGGATGCACGATATTGGATTTTTGACAATATCAAAGATGCCGATATTTCCAAAGCCATCATATCTGATACCGATATTTTGTGTCACCAGCACAAAGTCTCAACTTTACTAAATTTGACCAATTCTTTTCACGGTTATGGTCTATTTTTACCTCCACCAAGGAGCTTTGTAAACAAACAAACAAAGCGTATTTGTTTGTTTGTCTGTCTGTTTGTTTGTTAGCAAGATTACGCAAAAACTACTGGACAAATTTTGCTGAAATTTTCAGGAGATGTTGGGAATGGCCCAACTTAGAAATTATTAGATTTTTGGTGGTGATCCAGATTACCCCCATTGGTGAATGAACATTTTTGCTCAATAACTGTCTAACTAATAATGATATCAACATGATTCTGAGTGCTAGCTGTGGGTTGTCAGGGTCATGAATCATATTATAATGGTTACTTTATCATAGAACTATTGCTCATAGATATAACAGCAATATGTGAGCTACCTTGGAGGTTTGTGCTCTCCGAGTGGTTTCTAGTTGTGTTAGAAACAGATGTGAAGCAAGAAAAACATTTTAGTCTTTAATATAAGATACTTTTGATTTATAAAAGTGGACATCATGGAACATTTTCCAGATATTACAGACATTTCATGGTATATTTAATGCCAATTTGTGTGCTAAAAATGTCAATTGTAAATATCAGCAAAGATTTTGATATCTGCCAATGCTGAAATTGGTCCGATAACATCGTGCATCCCTTGTGATTTCATCAAACTGTTATAACAAAAGTAAACTATAATGTTAACTTCCTGGACTAAGCTGAGAATGAAAGTGTGTTTATTCAATGCAACAGTTATTGAAGTATACCTTATTATACTATGGTTTTTAAACTGCATATTGTAGACTAGTGGTCATCTACTGGCAGCCTAGGGGCCACATCAGGACCCCAAAGCTTTCCATCTGGCTGCCTACGTATTATCAAATCAGAAAATGTGCGGGATAAGAATTTGTTGTGGTATTAAGGATAGCGTTTTGTTGTAAATTACTCTACAGTATGAAAAACATTGCCAAAACAATTATAACTGAAACAGTTTTAACAAGACTAAGTTCATGTTTGAACTGTTTCACGGAAATTCACCTGTCAGTTATTTTTGACCAAAACTAACCATGAGAACAAGTATAATGGAGATTAAATTATGGTGGTGATCCAGACAATCGCCGATCATTTTTGCTCAAGAACTGTCTAACTAATAATGATATCAACATAATTCTGAGTGCTAGGTGTGGGTTTTCAGGGTCAAGGAATCATATTATGATGGTAACTTTATCATTGAATTATTGCTTATTGATGAAACAGCAATATGTGAGCTACCTTGACTGGGGTTTGCGCTCTCTGAATGCTTTCTAGTTTCCATCTAATTTTTCTTGCACATTTTGACATTCGGCTTTTGGCTCATGATGATTTTTCTTATCAGAGACTTTTTGGGGGGGGGGATTTCTTCACAGAAAACACACTGAGATATGTAATTTGCATTGCACCACAGCTTAGAAATATTTAGATATGATTTACAATCAGCATTGCCCAGCCCTAAGCTTAAGGAGTAATAAGACTGGACAGGGCTATCTTTTAGACTAAACACAACGTGTTTAGTCTAAAAGATAGAGACATCCTCTTTTAAGATTGTCTTGGAATCAACCATTTGAGATATGATTTTTGGCCCCTACAGCACACACTCTGACCACAGTCATAAATTGTCTTCTTCATAACTGAACTGTTTCCTCTTAGCCGCTCCTACAGGATGTGCCTGTATTCTGTCAGGAAGGAAAAACCTGTAAAAACAGATTGTGCTTAAGAGTGAAACAAATGAGCTTTAGAATAATATCACTCATTGTGTCTGATATGGAAAAGCTATTAACATAATCTGCTAATAACATCAATTGTTTTTTAGTATGGTAGCTGTTGTCAAATAGGAAATCTTCAAACCTTCATCAGCACAATAGCAGTTTCACATTAACTTGTTGATGTCTGTTTTTATTATGAAATAAACAAGAGAGCTCATTTACCTTTCCCTGGCTGAGAATCGTTTTCTCACTCATCTCTTTCATCCAGGGGTTTCTCTGTCCTGTGAAGGCACGGTTTGTCCTTGTGTGAATGCGATCAGTCACCGGGGACTTTACCAGAACCATTTGATTAGATCACTGTTTAGCTTGTTCTCCATGGGGCAGGAGACATCTGAGCAGACAATTATGGCCTTGTGAGCATTCAAATGGTCTGTTATTTTCTTTTACAGTGCCTGACACTATGTCTTTGAATCTAAAAATGATGTTTTAAGCCATAGCCAAACTGCTTTGCCTTGGGCCTTTGGTCAGCTGCCACGCCAGCCCTCGAATTCCTGAGTAACGCTGTATTAAAGCTCCACTGTCATGCCAGCTCTGTTTATTTAAATGGAACCAGGCAACCCTGGTACTTCAGTGCCCCAAAGCTTTTTCTGATGCTTTTTTTTCCCCAGAAGAGAACTTTAGGTAACCCAGCTCTCCTGTGATGTGATTGGCCAGTGCTGCTGTGCCCTGACTGGTTAAAAAGCCAGTGGTCTTTCTATCTAACTATCTTACTGCTCATCAGATTTCATGCTGACTCGTTAAAGCCATGACGTCTTGAAAGTGTTAAGTTGCAACTGCTGAAACCACATTTTTTGTATTGCCTTTTTGGGTTATGTTGTTACAAGAACTTAATGACTGAGGAATTTTATTGTGATGAACTTGTCAGAAGTTAAATGAGTTTTTTACTGAACTAACTTTGTTTAACTAAAGGTGCTATAGGCTTTGATTTTCCATAGCACTGTCAGGAGTTACAGTTTTGCTATTTATAATCCTGGACCACGAGTCAAGGTCACAGTTAATGTCTTTTATCTTTAACATATGACAAGCCAGACTGTTGCACAGGATGTACTGAACTGTGCAATGGAGGGCTCAAGTGACACAGATCCAAATAATAAAGCATATTCAACATCATAAACAATAACACATGGATCACTTGAAGAGGAGTTGGGGCTCTTGGTTATAATGAGTGAGAAATAGCAAAAAACGGAGATTCAGTTTGATTCTTTCTGTCACAAATACCTCCATTTCAGTGCTTTATCTTGCCACCATGTGATCTAGGTTTTGCATCCATACTTGACATTAAACAAAAAAACACACGGGTATTTTTGGAAACAGGTTTGTCATTTTCAAATAAAATTCCATCCACATACGTGAAGTTAAAACGCACCATCAAATGCTGCTTATTACCTTGTAGCATTGCCCTTGATTCACACCTTTTCTTCAGTTTCAATAAAACACAGTTTTATTTTCATTTCTATTCTAACTACATGTCTGACAGGTGTTACAGTTGCGATGAGTGAGCTGTTCCTTTGCGAGTCATTCTTAAATGCAAATTGCCTGCAAATTTAAGAATGGCTCTCAAATGAACTCACAACTGTAAATCAGTTATCATCGTTTACTTAAAAGAGCTGTTCAAAAGACTCCTGAGTCTATGACATTTGCTTGTCATAGACTCAGGAGTGAGGCAAGACACAGAAAGAAAAACAAGCGGCATATTTGCACAACAGTAAGAGTCCAATGGCCATTCTAAATATATCTGTACCATTTAAAAAACCATTGTAATTATTGGACTTGGTTAAAAAGAATTAAATAAGGGCATCATGTTACTTTGTTTACTTCATTTGGTTAGCAAACAAACACAAAAAAAATGTGTGTTGCTGTTATGTTGGTTTACGTTAATATCTCATTTAGACTGGGAATTGGCAGATACTCAATATTTAAAAATCAAACCCGGATCAGGTGCCAAAAAAAGCTGATCAGGACATCCCTACTTGTTACCATCGCATCCATAGACACAAGCTGCCATGGGTCACCAGTCAACACAGTCACTTGTGAAACAATAACAGCAAGTCCAGTCCAAACTGGTGTCGTTGGAGTGTTTTTAAAGCAGCATCATGGTGAGGGAGCGACAGACAGTATGTGTGATCATGTTTATAGTCCAGTCAGGAACACCTACAACAGCAACAGCTTAGCAATGTCCACTGCAACATGTGAGCAACAGTGATAATGTTGCATGATGGGACATCTCTCTGAGGTGAGGCCGCGGCAGAGTGTGACATTAAAGGTCCAAAACACTGTTTCCCTGTCCACACGGAAAACATTCAACAGAAAATCTTTATCTTGGCAGGAGAAATATGTATTTTCAGTGACCTAAGTGGCTGTCAAGGTTGAGGCTCTAGTAATGCTTGGTTTGGTTTTAGAAATGAACTTTGCTTGGGCCAAAATAAAAGGTCATTATGGAAGAAAAACAATCTTCCGCTCTTCTTGATTCAACAAGCACTGCATGAAGCCCTGAAGATGAGTTTGTTGCACTAGCCAGTCAGCTGCGTTGGCTTGACACACAAACAAACATAGAGAAAGTTTCCATAATTACTGTTTACACAAAAAGCTGATCTGGCTCTGTTACCACCTATGATTTATGATAGAGCAATATTGGCCTCACTTGGTCATTGTGCTGTTCATACCAGCCAGTCAGGGTCCCAGGATGTGTCAACAGTGAGACCAAACTGTTCTGACAGTTTGTGGGGGAATGTTATAATCTCACAGGAACAGTTTGTTGTGGAACAATTTTATTTTTTATTGATATGAAACCCTTGTTGGTACTCCTCTAACAATCTGAGTATGTGTTAGGTAAGTCATCTACTCTTTGATCATATGGAAAGGCTGTTTAATTGATCATACAGCTCTGTCTTCTCTCTCTCTCTCTCTCTCTCTCTCTCTCTCTCTCTCCTTTGTTTTTAGATTTTTGGGGACTTTTTGCCTCTTTGAGACAGGACAGTGGAAAATTTTGGAAAAAAATAAATGATAATTACATGAGAGATTGAGGCCTAAGGCTGAATCTGAACTTTTGCTTCCCACATGAGGGGGAAAAGCCTCTGTACTTGAAGCAGACTGTCATATTAAGACTCTCAGAGCCTCTAAAGTGTTGTTTTGACAGAATCTGTACATCTGTTTCATGTTGCTAAGAAAACATACAATTTCACCTTCAGACAACTTTATCATTGAACTCTCTTGCCAAAACCATCTTTTCTTGATGTTGCATAAGACAATACCATGGTTATACTTTATTTACATTTGCTAAATAGTCATTTTTCTGGACTTTAAACACACCATGGTGCAAAGCTAGGGTAGAAAGCCTTCAGTTTCCTTTCAAAATCAACATTTTCAATGGCATACTATACCACAAAATACTCCCCCAAATGAGGGCCATTGATTGCAAACAGGATTTTTTAAGTTGCACACAAAAAAGTATTTTTCTCAATGAAAGATCAGGATGCAAAAATGAGTACACCCCAATCATAGTTGTGGGAGCAAAGCTAAATTTTAGTTATCATATTACCTTTATTTTCATCTTATGGTAAAAAAATGTTATGTTAAACTCAGCTTTGACAAAACCTTTTTTAGAAATTGTTCTTTTGTTCATTTAGATATTGAGTAATACAGTACTTTTTATAGGGGGTGTACTCATTTATGCTGGGCACTGTAAATTTATTTATATATTTTTTTTGCAAACATTTAAGAAGACGTACAAAGGATTAAAGTACAATGCAAACGGTAAAAAAGAAATAACAAGAAATTTAAAAAAAGACAAAACAGAAGATAATAAGACAATAGCAAGAGACAAAAAAAACCAAAATAAAACAATACTGATAGTAATAAGAATAAAAAGGCAAACAGGACAAGTAATGAAAAACACAAATGAGATAGGAGTAGGGGGTATAAGTCACAATTGTTCATATGACAAAGAATACTGTTGCTTGAGTGTGTGGGTGAATAAAATTTGTGTGATTTAAGGGCAAAACCTGATCTACAATAATAAGGATAAATAAGTAAATATTAAAAATAAATAAATAAATAAATAAAAAAAACAAACCCAAAAAACCACCACCATCGCCACCACCGCCAACAACAACAAACTAACTAATAAGCAATTGGGGGGGGAAAGAAAATACAAGGGAGAAAAAGATTATAGCAAAAACCCTAATGTTTTTAAGACATTAAATATAGGGCTCCGCGAAGAGGAGGGGTCCAGGTTGCTTATTGAATTGAATATTGGCTGAATATTTTTAAATAATGTTAGTTTGGAGCACCAAAGCATGACCACTTTGAGTGCAGGGATTTGTGGGATTTTATTTTTAGGCCATATCGCCCAGCCCTAGCTCGAACAATAATGATTTACAGGCTCTGAAAAATGAAGAAGCGGGTCCAAAAACCAGAAGTGGGATTTTATGTTCATCCGTATTGTTCAGTGCATTAAATGTTGGTCTTGGGTTGTTGATGCATTCATGAGAGGTGAGTTTGCCTCATGTCTGCTCCACTCTCTTTGTCCCTGCTCTGTCCTCTCTCTTCCTGGACTCTGATGTCCACGCGGGGGAGCCTGTGTTTGCTATATGGGGGGGTGGGAGGAGTCAAGATGGACAGAAGGAGGGGGGGAGAATGAGAGATGAGAGTTGAAGGGTTTTCCCCTCACACACTCACACACACATACACTCATCCTCATTTAGCTGCAGGCCCTCTCCCCTCCTGAGTCCCCTCTGCTTGAACCAGGGCCTGAGGATTAAGGAGGCAGGAGGGCTGCACCAGGGGACCGCAGGATTGGGACTGGGAGGCCTGGGCAGGATTGGATTATTTTTGTGTTGTTGGAGTCACTACAGAGGACGAATGGATCAGCCTGTTTCTGCGTGAAGCTGCTGACTGGAGCTGGAGGAGCTGAAAAACCAACTGAAGAATCAAAACAGTAAAGCTGGGTGTTTGTGGCCTCCCTGAGACCAGGAGGTGAGGACTGAGTCTTTTCTCTGCTGTGAGCCTCAGGATCATGACACAGATGTGGAGGTGTGCCGTGCGTCATCATAACTTCTGCATTAGGGCTGTTTTGCAGAACTTTATCTGAATGACTGTGCACATGTTGTCACGTCTTCTTGAGAAAAGTGGAAAGGCTGCCAGAACAACATGTGGTTTTGGGTTTTTGTGTCATTGTGTCTGCACAGGATGAGGAGCGTTACATAACTTTTAAACCAGAGTGTGAAGGAAGACGTGAGGCTGAGCAACCTTTCAAGTCATCAATTCGTAATGATGTGTTATCTAAACAGGATGTAGGTAAAGACAACAGTGTTTGTGGTAATGATGTGTGTTTTTTATTTTTAAAGATTATTTTTTGGGCATTTTGTGCCTTTATTGACAGGAGAGAGGGACACCGTGGATAGGCTTGGGAAGGGGGGCAAGAGAGAGTAGGGAAGTAGGCTGGGCAATATGTAGATTAGATTAGATTAGATTAGTGATGCATGATATGAAAAATTTCAACCGATAACCGATAATTTCGTGCTTCTCATGACGGATACCGATAACTGATAAGTTCATACTTTTATATTTAATATAATCTTTTTGCATGTTGAAATCTTGATCCAACCACTGAACCGTTAAGCTAAGCTTGCTGACTGGACTAACATCAGATGTCCATATGTCTGTGGTAAAACTTACGTGTAGTCTGTTCTTGTTATGTGTTATGTTATCAAGTTATGAATGTGTGTGGCAATGATACCTTAGAGGGCATGGAGGGATACATCCAAGAAGAAGCCACGGCTTGGGAGGTTGTAACGTGGCTCCAAATGTGCTATTAATGTGCAAAAACCCGGGCTCTTAACTACAGAAAAGGGCTGGTCGTCGAGTGCTATGAACTCCATCACTTTTTTGCTCATGGCTTTAGCTTTTTCACTGCCTCTTAAAAAGTTTTTACAGTTTTCACGCTTGTTGAATGGGGACATCCACGCTCCGTGTTAGCCTTAGCACGCTAGCTGCTACCGCGGCTGCTTCTATATTCATATTCTTTCAATACCGCTTTGCCGCGATGGCGACTTTTCAGGTGAGCTATAAGATCCGTTGTGTTAAAACTTGAAGTCCTCTTTCCTCCTCTCAGAATTCTCGCCAAACAGGTTGTGCAAACAGCTGCCACTGAGAAAAACAACCACACTGGTGAAGCCATGTTCACTTTTGGTCTGGCAGAAAGACAGGGGCAGGCTCGGGTCCTTCTACATGGCTTGTTTTTCCACAAATCGTCTGATATTATATCGGTCCTATAAATATAATACATCCCTAGATTAGATAGAACTTTATTTATCCCTTGGGAAGACTCCTTCAGGGAAATTAAGGTTCCAATAGCACTGAATTGTACAAAGGCATAAAATAAACACAGGATATCTAAAAGTAAAAACAATTAGCAGTTATAAAATCTTTCTATACATACATTAATAAATCTAAATAACAAATAATAAAATAAAATAAAATTTGAATAAAAATAAAGAATTAAATCAATTAAAAGATTAGATCGATTAATTTGAATTATTTTCTGTAGAAGATTTAAAAACTGAAAATCAGCCCCAGTCAGCGGTGGCGATATTACACATTTGACAGGCTTTGGTCAAAGTGCAGTGTGAAAGAAACCAAACCAAGTGAAAAATGAAACAATGCTGCAACTTTACCCCTGAACTGATCTGAGTCTGCCCAACTTAAGGCATGAAAGTGATCTTGGTGCTGATTTGATTAAGTCTTATTGGCTGACAATCAATATCAGAAAAAAAATCTTAATTAAGGGGTAGTCATCCGTACCTCTGTGATTTGATTTCATTGTTATGACCTGATTCAAGATGCAGCTAATGACGTTAATAATCCAGAAAATGCTATTGCAGTACAAACTAGGGCTGATCGATTAAATCCATTAATTCAAATTATTTTCTGCAGAAGATTTAAAAATTAAAAATTAAGACTGAAAATGTACAGTTTTCATGATGGTAGGCCCTGTCAGCTTTTGCACAAGCACATGTTTAGGCTTGTATTTGTTTTTTAAATTAGATTAAATATTGTTTAGAGTTTCATGTTAATTTACAGTGAAAATCCCTCAGCCTTCAGTGTTTATGTAGACAAACCTGCCTACGTTTGAACTACATAATCAACATTTATGACACTTTAACTTTAAGAGGGAAATTCTGTTTGGTTTGAGAATATATTTTGAAAACATACACACTCTGGTCTACTGCTGCTTCAGGTGCACGTGGAGATATATATTTGATCAGATATAAATACCAGTTTGAGAGATGTATGATTCATAATGGCACATGGCTTCCATATCTACTCTCCTGTGTCCTGCTGCAGCTTCTGATGCACACACCCACATAGAGCAAGCTTTCAAAGGTATGTCATCAGTGAGAGCAGGGACAAGGATGCACTAGTCTATCCCTCCAGTTTATAAAGCAGCCTTAAGAAGTTTGACCCTGCTGCAATATAAAGATTTGGTTTAGAAGTTGTGTTGTCCACCTCGAGCAACACCCACACATTCCATCTTTGCAGAGAAAAATATGGAGATCTATATTGCACATTGCCTAACAGATTGATGCATTTAAGAGGCAACTTTTGCTGCATATTTCGCTCTTTATTTGAAACCAGGGTGTGGAGATAGAAGTTCAGAGAGTTAACTTTTAGTCTGAGTACGTTGGTTGTCTGTAGCAGCTGGTCATTAGCAGCAAAGCTATGGTAAGGTGTCCCGTTACGAGCCAACACAAACACACGCTGGGTGACCTGGAGACTATGCAGAGCAGCTGGTTCAGGAGAGGCATGTTGTCATCTACGTCTGAATGTGTGTGTGTTCTGTTTATGTTTGAAGAGATGGACCATATGTTTCATCAAGAGTAAAACATCTCCTCTTATTTCCTCTATATAAATAGACAGAGAGAGGAAGTGAGCTGAATGCCAGTTTCACTGCCTCTCTGCTCACAATAGGGGATTATTTTCGTCCTCAGGTTCATGTGGAGAGCTGTGACTCCAGCCTGCTTACACATCCCTCTCTAGGTCGGGCATGTGATAAGTGTGACAGTCTGCAGTATGTAAATGATACCAGCATTGAGGCTGTGGCACCTGTCATTTCACTTCCTTTATTTGCCTGCATGTTATGAGAAAGTCTTTGTTATAAAATGACACAGAAGGGCTTCATCCTGGATCTTTTAACACGTGTATATTCTGAATATTTTCTTAACATTACAGAGAGATTTCAGGACCCAGAATATGTAATATACTAATATCAAGGGCTGGATGATATATCAATGAAATCAATTAATCCAATCTTCAATGTTGGAAATATAAATTTAGGCAATAGATGCTGAAGTGTTTCTAATTACTTCTCTTGGTTTAATTCTCCTACCATTTGGTTGCAAAGGGGTGAAAAAGATCCAGAAACTTTCCATTGGAAGTTAAGCTGGAAAATTTTGTCAATATTCCAAATTGGAAACTTTCCATGGGAATTTATTGGAATTGATGGGAATTAACTAGAAATTCAGGGCAGTTTAACCAAATGAACATTTTGTTTTGTCATAGGCAGACTTCCATGCAAAATAATACAATCAAAAAACATTACATGTCAACAGATTTATTTGTAAGTAGACCTTTATCAAGTTTTAATTATGTTTTTGAACAAATTATTTCAAGTTCACTTGATGTAGTTTACGTTTTTTTTCCCCATTGAAATATCCCAGAATTTTGCAACCCTACCCAGTATGCCAACATTTTCTCTCAAAAAAGGAAAAAAAACAGGAGTTTGGTGCTTGGTGCCAACTTTCAATGATGTGACACGACAGATGAAGATCTGCAACTGATATCTGCCCAACCAACATTCGTTTACCAATAGCCATTGTTTGTTAAATGTGCCAATATTGGTAGATACCAGTGTTAAACTAAACTAAACCTCCTGCCCTTTTAACAGTTGAGATCATTCAGAAAATGATGCTTTCTTAAATTAGGGATAGTATTGGATTTTCTTCAGATATCCGATATCTGATATTTTCAAGTTTGTTATTGCAGATACGTCGGTGTAGATTCTCATTCATCCAGGTCATGGTCATTCTGAAGATTCAAAAGCAAGGCAACTGGACTGTGTAGAGTTTGTTGGGATATAATATATATCAGTATTGCAGATACTGATATTTTTGGTCAAGAGCACAAGAATCCACTTAACTAGAGTTTACCTGTTCCTTTTATCGTGGCAGTCTATCAGAAATGTATGTGACACAAGCAGAATAATATTAAACCCTCAATAAATGATACGTATGACTTATAACAATGAAATTCAGTGATGACCATTATGCTGCATTCCTAAAGTTTGCCAATGTTATGGCGAATACAAATGATTATATGGCCAATAAGTAAGGCCAGAATATTGGTTGTAAATAGTGGCAAAAAATCTCAAATCTGCCAATACCAATAATAGCCATAATATTGTGCATCCCTACCTAAAAGATGAATTAAGAGATAAATTAAAGATGATATTTTTCAGCTGAATGAATCTATAACTAGTTTACAGTCACAATAAAGCTTCATATGGTCCTCAGAGACTCACATTAAAAGAAGTCGATCTGATGTGTTCTTAGTTTTTTTTTTTGTTTAGGATTATTTTTACTAAATCAATGTAGAAGAAGTCTATGTCCCCTGATAACTCAGAAGTGTAATGTTAAAAACTTGTTAAGCAAGAAGGCACACATTAGCTTCTTCTTATTCCTGGAAGTGTTGAAACTTTTTTTAAGGCAGTTTTTTCTTTTTTTCTTTTAACAAGAAAAACCACAAGTCAGTGACTGGCAGGTCGATTTTTCGCTCCTCTTCTTATCACTCCTCTGCAGATTTCATGTGTGTCTGTGGGCTTCAGAGCGTTTGTTTTATCAGAGTTCACACTGGGTCATGTACCGTTAAGACTAAGAAATAGATGTAGGGCGGTATGGAGATATGAGCACTACACAGTAAGGTAAAGAGTCTATGAAGCTTTTTCATTAGATTGTATTTTTATCATTATGTTTTCTTTTCAATTTTCTTATACTGATTTTTGAAAAGAGGGCACTTGTTTGTACCTCCTTCATGAAAATTTGCCAACCTCAATATATGTAAATGTCAATGTTTTTGTACAATTTAGAGAGTGTGTAGGAGTTTTTCTGACATTGTTGTTTGCATTTAAAACAGATACTTATAATAGATAATTACCAGAATTATATTAATGTTTATAGTTGTTGAATAGAGTGGTGCAGGAATGAGTTAAAACATGCAGAAGTGAGTTAGTATTTAGCACTTCCAGTTCCCAAAAGTACAATATATGGAATTTTTGGAATACCCTTTTTGGGATAAATACCTGAAAATAAGATTTAGGTATTTATTGTATAGATTTTAGCATTAAGTTGTAAATAATAAAATGTATGTAATATTTCCCTGCTTTTGTTGACAGCATTGTTGTCTTTTTTAAAAGAATGTTGCTAACAAACTGCTAACGAGGACTACAAAAATGGCTATGGACTAGGGATGCACGATATTGGATTTTTGCCAATGTTATGCCAGTATTTTTTTATTCATTATCGCAGATAATGGTTACCAATATTTCTGGTCAAGAGCACAAGCTCTGTACTTAACAAAAGTGGACTTGTTTCTTTCAGTGTTACAGAATATTTTTGCGAGGAACAGATGTAATACAAGCATCTAACTCGTGTAAAAATGAAACCCTTGATTTTTAAATGCACCCATGCAGTGATGAGAAGGTACATCAATACTGTACATTTGTGTAATTTGCCGATATTCCAGCCGATATATGGCTGATATGTGTGGCCGATATATCAGCTGTAAATATCTGTAAGAATTTCAATAGAGGCTGATACCATATCAAACCGATAATATTGTGCATCCCTACTGTGGGCCCTAATGCAAGCATTTCTGATCATTATTTAATAAGCAATAATTCATACACAATAGCTACAGCCATGAGGAACAGTATGATCAGGTCATTTGATTAAAAGGAAATTCCCAAAAGAAAAGGATAAATGTGACGTCATACGTTGGAATTTTTTAAGCTGCTTTTTGGTCGAAACGCCATGTTGTTGTTCCATAGTAGCTTAATAATAGCTTTTTAGTTTCACTGATTACATTTACGCTTAAAAACTTATGAAAGATTGGTTTGTTTGTTAAGATTATCATGAAGAACAAAACATAAGCTCAATAATACCACAGAGCTTATCAGCAATGATCCAAGAACAAGGTGTGAATCCCCTGGCTCTTAGGTGAGAGAACCAGGCCAACACGATGCTAGCTTCTGCGTCAGCCTACAAAAACACCTCGCCTCTGCACAGTTCTAACCTTACAGTGCAGCTAGATCCTCCAAATTCCATGTCTGTAATCAGGCAGATCCATCTGGCAAAGCTTCAAGCTAAAACGATCACTCATGGTCAGAAAATGAGCTGAGTTTCTAGCGTCTATTTGAGGACAAACGTTTTGTTGTTATAGTCGCAGATATCAGCCAACAAAGTAGCTGCTTGTGTGTCGTCTCATACACTGCCACCTATTGGCCTGTCATGGTAAGCGCATTTTTTCAGGCAAAACCAAGATGGCCGACAGGAAACGGGAAATGCTGAACATCCCTGAAATATCTAGCAATTCCTGCTATAACAGGACATCCCTGCAGTTAAAAAAAATATGCTAGTATTAAGTAATATCTAAGGATTAATATAATTTATACATTTTCATATATTTATTTTCTACTGGGAGAAATTTGTAATTGATCACATGTCCACTAAATTGGACGCCATGCATCACTGGCTATATTTCAACTGCATCGGGTCAGCAACATTAAGAATGCTTTTTATTTCATAGTTTTCACACAATAAAACAATTTCTTGGTTGGTTGAATACATATTTCTTTGGTTCAAAAGTCAAATGCATAGTGTCCAGCTCAGTGAACATGCTTGCAACGCCATGAAAATTAGATTCATAAATAAATTAATTTGTATTGTTTTTTTAATGCCTACACTTGACAGAGGTTCTCATAATTCATGCAAGAAAGGGTTAAACGCTCTGTCCTCCCTAATCACTTTCTGTGGGATGTTGCTGGGACAGACTTGAGGTATATATCTAATGGATGTGTTTAAATCTGGTGTGTCAGGTTGGTGCCACTCTATTGTGAAAATAATTGCTTCCTTTTGTGACAAAAGAATTTTGGTAATAACGTTGCCGGTCATTTACCTCAAGAATATTAGATATAAATGTTGGTTTATGTCTCAAAGCACTGATGTATGTATGTGTTGTGTTGTGTGTTTATACATTTGCATGAAACTAAGGGGTTTCATTTCATCCTCCACTTTGGGTAGTGGTTGCTGGGGGTGCTCTGAATGACCAGATTTTATGTTGCCATAGTGAGGCAGAGCAGAGGGACTCTCAGGTCTCTCTCCCTCCATTTGTGTGTGGACTGTTGTGCTGTAAATCTGTTGTGTATGTGTGTGTGTGTGTAGGAGAGAATATTTGATCTTTAAATTTGAGAGCTGCATGTGTTTCACTCCTCAGTGCCCGATGACCTCAGTCCAGAGGAGAGACAGGAGCTGGAGAGCATCCGGCGCAGAAAACAAGAGCTCCTGCATGACATACAAGTAAATACACATACACACACATGCACACACACACGTATAAAGCCATATCATTGGAAATTTCCTGGAGTTAAACTTCATTGTAGAAACATTTACAGCTAAACAAAATGATTAAGTCTTTATGTTTAGACTAACAGTTCAAGGGTAAATGTAAATATTAAATATTCCCTTTTTTTAATCATCGGTCAGAAGCCTGATTTTAAATTAGTACCTTTTTTTCAAATCTCTAAATGAAAATGGCTTTTGTTAGAGTATCCAAAACTCATTTCTTCTTACACAAGTCTAAAATATGCTTTAATTATGAGGAGTCATCTATAATTTAAGTCTTATATCTTTCATGTAGTTGTGCTTTTTGTATATTATGATTTTTTTCCACATTTGTCTGGTCAGAAATTCAAGATGCAACAACGTCCAATAATGTATGAGGACATCTTGGCAGCAGTGTTAATTATGACAGCACTTTTTAATTTAGTTTTAGTTATATTCTTTTGCCTAAAATATCTTTTACTTTTAGTCATAATTTAGTCAACTACATTTTTTTAATTTTAGTCTAGTTTTAGTTGATGAAATTTCACATTTTAGTCGACGAAATCTACTGCAAATTCAGGCGACTAATATATGAAGTATGAAAGGTAAGGCTTTTTTTATATCTTTCCTTGAATTTCTTAAGTCATGTTTTACACTTGGATTAAATGCAACATCTAATAACCCTTTACTGAATGCTAGTAAAGTTTGAATGTAATGCTAACGCTACCCATTGACTCCCAGTGTTTGAGCAAAGCTAAATAGCAGTGGGCAAGCTCTGCCCGTCTCTTCCTTGTTACTGCACAAACAGTTGAAAGAATGATGTCTACCTGCTTTTCATGGACTCTGGAGTGAGGCAAGACATTAAAACAAAATAATGTTGGCGTATCTCTTTGAAGAGGTACTGATACAGTGTATACTGTAATGGAAAATGGAGCAGGGAGTATCCAAACCATGTTGAGTCAAGCCATGTTGGGCAGATACCACAAATGGAAAGCACCATAATCCACCGATGCCCCTCGTTCAACAGTGTTTGGATACACAAAACAAATATGGTGTAAATACACTGTTAGCTGTCTTCAGTGTCGCCCTGCTTCTTCCAACATCATTACCTTGGTCATGAGTTATAGTCTGGTACCACCTTGTAGCCTGTCATGCTGGTTGGTCAAGTCACGGCACGATTTTATGGCACTGTGATCACCTAATCAGACAGTGACCATCGTAATGGGCAAAATCATGATGTAGTCTGACCTCAGCATTAGTCTGACTTTGAGATATTTGATCTTTTAATACCTCTGTGTGTATGTCGCATGATTTCATTCTTTTTGGAAGTCTATTTCAATCAGACTAACACGATATTTCAACTTTTCTTCCTAAATCAAAACAAACTGTTCTTATGGGAACATGTCTATTGCTTTTAAATACTTAAAATGTGAATCCTGTTCAGTTGCATAGTCAAAGAAAAAAGCAGAAATGATAGAATTGTTCAGTGCACTGCACACTTTTCCCTTCTCTCCTTTGTCTAACCTTCCATTGTTCTGGCAGACCTCTCTGCTCTCTGTGTCCTTCAGTGAATTTTGCAGCTCCATGTCTAGACCATTGTGTCTAGGGGTGTGTGTTGGGAGGGTTAGGGGGTATAGGCATATGACCACTGGAGCGTCACTGTACACATTTACGATGGATGATCCTCTTTGTGTGAGGGGGAGGGTCTCAAGTGTGTGTCTTTGTGTGTTGGTATGTTTATGTTGCCTGTAGGGATGGGTTCATCCCCTGCTCCAGTTTGCCATTTAGCATTAAATAAATTAGCAGGATCATCTGTGTCAGGGCTTTATCTCAGAACATGGATTTTCAAGATAAAAAAATGGATAAAGGAAATGACAAAGATTCAGATGAGACTGAACCTGGGCAGAATCACTCCTGTGTATGGTCTTTGTCCTTCTAGTTATTTGCTTTACAAAAAGATGTCGAAACACTAAAAAAATGTGCTTTATATGTACAAGTATCACAAATATCTTACTTAATTAAAAAGACTGTAATGGAACCATAACATGCCCAAACCTCAGTGTCTTTTATTGCTCACTGATAGAGCTGCCTCAGTCTTTTTCTTTGTGTTGTTGCCATCAGACTCTGACCCTCAGGTTAAGTGCCTCTTATATTTTTCATGATAATGGACTTGATGACATTACATGTGCTCAGAATGTTTGTCATTTCTGATGTGTTGTTTTTACCTTCAGAAAAATGGATTCCCTGCAACTAGAGGACTAATGAGTCTAGACAGAGTTAATTAATATAAATGAAGTGGATCCTACTCTGAGTTGTTTGGTCTGATATATAAAGACATCCGTCTGCAGTTTGTCTTTGAGTCATTTATATTTTACTCGTCTATGAGCAATGAACTCCATAACTTCAGATAAGAAAAAACACATTCGTGAAGCATTCATGATCCAAGTTATTGCATCAGATCTCTGAGAAATAAGCTGTAACTCAAAAATAAAGCAGTGATATATTCCTGAGCTTAGACAAATTATCTAAATTTACATCACTGAAACAGAAAATAACATCAAAATTGGTACTCTAAAGAAAACTATAAAAACAAAGATGAAGCCACTTGTTTACACATTCATCTGACAGCACTTATAACACTTCCTCTCAGATAACTTTTCTCGCCTTAGCATTTACTACATGTTAAACTTATTTCCTTTTCATGAAACAGTAATTTTCCCAAAAAATATATGAAATTTGAGTCTCCCGATGAAGACCTCTGGTTGAAACATTTTAATTCAATTAAGTTTAATGGCATCAGAACAAGTCTGCATGAGCAAATTTTTCTTTTTTCAGTTTAGCTTAACAAAATTACACAGCATATTTAAGTAGATCCTTAATAGATCAGTCATTAGGGATGCTCAATATTATCAGAGCAATATCGGTATTGGCAGATAGTTGCTCATAGGGGGATTATTGGTATCAACGAATATGACAGTTTTTGCAGATATTTACAGCCAGTAGTTCCTCTGTCATATTCCTTATGTATCTGCATATACTGTGTATAAAGATGAAAATGCTCTCAAGCCCAGAACACCTTAAAAACCCTCCAATAAAAAGAAGAAAAAAACTCACTAATACAAATACAGATTCTGTCCATTTCTGAGGATGAATTGATTGTCAAACTAACACTTCAAATTCCTGTTTTAATTTCGTCTATATGATTGTAAGCAGACTTAATGGATATCAGTGTAGTAGTAGGTTTTTTTCGAACATGTAAGAATTAAATCTTATATATTATGTACATTTATACAAATGTAGCAAAATAAAAATACAAAAGTAAGCAAACAAAGATCACCTTCAAAGAAAACAACACCAATTGATTTCATGTACATGCTCGAAATGGAGTGGGAATAAGTTCAAACGTATTAAATCCCACCTCTTCTCCATTAGGTATCACAAAATAATCAACAATCATATTTGTCTTATGAAAATATATATGTATATATCTTTCCCCCAAAATTTTCTATTGTAATAATCAAAACATTTTTGAGAGCATTTTTTAGTTTTTTTTTGTGCCTTTCTTGAAAGGACTGGACAGTTGCTAGACTCAGAAAGTGGGGATGAAGTGTTGGGGAATAACATTAGGAAAAGGGGCTATAGGTGGCTTTGTAGCTCAGTCTGTAAAGGCTTGGATTGGGGACCCAAGGGTGGCCGGTTCAAGTCCTGAAGTTGGTTTGGTAGCTGGGGGGATTCAAGCTGAGTCCCTGGGGGCACTGCTGCTGAAAGGGGTCCTTTGCCTCCATTGCCTAAGGGTGTTTGCACCCTTAAATTGCATGGAAACACCTAAAAACTAGAAAAGCACCCAGAGAGCACAAACCTCCACCAAGCAGCTCAGTTACGGCAGTGGCTTTTCCACAACTCCTGTAAAAAATACAATTCTGGATCACCACTCGCTCCAATTGGACGGCTAAGTCTCTGCTCATGTCTCTGCACATGGAGAGCTCTTTCCTGGCATTGCAAGGGAAGCTGGGAATTAAAGTCACATAGGCTTGAAAAATGTTGACGTCAGTTTGCAAATAAACTCCCATAATGAAGTAAAGGGGGCGAAACCCTCACAGCAGCCGAGGAGAAATGAATGGGATTTCCCATTATAAACAGTTTTTTTGTGACGTTAAGCTAGATCGGATCCAGATGAAATATACCTCGATGATAGTAGCATATTATATGTATTATCCTGTTAATTTTGAGGCGAATCTATCAAGTGATGTCAAAGATATGATTTTCTTTAAACTCTGCCGAATGTAAACCTATGGGATTTTCTTTAAACTTTGGGAATTTTTTGCATCCAAACAAATTACAGGATCACCACTAAAATTTAATCATTTTTAAGTTGGGCCATTCCCAACATTTCCTGAAAATTTCATAATAATCCGTCCAGTACTTTTTGTGTAAGCTTGCTAACAAACAAACAAACAAACAGGGCCAAAAACATAACCTCTTTGGTGGAGGTAATGAAGTAGGGTTAACGTTGCTGGTGGTGTTAACGAATCATCAGGAATGATGAGTGACCATCCTAGCATGTGCTCCCAAACCTGACCTGAATTATTAAAGAATAAAATGTTCATGCATCACACTTGTTTCTGACACAAACAGACTGTCACCATGAAGGGAATGGGTCCATTTTAGTAAACTTGAGGTCCAAAAATTCAATATTGTGCAGCCCTGGTTGTGATGTCAGAACACTGGATTGAAGTAAACTGAACATTTTAATTCAGGGTTTACAAGATACACACTTTGTACCATTTTTGAAACAAAGCACTAATGCTACCAAACAACATTTCTACTCCTTCAAAATCAAGCTGGACATCCACGACTCACAGATTGTGTACAATAATGTCCAAAACACAAACATGTTGTCAGGGCAGCGACACTGCGTAAGTAGATTGATGGAGTTTATTACCGAGGTCAACTGTCTCTCAGCGCTTTCCTCCTCTAAGCTCGCCAGATCTCGCCCTGGGGGGCTGATGGGTAATGAGCCATGAAATATTCTGGTAATGGAGACAGACGATGCTGCTTCGTTTGTACAGGAGAGTTACACGAAAACCCACATGGAAGATTCCAGGCAAATGCAGCTATTTACCGTGTGTACCTGTTTTCAGCACAAACTCAGGCTCAGAGGGAGATGTTTGTGGTAATCACCCTCCTCTCTGTCTCTCTCTTTTCGATTATTATCTCAGTTCAATATTTTTCTACTCGTCTTAGTGTTGATTTCCATCTGTGTCTCTCCTGTTCTTTCCACTCATAACCTCAGAGCTCAACGCAGCAGCGCCGCTAAGCCAGTCAAAGTCTTTGATCCCGCGTACGCTCGTCTCCCCTCCAGCGTGACACTCCATAGAACGCATAGGGAGTCATGGAGGGGGGAGGCCGGCTGGGTAAATCTGGGTCAGCACAGGGGAGAGGGTGGTCAGTGCTGACCCCAGAACAGGTGCTTCAGCTCCCAGAGAGGATTTTCTGCGGAGGGCGGCTGTTCTGCAAAACTCCTGCAGAGAGGAAGAGAGAGATGGGCTGGGGGAGTGAATCACAGTCACACTTTTAGGGTTATTTTCTGGGTCGTCTCGTTTGTAAAGTCGCCGTCTTGATGTGCTGGTCAGAGTTTTCTGGAGCAGATGGGTAAAGCATGGCTCTGACGGTGAGGGAAAAGCTGCAGTGGAGCTTTGTAGGAAGGGTTAGATGTACTGAAGTAGCACATCGACTTTTTGTTTGATTTCTGTTCTCAAAAACAACTAAATACTATCTTTTTCTCCCCTTCCTCTCTCTCTGTTTCATCGCTGTCTGCTCTCAGCGGCTGAAGGATGAGATAGCAGAGGTGACCATAGAGATTGAAAGCCTGGGCCAGACTGAAGAGAGGTAAAGTATCACTTAACAAGCTGTCCTGTCCCTCTGCTGGTGCGGCCCACTCATCTAGTTTTAGTGGAAGTGCACTTTCAACAAAAATGATTGAAAATCTGTGCACTCACTCAAAGTAGAGCTCATCATAACCAACCATCATGAACATTACAGATTTTTTTTTATGTTTGTAGACTGATGGTGTGCTGGTGGCAAAGGGTTAGCTTACAGTCTGTCTCAGCCTTTACGGTATACTAAAGGAAACTCCAGATACGCAAACCTGTTGATGTGTACTGTGTACATGCAAAGGACTGATTACTGAGATTTGTCAGATGATTTTTGTTTGAGTTTGGGTCATCTTAAAAAATATGAAAAGTAGATAAATCAATGAAGGCCTTTTAAAAGTATTAGAAAGTCTAATTTTAATTCTAAAGCAGTGTGATTCAGTTTGGCTCAGTACAGCACACAGTCATTGGTGTTTCCACTGTTGGATAAAGAGAAAAGATACCCAAATTTCTGACCCATGCTTTCCCATTTTGGCACCCTTTTGAGGAGGTGCAGAGCGTAGCAAACCAACCCTAAATGGTGGAGCTAAAAGCGCTGCAGTCTGTTAATTGGTCACAAAAATTCTCAAGCGACAGCAACCAAAACACAAACCTCATCATGTTCAAGTAAGCCGTGGTATTAGAGTGATTTGTTGACTGCTGTTTCTGCAAAGAATTTCCACACAGTCCAATGCTCCATTGTTTCTATTTGTTTACACCGCCGCTCCTCTTATGACTGCTTTACTATATCACACTACCGTGATGTCACACATTTGATTAGATTAGATTAGACAGAACTTTATTAATCCCTTGGGAAGACTCCCTCAGGGGAATTAAGATTCTAGCAGCAGCATCATATAGCAGATAAAAAAGATAGAAAAAGAGATAGATATAAATTTAAAAAATATATATAGTTACTGCTCCTTCCCGTCCTCAGTCTTCATGTTACTCCTCTTCCCCCCCGAGTGAGGAATTGTACAGTCTTATGGTCTGAGGGACAAAAGAGTTTCTCAGGCCCCGTTTATACAACAACATTGTCACCAGAAACAGAAAGGTTTTCTCTTTGCGTTCTCAAAAGCGCTCCACATTCACACGGATTCTCGAAAACGACTGAAATGCTGTAGTGTGCATGCCAGGCCAGAAGTTGGCGATGTAGGTTTGCAGTGAAACAGCGATGTTAGAACACATGTACGCTTTCCAGTGAAGAAAAACTTTTCACAAACAACAATGGTGAGTGGACGCACAGAGACACAGGAGTTTTTGTCTGGACAGCAAATGTGTCTGGATAACAAACCGAGCACAGTTAGCAGCACACATGTTGCTCGGTGGACGGCCGTAGCTGTTGTCGTTGTAGTTCCTGGGATGCGCGCACAGCCTTCATCTGAAAAAGTATGCGTCATTGTTTTCCCTGAAAATGCTGATTCCCGTTTACTTGGGGACGGATACGAAAACGTTTTCAAAACTTTTCACTCTGGACCCTGGTTTCAAGGTTTGCAGATTCAGGCACTGTTCTCGTGTAAACGGAAGCCGCAAACACAGTGAAAACTCTCAGTTTTCAGTCGTTTTCATTGTCGTGTAAACAGCACCCCAGTCTGTTGGTCCTGCACTTGGGAAGGAGCAGTCTTGGGCTGAACAGGCTCCTCTGGTTGCTGATGACGGTGTGCAGAGGGTAACAGGCATCGTCCATAATGTCCAGCAGTTTGTCTAGAGATCTTCTCTCTGCCACCGTCACCAGAGAGTCCGGCTTCATGCCGACCACAGAGCCGTTTGTGTAGCTTGAGTGACCTTCTCTTCCTGGCTAATATCCCCGCCCTCACATGAAGGTGCAGCTGGCAATGGAAATGCAAACAAGGTCAGAGTTTACTGCTCCAGACTGTACAGAACTTTACTGAACCAAACCAGACCACTCGTTCAGAAACAAGGCTGCATGACCGCAGCGGTGCGTGCATGTTTTCAGGAAGCAGGATTCAATAGTTGAATACAACACAGATATTTGAGTTGATCTTTCGGACTCTCCAAGCACACATTTTAACCATGTTTCAGTAACAAAATTAAGGTAACAATGTAATCACAATGCACTGTCAATACTTGTCCTGAGCAAAAGTTTGTCTAACTTGAAACAGTACAGCAATAGTTGTAACAAGAGGGCGTCTCTCAAATTGTTTAGCCAGTGGACCAATCAGAGATGCAGCAAGAGGTCAGCTGATAAAGACGTTCTGAAATAAACTAAACTATCCATCCATCATCTATACTGCTTATCGCTGAGCCCTGAACTGGTCGCAAGCCAATCGCAGGGCCACATAGAGAGACAGACAACCATTCACTCTCACACTTTTACCTAAGTACAATTCAGAGTCATTAGTTAACTTAATGAGCACGTTTTTGATCTGTGGGAGGAAGCCGGAGCGCCAGGACAGAACTTATGCATGCATGAGGAGAACATGCAAACTCCACACAGAAAGGCCCTGACTGACCCGGGGATCAAAATAGCAGCCTTCTTGCTGTGAGGCAGGTGCACTGCCTGCTGCACCACCCTAAACTAACTAATGTAATTAGTTAAAATAAAAGTACAATAAAATGCTTATCTAATCTAATCTTAAAAAAAGAAGTTGAAAAATAATCAAAGTTTTTGAATGGATGGATTCTCTGAAAATCGATTAAAAAATAAAAGTCATAATTTTAAGAATCTCAAGGTGAAGTCATAAAATTCTGTTTCACGCTCAGCTAAAAGCATTCAACATGGATTCTCACTTCTCTGAGAACTTCACCTGAAGCCTTTACTCCTGCTGCAGAGAAGAATCAGTTGTCTTACTCAAAGATATTCAGTTCACTGTCAAAGGAAACCCGAATAAAACTGGATTTTTCAAAGTTCAGAAGCTAAAATCAGAGTGACTTTTTGGCATTTGCTTTAAGAAATTGAAAGAGTGATGAAAATTGATGTGAAGTGAAAGGTTTGATTCTGTTTCATCTCTCTGTAGGAAAAGCATGCAGAGGAACAAACAGATGGCCATGGGCCGAAAGAAATTCAACATGGACCCAAAGAAGGTGAGAGTCAATCAGGCTTTTCTAAAGTGAACAGAACGGTAATGAACTTTAACTGAGCGTAGTTTTCTTTAGTGATATTGGTGTTTTTACCCTTTCTTACTGATGCAGTGTTTGCACCATGAAGCTGTGGAAAACAGAGTAAAAAATAAAGATCCAGTTCCTTTGTCATATTTCTTATGCATCTGCATTTACTGTATATAAAGATGAAAATGTTCTCTAGCCTGGTACACCTTAAAAAACCTCCAATAAAAAGAAGAAAGAAAGTTATTCATATAAGAACAGATTCGGTTTTTTACCTCCGCCATGGAGGTCATGTTTTTGGCCCTGTTTGTTTGTCTGTTTGTTTGTTAGCAAGACTACTGGACAGATTTTGCTGAAATTTTCAGGAGCTGTTGGTAATGGCTCAGCTTAAAAATGATTCGATTTTGGTGGTGATCCAGATAACCGCCATTTACGAACGATTGTTTTTTGCTCAATAACTGTCTAACTAATACTGATATCAACATGATTCTGAGTGCTAGGTGTGTGTTTTCAGGCTCAAGGAATCATAGCATGATGGTAACTTTATCATGGAACTATTGCTTGTAGATGTAACAATATGTGAGCTACCTTGGCGGAGGTTTGCGCCCTCCGAGTGCTTTCCTGTTACCTAAGGGCTTGGGCTCGTGACTGGAAGGTGGCTGGTTCAAATCCAGATTAAAACATAATTTGAGGTTGGTTTGTTAGCCGGGGAGATGCAAGATGGCTTCCTGAGGCACTGCTGCCAGTAATGGTTTCCCTTGCACTGTTGTTGACCCCTATGAATGAAATAACTTAATCTGAACCGGGCTCTGGGCTGGATCTGAACCCAGCCTGCAATGAGAACATCCTCTTTAAATGGGGCTCACAGGTGGCTACTTGGTGGTCTTTTATCAAAATGAGAACTGCTTTCTGGAAATGTTCATCTTTGTTCAAAATTAGATTTGTATGAACTCTCACTAGTTATTGGCAAAAACTAATTTCTGTCCTTGCTGTGATCTGTTTCAGAAATTTGTTCAGAGAGTATTTGTAGTTTTTTGTGATATTCTGACTGAGTTGTGTTTCTTTCTTGTCGTCTTTTTTAGGGGATTCGCTTCTTGATCGACAGCTCCCTTCTGAAAAACACCAGCGACGACATCGCCCAGTTCCTCTATAAGGGGGAGGGGCTTAATAAGACGGCTATTGGAGATTACCTTGGGGAGAGGTGAGTTAAACTGAGCTGTCAAACTGGAAGATTCTTTAGCATTTTACACTCATTAGGGAAGGAAAGTCTCAGGTTTTAGGGCTCATATTTGCAATAACACCAGTAAAATCAAAACCTCTTAACATTTATGATGCATACAGTATGTTCTGCATGGGAAAATGTGTGTCAATCTAAGATAACTTGGGTGACATTTGCTTTGTCTTAGGTACACTAAAGAAATATTTTATCAATGAATTACAATTTTACTTTCTGTGTTTGACACTCTGGGCTCCTGTGGCTCAAAAAAAATGTCTTAGAAAATCTTGAATTTGATCTTTGAAATCAAAAGTCTCACAAAAGTGTTATTTTACAAGTATCAGGTCTTAACTTTCTTGTAACTTTTTGATTGAGACGTCTAATTACTTTATTAAAAATACATTGCCTACTAATTTAGCTTCATATTAATCCTTTGGTATGTTGGTAAGTTCGGTTTAAAATTCTCAGCAATGGATTTACGGCATAGTATCACATAAGCATTCACAAACTGAAGATGTAAAAGTGAGTAGACCTGGGCAAAACATTGATCTTCTCAATTCATTTGCTTTTTAGTTGCAGAGGATTTAAAAAAATAAAATTCAAGATTTTTTTCCTTGACTTGTAAGTTGAGGGAATGATAAAAGAAGGAAATACTGAAAATAACAGTGTTTTTTTTTCACTTAGATAGCACCTGCCATTTTGTGCACAGACACATCTCAAAGCTTGTTTTTGCTTTCATGAGATTAAACTAAGATACGAGAGTTTCACGTTCATGTTTCGTGGAAACAGTGCAGCTTTCAGTCACTGTGGCTTAGCCATACGTCCAAACTTAAAAATGTACATTTTGTAACAAAATTACAGTCTGTAATTTGATTCAAAGAGAGAAATTCAGTTTACTGTTGTAATGGATTTCATAAAATAGAAGCAAATTGTGTTTTGAGTCATTTCCATGTCATTTATAGTTTCTTTTTCTTTGAGAAAGTAAAACATTGATTAAAGTATGAAATAGATTTTTGTGAGGAAAATCTAAGATCTTATTTTTTTAGGCCACCTCCCCAACCCTAGCACAGGGGAAAAAATAACATAATAACATAATTTGTAAAAGTCAGGACATTTTGAATCAAGACTGTACATGTCCACAAAGTATGCAGTCAGACAGTGCAATGATTGAATTCTTTGTTTTGGGCCTTCATAATGTCCTAATCACACTGTGCAGCAACCCTGAATCCCACAGTATCCAAGTCAGTTTGTATTCAACAGCAAAGCAGAAAATATGCCCAACGCCCACTCAGTCTTACATAAATGGCATGCTCTTACCCGTCCTTTAACTTATCCAGTAGGGATTTCCTAAAAACAATGACAGGAATGCAGACTAACAAAGAGCTGGTCTGACTATTTCAGAACACCCTACCATGGCTCAGTCTGATAGTGCACTTATCAGCATTGGAAGGTTGCAGGTTCGAGTCGGCTCCGGCTGTCACGTCAGTGTGTCCTTGGGCAAAACAATTGCTTCCACTGCAGTGTCAGTTTTGTGTAAATGTGTATGAAAGGGCATGGATGTGTTAGCTGATACTGATGGATGACTCACATAGAAACTGAACCATTACTGAGAAAACAGATGTGAATGGGCAGATGTGACCTGCAGTGTAAAAGTGCTTTAAATAGTCAACAACACTAGCAAAGCGCTGGCGCAGCTCTAATGCAGTGAATGATCATCCATCATGTTGGACATCATGCTCAAAACTAGCCTGTTGAATGCAGCTGAATGGTATTCAGCCATCACTTTTTTATAATTAGTTTTAGGCTTTTGTGCCTTTAGTCCTACAGGACAGGATATGATATGATGGGAGAGTGGACAGAGTGTGAGAATGGGGAGAAAGGATGGGGATGGACATCTGCTGAAGGATCCACATGTTTGATTTTAACCCAGACGGCCCACTTTGAGGTCAGCAGCCTCTGGGGAGCACAGACATAATCACTTAGCCCCAATCATTTCACATTTAATCTACCCGTGTTCTTCTCCAACTATGTTTTCAAATGTGCTGAGCTGTTCATGTTTGTATGTGTGCAGCACTGAGGACGAATCAGGCCTCATCAATGATAAATCATAAAATCCATGAGCTTGAGCATGGATCATCTTTTAATGTGTTTTGATTCATCATCTCATCCAAATGTTTTTTTCCACTCACGATGTGCTCCTTCTGTTTCCTCCTCCTCGTGTGTGTGCGTCAATGTGGGTGTGTGTTTGTGTGGGACGTTGTGTGTCGTGCAGGGATGACTTTAACATCGAGGTCCTGCACGCCTTCCTGGACCTGCACGAGTTCACCGATCTGAACCTAGTCCAGGCCCTCCGGCAGTTTCTGTGGAGCTTCAGGCTGCCGGGGGAGGCGCAGAAGATCGACCGCATGATGGAGGCGTTCGCTCAGAGATACTGTCGCTGTAACCCTGGGGTGTTTCAGAGCACGGGTAGGAGACAAATACAGTTTTATACAAGAATGAAGCATCAAAATGGAAAGAACAGAGAATCAAACCTCAAATTTATCTGCTCACCTTTGTTCCCTTCTTCACAGACACGTGTTATGTTTTATCCTTTGCTGTGATCATGTTGAACACCAGTCTACACAACCCTAACGTCAAAGACAAACCGTCCGTTCAGAGATTCACAGCAATGAACCGAGGAATCAATGACGGAGGAGATCTGCCGGAGGAGCTGCTCAGGGTGAGAACTGTTTAGTTTACAAAATTAAAACTTAAAAATCAATGTCTTTTTGGACTTCTGGGTTGTCAGTGAAGAAGGTAGAAACAGCTCTTCCAGTTTTATCACTAAATCCCCCTGAAGAAGTTGGTAATGGGTTGTTTAACAGCAAAAGTGATAAAAAGGAGTAAAAGGCACATTAGCAACAGCTGGTAATTCTAACCCTGAGCATGCAGCTACAGCCAGCAAAGCCCCAGAACGAGCATCGACCCTGAAGATATTATGAGAGCGATAAAAGACCTACAAGAAAAGAAAAGAAAAGAAAGCCTAAAAGGGGATATAGCAGCCATTTGGCTTTGTCAACTCCAAAACTGTAAATCTCAAAACGGCCACTGTGGTACAGGGAGAGTGGATCTTACCCAAGATCAAAAAAAAATTCAATGTCCAAGCCAAAAGATCCAGTTTCCTTGATTTAGTAAGGACTGCAAACAATTTGGTGTCCTTATACTCTCTTGGCCTCCCGTCTTTCTGACTTCCTGGTAAGAAAAAAAGAAAAACATTCACCATCCCCGGTGCACGCCTATCCTGTCTTACCTGCCCCTCTATATCTGTATCATCCAGTGATAGGTTAATGAGAAGAAATCCTTGAAAAATTCCTGAACCCAGATATGTATCACCACCAAAATTGAACGACTTTTTTCTCATGTCATGACTGACATGCCCTGAGAAGTTTATCAAGTTATGTTAATTACTTTTTGAGTTATCTTGTAAACAAACAAACAAATACTGGCAAAAACATAACCTTCAAACATTAACTCCCTGCAAGTAGCTTGACCCCTGAAAGGCTGCCTACTACATTATCTGACTGGCCCGTCATAAATGTTGATTGGCAGAATGATCACCTAATCACCTGCCATGCCTTTGAAAGGTTCTGCCCTCCCCAAACACTTTCTATGGGCTCTTTCCCAGATGGACTACTGAATTTTATTTAACGGTCCATCTGGTGTCAAGTTAGCCTCCACTATGAAACATGCAGCAATTAAAAAAAATCATTTGATGATTTAAACAACTTATGGTGAGTAATGAAATCAAAACAAATACTAAAAAAAAAAATATATGTGAACCATTTCTTGAATTTAGAGTATCATTGCCTGTCCGTTACGTTTTCCTGTTTATCACCACTTATGGGCGGCCTTGTTTCTTTATGTAGGAAAATATTTGACTTTGATGCAAAAACATTTTCCCTGATTCTTCCTTGTTCAAAACCTCTCATTGTCCTTGTCTGACCTCCTCTGCAGAATCTGTACGACAGCATCAAGAATGAACCCTTTAAGATCCCAGAGGACGACGGGAACGACCTCACACACACGTTCTTCAATCCCGACAGAGAGGGATGGCTGCTCAAACTCGGTAGGAGGGTCCTCACAACATGAATCAATCTGCTTCAGATTAGGGGACTGTTTTCTATCAGTCTGACAGCCTGAGCTGGAGCGCCCTCTAGTGGACAGGCTCCGAAACAACAGCAGAAGACAAACTAGATTCAGATGTAGCAGGAATGTGTTTTTATTGTTTTTCTCTTTGGTGACTTTGTTTTTTTTGTTTGTGTTTCATGTGTTTTTGACTCCAGGAGGTATGTACCTTTTAAAGCCCTCAGCTTTAACGCTCTGCTTCGCTTTCCCCCTCCCTGCTGTTTTACTCCCATCGGCTCTTTGCTTTCACCCTCTCATTGCACACTGGATTAAAAAAAGCTTCTGTAACTGTTGTCGTCCTGCGTCGTCCGCTGTTAAGCCCAGATGTGGAAAAAGCTGTTTCACATCTGTCTCTAACTGCTGCCCGCTGGCCTAAATTTAACCTCAGCTTTTGTCACTGGGATCAGTCGGCCTGATAGAGCTCTGCAGTGATGAGACCTAATGTTCTGAAATCAATTAGCAATGAAGCTCTCTGGGCTCTTTTATTTTAGAGTCTACTGGACTGATTAAGTGCCTCCTCAGCCAAATGCTCAAATATAATGAACACGGGCTGAAGAGATTTCTTCAATCAACTTTTATGTCTTCAGTTGGACCTTTGCTACAAGTTGTCAGGGGTATTAAAAGACATCACAGCCAACATGTAAACATTGTGGTGGTCACAGTGAAGTCAGTGTGATGCAGTTTCTTAACCTTCAAAGTTAGCATTTAAACTTGATGGGATACGCCAACTTTTTTTTTCTGTTCATGTCTTGCCTCACTCCTGGGTCCATGACAAGCAGATAGACACCATTCTTTCATCTGTGCGTCCAGTAACAAGTAAGAGACTGCAAAATGCGCCCACTGGTAGTTGGTTAGCTCAAACACTGAGAGTCAGTGGGTAGTGTTAGCCTGCCTTTGCCTACAGTCATCAGATAAACTCTTCATCTCTAAATGTTCCTGTGTGCTTGTTGAGACTCGTTTTTCTATCCCGGTATGTAATTGTTATCTGTTCTACCACTACTCATTCGCGAACTTCACGTCTCTAGCGCAAACCAGTGCAGAAGTACGTCAACAAAACAAAGCCTCTGTTTATGAGTAGAAGAAGATAATACGATAATAGTAGAGGATAATGTTATAAAAAACTCGTCACAACAAGCATACAGTAGCGTTTAAAGTTGCTGAAGAGTTTATCTGATGACTGTAGGCAGAGGCAGGCTAACACTACCCATTGACTCCCAGTGTTTGAGCTAAGCTAACTAGCAGTGGGTGAGCTTTGCCGTCTCTTCCTTGTTACTGGACATACAGTCAAAAGAATGGTGTCTATCTGTTTGTCATGGACTCAGGAGTGAGGCAAGACATAAAAAGAAAAAAAAATTAGTGTATCCCTTGAAGTGATGATAAAAGTAGTGTTCACATGTAGAGACAACTTGAATGGAAAACATGTGGAAGTATTATTAGCTTTCATTTGGCCTCAGAGCTTTTTCTCAGCAATAATCCAGAGGCCTCCCAAAAGGCTTTTTTTTTACTGGAACCAGCACAATATTAATTCAGGCCGCTCCACAGTTAAACTTCACCCCTGCAGCGCTCTGTCTAATCGACTGATCTGTTCCCCACTGAGCTTCAGAGTGTCACTGCAGTCATTTAAAGTCCAGGTTTCAGCTCCAGCCCTCAGACTAAAGCCTCAAATGTCCCCTCAGGTGGACGAGTAAAAACCTGGAAGAGACGCTGGTTCATCCTCACAGATAACTGCCTCTACTACTTTGAATACACCACTGTGAGTACTTTGGTTTGGCCTCACTGGACAGCAAAAGAAAAAATGATTTATAGGTTGAATTAAACCCTGAAATTCCTCGAGTTTTTTTTTTTTTAAATTCTCTCTGATGTTTGAAGGATAAAGAACCTCGAGGGATTATTCCACTGGAGAATCTGAGCATCAGAGAAGTGGATGACTCCAAGAAGCCGGTAAACCATTTCTTCTCTTAATGCAAAATGAAGAATGTACCATGATTGTTAACCTCATCATGCAGTGTTCATTTTTATGAATTCATAGTGTGAGTTATCCAAGAAGAAAATGTTATTTTTCTTCACGTTTGTTTCTAACACAGTTGGACTGTAATCACAGAAGAGTCAAATTGAATAAAGCAGAGACTTTGTGTTCTTGACACAAAATATCAATACCAGTGTCTGCAATAATGAGTTAAGAAATATTGACATATTGGATATCAGCAAAAATCCACTTTTGAGCATCCCTGGTGATAATGAAGATAAACTGATTCCAAAGACTCAAAACTAACAAACACAGACATTTTCAAGAAGTGGAAAACGTATTTAAATGCCCAAAACTTTAAAAAACAATCTTAAAAGGGTCGAAAAACTAAATAAAGTCTTTAATATGTTTCCACTTTCTGTTAAAAGAGAATCAACTGGAGCCTAATAATGAAACTCTAAGCATTAAAGCATAATGTCCTTAAAACATAGGGAAAAAATAAAGGGAGCAATTGGCTGATGTGTTCAGATGAACCGTATTCTTATCCATCATTTAAATAATTACTGTGTCGTTTACTCTGTCTGCTGTCAGATACGTGTTGAGTCTTTAAAGTATTATAATTGTGATTCTTTTCTTAACGTGTCTGCCTTAGAAAACCATTTTTAATTCATAATAACTGTAAAAATAAGTATTTTAAAAAATGTGTTTGAAATCTTCACTTCAAGGCCTTGTGCTTACGCAGGTGTCAATAATGCCTGTTAAATTTTAATTTAATTGAAATGTCAAATGGTGTAACGGGTGACACCATTTGACACCATTAAATCCTACCCAGACTTCATGTGTTTTTGCTTATTTTTTGTTTCTTCCAGAACTGTTTCGAGCTCTACATCTCAGACCACAAAGATCAGGTGATCAAAGCGTGTAAGACGGAGGCGGACGGTCGCGTCGTCGAGGGAAACCACACCTACTACAGGATCTCTGCTCCGACCGTGGAGGAGAAAGACGAGTGGATCAACAGCATCAAGTGAGCCTCATTCACGCTCTTCTGTCTCACTGTGACGACTCTGATCTTACTAACCGTCTTCTTCTACCCACAGAGCGGCCATCAGCAAAGACCCGTTCTACGAGATGCTCGCTGCTCGGAAGAAGAAGGTGTCGTCTCTGAAGGGTCTGTAGAGCTGCTGAGGATTAAATCAGGACCTGAAACTTCTGGACCTGCAGAGAAGCTTTGCCTCTCCTAACATCTTCAGGTTTGACTAAAAGACTCTGCTCATCTTCTTCTGAACCAACTCCTGTAAACCTGAACAGATTCATCTCCTCTGAATGATGTTTGAATGTTTCTGCACCGTGAGACAGAAAGTTAAAGGAGTCTGAGCTGGTGAATAAATCCAACCACAGCCTGAAACACTTTCTTTGCTCTGTTCGCTCGGCCTGTTAAATCATCTAGTTTATTAAAACACTCGATGAAAAAAAATCAACTGGAGGACAAAGACAGCACAACTCATCTCAGCGGGGACCTCATCGTTAAATCTGTTTCGCCATAAAATGTTTCTTTTGTTTTTCAGCCTGTTTTCTTACTTCTGTTTGTTTTTAGTCCAAAAAACTGTCACGGAGAAGTGAAGACGATGCTTAGACAGCAGCTAAATATTTATTTATGCAGATTTCTTGTAATTTATTGTTTAAAGTTTTTGTTTCTTTTGATTAAAAGTTTGCAGAACAACATTTGTCTTTGTTTTGTTTTCAATTTGAGGTCTTTTGACGAGAAAAAAAAAGCAACTAGAAAACACTTAGAGAGCACAGACCTCCGCCAAGCAGCTCAGTACCAGCAGTGGCTTTTCCACAACCCCTGTAAACAAACAAACAAACAAACATAACCTCCTCGGCGGAGAATGACATCTTAAACCTTCAGTAAGCGTGACAGCAGATCTCCCTGCTGCCCTGTTTCTCACTTTACTTCATGGACATTAGTTGGAGATAAAACCTTTCAAGTTAATTCACCAGACAAAAAAGGAGACTTACAATAATTCATTTTTAAAAACTCCCATCATATTTCTTTAATTTACAAGTATAACACAAACACTGTACAGTTAGCTTGTTCCTGCTATAAACTTGCTGTTTCAGAGCCCTAAAGGGTCTTAAAGGCTCCTCAGGGTTTCTTTTCTCCCTCCGTCTCCTTCAGGGACTTTCACCAGTGAATTATTGCTATTGTAAACATGCAACATGTATGTCAGATAGCTGTGAGGTGTTTTATGTTAGTAATATTTAAACATCGGTGTGATCCTGTTCACAGTTAATAATCAGAAAGGCTCACAGACTGCAGGACACCGAAGGATCTGAAGGTTATAAAAAAAGAGGAGTTACCACAAACTGCTCCTCTGTGTCTCCATGTGTGAGAGTCACTTCCTGTGACACACTGACCAAGATCAAGCTCACAAATCTCCCAGCATGCCTCACCGGGACACGTCCGACTGTCACATCCACTGCAGAAGCACGACCATCGCTGAGTCTTCAACCTCAGGACGGAAGAGACCCAAAGCCCCTAAACTCCACCTGAAATCAGAAAAAAGTTCAGAGTGATCTTTCAGCTTCGCCTGAGATGGACTGACAGAGAGGAAAAGTGTGCCGCTATTAATTGTGATAACAGTGTGATAACAATTTACGTAATCTTGCTAACAGGCAAACAGACAGTAGTCCAAGTAGGTTCATTATGCCTGTGTAGATAATATGCTTATAATTCCTTTTTTAACAGACAAGAAGGTTTTTTTTTAGTTCACACTAACATCAGGTGACACTTCTGACGAAGACTCCGTCGAGACATGTAAAGGTATGAACTAAAAAACAAACCTTGTTTGTTAAAAAAGAAAGTATAAGCTAACAAACAGAGGAAAACTGGCAAAAACATAACCTCCTTGGCAGAGGTTCTAATAAAAAAATGGCAAAATAAAATTAAAAAAAAACAACTAGAAAAGCACTCAGAGAGCGCAGACCTGCTGTGGCTTTTCCACAACCCCTGGAAAAGATGCACCGAACTCAGCACATACATGGAGGTTATCCTGTATGAACACGGGCTTTGGGAACATCATTTAATATTTAGATTTTAGGCTACTTAAACAGTGAATCAACAAATACTTAATATACTTAATATTTAGATTTTAGGCTACTAAAACAGTGAATCAACAAAATATATTGATTAAAAAAAGCACCTGGAGAGGTCCTGGAAAATGGTATCTAGAAAAGAGTGGGAACTCTGTTTATTTCACCTCTTCAGTCATTAGTTCTCATCCTGTCCTAATCCTTTATCAATACACCATCATTAATATCCATATTTATTAAAGTTAAATGAAGGCAAACTCAGGGATGCTTCCTCTTGTTACCTCACAGCTTGTTTCCTTTTTTAATGCCAAATAAATTTATAAGTTTTTTTTTTCAAACTTATTTTTATTTGATAAAAGATATACAAATGTACCATGTACAAAAGTTTCATACATTTTATTATTCTGGAAATAAAATAATTATAAATAAAACAATAAAATGGGATAAAATAGAATTGAGTGTCACGTTACATCAGTTCTTTCAGTCATTCTCCTTCAGGAGTTGTCTTGTTAAAATAATCCATAAAAGACTGCCATATAGAGTAAAATAAGTGTTCCTTTCCTCTTAATGAGTATTTTATTTTTTCTAACTCCAAATATTGCATTACATTATTTAATAAAGCTGCATGGGTTGGAGGTAGGGGTGTCCCGATACAACTTTTTCACCTCCGATACGATACCGATATTGCAGCCTTGAGTACTGACCTATACCGATATTGATCCGATACGATATCAGCAGGAATCATGCATACTTTTATTACTTATTTTGTAGTATGGACTGTAAGAAAAGTCTTGATCAAGTGAGATTACTCAAACGAAGAACAGTAGTCAGCAATAGCAGGTATGAGAAAAACTGATCCATTTGTTATTAACCAATGGGTTAAATAAATTTTAACCTTCAACATAAGAATATACTACAATTAAATAAAATAAATAAATTAAATTGCAAAATAACCACTTTGTTTAACTTAAACATAAGCATATACTACAACTGAATTAAATAAATAAAAAATAAATCAGAATGGACTGCTTGTATCGGAGTGCTTATATCGGAGATTTTAGACGCAGGCCGATATAATCCGATATTTGTTTTTTTGCTGATATCGGACCGATATCCGATATTTAATTTAACAAGCTCAATTGTCTTGCTAACAGTGTTATATACTGAATCATGTTGTTTTGATTACTTGAGAGTCGTACGGTAGAAGGTTTCACTCCAAATAATGCTAGCAGTGGATCAAGTGAGATCTCTTTATGTGAAACCTCAGAGTTTGAAAGATCTTATTCCAATAATTAACGATTTGTGTGCAACTCCAGAACATATGTGCTAAAGAAGCTGGACCGTGTCCACACCTGTCACAGGATGGACTCACTGAAGAAAACATCTTGGAGAGTTTCAGTTTGGACAAGTGCAGTCTGCGTAATATTTTAAAGGGCAGAAGTCCATGTCTTATGCACATTAATTTATAACTTTCATGAAAAATTAGTCTCCTTAGTTATTTTCCCACAAACTGAACCTTTAGAGCGTGAACATGTCTCTGAACATGTCGAAGCCCTTAAAAGAGTTCTTCATGTGAGCACTAGAGGGCAGTGGCCTCCTTCACATCAGCCTGTTTGATGCTTCAGGAGGATGCAGTGTGGACATCAGCTGGATTCTGACCTCAGTGACCCCCACACAGTCTGTTCGACACAATAATGAGAAGTATTTGGAGAAGCTCCAGCCGTCATCACCGGTTTCTAACAATAGACCTCCTGCACTGTCCATCAGGACGTGTTTTTTTTAACTCTTCTGCCCGGCAGAGCTATTGTTAGATGGACATGTTTGTTTTTCCTCTTTCAGGAAAAAATGAAAACAAAAGAAAGCGGTAAAGTTCACTTATGACAAAACCAGATGGACTTGAAAACACGAGAGACAAAAGAGCTGCGATACAAGCCTGAAATAAAGACCAGCGACCGCACGGTCTGCTGTTTTTACATTTAAGTTGTTTTCAGACAGTGATGCTATAAAAATTAGATCCAACACTATAAAGGCTGAAGCAAAAGCTGTGTTAAAATCTTTTTTCTTGTTGATTAGGAAGTTGTTCAGCCTGTTGTACTTGACGGGTTTAAGATAAATGTGTCAAACTAGAATTTGATCTAAATAAAGCACAAAAGCTGCAGATGCCCTACATCAATTTTAGATGTTTTCTGTTTCTAATTCCCACACGTCAACGTTTGTCAAAGTTTCTCTGATAAACAAACCAAACATGTGATGATTCTGGCTGCTTACTTCCTCAACTCATCAAATAACAGATATTATACTGGCAGTTTCTTTTCGTTTAAATTCATTTTACTGGATCTTAAGTACGTCTTTCAATAGTTTGTAGATAAAATTTTACAAAGTCATCTGGGAGACTTCACTTTTAAGAACTTCAACATGGAAAAAGCAAAGTATTCTACAATATAAGCTCTGATTTATTTGTTTATGAGAAGTGTTTTTTTGTTGATCAAGCTTAACTAGACCAGAGTTTGGATGCGCCTGCAGGGCTTTCCAGCATTCTCTTAAATGAAACCAAACTGGACAAATTAATGAACAATAGGTCCTATTGTTTGTTAGAGGTGCAGAATGAGACTAAGGGTCTGTCCCAGTTGTACCCCTTAGCCCTTGTCTTACCCCTTATCCCTTGGTTTTGCACGTTCACGTCTAGTGAACTGGTGTCCCAGTTCTCCGTAGGGCCAAGGGGAAGGGCTAAGACCAAGAGGTACACAGCTCTTGAAACGAAGACAGACCGGGACCTCACTTGAAAGGAAGGGGTATTGAGAATTTCCCGTAATGCACCGCGCCCGCTGACAAGACGGCAGAGCGGAGACCATCTGCCTACAACACAGCCAGGGAGCGGCTCTGGGTGATGATGTAGCGGGAATCGAGTGGCATCTCGTTTCTCAGGAGCGTGTTTTCACCCCTTCCCCTTGGTCCTCAAAACAGAGGGCTAAGAGGAAGGGGTAGACGAAGGGGAAGGGCTAAAGGGTAGAGTTGGGATTCACCCTAAGCCTCCTCGGTTGCCCCACAGCACGGTTCTGCTTCCTTATCCGAATCGAGAGTCTCTTGAGACAAGTTAAACAAGGCAGTTTGTTTGTCTCCAGTTTTGCTATGCTTTGCTTCAAGCCAATATGTCAAAGTGATGTGGGTCAGAAAAATGTATTAAGTCGATCTAAACACTGCAAAAAAAAAAGTCTGGAAACATTGTTTTGGTTGATTCTTTCTGCCCCTTAATAACACCAGTTGTTGTATTCGTTATGGCTGGAAAGCCTGATTGGTCACCTCGATAAGGTTCGACTTGTAAGGATCGTGCATTCGTGGAATGATAGTAACCGCTGAAACCTGGGGAAATATATACAAACAAATTTAGACCCAATAATCAAACTACAGAAACGAGTGATTAGAATAATCAATAAAGTTGGACACCTGGAACCCACGAATCAGTTTTTCATTGGATCTTCTGTGTTCAAATTTTAAGACAATGTTAATCTAAAACACTGGGGATAATTTTTTGAGCAGTAAAAAATACTCTTCCTGCTTGTATTCAAGCATTTTTAAACTTAGAGAAGAAAAATATCATTTACAAAGTGTGCTTATGTTTGAAACAAGAAAAGTTAGAATAAATATTAAATACAGATGTGTTTCGGTTTTGGGGATAATATTTAAGAAAGAGCTCAATGATGAATTAAAGTTATGTATAAACTCTTTTAAAGTTCAGAAAATCTTAACGCATAAATTAAGTAATGCTTATAAGGTATAATGATATTAAGAAGGATGTCTTATATGTTTCTTTCCTTAGATGTCAAATTTATCTTGGATTGATTGTAGAGGAGAGGCAAAAATAAGGCACAAGCTTCAGCCTACACCCTTTTCAGTTATTGACAAGTTTGTGTTAAATGTTTGTTTTTAACATTTATGTAACTGAAATAAAAATATTCATTCATATCTGCTATTTTTGACATGGTAATGATAATATTGTGCATCCCTATAATTGGCTCATTAGGTTGGTTTAAAAGTGAGATGGTTTTGATTAAAAGAAAGGACAAAAAAAGAGTTTTTAGTAACTCAAACTGAACAAACATGTTTTGGGTTCTTCTGGAGTTAAACTTCAAGTGCAAAACAACTAAAACTTATTTATATTTTCTTCACCAGCATGAAGACAGCTCTAAATGTAAACCAGCTGACAAATATACACTGCTGCAGAGATCACTACGGAAATCCTAAGTGAATTCTTCCGACTGATCTGCAGGAGTTAGAAAGCAGAAGAACGAGTTGGTGAAGCTCATGACAACAATGAAAAGGCTTTTCTGCAGTTTGCTTGTTAAACTTTCAGCCCGAGGTCACAGCAGAGTGGAACAGGTCGACCTCTCTCTGTTGTGTAATCAGACGAGTAACAAGGACCTTTTCAAACTTCAGCACAAAGTCTGGATGTGCTTCAGCTCACGTCTTTGTCTCTCAGGTATTTCTATGTCTTCAGCTTGAGCTAAAATAAGAAGTGTTTCCTCTTGGCAGCAGATCAGACAAACTTTATTTCTCCATGACTCGATCCAGGTAGCGATAAGACGCCACCCATTTACCGTCATCTTCCCGCCTGTGACACTTCCTCTTCTCAGAAACGACCAAAAAAAAAAGTGCTGAGTGTTTTCTGCCCTGATCTGTTCAAACACTCAAACATTTCTTCAAACTCGACCTGAAATCCTCACGCAGGGGTTTCAGGTCTGATCTCTGTCAGGTCCAAACAGGCAAACACACACAGACCACAGAAATCATCAACCTAACCCCGCGCTGACTCACTGATCCTCTCTGTGAATCAGTCGACTCTGCGTCCCCGCTCGCTCTCTGCTGAGTCGAGCTGCTGGGAAGGCGAGGACAGGACCCGTGATTTTAGGCCGCACCACAATGACTGCAGGCATTTCTAAGAAACCACAGCCTGTTTTACTACACGGCCCTGTGTGTCCGTGTGTGCGTCTCTGTACCTTGAGTTCAGGGTTCTGTTTTGTCGACTCGGCATAAATTACACACCAACAATAGAACTAAATAAAAACAAACAACTGAGCGCAGTGAAAGTCAACACTTCTGCTACTCGGAGGATTTCACTGATTATGAAATAGACTGAAATCAAGTGTAATGCTTCTTTGGAAGCAGCTAAAGCAAATAGGAGCTTCAGAATTTATATACTTTTTAATTTTGACCTTTCTGTGATCAGAATCTGCTGTTTGGACTAATTATCAGGTGAAGTGATGTAGAAAATCAGAACAGGAGGGTAGAAATCTTACTTTTTCTACATACAATCAAACTGTTAATATATACTCACAGGCCACTTTATTAGGTACACCTTGTCTGTACAGGGTTGGACCCCTTCTGTCTTCAGTGCTGCCTTAGTTACCTTCACCAAGGAGGTGTATGTTTGTGCCGGCACATGTATGTTCGTTAGTTTGTTAGCAAGATTAAGCAATAACTACTGGATGGATTTAACTGAAATTTACAGGAGATGTTGGTAATGACCCAACTTAGAAATGATTAGATTTTGATGGTAATACATATATTGGTCTGGATGCAAAAAAAACCAACCCAAATTTCAAAAAATCCCGTAAGTTAACTTTTAAAAAAAAAAAAAAAGTCATATATCTGCTATTTTTTAACAGATTTGCTTCCAATTTCACAGGATAATATGGGGCCCATGCCTCTATCATCAAGGCAAATTTCATCTGGATCTGATCCAGATTGATGGCACAAAGAGACTTTATAATGGGAAATCCCATTAACAACATTAAATAATTCATATATAATCAAAATATTAAGTGATGTTCCCAAAACTTGCTGTGTTCATACACCTCCATGTATGTGCTGAGTTTGGTCTGGATCCTGGCACTATTCTTGATCTGGTGATCCAGAATTTGTTTTTCACAGGGGTTGTGGAAAAGCCACTGCTGAAACTGAGCTGCGTGGTGGAGGTCTGCGCTCTCTGAGTGCTTATCTAGTTCTTCATGGTTCAGATCAACAAGGTGGTGGAAACATTCCTTAGAGATTTTGGTCATTGTTGACATGATAGCATCACAGTTGCTGCAGATTTGTTGGCTGTCACCTTATAACTGATAATCGAAAATCTGTTCGAGCAATGGGGTAAAAGTCTGTCCTAGAACTCTTAATAAGTATTCTTATAGAAAATAAGAACATAAAGCTCTGCCGCATGTTAGGGTGTCTGGTGCAGTGAACCCAACAGAGGGTGCTCCTAGTCTACTGCTTTCTGACTTAAAAAAACAGGAAGTACACCTGGACTGGGCTGTGAATTGATAATGTGCAAAGTAGCTGGCCTGCTCCTCATCCACAACAAACCTGCAGGCCCATTCGTCACCCTTCCATCTAATGCAGTCCAGCAGTGTCTCATCAAGTGCTCAACCCCATGCAACAGCGTCATCCTTGGCAGGCTCCCCATCAAGATTCATCTGCAGGGACATGCAGCCCAACAGTGTGGCCTCAGGAGAGGTCAATGATAAAATGATCTGATGGAAATACCTCATGACTGCGCTGCAGGCAGACGAGAGGCAGTTATTAGCCTTTATGCTTGAAAACTCATCAAGTTGGGAAAAGTAAAAGCCCCACTGCAGAGTCATGTCAGCATGCATGATGTCAGCATCCTGTTCCACTTTACCCCAAAGGTGCTCTATTGGATTGAGATCTAGTGACTGTGGAGGCCACTGCAGTACAATGAGCTCATTGTCATATTTAAGAAACCAGTTTGAGATCATTTGAGCTTTGTGACATGGAGTGTTATCCTGCTAGAAGTAGCCATCAGAAGATTGGTACACCGTGGTCATAAAGGGATGGACATGATCTTCAACAGTACTCATGTAGGCTGTGGCATTGTGACAATGCTCTTGGTAAAGTGTGGCACACATTACACCGCCAGCACACCACCAGCCTGAACTGTTGATACAAGGATGGATGGATCCACGTTTACGCCAGATTCTGGCCCTACAATCTGAAAGTCACAGCTGAATTCCAGTCTCATCAGACCAGCAAAGATTTAGGCGATCATAGATAAAAGTAGACAAGCTGTCAGGGCAGAAATGGCCCACCGTGCAGCTTCTTATTGCGCCATTCACAGGCAGTTCTCGATTACTGTTTTCACGGTGCTGACGCTCACTCGCGTCATGTTCAGTTAAGACACGCCGTTACATGAAATGGACTAAAGTTCAACAGCTTGCAAACAACAGGCCAAAGAAATTTCCACAAAACTCAACATCATTGCTACATCTCGACAACTGACAAAGTTCTCTTAATTCTCATGTCTTGGGCAACTTTGCAATCTTCTTAACAAATGCACATTGTCATTGAGGGAAAGGCATCAGCAATGTTTGTCTTCTGACAGTGTAGTAATACCCACAGACCTTTGTTATACAGCAAAGTAAGGCTGCTCTAACCATCAGGTGTATAACTTCTAGTATGTTTTAGTTGTGGGTAATTTGGTAAATTATCTTCTATGACCCTAACCAACCTGGGTAGCATTTTCAGACATTAACTGTACAATCAAGAAACAGTCATCACTGCTTCTTTGTTTTTTTTCCTTAAATAAAGGCATCGTTTATATTTTCTGTCTGTTTTCTAACAATATGTGCCTTGGCCACTTTTACTAGAGAGTAATTAATACAACTAATCAACAAATAATGAATGAGTTCTAAATTAAATCTGAAGACAAAATGTTGAAGAACATTGTAATAGAAAAAGTCGTCATATATGACTTTTATTAGGCATTTGTGGTTAAAATTAAATATGTAGAACAGAATGATAACACCCTTTCTGCTTATTGTTCCATGTGGTTGTTAAAAACAAAAAATTTAAAATAAAGTATATGTAAAAAAATGTTAAAGGTGAATAAAAAACATCAATACAATAGATAACATCCAGTTATGTAAAAGGGATTTTTGGAGCCTTATGTTTCAGCAAGCATGACAGCCAACAAGTCTTTTTTATCGTTTTCATTACCTAAGATTATTATTTATTAGTACAGAGGAAAATTGAAGAAAACAGATATTTTGAAGTAGACGTGATGACGGTAGTTTTACCTAAGGCAGATGTAACAAGAACTCAACCTCAAACAACTGAACTAACGACTTTCTTTTAATTAAAATGAGTGATTGGAGCAGCTTTTCTTTCTCTCTCTGTTTGTTATCACTTATTTCTAGTCTATTTATTCTTTTATTGTATTACTGTACCCCCAGAATTTCCGCGTTAAATATCAGTCAAGTACATGAGTCTTTCCACATCCTGTCTGATCATCCAATATCTTAAGTACTTCTGTTTTTTCATTCACTTGGAAAAAATGTTGTAAGTGAATTTTTCTTCAATAAAGCAAAAGAACTTCAAACAAATGTCACGAGTTGTGTGTCTTTGTGTTTTATCACCTGGCGGCCTCTCAGAAGAAGTTCTTGATAAGTGGAGTGACCAGTTTGACCCATAGTTTGACGTGGCGGTCCGGCCGCTCAAACGTTGAGTTGGACACCTCTGAGGAGCGTTGGTACAACATCTCCTGCTCCTGAAAGTTTAAACACAGGTGTGAGTCTCAGAGTCATTTATCATCTTCAGAACGATTTCAGTCTGTGGTTACAGTAAACACCAAGAGCCGACCTCCTGCAGCTGACTCTGCAGCTCCTCATTCTCCGTTACTATGGCGATTTGGGCCTCCAGGTCACGATGAACCGAGCGGTAACCAAAATTGGGAGAGCCAATTAGAGTGAGGCAAGGCCGGTCCTGGCCCTGGAGGTAATACCACAGACCTGCAGGAGAGGAAAAACCGGAGTGAGCCGGTGAGGAGGTGAACGTTCCAGCAGGGAAATCTGTCGCCTCAGACCACAACTAAGAGGAAGCACATGTAGAAATCCCCGACGCCGATCCAAAAAAGCCCCAAGTATGAGAGAGAGTGAGTGTGCATCTTCGTCCTGAGGCTACAACACGATGACTGTACGGAGCCGTCGTCTCTCACACTGAATTCCTCTGAGACCACAACAAGAGCAGAGAGCAGAGCGGCCATGGTGATGAGTTTGAACATTTTAATGAGTCAAAAGAGCACGTCTGGACACTGAGCCGGGGATCAGACTGTCATCTCTTAAAACGGGTGTTAGTCACTTAAAGAAAGTCTAATAATCAGAGTTCAAGGCAATCTAAAAGCTAAATGAGTAATACTACATCAAACACCCTGGCTTCAATCTTAGGATAGCACCAAACTTGACAGTTTCCCTAAAAACATCATGGATAAACCTTTCCACTGGGTCCCATGCGTCAGCTTTTCTAATTATTGTGAACATTTGCAGAATGAGACATAATATTACAAAGTCATCAATCAGTAAGGATGATTTTTTTGTTCCTTACACTCCTTCGAAAAGAATAATAAAGCGCTTCACCCTCACGGGGCTTTTTAGGTGAGTCAGGCTTGTGTTCGAGGCAATCGCATCTGGATGTGTTCGTTGCCAGTAAAATCATTGCTTACCTTTGTAACAGCGCGCCTACCTGACGCTCTTCTCTGACTAAAGTTTGAGACACAAGCACATGCTTCTGAATTTCAAAACGTTTTGTTGTGTTTTAAAGGACAGTTGCTAACAAACTGCTAACAAAGACTACAAAAATGGTCCAGCACCGAATACAAGCATGAGGACAGACTCGATTACAAAGAAATTCTCAAACAAGAAGTCACAACTTGACATTATACGCTGGAAATATTGTAACTGCTTCAAAGTCGAACCTTTTTGCAGTTCTAGAGAAGCTTGATGATACCTTATTTCTCATGCCAACTACATTTAAGCTTAAAAAATTGAGAAAAAAGGTTAATTCGTTGAGATTATCACAAACAGAGCATGTATGTTTCATAATCTTTCTTTCCCTACAGACCTTATTATCAGAAATGATTGAGAACAGTGAAAAGTTTACAGGCTTTTCGTCAAGAGAACCAGCCATTGCTCACTTTTCTGTTGGCCTATAAAAATACTTCATCCCTGCATCACTCTGTCAGTAGCCACTGGTGCTGTAAACAGGGGGAGGAGGAGAAGTCAGTGGCTTAGTCTGGTAGTACGCTCTATGTTCAGATGGAAGATGGTGGGTTTGAGCTCAGCTCTTACTGTCACATGTCAATGCGTCCTTGGGCAAAACACTAAGCCTCAAACTGCTCCCACTGTTGCATCGGTGGTGTGTCAGTGAGTATGAAGTTTGTGAATATGTCAGCTAATACTGAGAAGCTGGTGCTGTATAAGCTCAAGTCCTTTTACCAGGTCCTGATGCCACAGTACTCTAACAGAAATACTCTAAGAAATATTATGCTCATGTGCATATATCATGCTGCTTTAAAGAACAGTTAACATACTTCTAAATATAAACTCAGCTCTCTTTCTAATGTCATATTCCTCTTGAATGTCTTCAGCATTTGGAGTATTGGTCTGAATATTTTGGTCCTTGTTAAAACTGAATATATGTTGTACTGTTGAGAAGCTAAATAATGACTATAATCATTTTTGCAGTAAAGTTCAGATTCATACACACTGTTTCTCTGTCTGATCAAACCTTTAGCATGGAAGGTCCACTGTGATCTGTGGTACTCGTGCAGGTGTATCCTCTCCTGCTGGCCCAGCCGGCACACCTTGTTATAAAACTGTCTGGCGATGTGAATGTAAGCTGCAGGGATCGCTCCAGCGACTCCTTTGGCTCCGAAGAAGCCATTGACCTCTGGAGAGGCGGTGAGGATGCGGTAGCTGGCTCCAGCCCCGAGCACCAGCTGCATGTACGCCCGGGTCAGGTTAAAGTAACCCGACGTCAGGAAGACGGTGGAGTCCGGTCCCGCGTCTGTCAGCAGGCGCTGCAGGATCAGGAATAAGAGAAAATACTAGACTCACTTTTTACCACTTGTGTGATGAACAGTTACCGAGCAAACAACAGGCTTTTATTTGACAGGAGAGAGAGAGAGACAGTGGATAGATTTGTGAAAGTAGGGAAAGACACTCTGTAAACTGTCCACAGGCTGGATTCAAACCCGGACCTAGATGCATGTAAACCAGCTCCCCACAACAGAACTGGATGCATGTATTTTAAACAATATCTTTATTGTAAAAAGCTTGACTCTACTTGGACTTATTACATCTGCACAGGAGGCTGTGTTTATGCCGGCGTCGGTGTTTCTTTGAAGAGGCGATAGGATTTCAGTGGTGATTCAAATATGAATGTTGATCCATTTACTGTTTTATGGATTTCTTAACAAATAGGGCATTTTCTGCATTTGTGCAGACAATTCAATAAGTTTTTATATCAGAATTTCATAAAAAGTTCAAAAAATGTTGGTCAGGACACAAAGAAGAAGCGAAATAGTTTTGGTGGTGATTGATCTGAATCTGGATGTGGATCCAGATCCTGGACCACATTTCTTTATTAAATGAAAAACTATCTCACAAACTTCTCTCCAGGAATGATATTTTTGATCCACTTCTGACATGTTTTGGCGAAAGATTGTTAAACAAAGTGGCTCACATTTTGTCCTTAACATGGCATTAGCTCCAGTCAAATACATTACCTGATTGGCTCGTAATAAATGAGACTGACAGAACAATCCTCCAATCACCTGTCAGATATGATAACACTTTGTATGGGTTCTTTTCCAGATGGACTTGTGAAATATATTGACCTGTCCATCTGGTGTGTCAGGTTAGTATTTTTTCTTTATTTGTATAATTAGGATGGTGGTAAATTTTATTTCAGGACTTTCTTGACCATAAAGTGAGCTGAACAACTTGTGTCCTGTGAGGAGCCTGATAATAATTCAGACTAAAATCATTTAATGTATTCAGTGACCAAAAATTGCACTAAAACTACAACTATAACTATCTGTTATGGTAATTTTTCTAATTTTAGGAAGCTTTGTCATGGGGTAGGTGTCAGACTGGGTGAATAACACTGAGCTACCGTGTAAAGCTTTTTCTTAAATACTGTACATATGACTGTTAAAGGACAGAATGATGTTAAAAAGTAGGGCATGGACTTAAAACAATAATTCAGTGTTTAGTTTGAGGTAGAGAGGCTGACCTGTGTGACCTGCTCGTCCACCTGGATGCCCAGAGGTTTCATCTGGACCAGAGGAAACACCCAGGTGTCCTCAGCGTCCTCGCCCACCCCCTCGTCCTCAGAGTCCTCTGAGCTGTTCAGGAGCTGCTGCCTCACCTGGGCTGTGTTCATCACCTCCATGATACGCTTCTGCGCCACGACCGAGAAGTCCTGCCTGTTGCCTGGACAGACAAAATATGTGAGGGTACAAAGGGATAAATGAGGAGTCAAGCTGATCCCTGGGTCAGAGTGATCTGAGGTCAGAGCCTGCTTGAGAAAATTTACGGCCTCTTAGGAACGAGAGCAGAGAGGAGGAGGAGGATGAGGGGCATTTGTAACTCTGGACATGTTTATTTCTGGTGTTAATCTACAAATAAGGGCTTTTGAGAAAGATATTTGACGAAGTTTTGAGTGATCTTGTGGTCTTGACGTCATGGGAGCAGAAAGTAAAATCTCTCACCTAAATTCTTGACACATTAAAAAAGTTTCCTTCCTGTATCACCACGTCACCTTTTCTTTGACATTTTTCTGGCAACCTTACAGATAAAGAACATCCTCATTCCAGCATTTAATGAACAAGTAAACTATATGCAAATAAAGATCTTCATGTCACTGGGACACGCTTTCAACCGAGAAGTAATGTCTGAGTCAGTGTGACTTCATTTTCTTTGTTTCGTCCTCGCAAAAATACCAGGAAGCGGAAGAAGTTACTTAAGATTTTAGATTGTGTTATATCTAGGTAATCTGTGTGGGTTAATGCCCTGACATGGTTGTTCACAATTGCTCCTCCCCACATGAAATATGCCCTGCTGGACAGGGAAGAAGTGGTGGAGGGAGGTCTCTAGTAAGCAGAACACAATGCCAAAAATACACGGCTGAAGTCAGTGTTCATAATACTAAAGTGGTTGAAGGAGCAGAGCTTTATGCTATGATCACAATTTATTTCCTAGCCTTACAGATACATTTTAAAGAGTGTATCAATGCATATCAGCATTGAGGTGAATATGAAGCACGTCACTTTGTGCACGACAATTACACATGAGAAAGAAAGCTGCAGTGTTAGTTCTGCACCAACAGCAGGATGAGGCGGCTCTTTGTACAAGTCAGTGGTCGTTTTTGAGCAAAGTGATCCACAGAACTTTGATGATGCGCAGTGGAAACATCACTTCCAATGTCCAGACACATATCTGAGTTTGTGTTACTGTCCTTACAGTCAAATAAACTACTCCTGCAGCCACAGTTGGTTTTATCCATCCAGTCAAGTCTCCCATGTCATCACCCTTCCCCATTCGCCCTCAGTGAGTTAGTCTGATTATAACCTCCACCAAGGAGGTTATGCTTTTGCAGGCATATGTTTGTTCGTTTGTTTGTTTGCTAGAAAGATTACACAAAAACTACAGGACAGATTTAGTTGAAATTTTTACGAGATGTTGGTCAGTTTTGATCTGGTGACTAATTATTTTCATCATAGTTTTCGTCAACAACCTTTTTTCCCCTGACGAAAACTAGACAGTAACTAATAAAAACAAGTGCACATGGACAAAAACTAAAACTAAAACTAAATTAACTGACATTTTCATCAACAAATAAAAACTAGACGAAAATGTTTGACAGAGACTTAATCCAATCAGACCTAATTTGGTCATGTAGAAAGTAGAGACAAGTTAGGAATATGACCAATCACAGCTACTTCGGTTGTGTGGAAAGGTTGGATGAGTTAAGAGAGGCATCCAATCACAACTGCCTTAGCTTGGTGGTGGGATAAGTTGGGGAGTGATCCAGTCAGAGCTACTCTCTTTATGAACTAATATATTCATGAAGAGCAGGTTCACCGTTTGTTGTCAATTCTAGTATTGTAACTGAGATGCTGTCAGGTAGCCTAAATAAAGGTGACTGCATTTCACACAAAAGTTAAGTTTGTTTCTGTTGATTTATACATTCAAACTTTACAATCTGTAAAGGGTTATCAGATGTTTTATTTTATCCAAGTGTAAAACATGACTTCAGAAATTCAAGGAAACATAAAAAATGCCTTACACTTTACACTTCATATTTTAGTCGACTATATTTACAGTAGATTTCGTCGACTAAAATGTGAAATTTCATCAACTGAAACTAGACTAAAATTAGCGAACAATCGTTTTTGCTCAATAACTGTCTAACTAATAATGATATCAACATGATTCTGAGTGCTAGGTGTGGGTTTTCAGGGTCAAAGAATCATATTATGATGATAACTTTATCATGGAACTATTGCTTATAGATGTAACAGCGATATGTGAGCTACCTTGGTGGAGGTTTGTGCTCTCTGAATGCTTTCTAGTACTGTTTTGTTGCTGTTTTAGCTGTATAGCTTAGGTAGTTTTAAATGTGTTATGTAAAAAAGTTGACTGTAACCTTTTTTACTCTAATTTTACATGTGAAGTAGTTTAATATTTTCTTGTAACTTGTATAACAAAAATTTGTTTTATGTTATTCAAGGTCATAATTTGGTGAGCAATATTCCACTGCGTTCTTGTTTAGATTTTTTTTTTAACCACGATGAGGTGGAAAATAATAATGGTTAATAGATGACTGGTCCAAGCCAATGTACAAGGAGTTGTAATAGTGTAATCTAGAAGTAATAAAGGCATGAATAGTCTTTTCAAGATCGACCTTCGAAAAGTAGCACTTGGTATTTGCTTGAAGACGAAGTTAGAAAAAGCTTGTTTTAGTCTAGTAAGTACACTACATACCAACACAGAGCTTCTCTCAAACACAGAATCTGGAGTATTTACAACAGGTGATCACATCTACAAGCAATAATCCCAATCTACCTGCCACATATTATGGGTGAAAATTAGCATATTGTCCTTTTTTGGTCTATATTTGAATATGTGTGTGTCCATATGATCTTCCAGCAACACTCTGACATCACTGCTCTATTCCTGGTGTTTGTTAGCTTGGTGGTCCAATCCTGTAGACATGATGTCATTCACTCCTCGAACGAACATCCTGGCAGCCTGTGCTCCAGTTACGGACACACAGCACCAGTGTGAGAGAGTGTGTGTTCGTGCGTGTGTGTAGCACAAATCCTGACATTCTCACATCCGCCTGTATGGCTAGCCAACCGCAAGAGCTCTCTATCTTTCTCACTGTATTCTCTTACACACACAAATACGCAGGCACACTCTGACCGTCATCATCGGCTCTTTCTAAGCTTTCAGGCTCCATTAGTGAAACCCATCGGCTCCTCTCGCTGAAAAACTCCGGCAGAAAGTGTCAAACTGTGTCAAAACATGTTGAAGGATAAATATGCGACTGCATTCACAGAAACACACACCCTGGGGTTGAGTTTCTACCTTTGTACGGGTGCACCATCCCCTCCAGCATGGTGACGGAGTCGTCAGGTTGAAGCTGCAGAGAAACATCTCCCACGGCCTCCACCAGGTCGGAGAAGAAGTCCGCGACCTCCCTGCAGTTCTCCAGCAGCACGTACCGGTCCTGTCTGTTTGTGAAGTACGAGTCGCTCAAGTTCGCCCTGAAACGTTTCAAAGAGATTTTGGTCTTTTTAAGATTATTTTTGGGGCATTTTTGTGCCTTTACTGGTAGGAGAGAGAGACAGTGGATAGTAGGGCTGAAAGATTTATCGTTTTCGGATCGAAATCGCAATTTCAGACAACACAATCATGTGACCACCAAAGCTGCAATTTTTTGCAGCACTCCTTACTGACCCAGGATCTGTTGTTTCAACTATTTTACAAATTTGCAGGCAATTTGAATTTAAGGAAGTGCTGGTAGGCAGGTCAACAACACAAAGCCTCTGTTTAGGAGTAATAGGAGTATCCCTTAAATAATAATAACAGATTATTTATCATTAATATTAGAGGATGAATAATGTGTTATGTACTTTTGATCATTGATTTCCTTACTGTTGTCTATACTGTAAACATGATGAATATTGCACTGAAGCTTGATTTGAAGAAAATCGTGAATCGAATTGAAATCGCAATATCTGCCAGAAAAATCGCTATTTGATCTTTTCCTAAAATCATTCAGCCTTAGTGGATAGGCCTGTGAAAAGGGGTGAGAGAGAGTAGGGGAGGACACTATGTAAACTGGCAACAGGCTGGATTCGAGCCAGATTCGAGGGTCAGCAGAAGCATGTACATCGGTCATGCCTAGCTGATTACCACTCCGCCAAACCAGCACCCAAAGAGGAGATTTTTAGAGAGACAGTAAAGGAGTATTTCAGCATGGAAAGACTTCAGATGGAGTTTTTAAGAAAGCTGGTTATATTTGGGTTTTCTTCACTATGACTTAGGCCTAGGCCAGGAGTGTCCAAACTATGACCCAGGTGCCAAAAGCGGCCCATGGCTCATTTTCAAGCAGGTCACCTTTTGGAGCACATGCCGGCACTTTGCCATTCATCATTCCTGATGACTCATGTGCACATCAAGCAACATGAACACTTCTTCATTCGTAGGTGTTTACATGCAATGAAGATTAAGGGCGTAAAGGTGTTGGTGCCCCGAGGCTCAAGAAGCAAGGGATGCCAACACCTTTCAGGTGTGCAACGAACTGCGGCTGGCCCCAGGAAGACAGCTGGCTCCTAACCTGACACACCAGATGGGCCATCAATCAGATAATGTAGTAGGCCAGAGCTACTGCTGCGGTGTAAAGGACAGAATGTGAGACACTTTGCCAAAACGTGTTGGAGGTGGACTGAAAATGTTGTTTCTACAGAGACATTTGTAGTGTTATTTTTTTTCATTAAAGAAATGAGGTCCAGATCTAATAAAACCGCTGCTGAATCTGTTGGCATCTATGCTAATCTCTACAATCAGTCACTTCCTTCTTGCGTCTCACTCGTGGTTCCCATCTCTTCCTGCTTTACAGGGCTCTGATTGGTCGCTGCTCACTGCTTGGTAAGATGAATCTGCCTGATTACAGACAATAAATCAGGTTGATCCACCTCAAGGCAAGGTTAACTGGCTACTCCCAGCTACCAAACCAGTCTTGATCTGGACTTGAGTTGGCCACCCTCTGGTCTTCAGACTAAGCCCTTACAGACTGAGCTTCACTGCTGCCCCCTCATTTTTAATTGGCCCTAAGGAAACTCCAAAGGGTACAATTAATTATGGCTGGCACTTGGAATTAAAGCTTTTCCATAACTGATCAATAAAAACAAAAGAATTATGGCAGCAAACCATCAATCAGACTCATTATCTGTGCTTTCTGCTGCCAAATTAAAGTTCAAAGGGCATACTGTGTCATTTATTTTTAACCATCTTGTAGCACCAACATGCCTCTGAAGTCTGACAGCTTTGAGCAGTTTGTTCTTGTTTTGTGTCTGAATGTGAAGACGAGACGTCCACCCCCTCCTACAAGTAACCCAGGTTTATAACTGAACTTTTATTGTGAAGGGGCGAGTCCACCCAGTGAGTTCCTGTTGTTTACAACACAGCTGATGGCAATTTGAACATCTTTTGGAGGCACAGCATGGATGAGCAGCTACTACCAACACAGCAGAAAGTTTGGAAGAGAAAAGACAAGTGGAAAAGTGAACAAAAACCGTCTCAAGACCTCCCGCACCGCACTCACCTCTCATGGGAGAGAGAAGAGGGCCGAGTAATCTCCATAATTGTCGAGGATTTGCATGGTGAGCTCTATTTATCATGCTAAACACTGGAGAAGCTAATGCTAACAGCTGATCGCTATGCTAGCGGGCTAGTGCTAATGCTAATGCTGTATATATTATGTGATATGCTAACGTTAGCTCTGCTAGCCGCGGTTTCAGCCACCACAGTCTTTAGCAAAGTGCGTCACATGCTGATGTGTTCAATGCTAAACACATTAATTCATGCACTGAATGTTTAATTATTTTGTTTTTAATTCCTAACTGTGCTTTAGGACCTTTAAAGAGTAACTTTATTTAATGTTTAAAGCACTTTAACCTGTGAAGCTGTTAAAAGCTTTAGTGTATATATGAGTTTATATGAGTGAATATGAGTTTAAATTTAAAAAATTAGTTTAAATGCACATATTTTTATGTTTGATGTGGTCATTTTATGTTTTTTACCACACAAAGGAAAGAGTTTGGTTTAAATGTCATGTTGTAACCATCAATTTAATTATTGTATTGCTGGTACAGTGATGTAAAGTGGATTATTTGAGTTCAGGTTATTTAATAACCATCAAGTTTGAATTTAAAGTATCAAGTATTGTTACTGTTTATTCTATAGATTTTGTCATTTCTAATGTTTCATCAGTTATAATGGTAATGTTGATAACAGAGAGTAACCAGACATTTTGCTTAGACTATACTAGCTTTATTTCATTTACTTCATTGAATATTAGAGATTAAATTGAATTCTGACCTTACTACTGTAGGTCAGGTGTTTTGGACCCACCTGGAATTGGAGCTTGGATGCCACCGGATTCTGTTGGAGACCTGTGATGGCAAACTACAACCCATGGAGATGAACTTGGTCTACAGTACCAGTGCGGTGGTGGCAGCGTGTATTCTGGTGACTGAGGTCACTGAAGTTGAAATACTCCTATTGAGTACAAAAGCATGTTTTTGTTGATTTTTGTTTCAATCACCCGGGTAAAAATTATAATAATGTGTTGTGAATGATTTTGTGTTGTATTGTTACGTTGGTGCTATTGATCCTTTGAACATACGATCACTAAATGTGAGGAGAACTCCTTTAAATGCAGACACTGTGGTTGAGTGTTTCCTGTGATATTGTTTGGTACACCTTAGGCTCCGTAGCCGTCTCTTTTGCTTCTGTAATCTAGCCTATGTTAAAGTTCACTTAACACTTTTTATCCTAAACTCAGTAAAAGGGTTACATACATTGGTCATCATGCACAGGGGCCAATCAAGTGGTAGCAAGAGCCAACACTCCTCGAAACAAATTTAAGTCAGTTGATGATTTCTCCACTTTAATAATATTTGATTAGTCACCTTTACAACGAGGTAAGGACCGTGCATTCATGGAATGAGTGACACAGCTAAACATGCACACAGCTCCCAAAAAATATGCCAAACTTCCATAGTGAGAAATATGACAAAAAAATAACTGTATACAGTGCTTAACATATTTATTTACCACCACCTAAAGCAAGGTTTGTGCCAAAGCTGGCCTAAATTAGCATTATTGATAATAACAAAACCATATTTATGTACCTTCAGTGGTTAACAACCCAGTTCACTGAGGCTCAAAATGATTTTTTTGGGGTTTAAAATAAAATAATTATTGTTATCCATGAGTTTTCAACTGAACTCTTTTACATAAAAAAAAGAAAAAATTAAAGTGCATTAACATTTCTTGATTAAGATGTTAAATTATGGTTCTTTGCTTGCATTCCTGAACAGATAATCTAGTTTTAGGGGTTGAATGTTTTGCTTGATTAATCTGACTTCTCAGAGAAGCCCAGTGAGCAGCCCAAATTTTTATATAAAAAGGTGAATTCAGTATGAAATTCCTCATTCCTGTTCAAATTTTATGTCCAATAACAAAAAACATTTTCAGTTTTTAACAGGTTTTTGATAGATTTTGAAAATATTAATGATCTTATTTTATTACAGGTGGTCTAATACATTTGTTAAACACTGTGTGTGAGACTGATTAAATCTCCAATCAGGATTTGTTTCTGTTTTTATGACAACAACATGAAAATGAAGTATCTTTCATGTCAAAGCCATGTTGGTTTAGATGTTGACTCATGTCTTTTGTTTTGAACATGCAGCATTGTGTATTTCTTTTCCCACAAGTTGTTGCTTCAGGCAAGTAAAAGCCACACAAGCTGAACTCAAACAGACTGGAAACCACTCATGCCGGCACTGTGCCATGTGAGCTTAGAGTGTAACCAGTGGTGCGTGATGGGAACATTTCCTAGTAATAGTAGTAAAAACACTAAAAGTGGGATGCTGATTAGGGAGCAGGTTATGCAAACAAAGAAATTGACCCAAACAAGGGTGAAAGCAGGACACGAGTTTGAACTTCAGCTTGAACTCAAACAAACAAACCTGGTGTGAAACAGACTTATTGACACAAAAGAGGGCAAACAGTCCGGATATGATCGTACCCGCTGATGATGATGCTGTCATCAAACAGGTAAACTTTGATGTGCTGGACTCCGATGGTCTCGTTGAAGCGCTGAGGAACGAGCAGACGTAGGAGACCCCTCAGGTCTGGAGTGTGATACAGAGAAACCCGCATCTGAGAGGTGAAGCGCTGCAGCAGCGGCAAAAGCATCGTCCTTGAGTTTATCTGACCTGCAGGGAAACAAAAACAAACAAAACACTGTCAGGATGACCAGTGAGAATCTTTGTGACGAATAAGTCTTACAGAAAATGTGGACGACCTCTTGAGCCACGCGTGTAGTCCAGCAGTACGGAGACTTTAAGGTCTGGAGTGTGACTGTTCTCCTGAGAGCGCTGAAGAGCCTCCTCCATACAGTCCACCTTAACAACACACAGCAAAGAAGCAGCAGTCAGTCATTAAGACATGAAAATCGACTCAAGCTTACAATCTACAACTACGTTTTTGTTTTAATTCACTGCTTTAAACTAAAAAATGAACTTTGTGAAAATGACCTTAAACTGTTTTAAGAAACAATGCTCTAACAGTTTCCAAAAGCTTTTAATTAAGGGTGTGTTTTGGCAAGAATTGAGCAATTCAATACACATCGCAATAAGAAAGTGATGATGGAATATACTAGAGCTGGGTAATTAAGTTTTAATCTTAATAACAATTACTGCCTTCCACAATTATGAAAACTGTGTTATAGAGATTAAAAGATGACTGTGCCACCAGACATTTTTACTTCTTTTTCTATTATTAGCATTAGCAATGGTTAGATTAGATAAGATAGAACTTTATTTATCCCTTGGGAAGACTCCTACAGGGAAATCAAGGTTCCAGTAGCATTGTATTGTAAAAATGTATACAATAAACACAGGATATCAAAAAGTAAAAAAGTAAAAAAGTAAAAAAGTAAAAAAACAATTAGCAGATATAAGATATAAGATATCTATTTGAATAATCGTGATTATGATTTCTGACATTATTGAGCAACCCTATGATCTATCATGATCTACTCCCAGTACAATAAGCAGTAATATATCTCGCTTTTTCATCAAATTGCAGACTTCTGCTGCAAAATAGCAACTGGTGGCTGAACTTAAATACAAAATAAATGTCCTGAATTTCTGTAAATTAATGTAAAGATTAATTATATATTCATATAATATTAATATATATTAATACAGCATTGACATCATGATAAAAATTAAGGATACTGTTGCCCCCAAAAATATTCAGATATATAAATTCATTCATATTTTCTTATGCCTCCTGCAGTTTGTTATTATGATTACCAATTTAACACCCCCTTAGCTTTGTCCCTAAAGAATGTAGCAGTTAATGGTCCAACTGAAAGCCTCGTCATTAATCCACTTTTAGGTTAAAACTACACAAGAAAACAACACAGACTCGTCGACGCTACAGTAAGATTCTTTACAGTGATTCACTTTTCCTCAACACAGCTCCTGTGTTTGGAACTTTTTTGTATAGAAACATACATGCATATCTATGTATATAAATATAGTTTTCTTTCTCTTTTTTTAAGGCCCTGGTAACCCACACAAGCGTATGGGGTTTCTACATGGGGACAAATTCAGGCGTATCCATGCAAGAAACACGGATAGCTTTAGCAACGATGACACCATAGCCTCCTCTCTCCCTTAAACCACATGCATGAACCCTGAGAACAGAAACAACGGTGGAATGCAGTGTCGCGCTCGTGCTGCAGGAGCTGCTGGGCTTGTTTTGGCTTTAACAGGACTTGTTGACCTGTTATCTTTTGAATTGGTCCTCATCAAAATCTCTCACCATAGCCCCACCAACCTCTCCCTGGTCTAATCAACCAGAGTGATTAAAATTAACTGTGTGAGAAAGCTCCTTGAAGGCCTGGGCTGACTCAACCAGAAAGCCTGCTTACTAAACTAATAGACCTGCTTGTTCATTATTTTACGTCAGCTAAAAACAGGACAGAGAGGGTTCAGCTGATGATAACAGGGGGCTGCTGGTGGACAGAAAGGGCAAAAGAAGGAGGACAGGGTCAACTTTCAACCAGCCGAGACTCGGGCAATAAAGTTTCTTTCCATTATTGATCTTAAGTGACGGGTGCATCATTATCCCCCTCCCCCCCCTCTGCCTTGATTATAAACAGCGATAAAGAGAAAGTTTTATTAGATAAGCTCTGTTAATGCTTAACAGATGAAGCGCACACAGTGTTTATTAAGCAGGTGTTTTTGACCCAGCACCGGGGTCCGTCAGGTGGTTTGTTTGAAAAGTATCCAGCCACAGACTGCGGGGCTGTAATGTCACTGATGATTAGTTTCTGACTGCTGCTACATGCATCACCAGCTGATACTCGCAAATATGGATAAGATGAGAGGACACGGAAAGAAAAATAAGTGCTTGATGTGAGATTACCACCACACACCACACACCCACTTTACGACCTGTCACTGTGTGAAAGTCCATGAAAAACTTCTGAAAATGATCTGCATGACTAGTTTGAGAGAAAAGCCACACAACAATCCAGGTAATGAGCACCACAGAGCACATCTGACTGCTTCTGATACTTCTGAACTGACACGAGTGCCCTGAGTATACATCTGTAGCATTAACTATCGACACGATTGTATAGATTAATATACAAATATTCTTTTTTTAATGCTTTACTGGTGAAACAAGGTGAGATTTACAAAAGAAGGCAAGAAAAGAGAGTGAAAGTAAGTGTTTAAAACAATTAAATGGGGAAAGAAGAAAAAAATAAAATAAAAACAGAGAAAAGACAATGTACACCCACAGACAAGTGTTTATTTTTGTCGACTAATAATTTGTCATAATTTTCATCAACAAACGTTTTTCCCCTGACGAAAACTAGACAGTAACTAAAAAAACAAGTGCACATGGACAAAAAGTAAAACTAAATAACCTGACATTTTTGTCAACACATGAAAACTAGACTAAATGTTTGACAGAGACTTAATCCAATCAGGTCTAATTTTGTCATGTAGAAAGCTGAGACAAGTCAGGAATCACAGCTACTTTGGTTGTGTGGAAAGGTTGGATGAGTTAAGAGGGACATCCAATCACAACTGCCTTTGCTTCATGGTGGCGGGATCCAAGCGTGAAACATGACTTCAGAAATTCAAGGAAACATAAAAAATTCATATTTTAGTCGACTTAATTTACAGTAGATTTCGTCGACTAAAATGTTGGGAAATTTCATCAACTAAAACTTGACTAAAATTAAAACAATGTAGATGACTAAATTATGACTAAAACTAAAAGATGTTTTAGGCAAAAGACTAAAACTAAATTAAAAATTGCTGTCAAAATGAACACTGAAACAGACACCCAATACTTAATCACCATGATGAGACGCTAATGAGGGAGTGGCAATAGAATTGCTGGTGGACGAGGAATAGGTTGGACCAAACGCATATAAAACTAGAAAGCACTCGGAGAGCGAAAAACCTCCGCCAATCCCTTGACCCTGAAAACCCACACTTAGCACTCGGAACCATGTTGATAAAACATTGTTTGCTAATAGCAGTTATCTGGGTCACCAACAAAATCTAATCATTTTTAAGTTGGACCATTATCAATATCTCCTGAAAATTTTAACAAAATCTGTCCAGTAGTTCATTCAATGGATGGGCAAAAAAGAATTATAACTACATAAATGACAATGAATTGAACAGTTTATAAAGGAAGTAAGGTGACTTATTCTTCTTATAAACACACACACACCTACACATCTTAGATATTCTCTTCACCCATATCTGGAATTTAGAAATTTCAGGTTAATTGGCATAGGCAAAATACTAAAATAGCTTTGAAAGTGCCTTCCTAACAGAATACGTTGATAATGGAAGAGAAAGAAAAAGAGAAACATAAAGTTCATGAGTGACTGTGGAATAGAAAGTAATAATATTCAGTTTCTTAATAAAACACTGTCAATTTGTGAATGATGTTTAATTGATTATTTTCAAGGCAGCGCTAGTCCTGGCCCTAGCATGCTGGTAGAAAATGCAATCAGCTGGTCCAGAGCCAATCATACGTCTAAGTTATAATGTGGAGTCCTGACTACCAGTTTCATTATGAACAAGAAAGCACTCGGAGAGCACAAACCTCCGCCAAGGTAGCTCACATATTGCTGTTACATCTATAACCATTAGTTCCATGATGAAGTTACCATCATAATATGATTCCTTGATCCTGAAAACCAACACCTAGCACTCTGAATCATGTTGATACCATTATTAGTTATACAGTTATTGAGCAAAAATGATCATTTGCTTATGGCCGTTATCTGGATCACCACCAAAATCTAATCATTTTGAAGTTGGGCTGTTCCCAACATCTCCTAAAAAATTTCAGCAAAATCTGTCCAGTAGTTTTTGTGTAACCTTGCCAACAAACAAACAAACAAACAAACAAACATACACCGGCAAAACAAACTCCTTGGCGGAGATAACTATCTTCATCTCAAGAAGAAAAAGGAGTCCTGGAAGTCATGGTAGCGCAACACATTGTTCCTCCCTCTTCCAAGGAAAGGGAAAGTCCCAACAATTAACGCCAGTAAGAAGCACGGGACACTGACATTATGGGTGCTGCTGTGGACACAGGCCCTTAAACTTCCACTGTCACTGACTCATAAGACATCACTTGAGGCTTGTTGTGACATGTTACCCAAAAGGAATCATCAGTGTGTGTGTGTTTACCCTGCTGCCCTGAACCTTGGACCTTTTCTGTGACAAGATCCAGACTTTAGGGTAAAATCACACGTGTAGTTTGCATTCTTTTCTGTCTGAACCACAATCCAGACTCACATTTTTCTACTTCATTGTGTCAAATTACAAGCAAACATGCACCTGAAAGAGTCTGAAAAATAGACTCCGCTCTTCTCTCAACAGATCTTGTGATCCATCATCCTGCAAGGTTTACAGTTTGGCAACTGTCAGAGCTGATTCAGATGCTTCTTACTGTAATTAAACATGTTTGACTTGTCTGTGCCTTTTTCTGAAAATTACTCTGTCAAAAAAAAAAAAAAAACATGAAAAACAGCTGAACACGAGCTGAAGTCCAGACTGTGGTTTGCTTTGGGTTAATGTTGTTATGTTAGGCTCTCCAAGCATGTCAAACAGCAGGCTATCACATGCCAGCAGTGGTCTCCTTATTCCCATAAAGCCTTGCTTTTTAGGGTCAGTCCTTGTAGCTGGCCTGGACTACGTTTTCATTTTGAACAAACCACGCTGCGGTTCCCCTAAGCAGGACTCTGACTCACATTTTCTGGCAGCTCTGACCAGTTTTTTGGCACGAACATGTGTTTGCATGCCATTGTTCTCACCTGCTCCAAAGTTAAGACATAAATACTCAAAAAATGTGTGTTTTTTTTTTAAATCACAAAAACAAAATATATATTTTCCTCACCAGCTCCTGCTCCAGCTGGCCTGTTCCCAGATACAACGAGGCCATCACCACTCGCCTCTTTGCTGTCTTGATTCGAGCCTGTGGGGAAAAAATATTTATTTGGTTATTTTCATTGTCCAAGTGTTATGTTTTTTTTTCTTCTGTTTGGATAAAAACCTGTTTTTATAAGAGAGAAAATAAGCAACTTCAGCATCAGCGTGACCCCAGAAAAAGAACTTGCTACGTAGAGTTCAAAATATCTGAGGGAACAGTGAAAACAGAAATGGATTCAACAAGGTGCAAGAGCTGAACAATTAGAGAAAATAATGAGTTTAAATTATTTTAACCTGTATTGTGATTTCTTTACAATTTTCAGCAACAAACAGAATTACAATTTTAGCTCATTTTCACTTATTAACTGAAAATATATTTTAATTATTATTGAAATGTGACTTAAACTAATTGAATTGAACATTTATTGCAGTTTTATACAGGAGCACCTCCACCACAAAATATTTTAATCACAGTAAGATGATATATGACATGTATTTGACCTCAAAGAAATATTGATCCATCTGCTAAGAAAGATGCACAATATTTTGTCGTGGTATCTCATCTGCAGATAATTGCTTCAAAAGCTGAATATTAGTACCGGCAGATATGAACATTTATGCCAAGATTATATCAAAGCTATAACTATTTGTGTATTTGTGGAGTTTTGCATATTGATCTTAATTTTTGAGGATAAGACTCGAAAATGGCCCAGTTTCCTGTCAACTGGTTGGTAAATGACTGTTTGTAGCTCTCTTAAGGGCAGATGAAAGCTTTATTTTGTTAAAAATGCGTTTTGTATATTAGGTATTTGTAATCCAAAAATACTACTGTACTTTCAGTTATTTTCAATCCAATCCACCTTATTTGTACAGCACAATCTCTAAAACAAATTGGTTTACTGCTGTGTTAACTTCGGCAAGTAGTTATTTTCGTCAAAGTTTTCCCCTGATGAAAACTAGACTATAACTAACAAAAAAACCAAGTGCACATTGACAAATACTAAAACTAAATTAACTGACATTTTCATCAACAAATAAAAACTAGACTAAAATGTTTGACCGAGACTTAATCCAATCAGACCTAATTTTGTCATGTAGGAAGTAGTGACAAGTTAGGAATATATCCAATCACAGCTACTTTGGTTGTGTAGAAAGGTTGGATGAGTTTAAAGTTGCCTTAGCTTCATGGTGGCGGGATCCAAGTGTAAAACATGACTTCAGAAATTCAAAGAAACATAAAAAATGGCCCACACTTTACTCTTCATATTGTAGTCGATTCCATTTACAGTAGATTTTATCAACTAAAACTAGACAAAAATTAAAATAATTTAGATGACTAAATTATGACTAAAACTAAAATATGTTTTAGGCAAAAGACTATAACTAAAACTAAATTAAAACGTGCTGTCAAAATTAACACTGGTTTACTGAAGTGCTGTACAGTACAGTACTGTTTTGTTGCTGTTTTAAATGTATAGCTTAGGTAGTTTTAAATGTGTTATGTAAAAAAGTTGACTGTAACCTTTTTTACTCTAATTTTACATGTGAAGTAGTTTAATATTTTCTTGTAACTTGTATAACAAAAATTTGTTTTATGTTATTCAAGGTCATAATTTGGTGAACAATATTCCACTGTGTTCTTGTTTATATTTTTTTTTTTAACCATGATGAGGTGGAAAATAATCCCGTCACTTCCTTTTCATTTCATTTCTGATGGCACAAAAGTTTTGGCCGGCTCCACACACACATCATCATGATAATCGCACAAAACCGCCTGCAGGGAAGAATAGAGCGTGTGTGGTTTTAACAAAGTGATCCTTCAGTAAAAGAAATACAATGGCATTCAGTTTGAACATTCCTGGCTTAAGATGTTAAAGGGCAGAGCCAACAAAGAGAATTACATGTTATTGTGATTCACTCCCACTCACACACAGGTAATACCTGATTAAGCACAATGAAGTTAAATAATATTTCTATGTAACACTTATCGTGAAACACTGGAAAGTCTAAGGTACTATGTTTACTATTCTTTTACCTCAATTAAATCAGGAATAAATTAGAAGCTACATCGTTAATATTAGGCAGAGAAAGGACATTCAAGCTGAATTTGGTATAGTTCATTAAATCGTACTTATGATAAATGTTATTAAAAAAGTAATTAATGCTCGATTGTGACATACAGCAGCAAATTCCTGTTTCTTTGTTCCTGGAGCTCCGAGTGAGAGGAAATATAATAAAATTTCAATGTGGAGATACACAGCAGGTGTTGGCTAGGGCTGGAATACCAAAAATCATATCTCATATTCTTTTGGATGAGTGGAGATGCAGAATACATATCTCAATATTTTCATGTGTAAAGCAGTCTCAAACTCAAGAAACAAGAGCTTTAAACCGAGACATGACTGTAGTAAAAATCAAATGATACTGGAACCTGATACCTTAACTAATCAATAAGTCAATCAACCTTTATTTTAATAGTGTCAAATCAAAACAGATGTTTTCTTAAGACACTTTATGATAATTTGTTATTTAATTATTTTATTTTTAGAGAGATGTGGAAAGATAGGGAGGTGTGCAGAGACAAAGGGACTAAAATGAGAATTTAGGACAGCACACAGGTACTGGAACCTGAACGTGTAAAGTAATGTTATGTCCAGCGATGAGCACAGACTCTGCCTACAGCAGTTGCATCGCAGCGTGAACGTTTAGAGAAGACTCGATGAACACTTTGCTACTTGCTGCACCAAAAAACTAAAATCTTTCTGTGGAGGCAGTGTGATGGTCTGGGGCGGCATCTCTAGCACCGGAAAAACCAGGCTTGTCATCAATGAAGGAAATCTCAATTAGAGTTGTTACGGTATGACAATTTCATACCAACACTGTTGTTATTATCTCCACCAAGGAGGGTTTTTTTTTGCCAGCGTATGTTTGTTTGTCAGCAAGATCACGGAAAAACTACTGGATGGAATTACATGAAAACTTTACCAGAGGTGTGGTTTGGACCAAGGAAGAAGCCATTAAATTCTGGTGGTGATATTTGTCTGGATGCAAAAAAAATTCTAAACTTTCAAAAAATCCCATAGGTTTACATTGAGTGGTATTTTAAAAAATCATATCTCTGCCATTTTTTTAATGGATTCGCTTCCAATTTCACAGGATAATATGGGGTCCATGTCTCTATCATCAAGGTAAATTTCAGCTGGATCTGATCCAGAAAAAATCATTGAACTTTATAATGGGAAATCCCATTGACGACATTGAATAATTCATATAAAACCAAATTATTAAGTGATGTTCCCAAAACTTGTTGTGTTGATACAGGATAACAACCTCCACGCATGTGCTGAGTTTGGTCTGGATCCTGGCTCTATTCTGGATCTGGAGATCCAAACGCTAATTTCCTTACTTATGTGCTAAATTTATAAATGCAGCTCCATGTCAGCCAACAAAAACATTAAAAACATTTTTTAAGATTGCAGGAGCAACTGGATTCAAACTTTGGATTTACTTGTTATCAAAAATTACTGTTAAGTGAAGGGAGGTTTATTTCTAATGCTGGCTTTATTCTTTAAAGAACATTCCTGGAAGATAAGTTGAAGTTGATTGTTCAAGCCAAGCACACTTAGTGAGCATGTAATGCGTTAAGAAAAAAAAAAAAACTGAGCAGTCGGTCACCTATAAGTTGAATAATCACCTGCTGTCATTTTCAGCCTGGCCTCTCTGCCAGCTCAGGTGTTGCAGAATAAACAAACAGACTCTTCTGGGAATGCCAAACTTCCTTAAATACTTTATCAAACTCATAAATCAACTACCTAGCGTAAATGACAAGATGAAGCATTAGTAAAAGGTCATTCTTGTTTAATCAGGTTTTGGTTTTGGTTTTTCACTCAAACATTCCTTAGTAGCTGAACAAACACTGGCTTTCACTGACCTTCATCGTCTGGTAGAACTGGTCAGGGGAGGTGAGGACGTGGATGTGGGCGCCCGGCACCCGGAAGGCAGGCACGTGTTCTGCCATCCATCTGAAGTGGGTGCAGAGGCCATCGGTGCCTTGAGCTCCGGCTGACCCGGTGGGCCTGGATACGCGGTGGGGGGCCGGCTCAGTTTCAGCCAGTAGGGGAGCCAGGAGCAGCACAGAGGAGCTGCAGGGAATAGGACAAGGTCAAAGGTGATCGAGCACAAACTGAGCTGCAAATTCTGTCGTTGGCCTACTATCTGAATGATTTTGTGAATAAGAATGAAATATACCTTTATTTTTTTATTTTGTTAGTGGGGCAACAGTCTGATGTAAAAGGGTAAAGTTCTTTGATATCTGGTGTAGGGATGTCAAACACCAGATTTTACACTACATTACTGAAACCTGCTCCAATACAACAAGAGCTACAGTACAACTCATTGTTGTTACATGTTAGGTACACCCGTTAACTGCTTATTAATGCAAACAGTCAACCAGTCAATCACATAGCAGCAACTCTATTCATTTAAGCATGCAGACAAAATTAAGACCACCTACTGAAGCACAAACTGAGCATCAGAATGAAAAGAAAGATGATATATGACTTTGAATGTGGAGTGGTACACGGGTATTTCAGAAACTGTTGATCTACTGTGATTTTTGCCATCTCCACGGTAGAGCTGGGCAATATATCGAGTAGATCAATTAATTCAAATTATTTTCTGCAGAAGATTTCAAATTAAAAATCTAGATTTGTCTTCTTGACTTACTCCAATAGTAATTTGTTGCTCTGTTAGAAAATATAAATACTGAAAATGTACAGTTTTCATGATGGTAAGCCCTGTCAGGTTTTGCACAACACTTTTATAGGATTGGATTTGTTTTTAAATGAGATTAAATATTGATCAGAGAGCTCCATGTTAATATACTGTGAAAATAGATCAGCTTTCAGTGTTTATTGTTACATTTTGAACAACATAATCAACATTATATGACACACTTTAAGAGGGAAATTCAATTTGGTTTGGATATATATTTTGAGAGCATTTTGAGAGGGAAAAAAATCGATGAAAACCGCGTATCAAGTTTTGTGGGAAAAAAATCAGGGATTTGACTTTTTGGCCATATCATCCAGCCCTACACCAAGGTTTACAGAAAATAGTCCGAGCACCATGTACCTTACAAAGTGGCCAGTGAGTGTATATTTCTACTCATTAATCGACAAACTGTGTTTTTTTCTTTTTTTTTGGGGGGGGGGGGGGGGGGGGGGGGGGGGGGGGGGGCTAATACAACGATGTACCAGTAAGTCTATTTTTTCCTCCTCGTCCTCAGATTGACCCGGACACCACAGCCCCCTTTTGTCTGCAGTACAATCCCTCTCCTCCTTCTGACAGTCAAACCACATCAGTTAAAACAAGGTGGAGTCTGAACCTAGAACAACCTCTGATTGTCAGGAGTGATTCTCCTGAAATCTTTTATCTTCCTCTGCACAAACGCTCGCTCATATGGTTTAAGTTTTGGTTTGGAGTTGACCACAAGAACTGTCTACACGAAGTCAGGGGGGAAACAAAAGTCGTATTAAAACGGGAAACACAGCTCAGGGCGCCTTTCCAAAGCCACTGTGCTGAGTTTAAAGTCCTGCCGAGTACGAAGAGAGGGGATTTCCCTGATGTTTGGGACATGACTACCATCATAAACACACATAACACTGAATGAGCCATAAAACAACCGTAAAATGAAAGAGGCATTTCTCATGTAGGGTTGGGAAAATATCAAGTTTTAGGGATACACATACCGTATTTTCCAGACTATAAGTCACACTTTTTTTCCTAGTTTGGCTGGTCCTGTGACTTATAGTCAGGTGCAACTTACATATCAAAATATACATCATTTAACATACTGACAGACATGAACCAAGGAGTAAACATTACCGCCTACAGCCACGAGAAGGCGCTCTAGGCTGGGCTAGACACAAACAAAATACCCCCAAAATGAAAATCCTATTCTGCAGATAACAAACTGCAGGCAGTAAAATATGCAGCGGTAATCAAGCAGAGATAAAGTTCGGAGTGAGTGAGAAACTCGTGAGGGACTGACGAAAAGCAGAGGTTACTCTTACTGCAATGAAGAAAATGAAGAAAGCTAACCGCGGGCCGAAAGTAAGATGGCCAGAGCTGAAGGAATGAGTCCACAGTAGGGTGCTTGAACAACGTGCTGCTAGGAGAGACTTGTTACAGACGGATTTATGCTCAACGTTAAAGATGGATCCGGATACGGACGGAGCCTCCTGTCCGTGCTCTGCGTTCATTTCGTCCGTATTTCTGCGTGCTTCAATAAAGCTTACTGATACGGGCCAAAGGGAGCAGTACCACTGGAAACTGTGGGGGCAGTGTTGCTGTTTCTACCCATTACGCAGCTCTAGTGAGACTCAAACAGAAATTGAGAAAAAACAATTTGGGAAAAAGTAACACGGATTTTATAGGGCCCTACTATAGCACTTTTCTAATCGTTTGTATCTGCTTAATGTTAAAACACCTTGTTTTCATATACTCAGTACCCTTGATCCACCTGTATTCTCCAGTCTGTGCACACAGAGACAAGAGTTTGCGCAATTTCTAAAACAATCTTATGGGTTATTCGTCCACACAGAACCGACATTTCCAGAGTGAATAAAACACTACCAATTTGAAAAACTGTGCTATACAAGTAAATTTTTATTGCTTAATTGATGGATAATATTGGGCAACTAGGACCTGTATTTTTGTTGCTGTGGCATCATTTTGTTAGATTTATATCAAACTTTATTATTCTGGTATTTAGGCAATAATTTGCTTTTTCTTGACTAGAAAAAAATATTAGCTTAAAAACACTGGAATATGATTTTTTGGCCCAGAACGCCCAGCCCTACCACTGTAGCTACACTATATTACTCTTTTACAGCAGTGTGAATTACCATCATCTGAAAGGAGAACATAAGGCTTGGCTGGACGCTTATGTAACTCAGGGAGCTCTCAGCTGACCCCCTTTACAGTTTTCTGGAAGCACTAAAGGATGAAAGAGCGTGGGGTGAAATAAAGAAGTGTTTACAGTTATTCATTTATTCATAATCCAGACTGATGGGAGACTATTGTGTCAGTTATTACCTCTGTCGAATAAATTGTTCATAAAAAGGGTCAAGGTTGATTTATCAGTCTCCAACATCAACAAACCATTACCTGTTCTCTTTGGAAGTTGTTTGGTGTTTTATTTAAGCAGTGTTGTAACACAGACTTGATAACCATGTTTTATATAATAATGTTAGGGGATAATTCAATAATGCAGAGTTCTAGTAAGTCGTTCCAATAAATAAAGGCCGGTTTGTTTTCGTACGTGACTGCACTGCATTCCTCTTTATTTGAAGCATGTGATGGAAAAAATTATCCATCAGTTCTTGTTTCTTATTTTTCTCCACAATTCCAAATTCCCAGACTTTGACCTTACGTGATCTTCTTCAGTGTTATGAATTATGTGTTCCTTGATATTCCCAGAAAAAGTCATCATGATGCATCAGTCACCCGTTGATGGAAATGGAAGAGGATACGGTGACTGAAGGGTGTGTGAATGTGTGTGTGTTTCTTGTTTGACGCTCAGAGGTAAGAGTAGAGATGGGAAGTGAAAGCCAATTTCAGATGAGAATCGATAACAACAGTCTTAAGGAATCAATATCGCTCGTCCTTTTGCTTATCAATTCCCTTATCAATTCTTTCAACTGCATGCTTTGCAAATTATGGACAGCACGCTCTCTTGAGAGGCAGTCAGCAGCAATGTCAACAAATAAGTCAAAAAATTGTGGCAGACAGGAGACAGAAGTGGTCAAAACTGTGGCTTTGTTTTCAACAAAAAGACACTGACTGCACAACTCTCACTGAGCAGAAACATCTGCATTTATTAATGCAGCACGGCACTGTGTGTCAGGAGTGTCATGTATTTGACAGTGTTGCCACTGAAAAACTGTGGAGGCCAGCTCTTTTTAAAACAGAAAATTAGCTCTGGTATGTATGGCATTGAAACCTTATCGAGTCCCATCACTGGGTAAGTTGGATTTCTAATTTAAGTATGGAAATTTTGGAAAATTCTAACAGATTTGCCTGAAGTTTCCCTCAAAAAGCCCAATGACTATCCTAAAAAATTCAGCAAGATTTCAATAGTAAGTTCCTTGAAGGTTTGAAAATTCTGAAAAAGATGAGGTCCATAAAAAAATCCATTTGAAATTCCTGGAAATATCAATACACTATTTCACTGGATTTACCAGAAATTTTATTTAGAAAATATCAGAAATTTCTGTGGAATGTGGCTGAATATTTCACATAACAGTGTGCTAGAAATTAGCAAATAGTTTTCTAAATTAAAAAAACTTAAGTTTCCATCTATTTCCTCACAAATACGACAAAAATTTCTGAAACATCCATGATATGTTCACCAAAATCGACTTATTTCTGGAGGATGTTTATCAAAATTGATGTACTGAAAGTATCCAGAAAACATGGATTACAACTGAAGAAAGTTTTCAGATATTCTTCTTACTATTCATATATTAAACCGGCATGAACTGTAAAAAAAAATTTCATTAAATAATTTTTAAAAATTGACAAGTATCCCTGAACCTTTATTAAAAAAACATTACATATTATATTGAAATTGACTGAAAATTCACACCCCAACCCAATAAATTAAGATAAATATTATCAAAATACTTGCGAGGTGTACCTAACAGAGTGGCCAGTTACTGCACATACTACTTCATGATATGACCTAAAACAGCTCGTAATGTTAAAGACTTCTGCTACATAATCTACATAGATGATTGCTCTCACCTGATACAGATGGGTGTAGAATATGAGTATAGAATATTCTGAATTTATTTTTTTAACTTCAGGAATGTGTTTAAGACAAAGGCAATGAAAGACAGAAACAACACTTATGTTTTGTTCACAGATTTGCTGTCATGCTGATGTAAAGCTGATTATGACAGAAATTACGATCATGATTATTTTACTTAAGTGTATGTAAGTATGGTTAAACACAATCACTTAGTGATTTTACAACATCTGCATCGCCTGCATTTATGAAATGTACAGTCTTCAGTAGAAAAGACCGAAAACAGTTGCCAGTAGCAGGCAGGCCTCCTTCACTGAATTGCCTGAAAACAAAGAGGCCCACACCATGAGGAGCATAGCACACTTCAAGTAAATAAAAGTTAGCATCTATCTGTGGACTTTTGGCCTCTCAATGCACTCGACTGTTAAGTAAAGCTGCTCTTCAAACAATGGAAATCATTTGCTGTTGCTGTCCTCTCTATTAACAAATCCCAAATAATTTCCACACCACTGCACAGACAGAGTTACATACTGATGCAACTCAACGATAACAGCCAGAGCGATAAGAAGACAAAGACAGAAGATGACAGATTCTGTCAGCAGGCTCCATCATGCCTGAGTTTTTTTTCTCTTCACTTTTCGTCAAAGTGTCATCATACGGGAACTCATCAGTTCCTGGAAATCAGTGTTTACATTTCAACAGGACGCCAAATAAAACAACAAACAGCCCTAGACTCTCGAGTGCTATCCAGCTGTCAAGAGGCTCAGCTGTAGATGCTTTCACACAGGCACAAAAAATCACAAGACTTATCTGAAAGTTGGATTGAAAACACCAAATACTGTTGCTAAGAAAAAAAAAAAAAACACATTTTACCAGCGATACCAACATTTTCTCTTGAAAAAAACATACCCGAAAAGGTAAGACATGCACATCCCTTAGTGGTTGTTGAATCCAAAAGTCACAAACACGAGGGGAAAACAAAGAGACCTGCACATCCAAAGCTCCCTTAAAGGATTTTATTAGGCAATAAGTGAGGTTTTGTACCACACTGCCAAAATGTTTGTTTACCTCCATCTTACAGATACATAGACATACAAGCGACTGAAACCCATCACATTTTGATTAGATACGGAGAAAGACAAAATATGAATGTATGCTAACATAAATACAGATATCCAATGTTAAAATAAACATGTGAAGAGATCACAAATACATATCATCACATAAAGTTAAACATTGTCACATCCTCTGAGGGCATAGAAACACTCACGGTAGACCTTTGCAGCTCCAGATGTCACTTGCTGCTTAATAAAATCCTTCAAAGGCGCTTTTTGGTTTTTCGGAAAACATTTTTGGAAAAACATTTCTTTGTTTTTCTTCAAGCTACAACTGAAACTTTTTCAGTTTTTGTTGACTTGTGTGTTGTCTTGGTGGTGTAAAATATCTTAAACTCACGGGATAACATGGTAAATAAAGGTTGGACAAAGTGGATGTTGCAGAAAAAGCAACAGTGGCTGACAATGTGAAGACATTTTTAGCTTTTATAACACTGCAGGGTAAAGCGGCTTAGGCCTCAGGTGTTTATTGATTTAATCAATCAATTGGCTTCTTTCAAATGCAAATGATGTCTAAAATATAAATCGTGTTTTTTTTGCCTTGACTTACTCGCAAAGATAGAAACACTAAGAATTGTCACCAGTTTCCTATTTACCTCGAAACTCGGACATAAGAACTGGGAAGTACATCCAGTTACATGTGTTCTAGTGATGAGCTGGTAAAGTCAAGGTTCCTGAAAATCATAGAAAATCTGACCATGTGCATGTGTTCACCATGAACCTTATTGCGGGCACTTCACTTATTCTGCATCCCATTTAGTTTTGGGAGGTTGGGAACAAGGAAGTGACTCATTCCTGCACCTCGCTATTGACCTGCTCTTTTTTAAAGTGTCTTGAGATACAATTTGTTGTGATTTGGCGCTACACAAATAAAATGCAATAAGATACAAATGCAATAATTACCTGCCAAGGACCGTCACACCTATAATAAGCTTTTGTTCCTTAATTCTTATTAAAAATGTTGACATGATATTAAGCCGACTGTACTTGAACTTCATTCACACATCTTGAAGGGCACCTTGTTGTATAAATTATCCTCTACCCTTAATTATCTCTTATCTTATACTGTTTTTAACCCTCTACATATACCCAAAATTTCGTTGTACTGAAGTGCAATGACTACAAAAGCTGTTCTCATCTATAAAGATTGATTGATTGACTGATTGATTGACTAATAGTGTGAATGAATATGTTTTTGTTTTTTTTAAATTTGGTTGATTTAAAAAAAGTGAAATTTCCAAAAACTGGATGCCGGAGGGCCTGGCAAGGTGCTGCTATATTAATCAACATCATTCCTCTCCAGATTCTATTCATTATAGATATTAATTTTAATATTAGATTGATCTCTCTATCCATGGTTGTATTGATTATACATCCATAGTAACTATCTTTACAACCATGTAGACATGAAGCCACTCTTGAAAATGAGATGCCACATCTCAGGGGGCTAAACTTTAATAATTTCATTTTCAACAAATAAGGTGCTACATAAATAAAGACTGATTGATTGATTAAGTCTACATTTAGCAGAGCCTAATGTGATTTTAGTCTCTTTGTTTTTCCCTGGATGAATACATCTATGAATGTATGTATATGTAAATACAAATATATGTATTTTTTTATATGTATATATGCATATGTGTATATATAAAATGAAGAGTATGGTTTCAACCTTCTCTATTGTAAAGTGCCTTGACATAACACTTGGTATGAACTGGCAATATACAAGTAAAGATTGATTAATTGGAGTCTTTGTGGTATTTAAACATTTATAAATAGTTTACTTTCGTTTTAATTCTTGGAACCATCACAGACTTATCACCTGTGTATTCGAATAGGCCTCACATTAATTAAGTATTTCAGCTGCAGATGTGCTTATCAGCGCTATTATCCATGTAACCATACAAGACGGAAACATGTAAAGGGTGACATGTTGTGACAGAGGAGGTCAGACAGTTTGTCTGTTACGTAAAAGTCAAGAGGAACATCATGTACAAAACTGGAGTTATGAGAACCTCCTTTTCCCCCTGAAGGTAAGCTAGTGTGTGGGAAACTAACAACCTAACGTCGTGAGTTAAAATGAAAAACTAACTCCCAGTTAATGTCGACATTATAACATCTCCTGTCCTGTGTGTTTTTAACCCAAACCAGCCTGGCACAGTGACATAACGTCCGACACCCAACTCATTATTAGCATTGACAACATTAGCAAGGCAGCCCCAGTTCTGACGTAAAACCACAGAAAAACGATGATTTCTTTGAGTCCGTCATAAACTTGGAGTCTTACCCTCCTCCTCTGTCCCGTGCACGGAAGAGTCGGTCAGATATTCGGGTAAAAACCCCAGCAATAGCCGGTGTGTACATGGAGTGCACCAGCCTCCTCCAGGACATGGGAGCCGCCATTGTTGCTGTGCGGAGACTTTGAAAAAACTTTATTGACACAAACTCCGAGCACACAAACAAACCGCTGGCAATGTGACGGTGTTGGTTCATGAAAATGGACTACTCCGTGCAAATTACGTGTATTTACTTGCATGAATGTGTACAGAAATGAAGGAAATGTTACGTTACTTGTATAAGTTTGTTTATTAGGTTGTTTTAAATATCTTTAAATGCCCTCTAGTGGCCAACGTCCAAACTGCTTTAACCTTTACAGGCTGTTACTCTCTTTGCTCTCTTACTGGAGAGAGTCAGCAAAGAACTGTGCTCGTAGTTTCGTATGTACCAACTTATTACCTCCGCCAAGGAGGTTGTGTTTTTGACGGCGTTGGTTAGTTAGTTTGTTTTTCTGTTTGTTTGTCTGTTTGTGTTCAAGATAACTTGAAAAGTGATTTGGATGAAATTTTCAGGAAAGGTGTGGAATGGGATATGGAGGAAATGGTTAGATTTTGGAACTGATCCGGATCCAGGAATGTTTTAAAGGATTCTTTAACATTGCCAGATAGGACCATTTTCGCCAAAGTGGACTGAAGCTGCTTGGCGGAGGTCTGCGCTCACTGAGTGCTTTTCTAATTAAACTTATTAAATAATCTTCTTACAGAAAATAAGCCCTTGAATACTTTGTATTTATATTAACTTCATTTAACCAGAAGAGTCTCACTGAGATGAAAAATCGCATTTGCCAGAGTGTCCTGGCCAAGACAGGCACCAGCACATTTACAAAGTTACACATAAAACAATTACAGACACAGATACAGACGTATCAGCCAATCAAATCAGAGTCACAGAGCACCAAGTTTATCAGTCAAAGCATCTACAGCCTGCTTCATCTTCCTCCAGTGCTTTTAACTTGGACTTAAAAAGATTTAAAGAGACCAGCTCTCCAAGACACAGCTTTTCTTGTAGCAGATTCCAGTCTGCAGGAGCCACATGTCTGAAAAAAATAAATCAAACATGCAAAACTTTCTGGCAGGAGGTTGGGGGTTGCCTTAGATGGAGTTGAGGAGATCCTGTTGGGTCAGGCTTAAATTACTGTTCTTATAGGTTCCATGTCCTGATGTGTTTGGCCATTTCCATCATGTCTCGGGTGTCTATTAGAAAGGATTTAAGTTAAAAAAAAGGGGGTGGGGGGCTGGAAATGCTAGAATCTGAGGGGCCAGGAGGCTACAGGAGGCTATGATTGTGAGCTCTGTGCTAATTGGCTGCCGAAACGATGTCTGACAGGACGGGGGAGGAGGTGTTGCAGGACACAGAGTGGACTTCTATGGTGTATTCCAGTTGTACTGGGAAGTCGGGATTTCCAAATTCCAGTGGGAAATTTCAACTGGAACGCCCCCTGAGGTCGGAATTTCCTACTGGGAACTCGGGGGATCCTCACCACCCCAGAGTTGACAATCGAAGATGGCTGCCCCCAGTGTAAACAGTTATTAAGCTCCCATAATATTCCGTTTTTTAGCAGTTCTAACTAGTGTTTGTCGCTCTAAATCAGCCGTATACATAGTATTGTTCAACTTATATTTATGGAAATGCCGCCATAGTGTTTTTTACATTCTTCATGTGGTATTTGTGAACTACAATGCAGGGTGTGCTAACAATGGAGATTACGTCATTCTCACTTCCCTCTTCCCAGTTCTGATGTTAATGAAATGCAGCATTAAAACACTCATGGCAACTACCTATAACAAGCAGAAAACACATATAGGTGGAGGCTATATAGCTATGATATCATAAACCCTAGGAAGTAAAAAACAGAGCATTTTAAGGAGCAATTTCTTTAAAGAGGCAGAGTAAAAAATGTCATGTTCTGCTCTCCAAGCCACCTCTAACAACATTAAAAGCAAAGAAAATTGATTTTGCATGACATGAGACCTTTAAATCATGTAGTCTGAACCGAGGAGCAGATAATGAGTTAAAGTACAAACCGAGGTTCACATTTACAAAACATAATCAGCTACTAAAATAAAGGTGACACTTTGTCCACACAAGGCACAGAACCATCACAAACTTAATCCCCAAAGGCGCTTTCAAACTTGACTTATGTTGTTAAACACAAGTGAACTTTGTACTTAATGTGTTTCAGAAAATCATAAAGATAAGACAGATTTTTATACTCACCCAAAATGACTCATGTTTTTATGTGTGGACTTTTGTTGTGTATTTATGAAGGCATCTCTAAAATCTTGCCTCTTGTAGTAATAAAGGCATGATCACATGTTTTCATTCATGCCAACTGGAGTGTGAAGTTTAGCTGTTGTTTAAGACACTGAATGTAGGCTTTACAATAATCTACAAAGTGTTTTGTCCAAGCTTTGTTTTCCTTTCATTGAAAAATGAATGACTATGCTTTGCTCCACCCATTTTGAACTCACTACAAACTCTACTGCAAGGGAGCTAATATTGGCACGCTGTTATTTTTGTTTTATAGCTCCTTCATCAGTCTGATAAAGAGAATAGGAGGAGATTGTCTCGACTTTTTATTATCACTCAGCATCTTTGTTCAAAAGCAGGAATTGAAAGGTAGCTTATGCCATTTGTACCTGCAGTTTGTGTTTCCCTTTTCTGCTGGTTAAAACTTTTGCTGTTCCACTTTTATAAGGGATGTATTAGTCTTTTGCTAGATCACAATGTGTTTAACAGCTGTATTTATTTCAAATACAAATGAATTTGGCTGTGTGCCTGTCAAATGATTTACCTTAAAAGTAATTGCTGCATTAACGTCAACAGCAATAATATAGATATGCAAATATAACAATGGAAGAGACCATTTGGCCTTAACTGTTGCAAACTGCTGATTGCACATACTTCAAGTAAGACTTTAAATGCTGGACTTCTGCTTGCAGTGGAGTATTTCAGGTCAAGATCTGATGTGGAGAAGCATTGCTGGGAGTTGCTCAAGAGCACTTACAGTAAGTCTGATACTTCCTGACACGACATGAGGGCCTGAGGGACCTTATCTCTAAACTGAGGCCAGCTCATAGCACCGGGTAAATTGTTAATCATCTGTCACGTTACGCTTCTTGAGCCTGACCTGAAAATGGAGATGTGGAGCGTACGAAGGTAAGGCTTTTTTACTGATCCTCAGTGGAAGATATGCAAGAGGTATATATTATGTAATATTTTGTAGTAAAGATGAGTAAGCTGGAATATATATGTAAGTTAAAAATATATAAGGCTAAGCTTCAGAGCTTGAGGAAATTGATTTACCGTGGATAAATGTTTCAGTTTGGCCATTTATTTGCCAAATTGGATTTTAAAAAATGTAAAAGTTTTGTTTTAATTCTTCAATTGTAGCTAAAATCTGAACAAAATCCAAAGAAAGAAATTGCTAACACTGAAGCAGGAAGGATCATAAATCTCTGACATCTTATATTACTTATTTACAACTTAAATCAATGTATTTTTTAAATAAGAAATTATGTTTTTGTTTTTTTAAAACAGAATTAATTATGTTGCACCCGTATTAAATGGTTACACTTAAGTGTTATTTTGGCCTTACTGTTGTAATTATTCTTTCAAAATTAATCAAAAGAAGAAATTTAAGACTAAGTCATCAAACAGGGATGAGTATTTAGTTTGTTTATTTTAACTAGCATGAAAAGTTTAGGTTACACTTATCTGTTCACAAATGGATATCTTTCTACTACTAACATTATTCATTTTATTGAATTTAGGGGAACATTTCTATAAAATAGACAAATAAATTGTATATTGGTAGTTTTTATGTGACTGTGTTATAATTTCTGGTATATCAAGTATCATTTTGTATTAACAAATTTCAGGTAACATTTTAGGAGATTCCCATTGACTTATATATTAACAAGAGGACAGTGGCTTTGATTTGAGCTTTTTTCAACAGGTTAGTGTACATGCCCCGCAGTAAGATTTCCAGTTTGAAAACCTGGCCAGGACCAGTTAGATTAATTGGCGACTTTAAATTGCCCATAAATGCTATTGAGTATGTTAATGGTAAATGGACTTAAGCTTATATAGCGCCTTTCTAGTCTTTTTTGACTACTCAAAGCTGCTTTACACCGCAGGTCACACTTACCCATTCACACCCATTCGCTCTCACATTCACTCACTGATGGTTCAGAGTTTCTATGGTAGTTATCCATCAGTATCAACTAACACTTTCACACACTTTCATGCCCATTTCCACGCCACTGACGCAGCAGTGGGAGCAACTTGGGGTTAAGTGTCTTGCCCAAGGACACATTGCCATGTGTCGCCCGGAGCTGGGCTTGAACCTGCAACCTCCCGATCACTGACCAAGCGCACTATCCAAATGCGCCACCGATGCACCACCGTTAATGGTTGTTTGTCTCTCTATGTGGCCCTATACTCAGCTGGCAACCAACCAGTCCAGGGTGTATCCCAACTCTCATCCAATGTCAGCAGGGATAGGCTCCAATCCTCTGCAACCTCGAATGGATAAACAGTATTGATAATGGCTGGATGCTGATTTTTGAGTCTTATTCATTTTAAAATTCAAAAGTGACTTTTCATTCTCATATTTGGCTTTTGAAGCAATTATCTACTGATACTGCTTTCATATCAATAATTTTGTACATCCCTATCATTTATTTTTTTCCCTATTATTCAGTTCTTGCTAACTTAAGCCATTTTGTAGCTTGTGTAAATATGGCAGGCACCCACTCATACATGGAAAAGCATAAAATATACAGTTTGATAATTCTAATTGACCTAAATTATTCAATCTTAATTTGGACAAATATGAAATGTATAAGGTATCATTATATTATTTTATATATTTAATCACTCTCCTTTAAAAAAAAAAAAAAAGTTGTAGGTTGATAAGCTACTATTATTATCATTATCATTATTATTATTATTATTATTATTATTATTATTAATATTATTATTATTGCTGAAAACATAATTGTTTATTCTGGATCAAAATGATTCAAAGTGTCTACTATGGTTCATGGTTTGCTGTTAAAATAGTTGGCAACATCCATCCATCTGAATATTATCTATACTGCCTGTTCCTTTATTGACGAACCCCACCCATGCACAGGGAATACATACAAAGTTCGCACAGAAAACCCACACCCCTTCGGGGAATCCTGTAACCTTCTTGGCACCAGCACCTCACTTCCAACCATAAAATGGATAATTGTTTTACCACTAGACTTGCCGCTGCTGTCTGATTAAGGAATGATAACTGTCAGATGTGATGATTATCAGTAATACACAAAAGGGTAAAAGATGTGTCAACCAACCCCAGTCTCCCCAAGCTGAGCATAAAGCTTAATTCCAATAAAGTTGGGAAGCTCTGTAAAATGTAAAATAAAAAAACAGAATACAATAATTTTACTACTTGTTTTCCCCTGTAAATAAATAAATCCCTTGTGACCTATATTCAGTTGAATTCACTACAAATTCACTTCAACTGAATTAACTACAAATGTTCACTCATTACAAAAAAGCTGTAACAGGGTCAACAAGAGAGTGCTCCAAAAACACATGTTTGGAGCATTCAAATGGTGAACAGGTTAATTGGAAACAGGTGAAGGTCATGACAGGGTATAAAAGGAACATCCCCGAAAAGCTTAGCCAATCCCAAGCAAGTAAGGGGTGGGATTCACCACTTTATGAACATCTGCGTGAGCAAATAGTCCAACAGTTTAAGAAAAAATTTTGTCAATGTACAATTAAATAAACATAGAGATTTCATCATCTACAGTCCATAAAATAAGTAAAAGATTCAGAGAATCTGGAGAAATCAGCACATAAGCGACAAGGCTGAAAACACTAACAATGAATGCCAGTGACCCTGAATTCTTTTGGGGGTACTGCATTAAAAACCAACATCATCCCATATAGGATGTTACCACGTGGGCTCAAGAACACTTTGGAAAACTGTCTTCAGCTAACAAAGTCAGTGGCAACATCTATAGTGCAAGTTAAAACTCTATGCATGTAAGACAAAAGCTAGATATCAACAAAAACCAGAAACACAGCTAGCTTCTTTTGGGCCAAGCTAATCTGAGATGGACTGATGAGTCCACATTTCAAATCGTTTTTGGAAATATGGATGTTGTGTCTGTGTAAGGAGGAAAAGGACAATCCAGACTGTTAACAGCAAAAAGTTCAAAGCCAGTATCTGTGATGGTATGGGGGTGTGTTAATACCCATGGCATGGGTAACTTGCACATCTGTGAAGGCACCATTAATGCTGAAAGGTACATACAGGTTTTGGAGCAACATGCTGCCATCCAAGCAACGTCTTTTTCAGGGACGTCCCTGCCTATTTCCGAAAGACAATAGTGCATGTGTTACAACAGAGTGGCTCCGTAGTAAAAGACAGCAGACTGTCTGCGGTCCTGACCTGTCTCCCATTGAAAATGTGTGGTGCATTTGAAGCGGAGACCCCGGACTGTTGAGCAACTGAAGTCATTCATCAAGTAAGAACGGGAAATAACTCCACCTACAAAGCTTCATCAATTAGTGTGCTCAGTTCCCAAACACTTATTGAGTGTTGTTAAAAGAAAAAGTGATGTAACATAGTGATGCCACAGTTCCAGTTTGTTTGGTACATGTTGCTTGCATCAGATTGAAAATGAATCAATATTTGCAAAAAACTTTAGCAGCTTTAACATTAGATACCATTTCTTTGTAGTGTATTCTATTGAAAATAGGAAAAAGAAAAGAGAGACAAAAATTACTTTCAACTGGGATGAACTTTTTTTTGGACTCTTAACTTCAGCGACCACAAACATTAGAACTAAGAAACTGTTTACAATACTGAGTGCAGCAGCTAGAAAAGCAATCACAAAGAAATGGCTTAAACCAGATATCCCATCTATTAAAGAGTGGTATGATATAATATATTAAATCTATGTAATGGAAAGAATTACTTTTTCTTTGAGGCTCCAAGACAAGAAATTTGAGGAAATTTGGAAGAAATGGAAAATGTATATTTCCCTGGAATGCCTGATTTATGTTTAAGATCAGTATCTTTATATCACAATATGGCAGCACCCCTTGTTCTGTTCTAATTTATGTTGTAATGAGATGCGTATTGATATTTTATAAAAGAAGGAAAAATATTAATAAAAAGAAGGAAAATAGGAAAAAGAGATTTGTAAATCATTGTATTCTGTTTTTATTTACACAACTTCACTGTAATTATGGTTTGCAGAATACTGTTTGATAATATGGGGCTTCAATATGGCCCTCATTCGTGTCTTTTAATTGTTTCTGTTGCATGTATTGGCATTAAATATACACTGTTCTATGCTGTGTTGTATGTGGGGCTTTAAACTTGTTCACCTTGTCCAGAAAAGACCCAACAAATACCCGGAAACAGCCCCAGCAGAGGTCACGTTATTATTTATGGGCAATCTGCCAAGAAAGGGAAAGCGCGAGCCCGTGCGTCTGTTTTGTATGTGCACGCGCGTGAGTTTATTTCCTGGAAGAGCCTCTAACCGGAGGGGGCGGAGCTTTCCGACTATCGGCTTTAGTCACTGGAAACATCCCACAGAAACCTTTCCCCACTCACTGGAGCTCCCGACGCCGCCGCATTCCTCCGCTCAGGAAAGGGACCCCCACACTCTCTGGATACTCTTTTTGTTTGGATTTTAATGCCTGAGTTAATTTTCCATCCGGCACTACTCTCGGGTAGTTTGCGTAGCTTTGGCTTTGGCGACGAGCGGCTGCGGTGCGGAGCTCCACATAACCGCAAGGTGAGTTCAAAAGACGGGAGAAGACGTTAGAGAGCGGTGCAAATGCTCCTAATGACAGAAAACAGACGGAGCACAAAGCTCATGAATTGCTAGCAGCTGCTGTGTTGCTGCTCGGGACGGTGGTGCAGTGCAGCTGGGGGTAATTTTGGGGGATATTCTCGTATGTGATGGATGGTGGACCGACCTCCACACCAACTGCTCTTTAACGGTTCTGAACCGTTATGGCGCCTCCGGCTTCCCGCACTGTCCGGCTCCATTAATACCAAAAACCACTGAGGATCAAACAGGACCAGAGGACAGCGGGGGTTTGGGGCAAAGCATTGAGACCCCTTGGTCCAAGGGCCCTCAAAATAAAGTGCATCAATCATTGCGGCTGAAAGATTGGAAGATGTAAACTATGAATGTGCTATATTGCAATAACAGGTTGGTTAATGGTGAGGGAGTGAAAATGATTCATCCTCGTGTTAGATCACTGCCAACTTGTTTGTGCAATTTGGACAGTGTCAGAAAATGTGTCTGCAATTTCCAGATTTTTTTGAGAATCATATTTAATTTTTTTTACATCAATGAGAGGGATGCATGATCATGAATTTTTGCAGATATTTAAATAGTTTTTTTTTTTTGGCATATACCAATAATAACAGCAATGTAAGATAATGACATTGCATCGATTACACCTACATCATATGCAGTATGTACTTTTAACAGAATCACTAAGACCAAGCTTCATCTGCCCTCTCAAGAGCTACCAGTATGCTCACGGAAAATCAGCCCTTTAAAATGAACATTAGGAACAAATTAATGTGCAAAACTCGACAAACTTCCAAACTTGCAAGTTAAAACTAATATGTAATGCCAAAATGTCTGCAGAAATCGTCATTTCTACAGATTTCAATATTTAGATTTTGAATAATTTATCTGACGATACTGCTGTCATACTAATATTGTGCATCCCAATTATTTTTTTATTTTTTCCCTCTTATATAGTTTTTTTTTTTCAACTGAAATTGCCCTTTTAAGAAGCTTAATTACTTTCAAATTTCAGAGAGAGCTTATTCTCTGTTTTGGATCTGTTTGCTCTATCCCAGTTTTACTGTCATGTCAAATCTTCATTAAATTTTGCTACTTCAAATCTTGCCAGAATTTCTTACTAAATAACACAAATCAGTTAGTGAAAATAAGATTTCTTCTCAAACAAAATTGGAAAAAATAATAATTGATTGCAATTTCCTGAAAATTTCCAAATAATGCAAATTTGCTACTAGTGCTGCTTTTCCAGCACTGTCAAATTTGTGCAACTTTAACAGTCCTCGTTTCTTTCTTCTTTTTTCTTTCTTTTTTTTTTTGGCAACTTTAGGTAAAGTAGGTGTCAGTTTTGCCTTCTCTTAAAATGTTGCCAACACATTTGCGCAATTTCATAATTAATTATATTATTTTTACAATATGTAATACAAAAATTGAAAGCACTTTTTGTGCAAGTTTTGCAAACAAGTTGGCAGTGTTTGAACATGTGGAGAAAGATGGTGAGGATCTGGACAGTTTCACCAACTTGTCGGGCATTTTTAATTGGCAACACATTTGTACAATTTAAGTACCATTAAACACATATTTTGGCTTCGCACATCCCTGTACACTGTCCATATTACACAAATTTTCAACCTGTTGTCAACCCATGTTTTTTTTGCAGGTTTTGCTAAGTTTTCAAAATATTTATGCCACTAACTCAAATTAGTTTAGAAGAATATCATTCCTCTACCAAAAAAGTCATGCAATCCCTGACTCATTTTCAACTAAGTTGGCAGTGTTTGGACAAACAGGTGAAAATGGCAGGAGCGGGCCAGTTTTACCACTTGCCACTACATTGTCAATATATTTGTGCAATCTAGACGGTGTGCTGACTTTTATCAGAAACATTGCAAGCGAATTTCTGATGAAGTTTCACAAGTTGTCCAAAAATTGCCAACATATTTGTGCAATTTAGTCAGTGCTTTCACCAATTTAGAAACTTGTTGTGTCCTACTAAAAGTTGGCAATGTTTGGACAAAAAGGTGAAACTGTAAGGAAGTTGCCCAGTCTCCTACTTGTGCAAACATTGCCAACATATATGTCCAATCTTGTCAGTTCTAACTCTTATGATCAAATATGCTGCAGATAAATGTCCAATTTGGTAAAGTGGTCGCAGGTTTCGCACACTTCTACAAATGCTGCCAATGCATTTATGCAGTTTTGTAACTATTAAACCAAAATGGATTTTGAAAGTAGCTAGTGTCTGCTAGGGCAGGGTGATATGGACTAAAAATGAAAGACCCGATTTTTTTTTCCACAACACTTGATTTATGATGTTAATGAATTTTTGTAAAACCTCCCAGTGAGACAGAAATGACATGACTCAAGTTTTGCCTTTATATTGTCAAAATATATTCCCAAAGCAAACACATTTTCCCTGTTAAAGTTAAAGTGTGTGTCGTAAAATGTTGATTATATAGGCAGGTTTGACTATGTAAACACTGAAGGTTGAGGTATTTCACAGTATATTAACATCAAACTCCCTGATCAATATTTAATCTAATTAAAAGAAAAAAAAATACAATCACAAAGGTGCTTGTGCAAGCCCTGACAGCGCCTACCATCATGAGAACTGTAAATTTTCAGTATTGATATTTTTAAACATTGCAATAACTCACAGTTTGAGTAAGTCAAGAAAAAAATCTTGATTTTTCATTTTTAAATCTTCTTCAGAAACAAGTGTTTGCCTAAAAACTAAAAACTACATGCCACACTTTGACAGTATTCAAACAACTGGGTGAAACTGGCGAAGAGATGGACTGTTTTACCCATTTGTCCAACAAACAAAGCACCTTTTCTTCTGGTTATAAGTATCTTCACCTAAGAAGCCTCTCAAAATGTCCACACTATAAGTAAACTACATATGAATAAAGTAGATCCCTATAGACACAGGGGAGAGGGGGCCTTGGGCGGATCTTTGCCCAGGGCCTCCAAATTGATAAAACCATTCCTGCTGAACGGGACACCTTTTTAGTCACAGTGAAACCGGAGAAAGGGGCCTCTGTGTCGCCACTGAGCCAGGAGAAAGGACTTATTTTGTGAAAGGGGGGGTGGAGAAAAAACGCTCCGGACTCGCTCACTGTGACCCCGTTTCTGAAATCCCTTGTTGCGGTACACCCGATCGAAGACAATTGAAAGCAATCAGGATCCAGTTGCCGTCTGGCTGCACGGTGCATCAGCAGCAGCACACACAAGGAGTCATGTAAACTAAATATAACCGATGCTCTGCCCAGTCTTGCCTCATGCATCTGTCACAGTCACCATAACGGCGTTTTTATGAGGGTAAACTGAGAGCTCCAGTGTGGCAGAGTGGGCATTTATTTGTGTCAATGCTTATGAATGACCTACAAGGAGCCGTATTGTGTCAATGCAGCCTGCTTCCACATTCATGCATCAGCGAGTAATCTGTGCACCCTCCTCTCTCCAGCTGTGTTTAGGTGCTCTCTCCCAGCCCCTCTCTGGATGCATCGGACTCCTCTCCCCCGGGGCCCTGGACCCGGTGTGTGACCCCTCCGCCCTCGCCCCTGTCACCCTCTCTTCCCTCACCCTCCACCCCGAACTCCCCCACACCTTTCCTTCTCGAAGTCCCTCCTCTGGGCCCCCTGCCTCGCGACCAGCGGGCAGAGGCAGGGGGCCATGGCGCCATGGTAGCCTCCCGTGGGCGCAACCCCCTCGCAATGAGCAATGTGGCCCCTCCTGTGGGCAGGGTTCAGGGGTCCAACTTTACCCCACATCACTACAAGCCCTTCAGCTCACACGCACACTACCAGCAGGTGAGTTCATCCGATTTTGTGGAAAAATTCCTCTTTGTTCAGATTAGATAGAACTGTATTTATCTCTTGGGAAGACTCCTTCAGGGAAATTAAGGTTCCAGTAGCATTGTATTGTACAAAGGTGTAAAAGAACACAGGATATCAAAAAGTAAAAACAATTAGCAAATTAAAATAAAATATGATATGCCTACTGTATCTACTCTATCTATGTAACTACTATATCATTATATTTTAGAGCCCTGTAGAGTACTGCAGTAATTAAGTACTTTTTTTGGCCAACCAGGAAGTTAACATGACTCGGGTTCCATCAACAACTAGAAAGCACTTAAAGAGCGCAAACCTCCACCAAGGTTGCTCACATATTGCTGTTACATCTATAAGTAGTAGTTCCATCATAAAGTTACCATCATAATATGATTCATTGACCCTAAAAACCCACACCTATCACTCAGAATCATGTTGATATTATTATTAGTTAGACAGTTATAGAGCAAAAATGAACGTTCACTAATGGCGGTTATCTGGATCACCACCAAAATCTGATCATTATTAAGTTGTGTCATTACCAACATCTCCTGAAAATTTTAGTAAAATCCGTCCAGCAGGGATGCACGGTATTATCGGTTTGATATCGGTATTGGCTGATATCAGCCTAAAAAGTATCACCTAATGCCGAAATTTTTGCAGATATTTACAGCCAACCGGCCTCACATATCGGCTGGAATATCTGCAAATTACGCAAATGTACAGGACTGATGCACCTTCTCATCACTGCATGAGTACATTTAAAAATCAAGGGTTTCATTTTTGCAAGAATTAAATTCTTGTTTTACATCTGATCTTCGCAAAAATTTACAGTAACACTGAAAGAAAAAAGTCAAATTCTGTGAAGTAAAGAGGTTGTGCTCACCAGAAATATCAGTATTGGCGATAATGAATTTAAAAAATATCAGCATGTCGGATATCGGCAAAAATCCAATATCGTGCATCCCTCCCATCCAGTAGTTTTTGCGTAATCTTGCTAGCAAACAAACAAACATACGCGGACAAAAACATAACCTCCTTGGCGGAGGTAAAAAGCTTGTTTTTTATGCGTGTTTGGATTTATCCTGAAAAAAGACTTTGTAGAATTCCTGACATTCGTTAGTTTTGCAAGTCTATAAACAGGCAAGGACAAGGTTTAATGGCTTCTACAACTCAAAACACTTAAGTTTCAGGTTCTCAAAGATCTTTGAATTAATTTAAGTTTTGAAACGTGCTGCATCATGTAGTTTAGCTCCTACTTTGAACTGCACGAGTGATAAAAATGCTGTCACAGCACTGGGGGCTGTATCACCTCTGTAGAACCTGCATTGTTTTTTTGAGCATTGATCTAGTTTGCATGTAAACAGAGTGTTACCTAGCAGTAACACTGATAGGTCTGAAACTGTTTCATGCATCTACTGGTGTTGTAGACCCTCCAATTTAGATTCTTGCTTGTGTTGTACATACTCTCAGATGTACATCACTCTGGACAAAAGCGTCTGCTAAATGATATTGTAACACTGTAAACAGGGGAAGATGGAGAAGTCCTGGTGCTGCAAACTTTTTGTCTTGTGCATAGAAATACTCTGTCCTGAAAAAGCACAACAGGTGGTCCTTAAAGTCCCAGACAAACTGTGTAGTCCTAGTTAGCACTTTCTGGCCACAGCCTGTTGGATTTCAACAAAGATTTAAAATTTACAAGTGGGCCAGTGCCATAGATGTTTCAGGTATTTGAAAAAAGTTAAGACTCTTAAATATGTGTTACACTGTGTCCGTACTGAACACAAGCATCAGATTACTCACTTCATCGTGCAGGGTGGCATGCTTGCTGTTCACACTGCATCCTTGAGATATGAAATTCTGTATTTCCCCTCGTGAACAGCTGATCAAGTACTTTTATTGTACAGGTGGTTAAATGGATGTGTAGGGCTTTATGCTGATGAGTGTTTGACTCAAAGACTCTTCGATCTTCAACTCTCTCTGAGCTGTATAAAGTTTCTCTCTCTGTGCTGAAAGTGAAAGTAAAATATTTCGGATATGGAAGAATGCTCCACTATCTCCACCTTCTAAAAACAAATAAACTGCAGAGGGAGAAAAGACAACAAAAAAAATCCCAGTAGAAACTTGCCAGCCTTCCTTATTCCTTGTTTGTGTCGACGTGAGCTACAGAGGAAAATAGAGATTGGCATCAAGGTGAAAATGGCAAACCTGATTTTGTTGCTGATGTTCACATTTCATTCAGGTTGGACATGGTGCCAACCACAGACTTTGTTTCAGGCATCTAATTAAAAGGTCCCAGAAAGAAATGGAGCTTGGACATGATAGAAAATGGTCAAGGTTTTTAAACTTATGCTGCAGCACTCTAGTTACATATGCACAAAAGTTCTTAAAATTACATATGATGAAAACAGTGGTATATTTCAGCCAAAATCTTTCCTGCAAGCTTCCTAGTAGGGATGGGAATGGAAAACCAATTCCAGTGAATCAATAACAACCCTCTCATCAGTCTTTTTGTTCATCAATTCAATCCACTTTGTTCTTCATGCTTTGCAAATCAGCAAAAATGATAACAAAGAGGTCAAAAATCATGGCAGAAGGGGTCAGAATTGTGTCTCGATTTCAACAAAAAGACATGTACTGCACAAGAATCAGTCACTGGAAACACCAACAACTTGTAGGGCCCTAAAAATCTGCTATCACGGAATCGCGGACAGAATCACGGAATTGGACATTAAAAGCAGAATTCAATATAATCGCGGAAATGGCCGTCATTTTATGTAAAAGCGGAATAAAAAGGAATGTATCTCTCAGGAAAATGCTCTGAGGGGGTCACCAAGGCTGGGGACAATGCGCTTCACTTCCCCTCCCCTGATTAACAATGAAAACATGTCGAAGCAGCCGCCTGAGACTAAGTTGGCAAAGAAGCTACAAAACATCTATATTTCATTACTTTATACTGTCTCTTGGTTAAATTTGCGTAACAAAAACTAGTTCTCAAAATATTAAAGCAAAAAAAAAACCCGGAATACGGGGAAAAAATAACACAGACTTTATAGGGCCCTAAACTTGCAGAAGCATTTATCTATGCAGCACAGCATCAAACATCAGGAATGTCGTGTGTTTGACATTTTTGCCACTGAAAACCTGTTTTGGGCAACTTTATTCCAGAGAGAAAATCATAAGGAATCAATAATGGAATCGTTAAGAAATTGAATTGACAAGCAGAATTGTTAATAGCATTGGTATCAATAAAATCGTATCAATGCCCATCCCTACCTTATGGTATTCCCTGCCTTGCCAGATAAATCTTCCATGTTGAAAGCGTCATAACCATTTTTTCAAATGTCCTTTCTTCTGCCCTTCAGGTGATGCGTGCATTGCATAAGCTCCAGGAGAGTGGCTTTTACTGGGGGGCCGTAGGGGGCCGAGAAGCCAGCTCCATGCTCCGCTCTGAACCACCGGGCACCTTCCTGATCCGAGACTCCTCAGACCACCACCACTTCTTCACCCTCTCTGTCCAGACAGCTCGAGGCACCAAGAACCTGCGCATCCACAGCGAGGGAGGCGGCTTCTTCCTACAGCCAGACCCCCAGAACACACAAGAGCTCCCACAGTTCGACTGCGTGCTGAAACTCATCGCGCACTACATGGGGAAGGGGCCAGACGCTGGGAGGAGCAGAGAAGGAGCATGTGGGGGCAACTCGGGCGAGGCAGAAATAAAGGGGCGCAGCGTGTACCTGATCCACACAGGTGGGGAGCGGATCCCCCTCGAGCTGCGGCGCCCCCTGTCAACGTCTCTCTCATCCCTGCAGCACATGTGCAGAAGGACCTTAAATAACAGAGGCATGGGGGGATCGGAGAGGAGCGAGCAGATCCCCCAGACACTTAAAGACTTTCTAGAGGAGTACGACGCTCCGATATGATCGACAGGAACTGCAGAGGTTCAGCTTCATGGACCAGGCGCAGACCAGTTCTCAGTGCTTGTGTGAAAAAGCGCACCATGAGATACTGACCAGTTAGCGTTAGATGCTAACATGAGGTCGGTGTGAGGTCCAATTTTCATTGTGACCAGCTAAAACCCAGAGCTGGTTCAACACTGATGGACACCAGCTACCCAGAATCCCATACTGACATGGGGTCTGGCGAGTACGTTGGGTTCAAGTAAAGATCACCTCGTCCGTCCTGCCTCCTAAAACTGACCACTAGTGTGAGTGGGCAGATGAGGGTAGAGGTAAGGGTCAGTGATTCCTATGACTGACACAGACGCAGAGCAGAGCCTCGTAGAAGATTAACCCGATCGGTAGATAGTTATGATGACAGCGACAGCATCACCAATCCGCCATAGGAGTTCCCTCGTTGTTTAATGAGCGTTGGAAGAATCCCCCCGCCTCCGGTCACCCTGACATTTCCAACACTGTGGATCACCGGACAGAAAGAAAGACGGCTCAGAAAAAGAGACTTAAGGAGGGAGGGAGGGAGTGATGGAGGAGTGACAGGGAGAAGACAAAGTCCAAACGGGGACGCAGCACAGAGAGTGTAGACTTATTTGTTTGTCTGACAGTGTGTGTTTTTGTGTGTTGCGGTGGCGCGCACATTTCCATCGCAGCTTCCCGCAAATGTTGCCTCACAGAGGGGGGGAGCGTGGTGGCCATGCACGCTAGCTCAGCACACACACGCATAAACAGGTACAAGCCCATATGTGGGTTTTGTTAGCGTGGGAATAAGAGGGCAGAAAAGGCATTACAAAGCATCTTCTTTTTGTTCTCCTCCATCCCCATCCTTTACCCCCTCCAGCTCTTTTTTTTTTTAAATTTTTTTGAGTTACATGTTCGCTTTGACAATGACAGAAAACAGGCTGCCGTTGCCGAGACAAAAGCTTGTTACCGAGACAAAAGCCTTGGCGCAGGACCAAACAAAACAGCAGAACTTATTTTTATCCAGAGAGGCTGGAAAAATGTCAGCAACACTGTAAAACTCCTCTGGGCGCGATGATAATGATGATCCTAGAGCGAAGAGGGAGAAGGTGAAGACGAGGGAAGGAGGGAGAAGAAGAGCGGGAAATGGGATTAGCTAAAAGGAAACTGAAGAACTGGGGAGGGGGCTGAGGGAGGGGAGCAGTGGGAGGAGACATACTGGTATACAGCTAAACAAAAACATTGACGTGATTGATGCCTCAGACTTAGAGGAAATGATCGGGCTCAACAGGACACCGCTCCTGTAAATATAAAACCAGCCCCAGTATGAAAAAAGAAGTCCTGACTGAGTCTTAGTTCTGTTTTTTTAGACCCTCTCACAATCATTTCTTTTTGCAGTATCATCTCAAAAGTCATTCTTATCATAGTAGGTGTAAGTGAGCATCCCTCTGCTCTCATTCAAGGTTTTCTTTTGCCTCTGTTCACTCTTTTCTCTTCTCAGATCGACTCTCTTGAATTGGTACTAGTGCCTTTTTTTGCTTCAAGGCTGGACTCTTAGCCGAGTCAGATCCACTTCAGACATCTTTGTCATGCAACATTTGTCTCTTGAAAGTCCCAAAATCAGATGAAAAACTTAGAGTAACTTAATTTTCCCATCGTACATCAATCACGTAAGATACATTATAATGAAAGTGCTGCTTAAGTTTATTTAATCTCCATTAGACGTTGGAAAGAAGCCACAGTCAGTATGCTTACATGCAGTCAATAAATTCAAGTTGTTTGTTAAGCCTACTAAAACTGGACCCTTAAAACATATTTAACATGTTCCTCTAACTGAAATGTAAATCAAATTTCTTCAAGCCCAATAAAACCAGGGGCGTGAAACTGGTGGCCCGGGGACCACATGTGGCCCCCTCACTCCCTGAAGTCGGTCCACCTGTAGATTTTTAACATAAGGACAATTTGACAAAATTAGAAGTAATAATCTTTAAAATAGAAATATTTTTAGAAATACGCAGCTTTATTTGACAGTTATTGATGGGATGCACGGTATCAGCAGATATGAACATTTTTGCCAATACTTACAGCCAATAGTTTGGCCCGATGCAGTATATCCCATATAGTAGCTGTAATTTTGTTAGACTGTACATATACACCATAATGGTTTCAACACTTAATGTCCACTTTTATAAATCAAAAATGTAAATTATTAAAGAACAGAATGTTGTTTTCCTAGTTTCACATCTGTTTCTATTTCAAATAGATTGTCACCTAAAAGGAACAGTTTTAGTAAAATGGAAGCTTTGTACTTTTGGCAAAAAATATTTGTAACAATATAGGTATCAGCAATAATGAATTCAGAAATATTGGTATATCAGATATTGGCAAAAGTCCTATATTGTGCATCCCTAGTTGTTCTGGAAACTTACTTGCATTAATTTGCAAAAAAAATTGGAGCGTCAGTCATTTTTCCTATAATCACTGAAAACTCAGTTACTTGCATAGAAAGAGTAACTAAAATTGGCTTAAATTCTGTTTTTCTCATTTAAACAAGTTTTAGTGTTTGTAGTTGAGTTTAAATATATACATATTATTATAGTAACATCATATTACATTTTTATATCTCTTCCTCTTGTTAAAATATAAGTTTTAATTTTTGTTATAATTTTAGTCTAGTTTTAGTTGATGAAATTTCACAACAGTTTACTGTAAATTTAGGTCGACTAAAATATGAAGTGTAAAGTGTAAGGCATTTTTTATGTTTCCTCGAATTTCTGAAGTCATGTTTTACACTTGGATAAAATGAAACATCTAACAACCCTTTACTGAATGCTAGTAAAGTTTGAATGTATAAATTACCAGAAACAAATTGAACTTTTGTGTGAAATGCTGTCATCTTTATTTAGGCTACCCGGCAGAGCATCTCAGTTACAATACCAGAACTGACAACAAACAGTGAACCTGCTCTACATGAATATATCAGTTCATAGAGAGAGGAGCTCTGATTGGATCGCTCCACAACTTATCCCACCACCACCAAGCTAAGGCAGCTGTGATTGGATGTCTCTCTTAACTCATCCAACCTTTCCACACAACCAAAGTAGCTGTGATTGGATATATTCCTAACTTGTACCTAATTTCTACATGACAAAAAATGAGGTCTGATTGGATTAAGTCATTTTAGTCTATTTTTTATTTATTGACAAAAATATCAGTTAATCCTGTTTTAGTTTTTGTCCATGTGCACTTGTTTTATTAGTTACTGTCTAGTTTTCATCAGGGGACTAAATAATTAGTCAACAATATAAACACTGGCTTACTGAGTTGTCAGCAAGGTCAACCTGAACCAGTTCCAGTAGCGCTTGCCAAAAATAGGGCATGATGCCACCAAGCGTAGCAGAGCAGTAACAGTCTTCCATGTTTCATGTATAGTAGGACAAGGACAATGGCCCACAGTAACATGTTAATTCAGCTTTTACTGCATGTAAGTGTCCTGAGTGATGTGATCATTTCCTTTGGCCAATCAGTGATTGGTAGGCTGTTAAGTATCTGCCTAGGTGGCTGAGAACTAATAACATAACAGAAATGCTCCACAGCTGTTGCAGCTTAGATGGATATAAAAGGATAGTACCAAGCAAGAGGAGTTGAGTCACTCCAAACGTGGAAATGAAGCATTAGAACAATAGAAAAGAGAGTTCATTAACTTGTTATGCGGACGATTTCATCTTAATTTCATCATAAAGGTTTCCCACCCCACCTGTTCCCCATTGTTACCTCTGAAGCAGGAGTTGGTTTTTGTCTGTCTGAATGTCAAAGGAACACAAGACTGTCTTCAAGTGATTCTTAAAAACAAGAAAAGCCTTTTTGTAAAACAAAGACTAAGATTTGATGAATACTGTTTTTGACACACGCTCATTCTGTCCCGAGGTGGCAGCCTTTTCGCATCACGCATATTTGGTGATCTGATGTAACCACTCGAGACAGGAGCACTGAAATGTACCAACGTGGTCGTGTTTCCATTCAAGTGTGAAGCAATTTCAAATCACTAATTGGGAACCATTTTATCAGCTGGTTTGTACTAACAAGCATCAAATTCTTCAGCTTTACTTACTACATGGATGCTATTACACAGGTAAAAAAAAAAGCTGAAAGAGATGCAGACCAAAGGCAGAACAAGCTCTGCAGTCGAACCCACATTGATATACATATGTCATTAATTTGGTTTGATCAGTTGACCTTAATTTGTAGTCCAATGTTTGCTCTTGGTGGACATTTTTGTGTCCATCTTGAAACAGATGCAACATAATGCAAAGATTGTCACACTCAGTAACAGTTTTATTTGTCGTGCAACTGTTCATATATTCAGAATCTATTAGGAAATGTATTACATCTGAAGCAAAAGCCTTCTCAGCCAAGACTAATCACTTGTAGTAATTGATCTAGCCTAATCAAACTCTGCTTTCTCTTCCTACTTTTTGATGCAGTGCCCAAAAAATGCAAGTCAATACTTCAATGGAAACAGGACTGATGTGACACAGCATTTGTCAAATCTTTGTCTTCGTCTCTCACATGAAAACCAAGTTCCTACATGTGTCGCAGCAGCAGCAGTGGACCACACGTGTATGTGAATCATTTGTCTTTTATAAAGACTCTCTCATAAAAGGCTGGCCACTAGTCTGGCATAATACAAGCTGTAGTATCTGAAATGACAAAGCATAACATAGAAAACAAAATAAATGAAAAAGGAACGTTGCACATATTTATATTTCTAAAATATTTCAATAATTTATATTAAAGAGCACTATTTTTACAAAAGTGAAGCATTTGTCTGGTGTGTTACTTTGCTGTTTGTGTCTCTTTATTTAACTGAGTCAATATTAGCTGGACAAGCTCTACTTTGACCGCTTATAATGTGAGTAGGGCTGGGCAGTATTTTGAGATTTTGGGATGTATTTAAGTTTTCAAGCATAACATTGAAAAGACAATATTAGTGATATTAATGTAGCTTATGGTGATGTTGATTAAAATACATGCCAGTCCTAACAATTTGAAAAAAATGATCACACTAAGAACCATAGATGTATGCTTATTGACAAAAAGTTGATTAGATGTGGCTGGTTTCAGTTTGCCGTTTCTATTATTTTAATAAATAAGCATTTATATTTGTAAAAAAATAAACATTTATACTACTGGTACCTGTGAAATATCTCTGCAAACATAAAATAAGTTCTCCACACCTAGTTTTAGGTAATTTTATTTTCACAGAGAGGCAAACACCAGCACACTGTCTCAATTGCAAAAATTTGTTTGCAACTGGGAAAAAGGAGGAGTTAGGACTCCCCTCTTCCACAAACTTTTTTATTGTTGGCAATTAAATTTGTGCAGTTTTGATGGTACTTTTCTTTCTTTGATTAAATTTTGCAGATGAAACTCGTCATTGTTTTTGTGCAAGGTTCTTTATGGGTCTTAGATTTGATTTTTGAAATTTAAGGTGTCTCTTTACATGTCAGAGGTCTTTATCTTTAGATGGCATAGGTTAAAAGGATATTTTCTTTGTTTTCGTGTCTTGCCTCACTCCGAGTCCATGACAAGCAGATAGACACCATTCTTTCATCTGTGTGTAAAGTAACAAGAAAGAGATGGGCAAAGCTCACCCATTGTTAGTTAGCTTAGCTCAAACACTGGGAGTCAATGGGTATAGCCAGCGTGCCTCTGCATACAATCATCAGATAAACTCTTCAGCAACTCTAAACGGTCCTGTGTGCTTGTTGTGACTGGTTTTGTTTACCACATTATATAACGTTATCTTCTATCAAGGCATTATCTTCTACTTGTAAACAGAGGCTTTGTTTTGTTGGCCTACTTCCACGGTCGTTTGAGCTAAAGATGTGACGTTCACGAACAAGTCGAGTCTTTGGCACAGCTCCTTTAAGTGAATGAAGAGAACCGTTTTGCAGTTATGAGTGAGCCGTTCGTTTGCAAGCCATTCTTACATTTGCAGGCAATTTGCATTTAAGCCCATCTTTTTCTTATCTATTTTGAGCAAATTCCAGAGCTGCTTTGGAAAACATTGTTCAGCTGTGTAATGAACATTAAAGAGCCCATATTGTGCTTTTTTTTAGTTTATAAGTGTGTTTTACATGCTTCTTCAGCACGATAGATTACTTCTGTGTACAAGACAAAAAGTCCACGGCATCTGGATTTCTCCCTCTCCCCCTGTTTACAGCGCCAGTAGCTGCCTGAAATGGCCACAAATAGACCTTCCATTGTGACCTGCTACCATTGTTTTTTCAACAGTTTAACCCCATTGGCTCATATTGGCAAATCTATTGCAGAGAAGAGACAATCCCGACAGCACCCTCATGGAGTAAAGGTGTTTGTGGTAAGTCTGTGCGTAGTGCTGTCCCACTGAGAAATCCTTAAGTTCATGAGAAAGTGGACTTTTCTGGAGAAAATTACACACTTTCCGTAAGACTGCACATCTGCTGACTTTCCTTCACGTGGATGATGTAAAGGAAAGTCAGCAATGGTTGTATATTCAATTCAAAGCCTTTATTGTCATTGTAAGACAAGCAAACAACAAAATTGAGGTAGCAACTCTTTGTTGCTTGAAAACAACAGACAAAAAAAATCAAGACAATAAAACAACAATAGCAAAAACATGGCAACTAAAATATCAATAAATACATAAATAGGCGAACCGCTGAGAAGCGTACAGCTGCTAAAGTGCATGTTAAAATGCAAAAATAGCAGCATTAATGGTTGGTGTTATAAGCAGAGATGGCTGTGGAAAAAGACTGTCTTTGAGTCTGGATGTGCGTGAAAAAAAATATCTAAGCAGTATTTTGTCAAAACAATGAGATCAATGATTAAAGCAAGCATGGACATGTAGGAAAACGTTCAATGAAAATGCAAGTATATTTACTTAGTTTTTAGCCCACATGAAGAGTAACTTGTTTTCAGTCAAATATTCACAAAATATATTTATGATTTTTGCTTTTGATGTGCTTAAATATCTCAGTATTTTTTAAAAAAGCCCACATTTATTTTTTATTTATTAAATTTAACATTTTCAGGCAATGTGTGATGTCATACATATAGGTCCCATTACTCGTGCTTTTTGTGGACTTTTTTCACTCACATCTGATGTCATTTAATCCGGTAAGGGCCCAGTGCTTAGGCTGTAGGGTTGGGATTGGGCAACCAATGAATGCATAGTTGTTGACAACATGGAGCGCAGCAGTGCTAAGCAACAAATCACTACAGAGAATACAGGTAAACCAATCAGAACCAACTGGGCTTATGTGAGCAAGGGCTGCTTAAAGTGGTAGGAGCATCTCAGACAGAGAGAGAATACAGCTGGATCAGGGGAACAGAATATATTAAAACTAGAAGGTTTCTTGAACATTTGTGTACATACCCTAAGGTTTTCAAGAATGATGGGGTGGAGCAGTGGCGCAGCAGTAAGAAGGTTGCTGGTTTGATCGGTGTGCCTGTCAGAGCGTTTCTGTGTGGAGTTTGCATGTTCTCCCTGTGCATGTGGGTTTTCTCCTGGCACTCCAGCTTCCTCCCACAAACCAAAAACATGCTCTGTTAGGTCAACTGACTCTAACTTGCCCTGAGGTGTGGGTGAGTGTATGATGGTTGTCTCTCTCTGTATGAGGCCCTGTGATTGGCTACTGACCCGTTAAGGGTGTACCCTGGCTCTTGCCCAATGTCAGCCGGGATAAGCTCCAGCCCGCATGTTCCGGAAAGGGATGATGGATGGATTAGGGTAAATTATTGGCCCCATTCCCTACATGGGACGATTCTGCTCCTATTGGTTGACCAGGCTTTTCTGTACTCATTGCTCAGTTCAGCGCTGCTCTGCACCATGTTGCCAATGACTCTACATTTATTCTAATGTCTCAGCTCTGCACTGGACACAAGTCCTATTTCAGAGGGCTGGGAGAATCAGCCGTTTCAGGCAGCTACTGGCACCTTAAACAGAAGAAGAGAGAGAAGTCTTGTTGCCATAGACTTTTTGTCTCGTGCACAGAAGTACTCTATCATGCAGAGGATTGATTTTTGCAGGCTTCAAATTAAAGTTTATAGTTCTGGTATTGTAACAACCAGTTGTTATTGCACAACAGGACAGATTTTGACATATAAATCATAAGTAGCTATTCAGCTAAGTAATTTGAGATGCAATGTTTGGCCCATCTTGCCCAGCCCTTGTAGGGAGTCTATATTCAGTAATACCAGCCTTACCAGATCATCAGCTGTCAAATAAGGACTTTTGAAGTCAAACAAAGTGGTGTTTATTCTGTCTACAGGCTTTATAGGAGCCAGACCAGCCTGCTTTCAGATACAATACTTGCTCAACAGAGGGTTAAAATTACTTCAGTCATTACCTCTTGTTTCTGTGCTAGGGCATTATGGGTAAATTCCATAGGCAGCGAAAAACATAAAAGAGAGGGTGTTAGTGCGATTTTCTCCCAGACATGCCGCGCAGATGTACACAACACACACAATAACAAAGGGATTCCCAGAAGTTACCACACACACTCACACACACACACACACGCACACTCGCTCTGACACAGCAGTTACTGTGTAGAAAGCTCACTTTGGGGCTGGACCTAACTGGAAAGGAATGCAGCCGGGTTTTATACATCCTGCCTGAGGGGCTGAGCGAGGATGCCGTCCTCTAGAGAGAGGGAGAGAGAGAGGGAGCGAGGTCAAATAGGTGAAAGGGTCCACGTGGAGGAGATTTATGACGGTCTGTGGTTTTTAACTGATGCAGTAAGTGTGTGTGCAGATTGCTGCTGGTGAAATTAAAGCAGGAGGTGAGTTTCTATATTCCTCGCACACACACATTTTCCCATTCCCTGCATACCTACTGTTCTGTCTGAGGCCGGCTTCCAGGAAATGAGGCACTTTAATTGAGTTGACTTTTTACGGCTTTACTGGTGATAGTGCGTGTGAGAGAAAGAGCCGATGAGGTGGATTTTTGAGTATGAGAGTGAGTGATGGAGAGAGAATTATACAGAAAAGGGGCAGATTTATTTCGGAAGAGATCATTATTCAGTATCAGCTAATCGCAAATGTGAAGGGAAATCACTGATGATGGTTTAACTCTGAGTTGGGTGAAGTTCCATCATCGTTACGCCTCGAGACATTCACATTAATTCAGAATCAGATAAACATACAAGGAATTTGACTAACTTTACTCCTTAAGCACAGACTAGAGGATAAATAGTAGTCAAAGACAAATAAAAAGATAAGAACGACATTTAAATGAAAATAAAGGTAAAAGAAAATGGTAGGATATGTGCACAGAGGCGGCTGTCCGCGGCACCATCTTAACAGTGTTATTCCCACAGGATGTTATATTTGTTTTGATTCACAAGGCAATACAGCTTTTGAGTGAGAGTAATAGCACAAATTCAAATAACCACAAAGGTAGACAAACCCACAAATAGCGAAACTATCCCCCACTGAGTCCATGTGTTCCCTCTTCCCCATATTGCGCCTCTGATACTACCTCTGATCTGTCAAACCAGATGGGCCGTTCAATATCTTTCACTAGTCCATCTGGGAGAGCGCGTATGAAGTGTTTGGGAGTGGGCAGAACCTTTAAAAAAGCATATCCGGCAGATAATTGGATTATTATATCATATCTATATCGAGCTCATACGTGTATTATCTATTCAGACTAAAGCCGTTTTTTGAATCAGGCTGTTAAGATGTTTATTAGGCCTTAAAAAGTGTCAGCTTCCTACACACAATCATAACACCTCCAAGGTGCCTGCAGTCATCCTCAAGTGGACACTCAAGGAACTACAGCTTTTGAAACTTTCTCGTGGGCCTCCTTTTCCGGCCCCGAGGTTGCCCCCTGAAATATATGCTGTTAATTAACTGCATGATGGCTGCCTTGCATCAACTGCATCAGTCCAGCGCGTAGACTGTGCACATCATCCAGAATTAATGCAACACAGGCACAAGCTACACAATATATTACAGCATCAACAAAGCAGCAGGAACATCAAAGACAAACTGATAAATCAAGACATCGATTCCCAGCATCTTAACAACATGTTGAACTGCACAGACAAAACTAGAAAGCACTCGGAAACCGCAAACCTCCACCAAGGTAGCTCACATATTGCTATTACATCTATAAGCTATAGTTCCATGACAAAGTTACCATCATAATATGATTCCTTGACCCTGAAAACCCACACCTAGCACTCAGAATCATGTTGATATCATCATTAGTTAGACAGTTGTTGAGCAAAAATGGTTGTTCGCTAATGGCGGTTATCTGAATCACCACCAGAATCTAATCATTTTTCATTTTTTTGGGCCATTACCAACATCTCCTGAAAATTTCAGCAAAATCCGTCCAGCAGTTTTTGTGTAATCTTGCAAACAAACAAACAAACAAACAAACATACACCAACAAAAACACAAGGTCCTTGTCGGAGGTCAAAAGGAAGTCTTTCATGAGCGTTTGGATTTGTCCTGTAAAAAAAGGCTTTGTTGAATTCCTGACATTCGTTCATTTTTGCAAGTCTAAAAAGAGCAAGGACAAGGTTTAAAGGCTTTTCAACTGGAAACACTGAAATTTCATGTTGTCAAAGGTCTTTGAATTCATTTAAGTTTTGAAACGTGCTGCATCATGTAGTTTAGCTCCTACTTTGAACAGCACGAGTGATAAAAATGCTGCCACAGCACTGGAGGCTGTATTAACTCTGTAGAATGTGCATTGTTTTTTTGATGGGATTTTCTGAAATTGTGGGAACTTTCGCATCCAGGCAAATATACGTATCACTACCAAAATCAAATCGTTTGTAAGTCGGGCCATTACCAACATCTCCTGAAAATTTCAGCAAAATCTGTCCAGTAGTTTTTGCGTAATCTTGCTAACAAACAAATAAACAAAGAAACTGACAGACAAACAAACAAACATACACCGGCATACGTAACCATCTTGGCGGAGGTAAAGATGTCTGTTAATCTAGCTGATGAGAAATAAATGATCACCACTTAAGTTTGGTGTATTGATTCAACTAGTGACTGTGTCAATTGATGACTTTTAGTTCCGTGATTAAGTTAATGTTAGCTTGGTTTCTATGCCTGGAGTTCTTACATATAAACTAATGATTTGTGTTTTTGATACATTGTTGCCATGTTTAAAGTTAACCTCTCCTGCAACAGGTAGTTACATACAGCCTGAGCTCTTTGTGTGCCCTCGAGTGGTGTCAACCAGTCACAAGCATCACATACAGGCAAGTATATAAACAAAACTGCTAATGATGCCATCTGACGAAAACATGAACACAAGGACAAATATTAAGTCTGTCTCCACCCTCAAACTCCTAAAGTTGGGTAACTAAATAGGAGGCATTAGATTTACAAGCCAGTTAAATTAATTCTTAAAATTACTGGCAATTCAGGACAGAAATCATGGTCAATTTCTCTGTCCAAACTGTAATACAGCTGCCCACCACTGCTGGTCAATCAATCAGTCAATCTTTTATTTGTATATTGCCAAATCATTTCAAATGTTATCTCAAGACACTTTACAGTAGAGCAGGTTGAAGTCATACTTTCAATTTTATATAAACACTGTATTTACATATAGAAAACATACAGTATATACTTAAATACATATATACATGTATACACACATACTTCCAGACCCAGGATGAATCCACCTTGAAAACGGCACTGGCTGACTGTTACAGTGACAAAAGCTTTTCCTGTCAAACAATCTCTAGTGCAATTTGTTCATTGCAATGTTACTGTTCATTATTCTTTTTTTATTTGAAGTAAGGATAAAAGTTTAGTACTGCACACAACATTGTGTTTAGTTAAATTTGAATAAGAGCTCAACATTGTCACTTTTGTTAAGTAAAGAAGTTTTATCAGTGTCTCTACTTTTACTGACTCTTTTTATATACATCTGCAGCTCTGTGTAAATACAGACGTGTGTACGTTTGTGCATTACATCATTCACCACACGCACATGCACACATATACCTGGATACAAGCCAGTCACAGGCCTCACTGGCAGTAACTGTGGGAGTGAGAGGACAGTATTTAATAACTGTTTTTACAGCTTACCTCAGTCCAGGTAATTACAGTGATTCCGATACACACTTCCATATTGTTCTTTTTTATTTTGCTATGACACTTACAGGAAAAAATGTGTGTCCTCAAAGTTTCTGTTTACATGCTCGTGTGTGTAAATGCATGTGGGTGTCAGTATTCATCTACGGGAGGAAAACAGAAGAGGGAAATTACAGACAAACATGACGTAGCTCAGGAGACAAACAGGAATGAGTGAGCCCTCTTCCCAAAATCCAACCAGAATAATCCAGTTTTACACACACAAACACGCACACACATTGTCTAAATAAGCCAGCTCAGCTTCAGCGATGACTCATTTTATGTTCCCCATAGTTGCCTGGTTAGCTGGGCTGGAATATTTTGCTTGTGTCCTTCGCTCCTCTTGTGAATCTCACACTCTCTCAGAAAGTCTTTCCACCATGATTCATTTTTTTCGGGTAATGACTTGCTGCGTCCAACTCAACAGTTGTCAACAGAGTACTGCGCCAAGCACAACACCCGGCTCTCTAACTACTGAGCTCGGGGTTTTTCTGACAATCAAAACATTCACACTGAAGTTTAGGCACGCAGGACTCCATAATGTTTTAATGCACAAGGAAATAAGATGGTGATCAAGATGTTTAAACAATGAGGAAGCACGCTGATAACACTCCTCCCCTGCCTGATTAAAATTTTCATTTTTGAGCTCACGCCAAAGTCAACGGTGTGCAGCCTTGTAGGTGGAAAGAATATTAAAAGGGTTAGGAATATGCCGCTACATCGGGTAATCCACATTGGTCTTCCAGGAAGGGCCTCCGGTTTGCTGATTATTTCTTCCAGGAAGGCTTTTTGTTGGCTGATCGGCCCCTTATAGGAAAGACGTTTGGTTGGCCCATCAGCTGGAGTATTGTCACAGCCGCTTCTGATAAAGCCAAGACCAGCTTCCAGGAAACCAGAGATTTACCCTCCAGCATTCCATCATTCCTTCACCATCAGCGCACACACACGGAGACGGAGAGGACGAGATGGAGCAGGAGGGGTATAACAGGGACACGGATCAATAAAAACCATATGGGAAAGCATATGATCATCAAATGGACTCAAAAACGAGAACATATGGACGTACGTATGTATCTGTGGATGTATATGTGGTTGTGTGCAGGGAGCGCTGACCTGCACTCACTGACCAGCTCCTTGTGACACACTCAAACCACAATATTATTCTAAGCTGAGTACACCAGCACCCCCACGGCACATTTGAAACTCATTGTGATGGGCTCTTTTTTCGCTTAAAGGTACAATATGTAATATTTATTCGCTGAGATGTCTAAATTGTTATACACAGATGCCAAATCTTCTGTTTTTTATGTTGATGGAGGGGTGCAGTGATGAATCCTTAATTGTGACGGTGAAAAAAAGCACAAAAAAAACCCAAAAGAGGAGTTCACTGTGCAGCAAAAAGGCCTAAAAAGGTTTGCTTTCTGCGCAGACTAAAATATTCTCATGTTGACAAGACCTTGATGGTTTTATTCTTTAGATCTTTCGAGTCAGTTTTAACTTTTTGCTAAATTTCATTTTATTGAAACCTGTCTGTTAAAAACAAAAATCGTCCGTTCAAGATTTTGCAAGTAGCCAATAAGATAATTGGCATGCAGCAGCTCTCCCTCTCAGAGATTTTTGACAGATAAGTCTTACAGAAGGCACAGTCAATCCTGTTCAGCCCTGATCACCTACTGTTGAGGGAATTCATATCTCTCCCGTCTGGACAGAGATATAATGTACCAAATTTTCCTTTGTGCCACGTGGAATCAATGCAGTCAACTTGCATAATTCTTGAATTATCAATTATTTTAATTGACAGCAGGTTTCACACACTTCTTCCCTTCTTTTTTACTCTTTTATACTCTTTTGATACCTCCATTTTAACTTTGTTGGGGTTGTTCCTGTCAAGTTTGGCTGTGCTGTACACTGCGATGTTGCTTTGTGTTAATGTTTATTTATTTGTTTGTAGTTGTTGTTGTTGTTTGTCCTGTCACTGCAGACCAAATTTCCCCTGGAGGGAGAATGTAGCTCTGAACTGAACTGATCTGAGGCTATGTCCAAATGTAGGCAGGTTGTTTTTTAAATCAAACATTTTCCTGCAATTTGGCCTTCCGTCCACATGTAAACAGCATTTAAGTAACTAAAAATACATATTATTTATGTGATATTTCAGTATTTTTGAAGTAGTATCAGGTTCTAGACAATGGTCTGTGAAGTGGCCTAAAAGGGCTTGCAGCAGTGCTGCATTTTTAAGGAGAATTAGCTCAAACTACCAGTAACATACACTGCTGTTGGTGGGTACAGTTAGTTTGTTTAATTTACAAACTATGATACTGTACTGGGTTAAAGGGATGCTCCAAATTTTTCTTTGTTTTCATGTCTCTTCTTCACTCCCAAGTCCATTAAATTTGCAGGCAATTTGCATTTAAGAATGACTCGCAAATGAATGTCTAACTCACAACTGCGAATCGGTTCTCATCGCTCACTTAAAAGAGCTGTTCAAAGACTTGAATTGTTCAATAATATCACATCTACCGCAAACCACCCCAGAAGTAGGTTAATGAAACAAAGCCTCTGTTTACGAGTAGAAGAAGATAATGCCTTGATAGTAGGAGATAACTAAACATAACACAGTAACAAAAACGAGTCACAACAAGCACACAGGACCGTTTAAAGTTGCTGAAGAGTTTAACTGATGACTGTAGGCAGAGGCAGCCTAGCTATACCCATTGACTCCCAGTGTTTGAGCTAAGCTAACTAGCATTGCGCAAGCTTTGCCCGTCTCTTTCTTGTTACCGGACACACAGTCTAAAGAATGAAGTCTATCTGCTTGTAATGGACTCAAGAGTGAGGCAAGATATGAAACAAAGAAAAACTGGTCTATTGCTTTGAATGTGTGATTGGGCAAAACATCTCAGATCAGTTTATTTTCCTCCAGGAAATCCCTAAAATCCTTGCAACTGTAGGTTGAGAAACGTTGTTCTTAAACTTTTTGACAATTTGTTCACCCAGTTGTTCACAAAGTGGTTAGCTTGCACCATCCTTGCCTGTGAATGAGCCTTTCGGGGATTCTCCTATTACACCCAATAATAACACGTACTTGTTTCCAATTAACCAGCTGGGTTTTTGTTATCAGCACAAAGTTCAAAAGCCAGTATCTGTGATGGTATGGGGGTGTGTTACTGCCCATGGCATGGGTAACTTGCACATCTGTGATGCACCATTAATGCTGAAAGGTACATACAAGCTTTAGAGCAACACGTGCTGCCATCCAAGAGAAGTTTTTTTCAGAGATGTCCCTTCTTATTTCAGTAAGACAATGCCAAGCAACATTCTGCACCTGTGACAACAGCGTGGCTTTGTAGTGAAAAGAGTATCAGACTAGTCCACCTGCCATCCAGACCTGTGTCCAATTGAAAATGTATGGCACATTATGAAGCACAAAATATGATAACAGAGACCTAGAACTGTTTAGCAACTGAAGTTGCACGTCAAGTAAAAATAAGAAAGAATTCCACCTGCAAAGCTTCAACAGTTAGTGTCCTCAGTTCTTGAATTCCTTCTGAGTGTTATTAAAAGTAAAGGTGACGTAACAGCGGTAAACATACACCTGTCCCACTGTTTTTTTAACGTGTTGCAGGTATTTAATTCAAAAGGAGTGAGCATTTGCAACAAAACGATAAAGATGATCCGTTTTATAGAAGCATTTTAACCTTTTTGTTTGTTTTCTCCCACTGATGACTGAGTAAGATCAAAATCTTGACACATGTAGACAATGATGAGGAGTAGAGGTTGATCCAGTCGGTCCCTTTGAACATTTATTGCAGGTAATGGTTTACAGACAAAAAATGTGTTTACAAATAAAAACAAAAATATCTCAATCAAATAGTCTTTGTATGGCCAAGCACACGGCTCACAGTACATGGTCAAAAAGCTGTATGCCTTCCTCAGCCACACCCAGATGCTGCGGCTCCTTGTTCTTAAGGAAGGCCTTCCCCCTTGGGCTCCTCCTTCAGCCTCTCAGGTAGCCCTCAGGTCACCATCTCACCTCTCTCTCTCTCTCTGTCACACACACATACTGATCAATTCAACATAAAGCTCACTTTGGCTCCCACAAGTTTGAACATTAAATATCCGTGGTGGATTTAAATAATCACAGGTCAAAAGTACATGCAAATCACTGTGTTCTGTACTTATTTATTTTTTTAATAATGTCCCAACATCTTTGGAATGTGCCCTGTACATTTATAGTTGAAAGACACGGTTACAACTGAAGGAAATTCATTAAGTTTGTGGGATGATTGCATCAACAGATTCAGCTATTGCATTGCATGTCTTTGCATTACATTTCAGGGCTGTTATTACCTTTGCAGGTGTAGCTTACTTGTTTATTGTTTTGTCAACACACCTGATGGAGTGTGTTCATACATGAGGAGTATTCAAGTTGAAGCTAAAATGTAAGTGGGTGGAGCAGACAGCATGTCTACTTGTTTGTTATTGTTTTGATTGATAGCCTGGCAGAGGTTTTTACATACAATGCATTTAATCATCACTGAGATGGGTTTCCTGTAACACCTGACTTTAGAAGAAGGGTGTGTCTATGCTGTTCCTGGCTGTAAGAACAAAGAAGACTACCCCAGAGGACCTGACAGGCACAAAAAAGGTTGTTGAAAGCATTTATTTATGAGGCACGCTGTAGAAGAGCCATTGTTTTATCTCAGAGGTGGATTCTTTACTCTGTTTTCCCTCTCCATTCACAGCTGTGGGAGCGTAGCAGCAGTGAGGCGTGGATGCCAAATGGCTTACTGTAACAGCATGGAGTCAGACCAAACCCTCCGACACTCTCAGGTGTCACTGCGTCCATACAGTCTGCACACAGCGCTGCATAATGTTTGTACTTGAGACTCTAGCAGGCATGCACACATGAGCTCCAGCACATACATATGTGGTGAGTAAGGGGTTTTTGGTCATGAATGTAATGGAAACGCCCCTGAGTACCTTCAGTCATGGAAGAAATACTGAAGCGCTCTGAGAGAAAGCAGCAGAGGGAAGATTACCAGTTTACTGCTTTCAGTTAAATCACACAAAAAGTCATTAAAATCAAGTCTGTAAAAGGCATTCATGGTAAGTGAAGTGACAGTCAGTTGTGGTTTCAACAAAACCTTTGAATTTACAGTTTTAGAAAGTTCAGTTCTTAATGTTTGACAGACTGTATGTGTAGCTGATCTTAAATGGAGTGGTGCAGGAATGACGTACTTTTGAAGTTAGCATCAAGCTGGTTCCCTCAGCTAAAAACCTTCACTGTGCTCTTGGATCATTGCTGATAATAATGTTTGCAGTTAACAGAAGTTCATGAAACTTACTTTCTTTGTTACCCATGAAAATCTTAACAAACAACCCTAACTTTAGTGATTTTTGAAGATTAGTGTGAATAAAATGTTAGTATCATGTCATGAAACTACAACATGGCGGTTCAACTTAAAATCAGCAACCGCACTTCCAGTGTATAACATCACATTGTAAATACTTGTTTGGGAATTAATTCATAATCCAACAACCTGATGAGTTGGTGTTCGTGGTTGTGGCTATCATGTTATACTATGGTTTATAAAAAACAATCACAAACTAGAAAGCACTCGGAGAGCACAAACCTCTAAGGTAGCTTACATATTGCTGTTACATCTATAAGCATTAGTTCCATGATAAAGTTAGCATCATAATATGATTCATTGACCCTGAAAACCCACACCTAGCACTCAGAATCATGTTGATATCATTATTAGTTAGACAGTTATTGAGCAAAAACGATTGTTCGCTAATGGCGGTTATCTGGATCACGACCAAAATGTAATCATTTTTAAGTTGGACCATTACCAACATCTCCTGAAAATTCCAGCAAAATCCATCCAGCAGTTTTGCTAACAAACAAACAAACAAACGGACAAACAAACAAACATACACCGGCAAGAACATAACCTCCTTGGCAGAGGTAATTACTTATCACTTCAATATAGGGTGATAAAAAAATGTATGGATTAATGTCTGATGAGGGCCTCTGCACTGAGAATTAGAAGTTACAGTGAAGATGTCCATTCAGTCCATCTTATTCCGTCAGCACAGAAAAACTCAAAGAGAGATTTAAACTCTTGCTTGCTGGTGAACCAAGAGGAAAAATCAGGGGATCACCAGTGACATCATCTCTGCAACATGAGTGCATTCAGAAAAAAAACTCGATCCATCTTTAATGCCTCAAGTTGCTTTGTGCTGGGGTTTTCTAAGGTGTCCTGGAAATGCTCCCTCCATCATCCTCTGATTCCTGGCACCTGTTGGCTGGCCTCTAAAAACCCTGTCAGGCTCCATTCACTCCTCTTTCACACTGCAGACAGGATCAGCAGCACTAAACTGGTCGGCCAACAACTTCCCTCACTTGCTGACGATTAATCCTGAAGAAACAATATTTTCACCCCGGGGGCAAAGTCAGCAAATCACCAATATTAGACTTAAGAGACCAGATAAACCAGCATGCTTCTGTGGCTTATAAACACATCTGCTTTTACAATAATAAAACATCAAATACATACAAACTGCTCGACCTGAATTGTCCTTTGGAGTCATTTACGTGCACTAGTGTGGATTCATTTCCAGTAACTGCTCCTGTTTCTTACAACCTGCCAGCACTCACACAAACAGTTTATCCAAGGTGGTTTTCACACCCACAGCTCGCTTGCTTTGTTCTGATTCAGGTACAAATTAGCATTTTTACTTTGGATCGTTTCATGTTCACTCTGCAGTGTTTGGAAAAGGGCCAAGTCCAGGCCGAGTCGCTCCAGCACCATTCTGAGTTAATCTTTATTTTTTAATCAGTCAGTCTTTATTTGTATAGCGCCAATTCATAACAAGTGTTATCTCAAGACACATTACAACAGAGCAGGCTGAAGACCAACTCTTCAATTTATGGATACACATATATGCATAGATATTGACAATTATAAAATACACATATACATATGTATACTCATACATATATCCAAGCCCAACATGAATCCATCATGGCGGCAAGAAAAAACCTCTGTTTAGCAGAGGGTGGCACAGATGGCCAGAGCCAGTGTTATTTTGTCTACAAGTCACAGTGCCTTATCAGGAGGAAGCCAGCCAAGCTACCAACAAAAGGATGATATAATAAGGATAATAGCGTAGGTTAAATGTCTTATGTAAGATTATACAGAGGAATATAATTATAAATGTGGACACACCTTACGATGTAAGCGTAAACAAACTCTGTGATCGAAAAAGGGCTTTTAATGCTTGTCAGTGTCCATGGCAGAGCAGAAAGGACACCAGGTAGCATGGTAACTTTTTATAACCTAACACCTGTAGAAGTGTCTACAGAAAAACTATCAGCAATGCGGAAAAGGGGAGATCAACTTGAACGAGCTGAACAAAATCTTGGAACTACACAAGTTTATGAATCAGTCCACGTTGTTGAGTCCTGTGATGATCTGCTGTAGAGAGGGGAACGATGTTCACCTGTTGATATGTTCATGGTATGTTGTGCTTGAGCACAGAAAGTAATTCCCTCTGGGGTCCAAAACATTATTATGAAGTAGTACGTTCTTATCAGCTTGGTTGCCTGGTAGCTTCAATGCAATTATTATTACTAGTACATCTGCTTATGAGGTGTGACAGAAAAGTTCCAGGACTGGTGTCACAAAAGATTTATTTAGAATCCAAACTACAAACTATAAGTTTTCCCCTTCGAAGTAATCCCCCTGGAGTCTAATGCACTTTCCCATCCTTCTCTGCCACGCTTTCATGCACATGAAGGATTCTTCCAGGATCCTCCGCAGCTCCACCGTCACAGCCTTTTTGATGTCGTCCACGGCTTCAAAATAGGTCCCCCTGATGACCTCCTTGAGCTTGAGGAAGAGGAAAAAATCACATGGAGCCAGGTCGGGTGAGTATGGAGGTTGCTCCAGCACAGCCATGTTCTTCTCGACCAGGAACTGTCGGATGCTCAGGGCATTGTGAGCAGGCGCGTTGACATGGTGAAGCAGCCACGACTTGTCCTGCCACAATGCTCGCCTCTACTTGCGCACTGAACAAAGCAAACGCCGCAGTGTCTCTTTGTGGACAAGCTAGGATTACTCCGAAGGGGAAAACTCTTAGTTTGAAGTTTGGGTTTGAAATAAATCTTTTGTGACACCAGTCCTGGAACTTTTCTGACACACCTCGTATACTACCTTGTGTCGTTTCCTGGGTGTCGTGTCCTCATTTCACACAAACTGCTCCAGGGGTCAGTGTGAAACAAGCCGAGACCACCTCTTTTGGGTTGGTTCAGCGGAGTTGTTTGGAAACAGATATCTATTGATGTGTGTTCACATATATTCAAACCAAGAACACACCTTATTTTCATCTTTTGGTGTGATGGAGCACTTCTATGTACAAAACAAAAGTCAGCTGCATCTGAACTTCCCTCTTCGAATCTTTACAGCTCCCATAGCATCCTGAAATGTCTTATTCCCCAGACCCCCTGAATAGACCTACCATTGTGACATCATACTGTTGTTTCATTGCTCGTTTAAACCTATCGACTTGGAGTGGCAAGTCCAGTTCAGAGCAGAGACTATGGAATGAATGTGGGGCAGACATCAAAATCAAACACATGTACACGAGGTAAGGCAAAACAGACTCTTAACAACGTTTTCCTTTCTTGTAGAACTTTGAAAATGATTAGCAATACTAGAAAAGCACTCAGAGAGCGCAGACCTCTGCCAAGGTGATCCGGATCAGTCCCAAAATTTAATCAGTTCTTCCATATCCCATTTCCAACAATTCCTGAAATTTCATCCAAATCCGTTCAGAACTTTTCAAGTTATTTTGAACACAAACAAACAAACAGACAGACAGACAGATAAACGCCGGCAAAAACATAACCTCCTTCGGGGAGGTAATAAATTCTACATTTTAGAGCAACTGGTTGTCACAGAAAATCTATGTTGTCATCTGAAGATAGGAATGCATACAAAATGTCTCTATCTATACAATATATTTCGAAAACCAGAAGTGCTCTTAGAGCACAAACCTCCATCAAGGCATCTTCAACATTGTCAGGTGAGTTATTGTCAAAAATGTGGAAAAGTGCCCTATCTCACACTGTCAACAAATCTTTTCAAAATTCCTGGATCCATATCTAAATTCAGAACATCACCAAGATACAAGAACTTTTTTCTTTTTCCATGACCAACAGTAATGCCGTAAACATCAACTCATGACTTTTTGAATTATTAGCAAAAATTTGGAAAACTGTCCTATCTTACAATGTTCACAAAAACTTTAAAAAATCCTGGATCCACTTTCGGATTTGGACCAGCACTAAAATTGTCTCACTTCTTCCTTGTGCCATGAACAATATTACCTGAAAATGTCATCAAATCCATCAAGAAGTTATTGAGTCATTAGCCAAAATGTTGAAAGGTGTCCAATCTTGCAATGTTAACCAATCCTTAAAAAAAATCCTGCATCTGCATCCGAATTCAGATCACCACCAAAAATTTAATCACATCTTCTGTGTGTAGTGACCAGCGTTCTCTGAAACTGTTGTTAAAATCCGTAGAGATCTTTTTGAGTTATTTTGCTAACAGACAAATGGACAAACAGACAAGTGCTGGCTTGGTTGTCATGAGAAAATGGTATAAATTAATGGGAGAGGATGTAGGTACGTCTACATAATTTGACCTTTACTTGGTCAGATCAAAAGAAGTTTCATAGCTCATTAAAAATCTTGTGTTGATTTTTTGTCCAATGCGGTTTCCCTGTTGGGTAAAATAATAAATCAGTTTTTCAGGCAGTAAAAACCTTGGATTTACTTAAGTTACAAAAACGGTTTTCCAGGTTTAGTTTCCAATTATTCATCAGCAATAACAAGGATTTCACTGCAAACTGGAAACAACAGAGGACCACTATTCAAAGTGGAGATTTCTGCATAAAAAATGGTGGCACTTCTGTGCCAATAACTGTCAGGCTGCTCTGTTTCTTCTCAACAAGAATTCAATTGGATTAAACAAGTCTCAATGCTGAGCTCTCTGGATTCGGTCCATTCAGCTATTGACCCACCACAGCACGCATCCCCCTTCCTACTATAAAACAAACGCTATTTTTCAGGCTTGACGTGTTCAAACTTAAGAGATTTCCCCCTGAGAGAACGCCACATTCATTAAGGACAAGTTAATGCTTTGAAGAAACACTCCATTTCCTGTAAAACCTGTCACTTAAACACAAACACACACACCTTCTGTTGGTGTTTTTGAAGCGAGGGATCACATTTGTTCCAGAAAGAAGGAGACGGGGGGTCCGCTATGTGTGTGTGTGTGCGCCCAGCAGCGTACAGCATCTGAATGCAAGAGCCAATCAGAGAGCTGTATAGACTCTGAGCCCCCCATGTACTGCTGGTTTATAGGGCCCAGCTTCAGAGAAGTCACATGACTTCCCAGAGAGAGAGAGAGGAGTGGGCAATGTGGGAAAGGAGGATGAAGGAGGAGGAGGAGTAAGAGGAGGAGTGAATGAGGGTCAGGAGGTTGACAGGATCGCTGTGAGGGGTGAATTGAAGGTCTGGTTAATGAATGGAGCAGATAGGAGGTAAAAAAAGAGGCAGATGTAGCTGTTCTGGGAAGTGGAAATGTGCGAGATGATGGTGGTCTATGATTATGGCTGAATAAGATGAGAAATAACGGAGAGGAGAGGTTGTGGGGTGCATAATTGAACAACAACAAGCAGGCGTTAGTGGTTACAGTTGATTACTATGGCGAGTAATCTTGATGGTCTGGTTAACTTAACCTAACAAACAACTATTTTTATCACCTTGCTTTAAGGGAAAGTTCACCCAAATCACTTATTATTTATCATTTCTGTGCAGAGTTCACCTCTTGACGTGAGTACAATTTCCTTTTAAGACATTTTAAATCCTTTTGTCGTTTTTCCAGAAGTGATTTTCTGTCATCCTTGCTCTGCAGACTTCGCAGTGAGCTTTAAATGGAAGTATTTATTTCTGATTGAGTGATTCCAATGAAAACTGTCCAAAGGAAGTTCTGTGGAAAGAGTTGATGCCGTTCTGTAAATATCAGTTTTCAAAGCTCCAAAGATCACAAGAAAACGGTCATTTACTTTGATTGAATTTGAGTAGCAAGAAGAAAAACATCATAACTTCACGAAAACCAGTCTCAATGAACTAAAGTAACACCCCTGTCGGCAAACTTTTGGCCAAATCAACAGGCAGGAAAGAACTTTCAGTGAGATAAAGGGGAAGAACAACACTGAAGAGCCCGTATTATACTTTTTTTTCTTTGTATGCACTTCAGTGAGGTTCACGTGTCCTCTACCTCAGTGGTTCTCAACTGGTCTGGCTTTGGGACCCACCATCACCCCTTTATGTCAACCTGCGACCCAAATCAAGGAAAATTTTCAGCTTCTCAAATTTTGTTTCAATAAAAAGATGCTGCTGTAAAGCTGAGATAGTCCAAAAAATCACTGAATGCAACACAAAAATAAGTTTAATGATAAACCAAAATGACCAGCAGGTGGCGATGCTAGAGAGGGAAATATTCCTTTTTATATTTAATAAGCTGCAATTTAATTGAAACCAAAAAGTGCATCTTTTCGGTTTTAATAAATGTCACTGTAGCTGTGATAACCCTGCACCAGCAGACACATACTGAACAGCCCTGTATTAATAATATTTAATCAGTAGCACTAAATAAGACATCGATCATTAGCCTGTCATAACACACCAAACACTTCAGAAACTTAGAGCTTTCATGCACAAGCATGAAATAAAAGTCCAGCTATGGAGACATAGCTCCAGAAAAGTCTTAAAAACATGTAGCTCTACCTAAGTATGTACTTGATGAATAAATAACCAACACTGCTATAGCACAGGATTTTTTTACTAACATTTTTTTGCCCAGGAAAAGGCTTTCAACCCACGGATAAAGGGTCCTCAACCCACTTTTGATTAGTTTAGGAATATCCGCAATTTTTTTTTTATCATAAGGGCGTTACATCTACACAGATCTGGCATTTTGGGAGCCTGAAAATGCACGTTTTTGAAACTGGGTCCCAAATTGAACAAAGCTCATAACGATGCCCTTGTGTTTCCGTGTTTAAATATACACATATTCAGAAACAATGACCTTTTCTGCCCCAACCCTGACAACAACAGAAACAATGGGGAACAAAAATGTCTGTTCGACAGGAACCTGCTGAAGCTACTGAGCTCATTGTGGCTTTTACAACAAAATCTTCTGCTCCTCCTCCACTAGCACTGTGGGCAGCAACTAGACAAGCATGATGGTGCAAGCTATGGAGAGTTAAGTGGTCCAAAATTACTGCAGCATTGTTTCACATGGGGAGTAGGAATAACACTGATTATCGCTTCATCAGGGCACCTGTTAGTGGGTGAGATATATCAGGCAGCAAGTGAACATTTTGTCCCCAAAGTTGATGTTAGAAGCAGGAAACATGGGCAAGTGCAAGGATTTGAGCGAGTTTGACAAGAGCCAAAGTGTAATGGCTAGATGACTGGATCAGAGCATCTCCAAAACTGCAGCTCCTGTGGATTAAAATATAGGCTCTTAAAAGGGATACACCAACATTTCCCTTACTGTACCGTACTGTCAAACTTTGCCTTCTGGACAAACAGTGCTGTCATACTTATATTCATATTGTAAATATTGTTAATGTTAATAGTGTGAATTCCTTGACCTTATTTAAAGTCTCACTTCTACTTAATTTTACTTATTTTTCCTTCATAAGGAGAAGGAAAAAGGAGATAAGGCGAGCTGAATCAGTGACATCTTTTAAATCGCATCTATTTACATGATCCTTTTATTGCTCACATACATTATTATCCATGTTAGCAATTTATTTTATCTACATAATTATTTTACAATTACCTATTTAACTATTTTTAAACTCTTCTGTTCTTACTCTCCTCACTTGTTTCTCATTGTTTTAGTCCTGTTTTTACCACATTTTCATGTTTTTAATATACTCCCTTTTAATCATTATCATTTCTCTTCTACTTTGTTTTATGTTTTTATTTATCTTTCCTCTTTTAATCATCCTCTATCTATCCTCCTTTTTCCATCTTCCTGATGTGATGCCGTCATCTATCATCTATGATCTAACAACTGTCATCAGTTTATGTATCTATAAACCTATTTCTATCAGTTGTCTGATTTTCTCCTTATCATTATATATAAAACAAGTATGTCAGCCGTCTCCCTCTCACCAGTTTACCATTTTCTTTCCTTTTGTTGTTTTAATTAACATGACCCTCTGTGCCTTTTCCTCTGACTCTTTCGGTCTCTGTTGACCTGATTGTTGATTTTAAAGTTATCAGATAAAGTTATTATTATTATTATTATTATATATTGCTTAAAGATTCTGTATGTTGCAATCTGCACACCACCACCGCAGAAGTAGGTCAACAAAGCAAAGCTTTTGTTTATGAGTAGAAGAAGATAATATGCTGATAGTACTGTAGAAGATAACGTTACATAAGGCGATAAAAAAATGAGTCACAACAAGCACACAGGACTGTTTAGAGTTGCTGAAGAGTTTATCTGATGACTGTAGGCAGAGGCAGGCTAACACTACCCACTGACTCCCAGTGTTTGAGCTAAGCTAACTAGCGGTAGGAGAGCTTTGTCTGTTTCTTTCTTCTTAATGGACGCGGAGTCGAACGAATGTTGTCTATCTGCTTGTCATGGACTCAAGAGTGAGGCAAGTTATGACAACAAAGAGAAAGTTGGCGTATCACTTTAAAGAAAGGTTGGGCGATGTGTAAGTTCCTATAATAAAAGTTTAAAACATGAACAGATGACGAGCTCTGTGCTTGCTCTAAAATAAGTTTAGGAATTTACACCATTGCGCCTCCCCTACATTGTGCTGGAGTGCATGTGTGTGAAGTACAGCATGTCCGCATGGCCGTTGACATATAAGGGGGGTCTATGTGAAATGTGTTGCAGATGTTCCTCTTGTTTCGTGGTCACTGATGTCGACACCTTTACCCGGCACAGAAAATGCCGTGTCTGAAATACTTCATTTCTGGGGAAGACTTCCCATAAACACCTGTTTTGTTCCGGTTAATATCTCTCGTCATGGTGAAGAAATGATGGCTTCAGTGAAAGAGGAGAGAGAGAAGAAGAAGGAGGAGGGGGGGTCACCTCCATTCCTCTCCGTCTGTGAAAGAGAAGAGCTCGTGTGGGATGAACACATTCGTTTATTCATTCGGCCCGTCTATTTTCAGCCCAGTGGGTTTATGGTTATTGGAAAGGCGTTGCCGCCTCGCTCCTTCCCAGAAGGAGTCAATATTTCTCCCTCTCCTTCGTTTCTCCCTCTCTGCCTCTTTTTTTCTCTAATTCAATATTTTCTCCAAAACAACACTCAACCCCTCCACAACACAGGCAAGGAATGCTGGGAGGCATTTGAGAGAAACAAAACACACACAGAGGCAGAGCGTACACACATGCACAGACTTAAGTGTGAGGTTACAGTGCCAACAGTGATCCCGGAAAAACTCCTTCTTTCTCCGTCTTATCGCACCGCTCCATCCTTGCTCCGTCTATCTCACAGATGCATCTTTATCTCTCTCTGTTGGCGGCTCTTGTGGGACTCTTGAGGCCGACTGTGGCCTTTTTACGACGCTGTTGTTTGCTAATGACTTTTAATGATGACTTGTTATGGCTCATAAAACCTGGCTCTGTTACTGGCAATATCAACTTTAACTACAGCACGGTGCGGTCCTGATAACACACACTGGGCCTTTTATCGAGTGATTAAAATCAGATAAGATAGCAGGAGCATGCACATGAGTGGGAAATGTGTTTGTGGGGAGGGCTGGAGGGAGGGGGTGGATGGTGTTGTGAGTGTAGTCGTATCAATTGTGGGTCAGAAAGAAAAAACTGTCCAGTGGAGGAGGGAGTTGTTTTAATGAGTGGTCCTCCCTGTGCTGCTTAATCTCAGTCTGTGGCAGATAAAGTCCCACAGGCTTCACCTCCAAATATTGACTTAGACCCAGAGGCATGAGGGACCCTGGGCTTTACTGCTGATAAAAATAGAGGGTCTGGCTGGATAAAACCAGTCACATTTTGGTTTGAGCTCATGGCTTCACCATTTGTTTACGACTGTATGATAAATGCTAAATATATTCTGTTTATGTGTAGGTGTAATGGAGAAGAAGATTTGACAGCGCGCTACCACCTTCTCTCTGCAGCAGTGAAACACAGTACAGCTGGTTAGGGCTGTACAATCACCAGTGGCCCCATAATACAATATTATCACAATACTTGAGTCATGATTCATGTTATTGTTATTCTTTGGCTCTGTTTGTTTGTCTTTTTTTTTTAGCAGGATTATGCAAAAACTACTTTGCTGAAATTTTCAGGAGATGTTGTGAATGGCCCAACTTAACAATGATTACATTTTGGTCGTGATCCGGATATTTACTTGGATGCAAAAAATTCACAAACTTACAAAAAAAAAAAAAAAAATCCCACAGGTTAACATTGGGTCGAATTTTAAAAAATCAAGTCTCTGACATCACTTAATGGATTTACTTCAAAAATTTACAGGATAATATATATAAAATGTCTCTACCATCAGGGTAAATTTCATCCAGATCTGATCCAGACTGACATCACAAAAAAACACTGAAGTTTATTATGCAAAATCCCATCCATTTCTCCTCGGCTGCCGTGAGAGTGTCGCCCCCTTTTCTTCACTATGCGAACTGCAGTTTATTTGCAAGCTGATGTCAACGTTTTTTGAGCCTTTGTGACACCACTTCCCAGTTTCCCTCGCAATGAAAGAGCTCTTCACGTGAAGAGAAATGAGCTGCATGCTGATGCTGTGTTTCAGCTGTACTGGAAAGTCAGAATTTCTGAGTTCTGAGTGGGAAATTTCAACTGGAACGCCTCCCGAGGTCGTAATTTCCTACTGGGAAGTCAGGGGATCCTCACCACCCCCAAGTTGAATTGAAGCTCCTGTAATATTCTGTTTATTAGCACTTCTGACAAGTGTTTGTCGCAACAAATCAGTCGTATACATAGTATTGTTTGACGTATATATATATATATATATATATATATATATATATATATATATATATGGAAATGCTGCTATAGTGTTATTTATATTCTTCATGTGGTATTTGCGTACTTTACATTGGAGGGCATACTAACAAAGACTAACAATAGCCTGGTAGATCGACAAGTTTTTTCCGACTTTTAACTGGAACACTGACAACTCGGAGATTACGTCATTCCCACTCCCTTCTTCCCAAGTCCGATGTAAATGGAACGCAGCATGAATACTGTGATACTTTGTAGTATCTTGCAATCTGAAGCCTTTTCTTAGCTGCATATACAAACCTGACAAACCAGTTGAACAAATTTAATAGATTTCACAAGTCCATCTGAGCAACACCCCATAGAAAGTGTTGAGGAATGGGCAAAACCTTTAAGAAGCATCTTCGGCAGGTGACTGGACGATTGTTCTGTCAAAATATTCATTACGGGCCAATCAGATGTTGTAGTAAGGTGATACTGCCGTGGTGTGAAATACAAAATGTAAGCCATTACATAGAAGCTAAATATCCTTTATATCAAGAATTGCTTTCAGTTTTATTTTTCATTTAAAAAAGAAATGATAAAAACTGCTCCTAAAGCTGTTAGCATCCATGCTAATCTTGCTCACTTTCTGCTGTCGTCTCACTTGCAGCTCCCACCTCTTCCTGCTTAAAGGACTGTGCAGTGCCACTTTAGGATGCTCACAATCATAGATTGGAGCTTTGCAAGTTGAATCTGCCTGATTACAGAGATTGAATCGGCCAACTGCTGCTCAAGGTTAACAGAAAAAAGACAGAGTTCTATTAATTTTAATGAGAAACATATCTCAGTATACTCACATCACTTTCGTCAGTTTTATTAAAAACAGGAGTAAAACTCACAGACCGCCAGTTAATGCAACCCACTCTGCTATGCTCAGTCTCTCTTCAGCTTTTAGCTTCACTGCTCTGAAGAGCTTCAGTGCCCGTGTGTTGGTGAAATAACGTAGAGACATAGGCACATACCTGCTCCAACCAGCATGTAACAAAGCTCTTTTTCTTATTTTTCACAACATGGTGAGGCCTTGAGTCTTTGAACATAAAGTAAGTCATGGACTGAGCTATTTTCCTACCTTGTTTAGAATTTGGAGGCAGTTTTGACAAGCTAAGCATGTCAGGTGTTGGCTAGTTCTTCAGCAGGGTTAGCTTAGCATTAGCTTTGCTGTTGTCTTTCCCCGGGTGGTGCCAAGTGGGTGAGCTGTATTTCCACAGCATTTAATTCTTATGTGTCACTCCTTACAAATCCTGTGTGCAGGCTCCAGAATTAACTTTTTGACTCATCGGCTAAGCAGATTTTTTTATCTGCCAAAATAGTAAATCATATTTTAGTGTAACACACATTCGTTTCAGTGCATTAAATTGAGTTATGGTAGTATGCTCCACAGACCTGGTGATTCAATCTGATCAGGAAATTTTAAAAATGCAGAGAAACAAGTTTTTCTTGCATCTGTTTTATATAATAGACAGTGTCCAGGCCAGTCTTTTGAGCTGCTCCTGCTCACAAAGTTTATCCACAGAATAAAAAAAAACATCCCTTTATTATTGAGTCCTTTAAGTCAACAAAAACAATGATTTCTCTATATTTGGCTTTTAAATTGTTGGAAATGTTACTAAGCCGACCATTCATGTAGGGCAGGGATAAAAAAACTTTTGTTACTGAAAGGGCCACATTAATGTTATCAACACAGACAGACAGACAGAAAGTGGAGGAGAGCTACAAAGAAGTGGCAGACACTTACAGGGTCTAAAACACAACATTTTTCTGTATATATATGTTTGGGAACTAATATTAGCCTGACATTTGGTGAATAACCTTCTAAAATCAGCTCACCAAACAGAATATCTACTTGCCACTGGCACCCTTGCCTTTGTGTCATGCCCATCACTTACGTCCCTTTAAAAGTCCAAAGAAAGTCCACAGAATAGATTTAAATGCATTTCTTTGTCTCCTGTGCTGCCACATTTGTTTACTAACTCTCTCCTGCACAATTAACATCACGTTTGCCAACCTCACCTGCAAAATGTCTCAACATCACCATCATGTGGACTTAGAGAGTAAATCATTTTATATCCATAGGCTTTATTAAATGTTGAAATTACTGCATAAAAAAATATCTATACTTGGCAGATGAGAATGTATTTACTATCACCATGCCAAATATTGCAATACTATGGTGTATTGATTCTTCCCCCACCCCTACTGGACAATAGTTTCAGCATCTTAATACATCTAGTGTAGGGCAATATCAGTTACACTGACACTGGTAAACACGAAATATGTAAAAATCCTCTGCTGGGGCATTAAAACCAAAACTAAAGTTGATGAGTAGTTAGCTGTCAACCAATAATTTAAGTCCTTATGTGCTTTGTTACTTAAAGGGGCCACAGGAGGGCGCCAATGTGCCAATAAACACGGCTGACAATATACTGTTTATTTTTTCTTGACTGCTTTTTGTTTAAATGCACGAGGGCTAATCTACTATCCTCCCACTTCCTTTTTGCAGCCCACTAATCACTCTAATATTAAAAAAAATACATGTTCCAGAAGAAAGACTGACAAAATCTACCACGATAGCATTAGAAAATGGAATATTAACAAGAAAATAGATTTGTAATTGACTGTAATTAATTCTGCAAGACCCCCCTTTGTGCATGTGTCCAAACAGAAATTAAAAAGGTAAGTATAATATACGTCAGGAACCTGTAAATGTGTTGTTATTTGCATCAAAAAGTAGCTGAGACTGGCTTGAATTCTGTTTTTAGCCGAAGAGATTAAGTATTGCTTATTGCATTGATGTTAAATAAATAAATACTGACAAGGTAACTTCTTTTGACAGCAATATAATATATTTGTCCTCTTTAGTTTTCTTCAATTAAAAAAAAAAAGGCCCTTTGACAACAAAGATGATTTCAAAGTGGCCCTCTTGGAAACCTGCCTATCCTTACTTTAAATTGAATCTTATTTCATTCTCTTTATATTTTAATGTATTATTTTTGTTTCAGTTTATTTCATGATTACTGTTTAGTGCTATACTATCTTTTATTAAGCAAGGGGCTGGAGCGTATGCCATCTGACATTGGGCAAGAAGTGGGGTACATACTGAATCGGTCACCAGCCGATCACAGGGCCACATAAAGAGACGAATAACCATTCACTCTCACATTCACACCAAGGGGTAATTTGGAGTCACCAGTGAACATAATGAGCAGGTTTTTGGTCTATGGGAGGAAGCTGAAGTGCTTGGAGAGATCCCATGGATGCACAGGGATAGCATGCAGGCCCTGACTGACACAGGGATCGAACCAGCAACCGTCTTGCTGTGAGTGCACAGCTGCACCTCCATGCCGCCCTTTATTATCTTATATTTTGTGAAATTGTCTTTGGTTATTCACTGAGATGCTTTAAGATGATACTTTATTGATCTGCAGAGGAAAAACTTAAGTGTTACAGCAACACAGGGCAAAGAAGCATGCGGACAATAACAGTATGAAGTTTTAAAAGAGATACAATAAGATAATTTTGTTGGATCAGAATGGCAGTAAAAACAGTTATTATAAATAGGTGTAAAGTTTAAAAACAGGAAAATTTAAAGGATAATATCCGGTGCAGTAGATCGCAAGTTAAGTGACAAAGTTACATGAAGTGTGCAATAAATTTCCTGTTGGGAAAATGAAGTGACATATTGATCAGTAGACGACAAGTAACATGATATAAAGACAAATGATTGTGGTGATATAAGTGACAGGGTGAGATTTATAATATTAAGTTATGTAAAGAATGTAAAGCAAGAACAGTGCAGCGGTATGATGTTAGACATGAAATAAAATAGTTTAATGAAATGTGGTATGAGGTATTAAGTATAATAGTGGTGCAGGACAAAAATAAAATTGCAGTTTACATTTAAATACATGTGAAGCCAAAGAGTTACTGAAGTTTTTTCTATTTTCAGGTGTTTATTATCATATTTAGGTCCATTTTACGGGATTTACTTTTCTCTGAAGTGCTGCAGTTATAGTCTAGTTTGTATGTTTTTCGGGTTTTCTTTATGTTTATTACCTCTGTCAAGGAGGTTGTGTTTTTGATGGTGTATGTTTGTCTGTATGTTTGTTTGTTTGTTAGCAAGATCACAAAAACTACTGGACAGATTTTGCTAAAATTTTCAGGAGATGTTGGTACTGGCCCATCTTAAAAATGATTATATTTTGGTGGTGATATGTATATTTGTCTGGATGTTAAAATATCCCAAAACTTAAAAAAAAACACAAGTTAACATTGGGCGGAAGTTAAAAAAAATCATATCTCAGCCATTTTTTAACAAAATTTACTTCCAATTTTACAGGATAATATGAGGTCCATGTCTCTATCATCAAGGTAAAATTAATCTGGGTCGACCAGATTGACAAAAAACACTGAACTTTATAATGGAAAATCCCATAGTAGACATTCAATAATTCATTTAAAATCAAAATATTAAGTGATGCTCCCAAAGCTTGTTGTGTTCAAACAGGATAACAACCTCCATGTATGTGCCGAGTTTGGTCAAGATCCTGGCCCAAATTCTGGATCTAGTGATCCAGAATTGTATCTTTTACAGTTTGGTCATTATTTTAAGGTGGGATTGTCCTGATGGGACGGAGCACAGCATTAAAAGACAGACAACAGAATGGACGGCAGCCAGAGAATAAATGTGGTCTATAACAAGTGTGCAGCACAAAACATGTAATCAGATTCAGAATCAGAAGAGAAGAGTGAAGCTGTCAAGTAAAATTAAGTGTTCCCATGGCAACAATAAACATGTTGTGTCTGTCATGGCAGCTTGGTTATCGACATCGCATGTTCTGATTCAGAATTTTGTATGACTTTGAAAACAATTGCAAATATTTTGGGTAAGGAAAAGTATTTCATCAAAAAAGTAAAAAATAAAAATACATACCGAAGGTATTTTTGAGTATATTTTCTACAACCTTGATTAATGTTTTTTTTTTTTATTACAACTTAGACCAGGGATGGGCAACTTCGGTAACCCTGAGTTAATTAATTTGGTCCTCATTGCCAGAGGGACACATTGTGGCAAAGGATGCTCTCATTTTAACAATTACAATTACTTACACAGAACAAAGAAAATAAGGTACGATAGCAAGATTTATATATTTTGACTCATGTAAAAATGGTAATACTTGAGTTAATGAGCTAAACACTGAATTTACGCTATGTTTTTTAATGCAAGTAATAGAGTTTTTACTTATTATTTTATTATATTGTTTCTTTTAATACAGTTTGTAAGGCTTATGAAAGTTTTTCACTAACAATGGCAGACAATTACAGTTGTTGTTTAATGTTTTCTTACAGTTTTTGTCATATTTTTCTTGTAAATATACATATAATTTTATCATAGTTGAACTAGACTGGTGGGTCGCATTGATGAAGAAGGGGGGCCTCGTGGCCTCAGGGCTGCCAGTTGCCCACCCCTGAGTTTGTCCACAGTTTTTCATTATTGACAAAAACAGTATCACCTCTTTAAGATTTCTGTTTCTGCTTCTATGTCATAAAACAGGTTTCTGTGAGGTTAGATTTCACTAGCATCGAAGTTCAGAATTATGGTGACAACAACAACCTTTCTAAATGCACTACTATAAATACATTGCATGATCCCATTAAGCTAAAACAAATTATGAGAAATGTTAATGTTGTCTATTACTCGTGTGAGGCAGGTGAAATTCACTCTACTGCTGAGCGTGGGGATAAAAAGGTCAAGCCAAAACTGGTTCGTGACCCCTGAAGAATCTGAGGGTGTGACATTTATTTTAGCACTCTTGTGACCAGGATGTAGGGTAAACACATAGTACACATAGCTGAGAGACGTACACAGATGCACTGAGACGTGCAGGATATTCTGAGGGTCACACTGACAGTGAACTTCACCCTTAGTATAACATGAATCAAACAAATGAGGGAAAAGGAGATGGTGTTATGTATGGTGGCCATAAGTGAAAACACGAAACTCAACAACATATAAGTAAGCAAAGCTACAAATCCAAAAACATGATGAAAAATCCAACAAATCAATAATACAATGACATGTAATGAGACTCTGTGAAAACACTCCATGAAAGGTCACATATAATGTCCAAAAAAACCCACAAATCAAACAAATCAAATAACAACATAGACAAACCAAACATACAATGACACAAAAAAACAGCAACAAAGAAAACAGAAAAAAACTTAAAAAAATAAATTAAAAACGACTATAAATGAAAAAAATAGCAGCAACAAGTACAAAACAACAGAAATATAAAAAGACAACAAACAAGGAGACACAATATAAAGTCAAAAATCACAACAGAACCAAAAAACCTTTTAAAAAAACAAAAATACACCTAAAAAGCTAAAAAAATAAAATAAAATTGGGGAAAAAATACAATTTACAGAACACAACAACAACAAATCAAAAACACAACTACAAATTATAAAAACACAAACCCAAACTACAAAACCAAATAAACAGAAATAAAATTTTAGAAAACAATCCAGTCTGCACAGCTACAAATAAAAAACACCACAACAAATAAAACAAAAATGGAGTTGAAAATACAATAGAATAAAAGATTTTTCAAATTACAGATGTACGGCACCACATTAAATACACAACAGCAAATCAAAAATAAAAAAATAATAAAACTCAAAACAACATACAAAAGCACTAGAACAAATAAATACCCACAGCAAAAAAACAAGTCAACACAACAAAAGTTAAAAAAAAACATAATAAAAAACCCAACAAATAAAAATGTCCAATAAAAATATTTTACAAATGTTTCAGATCATAAAACACAACAATGTATCAAAAACTCAATAGAATGTCATAAAACTACCACTACAAATTACAAACTTAACACACAAATTAAAATTCGAAACAACAAAATTTTGCACAACTACAAATAAAAACAACACAAAAAATAAAAGCAAAAATGGAGTTGAAAATAAAACTTACAAAAAACAATAAACCACAAGACTAAAAATTTCACATGCACATTTGACATGCATATCAAAAATAACATTAAAAAATAACCACAACAAATCAAAAACATAAAATATAAGAAAACTCAACAAATTATAATTCACAACAAATGAGACAATAAAATCCCACTGCACAAATGAGACAACATAACAGAGGTTTTATATATATATATATATATATATATATATATATATATATATATATATATATCATGAAATCACAACAAATAATTAAAAAATAATGAAAAAACACATTAACATGTATATAAAAACCTGCATCAGGTAAGAAACGTCAATAGAAAGACACAGCAACATACCCCCCCTCCAAAAAAAGGGGAAAAAACTCAGTTTATCAAAAAGAATAACAAAAAAGTAAACACAAAGCAAAAGAAACAAATAGGAAATATGGCAACACATAAGAAAACACAACAGATTAAAAACACACAGACAAATCATGAAATCACAACACAATAAAAAAAACAAGGCGCAATAAAAGCAACAAAATTACACCAATTTTTTCAATTTTTATTATATTTTTTGTCATTGTGCTCTTTTATTTACTGTAGTTTTTGCACAACAATTAATAAAAGTCCCACAATGCCTCCATCTGTAATTCTTAACAAGATAAAAAAAGAATGACATTACATAAATCTATAAAATATTCGTATTCCCTGGGGTTAAGTTAACATATGACGCTGTGTTCAGAGGAGAGGACTCGCAGCAGGTGATTATAAACTGTATTTAACATGAAGCTTATTAAAGCCTGCTGGACAAATGGCTCCACCTAGAGGTCCAGGCTGCTATGCGCATGCCGATGGGCTGATAGGTAATCGATTAACTTTCCTCGCAGTGAATGATTACCGAGTGCAGGACAACGATACAAAGTTCAAAACAAACAGCAGCATGGTGATCTCTCTGAAAACTCTCTCCAGCAGGTTTCTCTCCAGACTTTATCAACATGGCGTCACCGCTGCCAGAGGACCACTCAGAGAGCGAGACACTGCGACCCCGGTCCTGGGATGGACCTGCACGCGGGGATATTACAATTCCAACAAACCCAGGTGTCCGGGTCCGGGTGGGGAGGCCCAGGTCCGGGTGGTGGACCTCCGCAGCGACACGGTGACGAGGCCCGGACCGGCGATGAGGCAGGCCATGGCGGAGGCCGTGGTCGGGGACGACGTGATGTCAGAAGACCCGACTGTCAATGGTGAGACCTGGGACACGGGTCGGGGTTTATCTAACAGATGATAAGGTCCACAACAGGTAGGGCTGGGCAATATATTGAATAATTAGGTATGCACGATACTGGATTTTTGCTGATATCCGATATGCCGATGTTTTTAAGTCATTATTGCCGATACCGATATTCCTAGTCAAGAGGCAAGCTCTGTACTTCACAAGAATGGACTGGTATATTATAATGGACAGCATATTTTTGTGAGGAACTGATGTAAGAAGAAAAACAGCATTCAACTCTTGCAATAAAGAAACCCTTGATTTTTAAATGTACCTGTGCAGTGATGAGAAGGTGCATCAGTATTGTACATTTGTGTAATTTGCTGATATATGGCCAATATGTGAGGCCAATATCGGCTGTAAATATCTGCAAAAATTTCAATATCAGCTGATGCCGATACTTTACTTTTTAGGCTGATATCTGCCGATACCGATATCAAACTGATAATAATTTCTGTAAAGATCTTTGATGAAGCATTATTAATGCTTTTAGTAAATAAAAAAAAAAAGGTGAATGGCTAAGTTACCTCTGTCAAAGGTTTTTTTTATTCTCAGTTGGACTGGTTAAGGCAAATTAACTAGTCAAAGACATTAAACCCCAAATATAAAGTACTGAAATTAATGCCACATATTTGGTTTGGTTCCCACAGAGTTGCAGGAAATTGCAGCCCACATGTTCGGGATGGAAGCAGCGATGTTTGTTCCCACTGGAACCATGAGCAATCTCATCGCAGGTAAGCTGAATCTAAATGAGTCTTTAGAGAATCATCAGAATGGTCATAAACATGCATTAATTTCATTATGCAGTCATGGTGCACTGCAGGGAGCGAGGAGACGAGATGATTGTTGGGGATCTGTCTCATATACATGTCTACGAGCAAGGAGGGAGCGCACATGTGAGTGTCGGAGCAAGTCGCTGTACAAACTCTGGTCACACAATCATTTGCAGTGCATTTAAGGCATCTGCCAGCTTTTTTTTTCTTGTCATGTTCAGTAAAAAGGAAGAGACGGGCAGAGTTCCCCCTACACTAGTTAGCTTAGCTCAAACACTGGGAGTGAATGGGTATAGCTAGCCTGTCTCTGCCTAAAGTCATCAGATAAACTCTTCAGCAACTCTAAATGGTCTTGTGTGCTTTTTGTGACTCATTTTTTTTACCACGTTATGTTGCGTTATCTTTACTATCATCGTGTTATATTCTTCTACTCCTAAACTCAGGCTTTGTTTTGTTGACCTACTTCCGCGGTGGTTTGCGCTAGAGATGTGATGTTCATGAACGAGTCAAGTCTTTTGAACAGCTCTTTTAAGTGAATAATGAGAACCAATTCGCAGTTGTTAATAAGCTGTTCGTTTGATAGCCATTCTTAAATTTGCAAGCAATTCGCATTTAAGAATTGCTCGCAAACGAATGTCTCTCAAAGAACTGTGAATTGGTTCTCATTGTTCACTTAAAAGAGCAGTTCAAAAGACTTGACTCGTTCATGAATGTCACATCTCTAGCGCAAACCACCACGGAAGTAGGCCAACAAACCAAAGCCTCTGTTTAGGAGTAGTAAAAGGTAACATAACACAATGTGGTAAAAAATGAGCTTCAACAAGCACACAGGACTGTTGAAAGTAGCTGAAGAGTTTATCTGATGACTGTAGGCAGAGGCAGGCTAGCTATACCCGTTGACTCACAGTGTTTGAGCTAAGCTAACTAGCTGTGGGCAAGCTTCGTCCATCTCTTTCTTGTTACTGCACGCACAGAAGAAAGAATGGTGTCTATCTGCTTGTCATAGACTTGGAAGTGAAGAAAGACAGGAAAAGAAAAATTTCACTTTGAGTTTGTGGTTGTGTTTAAACAGCTGGCTGGTGTCCACAGCACCACAGTGAACACCCTCCCAGATGGAACATTTGACTTGAACCAACTGGAGTCAAAGATCCGCCACGGTTACCCCGACCCACATTACCCCCGCTCGCGCCTCATCTGTGTGGAGAACACGCACAACATACAAGGAGGGCGTGTGCTGCCTCTGACCTTCCTGAAAGAGGTGTGTGTAGACTGTTGTTCTTACACATATTGATTTTATCCAGACAGCTGTATGCAGGGGCGCTACCAGAAATTCTGAGCCCCATGAAAAGGTATTACTCTGGGCCCCATCCCAAAACAACTCTACAAACTGAGCTTCTGTCAAGCATGTGAATAAATAAATTTGATGAAAAATTGACTACTTATAATTATTACAGCCACATCGTTTTGTTTAAGACATAAATAAGCTTCAAAAGTTGGAAAAACACTCTTCATCTGAAAATTATACAGTAAGTGTATAATTGGTTTATAACAAATGTGATTGATGGAACAATTATCCAATCACCTGCCAGATAAGCTTTTAAATTGTTCTTCAAAATCTTTCTATGGGCCGTTGCCCAGATGGACTAGTGGAATATATTGAGTGGTCGAGCTGGCGGGTCATAATCTTTAACCCAGTCAAAGATTCAAAACTCTAACAGATTACAAATTAGTCTTGATCCATAACCTGTGATTTTAAAGACCATAACATTTTGACATGGCATTCAGACATGCAGATATTTCTTAAATGCACAAATAAAACTAATATCCCTTAATAATGGTTCTGAAGAGCCTCTTTTTTTAATTTAAATTTCGTTTTATTGGAAATTAATAATTGAAAAATGCCTGAATATTACTTTTTTACAGTCTAAAACAATAAATATGTGCTGATTTTTTTAGAACCTGACACACCAGATGGACTGTTCAAGGTATTTCACATCTAGGAAAGAGCCCATAGAAAGTGTTTGGGGGGGGCACAACTTTTCAATAGCATATCCCACAGGTGATTGGACAATAGTTCTGTCAATCACATTCATTACAGGCCAATCAGATAATGTGGTAGGCAGGCCTTACTGCCACATGAGCCACTGCGTCAAACAAACTCTTGGCAAAACATGTTGGAAGTGAAAATATCCTTACTATTGAAAAGTTTGTGGTGTAATTTGTTTATTACATCTGCCAAGGAGGTTATGTTTTTGCCAGCATATGTTTGTTTGTTTGTTAGCAAGATTACACAAAAAAAGCTGGATGGATTTTGCTGAAATTTTCAGGAGATGTTGGTAATGGCCCAATTTCAAAATGATTAGATTTTGGTGGTGATCCAGATAACCGCCATTAGCAAACAATCGTTTTTGCTCAATAACTGTCTAGCTAATAATGATATCAACATGATTCTGAGTGCTAGGTGTGGGTTTTCAGGGTCATGAATCATATTATGATGGTAACTTTACTATGTAACTATTGCTTATAGATGTAACAGCAACAGCGAGTGCGAATTAATAAAGAAATATGGTTCAGATCTGATAATACTGCTACTGAAGCTGTTAGCATCTATGCTAATCTCAGTCACTTCCTGTTCCTCTTTCTGCTTTAAAGGACTCTGATTTTCATGCAGCTTTGGGCCAAGCACAATTGTTGTAGATTGGAGCTTGGCAAGATGAATTTGCCTGTTTACAGACATTTAATCAGCCAGATTCATTGGCTGCACTAGGTTAGGGTTTTTTAAGTGAAGATTTAAATATTAAAACACCTACGGCAATGTTTTGAGTGTTTTAATATGTTCAGGGGCTCCTACCAGTCAAGGGCCTTTAGAATCTTCCCAACTTTTACCTCCTTTACGCCCCCCTGGCTATGAGGTATAGAACTGCTGAAAACTCAGTGGAAGTTTCCGCAAAGCTGGAAGATTAACTCTCAAAGCCTCCCTCATACGTTGTTCCTAAGAATTGGGTAAATATGCCTCTGACTTAGGCTATAGCTGGTAGATTGACACATAAATTTGTGAGTAAACCTGTTAAACAAGCTGTGACACCCTGGCTGAGGCTCTGATGAGTCTGATCACCTCTCGTTCCTTTGTTTTCACCACAAAGGTCCGAGCTCTGGCAGACAGATACGGCCTGTCAGTCCACATGGATGGAGCCAGAGTGATGAATGCTGCGGTGGCACAGGAAGTGCCTCCATCCACCATTCTGCAGTACACAAACACAGTCAGCGTGTGCCTCTCCAAGGTGAGACCGCAGGACAAATACACATCCAGAGCAGGCCAGCAATTAGGGTTACTTTGCATGTTTTAAAAAGGTCAACATGTTGGCAAAAGCACGGGTCAGAATCATGCATTTGCACTATCATTCATTAATTCCTGAACTTGTATGTGAGTTTTAATAATCTAACACGTTTTTGTTTTGCTTTTAGGGATGAGAAATTAGAATTTGTTCTAACAAGTTTAGGCGTCAATATAATATACTTTTACTGTGCAAAAGGTCACCCATTTTCTACACTTATTTATACAGATCCTCTTTAATTACTCAACACCTCTTGTGAATATGCACCATTCACAGAGCCGGCTGGCTTATTAGGCAATGTAGGGAAATGCTAAGGGCACTGTGGCCTCCAGGGGCACCAGAAAATCAGGAAACAGTTCACCTTCAATGTAATTATATGAAAAGTAGTTATTACTATATACTCTTAAAAATTGAAAATCTAACATTGACTCAAATGTAAAGCAATGCCCAATTAATATTAATCCAAATGAATGAAAATACCAAATAGGTCTTTATAGTTTTTTTTAATTTAGTTTTTGTATGTAGTTATTGCAAAGTGTAAATGTAGCTTGTGTGCAAAACTGTGTGGTTGTCATAATAAAACCTTATCAGTTCTCATACTTGGATGTATTGAAGGGCAGCCACAACACTTACATATATCTTAAAGATATACTGCATAATCCTATCCTAGTTTACCTTTTCTTGATAACCAACTGCTTTTGTGTCACTTTCAATAGTATTTCTAAGTTACCAGGATTTGCATTTTGACTCGCTTTTCTCCTCACTTAAATTAAAGTGAGAGCTGGTGTAAATGGGAGGGGCAGAGCACACACTCCATTTACCAAACCTTTTAAAACCTATGGACAAACAAGCACGACAGAGAGACTGTTGAATAACAGTTGATTTTAGGGGGCTAAAATTGTAATTGAAATTTTAGTTGCCCTGCTACGAAACAAACCTTGTCTTAAGTCAAAGTCCATCATGATTCTTGACAGGGTTTAGGAGCTCCTGTAGGAACAATTCTGGCTGGACCCAAAGACTTCATGTCCCATGCACGCCGGTGCCGTAAAGCCCTGGGTGGGGGGATGAGACAGGTTGGCATTCTCGCAGCAGCTGGAAAAGTTTGTTTACTTCAGATGGTAGAGCGACTGGAGGAGGATCATCGCAATGCAAAAACTTTTGCTCAAGGTGAGAAACTGCCTTTACTAAATAACCAAATAACTTTTTTGTGTTTTTGTATTTTTATTTTGTATCTTTCTGCACTTAACTGTTTGGATGGTTGATTGATTGATAACTGAGCTGATCTGATTTAAACTTTAATAGGAGAAAGACCTTCTTGAATCTTCTTGACACAACTCTGATCAACACATTAAGAATAAGTACTTCTAAGTAGATTTTTAACAGTGCAGTCAAAATAACCCACCTCATTAAATTAGTCACTAAATGAATGCCCTAAAAGTTAGTCACACTCTCACATCATATGTCACTATTACCAGTGTTAATTTTGTCAACTAATAATTTTCGTCATAGTTTTGGTCAACAACCTTTTGTCCCCTGACAAAAACTAGACTGTAACTAAAATAAAAACAAGTGCACATGGACTAAAACTAAAACCAAATTAACTGACGTTTTCATCAACAGATAAAAACTAGACTAAAATGTTTGACAGAGACTAAATCAAATCAGACCTAATTTCATCATGTAGAAAGTAGGGCCAAGTTAGGAATATATCCAATCACAGCTACTTTGGTTGTGTGGAAAGGTTGGATGAGTTAAGAGGGGCATCCAATAACAACTGTCTTAGCTTTGTGGTGGTGGGATCCAAGTGTAAAACATGACTTCAGAAATTCAAGTAAACATAAAAAATGACTTACACTTTGTATTTTAGTCAACTAAATTTACATTACATTTTGTCCACTAAAATTGTTGTGAAATTTTATCAATTAAAACTGGACTAAAATCAAAACAATTTAGATGACTAAATTATGACTAAAACTAAAATATATTTTAGTCAAAAGACTAAAACTAAATTTAAAAGTTTTGTCAAAATTAACACTGACTATTACAACTGGCAACTTATCAATGTCCTGTTTCTTTATATCTTTTATAATTTTATCAGTTTAAGGGACTCCATCAACACCATCTACCACAACTGTTAAAAAGTATTTGAGATGAAGTATTTTCTGATTTATCTCTTCCTTATTACTAGTTAAGACATTAGCAAAATTAAAATGTGAATTTTAACCAAATGTAACAAGAACCAATGCTAGACAGCAGGTCTGTTATGTAGTCCTTTTCACATTATTAGTGTAGGCGGTTCACATTTACCCAAAGCATTTTATCCCTCATGGCTGATTACTAATGACTGGCAGACAGCACTTTTTTTACAGAAAGACAAGTTTAATTAAAAAATGGGTCTTCGGCACAGTGCAATGAAAAGAATACACAGAAACTCATCCAGACAATTTTTAATGTCCTGTAGACAGATTTATATCTTTTTTGCAAAAATAAACACTCCGGGTGGTTTCTGTGTGTTCGTACCATCTTTCAGAAAGTGTTTGCTAGAACAGTTGTTAGAAAATCAGCTTTACTGGTGTGTTAGACAAACAAGAAGTTTGACTCTGGTTTGACTCCCTGAGTGAGGCTAACATATAGATACTGGCCAAAATCTGATATCTGAATGGATTTTTGGACAAGAAACTTAAAATTTGTTCTGAAGACGTCAGGAACCATTGCAAACTTGTTTAAAGGCTAAAATAGATTACCTCTAATACCACAAATTCATAAAAAAAATAACTGCAATATTTTAGCCAGGAACTGATCTTACATTACTTTCCTTGTCCACCTGCAACATTGTCCAAGTCAACCATTTAAGCTGAAGTTCACAGCTTACAAACTTCTGTCAAAAAAAGAACATCACTGACTTCCTTTTTTCTTCACGTAACCTTCTTTGCTCTTTATCACCTCTCTCCCAGCATTGCTCAACTGTGACCCACCTCTGTTCGATGTCGACATGGCTGCCGTGGAGACAAACATCCTGCGTTTCCGGTTTCAGGATCCCACTTTGAGCCCCTCTGAGTTCTGTGCACGCATGGGTCAGGTCGGCGAGGGAGAAGAGGCCGCACTGGGGCAGGGGATTGTCGTTCTCATGTACCCTCATCATGGAAACTCGGTGCGGGCCGTGTGGCATCACGAAATTTCCCCTGACGACACACAGCTGGCCATCCAGAAAGTGCAGTTTGTGGCTTCTCAGTTCTTGAAGGAAAAGCTCAGGGCCCCGTGAATTATTACAACTTATGATGATGTGAAATCTAGATGACAGATCTTAGAAAATTTACACAGTAATTTAGAAAAAAAAAAGGCTGAATGATAAACACACTGGAGAACTTTTTATTTAATATATCTTAATACTGTACAATCAGTGTCAAACAACTAGTTTTTATTTATTTTTATCAAAATTAAAAATAAATCTATTTAAGCATTTTTTTGGTCTTACTTCTTATCATTTCTGCAGCGTTGTGCAAAGTTTATGCACTGTAGTATGCCATTTCCACCACCAGGGGGCTCCCAATCACTAGAAAAGCACTCTGGGGTCTCTCCGCCAAGCAGCTCGGTACCAGCAGTGGCTTTTCCACAACCCCTGTAAAAGATACAATTCTGGGTCACCAGATCCAGAATAGTGCCAGGATCTGGGCCAAACTCAGCACATACAAGGAGGTTGTTATCCTGTATGAACACAACAAGTTTTAGGAACATCACTTAATATTTTGATTTTATATGAATTATTGAATGTTGGCAATGGGATTTCCCTGAATGAAGTTCATTTTTTGTGACATCAATCTGGATCAGATCCAGATGAAATTTACGTTGATGACAGAGACATGGACCTCATATTATCCTGTAAGTTGGAAGCAAATCTGTTTAAAAACTTCGCAGAGAGATGTTTTTTTTAAATTTCACCCAATGTTAACTTATGGGATTTTTTGAAATTTTGGGATTTTTTTGCATCCAGACAAATATACATATCACCACCAAAATCTAATCATTTTTAAGATGGGCCATTATCAACATCTCCTGAAAATTTCAGCAAAATCCATCTCGTAGTTTTGGCATAATCTTGCTAACAGACAAACTAATAAACATACACCGGGAAAAAAACATAACCTCCTTTGTGGACAGAATAATAATAAGCAAAGTCTAATAACAAGACACAATAAAACCCTCAGCGTTCTCTACTGTCCAATAGTTATTCCATATCTCAGTTACTGTGCAGAAGTCTGGGGCAATAATTACCATACTACAATACATTCAGTATTATTCTGCAAAAGAAAGCAATCAGCATTTACAGAGTGGAATACAGGGATCACACAAATCCATTATTTTACCAATCAAAGATATTAAATTGTATTAAAAAATGTGGACTTTCAGACCAGAAAAATCCTATTTATAACTAGAAACAATATATTATCTGCAAATATGAAAAAATTGTTCACTAAAAGGGAAGGGGTTTGTAATTTAAGGGGGAAACTTAATTTTTAAAGTCATGAAGGTGCACAACCAGGGAAAGTTTTTGTATTTCTGTTTGTGGTGTGAGACTGGAATAATGTGAATGTGGAGCTGAAGGATGATTCAAACATCAACCAAGTCAGAAAAAAGGTACAATTAAACTATTTTCACAAGGTATAGGATGATTAAAGTGTCTTTGTTTGTTCTGTATTCTTCGTCATGATTTTATAAGGATCAAATACTTGTTTGTACTTTGATAATAATATAATATTTCAGGATGGAATTGTATATTTTGAAATAGGTTTGTGTACAGGAAGAAAGACTTTATTAAGAAGGATATTTTTGGAGGGCCGTGCAGTGACGGAGAGGAGTGCACACGCTTCACAGCAAGAGGGTTGCCGGTTCAATCCCCTTCAAGCCCTTCTATGTGGGATTTGCATGCTCTTCCTATGCATAATGTAGCACGACAGAAAGAATGCAATTTTATGGATTGTTACTCCAGAATATGCCTTGAAGTTACATTTTAAATAATGTATAACAGTTTATTAGTTTAAAGGATTTATAAATTAGTGCAACATAGGCCTACATTATTTGTCATGTTAAGATCTGATGGTCTGGAGTCTGGACTATATGTTTCCTTTATGTGCTTTTGGTCAATGAAAAACAAACAAAAAAAAGCATACACATTTTGTAAGCATTGCTGAAGATGGTTGGTATTGGAATTAGTATCAGTATCTGAAAAGTTAAAGAAAAAATATCTGTATCGTATCAATTTGAAAAAAGTATGATATCACCAATCACTAGCAGCCTTGACCAGCATTAGTACAAAAAAAATCCAGTTGGACCCAAAGTGTCCAAAAAAAACATAAAACACCTGGAGTTAAACAAAATAACACGAACGAAACTACATTACTAGAAAGAAAAAGAAACAATTAAGTAAATATGACTTTGTAAAACATACTGAAATAGTCAATAGGTTGGACGTGGTGATATTCTGGCCACAAGATGGCAGTGCTGTATCAGACATGCCTGGTGAAACAAGCAAACTTTAGAAAGGGATGTAGCGGGCTATAGGACTGTTGGTTCACGCCTTAATGGCGATAAAGCCTTTGAAAATATATGTTATTATTGTATGATCATGAAAATGAAAACCTTTTGGCAGCGGTGGGATTCGAACCCACGCCATCGAAATGACTGGAGCCTAAATCCAGCGCCTTAGACCACTCGGCCACGCTACCACGTCTGAATAGTAATTTTAGTCAATTTTTAAGCGCGCAAAATTTTATATTTTTCTCACATTGATTTTTTTTTACTAAAATACAGCGTTACAATTTTTTTTAACGGAGCCATGGAGACAGGGAGTTGCGTTCAAGCACGCTGTTTTTCTCTAAATTTTAACAGTCAGTACAGTGCAGACAGTAAATGAGGTTTTTGGTAAATGAAAACAAGAGTAATGTGCTACCTTATTCCATTAGCCGCTATTTGTTAGCATCAACAACAGTAGCTCTGTTGCTAAGGGTACCGTAAAACTCCTATTAAATGCGCATCATCCGCTGAACCTCAGTCCTTTTCGTTTGGAAAGTTACGCCGAACTATTTTACAAAAAGAACAGATATTAGACCTCTTCAGACTGAATGCTGAAATTTTTGTGGATTAAAGAAAGCACTAGAGTGATATATTACCCTCTTTAAGAGTAGAGTCAAATCAATGAGTCGAATCCGAATTCTACTTACAGCTTTCCGTCATTTTTTCTCCGATTTAAGGGTACTTTCATTAATATGCTTTATATTTTATGTGCACAACAATGTTTAAAATAACCAATAGGTCTGTCTTATTTCAACGCAAGTCCAAAAATAAAGTCAGGTATCGTGTAAAAACACGAGTGAACAAAAGCCTTAACTACTATTAGTGGTAGTACGGTAGTTATTTAGCTCCATCTTCTTGCAAAAAGAACTGGAAGTGCTGGAAAGCACGTACATTTATTTGAAGATATGGTTTGTTGCATTTAAAGTAACATGTTTTTGTTTTCAAATGAGGAATGGTGGCTATCTGCTCACTTTAGCTAGCATGGACAAACTTAAATTTCATTGACATACCGCAAAAAAAAAGCTTGACGCAATAATGCTAAGCGTCGTGTTTGCCGGATAATGCGGTATATTTACTTGCTCTAAGGGTGCAGCTGCAGCCCTCCACTCTCAGCCGTCCGACAGGTTTCTCCACTGTAAACCAGAAACCTCCTCCATCGTGTGACGGAGTTAAAAACAATATACGCCACACCAGCCACCTCCATCCAGCCGTGGCCCCGCCGCAAAGGTGAAGGAAGTCGAACTACCAAATATAGTCAGGTGGGCGGAGTTAGCGTGAATTAAAGTAAAATCCTCTGCGCAGGCGTTAGAAACACGGAGAAAAGTTACAGAAAGAGCATTTACCATAGTGTTAGATGACAACACCGAGACATTGATTAGATTATGCCACAGGCCCGTAGCCAGCCTTGTGGAGGGGGGGATCTTTTTTTTCTAAAAAGTGGTCTTTACCACCCGCCCCCCTAAATACACAAGCACATTTCATACGTTTTAATTTATACTTTTTATTGATTACACCTTCTCTTTTACATGACTTTTCTCTCCCCAGTTGTCTCTCTGTTTTCCTCTATACGTCTCTGTTGCTCTCCTCTGCTGACATGAATGAATATGAATTAATCAAATTTAAGTGTACTACCATCCAAACTTTCTTTTAACATGAATTAATTAATTGAATTAAATTTAAGTGTACTGTTTCTATATCATTCAAATTTTCCTTCAAATGTTGTGATTTGACCATTTTTGGCCACTATAGGCATACTTTCTCTTCTAATGTGGCAGTGGATGAGCTGGTACTCATCACATTTAGTACAGGTGATTATTTTTAGATTAATGTTTAAATTCCAAGCACAGCCTATTAAAGCAATTTTCACCATGTAATAAAAAAATTCTGATAATGGCCACTTTTCAAATGTATAATTCCCCATTTTCAACCCTCTCAGTGCCAGTGTTTCTGTGGCTTTCTCCTTGTCTGTCTCTCTGTTGCTCACCTCTGCTGTCTGTTGTCTGTCTCTGCTTCTCTCTTCTGCTGCATGTCTCTGTCAACATGCATTAATTCATTGAATGAATAAACATGAATGAATTTAATGGAAATGCACCATCTCTATTATCATCCAAACATTCCTTTTACTGTGAATCAATGAACTGAATTAAATTTAGGTATACTAATTCTCTACTATCGGACAGTTATCTTTCTCTTAGTTGTAGCTCTCCTTGTGTCTCTGTTGCTCTCTTTTGTTGTCTGTCCATCTCTGTTGCTCTCTTTTGATCATTTCAAAATTAATTTGAAATTAAATTAATTTTAATTTCAAAATTAAAATTAATTTCACACACATACATATGGTAAACACAGAGAATTATAATGAAGTTGTTTTAGAATGTTATATCTTAATGTGTGTGTATATATAATAGACAACTTCAGCTATTACATAACATCTATCCTACTGATGTATAACTATGCAGATTTTCTGATATCGATGACAGCTGTACCTTCTGTAAAAAAGATCAAGAAAGCATCATCCATTTCTTTTTTTATAAATGTCCATTTTGCATCACCTTTTGAAAGATCTGGGACATTTTCTTTTCATTAAAACTACAGTCAAGTATCACTTTTATGAGAAAAAAATAATTTTTAGCTCCTTCTCTCAAAGTAATAAATTTAACATAATTAATCTCTTCATATTACTTGATAAATTACATATACATAAAGTCAGAATATCCAAGGCAACCCCCTCGTTCCCATTATTTTTTAATTGAATTAAAAATCTAATTTGAGTGTGTCACATATCAAATCCAACAAAAAATAATCAGCTATTCAATTTTATTCCAATTACAAGTGAAGTTGTCACTTGTCACCTGTCATGTTAATTTGCCCGTGTTTAATTTACATTTCTTTCTCTAAATTTATTTACATTTACTTTTTCATGTACAAATATATATTTTACTATTTCTATATTATCTATATTAGTTATCAATAATTGTACATTATTAATTTATTCATCTGCCCCCTGGTTGTGCATGCATCTTAGTGATGACGTTGGACAGAAACCCGTCTACTGATAATTAAGTTAAAAAAAAAAAAAATAACAGAGCTAACAGAGATAACGGAGCTAACGACCGCTAATGGATACAACGGTGCCTGGACTTAGCACCTTACCCATTTTTGCCCTTTTTCGGAAATTCTCGCCGATATTTTGGGACATATTAGCCGCAGTTTTCTTTGGTTTTCTTTCTTTATCTTCCTCTTTAACCATTTTCTCGTTTCCTCTTCTTCTTCTTCTTCGTCTTCTGCGGTTATAGGGACATTACCGCCAACCACTGGACTGGAGTGTGAACAGGAGCACAGGAGAAATGGACGTTTGTTTTTGCAACGTTACAGTTGTCTGTCAACTCATGCCCCAAGGTCCCCAGACTCGGTGCTAGGGCTGCGATCTGCTTAATTACCTTTCCTTTTTTGATCAGGTTAGAATGATTTGGAATAGTTATTTTAAAGGTGACAGCCATTTATATTTATTTATATGACATGACAGAAAACCTTCACCGAGGCGTGACGTACATATATTTATATATATAAAAGCATAAATTTTGATATAAATCAGTCTTGTCTCATTTTTATTCATTGACTTTCCCCTCCATCATTCTGCAGGGCATTTGTGACTCCAGAGGTGTTTTCCTGGATGTGTATCTTGGCAACACAGGATCTGTTCATGATGCCCTGGTCTTGAGAAGATCCCCCATGTACCAGCAGGCCCCCTATCCACCAGCTGGGTATTTTCTGTTGGCCGACGGAGGATACCCACGCCTGCAGCATCCTGTGGCCATTGTCACTCCATATTGGCAGCCAGTTGAAAGTAAGGACATGTTTTTGCTAACAAATAAATTAAGCACACATGAAAACTGTTACAATGATGAATCTAAATACACATATCGCTATGAATATCGATTACCAGGTCAGATTGAAGCTCGGTTCAACAGGTTCCACGCACGAGCCAGAAACATCATCGAGCGGAGCTTTGGCTTGCTGAAGACCCGCTAGCGAGCAATTTTCCTCAGAGCCCCGGAGATCCAGCCCCAGTTTGCCCCCAAAGTGGTTGGGGCCTGCTGCGTGCTGCACAACATCTGCATGGCAGCAGGGGACATCCTGGAGGAGGAGCAGCTGGAGGAAGACGGCCCAGACCAGGAGGACATTGAGTGCCCTGAGCCCATCGGACGGCACGGGAACGCCCTACGCGGGAGGCTTGCTGCCCACACATCTGCTCCAGACTTTTTACCTCCATGTCTGGAGCAGCATGATTACCTGTAGATGGGAGTCAAGGCTACAGAGTGTAAATAGTTTTTTTAATAGTTCTAATTAATCAGTTTTACTCAGTTTCTTGAGAGTTATGTTTATTATAGTTAAATTTTAATGCAGAATTATATTTGTTTTATTACATACTTTCATCAGTTCTTATTAATAGCATAAACAGTAATTTGTTATAATTGTCAGTTTGAAATGTGTTTTTTCTAATCAGTAATGTAAAAACGGAAATAATTATCTTATTCAAAATTTTACGCGGCAACAAGGGTTACTTACAATTGTGTGCCTTTTCCTCTGCCATTTCTTCTTCTTTGCGGCTGATGTAGTTTCCTGCTGAACGGTGCGAATTGCATTGTGGGATTGGAGCTGTGAAAAGTCCGCTCAAGTTACGAGCGGAGCGGGTACATGGACCGAACTTGGGTGGATGCGGACTTAGTATTGGAACAGGACTTCAGCTGTGGTTGATGACGTATCATGAGTGCGCAAGTCCAGAAGTTCGCTGAAGTACACATATTGAGAAACACCACTTGATGTGTCGTCACATTTATGTACTTGATTTTTTTCTCGCTGCTCAGAACCTGAACCGCCTAACAGAAGCCTTTATGAGATTAAACAGGTATTGACAGTCTTTGCATCCAAATACCTTCATCTACATGTGCTTCATGACCCATCATTTATGAGATTATTTTCAACATGCCTATTTGGTTGGTCTCTGAGGTGGAGTCTCTGGCAGAGAGCAACACACCCCTGACTCGTGGTTGACCTTGCTTGGTATTGTCAGTGTTACAGACTTTGCGTGACATTGTGAATTTAAGAGAAGATACACTGATCTGTTATATTGAAGTGAACCAAGATGAAAATGTCTCCAGCGTTCCTCTGCACAGACAGAGGAGTTGTACAACGGCCTGAGCAATGTGTTGATTCTCTTCATAAACAATTGTAAATGAACATGTTCAAAGTTTTGAGATGTCCAACAATAAGCTTAACCTGTTTTACATACACTCACACATTTCTGTTTGCTCGCAGCATTAGTGTCCATGTTACAGCTTGTTATATCAGACCATGTCCAGGCGTTTTTGGTTTTTTGTTGTTTTTTACTGAGATTTACGGCCTCCATATCACTAGAAAAATACCTGGCTCAATGTTAACCAAAGGAGACCAGAAACATATTAAAAAGGACGCCACACAGAGGACAAAGTTGATTATCTTTGTTGAAGTAAAAACACTCAAATGAGAAACAAGCTAAATGAAACAAAAGGAGCTGGAGTTGTCTGCAAAAATGGACAAAACAGGAGACAATGATCAGGCCAACCCATAAGGGGCCGTCGCACCCAACACCTCTCCATACGCTGCCTGACCAAAAACTAAATAAACCAAGGTATAATCAAAACTGAGCAAACAGGACCACCGACAACCTGCAGCCCAAACTAAAACAACAAAACCCAGCAACCTAGTGCTGCTGAGGAACAAAAGAGGGAAAAGGAGAAACAAAAATACCTGTAAATCCAGAAAACAAAGGAGTACAAAGAAACCTCCTGCTCCCCAGGTCTGTGTGTGTGCCCAACCATTGCTCCTCTCTCAGCTCCTCCAAATAGCCCTCCCCTCCCTGAGCACAGATTACTCTCAGGTGCGCAGCAGAGGAGAGGAAGGAGGAGTACCAGGGAGAAACAGAGAGAAACAGAGAGAGAAACAGGGCCGCACAATAGTCCCTGAGACAATTCATGTCCAGTTAGCCCCTTTCCATGACTCTCCTCTGGTCTCTCCTCTCCCGGGCAGATGTTCCTCCACCAATGCTGCTTGTGGCTTGCATTGTATTTGAGTTTTTGTACTGATGTACTGTCATATTTATCTACTTGATTTTTTTCTTGCTGCTCAGAACCTAAACATTCTAGCAGAAGCTTTTATGAGCTTAAGCAAGTATTGATGGTTTTTGCATCCAAACATCTTCATCTACATCTACATACACTTCATGATGTATCATTTATGAGATTATTTTCAACATGCCCATGGTTGGTCTCTGAGGTGGAGTCTCTGGCAGAGAGCAATACACCCCTGACTTGTGGTTGGCCTTGCTTGGTATTATCAGTGTTACAGACTTTGCGTGACATTGTGAATTTAAGAGAAGATACACTGATCTGTTATATTGAAGTGAACCAAGATGAAAATGTCTCCAGCGTTCCTCTGCACAGACAGAGGAGTTGTACAACGGCCTGAGCAATGTGTTGACAAAGCCTGGAAGACTGACAGTCCCAAAGAAGGTGAAACCACGAGTCAAGTGGATTGCTGTCTGCCAGAGAGTCCACCTGATATTTCTCTCTGTAATCGGAGCGGGCAGAGGGCCGAGCTGGTCCCCGTCCCGGGTGCTCGTGCCGGCCCTCTGCGAGGGCCGAGCTGGTCCCCGTCCCGGGTGCTCGTGCCGGCCCTCTGCGAGGGCCGAGCTGGTCCCCGTCCCGGGTGCTCGTGCCGGCCCTCTGCGAGGGCCGAGCTGGTCCCCGTCCCGGGTGCTCGTGCCGGCCCTCTGCGAGGGCCGAGCTGGTCCCCGTCCCGGGTGCTCGTGCCGGCCCTCTGCGAGGGCCGAGCTGGTCCCCGTCCCGGGTGCTCGTGCCGGCCCTCGCCTTTTCCATTCATTTCCTAAACACATTTTGGATGATTTCCTCACTTAGGGTGCTGATTTCTTGTCCAAATCTTGTCAATCGTGGCCAAGCCACATCCCCAACAGTATAAAAGTCTGCCCTCAGGTCTACACTTCCTCATTCCCACACATCATCAATCAATATCACAATCATTTAATCACAGGGCCAAATGTCTACCACAATGTCATCGTACCTTTCTGTACTCTACTCAGGTATATCCAATCAAATCCTATCACTCCGCATTGTATCGTATCCTTACTCATCATATAACGTCATACTGATACTGAATCATATTGTTCTTATAAAATCATATCATATCTTCCATATCTGTCAAGGCGGCTGACACTAGCGGGGGGTCACAACATGACCGAGGTCCCCCGCCACCTCCACCGGACAGCACCCATATCTCACATCGGCCAGCTCCAACAACTGCGATCATCAGGGACTCCATCATCAGGGAGATCACAGACGAGGACCAGAGGGCAGGAGCATATTACTCCAGTTTTAAAGTCGCTGCATTGGCTCCCTGTGCGCTTCAGGATCAATTTTAAGGTTCTTTTATTAGTTTATAAATGTCTCCTTATTTATCTGACCTGTTTTTACCGTATCAGCCCTTGTGGACCCTGAGGTCCTCTGGCACCGGCCTTTTAACTATACCAAAAGTTAGAACTAAGACACACAGGGAGGCGGCTTTTAGTTATTATGGTCCCCGATTGTTGAACAGCCTGCCGGAGAATCTCAGGGCTGCAGAGTCTGTTGATACTTTTAAAAAGAGGCTCAAAACCCACCTTTTTACTCAAGCTTTTAATTGATTTAATTAACTTATTTATTCCTTCAATATGTATTCTTATTCTACTTCATAACTTATGATATATTTTTTAGTTATCCTTCTTTTCATATCTAATTCTTAATTTTTTACCTTATCTTAGTTATCCATTTTATGCTATTTTATCTGTCTTTTTTATGTCCCCCTTTTCTTATATTTTTATGACTGTTTTATTCTAATGGTTTTTAGCTCTAGTGTTTCCTCATGGGGGCTCTCCACGCTAGGAGCCGCTCGTGGTCCACTTCTGGGGCCGCTGCTGGTGGATGGCTCCACCTGCATGGCTGGAGGCCCCTGCACTGTGGTGTGGGGCCGCGTGTCTGCGCGGGGGGGGAGTCTCCGGCTGCGCTCCTCGTGGGCCGGGAGCCCTCCTCAGCGTTGATGGGCCCCTAAGGTGGCTTATCCCTTACCTCAGACCTCGGTGCCCAGCCATGTCTCTCTTTTACGATAGCTCGTGTTAATGTGTGTGTGTGTGTGTGCTGATGTCTCCGAGTGTGTGTCTCGATGTGTCTCTGTATTTTTTGGGGGTGGGATGGACGGGTTTTTTGTTTTTATGTTGTTTTAGCCTCTGTGAGGCACTTTGTGTTGTTCTCAATTATGAAAAGTGCCTTATAAATAAAGCTTGATTGATTGATTGATTGACTGCCGTTCCAATAATGGTAGGGTTGTTCTGCGGACTCCTGTACCCCTGAAGTCCGAACTCGGGAACGAACTTGCCATGTTCGAACTTCCAGAGTTCGCAAGTTGGAACTTGTGAACTTTGAATTGAGAAACACCCAATGGCTCTGTATTACGCATTCCAATTTTCCTGACTTTTTCAGCACGTTCAGGGGGTCAAAATTGCAAAAAACTGGAAGGAATAATTCCTCGGGATAACATAGGGCTTGTGATATTTATTCATGATGTGTAGGAATGAGGAAGTGTAGTGTATCGTTCTTATAAAATCATATCATATCTTCCATATGGTTTCATCATATCACACAATATCCTATTGCTCTATATAACGCTGAGTCATGCGATATATTGATTGATTCTGGATAAATGTCTATGATGTGCCAAGAATTGAGGAATTATTTCAGCTAAGACGAAAATGTTTTGAATACCAGCCAGACAATCTGGCAAATTCTATTTAGTTTTTAAACCAAGATGCTATGAGGGGCCGATTATTTTAGAACCCCCAAGAACACTGACGAGAAGGCATAAGTTTTGCAAACCAAGGACCTGTGCATGTGTTTACCATTCATGGGGAAGGTGATGCTGATCTGATCAACGAGAAGGGAGAGCAAGAGAAGGACTTTGGCATGACTTGAAATTGATGTTGAGATAAAGCGAGGAGGAGCTGGGTAGGAGGAAGCACCTCAGTAGCTGAAAGTGAAGTAATTTAGTACTGTTATGGTGAAAGCTGAATACTTGGGATGGACGAAAGGATAAATTGTTTAAAATGAATCAAAAGAGAGATTGGAAAACTGGGGTAAGTCAGGTATTCCAGTATGGTGGTTCCCTTCGCTGGTTTTCAAAACACTTTGGTCCTAGCTGAAATAATTCCTCAATTCTTGGCACATCATAGACGTTTATCCAGAATCAATCAATATATCACATGACTCAGCGTTATATAGAGCAATAGGATATTGTGTGATATGATGAAACCATATGGAAGATATGATATGATTTTATAAGAACGATATGATTCAGTATCAAGATGACGTGATCTGTTGAGTAAGGATACGATATGACGCGGAGTGATAGGATTTGATTGGATATACCTGAGTAGAGTACAGAAAGGTACGATGACATTGTGGTAGACAGTTGGCCCTGTGATTAAATGATTGTGATATTGATTGATGATGTGTGGGAATGAGGAAGTGTAGACCTGAGGGCAGACTTTTATACTGTTGGGGATGTGGCTTGGCCACGATTGACAAGATTTGGACAAGAAATCAGCACCCTAAGTGAGGAAATCATCCAAAATGTGTTTAGGAAATGAATGGAAAAGGCGAGGGCCGGCACGAGCACCCGGGACGGGGACCAGCTCGGCCCCCTGCCCGATCCGATTACAGAGAGAAATATCAGGTGGACTCTCTGGCAGACAGCAATCCACTTGACTCGTGGTTTCACCTTCTTTGGGACTGTCAGTCTTCCAGGCTTTGTCAACACATTGCTCAGGCCGTTGTACAACTCCTCTGTCTGTGCAGAGGAATGCTGGAGACATTTTCATCTTGGTTCACTTCAATATAACAGATCAGTGTATCTTCTCTTAAATTCACAATGTCACGCAAAGTCTGTAACACTGATAATACCAAGCAAGGTCAACCATGAGTCAGGGGTGTGTTGCTCTCTGCCAGAGATTCCACCTCAGAGACCAACCAAACAGGGACGTTGAAAATAATCTCATAAATGATACATCATGAAGTGTATGTAGATGTAGATGAAGATGTTTGGATGCAAAGGCTGTCAATACTTGTTTAATCTCATAACGACTTCTGCTAGATGGTTTAGGTTCTGAGCAGCAAGAAAAAAAACAAGTAGATAAATATGATGGCCCATCAGTACAAAAACTCAAATAAAATTGAGGTCGCAAGCAGCATTGGTGGAGGACATCTGCCAGGGAGAGGAGAGACCAGGGGAGAGTCGTGGAAAGGGGCTAACTGGACATGAATTGTCTCAGGGACTATTGTGCGGCCCTGTTTCTCTCTCTGTTTCTCTCTCTGTTTCTCCCTGGTACTCCTCCTTCCTCTCCTCTGCTGCGCACCTGAGAGTAATCTGTGCTCAGGGAGGGGAGGGCTATTTGGAGGAGCTGAGAGAGGAGCAATGGTTGGGCACACACACAGACCTGGGGAGCAGGAGGTTTCTTTGTACTCCTTTGTTTTCTGGATTTACAGGTATTTTTGTTTCTCCTTTTCCCTCTTTTGTTCCTCAGCAGCACTAGGTTGCTGGGTTTTGTTGTTTTAGTTTGGGCTGGAGATTGTCGGTGGTCCTGTTTGCTCAGTTTTGATTATACCTTGGTTTATTTAGTTTTTGGTCAGGCAGCGTATGGAGAGGTGTTGGGTGCGACGGCCCCTTATGGGTTGGCCTGATCATTTTCTCCTGTTTTGTCCATTTTTGCAGACAACTCCAGCTCCTTTTGTTTCATTTAGCTTGTTTCTCACTTGAGTGTTTTTACTTCAACAAAGATAATCAACTTTGTCCTCTGTGTGGCGTCCTTTTTAATATGTTTCTGGTCTCCTTTGGTTAACATTGAGCCAGGTATTTTTCTAGTGATATGGAGGCCGTAAATCTCAGTAAAAAACAACAAAAAAACCAAAAACGCCTGGACATGGTCTGATATAACAAGCTGTAACATGGACACTAATGCTGCGAGCAAACAGAAATGTGTGAGTGTATGTAAAACAGGTTAAGCTTATTGTTGGACATCTCAAAACTTTGAACATGTTCATTTACAATTGTTTATGAAGAGAATCCTGTTTAAAGGTTAAATCTGTTTTTTTTCTTTTCTTTTCTTGTAATTTCACACTATTTAATCATTTATAACATAATAATGACAAAGACTTGCCAGAATTGTTTACTTTTATTTCTCATAAAAAAAGAGCAAAAGAAATTTTTAGCACACTGCAACAATAGCACCATCATAATAATAACCGTGATAATTTTGGTCACAATAACCGTGATATGACATTCTCATACCGTTACGTCCCTATGTGTGAACCTGCAGCCCCATCAGGAGCCTCATACTTTATAATGGGTCTGTCTAAAGCAAATTTAGTCCTTATTACAATGGCTTTGAGTTTTTCCAGATACCTTTGACCCAAAAAAATCCCCAAAAATCACAACGCGAAATATGCACATCGCCAAAGTGGACCGAACAAAAATTTGCAGCGCCTTCCCTGTGCGTTTTAGAGAAAAGTCGCAGGGATCAAAATGGAAGATCCTGACAAGTACTACGCACGTACCAAATTTCACGGTCCTACAAAAAACTGGCCCATTGTCATAATCCGAAGAGGGCGCTACCGAGCGGGTTTTCATGCTTTGTTTTTGCGGCCATTAGAATACACGAAATTTCGCCAGGACCAAACCGCCTGCGAATTTTCCTGACATTTTGAGCAGGGTCAGGGGGTCAAAATTGCGAAAAACTGGAAGGAATAATTCCTCGGGATAACATAGGGCTTGTGATATTGATTGATGATGTGTGGGAATGAGGAAGTGTAGACCTGAGGGCAGACTTTTATACTGTTGGGGATGTGGCTTGGCCACGATTGACAAGATTTGGACAAGAAATCAGCACCCTAAGTGAGGAAATCATCCAAAATGTGTTTAGGAAATGAATGGAAAAGGCGAGGGCCGGCACGAGCACCCGGGACGGGGACCAGCTCGGCCCTCTGCCCGCTCTGATCTCAGAGAGAAATATCAGGGGGAGTCTCTGGCAGACAGCAATCCACTTTGACTCGTGGTTTCGCCTTCTTTGGGACTGCCAGTCTTCCAGGCTTTGTCAACACATTGCTCAGGCCGTTGTACAACTCCTCTGTCTGTGGAAGTGTGTTAATTGACTGGTAGAATGACGGGCTAATCTTTGTACACAATCGAAATTGATTGATTGATTCTGGATAAAGGTCTATGATGTGCCAAGAATTGAGGAATTATTTCAGCTAAGACGAAAATGTTTTGAATACCAGCCAGACAATCTGACAAATTCTATTTAGTTTTTAAACCAAGATGCTATGAGGGGCCGATTATTTTAGAACCCCCAAGAACACTGACGAGAAGGCATAAGTTTTACAAACCAAGGACCTGTGCATGTGTTTACCATTCATGGGGAAGGTGATGCTGATCTGATCAACGAGAAGGGAGAGCAAGAGAAGGACTTTGGCATGACTTGAAATTGATGTTGAAATAAAGCGAGGAGGAGCTGGGTAGGAGGAAGCACCTCAGTAGCTGAAAGTGAAGTAATTTAGTACTGTTATGGTGAAAGCTGAATACTTGGGATGGACGAAAGGATAAATTGTTTAAAATGAATCAAAAGAGAGATTGGAAAACTGGGGTAAGTCAGGTATTCCAGTACAGGTGGTTCCCTTCGCTGGTTTTCAAAACACTTTGGTCCTAGCTGAAATAATTCCCTTGGCACATCATAGACGTTTATCCAGAATCAATCAATATATCGCATGACTCAGCGTTATATAGACTAATAGGATATTGTGTGATATGATGAAACCATATGGAAGATATGATATGATTTTATAAGAACGATATGATTCAGTATCAATATGACGTGATCTGTTGAGTAAGGATACGATATGACGCGGAGTGATAGGATTTGATTGGATATACCTGAGTAGAGTACAGAAAGGTACGATGACATTGTGGTAGACAGTTGGCCCTGTGATTAAATGATTGTGATATTGATTGATGATGTGTGGGAATGAGGAAGTGTAAACCTGAGGGCAGACTTTTATACTGTTGGGGATGTGGCTTGGCCACGATTGACAAGATTTGGACAAGAAATCAGCACCCTAAGTGAGGAAATCATCCAAAATGTGTTTAGGAAATGAATGGAAAAGGCGAGGGCCGGCACGAGCACCCGGGACGGGGACCAGCTCGGCCCTCTGCCCGATCCAATTACAGAGAGAAATATCAGGTGGACTCTCTGGCAGACAGCAATCCACTTGACTCGTGGTTTCACCTTCTTTGGGACTGTCAGTCTTCCAGGCTTTGTCAACACATTGCTCAGGCCGTTGTACAACTCCTCTGTCTGTGCAGAGGAACGCTGGAGACATTTTCATCTTGGTTCACTTCAATATAACAGATCAGTGTATCTTCTCTTAAATTCACAATGTCACGCAAAGTCTGTAACACTGATAATACCAAGCAAGGCCAACCACAAGTCAGGGGTGTGTTGTTCTCTGCCAGAGATTCCACCTCAGAGACCAACCATGGGCATGTTGAAAATAATCTCATAAATGATACATCATGGAGCACATGTAGATGAAGTTGTTTAGATGCAAAGACTGTCAATACTTGTTTAATCTCATAAAGGCTTCTGCTAGATGTTGTAGTGAAAGATGTTGGAACTTTGTTAATTGACTGGTAGAATGACGGGCTTATCTTTGTACACAATCGAAATTGATTGATTCTGGATAAAGGTCTATGATGTGCCAAGAATTGAGGAATTATTTCAGCTAAGATGAAAATGCTTTGAATACCAGCCAGACAATCTGGCAAATTCTATTTAGTTTTACGAAATGACGCGTAGTGATAGGATTTGATTGGATATACCTGAGTAGAGTACAGAAACGTGCAATGACATTGTGGTAGATAGTTGGCCCTGTGATTAAATGATTGTGATATTGATTGATGATGTGTAGGAATGAGGAAGTGTAGACCTGAGGGCGGACTTTAATACTTTTGGGGATGTGGCTTGGCCACGATTGACAAGAAATGGACAAGAAATCAGCACCCAAAGTCAGGAAATCATCCAAAATGTGTTTATAAAATCAACGGAAAAGGGGAGGGCCGGCCCGAGCACCCGGGACGGGGACCAGCTCGGCCCTCACAGATTTTGGTCACAATAAACGTGATATGACATTCTCATACCGTTACATCCCTATGTGTGTACCTGCAGCCCCATCAGGAGCCTCATACTTTATAAGGGGTGTTTCTCAATATGTGTACTTCAGCAAACTTCCGGACTTGCGCACTCGTGATACGTCATCAACCACAGCCGACGTCCTGTTCCAATACTAAGTCCACATCGACACAAGTTCGGTCCATGTACCCGCTCCGCTCGTAATTTGAGGGGACTTTTCACAGCTCAAATCCCACAATGCAAGGCAACCGGATCGGTGCCTGGACTTAGCACCCTGGCCTGTAGGCAAGGGGATCGAAGGGTTCGTTCCTTGTGCCATGACCTACATTCCCTGAAAAATGTCATCAGAATCAGTTCATAACTTTTTGAGTTATACTTTTAACAATCTAACAAACAACAGCAAAAACAGAATTGTTTTGGTGGTGGCAATAATTCAGCTAACTGTGTCAGAAGTGCCTTTGCAAAGGTTTTTGCTTTCAGAGCACTTCTTGTTTAAGCATTCTGTGGGTTTTTAATGCTATGAAAAACACCTTAAAGTGAAAAACCTGCCAGGTTATTCTATCATGATATATTATGATGTGACATATTGTCACCCAGGTATCACAATATATGTTGCATTGCGAAGGTTCTTGCCAGTAAACACCTTTTGTTTTTTGTTTTTTTTGGTAAATGCTGAGACCAAGAGATGAACGCATGAAGCTTAAGAGAGCAAAGAACAGAGTGACCGAGAGAGAAACCAGTCCAAAAAAACACAATCGAAGTCAACTGTCCTGTTAATAACTAGTTCAATCTCCTGAATGAATGTTTTTGCTCTACTAGAATGACTTTTCAATGACTGCTCTAAGGTGCAAATTACATGCTGTTGTTTAAATGGAGGATCTTATTGCTGTAACACCTCTAGGGCTGGGCAATTACAGAATTGTTTATATATACTGATATATTTCCAAATAAAATACAAATTAAGACAATATTGTTGATATATGGAATTTTGTACACAAATATTATTGTTTCCTTCAACTTTTGTTTAAGTATAATAAATTAAAAAAACGTCAGGCCAAAAGCTCATAAAAAGATTATTGATTGGAAGAAACACTAACAGTAATACCGCCATTATGCTGAATTAATCTATTTGTAATTAATATACTTATCTAACGAGTTTTACTGTCCCGGCCTCTTTATGAGGCACTGGGTTGGACCCCCTTTTACTGTAAAAACTGCCTCAAATCTTTGTGGCATAGATTCAACTAAACATTCTGCAGAGGTTTTGGTCCACTTTGGCATGGTAGCATCGGGCAGTTGCTGCAGATTTTGTTGGCTACACACTAGGTAATTTAAAAAAATTTCACGTTTGTTTCTGCAAGTATGAATTATGTTTGTGGGTGTGTGTGTATATGTGTGTGAACATGGCAGTTGTGACAGATCTGTGGGTGGGGCCAGGGCAAACACAAAAAAGCCAATAAAGGTGTTGTCAGTAACTAATCCAGGCAATATTTACACCAGTACAAAGTTTGACTTGCATCTGGCAAAAGAAACTTGTTCAGCTAAGACTGTTAAACCCTACGTAGTCCCATCTATTCTAATGATCACTATTACTGAGGTACCTTAGCTGTAAAAGTTTCAAATTTTCAGTCATATTCTTAACAAAATCTGCTTTGATTAATGTGGACGTGTACCCAACATTACTTGCCCAGAACTAGGGCTGAACTATTTTAGGAAAAGATTTAACTGCGATTTTTCTGGCAGATATTGCGATTTCAATTCGATTCACGACTTTCTTCAAACCAAGCTTCAGTGCAATATTCACTGTTTACAGTATAGACAACAGTCAGGAAATCAGTGATCAAAAGCACATAACACATTTTTCATCATCTAATATTGATCATAAATAATCTGTTTTCATTATTTAAGGGATACTCCAAGTTCTGCTCCTAAACGGAGGCTTTGCATTGTTGACCTTTATCAGCACTTCCGTAAAGGCAAATTATCTGCAAATTTGTAAAGTCCTGTAATTTCTCGTTTATAACGCGCATTTTTTGCTCTTAAATAAGGTATAATTTTCAGGTGCTTTTTTTACACAAGCACAAGCAAAATATGTAAAATATTTCGTCTCACCAACATCGCGATTACAACACATCTGATACATAAAAGCCGAAATAAAGCTGGCACTGTGACAATCATACTGTCCTCTACTGAATGTGGCTCTGTTGTCCTGATAGTGAAAATCCTGCAGATCTGTTGTTTGTCTTATTTAGTCCTTTCTGTAGTCCTTTTTCTCCTCATGAAACAGAGCTAGCTTTGTCAGCAGATTGTCACTCCTGGACTGGAGATAGTTCTCTAAAAGACTCACTATCGGTGACTTTGACTGTGACACTCGAACTTTTCTTGTTAATAACTTTCCATTCTCACAGGCTTTAACACGTCAGGGGTCCTGAATGAGTATCTGCTTTTGAAGCCTGGAAACCTGCTCAACAGGATCAGTCTGAGTTATAAATTTGTGTCATTGTTTATGAAGTCTCTAACTGTGTCACACTGTCGCCCAGTTTTAGGGATGAACTGAGGATGAATGTAAACCAGCACACTCCAATGGCCTCTCCATACGGCCAGCCTCAGCCAGGCTACGGCCAACCTGGCGGCTACGCTCCCCTGGATGGGGGATACCCTGCTCCTTACGCACCCTATAATGGCCCAGCTTCCGCTTACCAGCCTGGGGCCCCACCACAAGGTAAAAAGCTTTCTTTGCATACTTTTTACATGAGTATTTAGTTAAAGGGATATTCCTTAATTCATAATCTGGTCCCCATTATTGAATGTTTCAGTTTGTCGAAGCAGTGGAGTGTGTCATCATGCAGCTTACACATGACTTAGTTATTAGAGCCTCATCCACGAGAACAAATTAAGCCCACTGACAGAGTTAATTTTTGCAGTTAACAGACTGATTGGTTTTCTTGATGTCCCAAGACATTTCATAGAGTATCACTTCTAACAAAGCAGCCAGACTCTATTAAAATAAAGTTACTTGATATTACTAAACACGGGAGTCGCCCTCTACCTCTGCCACTGTCTTATTTGTGTTATTGTGTGTGCAATAATAAGTGGCAGGAGAAGATTTACCTGTGAGAAACCTAAAAATCACACCTCTACACAAAAACCTCAGCTGTTAGGGCAACACTAAATCAGCAATAATGTGTAAGGCCAGGTGCGAATACAGCTTTTGTTTGTGAAGTTTTGCTTCTTTGCAAAATGCAGTGCAATCCCTGTAAGTGGATAAAAAAGGATAGCAACTCAATATCAAGTCTATCTCTATTTCCAGTCCACAGAGGCTTTAATTGCACCCATCTAACAAATATATCTCTGCAGTGACCACCACCCTTTTTTACCACTTTGATTTCATTAGTACATCCCCCACTTAACTCTTTAAGTCAACTCTAAATCTTTATCCAATGTTTTATTCCTGGAACCAAGCAAAGCCAGCAACTTGAATACGTGTGACTGTTATAGCTTGTTGTTGCTTCAGACTGATGTGGGGATCTGCTACCTTATTTGGTTCCATTTTAAATTTATGTGCGGGCAAAAATATAAGATTGGACCAAGTTTAGAAATACCAGAACTGTGCAGCACAACACCAGGTCTGCTGTGATAATACATGAGTGTTCATACACCTGTGACCTTGAGGTGACCTTCTATCTGCTGCCAGTGGTGTGGTACTTGGTGTGTGTGAGAACCACACTGCTCCTGAGCAAACTAATCTGACTCTGATCATCCTAATCTGAATCTGATCATCCTAATCTGACTCTGATCATCCTAATCTGACTCTGATCATCCTAATCCGAATTTCAGCTGCTCTTTCATTTCCCCACGTTGCTTTGAGCATCTTCCCTCATCTCTCTGTATTTGGTCTGTTTCCCCACTTTTCTTGTATTTCAGGTTACTCTCCTTTCACAAGCTTTCCCTCTAAGGCTGTGGCCGCCAACCCAGTCTCTGACCTCTCCTCTCCTCTTGATTTAGGTAACTGCCTCCTCTCGTGTTCTCGCTCATTTCACACTCCACATGCTCCGCAGTCATCGAATCCTCTCTTTACCCACAGGCAACACTCTCGCTGTAATATCTTTCAAAATTAGTGACTTTTAGAAGCTAAACTTTGTATTAAAATTATTTTAAGATCCTTAGTTACCTAGTTGAACCCATTTATTGTTGCTGCTGGGCAGAAACATCTAATATCCATTTCTTATGAACGTATTATTCATAAAACAGTTCTGTTTGTTATCTTCAATGTTGGTGAGAAAGTTTTTACATTTTTTTTGTCAATTAAAAGAGCAATAATCAGGACAATACAACATTTATTCATACAGTAGTTGAGCGTTTTTTTTAATTTTGTTTTTCACTTACTGAAAAGCGGCAGTTTGCCCGACAGCAACAATATGTGAGATACATGATATAATTTCCACCCCTGCCTCCACTGGCCATATTTGTTTTCAATTAGTTCTCATTTCAAGCATTAATTGTAGGGATGCGAGATATTGGATTTTTTCAGATATCCGATATGCCGGAATTTTTCAATTCATTACAAATATTTCTGATCAAGAGCACAAGCTCTGTACTTAAGAAAATTGACTTGTTTCTTTCAGTGTTACAGTATATTTTTGTGAGAAACAGTTTTAAAAACGAAAAAGGGCATTTAACTCTTGCAAAAATGAAACCCTTGATTTTTAAATGTACCCATGCAGTGATGAGAAGGTGCTTCAATATTGTGCATTTATGAATATTGGCCGATATATCAAAATATCTGCAAAAATTTGAATATTGGCCGATATGATACCTAACTTTTTAGGCTGATATCGGCCGATACCAATAGCAATACCAATCGTGCATCCGTTATTCATTGTTATTTTTAGTTTTTGTTAGGGAAGTTATCTCATAGAAATAAGAAATAATCGTCACATTCAAACACATTTGTCAATCTGATAGGATTGTGCCTAGATTTAATCCCTTAGCCAGAGCCATCCTAAACCAACAGAGGCATGATGCGTTGCATTAGGAGAAATCCTGCTCTATATTGTGGATTAACAAGATTATTATCTCAGAAATTTTCAGTGTTTTTTAATGAAATAATTTCCTTTGGGTTAAAAAAAACTGTTTTAAAATACATGCATGCTAGCTGCAGACATGGTTGTAATATTATTTTGTGTATTTCAGGTCCTGTCAGGGGTCCCCCTGTCTCTGCAGCCCCTCCAGTCTCAGCCCCACAACCTTATAATCAGTACAGTCACAGTCAGGGGGAAATGCAGAATGGACCCCCTCCTATGACACAAGCCCCTCCCAGGTACATGCTGGCTGATTTCTATTCTCATTTTTGTTTCAAGGTGATAAAACAATTTTTATTCTTGTTGCAGGTTAATACAGTTTTGCAGGTTTCACTTCATAAATTTGAATCATTTCAGCAGATCATGCAGAATCCATTTTGACTCATGAATTCACCAAGTTGGTATTGAAGAGGACTCAGAACAACAAAGACATAATTATTCAAAATCACACTTAGTGTGTTGTGATAGGAGGGAGATTATGAATTGTAAGAGACAACAACTGCTTGTGACTGTGATGTCTGGCACTGAAAATAAAGTGAGAGGAAACTGCTACGACACTAGCTGCTGATACTAATTTTCTATTTGTCCTCATGATTGATTGGAAACTAGTCAGACTGCAGGCTCAAGTCTGTCAAACTGGAACAATACTAAACTGGCTGGAAATGCTGTAAAACTCACATTTAGGATGAATGTGCAGCTACATATTAATGTACTGAGACAAATTGTTTCATTTTCGAGAATTTATTTTAATTTTATTTGAATTTAAAGCAGTGAATTGTTTTTTTTTTCTATAATAATGCAAAATAATACTGTGAAATTGTTCCATACAGCAATATGCCAACTGCCCACTATTGCTCTACTGCATTGCATCCATGCAGTAGAGTTTTATGACTGAGTGGCAGCAGCCATTAACCAGAGCTCCAGCCCTGCCAATTGACAGTGTTTGCTTAGATTAAACATTTAAACAGATTTGTGGAGGTTTTTTTGTATTGGAGTTTTATTTTGCATCAAGTTGACCAAGCACCAACCTCCAGGGCTGAAAAATGAAGCCAACGCAGGAGTGCCAAAAATGTGTGTGTGGTAGGGATGTTATTTACAACCTAAATAAATATCTTTAAAGCCTGGTCCAACAAATGGCTTCGGTCTAAATATTTAATGTAACCAAAGGCTCTTAATGGACAGGGGGTGATGTAGACACTAAAAAATAACACTGTCATTTTTATTTAAGAAAAGTTTTCTGATTTTGGATAGTTAAAGACATAACTGACTTGGACACAACTCCTTTGTGATGTTGCTGTTCGTCAGACAGTGCAAACTCTCTGCCTCAACTTGGCCTCTGTCTGTGAGTAGGTTGATCTAAAGTTTGATTGCAACAGCTGTTACATTATGGCAGCATCCATGGGTTAGCCTCAGCAACGGTCCAAAGCATCCTTTAATAATGAAAAAACTGACATTACATGGCTTTTTATTCTTTTTTACAGTCAGTTAATTAGACTCGCACTTCAGAAGCCAACCAGAGTGACACTGTTTAAAAGTTTGTTGGCTAATCTAACTCATTCTTTGTAGGGCTGGGCATTATGTGTGTTTTTTATGCAGAGAAACAAGAAACGGATGTTAAAAATCACCTTTGATATGAGTAAAGTAAAAATCAAATTATTTTGATACCAATTCATAACAATGGCAACAAAAACAGAAGTCCTAGACAGCCAATACTGGGCATTATGTCATTTCTAGTTAACAAAAAATGTTCGTAAACTCCCACAGACTGTCTCAAATGTACAAAAAACATCAATATTTCCATTAATGAAGTTTTCTCTACTCTCAAATGCCATGTGTCAGTTATATTTTTAACAGAAAGACTGATATATTGGTAACATTTTCAACATACGGTGAAACTGGTACTGTGGTTTTCCTACACATCTTTTGAATAAATTTTAAATTTCTCCCATTGTTGGCCCGATAAAGCCAAAGAAACCTTCTAATGTCATTGTATCATGCGTTTGTGTGTCTTTTAAACATGGACGTTTTTATTCATTTATTTTTTTATTTATTTATGTATTCTTCTTCGCTCTTCCTGTTGCTGTGTGTCCCTTGTGTATTTTATATGGACCAATTTGAGTCTGAAATAACGATTGACTGATTGATTGTATTGCAATCCAGTCATTATTGAAGTTAAAGAAAATGTTGTCTTGCAGTTTGTTGTTAAGAATAAATTATTGTGTTTAAAAAAAAAAACATAAACATACATACATGTACTTCCCAGCCCTAATCCCTTTTCCAAGTCCACATAAACATGCAGCATTTATTAGATTGTATTTATTTACACCCCCCACAAATTTTGAGGCAAGCTCCATCGTGCCTCTGCTCACCTCATGTTTTCTTTTTTCTCCTTATGAAAACAAATTTAGGCCTCCAGCCTTGTTGCTTATATGTTGGTAACATCTGACTAATATGTGTCTCCAGGCCTGCTGTGTCTCAGCCATACAGCCAGGCAGGGATGACCATGCCGGGGCCTCCTCACCCCTCCTATCCTCAACACTATGGCCCCCCACCCTCAATGCAACAAGTCGCCAACCAGATGAGTGGGATGCAGATCAACTCTGGCCCGCCGACCCCTGCAGGACCAGGATACGGTGAGTACAGATGAATCTAAACTTGAGCGTTGTTCACTCGCTCTTTCTTGTGTATGATTTTAATCGCTCTTTCTGCTTCTTTCCTCTCAGCTCCACCTCACAGCACCCAGCCTCCCACCAGCACCGCCTACTCTGCTGCACCGCCACCCTCCTTCAACCAGGCCCCTCCCCCGGTGTCCACCGCCCCCTCCCAGCCTCCTCCTCCGAGCGGCCCCGCAGCTCCTCAGCAATATTATGGAGGTCCCCCACCTCCATCTCAACAGCCATTTAACTCCTCTCTCCCCCCTACCTCTCAGCCGCAGTTCACCTCCTCTGCTCCGGCACCTCCTCCCTCCCAGCAAAATTTCCCCCCCACCTCCTACTCAGGTCCTGTGCCTCCAACCAGCCAAGCCTCTGTCCCACCTGTCTCCCAGCCACAGCAGTCCTTTCCTCCTCCGACCCGGCCCCCCTTCTCCTCAGCACCCCCTCCTGTTAGCCAGCCTTCTTTCGCCCCCGGCCCGCCTCCTCCAGCCCAGGGCTCTTTCCCACCCAGAGGGCCACCTCCATCTTCTCAGCCAGGGTCTTTCCCTCCTCCTGGTCCTCCTCCAACCTCGCTTGCCTCTGGCCCATACCCTGGCCCGATGCCACCCCAGCAGCAGCCCCCTCCATCCCAACCATCCCCCTACCACTCAGGTCCACCGACTCTTCCTGGAGCTCAGATGCCCCCGACATCTATGGCGCAGAGCAACCATCTGCCCCCAGGACCACCTGGCCCTCCTGGGCCAATGCAGCAGCCTCCACCTCAGCCGGGCATGCCGGGAGGATTCCCCCCTCAGCAAAATGGTGAGGAGATGGATCATGTTACTGTCACCACCATGTACTTTGTAGACATGCAGTGAGCAGGGTTCTCACATGTCCTGGAAAACCTGGAAAATGACTGACCAATTTTCCAGTCATGGAAAACATATGGAAATGAGGAAAAAAAGTTAAATGTCCTGGAAAAGCTTGAATTGTCCTGGAAAATGATTGATCTTCCTTCTGCCTTGTTAGTGAACAAAAATCAAACATAGGAAATGAATTAAAAATGTACTTGGTAACTATATATACATTATTCATCCATATCATACATATCTACATATTACAAATACAGTATATACATTATCAGCCTATTTCAATGTCCACAGTATTCATAATCATCCATCTCATAATACTACATACATACAAAACCTTCCCCATAGTATATCTGTTCTAAACTACATTTTATGTTATTTACTGTTATTACTTACATATGTTAATAGTAATCAGTGTTAATTTACATACCTAAAATTACTTATATGCTAACAAATTGTTTTGGTCTAAGGCCATGTTTTTGCTAAATTACTTGTATGATTTTAATAATACTTGTCTGTAGTGTAATTTAAATATTTGCATCTTATTACACATTTTTGAAGTGACATCCAGGCTGTTCCAGAGTTTGACTCCACAAACAGAAATGCACATACTTTTAAGAATAACTAATGCATGCTTAGACGTAAAGATATGAGTATATCAAATAATACAAGTTAAGGAATAAAATATAAAAATTCAAACAGTGGTGACAAATACAAATAACGAAAATGGCCAAATAAAATTTAGACTACTTAAACAGCAAATCGGCAGTATTTATATTTATAGAAAAGCAGAGTAAATAAAGATTTAAAAAAATAAGTATAAACCATAAGTTCATAATCGTAAGGCACTACATAAAAGCCAGACTAAAAAGATAACCAGCAGACCATGTTCATGCCCGAGAGTTAGAAATGAATATAAGGGGGGGTGAAAACGTCCTGGAAAAGTCCTGGAAAATGATTTCTAGAAAAGAGTGGGAACCCTGAGTGAGGTAAAGTAAATATATTTTGGTAGACCAAGTAAACTCGGGGTTTTGGTCCATCCCGTTCACCTCAGAACCTGGACATGGGAACTGGATATTGTGTCATATCCCAGTTAAATGCGTTCCAGTTAGGGCACCTGAAGGTAGTCCTACTTTCTGAGTAGAAATTTCGTCTAGAGGGGGCTTTCCCAGTGATGTTTGGAATTTGCAACCCGGACGGTCTCACTTCCAAAACTAGAAAGCACTCAAAGAGCGCAAACCTCCACCAAGGTAGCTCACATATTGCTGTTACATCTGTAAGCAGTAGTTCCATGATAAAGTTACCATCATAATATGATTCATTGACCTTGAAAACCCACACCAAGCACTCAGAATCATGTTGATATTAGCTAGACAGTTATTGAGCAAAAACAATCGTTCACTAATGGCAGTTATCTGGATCACCACCAAAATCTAATCATTTTTAAGTTGGGCCATTACTAACGTCTCCTGAAAATTTCAGCAAAATCCGTCCTGTACTTTTTGCGTAATCATGCTAATAAACAAAACATAACGTCCCTGGCAGAGGTAATAAAATGCAACATACAATTTGAAAATACAAGTCAACTAACTAGCCCAATTGAAGTTTTCCCAAGTCAGATTTCTCCAAGATTGTTCCAACAGTTCTTGATGATGCACAGATATTCAACTGACTCTTGCATGCATGCACCTCAATCAGACACAAAATCACATCAGCCAGTACTTGATATTATGCCATGCTAGAACAAACCAGTAGAGACAGTCGCACCTTGTTGGACTTGGTGTGTGTGGCTGCAGTCTTATCCAAAAATTTGGGTGGGGGTTTTATGTAGGCTGTGTCAGCTTAAACTCACACGTAACTTCTTTTCCAAAGCGCTGAGTAACCACATTCATCACAGAAATAGGAAAAAGAGAACTAGAAGCAGCTGTGCTGGCACTGCATTCATTAGCATCAGTCACACTTTACTCAGCAAACCAACTTGACATTGTTAATCTGCGAAGAGAGCTACAGAAGACAGACAACAACCCAAATATCACCATGCTGCACATTTAAGCTCATCAAATGCTGGTTCAGTCTATCAAGGAAACTGGAGAGCCGTAATCTTTGTCAGTTCAGGGTCACATTAAGGTGAATTTAAGAGTAAATTGACCTGACTTACTTTATGTTGGGTTTGTTGGTCTGAGAAAACGCATCTGTATATTTGAGGGTAGCTTCACTTAACATAGATAGATAGATTCTTTATTGTCATTCAAACTATACACCACAGGTGCACACGTGAATGAAGTTTTCGTAGCAAAGGGCTCAGATAGTAGCCCTTAAGGCACAGGTACTTACAATTAAATAAATGTTTAAAAACAAAGTATAAAAAACAGAAGGTATAAAAACAGACAGTAAACATATAAAATTGATAAGAGTATAAAACTAAAACAGTAAACAGAGGAAAGTGCTGGAGTGCTTAGAACAGGAATAAGAATACATCTGGATTATTGCACTGGATTATTCCTGAAATTATTGCAGAATACAATTGCATGAAATTATTGCACAGAAGTTTTTTCACTGAATTGCCCAGATTTTTCATCATCCACAGACCTAACAACAGACTGCAAACAATTTACTATTAACTTTACATTTAGACCTACTGAGTGAATTTGTATTTTCGTCTCCTCAGGTGCGTTCGGGCAGGTGAGAGGTCCTCAGCCTGGCTATGCAGGCCCATATCCCGGGCAACCAAACTATGGGGCCCCAGCACCGGCACCAGCTCCCGCTCCACCTGCACAGAAAAGACTCGACCCAGATGCCATCCCCAGCCCGGTAAGCAGGCGCAGACATTTATAAAAAAACACCACACAAACTTAAAAAAAAAAGAAATTACCTTGTTAACAAAACAACACTATCTTCACTGTTTATCTCAGGCCATTACTGGTCTTCCTACTTTGTGTTAGCAGAGAGGGATGACTTTTCTTTTATTGTGTATGGTGGAATGCACAGTATCAAATAAAAACACTAAATTTACACATTTCCAGCCATAAGACCAAACACAAGGCATTAGAGCTTGAGAAATTAGGCACTAAGTTTTACATGAAAACATGCTTTTTAAGCGTTTAACAGGATTTTGTATTTTCTGTATTTTGCACCACTTATACTTTCTCAAGTCTTACAAAGTGCTGTAACCAATTATTAAGCATCACAACAGATATTTATAACAACACAGTTGCTTGAAAATGACATTTTGTGTAATATTTCCATTAGGGATGGGATCTGTGAAGATTCTATTCATACCAATGCCATTATCAGCTCTGCCTGTCAAATAGTTATTTATCAATCCCCTCATCAATACCTGTGGGTTTTCTGTGTGAAAAAAAACAAGCCTACTGAGGCTTTTAGGCTCAGCAACATCAGACACATGGCACACAAGAAGTGTAACTGTATTGACAAAGTCTTCAGCACGTTTCCTGTCTTCCCGCCCTGGCTTTCAATCTCACATACACAGAGAATTGTGCAGTTAGTGTGACACTGTGTAAAAGTAAGTCGGACTTTTGACAGCTTCTGTTTTCTTTCTGCAATTATTGGGTCCTCTACTTTGTTATTGTCGTTCTTGTTGACTGCCTCAGATGAGAGAGTAGCCATTTTGTTTTGAAGGCATTCAGATGTCAGTGAAAGGCATTGATGAGGGAATTGTTCAGCAAAAAGACAAATGACACTCATTCCTTGGACTATTTATTGATTCTCAACCTAAATTGGATCTCAGTTCCCATCCCTAATTACCACTGACTTGACGATGCTGTTCATTAGGATTTCAAGTACCACCACAGGACACCCTCTGTGCATTTGTATCTAGTGTTTCAGTTGTTCAGGGCTTGTTCATGTTTTTCCCTTGTATTAAACCCCTTAATGTTTTTGTAATGCTGCCCACTGTCTTAAATCTCTGAAAAAAGACTCTTTCTTACGTTTGATTAATAAGAAAACAAACACGAATAATATTCAAAAAATTAATTAATGCTACTACCATAACAGGATAACATGGTTGAACTTCATTTGTTGATTTCTAAAAAGAAAATCCCGTACAGCTACTTTGTTATTGCTCTAAAGTTAAATCTAACTGTAATTGTTTCATTTTGTTTGTAACCACCTTACAAACAAAAGAGCTGCTTAGCATGTGCGTCAAACACTCTACCTCTATTTTACACTGTATCTATCTTTGCTTGATTGTCATAGTCTACAGAGCCACTAATCGGAAATCAATTCTACTGATCAGTTTCTGTCTTAATGACAACAATGCCGCCTGCTGCTCAGCACAGTTCCTGCTGCTGACACTTCTCACACAACTCATATTTACATTTTCACTCTTTGTATTTATTTATTTATTTTGTCCTGTTTTGCACAAAATGCTGGACAAACTTTTGAATGTAAAGCAAGCGTCTGACATGCCGGCTGTGCAGAAATCAAGACATAGAATAGATCCAGACGCTATCCCCAGCCCAGTAAGTTTCCTGAGTGCCTGCCTACTCCTCCTCCTCTGCTCTGCTGCACCCTGTCCTCTCCGTCTGCCTGCACTAACCCACATCCTCCACCTCCTGTGCTTCATTCAAGAGCCTCATGTTCAGTTCACATCATCGTGTGATAGACCAGCTCATGGGCTGCCGTTCTACCAGAGGTCTAGATTTATTTTCACTGAGATACTTGGTGTAAACCAAACAACTGTAACTGAGATGCTCTGCCAGGTAGCCTAAATAAAGGTGACTGCATTTCACACAAAAGTTCAATTTGTTTCTGTTCATTTATACATTCAAACTTTACTAGCATTCAATAAAGGGTTAATAGACGTTTCATTTTATCCAAGTGTAAAACGTGACTTCAGGAATTCAAGGAAACATAAAAAATGCCTTACACTTTACACTTCATATTTAGTCGACTAAAACATTGTGAATTATCATCAACTAAAACAACAGACAATAACTTAAACTAAATTAAAAAGTGCTGTTAAAATTAACACTGGCGTGTATTGATAATTTAAATCGTTATACATCTATTCTATTCTGTGAATCTTTTGGTAAAAAAAACATCCTTATTTTAAGTTAGGGTTTTTTAATAATAATGTGACTGTAAAGATGGATTTGTTTGAAGCACCTAAATTGTTGACAGTCTAATTGGGCCTCTGTTGAAAGCAGGTTTTTCTATTTAAGGTTAAGAGTTTTCTCTGTTTATTTATTTATTTTTTACAAGAGATGTATGATATTGATTTTTTTATATACAGGGATGATAACACAATTTATCACAACATATCGTGCTTCTAAAAGCAGGGCGATATGACTTTTTTATTTATTTTTGTTCAGTCTCCTATGTATTCTAATATAAAAATAATATTCTATGATATTAAGAAGCTAAAATAATAAATGCATGAAAAGTCCAGTTTCTAGTGTGTGTTATTTGAATAAAGCATGACCCTGTAACATGAATAAGCATAATTTTATTATCTGCCCCAGTGACCGATATGCTAATACGTTAGAGATGAATGATATCGGTTCCGGCAGATAATAGTTTTAAATGTTTAATAACAGTATCTGTAGATATAAACAATTCTGCCAATATTTACAGCCAATATACGACCATGCATATCAGCTGTATATATCCCCTATATTGGCAAAATGTCTTAATGTAAAAAAAATGCTGCAATTTCACTTCATGTCTACATTAAGACACCAACATTAGTGTTGTTGTTCCTTCTTCCGTTTCCAACACGGAAACGAATTATGTCAATTTTAGTTAGTGAAAAACTGCATACTTTTGTCCTAAACATATCAGTATCGGCTATAATCAGTTCAGAAATATCGGCATATCGGATATCGGCAAAATCCAACATTACAATAAACGTAAGTGCAAGCCAGAGAGTTAAATGGCTGAATGCCTGTTGCCAACTAGTGGCCGGATGCTGAACTACCAGACTCAATAAATGCCCCAGACATCAATAAACTACTTACCAATTGGATTGCCTTCTATAGTATTAATACAGTGTCATGTTTCAAAACATTGAAGTATATAGGTGTTTTGATAAATGAACAGTGATTCTCCCGATCACAGATACATTTGGTAAAGGATGCATTACTGCAGAAGTTGTGCCATTGCAAAACTACAGTGGTTTACATGCAACATTAGTGCAATGCAAAGGAGAAGTAATTGTTTGAGAGCTTTTTGTTTTAAAAAAGCAGAATTTGTATCTAGTACTGTCAAGTTAAATAAGCTTTGCAGTAAGGCTGGAGACATGGTTAAACTGCTGGTTTTGTTTGTTCCAAAGGTGAAAAAACATCCACTTCGCAGTGCTTTATAAAACTCACTTGGAACATTTTGTACCTCATTTGTTTAACCCACGCAAGAACCCAGGGCAACAATAACAAGCTTGCATTTTACAAGAAGATGGTGTAACTATTTCTTTTTAAGAAGCAGTAACCTCTTTAAAACCTCTAATGGTTTCCAGTTGCATCAGTCGTCCTATTGTCAGCAATCAAGCGAAAGCCTTCAAAACGTCAAACAGTCTCTCATATTTGGTCTGTTGATTTAAAGACATCATTGTCTTTTAACTCGGATTACTTTTCCCAACAGTAGTTTTCACTTTGAAGAAAATAAACATTGGTTTTCTCTTTTGTACCATCAAATGCTCTGAGGCCCTGTGTTTATATCATATCTCTCCACCACCGCTGTTCAGTGTCTGTATTTGAGCAGGACACCTTCGAGTTCTTCAGTTTTAAAGGGTTTATGGTTCATAAAGCACAGATGGCCCCCCTTCAGTCCTCCTCCCTGTTCCTGCATGCTGCCCTCACTGTTTTGACTCACCCATAAATTCTTTCCTTTAACAGCATGCCTCGATTAATCCTGCTTTTTCAGGGATGTCATTTTGTCATGTATGAACAAAAACATCTGCATGCATCTGTACCGTATCACACATGGCTCAACTTAATATTTTTATCCACAGTTGTGTGCTGGGTAGCTCCAGGTGTGTGTGTTTTAGGGTTTGAGTGAGTGGTCTCCTGCATGGGTGTGAGGTGATCCCCTTTACACTGAGAGAGAGAGACGTTGATTAATCAAGCAGCTACATGTCTGTGTTTCTGATGTAACGTGCTTGAAAGCTTTGACATTTATGTGCCCTCCTCTTTCCTTTAGATCCAAGTAATAGAGGACGACAAGGCAAAGTGCACTGAGCCGTTCACCACAGGGGTCAGAGGTCAGGCCCCTCCGCTGGTCACCACCAATTTCCAGGTCAAAGACCAAGGTAAGGTCCAGAGAGAGGAGCAGAGTGAGCAGGGTGTGTTTATTGATACATCGTGGGTCACATCACTTCTCCATAAATAAAGGAATATACACTGCCTGGCCAAAAAAAAAAAAACTCACCACCTAAAAACAAGGTCACACACTCTAATATTTCGTTGGACCGCCTTTAGCTTTGATTACAGCACGCATTCGCTGTGGCATTGTTTGATAAGCCTCTGCAGTGTCACAAGATTTATTTCCATCCAGTGTTGCATTAATTTTTTGCCAAGATCTTGTATTGATGATGGGAGAGTCTGACCACTGCAGAAAGCCTTCTCCAGCACATCCCAAAGATTCTCATTGGGGTTTAGGTCTGGACTCTGTGGTGGACAATCCATGTGTGAATATGATGTCTCATGCTCCCTGAACCACTCTTTCATAATATGAGTCCGCTGAATCCTTGTCATCTTGGAATATGCCCGTGCCATTGGGGAAGAGAAAAATCCATTGATGGAATAACCTGGTCATTCAGTACATTCAGGTAGTCAGCTGACCTCATTCTTTGGGCACATAATGTTGCTGAACCTAGACCTGACCAACTGCAGCAGCCCCAGATCATAGCACTGCCCCCACAGGCTTGTACAGTAGGCACAAGGCATGATTGGTGCATCACTTCACCTGTCTGTCTTTTTACCCTGATGTGCCCATCACTCTGGAACAGGGTAAATCTGGACTCATCAGACCACATGACCTTCCTCCAGTCCTCCAGAGTCCAATCTTTTTGCTCCCTAGCAAACTGATCTGATCAGTGGTTTTCTTAAGGCTACACAGCTGTTCAGTCCCAATCCCTTGAGTTCCCTTCCTATTGTGCGTGTGGAAATGCTCTTACTTTCACTATTAAACATACCCCTGAGTTCTACTGTTATTTTTCTTCAATTTGATTTCTTCCTCAAAGACGATGGTTCCCCACTACCATTCCAGTTCAATAATGCGGTGGCCAGTTCTTAACCCAATTTTAGTAGTTTCTGCAATCTCCTTTTCTCTGCTTGATGCATGCCAATGATTTGACCCTTCTTAAACAGACTAACATCTTTTCCACAACCACAGGATGGGTCTTTCCACATGGTTGTTGAAGAAATGAGAAGCTACTCATTGCATCAGCTGGGGTTAAATAACTTGTTGCCAGCTGAAAGACAATCGCCCATGCAGTAATTATCCAATAGCAGGCTTGTACCTATTTGCTCAGTTAAATCCAGGTGGCTACTTTTTTTTTGGCCAGGCAGTGTATTAATAGTTAATAATAGATAGATAAGCAGAGTAAAAATTGCAGGAATGTGGCAACTGAACTGAGTCTGCAGAACTTTGTATGAGATGGTGACCTTTATGGCATTAAAACTTTTCTAGTAAAGTAAATTAAAATGTGACCGAAACTAAAAAACGTCTTTGGCATCAGAATAAACCTAAATAGAAAATTGCTACCAAAATGAACACTGCTTCACTTTTGTGCAACAGAAGGAAACATAAAAGCATCGGCTGTATTTATACAGAGATAATAATTTGTCTCCTCACAACTGAATGCTTGCACTTTGTCGACAGCCTGCTTTAATGGTGAGTCTTCATGTGTGTTTTAGGAAATGCCAGTCCTCGCTTTATCCGCTGTACGGCCTACAATATGCCTTGCACAGCCGACATGGCAAAGCAGTCTCAGGTGCCACTGGCTGCTGTTATCAAGCCCCTCGCCACGCTGCCACCAGACGAGGTGAGTGACACCCTCCTGTTCCTTCCCCCTCTCTCCTGTAAGCTCTGTCCAGGCTGAGCTCCATTCTTCTGTCTGACTTGCAGCCCTTATTTCATGACATTAAATCCTCTGAAAGTTAACATTTTCATTGGAACGCTAAAGAAAGATTACGTTTTGATGTCACGCAAAATGCTAGATATATACATCATCCAGTTGCCTTCTCTCACACCGTCCTGAGCTGAAGCCTTTGGCTGACAGATGGTGGAATAAGCCCGTATTGAATGATCTTTATCAAATATTTATAGCATTTTATTCCTGAGCTTGCCGGCTCTAATTTATCTATCACTTGATAAGGTAAAGGACATGTAGCCTTTTTCATAACTGACTTTTGTTTTTGGAATTTTACTTGTAAGAATTTTGCTGTTTTGACCAAAATCTTTCTCAAATGTAGTTTGTGCTGTTTGTGATACAATATGAGACTTTAAGGTACTTTTGTTTTTGCTGTAGTAAACTGTACATTGTAGATTTTAGATATTAATATATTTTTTATATATAGATATAGATATATTTTTAGGCTGCAATTGATATCATTCAGATTATGTTAGTTCAACAACTTTTTGTTCAGTCCATAACATTTAAAACACCTTAAAATAAATAAAAGTATACAAAAATTACAGCTATAAAAGCAAGAAATTGATGATTTTAGAGGTGGAAAAAGACAAAACTTTGAATTTTTTGCCTGTATTGAATAATCTTTATCAAATATTTATAGCATGTATAGGTTGCTAGTTCAGCAACCTTTTGTCCAGTCAATAAAATTTAAATAAAAAAAAAATATATATATATGTTGGATATATATATATATATACAAAAATTACAGCTATAAAGGCCAGAAATTGATGATTTTAGAAGTGGAAACAGACAAATCTGTAATATTTTGTGGTTTTGTCAAAACGAATGTATAATCTGTTATTTTCTGTGTTATCATTTAGTTGTGGGATCAATAACAGTTTATTTTTAATTTTCCTTTCCTAACATTGCAACCAATCATTCTAAAGAGTAGCTTCTTTTTTTTTTTATTATTATTCTCTTTATTGGGGGTTTTAACATTTTCAAATACGAATGACAATAGGATCTGAGATATGTGTGTATCACACCAACATACAAACCTAGATGATAAAAAGTACCAGGGAGAAACAGAGAGAGAAACAGAGAGAGAAACAGGGCCGCACAATAGTCCCTGAGGCAATTCATGTCCAGTTAGCCCCTTTACATGACTCTCCTCTGGTCTCTCCTCTCCCGGGCAGATGTTCTCCACCAATGCTGCTTGTGGCTTGCATTGTATTTGAGTTTTTGTACTGATGTACTGTCATATTTATCTACTTGATTTTTTTCTTGCTGCTCAGAACCTAAACATTCTAGCAGAAGCTTTTATGAGCTTAAGCAAGTATTGATGGTTTTTGCATCCAAACATCTTCATCTACACGTGTTTCATGATGTATCATTTATGAGATTATTTTCAACATGCCCATGGTTGGTCTCTGAGGTGGAGTCTCTGGCAGAGAGCAATACACCCCTGACTTGTGGTTGGCCTTGCTTGGTATTATCAGTGTTACAGACTTTGCGTGACATTGTGAATTTAAGAGAAGATACACTGATCTGTTATATTGAAGTGAACCAAGATGAAAATGTCTCCAGCGTTCCTCTGCACAGACAGAGGAGTTGTACAACGGCCTGAGCAATGTGTTGACAAAGCCTGGAAGACTGAGAGTCCCAAAGAAGGTGAAACCACGAGTCAAGTGGATTGCTGTCTGCCAGAGAGTCCACCTGATATTTCTCTCTGTAATCGGAGCTGGTCCCCGTCCCGGGTGCTCGTGCCGGCCCTCTGCGAGGGCCGAGCTGGTCCCCGTCCCGGGTGCTCGTGCCGGCCCTCTGCGAGGGCCGAGCTGGTCCCCGTCCCGGGTGCTCGTGCCGGCCCTCTGCGAGGGCCGAGCTGGTCCCCGTCCCGGGTGCTCGTGCCGGCCCTCTGCGAGGGCCGAGCTGGTCCCCGTCCCGGGTGCTCGTGCCGGCCCTCTGCGAGGGCCGAGCTGGTCCCCGTCCCGGGTGCTCGTGCCGGCCCTCGCCTTTTCCATTCATTTCCTAAACACATTTTGGATGATTTCCTCATTTAGGGTGCTGATTTCTTGTCCAAATCTTGTCAATCATGGCCAAGACACATCCCCAACAGTATAAAAGTCCGCCCTCAGGTTTACACTTCCTCATTCCCACACATCATCAATCAATATCACAATCATTTAATCACAGGGCCAACTGTCTACCACAATGTCATCGCACGTTTCTGTACTCTACTCAGGTATATCCAATCAAATCCTATCACTCAGTGTCATATCGTATCCTTACTCATCATATCATGTCATACTGATCCTAAATTATATCGTTCTTATAAAATCATATCATATCTTCCATATGGTTTCATCGTATCACACAATATCCTATTGCTCTATATAACGCTGAGTCATGTGATATATTGATTGATTCTGGATAAACGTCTATGATGTGCCAAGAATTGAGGAATTATTTCAGCTAGGACCAAAGTGTTTTGAAAACCAGCGAAGGGAACCACCATACCGGAATACCTGACTTACCCCAGTTTTCCAATCTCTCTTTTGATTCATTTTAAACAATTTATCCTTTCGTCCATCCCAAGTATTCAGCTTTCACCATAACAGCACTAAATTACTTCACTTTCAGCTACTGACGTGCTTCCTCCTACCCAGCTTCTCCTCGCTTTATTTCAACATCAATTTCAAGTCATGCCAAAGTCCTTCTCTTGCTCTCCCTTCTCGTTGATCAGATCAGCATCACCTTCCCCATGAATGGTAAACACATGCACAGGTCCTTGGTTTGCAAAACTTATGCCTTCTCGTCAGTGTTCTTGGGGGTTCTAAAATAATCGGCCCCTCATAGCATCTTGGTTTAAAAACTAAATAGAATTTGTCAGATTGTCTGGCTGGTATTCAAAACATTTTCGTCTTAGCTGAAATAATTCCTCAATTCTTGGCACATCATAGACCTTTATCCAGAATCAATCAATCAATTTCGATTGTGTACAAAGATTAGCCCGTCATTCTACCAGTCAATTAACAAACTTCCACAGACAGAGGAGTTGTACAACGGCCTGAGCAATGTGTTGACAAACCACGAGTCAAGTGGATTGCTGTCTGCCAGAGACTCCACCTGATATTTCTCTCTGTAATCGGAGTGGGCGGAGGGCTGAGCTGGTCCCCATCCCACAGGTTAGAACTTGTGAACTTTGAATTGAGAAACACCCAATGGCTCTGTATTACGCATTCCAATTTTCCTGACTTTTTCAGCACGTTCAGGGGGTCAAAATTGCAAAAAACTGGAAGGAATAATTCCTCGGGATAACATAGGGCTTGTGATATTTATTCATGATGTGTAGGAATGAGGAAGTGTAGACCTAAGGGCTGACTTTAATACTTTTGGGGGTGTGGCTTGGCCACGATTGACAAGAAATGGACAAGAAATCAGCACCCAAAGTCAAGAAATCATCCAAAATGTGTTTAGGAAATCAAAGGACAAGGTGAGGGCCGGCACGAGCCCCGGGACTGTCAGCCTTGGTGGTTCCCTTCGCTGGTTTTCAAAACACTTTGGTCCTAGCTGAAATAATTCCTCAATTCTTGGCACATCATAGACGTTTATCCAGAATCAATCAATATATCGCATGACTCAGCATTACATAGAGCAATAGGATATTGTGTGATATGATGAAACCATATGGAAGATATGATATGATTTTATAAGAACGATATGATTCAGTATCAAGATGACGTGATCTGTTGAGTAAGGATACGATATGACGCGGAGTGATAGGATTTGATTGGATATACCTGAGTAGAGTACAGAAAGGTACGATGACATTGTGGTAGACAGTTGGCCCTGTGATTAAATGATTGTGATATTGATTGATGATGTGTGGGAATGAGGAAGTGTAGACCTGAGGGCAGACTTTTATCAGCACCCTAAGTGAGGAAATCATCCAAAATGTGTTTAGGAAATGATTGAAAAAGGCGAGGGCCGGCACGAGCACCCGGGACGGGGACCAGCTCGGCCCTCGCAGAGGGCCGGCACGAGCACCCGGGACGGGGACCAGCTCGGCCCTCGCAGAGGGCCGGCACGAGCACCCGGGACGGGGACCAGCTCGGCCCTCGCAGAGGGCCGGCACGAGCACCCGGGACGGGGACCAGCTCGGCCCTCGCAGAGGGCCGGCACGAGCACCCGGGACGGGGACCAGCTCGGCCCTCGCAGAGGGCCGGCACGAGCACCCGGGACGGGGACCAGCTCGGCCCTCGCAGAGGGCCGGCACGAGCACCCGGGACGGGGACCAGCTCGGCCCTCTGCCCGCTCCGATTACAGAGAGAAATATCAGGTGGACTCTCTGGCAGACAGCAATCCACTTGACTCGTGGTTTCACCTTCTTTGGGACTCTCAGTCTTCCAGGCTTTGTCAACACATTGCTCAGGCCGTTGTACAACTCCTCTGTCTGTGCAGAGGAACGCTGGAGACATTTTCATCTTGGTTCACTTCAATATAACAGATCAGTGTATCTTCTCTTAAATTCACAATGTCACGCAAAGTCTGTAACACTGATAATACCAAGCAAGGCCAACCACAAGTCAGGGGTGTGTTGCTCTCTGCCAGAGACTCCACCTCAGAGACCAACCATGGGCATGTTGAAAATAATCTCATAAATGATACATCATGAAACAAATGCAGATGAAGATGTTTGGATGCAAAGACCATCAATACTTGCTTAAGCTCATAAAAGCTTCTGCTAGAATGTTTAGGTTCTGAGCAGCAAGAAAAAAATCAAGTAGATAAATATAACAGTACATCAGTACAAAAACTCAAATACAATGCAAGCCACAAGCAGCATTGGTGGAGGACATCTGCCCGGGAGAGGAGAGACCAGAGGAGAGTCATGGAAAGGGGCTAACTGGACATGAATTGTCTCAGGGACTATTGTGCGGCCCTGTTTCTCTCTCTGTTTCTCTCTGTTTCTCCCTGGTACTCCTCCTTCCTCTCCTCTGCTGCGCACCTGAGAGTAATCTGTGCTCAGGGAGGGGAGGGCTATTTGGAGGAGCTGAGAGAGGAGCAATGGTTGGGCACACACACAGACCTGGGGAGCAGGAGGTTTCTTTGTACTCCTTTGTTTTCTGGATTTACAGGTATTTTTGTTTCTCCTTTTCCCTCTTTTGTTCCTCAGCAGCACTAGGTTGCTGGGTTTTGTTGTTTTAGTTTGGGCTGGAGATTGTCGGTGGTCCTGTTTGCTCAGTTTTGATTATACCTTGGTTTATTTAGTTTTTGGTCAGGCAGCGTATGGAGAGGTGTTGGGTGCGACGGCCCCTTATGGGTTGGCCTGATCATTTTCTCCTGTTTTGTCCATTTTTGCCGACAACTCCAGCTCCTTTTGTTTCATTTAGCTTGTTTCTCATTTGAGTGTTTTTACTTCAACAAAGATAATCAACTTTGTCCTCTGTGTGGCGTCCTTTTAAATATGTTTCTGGTCTCCTTTGGTTAACATAGAGCCAGGTATTTTTCTGGTGATATGGAGGCCGTAAATCTCAGTAAAAAACAACAAAAAACCAAAAACGCCTGGACATGGTCTGATATAACAAGCTGTAACATGGACACTAATGCTGCGAGCAAACAGAAATGTGTGAGTGTATGTAAAACAGGTTAAGCTTATTGTTGGACATCTCAAAACTTTGAACATGTTCATTTACAATTGTTTATGAAGAGAATCAACACATTGCTCAGGCCGTTGTACAACTCCTCTGTCTGTGCAGAGGAACGCTGGAGACATTTTCATCTTGGTTCACTTCAGTATAACAGATCATTGTATCTTCTCTAAATTCACAATGTCACGCAAAGTCTGTAACACTGATAATACCAAGCAAGGTCAACCATGAGTCAGGGGTGTGTTGCTCTCTGACAGAGACTCCACCTCAGAGGCCAACCACATAGGTATGTTGAAAATAATCTCATAAATGATACATCATGAAGCACATGTTGATGAAGATGTTTGGATGCAAAGACCGTCAGTACTTGTTTAATCTCATAAAGGCTTCTGCTAGATGGTTTAGGTTCTGAGCAGCAAGAAAAAAACCAAGTAGGTAAATATGATGACACATCAGTACAAAAACTCAAATAACATACAAGCTGCAAGCAGCATTGGTGGAGGACATCTGCCAGGGAGAGGAGAGACCAGGGGAGAGTCATGGAAAGGGGCTAACTGGACATGAATTGCCTCAGGGACTATTGTGCGGCCCTGTTTCTCTCTCTGTTTCTCTCTGTTTCTCCCTGGTACTCCTCCTTCCTCTCCTCTGCTGCGCACCTGAGAGTAATCTGTGCTCAGGGAGGGGAGGGCTATTTGGAGGAGCTGAGAGAGGAGCAATGGTTGGGCACACACACAGACCTGGGGAGCAGGAGGTTTCTTTGTACTCCTTTGTTTTCTGGATTTACAGGTATTTTTGTTTCTCCTTTTCCCTCTTTTGTTCCTCAGCAGCACTAGGTTGCTGGGTTTTGTTGTTTTAGTTTGGGCTGCAGGTTGTCGGTGGTCCTGTTTGCTCAGTTTTGATTATACCTTGGTTTATTTAGTTTTTGGTCAGGCAGCGTATGGAGAGGTGTTGGGTGCGACGGCCCCTTATGGGTTGGCCTGATCATTTTCTCCTGTTTTGTCCATTTTTGCCGACAACTCCAGCTCCTTTTGTTTCATTTAGCTTGTTTCTCATTTGAGTGTTTTTACTTCAACAAAGATAATCAACTTTGTCCTCTGTGTGGCGTCCTTTTTAATATGTTTCTGGTCTCCTTTGGTTAACATTGAGCCAGGTATTTTTCTAGTGATATGGAGGCCACAAATCTCAGTAAAAAACAACAAAAAAACCAAAGACACCTGGACATGGTCTGATATAACAAGCTGTAACATGGACACTAATGCTGCGAGCAAACAGAAATGTGTGAGTGTATGTAAAACAGGTTAAGCTTATTGTTGGACATCTCAAAACTTTGAACATGTTCATTTACAATTGTTTATGAAGAGAATCCTGTTTAAAGGTTAATTCTGTTTCTTTTCTTCTCTTTTCTTGTAATTTCACACTATTTAAGCATTTATAACATAATAATGACAAAGACTTGCCAGAATTGTTTACTTTTATCTCTCATAAAAAAAAGAGCAAAAAAAATTTTCAGCACACTGCAACAATAGCACCACCATAATAATAACCGTGATAATTTTGGTCCCTATGTGTGTACCTGCAGCCCCATCAGGAGCCTCATACTTTATAAGGGGTGTTTCTCAATATGTGTACTTCAGCAAACTTCCGGACTTGCGCACTCGTGATACGTCATCAACCACAGCCGAAGTCCTGTTCCAATACTAAGTCCGCATCGACACAAGTTCGGTCCATGTACCCGCTCCGCTCGTAACTTGAGGGGACTTTTCACAGCTCCAATCCCACAATGCAAGGCAACCGGATCGGGGCCTGGACTTAGAACCCTTCGACACCCCCACCGCCTCGGTGAAGGTTTTCTGTCATGTCATATAAATAAATGTAAATGGCTGACACCTTTTCAATAACTATTCCAAATCATTCTAACCTGATCAAAAAAGGAAAGGTAATTAAGCAGATCGCAGCCCTAGCACCGAGTCTGGGGACCTTGGGGCATGAGTTGACAGACAACTGTAACGTTGCAAAAACAAACGTCCATTTCTCCTGTGCTCCTGTTCACACTCCAGTCCAGTTGGTGGCGGTAATGTCCCTATAACCGCAGAAGACGAAGAAGAAGAAGAAGAAGAGGAAAACGAGAAAATGGTTAAAGAGGAAGATAAAGAAAGAAAACCAAAGAAAACTGCGGCTATTATGTCCCAAAATATCGGCGAGAATTTCCAAAAAAGGGCAAAAATGGGTAAGGTGCTAAGTCCAGGCACCGACTGACGTGTATCGATTAGTGGTCATTAGCTCCGTTAGCTCTGTTAGCATTATTTTTTTTAACTTAATTATCAGTAGACGGGTTTCTGTCCAATGTCATCACTAAGATGGGCGCACAACCAGGGGGCAGATGAATAAATTAATAATGTACAATTATTGATAACTAATATAGATAATATAGAAATAGTAAAATATATATTTTTACATAAAAAAGTAAATGTAAATAAATTTAGAGAAAGAAATGGAAATTAAACACGGGCAAATTAACATGACGGACAACTTCACTTAATGTAATTATATAAATAAATAAAACTGAATAGCTGATTATTTTTTGTTGGATTTGATATGTGACACACTCAAATTAAATTTTTAATTCAATTAAAAAATAATGGGAACGAGGGGGTTGCCTTGGATATTCTGACTTTATGTATATGTAATTTATCAAGTAATATAAAGAGATAAATTACGTTAAATTTATTACTTTGAGAGAAGGAGCTAAAAATTATTCTTTTCTCATAAAAGTGATACTTGACTGTAGTTTTAACAAAAGAAAGTGTCCCAAATCTTTCAAAAGGTGATGCAAAATGGACATTTATAAAAAAAGAAATGGATGATGCTTTCTTGATCTTTTTTACAGAAGGTACAGCTGTCATCGATATCAGAAAATCTGGATATGTATACATCAGTAGGATAGATGTTACGTAATAGCTGAAGATGTCTATTATATATACACACAAACATTAAGATATAACATTTTAAAACAACTTCATTATAATTCTCTGTGTTTACCATATGTATGTGTGAAATTAATTTTAATTTTGAAATTAAAATCGATTAATTTCAAATTAATTTTGAAATGAGCAAGGTGAGCAACAGAGATGGACAGACAACAAAAGAGAGCAGCAGAGACACAAGGAGAGCTACAACTAAGAGAAAGATGACTGTCCGATAGTATAGAAATAGTACACCTAAATTTAATTCAATTCATTGATTCACAGTAAAAGGAATGTTGGGATGATAATAGAGATGGTGCATTTCCACTAAATTCATTCATGTTTATTCATTCAATGAATTAATGCATGTTGACAGAGACATGCAGCAGAAGAGAGAAGCAGAGACAGACAACAGACAGCAGAGGTGAGCAACAGAGAGACAGACAAGGAGAAAGCCACAGAAACACTGGCACTGAGAGGGTTGAAAATGGGGAATTATACAATTGAAAAGTGGCCATTATCAGAATTTTTTTTGGGACATAATAGCCGCAGTTGTCTTTGGTTTTCTTTCTTTATCTTCCTCTTTAACCATTTTCTCGTTTTCCTCTTCTTCTTCTTCTTCTTCGTCTTCTGCGGTTATAGGGACATTACCGCCACCAACTGGACTGGAGTGTGAACAGGAGCACAGGAGAAATGGACGTTTGTTTTTGCAACGTTACAGTTGTCTGTCAACTCATGCCCCAAGGTCCCCAGACTCGGTGCTAGGGCTGCGATCTGCTTAATTACCTTTCCTTTTTTGATCAGGTAGGAATGATTTGGAATAGCTATTGAAAAGGTGACAGCCATTTATATTTATTCATATGACATGACAGAAAACCTTCACCGAGGCAGCGGCGGCGGGGGTTCGAACGAACCCTTCGGTCCCCCTTGCCTATGGGCCAGTGCCATTATACCTGAATTAATAAACAGAAGGTGGAACTGTAATTAAATTGTTCATTTAAAGTACCTGCTTATGGCTATTGTATAAAAAATCAATTTCCTCTACAGAAATACTAAGAATTGAGAGTATCTGAGTACTGTTGGGAAAAAATAGTTTTGTAAGTAAATGGACTTGAGCTTATATAATGCTTTCCTTGTCCCTGACTACTCAAAGCTGCTTTACACCGCGGACCACATCTACCCATTCACACGCATTCACTCTCACATTCACTTACTGATGGCTAAGGTTGCTATGTTAGTTGTCCATCAGCTAACACTTTCACGCCCTGTCATGTCCATTTACACGCCACTGACGCAACAATGGGAGCAACTGGCCCAAGAACACGTCGCCATGTGACAGCCAGCGCTGGGCTCGAACCTGCAACCTTCTGATTACCGACCGAGCAGTGCGCTTGGCTGCTCTATCAGAAAAAAAGTCATAATTACGAGATAAAAAGTTGAAATCACATGATAAAACGTCTTAAGTATAAGATAAAAGGTCACAATTACGAGATTAAAGGACAAAAATTTGAGATGAAAGTCGAAATTATGAAATTAAATAATAAAATTATGAGATAAAAAGCCATAAAACTAGAAGTCATAATATTGGGATAAAAACTGAAATTTTAACATAAAAAGTTAACATTTTGAGAAAAAAATGTCATTATTACAATATACAATGTCATACTTACGAGATCAAAAATCAGTTTACAAAATAAGATTTCATATGAAGGGGATAAAAAGAAGTCAAAAATATGATGCAAAACATCATAATAATGAGATAAAATACCATCATTATAATATAAAAGGTAGAAAATATGAGTTCAAGAAGTCACATAAAAGTCATGATTAGAAGTTAAAAAGATAATTACGAGATAAAAAGTCCAGATAGTAAGGCAAAGGTCAAAATTATGAGATGAATGTTAAAATTATGAGATGAATGTTAAAATTATGAGATGAAAAGCCACTAAATAAGGAAACAAGTCATAATTATAAGACATTAGTTGAAATTTCGAGATAAAAAGTCAAATTTTTTAGTTCAAATGTCATAATTATCAGATCAAAAGTCAATTTACAAGATAAAAAAAAGTCACATTTACGGGGTGAAAGAAGTCAGAATAATGAGATAGAGAGTCTTAATAATGAGATGAATAGTCAAAAGTCTGAAATAAAAATTCATAACTTTGTGACCTTTTGACAACAACGTGCGCCCCTGAACGCAGCTCTGAATAAAGAGAAGTAGCTCAGGTAGCAGCCGTCATTGAGCTGCACTGGAAACATCTGGTCAGCGTCATGGTTACTGATGGATGCAACAGAAATGCTCGGTAAATGCATTAGTGACCGACAGGAAGACTGAATACCTGACTCTAATTAATTTTGTATAACTCTTCCTTATTTCCTGACGTCACTTCCGACTGACAGTGCAGGGGATCTCAGAGTGGAGCTTGAGACTGGCTGAGAGTGGAGGGGTGCAGTTGGACTGTGATGAAGGTTTCCACACGAGGATGTTACTTCGGTGTTTCACTTCACGGTCCTTGTCTTCACAGCAGGTTCATACTCGACAGCACAGCAGCGCCTGTAATTCATCCAGTGATGCGTTAAGGTGCCATCCCAGAGTCGGAAGCGCCATGCTTCGAGTTTTTACTTTACAAAATAATTGAACAGTTCAACCCAAATGGTACTATATAATATAATGACTTGTATCTTCTTTACCTCCGCAAGAAGAGGTTATGTTTTTGCAGGGGTATGTTTGTTTTTGTGTTTGTTAGCAAGGTTACGCAAAAACTAAAGGACGAATTTATCCCAAAATTTTTAAAAAATCCCATAGGTTATCACTGTGCGGAATTTAATTTTACAGGATAATATGGGGGTCCATGTCTCTATCATCAAGGTAAATTTCATCTGGATCTGATCCAGAATGACTTCACAGAAAACACTGAGCTTTATAAAAGGAATCCTGTTGACGACGTTTAATAATTCATATAAAATCAAAATATCAATTGATGTTTCCAAAACTTGTTGTGTTATGATTTTTGGATCTGGTGACCCAGAATCATATTTTTTACAGGGGTTGTGGAAAAGCCACTGCTGTAACTGAGCTGCTTGGTGGAGGTCTGCACTCTCTGTGTGCTTTTCTAGTTTGATATAAAACTCATAAAATCTTATTTGTCTCTAAATATGACATGGCTAATCAACATGTCCTTTGGCGGATTTTGTATTTCCGTGCTATTGTGATGTTTGGTTCCTGAACAATTGGCCCACTTTTTAAAGAGGACTTAGATTTGTAGTCATTAATGATGATGTGTTTCCTGTTTTACCTGTTTTTTGTTTTGTTGTATGTATTTGTTTGTATTGCTCTGTCTGTAATTGTTGAGTTTGTTAGGTTTGTTGTTTCTTTCTTTTAACAGTATAATGTTGTTTTTTGTGTCTTTAAAGGCCCAACTAGGGATGGGCATTGCATAAATGCTGTAGAGTGTGGCAACATGCTCTTGCTTCATACTGTCCCTATACAAATAAACTTCAAATAAAATAAATAAATAAATAATGGTAAATTTGTTTTCCGATAGCCATGAAGGCAGCACGGTGTTGGGGGCGTGGCTATCTGACAGCAGTGTGCTACGTGCCGAGGCCCAACGTCACCGTGGTGGACGGCAACAAGAACTCTAGCCCGCTGCCAGGCTCGTCCTCGGACCATCAGGATACAGTGGAGAACCAGGACTGATCCGATCCAACTGGGGAGGGAGTGAAACTGCTGCTTCTGCTGCAAGCCTGCATCTCCAAATAACTTCATCCTGGACCAGAGAGACGGAAGAAGACAGAAGAGCCCGAGCAGATAAAGTGATCAAAGGTGTGTCTGCCGCTCTGATTATAATTTATAGTTAATGTGCAGCCTGGATAATTCAGCAGGTGGACTGTTCAAGTTCACACTTCACGCTAAAAAATGCTTTGCTGTTCTGTAACCAAAGAGACTCCAGCCATTGTAGCTGCTGCATGACTTCAGTGAGAGCACATTGAAGCAGGACTGAGGGAACTTCATGTTTTTTGCTTGTGTCTGCATTCTTACAGCAGCCAGCTGTTACTGTAACATCTGCCAACACTGACCAAAAAGGCACTTAATGGTTCTTACAGTAGCTGGGTCGCTTTTGCATGTAGTGCTGCACATTTGTATAAACACTCCTTTAGATGAATCCACTCTGTTTACTATGCAAAGCCAGACTGCTGAAGTGCTGTTTCTTCATGTCACTTTTCATTTACGGCACGATATGTCACTTTATTTCATTTAACTGGACATTATGCAGCAAGTTGTCTTTTTGTCAATTAAGTGCAATCCACTGAGCAGAATATCTGATAAGGTCCGGTACTAAAATGAGGGCTGGGCGGTGTGGCCTAAAATTACAATCCCAGATTTTTTTTCACAACGCTCGATTTATGATTTTCATCAATATTTTTTCCCCATAAAAAAAAACTCCCAGGGACCCAAAAATGACATGAATCAAGTTTTACCTTTATGCTGTCAAAGCATATTCTCAAACCAAACAGAATTTCTGTCTTAAAGTTTAAGTGTGTGTCATAAAATGTTGATACTGTAGTTTGAATGTAGGCAGGTTTGTCTACATAAACACTGAGGTATTTTCACAGTAAATTAACATGAAACTCTCTAAACAATATTTAACCTAATTAAAAAAAAAAAAAAAAAAAAAAAAAAAAAACAACCCTAAACATGCGCTTGTGCAAAACCTGACGGGGCCTACCATCATAAAAACTGTAAATCTTCAGTATTTGTATTTTCAAACATTGCAATAGTTTACAAAGGAAGTAAGTTAAGAAAAAAATTCTGCAGAAAATAATTCAGATTAATTGATTTAATCAGTATATTGCCAAGCCATAACTGAAACCTTACAATTTTGTGTAGTAACTGCATTTTTTTACTGATTTATTTTATGTAATTATATTTCTTTATTTCTTCTTAAATTGTGTAAAGTTCTCATCAACATGCTTTCTTTGCCCTGTGCTGCTGTAACAGTGGAATAGCACCATTGCTGTTGAAATAGGTTTATCTGGTCGTGTGTTTGGTATTTCCCAGTTCAGCCCCCCACCCCCATCTCACATGGTCTGAGCAGTACAGCCGCTTTGCCATGGTGCAGGGTTGTTTTGAACACGTACAGCACTATCATGTGTGGCTCCAGTTTCATTCGCTCTCCCATCTACCCCCAGCAGCCAACACCATGGAGGAAGACTTGATGTTCAGCATGGAGGAAGAGGAGGGCAGTGCCAAGAGACCCCCGGTCCAACGCAGCGCCCTTCACCAGCGGGCTTCGTCTGTCAGCGACGCCAACACCAGTGATGATGAGGATGACTACCACATCATCTGCCCCATCCTGGACGACTCGGCCAAAGACATCTGCGATTACCTGAAGAATCTTGTCAACACCCGGCAGCTGTCGAGCTCTCTCCCAAAGACCAACTTTGTTTTTAAGGTGAGCTGTCGTCGTGGTAACATGACAGAGTCGCAGGGTCAAATAAAGGGAAGTTACGTCTAAAAAGCAAGATCTGAAAAATCATACAGTCATGCAAAAGCAGTGAGAAAACAGTTCTGAAATTCTCTGCAGCAAAAACCCTCTTTGCCTTTTAGGGAGAGACAAACTGTGTCTTAAAACAAAACACATCAATATTCTCCCTGGCCACTTCATTAGGTACACCTTGCTAACATTGGGGGGGTCAGAACTGCTTTAATTCTTCATGGCATAGATTCAGCAAACTGCTGGAGACATTCCTCAGATATTTTTGTCCATATTGACACAATAGCATCATGCAGTTCTTACAGATTTGTCACAATTAGAAATCTGTTCATCCTTACTCCTTAGGTGCTCTATTAGATTGAGATCTGGTGGCTGTGGAGGCCACTGGAGTACGTTGAACTCGTTGTTATGTCAAAAAAAGGTTGAGGTGATTTGAGCTTTGTGAAATGCCTTTTTAAACTGCTGAAAGAAGCCATGAGAAGATTGGTACTCTGTGGTCATAAAGATCAGCTGGGGACTGGCCCTTTTGTACTCTGCCTCTTGCCCAGTGTCAGCTGGGATAGAGTCAAGCCAAATAACTGATCCATACCAAGGAGAGAGATGGATAGACCGAGAGAGAGCACCGTCTAAATCACACAAACATGTTGGCGAAGTTTGAACAAATTCAATTAAAACTGCAGTTTGATAATGAAGAGGAGAGCTTGTCAGCTCCTCTCGACTGAGCTCTCTGGGCAGAAGGGGAAGTAGAGTTTGGTTTTTCACAGCACGTAATTATGTTTCATGATCACACATCTCCCCCTCTCTCTCTCTCTTTCTCTCTCTCTCTCTCTCTGTTCTCTCAGCCACAAAAGTGCTAAACTTACTGCATCATACTTCTTTAAAAAGCAGCTCTGTACCAGCTGCTGCTAAGATGAATGATTTTTAATGCTTGTCTTTGAATGTCAGATGTTCCATGATTTTGTTTGCTGATGAAAAGCGTCCACTGTCTTCACTTTTTCCACATAGACTGAAACAGAAACAGAGGCAGAACCTCGGCCATGTAAGGTTTTGTCCCAGAGCGCACGGGTATGTTACTGATTATAATTTTATCTTTTCTCCTCCCTCTTCACCAGTGACTGTTCACTCTGCCCTTTTCCTCATGATTTACTGTCTGCTTCCTTCATTTTTACATTCCCTAAGATTCTTCCTCTGATGTGTCCTAATCAGTGTATCCTTCCTTCATTCAGCCTCATTCCTGCACTTGAGTTAAGTGATCCGCACTAACAAACAGCTGAAACTAGAGATGTCCCAACTGATCTGGAATTGATCTTTATCAGTCATTGGTGATCAGTTTGCTTTAAGCCTCAGGAACCAAGACGTGCTAAATGCTAACTCACTTTGGCGTATTTGGACTCATGGTGCATTCCAGTTGATCTCGTACAGGGATATTCCGAGTTGCAAATTAGATAGGTCACTGGGAACGCCCCCTTTGGTTGGAATTTCCCACTTTGAAGTCGCACGTCCCTCAACTACCCTGACTTTACCAGCTCGAAACTGTCTAGCTGGGACGTGACGTAATTCCCATTTCCCTCTTCCCAGTTCCGATGTAAATGGGACGCAGCATCGTTCTTGCCCCAATATATAAGGATGATTTTTGTGGTCCTGTTATCAGGTTGTGCTGCCATCTGTAGGACGTCCCAGTACACTACAAAGCTTGTATTATTATGATAATAATTGTTATAAAGCTGAGCAGACTGACCATCTACGAAAGCACTTGCTATTACAAACAAAAAAAGATTTTATTAATCGTGCTAATGGTGGTTATCTGGATCACCACCATCATTTCTAAGTTGGGCCATTACCAACATCTCCTGAAAATTCCAGCAAAATCTGTTCAGTAGTTTTTGCGTTATCTTGCTAATAAACAGACAAACAAATATATGCTAAATATCCGTCATACATATCTGCCTATACAAGTCGTGCTGTATCTCTTAAATATCAGTAGAATGCATGAAAATACCATAACTTTTCATCTTATTTTCACTGATTGTCGACATTTAAAAATCAACGGTGTAATTTATAGAGAATCAAGTGTTGTTTTTTTGCTGCCACAATAAATGGAACAGGTCAATTTTAGCAAAGTAGGGACTGTGTACTCCTAAAAATATATCAATATCAGTTTAACCGTAATAAGTTTGAAAATACTGGTATATCAGATATCAGAAATATTGAGCATCCCTAGAAATGTGCAGCTAGTTTGGGTGCTTCAACCACAATAAATGACAAAAATGTACTTATTACCATTTGTGTATGTTCTTTTACAATAACTTTAAATCTGATTTTGCTCTTCTGGGACCATGCTGTAATGTGCTGAACTGCACGCTCCTGCAGGAGAGCGAGGTCTGATGTAAGAAGCATCATAAGAGTCTCCCCCTCACAGACAGACACGACACAAGTCACATGTTGCTTCGTGTTTCTCTTCATGTGAATCTTCACCCAAAATAGTAACATGTTTAAAATTCCTCCTCGACAGTGGAACAGTGGAGTAGAGGGGTCAGGGTTTAGGTTACTGGAGCTGCTTTGGATTACAACAGGCATGTGATTCATGATTCCTACTAGGAAAGTTATTTCTTGAAACGGGGCACCGATCCAGGCGACCATAAAACATCATACAGTAATGTCAATCATTTAGCAGTGGAGGAAGACCCTTAAAAAGACAGTATAACAGGGGGAGAACAAAATATCTGCAGTGTTGGACAGCACATGATCATCCGGACTGGTGTGATAACATTATCTAATCAATGTAAATATCTGAAAACAGATAGCATGGAACTTTATATAGATCATCCTGGCCATTTGGCCACACCAAGACTTAATGACTCTTCATCAATCAATCACTCAATCTTTATTTGCCAAAGACAACCTCTCGTTTAAAAGAAACACATACACGCATAAATGTACACATACATATAAAATACACACATACACATGTATAAACACACAGACATCCAATATCCTACATGAATCCATCATTGCACAGCACTGGGGCAACCAAAACTACAGGAACCAACCCTACTAAAAGAATGGTGCGTTTGTGTGTTCTTGGTGGGGTATACTATTGTACATACAGTAAAGGATGATCGAAGAACTTGACAGTATGATAAATGAACTAATTAATCTTTATATATATATGTGTGTGTGTGTATATATATATATATATATATATATATATATATATATATATATATATATATATATATATATATATATATGTATATATATATATATATAGAGAGAGAGAGAGAGAGAGAGAGAGAGAGATATAGATATATATACACATAGGCACCAGATGTGCAAGTCGTGCCCAAATAAGTTGCCCCCATTATGGAATTACAATCAGGATTAAAAAAAAATGCAATTAAAGTGAATAAAACCACGTAAATAGTCTAAACTAGAACGCACTCGAAGAGCACAAACCTCTACCAAGGTAGCTCACATATTGCTGTTACATCTATAAGCGATAGTTCCATGATAAAGTCACCATCATAATATGATTCCTTGACCCTGAAAACTCACATCTAGCACATCATTATTAGTTAGACTGTTATTGAGCAAAAATGATCGTTTGCTAATGGTGGTTATCTGGATCACCACCAAATCTAACTATTTTTAAGGTGGGCCATTACCAACATCTCCTGAAAATTTCAGCAAAATCCTTCCAGTAGTTTTTGTGTAATCTTGCTAACAAACAGACAAACAAATGTCAGCAAAAACATAACCTCCTTGGTGGAGGTAATAATCTGCATGTTGGCTGTGTTACAATAAAGACACCAACTGCCTAGGCTTTTCATGACTGTTTTCATTGAGATCCCCTTGCAGAAGAATTTACAGAATATAAATAGAAGTTATTTTGGAGCAGGAGCTCTTAATTGACCTTCTATTTACAGTAAATTAGTTTGTATACACTTGGTGTCACAAAAAAACCTTTTGTCACTTTGTGATTCCCCTATAAATCTATTAGATTCCCATAGTAATAGATTTTTCTGTTCTCCCTTTTCCCATCACTGTGTTATTCCCTCCTTCCTTAACCTTTCTTCCCTCCTGATGTGCATGCTGTTTAATCAATCTTAACCAAAAAAAGAACATTTTACAGCAGGTTTAAATTTGTATTGGTGTGTCCCTGAGGTTGTGTTGTAACACGATTTTTATACCGTGCGGCCTCCAAAAATTAATCTTACAAAAATAACACAAAGACAAAGGCAAGGTGCTTAATGTTTAAAGTGTAATCAAATTTACTCAGTATTAAAAGAAATAAAGGAAGTTTATTTAGAGAAATTCATTGTGTTGTGTTGATAAAGAGCAACAAAGATGACTTAATATTGTCTCTTAAAGCACAAATTGCACACTTTCTGCCTTTAGCGCCTTCCTTTCCTTCGTATAAGTTCTCTAGGTACCTTTAAAGAGGACTGGCTTTTCATTCATAAAATCAAACTTCAGCTCATGTTTTGTTTTTCATTTCAACAGGAAACTTGGAAACATGCCATAGAAAAAGCCAAAGCCATGCCAGACCCCTGGGCTCAGTTTCATCTGGAGGACATCAAGACTGAACCCTGCGTTCGTTACAGGTACGACAAACTCAGAGTAGCTGTAAAGGTGAAATGATGGGTCTTTTTAACGATTAGAATCACTGCTTTTCATAGCAGGAGGAGCAGAGTTGTAGCATTTTAGGCTAAATTAATTCATATAATGTCTCACAGGCCAATTAAGTGCAAGTGTAATTTTCCTTTTTCTTTTGAATTCGAACTCTTTACGTGTTTTAAAAGTTGCAATGTTCTATCGTCAAAACATTAAATGAGACTCGGGCAACATGAAACCATAAGTTGCTTAACTGTCGCTCTACTGAGATTTAAAGCAGTGCTGCAGTGAAGTCACCAGTTCACAAGTCCAAGTCACTCTTAAGCCCCCAGTCTTCAATTGTACAAGTCTTTTAAGCTGAGTCCTCATTGCCTGAGTTTGAGTATAAGTCTCAAGTGTTCTGTGGTTGAGTCTGAAACTAATGCCGAGGTTGAAATAGATGATTTTTTTCATTGGTAACGACGGTCAGTTTGTCCTGACTAGCTGCCACAGACTGCAAATAGAGAATAAAAAGTGCTGTACTCCAAAAACAGTGTGTTTGTTTGCAGTCTTCGGTGTTGCCTCTTCTCCTTCCACTGTCATCACATCAGTTGTTACATGCAGATGGTCTCAATCCTGTGAAAACCCCTTGCAGTCTAAGCCTATTGCAGCTTAACTATGAGCGTGTCCTGAGCCAACCCTAACTGAAAGCTTTACCAAAGAGGACAGTTTTAAGTCTAACCTTAAAGGTGGAGAGAGTGTCTCCTGAACGGTGATCGGTAAATAATTCCAAGAGGAGGAGTTTGATAATTGAAGACTCTACCTCCCAAACTACTTTTAGAGACTGATGGTACCACGAGCAGGCCAGCCGTTTGGAAGCTTAATGGTCAAGAGGGGTTGAACGGCACTACAAGCTCTTTAAGATCTTGAATCTTGAATTCTATTCGAGATTTTTTGGGAAGCCAGTGCAGAGAAGCTAATACATCATCACATCCCGAAAGTGCAAATCCAAGTCCAAGTCTGTATGTATATAATTTTAGCCTGACCCATCTGACAGCTTGTTTTAATTGTCGAGTCAGGAGTAACTTTAGTGTTACTACACCAGGGCATAATGCAGTGTTGTTGTCAAGTCAACAGTTCTCAAATTCTAGTCACTCTCAAGTCCCCAATTTCAAGTCTGAGCCAGGTTGTTGTCAAGTCCTTGTTGCCTGATTTGAGTATCAATTGAGTCACAAGTCTCCTGAGGTGAAGACAGAGATAAACATGTCATCACATCCTGAAAGTGCGAGTCCAAGTCCAAGTCTGAACGTATATTCTTGGGCCAGCACACCTGATAGGTAGTTTTAAATGTCACATCAGAAGTTACTACACCAGGGCATAATGCTGATGTCAAGTCACAAGTTCTCAAGTTCAAGTCCCTCTTGAGTCCCCAAACTTCAAATATGAGCCAGGTCGTTGTTAAGTCCCCTTTGCCTGATATGAGTATCTACTGAGTCACAAGTCTCCTGAGGTGAAGACAGAGATAAACATGTCATCACATCCTGAAAGTGCAAGTCCAAGTCCAAGTTTGTATCTATATAGTTTTAGCCTGACTTGCCTGATAGCTTGTTTTAAATGTTGAATCAGAAGTAACTTTACTGTGACTACACCATGGCATAATGCAGTGCTGTTGTCAAGTCAGCAGTTCTCAAGTTCGAGTCACTCTTGAGTCCCCAAACTTCAAATATGAGCCAGGTTGTTGTCAAGTTCTTGTTGCCTGATTTGAGTATCAATCGAGTCACAAGTTCACAAACATATCCTTTGGATACAGGTCACTAGTCCATAAAGTGTTTTTGGAGGGGCAGTAGTTTCTCAAATCATGGATAACATTCTGCCTAGTTTTTGCTTTCCTCATGGACTGTTTTCTGAGGACAGCAAACCCTGCTGACATGTGATTGGTCAGTACACTTGGACCATGAACACACTACATAGAGAAACCAATGCACATCACATGCAGAAAATCCAAACCTCTTAGTACTACTATATCATAATCTGTAAATAGAGATGGGGACAGTATAAAAGTTTTGAGATCCAGTATTTTCATAAACACTATCACTGAAAGATCCATTAGTTAGTTCATTGGCTTGACCCCTCGTTAAAGTGGCAGCAGCTTTCATATCTCGGTCAGTGGTGCTAATCTTAAATGTTGACAAACATTCAAGGGGCACATCGAGCTCTGACACCTTTTGGCCCGTCCAGATTTTCTTTTTATATCTCTTATGAGAGCATGAGACTCGAGTGTCGACCCAGATATCACAGCCAACATGGCTGCTACATAAACACTCTCAGAGCGCTCAGGCGTGGGCAGAGTTATTTCAGGACAGCAACACAATTGATCGGGTGTGGGCAAGAAAGCAGGAAGAAAGAGAGCTCCTTTGGCTGCGTGTGTGCGTGCTTGTGTGTAAGAGTCTGTTACGTAACTTCAGGACTGTGGAGGAGAGAGGGACTGTCAGGAGCTGGGATTTGCCCCCTGTTCTTTTTCATGTGCTAATTTTACCCCCCTGTAACCTCACCCTCCTCCTTCTCTGAACCCCCTGTCTGAACTTGATGGTATGAAAGTCCTAGTACACGGTGTCCCTGGTCCTTAAATGGTTTTAATGGCAGGAACAAGTGAAGATAAACTTTTGGGACGAGAATGAGAGCACTATTTTAAGTAAAGTAGGGAACTCAGAGCTGGAGGAAGACTCTTCTGGTTTGTTTTTGGTGTTGAGGAATAGTCTGTGAAGCTTACAGCCGCACCTTTGGCTCACGCTGTATTCATTAACTTATGACACACACCCAGCCAAGGCAAACAGACACACTGACCCAGACACACAGTGTACACACCAGTTGGACTACAGTAGTAGCTGTTTCTGTGCCATCAAACTCTGTCTCTTTAATGCCAAATCCAAATAGTCACAAAAGATAGAAAGATAGATAGATAGATAGATAGATGGACAGACAGACAGACAGACAAAAAGATAGAAAGACAGACAGACGGACAGACAGATCGATAGATAGATAGATAGATAGATAGATAGATAGATAGACAGACAGACAGACAGACAGACAAACAGATAGATAGATCGATAGATAGATAGATAGATAGATAGACAGACAGACAGATCGATAGATAGATAGATAGATAGATAGATAGATAGATAGATAGATGGACAGACAGACAGACAGACAGACAGACAAAAAGATAGAAAGACAGACAGACGGACAGACAGATCGATAGATCGATAGATAGATAGATAGACAGACAGACAGACAGATAGATAGATAGATAGATAGATAGATAGATAGATGGATAGACAGAAAGATAGATAGATAGACAGACAGAAAGATAGAAAGACAGACAGACGGACAGATAGATAGATAGATTAGTAAATTGATTTGATTTGACATTTTCAATAACTATAGTCATTTAAAGGCAAAATCCTGAAAAGTGTGCTTAATTTTTTAAAATTATTTTTGTTCCAAGTTTTCCCATAGAGGAAGCTTCACTGTTTATGTGCATTCATGCAAAGATTTTAGAACAAGCTGCTGATGAAATCAACTTTACCAGAAAGAGCAAAAATCACCTTCAATAACACAGAAACTAAAACTCTTCACATCTGACCCAGAGTGTAATCGAACACAAAAGAGCACATGCAGACAGCTCAGTGTTTTAGATGGTCCAGTGGGAATGGTTTATGTTTTAACAGGTGGAAAATAGAGGACAAGTGCCGTTTTCTCCTCACAAGAGTGGGGTCACAGGGTGTCCTCTGTGACACAAGAAAGACCCCCTGATGTAAAATCGCACAGCTGTCCTTATTGGTAGAAGAAGCAAGAGAATTAGCTGAACCCTTCTATGTAGAAATACTTTATATATTACGTTTACCTGCTAGAAAGTACTTTCGCAAGTTACTGCCATTAGGTTTGTTGAAAGAGAAGCAGAATTCTGTTGCAAAAACACTGCTGCATAGAGAGATGAGACGGAAACAAACCATAATGATAAGCTAAAATCGGCTAAAACAGGCAGAAAGGTACTGGCTGGTTGTTATCATTAGGCCTTTAAACATTCGTATTGACTCCACAGTGATTTTGTAATGGTGACCCTTTCTGATTTATCACGCTATGTTATGGTGTTGTGGAAGTGTGATAGAGCATGGCACAGTGGGAGCTCCATATACTTAAATACATAAACTTTAAAATGCATAAAATGGGCTCTTTTAAACTGTGATAGGTGTTTTAATTATGACCGTAACACTTTTCCTAAAAGAAAAAAAAGTTGATAATTACCTCCACCCAGGAGGTTATGGTTTTGCCATTTTGCCAGCATATGTCTTGTTAGTAATATTCCGCAAAGAACTACTGGACAAATTTTGCTGAAATTTTCAGGAGATGTTGGTAATGGCCCAACTTAAAAATGATTAGATTTTAGCGAACGATCATTTTTGCTCAATAACTGTCTAACTAATAATTATGTGCTAGATGTGTGTTTTCAGGGTCAAGGAATCATATTATGATGGTAATTTTATCATGGAACAATCGCTTATAGATGTAACAGCAATATGTGAGCTACCTTGGCGGAGGTTTGTGCTCTTCCAAGTGCTTTCTAGTTCTGTGATTGAAACGGTGTGATTTGATGTAAACACAAGAACCTTCTATCATCTTGTAATATCATTAACATGCCTGTTCGTCTTGTTGATTAAATCCACAGGTACAATGCCATCACAGGGGAGTGGGCTCAAGACCAGGTCCACATCAAGATGGGTGCTCAGGTACTTGAGGAGATGACCGATTTATTTTAAGTGATTAAAACCCCATTACTCAGAGATTATTTTAGTTTCTTATCTCTCGTCTAACTGATTTCCTCTCTCTGGTTTCTCACAGCCGTTTGGGAAAGGGGCCATGAGGGAGTGCTTCAGGACGTAAGTATATCTCCCATCCATCAGTCTTCATCCGGCGGTTATTGCCCTCATGGTTGAGCCGCCGAGGCCTCCATGCTTCCAGCTTAAAAAAAACAGAGGAGTTTGTCTCATGGACTGTAGCCTTAAGAGGTATACGACCAAATTCCTCGCATTTTTCATTCAAGAGACTCAAGAAGACTCTGTTACTGACAGAGCCAAAGATGGAGCTGAGACAATGTCAGGTTCACCAAGTGCTCCATCTGAACACTGGAGCTTATTTTTAACTGCTCGTATTCCCTCGATATTCACTAAATTTGAATATGCAGTGTTGTTGTTGCTCAGCTGTGTTTTGGTTTGTGTGTCTGCCGATACAGAATGAATGACTGAAGAGGATAAAGGTTTTTTTGTTAATGTTTAATCCTCAGTTATGTGGGAAATGTAAGAGAGAGGTCTCAGCTGTTTGCTGTTTGCAGCATCAGAGCGCGACAGAACAAAAAGAACAACCCGAACAAGTCCATACAAGTCGAAACAAGTACATCCTTACATTTAAAAAGTGTTACTTTGCTTCTGATGTACAAGGGCATCAGTTTGAGCTGCAGATCCTCTTTTAAAAATAGATCTGAAAAGGGTTTTTTCATCAAATTTTCATAACGGTGGTTTTCTCACATTTAAATCCTTTCTCTCCAGGAAGAAGTTATCCAATTTCTCACACAGCAGCAACTGGAAGTCAGCGTCTAACTATGTAGCAAAGCGTTACATGGAGACAGTGGACAGAGATGTTTACTTTGAGGACGTCAGGCTGCAGATGGAGGCTAAACTGTGGGGAGAGGAGTTCAACCGTCACCGACCTCCCAAACAGGTACAAATGCTTCTGTTTGGAGATTTCCTCGTGTCTCCAGCCAGAGAGATTTTTGTTTTTACGGCTCAAAACTGTGGAACTCACTGCGTCACACAGAGGAATTATGGGTGTTTTACAACATGTCAATAGTGGTAAAATAAGAGCCAAATATAAATTGAAAGTTGTTTTTGAAATAATGAAATTTTACATTGCTGTAGATGGGGCCAAGAGCTCTGTATAATTTGCAGATTTTTGAGGAAGCTGTTGTAAATAAAATAAAATAAAATAAAATAAAATAAAATAAAATAAAATAGAAAATAAATAAATAAACAGCATGGATTGATGTTTCACTGCACAGTACACATTTAAATGTTTCACTTTTGTTTTAGCAAGCTCCTTTGTTTTGGACTTAAATCTGGGCAGAAGGACAGGAAGGCTACGAAGTATGTAGTACCAAAATAAAGGGCCTTGTTTGCAGTGAAGTAAAGCATTGTATATAAAACGCAGCAATGGGTCCAATTTAAACTTCTTTTTCAGACTATAAACAAGGTATTTCCATGTTTAGCTTCAATAAGGTATGATTTTCAGTTTTTTCAAATACATGAATGGACAACTTGTACAATATTTTTACTTAGGAAAGTTAAAGCCAACAATATCCAATAATTAACCAAAAAAAAAAACAAAGTACAAAACACAAGGATTTTAAGGTTGTTACAATCTTTGCCAAATAAAAAAGTAAAATGTAATTTAAGATTGTTCATTTTTTTTTCTTTTTAACAGTTTAAAAGAAAAAAAAAGTTTTCTTGCTTTCATCTTTAGTGATTTCCATTTAGCGTCACCATCTTTCATCACATTTAGCTGTGATGATTTTGTAGGTGGAAGTCACTAAACAAAGTTGATTTTAAAAAGGGAGGTGAGAATAATCAATATATTTATTAATATGCTTCTCAATATCAATCCGAATAATAATGATTATTATTTTTGCCATTGTTGGACATCAGTTCAGTCTTTTAATGAGTTAACAGACTTTTGTGTGACCTCTGTTTGTAATCGCAGGTGGACATCATGCAGATGTGTGTGATTGAGATGACAGAGCGATCAGGTAAACCTCTCTTCCACCTGGAGCACTACATCGAGGGCAAATACATCAAATACAACTCCAACTCAGGCTTTGTGAGGGACGACAACATCCGACTCACACCACAGGTAAGAGATAACAACTTCTGGTATCAATACATGCTGTAAAAATGACTACGTTAAATATCTTTGTTGTTCTTTTCTTCTGTACTCATCAGGCCTTCAGTCACTTCAGTTTTGAGCGATCAGGTCACCAGCTGATCGTTGTGGACATCCAGGGGGTGGGAGATCTCTACACTGACCCTCAGATCCACACAGAGAAGGGCACTGACTTTGGAGATGGAAACCTGGGTACGGTTCCTCCTCTTTTATTTGCTGCTGCGTACTTTGGTGATGTCTGGTTAGAATTGTTAAATAAGCTTCATCTCAATCACATCCATGCTGCAGGTGTTCGAGGCATGGCGCTGTTCTTCCACTCTCACCTGTGCAACAAGATCTGCAAGAGTATGGGCCTGACGCCTTTTGACCTTTCACCTGCAGAGCGGTCCCAGCTTGACTCAACCAACAAACTGCTGGTAAATAAATCATTATAAACAAGATCAAGATCAAGATTGACTTAATCATCTCGCAAAGGAAGATGTTGGTCCTTAGCTCCTCAGTATGCTGTAACCATAAAAAAAGCTACAACATAATCTAATAATTATTTCATTCAAAGTCACAGTCAGGACCCAGATGTCTGTGCCTGTTATAGCAGTTTTATGCTTCTACTGCTTATTTTAAAAATGGGGATTTAAAAAAGAGTGATATGTTAATAAATTAATCAGACTTCAAGAGGTGTAACTTATAAGTATCCAAAGAAAGAAGTAACATTGTCTTGGTTTCATGAGAGACTGAAACACTCAAAAAATTACAGGACAAATCATGAATATTTGATTAGACTTAATTCACAAATCTATTAACAAACCAGGATGTTCATGATACCACATGCCCACAATTAAAAAATGTAAACTGGCTCTGGTAGTCCATCTTAAAAATTACTCGTAGGCTTTAATAAAACATCTTTTGACTGGACTCTTTTGTTCACCTCCACCAAGGAGGTAAACAAAGATTACAAGATTACGGGAAAACTGCTGGATTGATTTACATGAAATTTTTACCAGAGGTGTGGTTTGGTCCAAGAAAGCAGCCATTCAATTTTGGTGGTGATATGTATATTTGTCTGGATGCAGAAAAAATCCCAAAATTTAAAAAATCCCATAGGTTAACATTTGGTGGAATTTTAAAATATCCTATCTCTGCCATTTTTTAACAGATTCGCTTCCAATTTTACAGGATAATATGGGGTCCATGTCTCTATTATCAAGGTAAATTTCATGTGGATCCGATCCATATTGATGTCACAAAAAAACATTGTACTTTATAATTGGAAATCCCATTGACAACATTCAATAATTCATATAAAATCAAAATATTAAGTTATGTTCCCAAAACTTGTTGTGTTTATACAGGATAACAACCTCCATGTGTGTGCTGAGTTTGGCCTGAATCCTGGCACTGATCCAGATTTGTATATTGATCCAGAATTGTATATTTCACAGGGGTTGTGGAAAAGCCACTTTGTTTGGAGGTCTGCACTCTCTGAGTGCTTTTCTAGTTGTGAATAAGCATTCTGACCAGAAAACAGCTGAATATGCAGCACAGAAACAGTAGAAGGGACTAAAACTGCTTATTTATCAGACCTAAGATCCCTCATGTCTATATTCCAGAAGTCTGCTCAGACGGTCCTGCGAGGCTGCGAGGAGCCCTGCGGTTCTCCACGTGTCCGCACCATGTCCGGAAGCCGAGCCCCTCCTCTGCTGTCCCGCCTGTCTGAGACGTCGTCTGCAGACGAGAGCATGAGCGATGTGGACTCTGTGCCGTGCTCCCCTCTTATCCTGCCGTGCTCCCCGCTTGCTGCTCCAGGATTAATGGGAAAGTCTCCTGTTGGTGAGAACATGAGGAGACTTTTACTTACCTAACGACTGAAGATTGTGTCGTCCAGATTGTAACTGTGTTTTCTCCACCTTGACAGGCTTATCTTTCACTGGGATGAACGAACATGAAAAATTTAATAACAACAACACAGGTGAACACAAGGTGAGCAAAGCTCTGTGAACTTGGTCCAAGTATACAGAATATTTGAGAACACCCCAGGGCGACAGAGATCAGTGTCCAAACAAGGACTTCAGATGTAATTTAAGACGTTAGGGTGAGCGTGTATCATCGGGCCCAAAAGACTGGAGTATTTTTGCTTCTTCTTGGTCATACTTTTATTGAGTCAACCTCTGAAATTGAATACTTTCGGAGAAAAAATACATTATATTGCTCTTGTGTGCAGTTTGACCAATCAAATCAGACAGGTTTTTGCTGCCCAGGCTCATAAAACCTTGTGAGTGGCCGAACAAGCAAGTGTGACATCATGGCCCTCTGCTGTGGAGCAAAGAAACCATTACAAAAATGAGACAGAGGGAGAGCTGTAGGCAAAGAGCAAGGTAAACAGGGTGAAAATAAGACAATTATTTAAGGGTTGAGGATCACCTTTCCCCTCCTCCTCAACTTGGTAAGAATAAATATCTCTGCAAAGAAAGGTGAACAGGAGGTAGTGCTGGATGCTTCGGTCTGGTTTGATTGGTTCTAAATTGTCTTTAAAGCACAAAAACAGACAGATTCACTGCAAAGCCATGTCATTCACTCGATTACCCATTGATTCTCTCTATCTCTACCAGAAAAACAAATAATGATGATCACAGATTATGAAATAGAAATGTGTTTATAACACGTTTTGAAAAGTTGTTCCTGGATCTTTTCTTTTTGTTGTATTGAAACCAGGATCATATTTTTGTGTTCTGTAGTAAAAGCTGCAGCTTTAGCCAACTTGCACCAATTAAAACATCGATATAAGACTTGTTAATTGTCTGCAGGTAAACATAAGGCTGTCTGTAAATGTAAAGTAGGCACTGATTTATGTCACGTTTTTCATTTTTGTCCTCAGGAGTCTGAAAGTGGAGGCGACAGCGGCTACCCCAGTGAGAGGAGGAGTGAGGGGGAACTGAACGACAACGTAGACGGGGTAAACATGCTGCTTTGACTTTGTTTTTATGTTTTTTTTAACGAAAAAAAGGATTTAAGTCTATAAAGCAATAATACTTCACAGAAAATATCCATTATTTTCAGATCAACTAGACCAGGTTAGTCCAAAATCAGCTTAAATTATGTCACTGTCAGGCATAGTTTATTATTGTTGTTAATTATGTGTCCAAATGTTATTTTAAATGTAGTATGAATATTTTGAGCTAACTTTTCTCACTTTTAGACACTTTTAAAGTAAATTAAAGGGATACGCCAGCCCTTTTTTTTGTTTTAATGTCTTGCCTCATTCCTGAGTCCATGACAAGCAGATAGACACCATTCTTTCATCTGTGTGTACAGTAACAAGAAGTAGACGGGCAGAGCTTGCCCAACGCTAATTAGCTTAGCTCAAACACTGGGAGTCAATGGGTAGCGTTAGCCTGCTGCTGCCTACAGTCATCAGATAAACTCTTCAGCAACTCTAAACGGTCCTGTGTGCTTGTCGTGACTTGTTTTTTATCGTGTTAGTGGTTAGCAGTGGGAGAGCTGCGCCCGTCTCTTCCTTGTTGCTGCACGCACAGTAGAAAGAATGTTGTCTATCCACTTGTCATGGACTTGGGAGTGAAGTAAGACACAAAAAGAAAAGAAATGTTGGCGTATCCCTTTAAGGCTGTAAATATAGAAGAAAACATCCCTGTCATGTTAGACTTTGACTCTCTTTTCTGTCTGTAGTAACTCTCCTCTGTCTTTAAGTCTCTGTAGCTGTCAGACTTCTCCACATGAATTTGAACTGTTTCTGATGTTAGTTGTTCAAATGCATGTTGTATCATCACGTAGGCTCATCATCGCCTCCACAGACATTATTCTGAGTCGGATGACGACAGTATCAGACGGGTAAACAAACATAGACATCAGTGTGTAGAAATCATCCTCATCTCAGTCATAATCATTGTTAACACTCAGTAACCTTCTAGTTGTCTTCTCCTGAATCTTTACTCACTTTGTCTTCCCTGCTTTATTTTGGTTAACATTAAACTCATCCTCACTCCTCCTCCTCTCCTCCGGCTCTCTGTTCCCTCACTAGAGGAAGATGGTAGCTCCTCCCAGAGTCTCTGCAGCCTTAAACTCATTCACTCAGGACAGCCAATGGGTGATTATTTGCATGGCAGGCAGCAGTGCTCTGCTGTTAGAGAGCTTTATTAAGCATGAGGTGATGATTTTGGTGACTGCTTACGAGGGCTGGGTGATTTCACCTAAAAATAAAATCCCTGATTTTCTTCCACAAAATTCAATTTACGATTTTAATCAAGTTTTTCCAACAACAAAAAAAAATCTGAGTAACAAAAATTAAGCGAATCAAGTTAAGCCTCTGTGTTATCAAAATAAATTCAAAAACTAAACAGAAATGTATGTTTGTGTGTAAATTGAATCTGTATATATTTAAATTTTTTTTCCTTTTCGCTGTTTGTTTAGTTGTTAATTTACTGGTTTACTTAATTTTGTGTTAATATTCTCTTTCTACGACGTATAACAGTGTCACTTAACAGAGCTGTTTTGTACCTTATGTTATATATTTAAAACTGATGAAAAATAAACTGCACTCATCAAAAATATAAAAGCACGAAACAGTGTGAATGAATGAACAGAATGAAAATGTGCTGCAATTGCCGTAACTGACATTCCAGCACTTATCTTGCCAGTGGCACGCTCCCTCATGTTTTGCATCATCTGTGGCACGATGACAAGTGACAAAAGTCCACATTTTGGGTTGGTCTTTTATTGTGCCAACTGTAAGGAGTGGCTGTGTACTAGTTGCGCTGACTGACCACCACACTGTCACGTGGTATGAGACACATGGATGGATTGTACTCACTGGGAGCGATCAACTGAAACTAGGGCACTTGATTGGAGCAAAGCAAAGCAATCTGTACATGAGTAAATTATATTTTTGGGCATGTTAAGGGAAAGGTCATTTTAACTTAACCTGTAGAGTTTGTGCGTTTATATTTTTGTTGAGTATATGTAAAAAAAAACACACATGAAGGTAAAATGAGATTTGGAACTGAAACACCATCTACCTCTTCTTTACCAACTCCACCTTTCTAATGATTCCCTCCATATTGACTTTTTTGTGCGTGTTGTGTGTGCTTGTTTCTGAGCTTTACATAATTTTGCATTCATCCTTGTCAGCAGGTGTGTGCTCCTCCAGCTCACAGCTAACACATCATTTATCTATTAAAGCTCCTGTGAGGACAGTTTCTGATTAATGAAATAGAATAAGGTTGAAACTAAAGGTTTTCAATGGTCCTAAGAAGCAAGAGGTACCATCAGTGTGAAGATTGAGATTTCCAATAACGACTTTTACATTTTTAAAACCACACAGCTGACCATCAAAAGAAAATGGGCTGTGCTTTTTTTCCCCCATTCAATAGCTATACTGCTTATCCTTTTCGGGGATACCTAAGGGCAATTTGGAGCCTGCGGGAGGAAGCTGGAGTGCCCAGAGAGAACCCAGGCATGCACAGGGAGAACATGCAAACTCCACACAGAAGGGCCCTGACAACACAGGGATTGAACCAGCAACATTCTTGCTCTGAGGCAGGTTAACGACCTGCTGCACCACCACTTAAACATGCACAGAACTAATATACAAGTAACTAGAAAGCACTAGAGAGCGCAAACCTCCGCCAAGGTAGCTCACACATTACTGTTACATCTATAAGCAACAGTTCCATGATAAAGTTACCATCATAATATGATTCATGATGCCGAAAACCCACACCTAGCACTCAGAATCATGTTGATATCATTATTAGACAGTTATTGAGCAGAAATGATCATTCACTAATGGCGGTTATCTGGATCACCACCAAAGTCTTATCATTTTTACGTTGGACCATTACCAACATCTCCTGAAAATTTCAGCAAAATTGTCCAGTAGTTTTTTGCGTTTTTTTAGTTTTTATCTTGCTAACAAACAGACAAACAAAAAAATAAACAAAGAAGCATATGATGACAAAAACATAACCTCCTTGGTGAAGGTAAAAGATTTAAAAATACTTCAGTGGACTCCTTAGGCAACAACTGGAGAAGACGAGTCACTTTAGAGCATCAGTGTAAAGGATACTTGCACCTGAATAAACTGTCTAAAGTGACTTTTGGGCTCCAGTTGTTTCTTTGGAATTGCCTGACTTTAGGAGCCCTTGAAGTATCTTCAGACATTAATGGTCCTGTCCTTAGAGGACCGTCCTCCATCTGTGGACTGGCTGAAGCACAAGAGACCCCTGCCTGAATATGTAGAGGTATCACTTTATCCACAGGGGTTCCAAAATTGATCAATAGCAAAATTTCCTCACAGCAGCTTTTAACAAAGGCTAAAACACCTGGATGAGTACACACCTTAAGTGACTTTCTTGATTTTCCTGTCTGTAATGATTATATTCAGATATTTGGAGTAAAGCACAGATGGCAGCAGTCTCACTCCTCTATTTTCCTCTCAGCTGACGGAGGAGAAGTGGAGCTTCTACCACTCAAGTCGCGCTCACGTCCACAGACCATCGTGCGTGGCTACAGAGGTGGAGCGACTCAACACTCTGCTGCAGAAGAAGATTGGACAGTCCATCCTTGGGAAGGTAAAACACCGTCATCAAACCTACCTGCTCAAGACTGGAACAGCAATAGCTCGGCCCAGTGCTGCACTCAGGCTGATTCATGTTGGGTTTGGATGTATGTGTATGTGTATATATGCATATGTGTGTATCTAAAAAAGAAGAGTAAAGCCTCAGCCCGCTATACAATTAAAGATTGATTAATTGATTGATTGCTTGATACTTAGTGCCCTATCCCATATCCACCATGCCCCCTCCCCCAGCCCCAAAGAAAAAGCTCTGTGATAAAGATGCAGCAAGAAAAATAGTATATGAAAAGATAAACCTTTAAAAGAGTACACACAGATATTAAACATGGTATGTACTTTTACCTGAGGCTCCTACACATTTGTGCCACATATCAAAATCAATTGAGCGTCTTTTTACTCTCTCATCAAACTTCTCACTTCCATCTCTGTCTGAGGTTGTTACCGTTATAATGTAAGGTGGCTGAATAAGATTAGCAAGATGGAATAAAAAGGAATGATAGTAAAGTTACTGTGATGATAATATTAGTAATAATGATAAACAAATGAATTATTGAAAAATTATTAAAAGACAGTAAAATAATATGAAAACAAATATAAAGAAGTAATAAAACAAAATAACTAATTATTGAAAAATGAAAAAAAGAAAAATTATAAAAAGACCGTAAAATAATATAAAAGCAAAATAAAGAAGTAATAAAATAAGTTGATTAATTTTGAAAGAGAAAAAAAAGAAAAAATATTCAAAGACAGTAAAATAGTATAACAGCAAAATACAAAAGTGATAAAATTGATTAATTAATTTTGAAAACTGAAATAAAAGAAAATTTATTAAAAGACAGTAAATGATATAAAAGTAAAATTAACAGAGAAGTAATACATAAATAAATAAATATTTGAAAAATAAAAAATATTAAAGGACAGTAAAATAGTATAAAAGTAAAATAAACAAAGCAAAAAAAATAAAAATAAATAATTGAAAAATGATTAAAAAAATTAAAAGACAGTAAAATAATACAAAAAAAAATACAAAAGAAGTAATAAAACAGATAAATCATTGAAAAATGGAAAAAAGTATTAAATGACAGTAAAATATTTATACAACAAGTAAACAAGTAATAAATAAATCAAAAAATACATTGGAAAAACAATATGTGAAAAAAGGCAGCATTTGTTTTCGTCTTTTTATAACCAAGCATTATTATACTCGGATTTTAAGCTCTGGTATCAAATAAGTGGAAAGAATTGTTATTTCAATATCGCTTTTACTTCGTTCATTTGAATTCTTGTCTTTGGGGTTGAATGAATTTGACCCATCTTGACCATAAGCAGAATTATAGAGTGTTTTCATCCGGTAAGAAAATAAAATTGTCCCGTCATTAATGATTTTCTTCTTCTAACAGGATGGCTTTTATTTTGTCTAATTCCCCACAGCTGCAGGAAGCTGCTTTTTAACAATTACACATCTTTGTTTGCTCTCACGCTCCATCCTCCTGCTCAGGTTCACTTGGCGATGGTGCGCTACCACGAGGCGGGTCGTTTCTGTGAGAAAGACGAGCAGTGGGATCAGGACTCGGCCATGTTCCACCTGGAGAGAGCGGCTCTGTGCGGGGAGCTGGAGGCCATCGTTGCTTTAGGACAATGTTGTCTGCAGCTGCCACATCACATCCTGCCTGACATGGAGCTCGAGGTAACAAAAACTAAACTGAGCCTTAAATGTAGAAGCACTAAACTTTTGGCTGTAAGTGTGAGCATCCTTTTGTTCTTGTGTTGTTTGCAGGATAACGCAGGGAACAGGATGAAAGGTTTTCGGTATCTCCTGCAGGCTGCTGAAGCTGGAGACAGATTTGCTATGATCACAGTGGCCCGAGCCTTTGACACGGGGGTCAGTCTGTCTGCTGACAGGTCAGTCACAGAGGGTCCAGTCAGCCTCTTGTTTTCAGGTTTAAAGAATGAAACTCAGTTTTATAGTCATACTGCCCTCTAGAGGAAGTTTGGAGAGGGCTTTTCATGAAGCAGGGCCAATCACTGGACTCTTTATTAGCACAAAGACACCTGCTTGTTTTATTATCCCTGATCCAGATAACCGCCATTAGAGAATGATCGATTTTGCTCAATAACTGCCGAACTAATAATGATATCAACATGATTCTAAGTGCTAAGTGTGGGTTTTCAGGGTCAAGGAATCATATTATGATGGTAACTTTATCATGGAACTATTGCTTATAGATGTATCAGCAATATGTGAGCTACCTTGGCGGAGGTTTGCGCTCTCCGAGTACTTTCTAGTTAATTAAGGTAGTCCAGTCGTCCTTAGTTGGTGGTGATTCCTGCTGCCACCGCAGTGTAATGGCTTTTTTGCTTGCAACTAGTGAAACTTTGTAAAGATATCGATCATTAGCCATTATCTTTTCTGGAAGTTTACCCAAATAAATTGTTATAAAGGAAGGCTCCAATTGTATTTCAAAGAGTAGTGAAGATCAGCCATTGATTTTAATTTTGGAGTCGGAAAATATCTTATTATATTTTTCCAGCAGAATTCATGGAGTGGTTTTGAATTAGTAGTGTAGTGGCTGTCTCTTTCATTTTTACACTCTCCTTTGTCTCTAAACTTCCTGCCTTTATGACCGCTGCAGAGTAATGACATGACCATGTATTACTCGTTGAGTCAGCTGGGGTACAATCTGTACGGTTAAACAATCATATAGCTCCGCCGCCGTCACTCGTTTATTGATTTCAACAGCGGATATCATGAAACATCACTTCCTGTTCAAATCACGTTTATTAGGAAGTCTTGTAGCTTGACCACAAACCTTTCAAAGTAAAATACATTTATAAATCACTGTAAGTGTTATTTTAAATTACTCACAACCAACTTAAATCGTATCTCTCATGTAAATCAGTAAATTTTAGTAAACAAAAATATAAAAAATAATTTCTTGAGGAAATGGCGCTTACAAGTTGTCTTGAACTGACATTCCCAAATATTACACCGGTCATTTTCCTGATTCCTTCTCCTAATTCTGTTTAAAATTAAAAGTAGAGCAATTTTTGGACATTTGCAGTCTTTCATAAATCAGGTAGTCAAAATGCTGAATGTCACATATACATTGATTTAATTTTTTTTTTTTTTTTTTTTTTGCTTATTTATTGGAATCAGTTGCATTTGTCATGACTTATGTATACTGACATATTGCTCAGTAACAGCTATCTGTGTGCATGTAATATGTTTGTACTGTCACGCCATGTCTTATGTGTTTTTTTCGTGCCTCTCGATACAACGCAATTTGCCCTCTGGGACATTAATAAAGCTTGAATCTTGAGTCTTGAATATCCTCTGCAGTAGTTCTGAAGACAGGAGAGGGTGAGAAAGTGACCGTTAAGTGTGCAGAAGCAATGTAATTGGATTAAACCTTGACAGCTGGCAATTCAAGAGGAAAAGAAAAATGAAATGATGGTTGGACCCAGTCTTGCTTGTGATAAGGTCAAAAACTACCCTGATATCAACCTTCCAATAAAGAGGATACGCAGTCCAGATTTCACTTTCATGATTAACATTTTAAAAACTGAGGACTTGCATTATTATGTTTGTGTTTGAGGTTGTTTTATGCTTGATTTTTCCAGAAAGCAGGACTGGGTGGAAGCAATCCACTGGTATGACAGAGTGCTGAACATGACGGACTACGATGAGGGGGGAGAGTTTGATGGGACGCAGGATGAGCCTCGATACCTGCTGCTGGCCAGAGAGGCGGAGATGTACCAAGAAGGAGGATACAGCCTCACTGCAGACCCACAGAGAGCAGGTAAGACTGCAAGCTTTAAAAATACATCCTGCTTTTTAACAATAGACCCTATAAAGGGAGACGCCAACATTTTTTTTTTTTTTTGTGTGTCTTGCCTCACTCCTAAGTCCATGCCAAGCAGATAGATACCATTCTTTCGACTGTGCATGCAGTAGCAAGGAAGAAAGGAAAGCTCGCCCACCACTAACTAGCTTAGCTCAAACACTGGGAGTCAGTGGGTAGTGTTAGCCTGCCTCTGCCTGCAGTCATCAGATAAACTCTTCAGCAACTCTGAACGGTCCTGTGTGCTTTTTGTGACTCATTTTTTACTGCATTATGTTATGTTATGCTCTACTTTGTTTTGTTGACTGACTTTCGCGGTGGTTTGTGCTAGAGATGTTACGTTCGCAAACGAGTCGCGTCTTTTGAATGGCTCTTTAAAGTGATCGATGAGAACCAATTTGCAACTGAGCCTTTCGTTTGCGAGCCGTTCTTTAATACACATTGCCTGCAAAGGGATACGCCAACATTTTTTTTTGTTTTCATTCCTTGCCTCAAACTGCAGGGCGCATGAGCAAACCACCACGGATGTGCTTTGTTTTGCTGACCTGCTTACAAGCATGTCCACGGTGGTTTGTGCATGCGCCCTGCAGTTTATTTTTGTGCGTATTTCATTCAAAAATTACATAAAGTGCTAATCTTAGTCTAAAAATAGATAATGTAACATAACGCAGTAAAAAACGAGTCACAACTATCACACACAACCATTTAATATTGCTAAAGAGTTTATCTAATGACTGTAGGCAGGCTAACACTACCCATTGACTCCCAGTGTTTGACCTAAGCTAATTACTGGGGGTGAGCTTTGGCCATCTCTTTTCTTGTTACCGGACGCACAGTCGAAAGCTAAGTGTCTCTCTGCTTGTCATGGACTCGGGAGTGAGGCAAGACACAAAAACAAGTAAAATGTTGGTGTATCCCTTTAACTATCAAAGTTAAGTCATGCTTTTATTGTGATTACTTAACACTTCCTTCAGTCTGACATCTCAGCATCTCCTGTTTCAGGTGATTTGTTTACAGAAGCGGCAGAAGCTGCCATGGAGGCCATGAAGGGTCGACTAGCCAACCAGTACTACATGAAAGCAGAAGAAGCCTGGGCGCTGATGGAGGAGTGACTTCTGTGATAAATTTTCTATTTCAAAGCCACGGGAGTTCATGTGTCTGACTGAGAGTCAGGCTAGTTTACATTTTTTATGACAGAATGTTGTGCTCAGTGTGTGTGTTCAGGCTTGTAGGATCAATTTCTAAAAACAGTATCTGTGCTTCCTCTTTCTGTTTCTGAAACTGCCTGTCCTAACCTCTCTTTTCTTTCATTTTCTGTCCTTATATTTTGGCTAAATGAGTGCATGAAAGAGAAACTTGCAGCATTGAAACAAAGAGTAATGTTTACCTACTTTGTCCCAAAAATGTAACGTTTATGTTCCAAGAATATTTGTAGAAAAATGATTAAAAACTGTAAAATAAAGTTTGAATTGCTTTTTTGAGTAAAGACCTGTCTCCAGTATTATTTTCCTTGAACCCAAGCTTGATTGTTACATTTCAGAAACTAGATGTTTTGTCATTAACAAAGATGATACTCTCTGACTGCCCTTTATTGGGTGATTTTGATGACATTTTCAGAGAATGTTGGTCATGGCAGAAGGCTGAGCTGATTCGATTTTGATGGTGATCCAAATCCAGATGTAGATCCAGTTATTTTTTCAATGATTTGTCTACAGTGCAGGATAGGGCAGTTTTCCACATCTTTGGCAATAACATACCACCAATGTTGGAGAGGCCTTGGCGAAGGTTTTGCGCTCTCTGATCACTTCTACTTGACATTAACATAACAGGTCTGGTCTATGTCAGGGGTTATCAGCTACAGTTGTCCAAGTAAAGGGCCTGTTTTTTCATAACACGTTTGAGACTGTTTTCAGACTCCCCCTTTACCTTCGGCTCCACTGAGTCTGCAGAACTTAATGAGGGCGTTTGCCACAGAAACTCTGCAGCTCCAGAGGTTTTACTGTTTTTGGTGACAAAAGTGTGTTTTTCAACCTTCAAGTTCTTTTTTTGTGTGCGTCCATTCGATGTAAGTACAGTTATTGCACAAAGCACAAACAGGAAGAGTTGAAGTAGAGGGCATCCTTCAATATGCCACCCCTCTCTTACGAGTGAAGGATACACCCTCTGTCAAAGCAGCTAAGGAGGCTGTACTACCACTGCTCCGAGCCACTGACAAAAGGCTGGCAAGGGATCCAGGGAAAGCAATGGTCTACAATGCAGAGATGCAGCGGTTAGTCACTGCTGGCTCCATCAAGAAGTTGGAACCAGGTCAGGAAGACACCTCAACAAGTTGGTTTAATTCCCACCTTATGGTCACCTTTAATGGGAAACAGGGTAGTCTTCAACTGCTCATTTGCGTTTAAAGGCAAGAACCTCAACAGACTCCCTGGACCAACCCTGGGACCTTCAACTGCTGGCGGTTTAGGTTCCGAGAGCATGCTGTAGCTGTCAGCAGTGACATTCATGGCATGTTTCATCAACTCAGGCTGCTTCCTGAGGACCAGCCTCTCCTAAGGTTCCTGTGGAGAGTCATGAAGCGTGAAAAGCCACCCAACATCTATGAAAGGAGAGTGCTCCTGTTTGGCACCGCATGCTCTCCTTGCTGTGTTGCATTCGCTCTCCAGAAGCATGTCATCAAACACAGCAGTGAAGGAGAAGACATCAGGGAGGCGCCCTGAAGTAATTCTATGTGGATTACTGCCTCCGGAGTCTGAAATCCAAAGACAAAGCTCTTGTCAACAAGCTACAGGATACACTGGCACATGGAGGCTGTGAACTGAGGCAGTGGGCCAGCAACAAGCCCTCTGTTATATCTCACTTTCCACCTGAGATCCGATCCGAGAGTGCTGAAAGGTGGATAACTCAAGGTCAGCAAGATGGCTCTGAACTAGTCCTTGGCCTACTGTGGAATTGCTCAGCAGATACACTCTCCTACAAGCACCGCCCCTCTGAGCATCCTGCAGTGACTCTTTGCACCACATAACAAGTTCTTATCAGCCAGTACAACCCTCTCGGTTTCATTGTGCCATAAACCACCCAAGCCAAGATTGTGATGCAACAACTGTAGGATAAAAAGAGGGGCTGGGATGACCCATCTCTCCCTGAAGACCTCCTTCAAGCGTGACAGGAGTGGGAGAGCAAGCTTCCCATTCTGCAAACCATCACACTACCGAGATGTTACTCCAGCAGGAAGATGGACTCTGAGAGAAGCTGCAGACCAGTTCACATATTCTGTGATGCATCCAAGTGTGCCCACAGCTCAGTGGCATACCTTCACATAGAGAGCACTGATGTCGAAGTGGAGATATCTTTCCTTAGTGCTAGATCTCTTGTAGCCCCAAAGAGACAACAGTCCATCCTCCGTCTGGAGTTGTGTGAGGTACTTACTGGAGTACAGCTAGCTAAAGTGTTGAGAGGAGAACTCACCCTTTCCATCGACCAATTTGTGCTATGGTCTGACACAACAACTGTACTTGCATGGCCCGCTTCTGACGCCTGCAGATCCAAAGTGCTTTTGGGAGTATTTGTTAGCCAAGATCCAAGAACTTACTGTCCAAGACACATGGAGGTATGTGGACTCTGCAAATAACCCTGCGAACAATTAACTCGAGGCAAGTACCTGCAGGAGTCAGGCAGTCACCGGTTCAAAGGTCCTGCCTTCTTGGGGAAAGGCCCAGATCAATGGCCTCAACTGCAGTAGGTGCCATCCATCTCTGCTGACTGTGAAGAAATAAAGATCGTCTTCTGTGCACTAGATCTCACACCAGCTCCAGGCACCGTTTTGTGTAAACGGGAGGCGCAAACACAAAGAAAACTCTCGTTTTTTGGTCTTGTCCGTTGTTGTGTAAACGGGGCCTTGGACTAAGGCTTTTTGTTTATTTGTACAGATTTTCTGCAGGTATCTGGGGGTGGCTGTTGAAGAGGCCAGCTCCCCTTGTGTTTTTCTGTGGCTGTCCCCTTAAGAGTCGACTGTTTCAGGCTCCCCCTTTTACCTTCGGCTCCACTGAGTCTGCAGTGCGAGATGAGGGAGCGGGCCACGGAAACTGTGCGGCGCCGAAGGCTTTACCGTTTTTGGTGACTAAAGTGTGTTTTTCAACCTTCAAGTTCTGTTTTTGTTTGCGTCCATTCAGATGTAAGTACAGTTATCGCTTTATCACGAGTAGTTGTGCCTATTTGTTTCTGTTTCAGCTTCATTTGATGCTTACTGATTAGGTTGTCGAGTATGGATGCTAAGCTAGGCTTTTCACATGTAGAGAACTTTACTCAATGTTTCTGTGCTGTTGGCACTGGTAGCAGTGCATCTTATATTGTCATCGTAGAGTGTTGTGTGTACTTAGTTATCTGATAAGTTAAATTTGGTCAAGAATAAGTGCCTTTTTGTCATGTGGAAGACGTGTTTGACGGCTTTGGGTGTTCTGTAATAAGAGCTCCATCTAGTGGTTGTTCTTAGCCTAGCGGTCATGTATGCTTTATTGTGGAATTAAGTCAAACACCTTATACTTTGTTTTCGTTCTGTTTGTTCTTAATTTAGAGGCCACACACAAACTTGTTCTGAAAGTCAAGTAAATGGAAGCTTGCACCCTGTTTGGAATAGGAATAAAATGAAGATCTCAAATCTTGGACTTGTGATTTAATCAGTCACACTGGTGGTAATTTGCCGAACCCAAGCTTTAAGAGCATCCCCTGTCAGCTGATTTCTATTTCACATGCATTACTGTCCCCTACGATGCGCGTCTACCTGCGTCTTTGCGCTCACCTGCGCACGGAGGAGCGAGCGCACAAAGACGCTGAGCAATTTAGGAGGGATTTAGATCAAATGTTCACATTTATATCAGCTGAAAACGGACATAACTAACAGACAACAATAATAGTCACAGTCACAGTCATGTTTCATTCATGCTATGCGCTCTTTAACTGGAGGCAGCGTTTGTTTTGTTGAATGTTTTTACGTGAATGATCAGACTTTGTGATGGAGGGAGTGGATGGCTTGCGCAGCGAGCAGCGTAAATAGTCAGACGACAGGTCGGAGAAGAGTCAGGAAACTGTTCAATGCATGAATTTAATTCACACAGTTGAACTTCAAGTACTCTTTGGTCCAGAAGTGCCCGCTTCGTAACACAGAGAAGGTGAGTTTATGAACAGGACAGTGAACATTAAAGTCACACAACCATGCTATATACATGTCTTTGCGCATTTTGTAGTGGTTATACGGTATGTCGGGGCGTTTTCTAGTGGGTATACGGCGTATACCTGCGTATCACGTAGACTACACCACTTCCTCAAATCACGCTCCGACAAAACTTTTCTGAAAAGAAATCAAAGCACAATTTGTGTCTTAAAAAATCTGAAGAAGTGCTATGTAAGGGCATAGGCTTACAGTACAGACGTGTGACTGACTCGTAGATGCGGCGTATTAATGACGGAGGGGCCAGCAGAGGGTGATGTTGCGCTCTGATCTGTTGAGGATCTCGGTTCTTATGAGAGCTTTTTTAAGTCTGAAATCTGATTTTGATTGACGGATTTTAACAGAAGAATTAGACCTGTGTGTACAAGGTAGCGTGGCCGAGCGGTCTAAGGCGCTGGATTAAGGCTCCAGTCTCTTCGGGGGCGTGGGTTCGAATCCCACCGCTGCCAATAACATTTACTTTCTTGGAGTTTTCACTTTTCCAAACCTTAAAACATCTATAGAAACGACAGATCACCCTGCATTCTTATAAATAAGTTGAGAAACACAAACAACTCAACACCTCCACGGTGGTTTCGCTGTGCATTATGGGCCCGGGCTCCTCCCCACGTGTCTGTGAGGAGCAGAGTCAACATGGTCCCTTCACCGACAGACCGCAGCAGCCTGAGTTAGTCCACGGAGCTACGCAGCTCAGCTCTGGACAGATTCTCACACGGATGAGGTAGCCAAAACTTCTCAGCGGCTCGTGCAGGTAAGTGGCTGCTCAGTTTCAGGTGACGTTTAGTTAAAATGAGTCGGAGAGCGAGGCCCAGTGAGTTATTTTGACGGGCATGTGTGTGTTAGCACGACAAGCTACATTTCGATCGGTAGGCTAGCTACGATGCTAGGCAACATTCCACTGGTGTTATCGTTGGAAGTGTTACCGTGTTGACTAGTGACTTGCGTCTGTTGTCTTTTTGTTGTCAACTGTTGTATATGAAGTCGTTTATCAAAACAGAAAATGAACCTCTTAATCTCCCCACTGTCTTAAGCCTTGATTGTAATGTATTGTATTTGTTTTTTATGTGAAAACAAATAGTCGTTTGTGTTTAAATGATCTCCTCAATTCAACTTCAGTGAGAGGTCCTTTTGTAATCGTGCATCTAAGTTTGTTTGTTTGTTTTTTTTGTGCAAAATAATGCCAGAAAAAATAACTTGAAACTGGAGGTCAGACTTTATCATTTTTGTATGAAATATTAATAAGTAAAAGCACTTAAACTGTCAAAGATGACATTGTATTTATCTTAAATCATGAACATACTAGTAAAATCAGCTGATTAAATTGTATATTTTAATGAAAGATATAAAAGTAACGTAGCTAAAGCTGACAAAGGTGAGATTGTTTTTATTTAAGATTGCATTTAAGATATGTAGAGTCACGCAGACTGTAAATGATTTGATTGCATTTTTAATTAAAGTTATTTTAGTAAAGTCACTCAAACTGATTGGATGGCATTAATCAGTAATAAATCTAAAAATGAAGTCATGCAAACTAAGAACTATATATATATATATATTTTTTAAAATTAAAGTAGTATGTAAAATTAAATCATACTGATAAATATTACAGTGCGTTTTTTAATTGGAGATTCCCTAAAACTCAATAAATGAGATTTCTTTATTTTTTTAAAATCAAGACATTAGGACTAGTAAAGTAGGTCTACTGTAGTCATGCGGGAAAAAAAAACCATGAATTTATTATCATGTCACTTTAGTGAAGTTACTCAAACTGAAAAGGAAAGTACCACATATTTTGAAGATATATTAATAAAGTTACTTAAACTGAAAATACCAGGTTGCTTTTGTATTTAATTTAAGATATAAATACTTATTGTTCTTTATGGATATATCAATAACTGAACTTCTTCCGTCTTCATCAGTCAAAGCTCTACGACACCCACGTACGGCTGAAGGCACCAATTAGCACGGTCACTTGATGCAGCGTAACACCTGCTACCTGACCGTTAGCTAGCTAGTCGTTACTGTTACGTTTAAATCGGTGTGTTCATCAGTACTTCCCCCCACCATGTTTCGTAGACATTAAAAGACATTTGATATTACATATTAAACTCAACCAGCGTCGTTGGACAAGCCTGTGACAACTTGCTGAAAGGGTTAGTGCTAGCTTGCTAATTATGCTAACGTACCCACTCATGACACTTACAGTGGTAAACTTCTTATTTATGGCGAGAGAATGACACAGAGAGCTTTTTAGACTTAAGCTTTATGGGGAGATTCTGTCACAGTATTTAACTGAAGATTAGTCACTTAATTTGTGTGTTTCATTGTCTTGCATCATGTGAGTTTTACCTGGTGTAGCATCACTTTGCATACTGCATGATCATCATCTGTCTGATTTGGTTAACTTTGCTTTCTACATTTATTTTTACTGAAATAAGAAAAAGACTCTCTGTTACATATTTCTTACGGACCTGACAAACATATACTTCTTACAGAACATGTGGTGCACCGTTGTATAATCTTGATTTGATGAATTACATTGTTGTTGAGTAAATTGCACTAGCTGCCTGTCATCTGACCTCTTTGTTAAGCAGTCAGGGTGTAACTTGTTTGTGATGACGAATGTCATTGAGTGTGATTTGTAAAGGAGTGGCTGCTTTTTCTTTTGGTATTGTTGTTTTCAGGTAGGATCCTAAAGATCTGCTGCAGCTCCTCCTGTTTTGCCTCTGCCCCTCCTCGCTCTGCTCACATCAACATGGCCAGTGGGGATGATGATGACCCCATTATAGAGGAGGTATGTCCAAAAGAGACAGTAAAAGACATCAAAGTATATGAATCAACATTAAATAAATAAAAAAATGAGTGCATGGCACCAGTTATTGGGAATCTTACCTTTACCTTTTTACCGTACCTGAGCATTGCCAATGTGATTTTCTAGGGATGCTCGATATTATCAATCTGATAACAATATGGGCATATATTAGAAAGGGTAATATTGGTATCGGCAGATATCAATATTTATGCCAGTATTTACACCCAATATTTTGGCCATACATATAAGACATTTATATCACATGTATTAACTGTAATACCCACCGAATGTATGGATGTTTGTATGAATTGTTTGTCTGTTTGTTCTCAAGATTACTCAAAAACTACTGGACGGATTTTGCTGAAATTTTCAGGAGATATGTGATCCAGACAACCACCATTAGTGAACAATCATTATTGCTCAATAACTATCTAACTAACAACAATATCAAGATGATTCTGAGGGCTAGGTGTGGGTTTTCAGGGTCAAGGAATCATATTATGATGGTAACTTTATCATGGAACTATTGCTTATAGATGTAACAGCAATATGTGAGCAAGAGGTTTGCGCTCTCTGGGTGCTTTCTAGTTTATGATAGATTTCAAGGCTGAATCAGCATTTTAGTAGTTATTTGGTGCTTTTTTGAGTGTTTTTTCATTATTTTTAATGTTAGGATCACATACACGTCTGAAGATTATACTGGAAACCAGGAATTGCAGATATTTGTCCATGTCCTTCCAAAAATGTTTTTTTAACCTAGAGAACATAATTATCAATGTTTTTCCCTTTTAGATTGATGTCTACCTGGCCAAAAGCCTTGCAGATAAACTGTATCTCTTCCAGGTAATCTTCCTCTGTTGTTCTTGATTGTGATTTCATGAACCTCATTCTCAAGAAGTTTATTAGTCACTAGCTAATCACCTCCTTTGTTTTCTCTGTCATAGTACCCTGTGCGACCATCCACTATGACCTATGATGACGTTAGCCATCTGGCAGCGAGGATCAAACCCAAGCAGCAGAGGGTAAAAAAAAGCATATTTTTTTGTCATAGTATTTTTCTATCAGACTTAAGGCAGTTTGATATACCCTTAATGTTACCTGTCGTACAGGTGGAGCTGGAAATGGCCATCAACACGATGAGTCCAAACTACTGTCGCAGTAAAGGAGAGCAGATCGCTCTGAACGTGGACGGCACAGGTTATGATGAAACCAACACCTACACAGCGTAAGTTTGCTGTAAAAGCTCATCTGCACCCTTGACTGAGTAAAACTTGGACAAAGCCATGTGATGTCAGATTTTTGATTCTCAAATAAGCCTCTGGAGCACTTTTGAGGCCATACTGTGAACAGCCTCAAGTCTTAACTTTTTATCAATTTAACCAGTGGTGGACAAAGTACTCAACTCCATTACTTGAGTGAAAGTATAGATACTCCTGGTCAAATGTCACTTCAATACAAGTGAAAGTTGTTCAGTCAAATTTTCACTTAATATAAAGTGCTGGAGTACCTATTTTTGAAAATACCTAGGTATTAAAAGTACATTTTCGTGTCAATGTCCACGCATCATTGTTTTGTTGCCACAATGAATTTACAGAACCTAATGACTGAAACAACCTACTGAATGCATTGACCTGCTAATAGAACCTGTAGGAAAAAAGCTTGTAAAATATGCTATGAAGCCTGAAAAAATGAGTTTTGAAACATGATTTAATCGAAAAAAGGACAACCATTGCTGTTTTCATTTTTTTATTTACACCCTCCCCCCTTTTTTATTAAATATAGATGAGCTGTCTAACAAAGCCCCTATTAAAATATTGATTTGGCTTCGGTTTTGCGTACTGTTCTTTAATGTTTACTGTGGCTGTGCAGACATGCTCCCTCCATTGGAGCTGCCTGTGGGCTGAACAAACACTTGGCTAAGGGGGAGAGGAGGTGGAATATCTCCTAATGACATCATCAAGGGGAAACTTGCAAAACATTTGTTTTAGCACCAGTTTTCTGAAAACTGGAGCAAGCAATGAACTGACTCCATGCTTTTTTTCTTTTATTATCATTTGTCATAACTGTCATTAGAGCTGGGCGATTAGGACCAAAATGTGTGTCTCAATATTTTTTAGCTGAATCTTGATTTTCAATATATCATGATTTATTTTTTCATAAAGAAATAAAAAAAAAAAAGCACTGAGACAGTCAGGGAAACCAGTCACACCACCAAGGTGAAACTAGCTGATCATCCCTGCCAATGAGAGAGAGCAACACAGGGCTAAGACTAGCAAACACTCAGAGAGCACAAACCTTCACCAAGGTTGCTCACATATTGCTGTTAAATCTATAAGCAGTAGTTCCATGATAAAGTAACCAACATGATATGATTCCTTGACCCTGAAAACCCACACCTAGCACTCAGAATCATGTTGATATCGTTAATAGTTAGACAGTTAATGAGCAAAAACGATTGTTCGCTTATGACGGTTATCTGGATCACCACCAAAATCTCATATTTTTTAAGTCGGGCCATTACCAACATGTCCTGAAAATATCAGCAAAATCCGTCCAGTAGTTTTTGCGTAATCTTGCAAACAAACAGACAAACATACGCCAGCAAAAAGATAACCTCCTTGGCGGAGGTAAAAAGTAGGTAAGATGATGGCTAGCTGTGATTTATTTTAATGCAGAAAAAATTATATCAATGTATGTATGATACTGTCTTCATCCATATCTCATTCAAAAATATATTGATACATCGTAAAAACTCAACATATTGCCCAGTTCTAACTCATCATATTATATGTTTAATTCTTCCACCAAATGTTAAAGAAACTAAACTTTAAATCATTTTTAATTTTAGAAACTATATTTTTCTGGAAAATGTCAAATTATCCCTTAAACTTAGCAGTAACAGTATTTATTTTTTCCTTTTTTGTGATTATTCTGCAGGAAAATGATGGACAAACAGACCTTCTCCTCCATCCAGGCCACCACCAACACATCCAGATATGCTGCTGCTGTGTTTCGTAAAGGTACGATCTACAAGTGCTTGTGTTTTCTTTTAATAACCTGCTTTTGTACACAAAGGTCATTCGTGCAGCATGTTCACTGAGTCCATCTGGACCTGCTATGGTCGTTTCTTTATCTTATTCTAACAGTGTCATGAAGCAGCCCAGAACTGAACACACATTGAATGTAACATGTCAACAAGATAGACTTTATGAGTTCATATCAGCCACAGCTGTTCAGTTTGTTTTACTCTTATGTCTTTGTCTACAGGTGAGCTTCACGTCACCCCTCTGACTGGGATACTCCAGATGAGACCGAGCTTCACGTACCTCGACAAGGCAGACAACAAAACAAGAGAGAGGGAGGCAGCAAATGAAGGTGTCTGCTGTTTATTAAGACTTCATATATATGAGAGAAATGAGCGTGGCGTACCCTGGAGTCTATGTTTGGTATCTGATGTATCAAAGTGTTCAGTTTTGTCCAACATAAAGTCACACTGCTGATACAAGTGGCAACTGAACTGGTTCAGAGTCTTGAAGATATTTCACCTCTTATCCTAAAGGTGTCTCCAGTCCTCAAAGCTAGCTCTTCCCCAGTCAACTTAGAACTGAAGAAGCCTTTTGGAGAAGAGAGCAAATGTGTTATTAGGGATACGCCAACATTTTCTTTGTTTTCGTGTCTTGCCTCGCACCCGAGTCCGTGACAAGCTGATGGACGCCTTTCTTTTGACTGTGTGTCCAGTAAGAAGAAAGAGACGGACAAACTTGCCCACCGCTACTTAGCTTAGCTCAAACACGGGAGTCAATGGGTAGCGCTAGCCTGCCTCTGCTTACAGTCATCAGATAAACTCTTCAGCAACTTTAAACAGTCCAGTTTGTTGTTGTTGTTTTTTTTCCACGTCAAGTTATCTTTTACTATTGTTGTATTATTTTCTTCTACTTGTGGTTTACGCTAGAGATGTGACATTCATGAGCGAGTCAAGTCTTTTGAACAGCTCTTTTAAGTGAACGATGAGAACCGATTACCAGTTGTGAGTGAGCTGTTCACTTGCGAGCCATTCTTAAAATTGCAGGCAATCTGTGTTTAAGAATGGCTTGCAAACAAACGGCTCACTCACAACTGCGAATTGATTCTCATTGTTCACTTCAAAGAACTGTTCAAAAAACTCGACTCGTTTGCTAGCGTCACATCTCTAGCGTAAACCACCGCGAAAGTAGGTCAACAAAACAAAGCCTATGTTTAAGAGTAGGAGAAGAAAATATGATAGTAGATAACCGAGTTACAACAAGCACACAGAACCGTTCAGAGTTGAAGAGTTTATCTCATGACTGTAGGCAGAGGTAGGCTAGCTATACCTGTTGGCTCTCAGTGTTTGAGCTAAGCTAACTAGCAGCGGGCGAGCTTTGGCCATATCTTTCTTGTTACTGGACGCACAGATGAAAGAGTGGTGTCTATCTGCTTGTCATGGACTCAGGAATGAGGAAAGACATGAAAGAAGAAAAAAGTTGGCGTATCGCTTTAAGAATCTAAACCAGTCCAAATGCCACTTGGATCAGCGTTGAATAACCAAGACAACACACTGCATGTTTTTCCAGTTTTAAAAAGCACTTTGGTGAAACATTATGTCTTCTGCTACTGTCAGATATATTAACTGTGTAATAACCAGAGTCTGAATGTCTGCAGGTGGAGACTCTTCCCAGGATGAAGCTGAGGATGAAGTCAAAGCCATCACGGTAAAAATTTCAGAGTACACGCTATATCACAAATACAGAAAGGAGTAATTGTCTAATTAAGTGTCATCACAAACCCATGATTTTAAAATGGTCTCGGATCGCCTTCTCCAGGTGAGGTTTGCTCGTCCTGAGTCAGAGCAGGCCCGACAGAGAAGGATTCAGTCGTACGAGTTCCTCCAGAAGAAGCAGGCGGAGGAGCCGTGGGCTCACCTGCACTACCACGGAGTCAGGGTAAGAGAAATAATAAAAATTATTATTATTTTAGCTCTTTTTTCACCTTAAATCTTGTTTGCTCAATCTTAGTTTTGCCTTTGTCTTTTCATTTTCAGGATAGTCGTTCAGAGCATGAGAAGCAGTACCTGTTCTGTCAGTCTGTGGATGCCTCACAGAACTCTGAGCTGGTCAAAACTCCCAAGTGAGTATCATTTAATAGCACTTTCGCCTTTTTGCTTCTTTTCCTTTAAAAATGGAGATGAGACTCTTTCCTAGTTGTTGTCTTTTCCCTGTAATTTTTGTTCTTTTGTTATGATGTCAGTAATATGGAGCTTTCATGCTGTGGAACTGGGAAGAGGGGAGTGGGAATAACATCATATCCGAGTTATCATCGTTCCAGTAAAAAAGTTAGAAAGAATACTTGTCGATCTACCAGGCTATTGTTAGCCATTGTTAGCATGCCCCGTGTTGTTGTTTGCACATACCACATGAAGAATGTAAATAACTCTATAGCAGTATTTCTATATATAAACATCAAACAATATTATGTATACGGCTGATTTAGTGCGACAAACACTAGTCAGAAGTGCTAATAAATAGAATGTTACAGGAGCTTAATAACTGTTTACACTGGGGTAGCCATCTTTGATTATAAACTAGGGGCTGGTGAGGATCTTCTGACTTCCCAGTAGGAAATTCCGACCTCAGGGGGCGTTCCAGATGAAATTTCCCACTTGGAACTCGGAAATCCCGACTTCCCTGTACAACTGGAAGGCAGCATAAATATCCTCTCCTGTTGTTTCTTGTCTCTCAATCTAAATAATCATGCTGCCACACAAAGGAAAATTGATGCGTTCAATTTACATTGGAGGTCCAACTGGGAACTGGTAAGGACGTCATATCTGAGTTGAAGCGCGTTCCAGTTTCAACCGTGAGCAGAAGTCAGAAAGCACTTTAATGTTGATAAAATTGCATTTTAAAGTAAGAACTATTCCTAACTTTATAACTTTAGCGCCAAAGTTCATATTCTAGCGGGACTTGCATGAAGTTCTCACATTTGTGGCTGTTTTAACGGATAAACACCAACCCACTGGAGCTCCAGCTGCGGTTAGCATTGTTAGCTCGTAACCAACACAACCAGCAGGCTACACGATGATTTCGAGCTCAAGCTGACATCACAGTGTCCACATGCAGTGGATGGAAAGTACTGATGTGACTGATTTTGATGCAAAAAAACAACCCTAAGTTGTTATTTAAGGTAATAATGCACTCCTTTTACTGCTCATTTATGTGCTGAGCAGCCATGTTTGTTGATGAACTCAGGGTCCATGAGGGTTGACCGAGTTTCCCAATAGGACCTCCGACTTTTAAGGGCATTTTCCAAATTCGAACATGGAAGGAACGTACCATAAATCATTAAGTAGTCTTGAGATCATAGCCCAATACAAACATGAATTCATACACCTGTATTTAGTTCTATTTCCTTATTTCTTAAAGTGTCTCTGCTTCATCTGTCAGTGAGCTTTGGCCTTTCATATTTTATTGAATCAGTTTTACTACAAAAGTCAGGTTGTCTGAATTAGCTCTTCAAACTTCCAAAATGCATGGAGGACAAAAAGTCTTTAAGAACTTAGAGCTCCAGCATCACTTGTTGTTTTGAGAGCATCATTAGACTGAAAACACTTCTGCCTGTAGCCTTCAACAGGGTCATCAAAATTCATTGCAAACCTACCATCCCCTTTAGATGGTGTTGTGTTCGTTTATGGCTCTGTGGAGGGCCACAAGCTGAACTGTGTTCTAATAAAGTTGTTTACAAAACTACAGGCTCCCTGGAGCTCTCAGATTCATTTAAGGCTGAATCAATTTCCCAAACAGAATTTCGATCAGTTTAACTTTTGTACATCTTAAATTTCATGCTTCTAACTTTGATACCTCTCTTTTTTGTAGGGAATACCTGGACATGCTGATGCCTCCTCTTGCAGAGGAAAAAGTGTAAGTGTTCCTCACATTTACAACTTTATTTCTGAGATTTAAGATATAATAATGATAGTAATAATAATAATAATTAAAGAGGGGCTTTATTCTTGTTTCCCTCCTAATAATGTTTTTTCTAACCTGTCAGTGTGAAGCCTGTTGGTCCCAGTAATGTGCTCTCCATGGCTCAGCTCCGCACTCTGCCGCTGGGAGACCAAGTGAAGACCCTGATGAAGAACGGTGAGATGAAAAATTCATCAGAACTGACTTTGTTTGTTTGTATGAGAAATGTACAGGAGTTAACGTATTTATCAGAACAGCTGTCATAAAAACAAGAGAACATATTTCTTTTAGAAGTCTCTCAAAAACTTCTTTAAACTTAAAATGTTTATACCTTAATTTTCTGTCAGTGGGCGTCCCTGAGAAGTCAGAAATTAATCAGTCAGTTACAAATAAATAACCATAATTTGGCATCTTAATCAAGACATAAATGTGTACAACAGTACATTTGAAAATCCATGTATGACTATAATAATTATATATAAAATTGTAATTTTAGTTTAAGATGTCTTAACATTACAGAAACATAAAAACGATTTTGGTAATCACCAATTCAGCGCAGCTGTAGCATAAACCTTACACTGGGTGGTGGTCTAATAAATTTGTTAAGCACGGTATATTCATGCAGGTCAGGTGCCCAAGAGTCGCACTGTACTGGATCAGTCAGTTCTATGTGACATTTTATTAACAAAACACTGACCACATAATTTAGGTGCTGGCCCATGCACTGAGAAATTATATCTGCCAGTCATTTATGATCATTTTTTTTAGACAAATGGAAAGTGAAGAAAACTGAGCAGGAAGTGTGCATATATTTGAGAAGAACCAAACTTGTTTTTGTTGTTTCTCGATCAGTTAATTTTGTAGCACACCAACAGTCTTACAGTCCTCCTTTGACTGTCTTTAAAGTTTTCTGTTTCCTCTGGTTTTTAGTCAAAGTGATGCCGTTTGCAAACCTGATGGGCCTGCTCGCCTCTGGCACAGACTCAACTGCAGTGCTGCGCTGCATCCAGCAGGTGGCGCTACTAGTTCAGGGGAACTGGGTTGTCAAAAGGTGAGGAAACTGCTTCATCTGTGTGCCATAATAGTTTAAACACAGGCTTTGAAAGTGATGCTTGAAACAAAGATGAATTAATATCAAAAATGACCCTGCAGCCTTAATAAAATGCTCTGTTTTTTCTCTCTGGTTTAATTTTCCTGTATCCTGTATTTTTCTTCACAGTGATGTTCTGTATCCTAAAAACACCTGCAGTCCTCACAGTGGCGTCCCTGCTGAAGTGCTCTGTCGAGGCAGAGACTTCGTGGTGAGCTGCTTCTCTTGACTGCTTGACCGAACAGGAAACCTTCAGCAGCAGGAGGATGAGTCTGCTGTTTGGTGTAATTTTCTTTAAATCCTAATAACTTCTCTTGTCTCGTAGATGTGGAGGTTCACTCTGGAGCGCTCTGTGATGAGGAAGGAGATCACCTCCATCATTAAAGTAAGAGTCAGTCCTTAAATCACTCCAAATAAGTCATGCTGCCTCAACAGCCCAAAACCAGGAAGTTCTTTTTTATATATACTGGTACATATGTTTATTAGTTTTTTGTTTGCAAGTTACAGCAATTCAAACAGCAAAATACTGTTACATGCAACAAAGCAATCTTTTCCTCCCTCTTCTCCCTCCTATCCCCTCTTCCCCTCACCAAATAAGTATAAGAAAAATATGATTAAACAATAGAAATAAGATGAAAAAAAATTAGATAAATGAAATAAAAAATAAAAGATAAAGTAATGCTGATAGCAGTAAGACCCTGGGTATTGTAGTCAGTATGTACATGCCCACATGGACACGTATATATATATATATATATATATATATATGTGTGTGTGGGTGTGTGTGTGTATATGCGTGTGTTCATATGTATGTATATATATGTATACATCTATATGTGTGTGTGTATATATATATATTCACACACACACACTCTCTCACTTTGATTGTATAGACAAATACTTAAAACAGTTACAACACTGATGAAATGAGGGCGTTTCTCAGGACATTTTACTTCCTCAGAGCTTCCCTCCTGCTGAAGCAAGTTACCAACATTAGCATCTTGTCTTAAAAAAAACTTAGTAATTAATAAAACTTAGTAACTTAATAAAAGGGCTCCAGATGTCATCAAAAACATGTCTCTGTCCAGTAATGTATGTTATATTTTCCATTGTCATGTTTGATGCCATCTCTTTAATACTCCTTTCAATTCTTGGTCCATCAAACAGGAAATTCTTTGATGGTAAACTTGACTCTGCTCATTCTGAAGGCGGGTCAGATGGTTTCTCAAGCCAGATCATTTTGTCTTGTGGTTTGTGAGTAGAGGGAATGATGTATTTTCTTTTTTTTTTTTTTAAGATTGTTTTTTGGCCATTTTGCACCTTTATGGACAGGAGAGAGGGAGAGAGAGAGACAATGGGTAGGCTTGTGAAAGGAGGTGAGATAGATTAGGGGGAGGACACGATGCAAACTGGCCACAGGCTGGATTTGAACTCGGGCCGGCAGAAGTATATACATGGATTATGCCAGGGTGCTTACCACTCTGCCAAACCAGCACCCAAGTATGATGTATTATCAGATATCACTGAAGAGTGCAGGATGGTGTTGGATGTTAAGTAGCTGCAAATACTAAAACCAAACCAGAAAAAGCTTCAGGTCTAATTTCAGATGTCAAAATTCTTGCTCTCCTTCACACTCACATGGTTTCAGGTAGACGCAAGGGCTGAAAGATTTATCGTTTTTGTATCGAAATCGCCCCTGGCTGACCCAGGATCTGTTGTGTCAACTATTTTAAATACAATATTTTACAAATTTGCAGGCAGTTTGCATTCACGTAAGTGCTGGTAAGCAGGTCAACAACACAAAGCCTCTGTTTAGGAGTAGAAGTTGGAGTATGCCTTAAATATGAAAACAGATTATTTATCATCCATATTAGATGATGAATAATGTGTTATTTGCTTTTGATCATTGATTTCCTTAGTGTTGTCTTTTCTGTAAACGCAATATCTGCCAGAAAAATCGCAATTAGATCTTTTCCTGAAATCACTCAGCCCTGGTAGACACCATATCATCATAAGTCCACCAGTCATGCTTTAAGGCCAATATTTTACCTTGAATGTCTGCCTCAGTGTTATTATAATGATAATATAATACTTTATTTAGGATAATATTAATAATTACCTTTATTTATATAGCACTTTTCTCAACAAAGCTACAGACAAGCATTCACTCTCACACTCGTACCTAAGGGCAATTTGGATTCACCAGTCAATCTAATGAGCATGTTTTTGTCTGTGGGAGGAAGCTGAACCCATGCATGCACAGGGAGAACATGCAAGCTCCACACCGAAAGGCCCCGACCAACAGGGGGATCAAACCAGCAACCTTCTTGCTGTGAGGCATCTGCACTACCTGCTGTGCCACAGCGCTGCCCTGGGTTGAATACATGATATTTTGTTTAGCATTATCAGTGTATGGGAAACATTGGTGCAGTTAAAACAATGAATATAACAGGGTGAGATCAATTTTTGCTCAGTATTTGTTTTGCAAAAATCATGTTCTTGCTTACTAAGGGCTGTAATACAGTGTTGCCTATAATATCAGTAACATCAGGAACCAGTTGATTAGTGGTGATAGTTGTTTTCTAATCATTTCACATTGGTCTAAATTAATAATACACTTCAGTTTAAATATTTTGACCTGCCTCTGCAAGTTAAAGCTGCTGCCAAAAGGTGATCTTGGCAAGATTGAACAAAATAAGAAATGTTTTCAGCCTTGTTCTGGTTCTTCTGGGCTGGAGTGTTTTTGAGTACCTCCTCCACTCTGCCTGTCTCACTTTGACTCTTCAGTTTGACTTCTCATTCAGGTAAATTAATTTAACACGATCTCCCTCTTGCGTTTTGCCAGCTTCCTCCCGAGGATGTGAAGGAGTTCCTGGAGCATGTGTCGGCTCCTCGGATAAACCGGGGCTGGGAGTTCCTGCTGCCGACCGACTCAGACTTCATTAAAAAACACCCAGATGTGGCCCACAGGCAGCACATGCTGTGGCTCGGCATCCAGAGCAAGTAAGTGGCACTGAGGCTGTTTCATGTTTATTATGCACATGTTCAAGTTTACAAAAATGGGAACTGTTGAATATGTGACCATGTTACATAGAGACTTTCAGACTTTTTTTCTTTTATACCTTTTTTAGTCATCATTATAAGAATACCCATCATATGTGTCTAAAGCAGGGTACACACATAAAGATTATTGGGCTGTTTTTGTCTCGACTTTCCCCCTTCCTGACCAAGGACAACAAATGCCAGATTATCTTCTGTTTTATAAGATTATCCTATAAGATTGTCCTGTGGTCTGAGGTGTGTTAAGAGTGAATTTGAATTGTAAATATTGAAGTTGTTCAATATGTAGGACCAAAAATCTTCATGTGTGTGGGGAAAGACGAAGACCCCTGAGTCATAACTCCATGAATTGTGATGTGGAACAGAATGTAGCCAATCAAGATGCGAGCTGGCTGAGAAACAAGGAAGCAGGCGTAAATAAAAACAAGCATGGCAGACCTGAAACATAAAGTTTGGTGGACCTCAGAAATGGAGGACCAGCTCACGTGTTTACAGTGTCTCTAGGATTTTTTCCAGTCTTTTCTTTTTTTTTTCCATCAAAAATAGTCCCAAGACCACCATCATTCCCTCTTCTCATATGTCCTCTGCCATATTGCGTGTCGTGTTTTCCGGTTGTTCCTATGTTCTTTCTTCTTGTTTTAGTTAGATCATGTTTGTTCACGCACGATTTCTGTCTTGGAGGACTAGATTCTAGATCAATTTTGGGACAGAATGGTTATGTGTGTGGTGAGCTTTGTTAAGATTATCAGAGCACACCACACACAGTACAATCAAACCTGTTCAATGCCTGAGTTTTTATCTTCATGTGAGTGGTCTCTAACAGAGAAAAAATCTCTTCAGATTTAGAAAATTCTTATGTGTGGACCCGGCTTTATACAAAGAGACTTTCATTGGGACGCTCAACGTCCTGAAAAATGGTCTTATCTAGGACAACCACAGACACAGTTGGACAAAATGTTGAGCTCTTAGAAACTGAAAATATGGAGCTTTTTATTGAGAATTTACTTTAAAAATCATCAAAATTGGTCAGTAAGGTCATACAATTGAAACCCTAAAGCTTATTACTTGTTAAGTTTATAAAGAAAAGTGACACAGCAAAGACTTTTATTTGGAAATACCCTTTAGAAGATGGCTGTAAGTATTCCAGGAGGAAAAATATTGCAAAATCATGTTTCTATAATCATTCAGCCCTATCAAGAACAATATTAAAGATTTTCTCCTAACACAACACAAACGTCCACTGCAATGAACTCTGAAGATCTGGAGGTGCAACTGTTGTGATTGTTTTTTAACCTCAGGTGATGGTCCTGTTCGGCAGTGCAACATTATTACATACTTTTGCACACGAATAACTCTGTTATGTAACGTAAAGTAAAGCTTTGAGAAAATTTGAGCATGTGGGTCCATCCCAAAACCACTGTTAAGTTTGGATCCATAACAGAATCCAGATTGCATGCCTTGTCTTCCTGAGTTCACCTTCAGTTGCAGTTTTAATTTACGTGCACCATCCTTTAATACTTGTCAGCCATGAGAGTGCTCTGTATTGTTGTTAATTTTCTTTGCTTTCGTTAAGGTTGGAAAAGGTGTTTAACTTCTCTAAAGAAGACTTCATGCCAAAGAATTCTCCTCAGCCTGGTATGAACAGTTACTTTTCTCCTAGCCTCCTTAAAACTTTAGTAAGAATTTATCACTTGAGCTGATTTTATGTTGTTTTTTTCAGAGCCTGTTCACGTCAGTGGCGAGCAGCGCTTAAAGATGGCTCAGGAGCGTGTACATGAACAACACTCATCCCTACAGAAGGACCTGGATACAAAAAGGGCAGGAAACACTGGCCACAGCAGGCATGAGCCAATCATGGAAGAAGAGCCCATGGACACTTCCTCTTCCTCCTCCATCCCTAACGGTTCTGTGAACGGTTACCCCGGCTCGGATCACACTAACGGTAACGGAACCGACGCCTCGTCCCTGGAGCTGCAGGACTTTGTACTAAAGACTTTTAGGAAGCATTTTGTACTGACGCTGAACGAGTTTAAGAGGCTGCTAAACCTCCACCTAGCCTCCATGCCGGTGGGTCGGAGCGTTTTCCAATCCATCTCGGACCACATGCTGCAGGACGCCATACTGCTCAGCCCGTGTCGACAGATCATGGTGCCTGTGAGTATTCAGAGAGGGTTAACGCTCTTTCTTTGTGATCTTACCTCTGCCAAGGAGGTTATGTTTTTGCTGCATCATCCCTCATTCACTGAAGGACTTACAGCTGTACTTTACTGTGGATTACGTGTGGAGCACATTACTGTTTGACTTTGAAAGAGACTTAAGGAGTGCCAAAACTTGACGCACATGTTTAAGTGCTTTGAAAGTTTTATTTTGTTTACACGCATGACAATTAACTAATTATTATGTAATTTCAAGAGTTGCGTGGTCCCTCAAAAAGCCATGTAAACGGCATAATCCTATATTTTAAATCCCATATAAGCCATGATCAAATTATGAGTTACCAGATTTACACACCTAGTTTGACACATTTACGCTGCGGTGAAGGTTGTTGTTTTAGGAATGCTTCATGTCAAACAGGGAGTGACAATAATAACGTAATGCTCAGGCGACTCAGCAGATTGGTTAAACTTTTGTTATCCGCACTGACATTAGAAGAGCCGAGTGAAACTTGCTTATCATGTTCAGTCTAGAAATCTTGGAAACTTAAAACCAGTTCCAAACTAGGAACGAGTGTTTGGCACCTTATTACGAGCCAACCCTGGTGTTTTTTCAGTTAAATAAATTAATATTAATGCAGTAAAAGTTGTTAGTGGCTCTAATGTTGAACAATTTGGTGCTTTTTATTCTGCGTTAATTACCTGCAAGTTATCAAACACAATTACTACCTCTGCCAAGGAAGCTATGTTTTTTTGCTGGCGTATGTTTGTTTGTTTGTTTGTCTGTTAGCAAGATTACGGATAAACTATTGGATGGATTTACATGAAAATTTTCCCAGAGGTGTGGTTTGGAAATTAATTCCTTCACAAAACAACTCACTTTTCATAGATTCTTTACCAAACAGAAGTAAAAGACTAGTTAAAATTATTTTAGATATCTGAAGTTAACTTGGTCCCCGCATATTTTAGAGAGATTAACTGTTTTTCTATGATTATTCTTTTGGTTACTTCATTACTTCCATCAAGGAGGTTATGTTTTTGCTAGCATATGTTTGTTTATTTGTTAGCAAAATTACAGAAATAGCTACTGGATGGATTTACATGTAAATTTTACCAGAGGTACAGTTTGGCCCAAGGAAGAAGCCATTAAATTTTGGTAGCGATACGAATTTTTATCTGGATGCAAAAAAATCCCAAAATGTCAAAAAATCCCATAAGTTAACATTGGGCAGAATTTTTAAAAAATCATATCTCTGCCATTTTGTAACAGATTCACTTCTAATTTTACAGGATAATATGGGGTCCATGTCTCTATCATCAAGGTAAAATTAATCTGGATCTGATCAAGATTGATGTCCCAAAAACACATTGAACTTTACAATGGGAAATCCCATTGCCGACATTCAATATTTCACATAAAATCAAAATATTAAGTGATGTTCCCAAAACTCGTTGTGGTCATGCAGGATAACAACCTCCATGTATGTGCTGAGTTTGGTCTGGATCTTGGCACAGTTCTGGATTTGGTGATCCAGAATTGTATCTTTTACAGGGGTTGTGGAAAAGCCACTGCCGTAACTGAGCTGCTTGGCGGAGGTCTGCACTCTGAGTGCTTTTCTAGTTTAAAGATTTCTGTTCTGAATGATCAGGATCGGTAAACAATTAAGATCAAAATCCTCCTTGTCCTGATCTGGGACCCTGCTGCTCTGTTCCCGGTCTTGTGAATCCCCCTTGTCTGCTGAAGAGAGGAGGGGGTTTCCTCGCTGCAGTCTGAATGCAGAAGCTATCAGTTTTACGCCGTAACGACTTTAACGATCGTTTTGCTTGTGAGCACTTTGTTGTCGATGCACTGAAGCGATGTAGACCTGCCTCTCAGGTTCCACTAGAGTCCTCGAAGCCACCTGAAACCTTTTTGTTTGAGGTTTGTCTGCTATGTTTGGAATCAAGGCTTAATAAAGATGGATCAGTCCTGTTATTGTTGTTTGTTTTTGCTCAGTGAGGTGTTTAACCACAGGGCAGAGAGCTGCATCTTGTTTCAGTAAGAAGCCACATCTCTGCCAGCTCCAGCCCAGTTCTGGTTTAGGTCTCGTCTGATCTGTTTCACTCATATCAGAGGATCTGTGGATGCCATTGTCCTTAGTCAGCAGCTGATTGGCCCTTAAACTAAAGCTCATTAGTGATCAGGGAGGGACTAATCCAGATTGTTGTTTGTAAACTCGGGCAGTACTCTGCATGTCTTTAAGCCTCATTGTTCAATCATCAGATGGTTCAGAGATCAGGTCTGTGTCAGACAGGGGGACGTGTCAGGAGGGTAATCCTGTCTGGACACTCAAGGCAGCTCCTGCTCACAGCGGTGCTCTGACTTTGTATTTTCAGCCTGGCGTATGGACAAGAAACCAAATTAACTGTCTGAGAGGATGGAAAAGTGGCTTTAAGAAACTAAAAAAACTCTTTAACTTGATCCCCATTGAACGAAATTGACCTTGCACTCTTGAATGAAGCTTTTTGCGAACAACAGTTTATCAGGACCACTTTTTTGAATGATGAAAATAATTATTTGACTAAAAATTCTGGGATTTGTTTATGTCATAAAATCATGAATTGCGGAGGAGCCAAACCCAGATTTCTTTTTGAGTTTAAAAAGTGGAACATTTACGAGGAACAGAGTTGAAAAAATGTAAGATTATAAAGTATAAAATAGCCAATAATGTGGAAGAAAATCACCCCAAATGAAGCCGTGTGCTTTTTATACCTGCAGTTGGGACCTTGATGAAAATATTTTTTTTACTTTGGTGGAACAATAAAGAAATACTTGTAGTTTTAGCTCTGAATCATCACATTGTTAGCATCTGGAGACATTCACATAAATTGGAGCTATTCAGAAAAACACTTAATTGGACAGGGTAATACTTTTAACTCACCTGAAAGAGACAGCACACTGGGCAGATGGTAGAGGAAATTTTCAAGTTTGTAAAGACAAAGCTAAATTTACAACTTTTAGGCCCAGGAATTTGCCGTGGGACAGCTGCTTTGCTCACAATCAACACACAGCCCAGTGTTCAAAATGATTTTGCCATCAGCGGCGTGGAGCCCAGAGTGCTTTCTCTGACAAGCAGCTTTGCACGTCCTCCATTTTCTCAAGGTTTATTTCCTGTTGTTGAGGTCAACAGAGCAATCGATGGTCAGATTCTGCTGGGATTGCCCTCTTTTCATCGCTTCAGGTGCCCTTATGTACTGCAGAACTGTATTGTGTGTTCGAATATAAATTTACAGTTACCCCTAAGTTGGAGCTGATATGCAAATATTGAGTATATATATATGTATAGAGGTTATGTTTTTGCTGGCGTTTGTCTGTTTGTTCACAAGATTACGCAAAAACTACTGGACAGGTTTTGCAGAAATTTTCAGATGTTGGTAATGGCCCAACTTAAAAATGATCAGATTTTGGTGGTGATCCAGATAACCTCCATTAGCGAACAATCATTTTTGCTCAGTAACTGTCTGATAATGATATCAACATGATTCTGAGTGCTAGGTGTGGGTTTTCAGGGTCATGAATCATATTACGATGGGAACTTTATCATGGCGCTATTGCTTATAGATGTAACAGCAATATGTGAGCTACTTTGGTGGAGGTTTGCGCTCTCAGAGTGCTTTCTAGTTGTTTTTGAAATCCTGGGCACCTTTCATAAAGCTTATCATTAAAATGACTGAGAACTGTTTGTTTTAATACACAGTATGTCCTATAATTTAAGAGTAAATCATTGAGCGAATGGAATTTTAGAATTTGGAAACATGAAACCAAGCTTTTTCAGTTTGAGCTTATTTAAACATCATCATCCTCTAACATCAATGTTTCTCTCTGTGTTCAGTTTCCTGCTCAGAGCAAAGCAGCATCAGATGAACAGAAGGTGTTCGGTCTGTGGGAGACTGGAGAAGATTTCGACAAGGTGAGAGCTACATCCTGTTGAACATGGTTCCACCCCATCTTACAAAACCTGTAGATATTTTTGCAAAACCCACCACAAACCACGAGTCAACTATCACAGATATTCACACAAAGTGTAGAAACCACATTTAGCGTGTCAGAGAGGGCTGACACGCAATTGGCTGACTGCTTCTTCTACAGCAGAGAAAACATCGATAAAAAAGTAGGACACAGATCTGTGCCAGCAACAAGTTCAAGAGAGAGCTTCATGCCAAGACTGTTTCCCTCGTTTCTCTTTTTACTCTAGTGTAGATCAGACAGCTTTTATAGATTCATTCTTTTGATTTGTGTCTGTTACAAAGGTGCTTTAGCTTCAAGTGTCTGTGTTATTTGGGTTTTGTTAATTTCACTTACAAATTTGAGGATGGTGGTATTATTTTCTGTGTATTTATAATTTCTATTAAGGAATAGTGTATTTGATTTTTACACATTTTCTTTTAAAACAAACAGTCCTCTTAAACCTTCGACCTCTAAACTGGAGTTTTATTGTGATGATACTTGATTTGAATTAAAAAATTACTACCCAGGAACAAACTTTGGTGCAAAGGCCAGCTTCCAGCAGATACCTCTCTCTAGGGCTGAACGATTTCAGGAAAAGATCTAATTGCGTTTTTTCTGGCAGATATTGCGATTTCAATTCGATTCACCATTTTCTTCAAATTAAGCTTCATTGCAATATTCACTATGTTCACAGTATAGACAACAGTAAAGAAATCAATGATGAAAACCACACAACACACTATTCATCATCTAATATTGATGATGAATAATCTGTTATCATTATTTAAGAGATACTCATCTGTTCAAACTCTCCCACTTCCTCTGATCTTTTGCACTGTCTTTGTATTATATTGTTTGTTTTTATATCTGTTTTATGCATTTTTTGTACTTTTTGTATGGTGACCTTGAGTGTCATGAAAGGTGCCCTTAAATTACATGTACTATTAATATTAGTAGTAGTATTACTTGTGCTCCTAAACAGAGTCTTTGTATTGTTGACCTGCTTACCAGCACTTCCGTAAATGCAAAGTGCCTGCAAATGTGTAAACTATTATGTGTAAAATAGTTGACACAATAGATCCTGGGTCAGTCAGGAGGGCTGCAAAAAATTGCAGCTTTGATGATCCCAAAATTACCTTGTCTGAAATTGCGATTTCGATCCGAAAACGATGAATTGTTCAGCCCTACCCCTCTCCATATAAGGACCTGGACCTCTCAGCGGTTTTGCAAATAAAGGCCCTGGTCTGTATTTGAAGATTTATGATATACGTTTGTTGTTTGTTTTCTCCTGCAGCACCGCCGTCTGCTGTACGACCTGTTCACGAAAAACTACAGAGTGAGGAGGAACATGGTCCAGGCCAGACTCGCTCAGGAGTTTGAAGAAGTCTCAAAGGCGGACATCGACCGCCTGCTCAGCGTAAGACGGGTTACAGCTCTGAAATATATGTGTTTGCTCGTCTTTTACGTGGTTTTTGTCATTTATCCTCTCCGTCTTCCGTTCCAGGAGTGCTGCTGCAGCCACGCAGGGATGTGGTACCTCAAAGGAACGATACAGTCGTGACGCTGAGAGCCTGCCCCCTCTCTGCGGTCACCTTCACCCATCAAATCCTCCTGCAGGTGTCCGGAGGGGGGGAGGGCAGAATAGGAGACGAGAGCCAATCACAGCTCACCCTGCTTCGAGGGTCGCAGTTTAGAGAACAAAACCTCAAAAGGTGAAGCTGTTCTCGATCAGCTGAAGCATTTCTGACATAAAGATAAGCGCTGATGCCGGAAGAAAAACAGCTCACATTAAAACTGCAGGAGAGTCCAAGAAGGAAATATGAAGAAAAAACACGATATATTTACAGTTTATTAGTAGATTTCTGGATTTAAGACCTCACGTTTGATTATTTCTGGATCTACAACATCAGGAAGTGGCCGCTCCTTGCAGTGCTTTAATTTCACCCGTGATTTAAATGTTTTATTTTTTCTATCATTAACCAGCAAACATCATTTAAGGCCTTAAAAATGTGTTAAAAACAGATTTACTTTTTCCTGATCTGCCGTTGTTGTGGCATTTAAGCAAAAATAAAAAGAATCTCTCCCTTACACGATTGAAAGGGCTTTGCTCGAGGATTAGAAGATATAATTGAGTAATTAAATAAGTTAAAGGCACTTGAAGTGACATTGGTGACGTACAAGTTTGCAAAGACTAAAAGAAAAACTGGTTAAAAAATCTAATATATTTCTCCAAGGCCTTCAGATTTGTCTCCTGATGCGCTACTTCAATTGTTTACTGCAGCTTTGGACCTGAATACTGCTGCGTCTGATGCGTCTCTCCTCGTATTTACTTGTAATTTCTCACATCTGTTGACTGAAATCTAAAATGGAAGACCAGGTGATCAGATGAGTGGTTTTGAGGTTGGTTTCTGGTTGAATGTGAAGAGTTAAAGTAGATTTTCTTTATCAGTGAGGCTGACATGGATGACCGTCATTAAAGATGCACGTTTGGATTAAGAAGACTGTCATTTTGGTGTTTTGGGATTAAATCCATCATTAATTGAAAAGCTGGACCATCTTTGACTGACGGGGGAGTTGTTGCTATGGAAACCCTGGTGAATCGCCATTTGCTGCTATCTTGATCCTCCATCTTAAAGTGCCTCCACTTCCCAAAGCATCCGGGACAAACTCCCACAAGATCACACTCAGAAAAAAGGAAGCAGAACAGGTATTTTCATTAAAACACTTAAAGACAGTTATAATCCTCTTTAGTGGGAAGCTGACGCGAGATTGAAGATATTTGTGGCACATCATAAAAAGACATTTTTTTCTTTAGTTTGTTACTTTGCTCAATAAACATTGTGATGACAATACTCGATGTGATTTGCTGTCTTAATTTCTGTTGGTGTCAGTTTCAGCAACACTGTAAATTACTTGAAACAAAGGGAGGATAATGTAGTAAATGCACAGCAGTGTTGTATTTTCTTTTTCTCAGGGTTTGTACGGGGGCTTTAAATCCTTGAAAGTGCTTGAATTTGGCACAGGGTGCTCAGAAGTGCTTGAATTTTCAACTGTATTTATGTTTATGAAGTGTAGAAGTGCATGCAGTGTGTCAATGAAAGAGAAAGCTTCCACTATTTTTTAAAAATGGCTTTTGAACTCCATTTTAATGAAGGGAGACGTAATGATAAACCAAAGATGAAAAAATAAAACTCATAACTAGAAAAGCACTCAGAGAGCGCAGACCTCCACCAAGCAACTTTCCCACAACTCCTGTAAAAGATACAATTCTGGATCACCAGATCCAGAATAGAGCCAGGATCTGGACCAAACTCAGCACATACATGGAGGTTGTTACCCTGTTTTAACACAAATTTTGGGGACATAACTTAATATTTTGAATTCATATGAAATACTGAATGTTGTCAATGAGATTTCCCATTATAAAGTTCAATATTTTTTGTGATGTCAAGCTGGATCAGATCCAGATGAAATTTACCTTGATGATAGAGACATGGACCCCCTACTATCCTGTGAAATTGGAAGCAAATCTGTTAAAAAATGGCAGAGATGTGATTTTTTTTAAAACTCCCACCAATGTTAATTTACGGGATTTGAAAAAAAAAAAAATTGTAATGTTTTTTTTCCATCCATCCAAATATCTGTATCACCACCAAAATCAAATGGCTTCTTCCTTGGCCCAAACCACACCTCTGGTAAAATTTACATGTAAATCCATCCAGTAGTTATTTCTGTAATTTTGCTAACAAACAAGCATAAGTCAGCAAAAACATAACCTACTTGGCGGAGGTAATAAAGTAACCAAAAGAATAATCATAGAGAAACAGTTAATCTCTATAAAATATGCAGTGACCAAGTTAACTTCAGATATCTAAAATAATTTTAACCAGTCTTATACTTCTGTTAGGTAAAGAATCTGTGAAAAGTGAGGGTTTTTTGTGAAGAAAATATTTCAGATTTAAAGAACCCTATTAGAGTAAAATCTGCATACAGATGAGGGATTTTGATGGATTCAATTTTGTTGCTTTTTTTTTTTTAATTTGTCATCCTTCTGTGGACGATGATTACAAAACACAAATATTTTCTTGTTAAGCATAATGATCAGGTAGTGATATAATCACTGTATGCATATGAACCTCTTTTTATTTACCATAATCACTGAGTGTATGAAATGTTTAAAATGCATCTAGAAAGTGATTGATTTTTACCTTGGACTCTGTACGAACCTTCCTAATTTTTTTTACCTTGCTTTGGGTGATATTTAATGAAAATTTCACACAATGACTTGAGAACTCGGTTAACATCTTATTTTGCACATTTAGATTCATGATACATTAGTTAAATCACAGCACTGGAAACAGCAGCTTGACTTTATGATTAGACTGCCCAAAAAAACAGTTTCAGCCCTGCTTGATATTACCTTTGACCATTTACCATAAAATTTTAAATCAAATGATGCATCATTTTGTTGGCTTGATCGGCTCATACCCTGTCTTAATGAAAATCTATGCAACAAAAAGTCGCCCTTGGTGTTCCCCAAGGGTCAGTCCTTAGGCCACTCGTCTTTGATTTATGCATGCTCCCTCTTGGTGCACTCAAAACTAGAAACACAGCGCTTCTAACACAAAATGCCATGTCAGTCTCTTTTTATATGTTTTGTACTGTCATGCATCACCTAAATAAATAAAAAACACCATATGGTGATGACTCACAGCTGTACGTCAGGTTCGTCTAAAAAAGTGTTTCATTTGACTAGTTGACTGTTCATTTGAGTCTTCATTCAACACCTTTAAAACATTTAACAGTTATATATTTCACACACAAATAAAGACACACCAGCGTCTCTGCTTCAAGTTTTATGGCTCAGAGCTATGACAGACGTCCAGCCGTGAAACAGTTAAAACACACTGTACATACACACATACTGAGTATTCTGCAGATAAACCATGAACATCATCAACATGTTTTAAGAACTACATGTGACATCAATGTAAAGTGTCTGAGAGTATTAAACAATACGTGTGCCACCCTAAAGTGCTTCTCAAAGTGAATTTAAGACAAACAAACTACAGCATGTGCACCGCCTGCAGCTTAACACAAACATCAGGCAGCAGAGGAAAAGCTTCTAATCATACAATCCTTCATCAGGGCCAAAGAATCACGTACATACAGCAGGTTTAGTTATTAAGTAGACCACTGAAGTTCTGTCTAATATCACATATACAACCTACCATAGTTACCAAGAACAGTTATTAAGATAAATGTCACAGTTACAAAAATCGGAATATTTTAGCACCTTAAATCACCAACTTCTAAACTCCATCACCGTCATTATGTTGGACATTCTTGCATTTGTCTTTTTTATTTAATTGAGGAGAGTAAATTAAAAAGTTCACACTGGATCATCGGAGCTTAGTAAACAAAACAGTACATACTGCAGTATTACTTCACATTATCCATCTTTTGTCCTTTTTTGTTTGACTTTTTTGCTTTTTTTTTTTGCATTTAGCAGTACTTTTGTCACTTTCTTCTCGATAAATACAAGACCCTTTGATAGAGTGTAACCAGAACAAGATGTCCTCAGGGCTGTGCAGAGTGAGGTACAGTGATTGAAAAGTGGAGACGGCAGCGTCAGGCACCGGTGTTGCTGTGCAAAAGAGTCCCATCTGAGACTTGAGCTGCTGGTGTTAAGCTTCTTATTTTAGCATTGCTCATCTTCCAACCCTTGGATTCCACTAAGGTAGTTTTCACACCTACAGATCGGTTGCTTTGTTCCAATACAACTGGAAAAAACGCTATGAATTTGCACATTTCCTTTGGGTCGTTTCATGTTAAAACGGCAGTATTTTGAAGCAGGCTAAGGTACACAAAAGGCCAAAGCTGGTCTTGTGTCATTGTGCCACAACCCGTGTTGCACTAGTGCAGTTCACAGTGCCGAAGAAAAAGCCCTGCATCAGTTATATATTCACCAAGAGACATTCACATTCAGAAACCCAGGAGGCCATAACATCTGTGCAGATTCAAGCTACAATACGGCTTGGATGCACACAAAGGCAGAGACACTCACTCTCCTTGTTTCTACCTCTGTAGACCAAGCAAAGAGGAGGTCAACTTGTACCCCCATTCTGTCTCCAGGATGTTAACAGCATAGGTGAAATGTCACAAGGAGGTAAATATTACATTGTGAAACTGCAGTGAGAATTGAACTTATATTTATACATATTTATCAATGTATGATGTGTTACGATGCGTGTGTTAACAAACTCAGTGCATGAAGAAGAGGGTCTTTTAACCCTTTCACTCTCAGATCAACTGCTTGTTAGGCCAAACTTTGAGGAAACTGTATCTTATTCATAAATGCATCAAACTTTATAAACCTGATTAGGCCATCTATATATCGTGGGGGTTAAACATAATGCTAGAAAAGAAAACAATAGATTTTTAAACAAGTCTTAAGGGGTAAGATAAATGATATCAAAATAAATTAAAAATAACACAAAATATGCTCAACCAAACAGCTGAGCTGGGAGTTTATGACCAAACAACGGAACTAATGTATTTTCAATAAGAGAAAAAATGTTATTTTAATGTATTATTGACTTCTTATTAAAGAAGGGAATTTCTCAGATATGTTAACCCAGCATTATGATAAAACCAGTCATAAAAAAACCCAAAAATGGCTTATATAAAGTGCAAAAAGTTAAAAGTGTTTCTCAAAAAAGGACATTTCACTTGATTTTTGTTCTCTTTTCACTTTTACAATGGAATTACTTCTTGAACTATAAACTCCCAGCTCAACCATTTGGTAGAGGTCAATGATGTGTAAATATCTAGGGTGTAAAAAAAATTAAATGTTGCATTAGTGCCCCAATTAGTCAAAAAAGACATTTTCATGGCTATTTTTTGTGGGAGTAAAAGGCTTAATGCTCACCGATGAGTAAACCAGAGGACACCATGTAGCATAGTAGCATAATCCATCATAACACCTGTAGAAGTTTCCACAGTGAAACTTTAAAAATGATGAATTCTTCTTCTTGAATGAACTGGACTAAACCCTAGGAACTAAATGATTTTTCGCATCAGTGTTGTTGATTATCTGCTGTTTTATTAAGCAGAACTTTGTCATCAGCCTGGTAGCCATACTGCAATTATTACTACTGCTGCTGCTTATACTACAGCAGTGTGATGAATTAACTCGTCTCAATTGGTCCACACTGCTAACGAACTGCTCCAGGGGTCGATCAGAAGCAAGCCAAGACCACCACTTTCAGGCGAGCTTGGCGTGATTGTTTGTACCCATTAAATGCAAATATGCAAATGAGCTGTGAAAAAGATGGAGCTCGTACTTGTATCAGAACAACTCTAGGTGCGAAAACAACCTCAGTTTGCTTCGTGTGCTGCTCGAGTTCTTCTACACTGGAAGACAAAGGTGATTATTACAGCAGGATTTGTTCGTCTTCTTTTCTTTTTTGGAAGCAGCTACTGTGAAACAGACGAGACCCCACCAGCTGAGGGTCTCCCCCTGTTCTCAATCAGGTCCTCTTTGGTTTTCTGTATACGAGAGAAGATTTCCCTAAAAAGTTCCTTGTACTCTGGCTGGTGGAAGTCGTCCTCAAAGTCCTCCATGCCAGCCAGAGCAGAACAAGCAGCAGCAGTGAAGGATGTGGTCTGGATCGACTTGTGGCTCAGTCCGTCCTCCTCCTCTTCCTCCTCCTGCAGCCCGAGGTGGCAGCGCCGCAGCAGCTCCTCGTACTTCACCTGTAAGGCACTGTACTGGGCGTCCACCTCGTTGAGCAGCGAGATCCCGCGGTACTTCACTACCTCAGCCCGGCGCACGCAGGAGCACTCGTGGTCGTAGATCCTGTTGTTGGGGTCGGGAGTTTGTGTCACTTTGATGAGGCGCTCGCTGTCACAGCGCTTCAGGAGGTGGGGGCTTTTGGGTGCAGCAGGCTCCCCTTCGCCTTCCTCCTCTGGGTTCAGGAACATGGGGTTGGACAGCAGGCTGTGGAGACTGTCCGGCCTTGTGGATTTTTTGGAGGACTCTGATTTCCAGAGCTGACGGAGCTCCTCTGATTCTCGCTCAAGTTCAGACACCCGGGCCTACAACAACAAAAATAGTTTAAAGAAAGTAGAGAGCAGGGTCAGCAGATAAACACCATTCTTTCATCTGTGCATCCAGTAACAAGGAAGAGACAGCTAAACCTTGCCCACTGCTAGTTAGCTTAGCTCAAACACTGGGAGTCAACAGGTATAGCTAGCCTGCCTCTGCCTACAGTCATCAGATAAACTCTTCAGCAACTTTAAACGGTCCTGTGTGGTTGTGTGTGTGACTCATTTTTTTACCACATTATGTTATGTTATCTTCTACTATCGTCATATTATGTTCTTCTAGTTCTACTCTTTTCTAAAAGAGCCATTCAAAAAACTTGACTCAATGGTGAACGTCACATCTCTCGTGCAAACCACCGCAGAAGTAGGTCAACAAAACAAAACCTCTGTTTAGGAGTAGAAGAAAATACAATGATAATAGAAGATAACATGACTTAACTGTACAAAAAGAGTCACAGCAAGCTCACAGGACCGTTTAGAGTTGCTTAAGAGTTTATCTGATGACTGTAGGCAGAGGCAGGCTAGCTATACCCACTGACTCCCAGTATTTGAGCTAAGCTAACTAGCGGTGGGCGAGCTTTGTCCGTCTCTTTCCTGTTACTGCATGCACAGTTGAAAGACTGGTGTCAATCTGCTTGCCATGGAGTGGGGAGTGAGGCAATGCACAAAAAGAAAAAAAAAAAAGTTGGTGTATCCCTTGAAGTGTAGGCTGACAAACTGACAAAAACAAGGGTGCAGTTAGGACACTTAGAGACAAAGTACTCGTGTGCAGCTACATTAACTTTATTTTTGGGATATTGGGCTACAGTTGAGTGACGCTACAGTTAAAGCTCCATGAGGTATTTTTACTGGTCTGTATCCCAGTATACGACCTGTGGAGAATCAATTCATTGATCCAAGTATGTCCAACTTCACTACAGTAGATGGCAATAGGGGTCCGTGGCTCAATCTGATAGATGCCTCGACCATCAATCCGAAGTTCCAGTCCAGCTCCGACTGTCAAGTATAAGGATGGGAATTGAAAACCATTTCCAATTGAGGATTGATAGAGCACTGTGTTTGAAAGTTTATTCTGAATTTCAGTCCGTTAGCTGTTGAGACACTTGAAATTTAAATGTTAGCACCATTGTGACTCAACAGGAAAAGTCTGGTCATCAGAAAAAGATCAGATTCAACTTTAGGGGAAAATAAATGTGTCAGTTTTTGGATCTTATCAAAACTTCTGCACACATGAAACTAGAACTGCTAAAAGTTAACTTTTTGGGGGGTGGGGGGCTCAACTGCTAACATTTTCAATCATCTTGACCCTCTGCTAACATCTTAAACCCCACTGCTATAGCCAGTGTTTAACCTAAAAACCTTTGCTATCATTGCTTTACTTAATGCGGGTGCTTGCATGTTCACAAACACATACAGGACGTATTCATCAGTCATACCTTATAACCCTCCATCCTAGACACCTGCTGCTCCAGCGCTGCATTTTCACTGGCGAGCAGCTCGGCCTCTCGCTCTGACTCCTCCCTCCGAGCACGCTCAGTGGCGTATTGAGTCTGCAGTGAACGAAGGGACCGCCGCAGTGATGCCTGCTCTTCCTCATGCCATGACTCAGGTGGCTCGAAGCATTCAGAGGTTTCATAGGGGTCGTAGTCATACCTGCACACAGACAGTCAAAGGTCTGAACTTGTTAGTTGTTTTGTTTTCATATGCAGATTAAATCTGTGCAAAAAGAGGACTGTCATTCTAAAACAGTGACAATTTTCAATATTTTAATTTTTAAATAATGACACAGCTTTCACGTTGTTGTAGCATCTCTGTTGGAAGGAAACAGAGGAGGTATTCACTACAGGAGCCTGGGGGGAGCAACTAACCTTGCGCAGCTGCTGGATCCACCTGATTCCATGTCTGTAATCAGGTGGATCCATCTTACCGAGCTCCAATCTACAACGATTGTGAGCAGGCCAAAGGAGCACAGCCCACTCATCAGCGTCCTTTAAAGCAGGAAGAGACGATGACACGACGGCTCATCCAGAAATATAATTATAATATAATATAATATAATATATAATATAATTTGGCAAGAGTCTGTCCTGCAAAGTGGCTTATGTTTTGTATTTTACACTGCAGCAGTAGTGCCCACCTCGTACATTATCTGATTGGCCCATATGAACTGTGATTGACAGAACGATCGTCCATTCACCTGCTAGATATGGTTTCTAAAGGCACTGCCCATTACCAAACACTGTCTATGGGCTGATGCCCAGATGGACGAGTGATATATATTGAAATTGGTTTGTCAGGTTAATATTTGAGTGGAATTTTGGCAAAAAAGAGAAAAAAAAACAGAAAATATGTTTTAGAGACATTTGGGACCAATGTGAGGTTGTTAAAAAAAGAAAAAAAAACAGCCTGTATGTGGGGGATGTTCTTTCCAGTGGTGACATAGTCTTATACTGACAAGTCTTTTCATATGAGCCGTTACCCTGATATCAGTTTTTTCCCGACCTTCCTGATCCACATAAACGATAATAATGTAATTTGTTAAGCACAAGAGTTTAAGCACAAAAGGAACTATCCCACAAAAAGCACAATTTAAATTAAAGAACTCTTACAAACACAAAAACAATATGATAAACCAAAGCACTATGAGAAACTAAGAAGAGAGCAAGAAGTAAACATTTTATATAAAATACATTATTAAAACCACCAAGCCCGCATGTGTTTGTTTGTTTGTTAGCAAGATTACACAAAAAGTAGTGGATGGATTTTTCCGAAATTATCAGGAGATGTTGTTAATGGTCTGTAAAGAAAATATATACATCTATTATCATTATGATGATACATGTATTATGATCCTCTCATATGTTTGTGTGAAAAGCCTTCATGCTGAAACTAGAAATCAGAAACGAGAATATCTTGTCTGTGATAGCAGAGGACTGCGCCGTCACAACAGCAGAAAAACTACATCTTGTCCCTCATAAGAATTCCTTCACGTCAATAAAAGAACTCAGTTTCTGAATGAGAAAGATGACCACTGTTGTGACACGTTTGTGTAACTCTGAACTGCGATATTATTGGTTGATGCTTGTGTGATACAGTGCACCTTGACTGTTTAAATATGAGAAACTTAGACGCACAATTCAGTGCGTGAGGAAGTTGCATTCTGTTGTAAACTGCCCGCAGTTTGGGAAATTTTCCTGACATACATAGAAATGATTAGATTTTGGTGGTGATCCAGATTACCGCCATTAGCGAATGACTGTTTTTGCTCAACAACTGTCTAGCTTATAATGATATCAACATGATTCTGAGTGCTAGGTAACTTTGGTAACATTGGTAACTTTATCATGAGTGCTTTCTGGTGTTTAACAAGTGGCCCAGATTGTAAAGAAATTTTCCGAAACAGTTTCACTCTGACAGATCATTTTAACATGTTCAGCTTAAGAAAAATAAATGTGATATGTCAGAATCACTGTCGTGTTTAAGTTTATCTAATTCTAATTTTTTCAGTCGACCTTTGCTCATCTACATACAGACTGATAATTTGCCATCTCTGCCCCGACGTCCTTTGCATTCCCACTGTCAACTGTCTGTTTCACAGTGGACCAAACATTTGTGAGAGGTGGTCAAATTAAAAACAAATGAAACGTTAGGCACCAAAAGTCATCAGAAAGATTCTAATTTTCCATAATGAGAAGATAAATCAAGAGACAACAGTTTTTTGGTGGATGGCTTAAAGAAAGTGTTGGAGATTCAAATCAGTTGCAGTGTCTTCTTCTTAAATGCTGTTTCAGGATATCTCATCTGTTTACTTAGAATTTGTATAAGGGGAAATAGTGCTCAACAGAAAACAGAAACCACAGAGGAGGTTACGTAAGACGATAAGCAACAGCATACAGGCTACAAATTCAGGCGGCAATCAACAACTTATCAGTCCTGTAGATTAGAAAGCAGCCGAGGAATCAATGGCGGCTTTGGGTGATATTGAGGCATGTTCATACCCTTCAGCTTAGACTTTGACCTCTTTCCTTCCAACCTGCTCTGTTAGAGCACAAACCAAGTTCAGTGAGATTGCCATCGTCCTGACCTGAATGTTTTTACGGACCAGCGCTAACAGGATTACTCAGACAGACAGACAAAAACGTAGTTACTGCATTAACCTGTGACACCAATAGTAACAAACACAGAGGAAGTGGCCACAGCATGAAACAGAGTCAGAGTGCTGTAAGACATGGGCGGCTGCCTGAGAGGAGGATTAGGAGACACAGGAGGGAGTTAAAGCCATGGAGACTCAGGAGAGGATTTAATGGTCCTCCTCACGAAGCTTACAGGGAACTCCTGGACCCGTGACAATGCAAGATTCTACATTTAACCGGGTTAAGGAATAAAGTCAAAGCACATCAAAGTCTTGGATTTTTTCCATAAATAAATTGTTTTCACCAAAACAAATTTAAAGTTGATTAATTAAAACTTTTTTAGGGTCAGCCTTTGGTGATACCTGGGTAAAAAGACACAGCTGTAAAGCATACAGTGCTTAAATTTATTAGAAAACTTGACATGAAAAACAAGAAAACATAAATATCTTAGAAATCTTTCCAAAACGTGTTTAAAACTGAAAATGTTATTATTTGACATACATTTTGAGCATGTATTTGGGACTTCAAACTGATTCACCTTTTTAAACCCAAATTTGGGATTCTCGAGAAGCCAGAAGTTTTTCAAGCGTCACATTCAACCACTAAAACTAAATTTTCTGTTCAGGAATGCGAGTAAGTAAATATATTATAAAACTAAATTAAGAAATAGTATGAGCTTTATTTTTTTTCTGTAGCTGCTACATCTATAAGCAATAGTTTCATGATAAACCCACTCCTAGCACTCAGGATCATGTTGATATCATTATTAGTCAGACAGTTATTAGTCAGTTAACAATTGTTTGCTAATGGCGATTATATGAATCACCACCAAAATCAAATCACTTTTAAGTTGGGCCATTACCAACATCTTCTGAAAGTTTCAGCAAAATCTGTTGTTTTTGTGTAATCTTGCTAACAAACAAACATACGCTGGCAAAAACACAACCTCCTTGGCAGAGGTAATTATAATTTAGCATTAAAAACATCATATAAGTGACAGAGCTTCTCCATACTGGTGTATTAACCAACACAGAAACATAAAGTGATTTTGGTAATTACCATCTCTGCTAATTTAGGGCAGCTGTGGCACCAGAGATGGTAACTGATCAGATTTATTTGATATCAATGCCATCAACAATTCTGCTTAGTGATTAAATTCTTAAACAATTCATTTAATGATTCTTGAGGATGTTCTGTGTGGAAAAAAGTGTCCAGAGGTTTTCAGAGGCAACAATCTCAAACACATGATACTCCTGATATTCAGTGCATTGCTGCATAGTTGAATCCTTCTGCTAGTTGCTGTTGATTCCACTTCCTGAAAGTTTTGCAGTAAATTGCTGAAAATTAACATCTTTGATTTACAAAGTATGCAGAACAAAGAAGGCATTGATAAGCAAAAAGACTAAGGCAGTTATCAATTCTCAGTTGGTTTTCGATTCCCATCCCTGAGTGCTATGGTATGGTAGTATGGGAGGTAGAGCCTTCAGTTATCAGGCTCCTCTTCTCTGGAACCATTTACCGACCACGGTTCGGGAGGCAGACACCCTCTCTACCTTTAAGGCTAGACTTAAAACATTCCTCTTTGATAAAGCTTTCAGTTAGGGACCAGCTCATAGTCCATAGTTTAGACATATAGTTAAGATGCAATAGGCTTAGACTGCCGGGGGGATCTGGCACATTGGGCTCTATCCCTCTCTCTCTCACACTCTCTCTCCATATCTGCCTCTGCCCCTTTCTGTTTGCTCCTGTACTCGTCTCTGGCTCTTGTCTTTTAGGTTGCCTGGGATCCTTGGTGGAGACTGCCTGCTGCTGTGGAGTCACGAAGCCTCAATAACTACAATTACAGACATAACACATATTTGGCCATCTCACTCCAGTTCATAATCATTATAGCTGTTAATGTTGATATTAACATGATCTTTCTATCCATGGTTGATACATCTATAGTAACTATCTCTAGCTCCACATGGACATGAGATCCCTCCTGAGAATGAGGTGTCACATCTCAAGAGGTCTACCATTAATACATTTATACTTAACGGAGACAAATATGGTAGGGATGCACTTGTGGTCTGGGCACCCATGAGTTCGTCACTACCATAAATTCTTACTTCCAGTAAGACTTTTATTGATTATACTTCTATAAAATTTTCACCACAACCACACAGACATGAGGACCCTCCTCTAATAAATTTGTTTGCAGCAGAAACAAATTTGACGACGACAGGTCTATGATTGGTCCATTGATCTGTCACTAGCTTTAGTTCTTACTTTAGTCCGCTTGTCTCCACTTACCTCCCTCCCTTTGCCCACACACCCAACACAGCATCGTGTGGATTTGCTGTTCATCATGAGACTGGGGTCCACATTCAAGATTTCCTGCTGCTTAACAGAAGGTTTTTTCTTGCCGCCATGATGGAGGGATTCATGATTGGCTATATGGATTCATGTTGGGTGTTGGATGTATATATTTGTATATATATGTATATGTGTATTTTTATATGTATATATGTATCTATGCATATATGTGTATCCATAATATGAAGAGCTTTGTGCTCTATTGTAAAGTGTCTTGAGATAACACTTGTTATGAATTGGCGCTATACAAATAAAGATTGATTGATTGATTGATTGCTATGAACCTCCCATTGGGTGGTGGTCTAATACATTTGTTAAGCACTGTACATTGGATTCAGTTGCAACTTAAAAAGAACTTCTGGTGTATTAAAATTGATAATCTGCTAATAACTTAGCACGTTAAAATGACACAGACGATAAACAACAGACTGACTGATCCTCACCTGAGTGTGTTCTGCAGCTCCTTCAGACAGGACACACTCTGAGCACTGCGTGGTGACCCCCTCTCCCTGTGAGGATGAGGTGGAGGAGGACTCAGCTTCAGCCGCTCCACCTGCTGCTGCAGCTCCTCCACCTGCTGCTGCAGCACCTCCACCGTCTCTGTCAGCCTGCACAGAGGAAACACTGCTCGGTCTGCTCTCTGATTGAGGAAGACACTGAGATATTCGTCTATAACCACTTTTCTCTTACCCCTGGATCCTCTGCTGGGACGTCCTGTTGTCTTGAACCAGTTTGCGGTTGTTCTGCTCGAGTTCTCGGGCCGACACGTCCAGCTGCTCATAAACTTTGGCGTGCTGGTCGTTGACCTGCCTGAGGAGGTCCACCTGCTTAGTCAGGTGCTGAGGAGAGACACAGTATTAATTTATTAACAGTGAAGAGACTCATGATTCTAATCATTACTAATATGTCTGGAGAAAAGATGTTTTGTATGAAGACTTTTGAAGGTTTTCACATACTGTAGGGCTTCATACAGCTGAGCGATATGGACCATTGTTATTTCACTATTTTTAAGCTGAATGGCAATATCCAATATTAGAGCTGGACGACAAGGCCTAAAAATAAATTCACTGATTGTTTTCCACAACACTCGATTCATGATTTTGATCGATTTTTTCCCCTTCAAAAAAAAAACAAAGAGAAACCTCCAAGTGACTCAAAAATGACATGCATCAAGTTTTGCTGTTATGCTGTCAAAATATATTCCCAAAACAAACAGAATTTCCCTCTTAAAGTTAAAGTGTGTGTCAAAAAATGTTGATTATGTAGTTCAAACGTAGGCAGGTTCATCTACATAAACAAGGAAAGCTGAGCTATTTTCACAGTATATTGACATTAAAATCTCTGATCAGTATTTAATCTCATTAAAAAAACAAATAAAAGCCTATAAAAGTGCTTTTGCAAAATGTGACAGGGCCCACCATCATAAAAACTATAAACTTTTTAGTATTTATATTTTTAAACATTGCAACAACTTCCAGTTGGAGTAAGTCAAGAAAAAAAAATTAAATCTGCTGCAGAAAATAAGCGAAATTAATTAATATATTGTCCAGCCCTTTCCTATATATATATGTCAATATTTTTTCCAGATAAAAAAATAAAAAATAAAAAATAAATCACAGTTTAATGAAGCTTAAAGAAGGATTGTTATGATGCAGAGGACTAAAAAAGCTTAAAGTTTTGGGGCTGTAGATAATTATTTTCACATAGTCATCATATCTCATCATATTCCACTTCATGACACTAATCTGAAAAAGCCATCATACTCAAGCATTTATAGCCACCTGTATTGGCCTTCTAAGAGATAAAAACATCACTCTGCTTCTCATTTGAAATCTTGAGGATGAATCATTGAGCCAATCATTTTCATTTTACCATCCAGCCTCCTCTTCTATGGTAGCATTACTCTCGTCTTTATTTCCCTCCGTGGTCTGTTGTTTTTATTTTATTTTATTTTATTCTAGATTTTGCTTTTGTGAAGAAGAATCAAGGTGACGAGGGCAAAACACACAGTCAAGAGAATAACCCAAAATGGTGGCTTGCTTAATGCTGTTTCAAATGTTTATTTGTCCTGTCCTACTGAGTTAATGCTAAAATCTGGTCCATGTAACTTCTGATTTGGAGAATATTCTTGCTATTAGACAGAAAAATTACAGGTTGGACTAACTGTGATCTGTTTTTCTGATCAAACAGGAGAGAAAATATCGGCTCTGTGAGAGATTTACACAAAAAGAGGTAATTATAAACAGATCAGTATCAGCACTGGACCTGATTTTCACAACTTTTGAATCACTAACTAGAAAAGGACAAACAGACTGAGAAACTCTTTCGTCCCTCAGGCCATCAGACTGTACAACTCCTCACTGGAGAGGAGAAGGAGTAACAGGATGATAGAAGACGGGAAGGAGCAGCAGCCTGTAGACATTTTTTAATTTAATTTATATTTATTTATATCTTTGTTTTTATCTATCTTTTTTAAATTTTTCTTTCTATGTATTTTGTCATATGCTATTGGAATACTAATTTCTCTGAGGGAGTTTCCCAAAGGGATTAATAAAGTTCAGTCTAATCTAGTCTAATCTAATCTTGAAAGCACTTGGAGAGCACAAACCCCCACCAAGGTAGCTCACATATTGCTGTTACATCAATAAGCAATAGTTCCATGATAAAGTTACCATTATAACATGATTCCTTGACCCTGAAAACCCACACCTAGCACTCGGAATCATGTTGATATCATTATTAGTTAGACGGTTATTTAGCAAAAATGGTTGTTCGTTAATGGTGGTTATCTGGATTACCACCAAAATCTAATCATTTCTAAATTGGGCCATTTCCAACATCTCCTGAAAATTTCTGCAAAATTCATCCAGTAGTTTTTGCGTAATCTTGCTAACAAGCAAACAGACACACAAACAAACAAATGGGGCTAAAAACATAACCTCCTTGGTAATGAAAATATCCTCGACCAGCGAAAGCTCCACACATATATATCTTCGATCCCTTGTTGTGGTTACTTGGTGCAGCTGTGCAGAGGATCAGACTACCGGAACAGTCTCTAGTTTCCACTGATTAAAATGGTGATCGTCTGCAGACTACACTTCCTGGTGCTGGTGTTTTGATTGCATTTTCATATCTTCAGAGTTGTGAGATTATTTGGATGACAAAAGCCAAGAAGAAAGGCAAAGACAAAGAAATGTGACGAGATAATCTTGTGTTTGTTTGTCTCAAAAACATCTATGCGTCTCTAAAAAGCCCCCTCGGGTGACAGTTTCTCTACGAACTGGTTATCTTATCAGCTGCTTCAGCCTCGAGGACACTTTGAACCTTCATCTAATACACCTACTTCACATCTACACACAGAAACACTAAACAGCTTCACTGAGATAAAGTGTTGTCTAGTGTCCCACATTTCAATATCAGCATTCAGAGACACTGAGTTCATAAAGTACTTTTTGAAGCAGTACGAGAGTCATTCTTCGGAAAGATTTACTTTCCAGCGTTATTGGAGGGTTTGTTTCCTTAAAGAGCAACAGTGAAGCAGGTTATTAATCTGACACGGGTCAGGAGCTGGACTCAGACCTGTTACACTACATGAATCCAGCCAAGGTCTTAAAGAGATTAAATTCAGTGTGTTAGTGCAGAAAGGAAGGAGACGATTTGGTGCCCGTTTTACTCAAGGAAATGAAAGCCAGGACTGTATGTGGTAAAGCAGCAAAACCTGAAGTGAATGTGTAGAGTTCCTGTAACTAAAGATAAAAATAAGACCTCGAGTTAATGATTAAATGTTTTATTTAGCAATAAACAGCAGAGGTTTTAAAAAGATCCTGTGGAGACACCAGGAAAGGAAGATAGTAGAGCGGCACAAACAAAATGAGGGATTAACAAGCAATGAAAATGTCAACTTTCTTTAAAAGTTTAGACGCAAACATCACAATCCAGAATTCTGAAAACACATTTGACAAGAACTGAATAACAGCAACAGACATTATCATAACTGTTGGTTAGTCATGGTTTTAGGAAAATCATATTTTTATACAAACATGTCAAAGAAATAACCAAATATTTTCTACCAACAGACATCAACATATTCCAGTAATGTAGATGTTGTGAATCAGTTTGTTAGAGTCACAGAAAAACACACAAACAAATATTCATAACAGTTGGTGTCATTTCAGGAGAACTTCTGCAGACATCCTACTTAAAAGAAATATTCTAAAAATATTCAGAAGCTTAAGGAAACCTCTGAAAACTTTCACTGGAAATTTTAAGGAACTGATACTTTTGAAAAACTATGATAAACATTCTTTGTGGAAATATTTTTTAAAACTTTCAATCTCCTGGCAGAAATTTTCCCAAACTTGCATAAAAAATGCTGAACTTTTCATAGAAACATTTTAAAATACCAGTATCTGGCTGTTTTGAAAATGTGTTTAACACCAAGCATTGTCTTATTATATTTTAAACAAACAAATCAAACAAATTTACCAAACTTTGCTTTTCCAATATATAGTATATATGTAAATAAGTATACTCTTTAAAGACAGTTTAAGACACATAAAGCATAATTGCAGGTGTCTTTTCTGGAAAATTCTTCAAATGAAGTCAAAGACTTTTATAAAATTTCAAATTAAGACTTTTTTATCTTTCATTATAAATGCGTTAGAAGAAAGTTTTGAAACTTTACATCAAATTTTCTAAAGTTTTGTTGGAATCTGTCAAAAACTTCAAAAACATGTATTTAAAAAAACCATCTGTTATTCAGTAACAAGCAGCATGTTACCCATAAAAGGATTAAATTACAGTTTGAGTCCTGTGTAGAGTCTGCAGGATTGATTTAATCAGATTTTACCAAACGTGAGCACTTACAAAATGATCACACACTTTCATCTTATTAACTCCTCTTAGTTTTTGACAACTTGCCCTTCAGTTGTTTTTAAACGGATGAAACAAACTGTCTGTGAAGTGAGGATGATGATACAGGGCTTTGTGAAAGAAGGTCCCTTTCTTCCCAAGGGCATCCTGCCCCTTAAGAATTAACATATTCTAAATGCAGTATGAAACGTGATGGTGCAGCCTTATAATGCATCAAAAAGGGTGATTCTTGAGAGAAGCATGTACTTCACTGACAGTTTGACAACTTTTCTCAGCCATGAGCCTGTAAAAAGCCCATCCCAGTGTACTTGATGTTTTTTAGGGTGACTCTGGGCAGAAAGACAGTTTAAGATCATCTCTTTACCTCGATCTCCTGCAGCTGCTCCTGGTTGGTGGTGTACATCTGCTGCAGCCCCTGCTCCAGCTCCCTGTTCCTCTCCAGGAGCGTCTTCCCGAGCTCGGCTGCCAGCTGCAGGTCTGCAAGAGGACGGAGAGAGAGAGGAAACATGGATGCTGCAGGGCTCTAGTTTAGACTCACTGATGGACACAGGCCAGGGAGCTCTTACCAGGAGCTTTGTAAGGTTTTTGTTCTGATGATGGCAGGAATCCAGCAACCGGCTATCAAATATTTGTGCTATGGGACTGAAATATTTCTACACTTAGGGATGGACAACATGGATGAAAAATTCCATCCGGAAACTTTTAGCTGAATTTCAAACATGAAAGATATTTCAAGATTCTGTCAGTTAAGAAATCAATTGTTGTCACAATACCAGAAATAGAAACGATGTAGTGATGAAAGTAAAAATCAATTTATTTGGAATAAGAGGGGGACAAAATATAGATTTAGAAGATTATGGGCTAACCACTCAGGGCTACTTTTTCTGTATGAATATTATCATCTTAAGTGGTTAATGTGATTATGTATTGTATGGAAACAGATGTTGGGATGGACTCCAGGAAGAGTAGCCGTTGCCTTTGTGACAGCTAATGGAGATCCAAATAATGAAGTGAGGGAGATATCAACCGTGCATCCCTACTTTCAAACATCATATTTTGGACTTAAAAGGTTACGATGCACTTACCTTACCCTGTCAGTCATTTAGAATTAAGTCTTATAAACTCCATTTATTTCCCAGCCCTGTCCACAAGTTTATAAATGGTCGTCGAATGCTTCAGTACATTTTACTAAGTCAAATACATTCTCTCATCGTTCGACCACAATTATAGTGATGAGAATCAAAAAACAATTCCAGTTGAGAATCGATAACTCCCTCTAGGAATCTTGCTCATCAGTTCCCTAATCAATCGCTTCCACTTTGCAAATCAAGGACATCCCACTCTCAACAGAGGCAGTTTGCAGAAATGATAAAAAAGTCAAAAATCCTGGCAGACAGGGGGTAGAGGTGGTCAAAATTGTGTCTTAACCCTTTAGAAACCCAAGGGCAGTTTTGTGCCATTTAGTTTGTTTTTTTTATTTTCAAGCCAACGTGGTTGTTAAATGATTATAGCGCAATATTTTTTTTCTTAAAATTGTCATAGCAGTTCCTTAAATTAGCCTTAAATTGTGTAACTACACAAAAACCGACACGTTTGTTCCTCATGACAAAAAATGTCCAACTGAAATCCACTGAAAATGTTGCATCCCACATTTATCTCAATGTTAACTAATGCATTTCTCTATGTTAGGATTTAATTTTCGACTTTTTTCTCCTTATTCGAAGCATGCTGCAAAATGTCACACCTTTTACTGTTTTTTTGCAAGGCCGCCTGCAAAAAAAAAATGTTGCTGCCAATTATTAACACATCTCAGGGCCTGATAATTATAATGATCAAATATTGATTGAAATGTATTTATATAAATTATTATTGTAAATAAATTAAAAAGTGGAGTTACGTGAACATACAGGCCTTTTACAGGTTAATTAAAAGTGGAAACAACCGTCAGTGGAAACACCGGTAACTTGCAGAAGCATTTATCTCTGCAGCACAGCATTAAATGTCAGGAGTGTCATGTGTTTGACATTACTGCCACTGGAAACTTAAATAGTTTAACTTTAGTCCACACAGAAAATCAGCAGGAATCTATAAAGTAATCACTAAAGAATCAGATCAATAAGCAGAATCGTTAATGGCACTGGTATCAATTTCCATCCCTACTCATTTATCCACTGTTACATTTTAAATTTACATTAAGTTGTAAAACTGACATGGTTGGGATTATAAAATGAAAATATGAAAATAGAAGTAGGATATCACACCAGCGCACAAATGAGCCTGAGATTACAAGCATGTCATAAAGATGACAGAACAAATGAAGGCAAAGTCTCTTTAACTGCAGACCTCTTCTGTTTTTTCACATTGCAGCATATGCACTGCTGACTATGTCTTTTCCTGTAGCGTGTGAAGCAGCTAATTTCCCTCTAAAGCATCTTTAATCTACTTAAAAACAAGACTAGAAAAAAAATAAAAGCACTGAATCAGAAAACACAAATAAAATACATTTTTTACCTTAAGGGCTGGATAATGCGTTTAAAAAGAGGTTATTTCAGGGTAATTATTGTGCAAATATCCCCGTATTACAGCAGTAATGTCTGTAATAGACTGTTAAATGAAATGTCGGCGTGGTTCTTTATCTTTGAGGATTAAGAGACAAAGACTGGAGAGGAAACTGTACCATGTTCGAGGTCTTGCTTGTCGTACCACGGTTCCTCCTCTTTCAGCTCGAATTCCTCCTCCACGATCATGTCTGTCAGCATCTTCACACTCATTCACTCTGGATAAATACAAACATGACGAAGGTTCAAGTTTGTTCAAAGGTGCCAAATGTTTCAGTCCGTGTCCTCAGAGCTGCGGTCTGCACGCGCTGCAGCCGGCCGGCGTACCGGTGAGCGTGCATCACGTCAGACAGACAGACAGGTAGAGAGACAGGCAGGCTGCTGACGACACTCCGCTGCGCTGTGGAGCAATTTCCGGTTTTGAATTTTAGAATAAAAGCAGCGAAGTGGACATGTTAGGTCAATATTTTCTTTTATAGACAGTAAAAAGACCAGGCTGACCATTAATAATCCACGAGTATTAACTTTTTAAAAAATCATATGACAAAAATGAATTTAAGTCTAGTTGAGTGAATGTGAACAGTGAATGGCCAAGCCCACCTTTGTCCAAATTTATTTTAGCAAACCCTTGACAAAAAATAGTGCTTATGCAATGGAGGAAAATCTAAAACCCAAAAAGTATAATAGGCTATAATAATAATAAATAAAATAATATACATGACCAGGCAATCAAACCAGCAACCTTTTTGCTGTGAGGCACCAACACTACCTGCTGCATCACTGACAGACACAAAACTGCATTATATATCAGGAGTTGACAAGAGAATCAAGAATTAAGAGAATTAAGATTTGGCTTGATAAGAGGAATCAACGATACTGATTAAATCCTATCAATTCCCATCCCTACTTACTCTACAGTCTACTTATTTTACTAATACAGCGGTATGCATTAATACCCAAATTACCCCAAATTCTTAATTCACATAATTAAATTCACAAGAATTCCTAAGGCCTATATTGTAATAAAATGAAACCAGGGTAGGTCCCTTACTAAATGCCACATTTTCATTTTGCATTAGATAATACAACAATAAAAAAGTGTTCCCCAGTGATACAATACTTCACACTCTATTGTGCTTATTTGATGATTTGTGTCTTTCAAATCATGTCTGTTTATTCTTCTTTCATTAAAAGATCAATTAAAGCTTTTTAGTGGGGAAACACTTTTTAGTTAAGATAATAATTCAAATTGTGTAATATTTCGGTGTGATAATTTTGTTTTCATTCATTGTAAATTAAAATTAGAACCACAGTGTTTTCACTCATGAATTATCCTTGATTTTTTTGGAGCATACGATGCAGGTAGACAACCGATTCATACTTTGACCTAAAGTGGCCTACCTGAGGAGAAAGTCCCTATGTAAACAAACTAAGTGACTGTGACGTCAGGTTAATCCATGAGGGTTACATGGTCAGGCTTTAAACTGGAGGCTGGCTCTGGGCCACAGTGTTTATATCTGATTTAGGCGCGTCCACAGTGCAGAGAGGTTAGAGTTCAGCCGCGTTCACCTTTGAGCGTCCGGATCCACTTGGGCGCCGACACAATAATGAGTCTGCTGCTATTTTAATTTAACTTGCTCTAAATTAAGAAGTCCTACGGCTACACTAACAAGCTACCATCTCTCCAGGAAACCTCAGACACGTAGGGTAATAAACCAATAAAGTGTCTGTACCTCCAGACATTTGAATGACAAAGATAGTAAAAAAGCAGCTTTCAGACTTGACATTTTCTTTAACAGGAAGCAGTTAAGCATCTACAAAATGGTTTAGGAGGTAAGTGACATGTTAAAATACACTAGACCTAATAAAAAAAACGCCAATGTATATTTCTTCTCGTATGTGACTGTTATTATTTATTCATTATTAATTTGCGCTCTTACTTTTAAACTGCACAGTGAAACTTCCGGTGTGCACCTGTCTCTCGGTGCCGGTTGATCTCACCTGCTTGTGTTTGGTTCCTCCTTGGAAACCGCCGCGCAGAGTGAGGGTGACCACAAGATGGCGCCGGAGGGCGAAGATCAGATAAAGTGCACCTTTACATGACAGCCCCAACAACTCTTAAACATTAGACTGTACCTTATATAATTTAAAACAATGAAAATATCAATAATAATCAAAAGCATAATTCAAAGCCAATAACTTTTGTGCTAAACCTGCCTCCAGACTCAAGCTAAAACGGTTTAAAATAGTGTTTTGTCTATCAAATAGCCAGCAAAAACTACATTTATCTGTTTAATTCTGCCACCTGCAGTTGATTTCAGTTCAATAACACAATTGATCTGGTAGCTTCTTACCATTTTAACCAGGGGCTGGCAAGTGTGTGGAGCTAAATCCAGGCCAAAAGTTTTCTAAATTTGAAAAATTGAATTGAAAAATAAAATTTGAAAGTGAAAGTTTAATTTTTGATCTTGAATTGTAAAAAATAGAAACACTGAATTGAATAAATATAAGAGAATGTTTTTTTTTTCAATTTAAATATACTTTTGATCCAGCTCTAATTATTTTGGCAAAATAATTTATTTTCATTTTTTACTCTTAAATATATTTAAGATTTGAAGTGTTCTTTTTTCAGTTTGATGTTTTCAGATTCAGATCTTTTTTTTCCACTCTCAAATACTATTTTTTGGTTTGAGATTTCTTTTTCCACCTTCAGATTTTTTTCCACTTTCAGATTGTATTTATATATAGATATGTAAAACATAACATGGGGAGGCTTTGCTACGCTGTCACTCACAATCTCACGGCCTTCTCAGTTGATACACACCCCACCATGCCGAAAAAAACAGCCAAAAGTTTGAATGTGAAAAAACAAGATCTGAAAGTGAAAAAGAGATCTGAAGGCAAAATATATGTATCCCTCTATATGGAATATACATATGGAATATATATATATATATATATATATATATATATATATATATATATATATATATATATATATATATATATATATATATATATATATATATATATATATATATATATATATATATATATGTAGGTAAATACAAAAAAAACTGTCCTCATCTGTGTTGAATAGTTTCATAAATTTTAAAAGGATGACTAATTCTAGCCTACTCGGGTGTTCATGTTAAACCAACTTCTTTTTTAATGTTTTAACAGTTGCTATAAATAAGCGAGTCACATCTTGCTTCCAGTACACAGGGCTAGTTTTTTTTTGGAGATGGTGGCACTTGGACAGGCTGCATCACTGCTGGGATGTTCACCCAGAGACAGCGGGTCATGAATGTGACCAAATAAAATGGATGTTGCAAGCAAAGGGGTATTTATTTGTCAAGCCATATAGTCTCTGTTCTGCTGTTTCTGACCCAACCTGTCTGTTGCTGCAGGACGTCAGAGAGCAATGAACTGAAACCCAAACCTGTACCAGACTGGAGACACATTATTCTTGTTTTCCCGTCTCCCATGAAAGCACCGATAGTTCACTCAGACTGAGAGGCTGTGGGACGTCAATGGTTGAGTCATCCTACAGAGCGGCGAGGATTTTACTGTGAGTAGTCTTGGTCTTTGGACCTTTGTGGGCACAGATAGAGTGGGTGGCATCCATTGATTGAGGATGAGCTGTTCTTATGAGTTTTTTGGCTCTTTTTTTGGCGCATGTTGAAAGTGTGGGCCTTGGACTCACTGTGTTGAGAGATCCTTGCAGTCTAAAACCGTGTACCACAATGTTCTAATTTTGTTTGTTGTCTGTTATGCTCTTGTTCTGCTACATAAATATTTAAATCACAAGGACATGCAAGCTGCTCTAACACTGCATTTCCATCAGCGGGTGGCAGTGTGGTTTAGTAATTTTGTCTCTCGCATCCAAGCTTGACTCAAATCACATGATTAGGACAACTATTAATATGCACAAGCAAAGATACAAATGTGAATCTAACATTTTCTCCAGCTGGTGTAATATATCTCAGTATAGAGAGATGATAGAGCATTTGATGTGCTGCATATTTATTTTCACTTTCACCAACAGGAAGAGAAGCCTTGACAGACTGTCAGCTGATATTAAATGACAAGCTGCTCTAAACCTCAGGGAACGATGATGAAAACAGCGTCAACACTTTCCATCATTGCATCTTTTCCTTTTTAACTCAATGCTAAACATACCACTAAGGAATGCATATTAGAAAGATTTTTTCCTTATTCTAATTTTAGTTAATTTTAGAATAATCTTTCCTGGCACAGTTATAGAACAGGACATAAACAGAATATATGACAGCTGCTCTTTGATATAAAATACAGCCTTGGCCCTTAAAAATATAATAACATTCACACTATCAATCCATTCTAACTTCAATTTAACATCAAGCCAGAATTGACCCCATTCTGCAGTTGCCCCTTCTCTTGCAGTTTTTCATCCTAATGTGTTCATTATATGACATCTTAATTATTTTATCAACCCACGCCTTTTTCATAAGATACTTAAAGTTCTTCCAGTTTTGTAGCATGAGTGTTGCTGCTGTGATGAATCCAACTTTTAAAACACGAAATGTTTGAATGCTGAATACATAAGAGATACTTGCTTCCTTTGTCCTGTCACCAAGGAGACAGATCTATAAATGCATGGATATATGCCCAAAAGCCTACAGTTTATCTACATTAGGTATAACAGCTTGTCGCATTAAACTAATGCCTCACAACATATGAACTGACTACTTACATCGGTGCAAACCACACTATTTACACATGGATCAGTGTTGGTCATCAAGGCTGGTATTCGCCAGTCTCATTGTTAAACAAGAAATTGAGAGATTGGTGAATCTCAAATGAAGCTGATTAGGTCAAACTTTTATTTTGGTTCAATGCCTTGTTTATTCTCATATTACGACATGGAAGCAAACTAAGATGGAAGTTAAGGTATATCCCATCATCCTCAGGTGATTGTTGTGTTTGCTGTGTGAATTGTGGGTTAGACACTCGACAAGTTAAGGTCCAGTTTCAGCAGAGGGGGCTGGCCCATAGAGCAATATAGGCACATGCTAAAGGTGCCATGGTCTCCAGAGGGGAACCTCAAAATCGGGAAAAATTCCCCTTCAATATAATTCTATTAAAACTAGTTATTAGAATTAACTCTTAAAATGGTAAAGCTCATTTTGATTCAAATGCAAAGCAATTCCCAATTAATATTACTACAAATGATAATAACAAACAAGTCAGATATTTCTGTATTTATTTGTAATTTGTTAAGCATGTAAATTGGGTGGCATGTTATCTCATAAATTTAAAGGTGCAGTGTGTAGCATTTGGCATTTGAGCGACATCTATCGTTCAGATTCTACAATGAGCCCAACTGTAACCAAAACGTCACATCGCTGAGCAACGGAAGCCTGTGAAGACCAAAAGGGATCGTAAACACGGCATCATTTGCTAAAGTGACAAGGTTTGTAACCATTATTTTTAAGCCCAGAGTAAGTGCAGAGTAACAACTGTCTCTACATCCACCGCCGTCCTCTCTCCTCTTCTTCACCTGCATTCCAGGTAGATTTCAGAACCGGCGGACAGATCTGCGTCTCGTTCTTTTTGTCCCTAAAATCCACCTGTAGACAACATGGCGGATCGTTATGTTGGCCTACATGAACGTGGCCTGTGATAATGTAAATTTTTTGAAGCTTTTTCTAACTAAATAAAAATAAAACAAATGTTTTATGGGGGTGATTGTACTCCTATTTTGACGGACTTTACATACAAATAGAAACATTATATTCTATATTCCCTGTTTCTGTTTGGCGAAATTCTACTCACTGCACCTTTAAGACAATGGTAAAAACAATGCTATCTGATTTCTTTTGTAAGTGTATGTAAATTGCTGATGGAAGGGGGTGCAATCTAAAATCTCGCCAAGGCAGCCACATCGGCTAGGGCCAGCTCTGAGTTTCAGCTCCCATTTATTGATTTGAGGATTGTCTTAAAGATATTCAGGTGTTTGGTGTCTAGGGCTGGGCGATATTACCTAATCTCAGTATCACGATTAATTTTAGCTCTCACCTCGATTACGGTTAATGAACGATTACTTTATGCTATACTGGAACAAATTGGTGGTGTTACCGGCGGTCGTCAAAAATGGTATTCCTGCAGTATTTACTCTTAACTTCTTTCTGCTCTATGTCCTCTGCACAGAATCCAAAATGTGCCCAAACAACAGAGACAGCATTTTTCTTGGCTACAAGGTCCTCTGATAGATTGGTGCTTGTCTCCTCCATGTTGGCAGCGTGTCCTTTGCTCTTGGCGAAAGTGAAAGCAGACTGTATGGAGGGGGTGCGGTCACATGACTTACACAGGGAAAATAATCAAAATGAAAAAAAAAAAAGTAAAATTACTTCGTTTAGAGGGTCTAGATGTCGGTTTCGATTATTTTTCGAATTAATTTCCCAGCCCTAGTGGTGTCTGTGAATTTTTTTTTCTAGACGGAGTCTCCTATATCTTATATTGTAAATAACAAATAAGTCCAATATCTGTAATATCAGACTGGGATGCCTCTGACGTAATTACTGCAACACTGGTTGGAAAGAGTCACCAATTCAATGTTACAAAATTCTACAGCTCCAAACTGTGGCAGCAAACACAAACACTTTAGTGCTTTGAGCCCAGAGTGTAAAAGGAAGACCAGCTTGTAGATTTATTGCAACAATATGAGTGCTTCCACAATATTTTATAGAAGACATATCTTAATGGAATAGTTCAGTGTATTATACAAGGTATGGCTATTTAATAACAAGGCTGCTCTTCTGAGGATAAAACCACATGGATGGATAGATAGCTAGACAGATAGATAGATGAGAGAGCAACTTTAATACTACAGGATACTGAGGGCTGCCATGGCAGGAGGCACAAAGCTCTTGCTAAAGCGAGCCCCTCCTCATGAAGGCAGAGAGTATATCAAAGATGATAAATGTCCCGTGCATCCATGCACATCAAAAACTTCAGAAAACATTTAACAAATTGAACAAATTGTTCAAAATGATCAACGACTCAGCATAAGAATGATCGCAGATATGGTTTCCATTACTAAGAGACAGTTCATCAAAATTTTCATGAAACTTTGAACATGACAAAAGCGAGTGCCAAAGCTGTTACAAACCTTCTGACTCCTGATCAAAAAGAAATATGCAAGGGAGTGATTATGAAGTGTTTTCACTTCACTGCTCATATCATACAGGGATATTTTCAAGCCAAGGCTGGACAGACGTAGGACGTATTGGTAATGCGTAGAGAGATTTCTCCTACTTAGTACAGCCATCTTAGTATCAGAATGCCCAAAAACAATATTTATCCATGTTTATGCTTGTAACCATTCTATTAACAGTGTAAAAGCAAAGGCTCAAAGCTGAAATTCAGCTTGTCTGCTCCCATTGGTCAAGTTGCATTCTTGGTCCCATAGAGTAAGTAACCTTACATATACCATAAGACCTGTATCATCATCTGCAATTGTTGAGAACAAGCCTAAAACAGCTTGTTTGCTAGCACTAGCATGTGTCAGGAAGACCGTTTTCTCCTTCAGCTAATCCTTACCCTGTAAGAAACACATCGCTGTTAACAAACATGAAAAGGGTCTACATGCACTCACTTACATCAGCAAAAGAAATATCGGACGTAAAATCATCCTGTATCAGCCACAGAAAGGTTTTATTGAGTAGCTAACAACAAATTACTCAAACGAATGAGACCCAATTACCCTGCAATTAACTCGCAATCATCATCACTGTCTACGAATGAAAGCCCCTGTCACGAACCATGAAGCTGAGTCATAGCAGACGTCAAGTTTAACAGCCACTAACGTCTCACTAACTCTTAACCTCCAGGCCCAATGATCCAGCCAGGTCGAGGATAAGCTGCTGTAACATCACACGCTTCTCCTCTAAGGCCTCTTAGCTCCGGCCCTTTCATCTCGCTCCACTCTTTATTGCGCTCCACCCTTGGCGCGCTCCCTACTCTTCCCATCCGTCCTCCACCATCCTCCTGATTTCCCCTGCCTCTGTTTTGCGGCTGTCTGCGAGATGAGAAGAACGGGCAGGGCAGGACGCGAAAGGCTCTCTGTGGGGACTCAGCTTCTTTTTGTGATAACATAGCTGTGATCTTTTTTCCTGCAGAACCAACACTGTGTTTGTGTTTCTGCCTATCTACAGTACACCAGTGGCATCTTTTGGTTTTCATTGATGCTGTATTGCCTGTTTCATTTTGGATTTCACAGGGTGTGACATGCTTTAAAAAAGACGCCTGCCTCTTCTGAAGCCCTGCTGTTGTTTTATCTCCCTCTCAGAAAGTGATTGGAAGTGTGTTCTAGCTGTGCTATTCCTCCGTGGTATCTTGCATCACAGTAATGGCTTTGCAAGTAAAAGGAAGTCAGATAAACTCAGGGAGGAAATTGAAATATTACAAGCCAACAGGATGATTACCACTGTGCTCACCAAACCCGATCACACATTCCTCCTCATCCCTGCAGCGATCCGGGTTTGTGATGGTGTTTCTTGTCGCCGTGGCATGAAGGCAGTGACAGCAAAGGGCGACAGTAACCAGTAATGAGTCGTTAAAGGATAAATTTGAAGGTTTGCTGATCCGTTTCCAAACCAAATGTCTTCTCAGTGGGGATTGGCTCCTCTCAATAATGTTTTGGGAGGGAGGGGCTGGTGATGGGTGTAATGGGATTTGAGGAAGAGCTTCTGGGTAGAACATCAACAGACACATAATTCATGTGACAGGAGTGTTAGTGCTTGTAAAAAGCTAATCTTTCTCCCCTCCTTTTCGCACAGTTACAAGCCTGGATCATTTAATTTTTGTGGGGTTTTTTTTCTTGGTCAGATTGTCGCCCCTCCTCCATTGTTTTTGTGCTTCTCTGTGCTGCCTTTTGTTCTGGACATGTACACAAACAGTCTAGGATGGCATATACTGTATGCTGTCTGTGAGAGGAGCCACTGCGTAGTCATAGCAACCAGGCGCTTGCAAAAAAATATCAGCGTGGTGCCAACTCTCATCCAAGATCACATATGTGCTTCAGCTGTGGGGGAAAAAGACACAAAGATGCAGGCTGAAGCAAACAAGCGAAGCCACATTTCCACTGATTGACAGAAACAAAGTAAATTTACTCGAGTACTGCATCACTTCAATGCCTTTTTTGGAGGAATGTAATACTTTCTGATAATACATTTAAAAAACAAGTACGTGACAATGTGCTCTCTACTCAAAGTCAAGACAAGTCAAAATTGAATTAAATAGCACATTTAAGAATAACATTTGTTGACCAAAGTGCTGTACAACCTCAGAGAGACAAACAAGATGAGAAAACTGCAATACGAACAATCATGAGGCATAAAACAACCTAAGATGAGACCATCAGCCAGTTAAGAAAGAGGAAAATATTGAACCTTTAAATTTGATGGTTATTCTGCCTAGCCTTGCTGTGCAGATGGACCTGCCTGATTCATTGTCTGAAATCATGCAGATCCATCTTGCCAAGCTCCAATCTCCTAAGTCTTCATGGCCAAAAGCTCGACAGTCCAATCAGGGAAGAGAGGTGGGAACTGAAAGCAGGATGTGACTGCATGTTGAAAACAATGGTGACTTCTGAAGCGATGTCCGTGGATGCGGCAACATCTGCAATTTTATCAGAAATTTCTTCTTTAAAAGAAGAGGAAAGAACGTCACTTATAGCTCTTATAGGAAATCATGTTTTTGCTCTTCTCCTGACTAGTTTCAGTAAGAGTTTGATCTACCAACTGTCTCCTCTGGTCGTGAAAAAGATGGGAAGGACCCTGAACCACATTGTGATAATCATGTCTCCGTTGGTTGCCTTCATGGACGATCAAATCAGAGAAGCCGAGAAGCTGGGGATCACTGCTGGGAAACTGGGAAAGAACGTGGAAACCCTCCTAGGACGATGCCAGTTAGTCTATGGTGGCCCAGAGTCATGGTTACTCAGTGATACCTGGCGAAATATACTCTTCTCAGAAGTTTAACAGGAGAATTGTCGTTGATGAGGTTCATGTCACATATACCGCTTTCACACTAAAATTAGTGGGTCAATGCAGGTTTTTTTTAACGCGGGTTAACCCGCTAACAATTGGCAAGTGACTCCTTGCCCACTGCTAGCAGACCCGGATCTAATCGGCAGCAGACGAGGTGCGCGGCTGTTTTTTTTCCTCTGGTGCATCAAGCTGATGTCATCACGTTGATGACATCATCAGCGCAACGAAACACGACCATGTAAACAATGGAAAGGAACATGGAAGCCATGGACACGGTGGTCAACTGTTTTCTGTACTTTGTACTTTTGTCCCTCTTTAAAAATGTACAAACTCGGCGCGGACTGAACGACATTCGAGTGCTGATGATACAAAGACGGATGGAATTTGTTGCTGAGATCGCAAAGAGTCACATAAGTTACAGGTGGAGGGGACGGGTGCGATATTATGCCGTGGGCACGTTATGCTGATGTCATCTGTAAATTAGCGGGTTGACCCGGGAGTGATGTTCCCACTGGAGCCGATCGGAGGCGAGCTGATACAAACCTGTGTTGCTTACAGGGTTGAAATGCCAATTAGACCCTTTCCCACTGCCGACAGGAGCCAATTATTACCGGGTTTAAACGGGTTTTTTGCCCAGTGTGAAAGGGGTAATATAAGTGGTAAATGATACATCTGCGTGGTATAATTTAATGTAAGACGATAGTCTAAAGACTGAAACGTAGGACTACAGTCAGTGTTGCCTACCAATGCTCTAGTCCTTTAACTTAAGTAATAATTAGACTGAAAACTTTCACTTGTATCAGAGAAATATTTGACCCAAAGGATTAGGACATAATTAATCAAGTTGTGTACCTTCACATTTCATATAATGTATGTGCATGAGTGTTTGTGGAGGATATTACTTTTATATTGCAGTGTTCCAGCTGTGGTGTTTACACACTCAGTGCAATAAACAGAAAATTAGGAATGGCGGGAAAAGACAGAGTAGAGATAAACAGAGCGATGACGGTGATAAGAGAAAATGGATTTGTGGTAAAGATAGCACATGCTGTTATCACTGAGCATGAACTTCAAAGGCTTCGCTGGCTGGGAAAAATATAACACTTAAAAAAAAGAAAAAAAAGTTTAATTTCACAACTAATCTCCCACCCTGAGGCTCATGGGTAAAACAAAACTCTGTGAAGTAGATGAATTTAGCTAATCTTTGTCGCCACAGCTTCAGGGGATCACAGAGGCGCAGGGATAGAAAATTGTACTGCTGCCTGGTTTGGTGCTCGCTCTTCATGAAACAGAGACATCTTTTTCCTTTCATATACTTAGCACAGCTGGTGGCATGTCCCTGCTTTAAAACACAACAGGCAAACTACACTTCAGACTAAAATTTGAGAGGGAAATAAGGCACAGAGGATGACTGACAGATGTGTCCGCTCCCTGTGTGATGAGAGGAGACCTGGCTGATGTTGCATGAAACGGAGTGCTGATACGGCAGACAGGAGGAATGATGGATGATGCAAGCAGGAGAAAGAAAATATACTTGACTTCAATTTCTCAAAATCAATCTAGTTTACCACTTATGTGGTGATAACGGACCTTGCAGACATGAGACTTGTCAAGAAGGAAACTGAATTTACACCGTCAGCTTGATCCAGAGCTGTATGTTCTGATCCTCTTCTTACTGAAGTGTCCAGCACACATGGTCAAAGGTGGTTTGACCCTTGGTGTGGAAACATGCACCCACACTGATCAACTGGCCAGTGAACAAATATTCTGTCACTTATTGTAGAAACATGATGAGGAAAAGAGTCTAAAGCGGACACACATAAGGATTTTCTAAATCTGAAGAGATTTATTTTATCTGTTAGGGACCCCACACATGAAGATAAAAAATCAGGCATTGAACAGTTTTAATCGTACTGTGTGTGGTGTGCTCCGATAATCTCAACACAGCACACCACACACAGTACGATTCTGTGCCACCACCGATCTAGAATCTAGTCCGCCGAGCCAGAAATCTCATGTGATCAAACGTGATCTAAATGAAGGAGAAGAAACATAGCAACAACCATAAACATATATGTTTATGGCAACAACCGGACAATACAACACGCAACATGGCAGAAGAGGGAATGATGGCGGTCTTGGGACTATTTTTGACAGAAAAATCGCAAACAAAAAAAAAGAAAAGACTGTGGAAAAATTCCTGGAGACAGTGTGAACACGTGAGCTGGTCCTCCATTTCTGAGGTCCACCAAACTTTATGTTTCAGGTTGGCCATGCTTGTTTTTATTTCTGCCTGCTTCCTTGTTCCTCAGTCAGCTTGCTTCTTAATTGGCTACATTCACGTCCCAATTCATGTAGTCATGAATCAGGAGTTGTTGGCTTTCCCCACGCGCAAAGACTTTTGGTCGTAAATATTGAACGACTTTAATATTTCTGATTGTCAACCCTGACCCGTTTTGGAGCCAATTATCGGGACAAATTCACTCTTAACACACCTCAGACCACAGGATAACCTTTAGGGAAATCTTATAAGACATAAGATATGCCGTCCTTGGTCGGGAAGGGGGATAGTCGAGACAAAAACAGCCCGATAATCTTTGTACCCCACTTAATAACAAAACATCACAGAGATTCAGGCCACTCCTACCACTTCAACTATTTCCCTTGATATGTTTTTAGGTTGACCTCTAGAGCAGGGTTAACATGTTAACCCTACTTCATTTGCAGGTGTTTATGTGCGAGTTTAAGGGCGCAAGGGTGCAAACCCTACGCCCTGAAGCTCCGGAGGCAAGGGATTCCAGCTGCAGTGCCCCAAGAGCTCAACTTGCATCTCCCCAGCTATCAAACCAACTTCCAAGCATGTTTCTATTGGAACTTGCCCATGCCCATGGGCGCAGATGGCACTAGGGATGAGGGGGGATATGTCCTCCTCAGATTTATAATGACATCGATCCATTGGAATTTCCATGCTCCAAGTCAGAATTTTAATCAGAAACCTCAGTGGAAACCTCAACTCGGAAAGTTGCATTAATCTCACCAACCCGACATAGAATTCTTGCTATCGGCTCCTTACGTAAACAGTAGTTTCATGTTTTGTTGTATGTCTGTAAGGCTCAACTTTGGGGTGATATTGATCAGAGCTCCAAGTTATCCAGTTGAACACACCATAAGGCAAACTCTCACTCCCCAGGATCCTAAAGGAGAACAAGTATGGCTAGTGTTGAGGTCGGCCCTTGTTCCACAGTGTTCATTGTTGTTTATCCATGATTTCAAATAAAAGTTCTCCAGTGGCTTTTTAGTGCAAACCATCGGCCTATGGGCTATTACAAGAGTAACCCAAAGCCCAAATTACACATAAATAACTTATTGAGTTGATATCATTTGCTGACAGCTTGGTCCCCCCCCAGTTCAAAAATCCCATCTGGTCCCCAGTCCAAGCTGTTATAGACTGAGCTACACTGCCACCAAACGTTACCCAGCTCCAACTTTTTTAATGTAAGCAGTTCCTTGTATTTTTTCTCATGATGTAGTTGACCAAAATATCTTAAGACCATGGAACAAAACAAGCACTTTAAAGAATAAAGGAGTGGCCCCCTGCGCAGCCAGTTGCATGTATGTATAATTAAGATATTTATCAGGTGAGTAGTCTGTAAATAGGCTTCCTGTTGAAGCCTATTTTCTTTTACTTAAATTAACCTTTCCTTTTTTTCCCTTGACACAAGCCCAATCTCTATCTCGATGTTTTTTTCTTCAGGGGCTCTGGGAAATTAAATAACAGACACACAAACAAAATAAGCTGAGCTGACCACTTCCCCTCAGCGGCACAGTCCAAGTGCTGAGTGAAGGCAAAACATCCTGGCAGCGTGTTCTGTTTTTATCCATATATCGGTCTGAAGTGCCTCTTCTTGGATCAGCTTCAAACACAACTTCATAGGGCGAGGCATTCAGGCAATTTTGTCAACATTTTTAGTCAAAATGTGTGTTTTTGATGCATGTTTGTCACCTGCAGCCAAATCCTTATGTTTGTTCCACAGCCAGTTTCTGTTTTAGATGTTTCATTTCAAAGCTGATTACGCCTCAGCAGATTAACAAATATGGACGGCAACGTGAGGAGAGAAATGGCCAAATGGGGAATTATGTTGGGTTTTTTTCACAGCTGGTTTAATTATTTAATACACACAGCTTCTCTGTGATGAACAGTGATCTGGACTATCCTTCTAACTTTGCAGTATAATTCCATCCAAATATAAGAGTGAAAAAGGGAGAAAACAGCATTTTAATGGTCTTTGAATTCTGCTGTAGAAACAGTCTTCAACATTCACTCATTTTGAGTTTGATGTCTGCAACAGTCTCCAAAAAAAGCTGGGAAAGGGGCAACAAAAGACTGGAAAGTTGAGAAATGCTCAAAAACGCCTGTTTGGAGCATTCCAGGTGAACAGGTTAGCTGGAAACAGCTGAGTGTCACGATTGGGTATAAAAGGAGCATCCCTGAAAGACTCAGTCATCACAAGCAAGGACGGGGTGTGGTTCACCACTTTGTGAACAATTGTGAGAGCAAATAGTCCAACAGTTTGAGAACGTTTCTCGATGTACAACTGCAAGGATTTAGGGATTTCATCATCTACAGTCCATGATAAGATTTTGAGCATCTGGAGAGTCTCTGACAGTCAATAGCAAGGCTGCATCTGAATGTTCATGACCTTCAATCCCTCAGGCACCACTGCTTTAAAAATCAACATCATTCTGTAAAGGATATCACCACGTGGGCTCGGGAACACTTCAGAAAATCATTGTCAGTTACACAGTTCTTGCTTCATCTACAAGTGCAACTTAAAATTCTACCATGCAAAGCCAAAGCCATATCTCAACAATACCTAGAAACACAGCTAGCTTCTCTTGTACCAAGATCGATAAAGTGAAGTTGAAGTTGAAGTTGAGATGGACTGACACAAAGAGGAAAAGTCTGCTATGGTCTGATGGGTCCACATTTCATATTGTTTTTGCAAATCATGGACGTCATGTCCTTCAAGCTAAAGAGGAAAAGGCCCATCCAGACTGTTAACAGAGCAAAGTTCAAAGGCTGGCATCTGTGATGGTATGGGATGTGTTAGTGCCCATGCCATGGGTAACTTGCACATCTGTGAAGGCACCATTAATGCTGAAAGGTACAAACACCTTTAGAGCAATATAAGATGCCATCCAAGTGACGTCTTTTTCAGGGACATCCCTGCTTATTTCAGCAAGACAATGTCAAGACACATTGTGCTTATGTTACAACAGCTTGGATTAGTTGTAACAGAGTGTGGGTACTAGACTGGCCTGCAGTCTGGACCTGTCTCCATTAAAAATGTGTGGAGCATTATGAAGCTCAAAATGACAACAGAGACCCTGGACTGTTGAGAAACTGAAGTCATACATCAAGCAAGAATGGGGGAAATTCCACCAACAAAGCTTAACAGTCCTCAATTCCCAACCACTGATTGTTGTTTGTTAAAAGTAAAGGTGGTGTCACACAGTGGTAAACATAACCCTGTCCCAGATTAATTGGAGCGCATTGCTGGCATCAATTCAAAATGAGTGAATATTTGCGACAAACAATGAAATCTATCAGTTTGAACATTAAATTGTATTTATTTATTAACCTTTATTTAACCAGAAAAAAACCTCATTGAGATTAAAAATCTCTTTTTCAAGAGTGTCCTGGTACAGAAGAGTATTAGGGCCATTTTAGATGGAAAAAGTTATTTTCGGCAGGTCGAGATTAAAGACGAAATGACAAGTGTAAAGTCGACATTTACAGATTAAAGTCAAATTGACGACATCAAAGTCGAAATGTCAACAATAAAATTGAAATACAATTTCGCAATAAAAGTCAAAATGATGAGATTAAAGTTAAAATGTAGAGAAAAAAGTCAAAATTCGAGAATAAAGTCGGCATACAATGTATTTCGACTTTATTCTCAACATTTTCGATTTTTATCACAAAATTGTATTTCGACTTAATTCTCGTCATTGCAATTTCATTCTCGTCATTTCAACTTTAACCTTGAAATTTCGACTTTAATTTCGACTTCCCCAAAATTATTTTGTCCATCTAACATGGCCCTTATACTCTTCCGTATCCTGGCCAAGACAGCAGCACATTCAGCAGTTTTACACAAACACACGCAGTCATCAAACACATAAAACAAGACACATTCAATACATCAAGAAAGAAAAGTCACAATATAAGACAGCCAATTTTGCTAAAATTGCCCATGTGAGAAAAATAAAGTGCATCAGTCAAAACATCTGCAGCCAGATTGTCCACTTCCAAGTCGCTCAACATTGTCTTAAAAGTGTCCAGTGAAACCAGATCTTTTAGTTTCAGGTCTTTTTGTCGTTCATGCCAAGTATGTGGAGCCGCAAACCTGAATGCCTTTTTTCCCAGTTCAGTTCTCGGAACAGACAATAAGAAAAGATCCTGGGACCGAAGATTATAAGATCCTGTGCTCTTCTGACTGATGTAGGTCAGAAGATAGGATGGGAGCAGACCTAGAATACATAAATATCTTGTCTTTGTAGTGTTTTAAGTTGAATATTGGTTGAATAGGGTTTTCTAACCATTGTATTCTGTTTTTATTTACATTTTACACAATACCCCGACTTCTTCAGAATTAGTTTCTACTTCAACACCCATGGGACATGTGGAAAGAAATCCCATTATGGTCAGAATCATGCAAACAAGACATTGAATGCACTTAATCAGATTACTGCCATTACCTGATAATTCGGAGTTAATGTGATAATGTAAACTGCAAGTAAACTCAGTCTGGATTAAGGTGTCCAATTTGTCCGCATAGCTCAGATGTATCGGTGATCAATACGCTGAAAACAAAGTCCGATTTAGATATTCGTCAGTGTTTAATCACGGAGGTGGCAGACAAGGGGACCGAGTGAGCAGGAGAGAGAGAGAGAGGAATTGTGGCAGCAGCTTTTTGCAGAGCTCAACATTATTTCTCACAGGATCGGTGTGCGTTTCCCTCCGTGTGTGTGAGTGTGTGTGTGTTTTCCATCCCGTTTATAGTGCCGCACCCTGTCCTCTGTGCGTAAAAATCCTCCCTCCCGCGTAGGTGCATCATCATCGCCACCCTCCTCATCACCATCATCATCACACACCACGTTTCTCCCAGCAGCGGGACAGCGGCTCACCTCTTCGCGGGCAGGTTGGGCTCAGAGATGGGAGTGGATCGGAGGGTTTTCAGGCTATGACACGGACACACCGGGCGGGAAGGATGGCTCTCACCAGCCGGGAAATTTTGTGCTTGATCGGATCCGCCTGCCTCTGGCTGCCGCTGCTTGCAGAGGTATGTACTTGATTGATTTGGCTTGATTTTGCAATATGGCCTTATTTGTCTTTACCCTTTTGAGCCATACCTCTCATCATGGTCACGCTTTGTTGACCTGAGCTGTTTCACAAAAAATCCAAAATTAGCTCGATAATTAGATTGATACATTAATTGGATTGACAAAAGAATCTGGAAGCTTTAAAGGTGGCTCATGTTTGTTTTATGATTCAAAGTAAACCCCAAAATGATTAATTTAAGACGCCTTTTCCACAACAGAAGGGCGTTAAAGCAGCGCCAAACACCTCTAATCTGCTCCTTAGCCAATTAATGGCGCAACCAAAGCGCATTGTCCAATTACGCGCGCACACATTGTTGTCCCTCACACGCACGCGCACTCTCACACACACATGCATGGTTTCAATCACAGCCTCTCCACTCTCCTCTTCTTCATCATTGGCCCCTCCACCACCTTCCTTCCTCCCCCCCCGGCAGGATATCATGAGAGGAACCCGTCAATGACTCTCGTGCCCCCGCGGTGATGTGGGACTGAACCCTGCACGCGCTGTTTGAGGCTGTCACACTTGATTCTGTCAGTGGGACATGTCCAACCTGAGAAGTGGAGAAGAAGCAGGTGTTGGTGTCCAGTGTGGGTCAGGGTAGGGCAGGGCCATGTGGAGCAAAAATCTTGTTTTGGTATTTTTTTTTAATTCTGAAGTTTTACTCTGTCAAGAATTAGTACAGTTCAAGAATTATAATAGGGATGCACCATACTGGATTTTTACCAATGAAACTTTCAAAATTATTATCGCCATTGCAGATACTTTTCGTCAAAGCCTCCATTTAACTGAAACTGACTGGCTCCCTTTAGGGTTACAGTCCATTTGTGTTGGAAACAGATGTGAAGCAAAAACGACATTTTATTCTTTAATGAATTACACTTTTGATTTATAGAAATTGAAGCTCTAAGGTGGTAATGTGCTGTTTTCAGAACATCACTGCAGGCACCTTAGACGCTCCCTGCAGGGTGTGTGCAGTATGTTGGTCGAAGATTTCTATTTTGTTGCCAAGTTGGGTTAAAGTTTTTTGTTTTTTTTATAGTGTGGCAAATATTTCCAAAATTTAGTCAGAGCTTACTTTTTGGATTGTTAATAAGACTAGTCATCATTATGTTTTCATAGTTTCTGGTACCACCTATCAATAAAATAATGAAGATTGTATTATTTTTTAAATAGGTGGCATTTAAGAGAATTGTCCCTAGAAATTTTAAGTCTTCAAAAAACATTAAATACTTAATACAGGGTTTTAAGAATCCCAGTTTTGCTGCAGTGCATTAAATAGGTATCAGTATAAATTGATTTTACTGATAGTCTTGTGGTCAATTAGAATTTTGCAGTTTGTAGACCACAAGATACTGTAAACAGTGCATTCATCTGCTCCTCAAACTGGACTTGCAGATATTTGGTGTCTCGTGCACATTGAACAACCGGAACCTCATATGTCTTTAAAAGACTTGTAATTTCTCCTCAAAAATACAAAAAAATGTATGTTTTTATATGATAATTAACCGCAAGTTATTTATTATCAATCCAGAACAAAAAAGTTCAATTATTGTAGTAGAAGTTAATAAATGTAGATTTTATTGAAATGATTTAATGTTCCTTACATTTTTTCTTTGTGTATTTTGGACTGTGTTTTTCTTGGTTTTTATTGCTCATTCAGAACAATCAGTACAAATATTGTCCAAGTTATTTACACAATATGGAAAAGCTGGTCTTGCATTGTTACGAAATCATTACAAAATAATCCTAGATCCACATCTGGCTGTGGATCACCATGAAATGTTGTTGCTTTGTTCTTGTCCCATGAACAACATGCCCTGAAAATGTCCTCAAAATCTGTTGAAGACTTTTTAAGTTATTAGCGAAAATGTGGAAACTGCTTTACAGTATTGCACACTTTTAACAAAGCCTTGAAAAATTTGCTGGGTCCGCATCCATTTTTGGATCACCACCAAAATCTCGTCAGCTCTTCCTTTTGTCATGATCAACATTCACAGAAAGAGTAATCAAAATCAGTGCTTAAGCTTTTGAGTTATCCTGCTAACAGACAATTGGTCAGACAGACAAACATCGGCATTAACATAGCCTCCTTGGTATAACTGTTATTGTCTTATCTTGTGCCTTATGTCTAAAAGACTTCACATATTTTCCTGCTCTTGGTCAGAGCTTCCTGAGTGTCAGCTGAGGATCAGATTTACTGAATAATGAGACAAACTTGCATGAGAAATAACCTATTAATACTAACTCAATCCATTAATCATTAGATTCATTAATTTGTTTTCCTTCTCTCTGATGTTGTTCTCCAGTATGTGTGCTGTGTTAATGTGCAGCATATGAGCTGTGTATGCTGTTGAAGTCATTAGCAGAGTACAGTGATGTGCAGGTTTTAATTAGACTTGCTCACTCTGTTAGGAGCAGCCGAGCATGTAGCACAAATAGCCCACTGCAGATGAGTTTTTTTTATTTCACTTTCATTGGATTAATCTTTTCATCGGGACAATCCTTGATGCCTGAGCTGGATTTTTTTGTTCTGTAGGATGCAAAACATAAAAGATAGTCAAATAAGTTTCCTGGTGGAAATCAATCTCTGCTCTCTTTAACCTACAAAGTCTACTGTTCATGGAGAATCAGCTGCATGTTGTCACAGTGAGTTACAGCATTCATTTCCCATCATGTCGGCACCTACCATTGGCACAAAATGATAACGCTGTAAGTCAAAAAGTACAGCCCAACAAAATCTTTTAAAGCAGATGACAAAACATGTTGGTAGTCCTTAAGACTGACTAATTTTTCTGAGATGACATCCTTTAAAGCCCAGTTCAGACCAAAGATTCGCACCATGACACAACCATCTTAGAGTGTTGCAGGAGACAGTCCTCCAGCAGCTGGTTTTAGAAGGGGAAGCGTGTCATTTGTTTTTGACAACCAAACAGTGCCCTGAAGCCAAAGGGTAAATATGTAAAATCGTAGAGTCTACAACAGTATTTTAATCGACATTCAAGGCTCACCTGGCACTAAGAAGTGCAGCCTTATCATCAGCCATTCTCATGGTTGAATACAGACTGGTGCGTTATTAGTGTTTGTCTTGAAACTTGCTGTGACAAGTATCAAAAATTTATGGGAATAAATATGGAATTTTCAAATTGATGTTTGGCCCTTAACAGGGATTTTAAATATAGTTGTGGAAACTAGAAAGCACTTGGAGAGCGCAAACCTCCGCCAAGGTAGCTCACATATTGCTGTTATATCTAAGATCTTTTTATCTCGACTCTTTTTATAAATTTGTTTTTAATTGTTTTTGTCTTACCCTGTAGCACTTTGAGATTGCAAAAATGTAGAGTCCAATACAAATAAAACATATTATTATTATTATTGTTATTATTATTATTATTATTATTATTAAGCAATAGTTCCATGGTAAAGTTACCATCACAATATGATTCTTTGACCCTGAAAACCCACACCTAGCACTCAGAGTCGTGTTGATATCATTGTTAGTCAGACAGTTATTGAGCAAAAAAGATCGTCTGTTAATGGTGGTTATCTGGATCACCAAGAAAATTGAATAATTTTTAAGTTTAGCCATTACCAACAATTATTTTATTCATTTATTTTATGTTTATTTGTGTAGGGACAGTATGAAGCAAGAGAATGTTGCCACACACCACAGCATTTATAGCCTGAGCTAATTTGCAATGCCCGTTCCTAGTTGGGCCTTTGAAACATAAAAAAAAAAAAATAGTGTTAAAACAAACAAACAAACATACAAAAAAATAACAAGCTCAACAAATACAGACAAAACAATACAAAACAAGTATGTACAACAATACAAGAAGTGGGTAAAACAGAAAGCACGTGATCATTAATGACTAATAAGTCTGGGTCCTCTTTAAAAACTGTTTCAGGTTGAGTTTAAAATGATTCCTGTCTGGATACAACTCCTGAAAATTTCAGCAAAAATCCAGCCAGTAGCTTTTGCGTAATCTTGCCAACAAACAAACAAACAGACAAACAAACAAACAAACATACGCCTGGAAAAACATAGCCTTTTTGATGGAATGATAAAATATTTTAGGTGTCATATCCAGTTTCTAGGGCTGGACCAATAATCTGTTATACCATTTTAACTGAAATACATTAGCCACAGTGATTTTGATAAGCTCTGCCCCCAGCTCATGAATAATTTCAGTTTGAGTCAGTCACGGTTTCCTCTGTGGACTAAGTGAGGCCTTGTACACATGTTAGAGGTGTTTTCTGATAAAAACATCATATCCCTCTGGCTGTTCACTGTTCTTCTGCAGGCAGTTCATCTCACATGTGAGGCTTACCCCCCTTGCAACGCTCACAGACATTAAAGATAAGAATATAGGAGTAATTCATGTTGTTGCTGATGTTCTTGTTTGCTTAAGTAGACCATATAGAGACCATAGTATTAATTTCAGTCTTTTTTTATAACCAGTTAAAATCCTTACAGCAGCTTTAATCTTCAGAATTGATCAAATTGAATCTGTCAAAATGGAGGAACATCTTGCAGACATGCTGGAGGTATCCGCCCCCAGACCAGACACATAGAAACAGGCAGCTGTCTCCTGTGGTCAAGTCTGATGTTTGCTCCTCTGTCCATCCAGCAAGCATTCTTTGTGTAAAAATTAGGGCAGCAGATGCCAGAAAATAATACATCTTTATTTAGTAACATGCAAAAGCCCACAAACATAAGTCTTAGAAAACAGCAATGATAAGGTGTTGCAGTGCTTTAGAATTTTTTTGTCTATAAATCTTGTTTTCCATGTGCAAGAAAAGTGTTGTTTTTTTTTTGGACAGGCATTAAAAAACCCCACATTGTTTTTGTTTAAACTATTCTGAAAATACGACCACGCAAACTAATTATTATGATTCCTGTATCCATCAGAATAATATAATGTCTTGCAGTCTTGGCTGAAATGTAAGTCCACGAAGCAGCTATAGAATCTGTTGTTTATTTTTGTCTAGACATAAATCCACTGACACTGTCCTCCAGAAAATAAATCCATAACTTTTGAATAGATATATATTTACTAAAATACGTACTGTGTCACTTGCATAGCCTTTTCTCATGTCACAAACTGTCTCAGAATATGACAAGGTGTATGTACAACAACAAAAAAAGACTATTTATGTTATCATCGTCAACACAAATAAACGATATGGTGTGAAATCCAGCGCTGCTATGCGGGGATACTTCACCTCGCTGTACGGCATGTGTGCTGTGGAGCTGCTCCGGCTAATGAAGGTGTGGATGTCAGCAGTATGACGGCAGGGACTGTGAGCACACAGGCCAGCTTAAAAAGCACTGACAGTTCAGGTGAGCCGGATCAGCTGAAAGCCTCCAAAGTCAGCCAACGTCCTGCTGAGGCTGGACAGGACAGACGATAGAGCAGTGGGGAGGACATCAAGCTGTGGACATAATGAGGAAATGTCTCTAATTAATACAGCATCACAGAGGTGATACTGTAACTTCTTTTTGCACAACAACACGTACCAAAATTATCTGCTCAAACACAAAGTTAAGGTCACATTAAGAAATATCCAGCGCTGAAGAGCTGCAGTTAGTTTAATATTTGTGAGCAGAAAAGTACAAAACTAGAAAAGCACTTAGAGAGCGCAGACCTCTGCCACGCAGCTCAGTTACAGCAGTGGCTTTTCCACAACCCCTGTAAAAGATACAATTCTGGATCACAGTGCCAGGATCCAGAACAAACTCAGCACATACATGGAGGTTGTTGTCCTGTATGAACACAACAAGTTTTGGGAAATTGTGACATCAAGTTGAATTGGATCCAGAGGAAATTTGCCTTGATGATAGAGACAAGGACCCCATATTATCCTGTGAAATTGGAGGTAAATCCATTTAAAAGTGGCAGAGATTTGATTTTTTAAAACTCTGCCTAATGTTAACCTATGGGATTTTTTGAAAGTTTGAGAATTTTTTGCATCCAGACGGATAAACGTATCACCATCAAAGTTTAACCATTTCTAAGTTGGGCCATTACCAACATCCCTTGAAAACTGCAGCAAAATCTGTCCAGTAGTGTTTGCGTAATCTTGCTAACAAACAAACAGACAAACAAACAAACAAACAAACATACGCCGGCAAAAACACAACCTCCTTGGCAGAGGTAATTACCAAGATCCCTTCAGAGGCTAGAGAGCTCCTTTAAAGTTTTTGAAGCCTTATTGTGATAATAGACGACAGAAAACATTGACAGAGGGCACGACATCTGTCACAAACTGAGCTTTTCCAGCCGTCATTTTAACTGTCGACAAACCCTGTCATTTATTAAATCTGACACAGAAAACACAACAAAAAGAAATCAGGTCAAAGCATTTACTTACCAGCTAGGACTAAAACATCACTTAGTGCTCTCCCACCCTGCAGTAATGACTGCTTATTCATTTCTTCCAGTCCGTCTCTTCCATCCCCGATCTGTTACGTGTCTGTGTGTGTTTGTGTGTTTGTGTGTTTGCATAGTGATGCACAAGTCTCAGCTGTGAGACCGTCATAACTGATTACCTCATAATCGAGCTGTGTGATTGATGTGAATGGAGATATCAGCACCCATGTTCACAACCACAGGTCACCTGTTCCTCCTGTAACATCATTAGGGTGAGCTGAGTCTTGTGGGAAATGTTGACATGTGTGTTTCATGTGTTTGAATCATATCTGTCTGTGTGTGACTAGAGAGGGACGAGTCGAGCAGGAGTGTGTGAAGATGAAACGTCTTTTATGTTACTGCTCCCACTACAGTTAACATCACAGGACATGGTTTGCATAACCTGTGGTCTGACATGGTGTTACGGTTTGTGGGTCAGCCGGTTGTTACTGCCAAGCAGGTCATGCTTTTTCTGGCATTTGTCTGTTTGTCCGTCCATCTGTGAGCAAGATAACTCAGAAATTTCTCAACAAATTTTAATGACAAGAATCAGACAAGGGAGAGCTGATTCAGTTTTGGTGGTGATCCGAATCCTTTTAGGATATTTTGAGGGTTTGTCAACATTGAGCAAGAGGGCAGTTTTCCACATTTTTGCAAATAACTTGGCTAATGATGCCAGAAATGCCTTGGCTAAGGCTTGTGCTTTGGTAGCACTTCCATTATAGGATATTTCCCACAGGAAAATGACCCAGCAAGATGGTACTGGCTTGTTGTGCTTTGCACATTTTATGGTATCTTGGCTGATTTTGTCCTGGAAATTGAAGCATGTGAATGTAATCTGTAGCAAAGGTTGTGGTCTTTACTGTCAGCAATTGTTTCTTTGAACAATAGGTACAATGTGACTACATTAGAAACAAAAGTAAACAGTAGAGTATATTTTAAATGTACAGAGCTGTAAAGTCGTCCATGTTTTCACTTTTGGACTTGCTAACTTGTTAGCATGACCAACCAGAAAAAAGTCCAATGGTTGCTTAGCTGAGAAGGGTCATATTGCCCAGCGCACAATGATATATCCAACCAACAGTTGCAGCTGTTTTTAAGGTCTAGATGACCATGCCATTAAGATAAAAGCGTGCTGTGGAGTCTTTTCTTTTTTGCTTCAACAATAGTTGCGGCTGTTGGAAGCCACACAAAGGTGCAGAAGGATTTTATTGAATTTTTTTTTTGTTTTGCCACAATCCTAGTTAAGGTGGATGGAGCATATAGTCAAGGTGGCTACTTTAACTATGAAGCAATGCTGGAAACACTGGTTCATGGACTGATGGTCCGAGGAGGACTCTCTGTAAGGTTGTGAATTTAAAGGAAAAGCTGAGATGTGCAGTTTGGACAGCTTAAACTTGGAAAGTTAAGGTTCATCTAGAAGAAGTGGGATGTATGGGGCTTTTTGACCTCAGAGAGCAGAGACAGTGTCCAAAGACAGTGAAGAGGTTTGGCTTCTTGTAATAAATGTTTTAAACCAATACACCTACAAGTGCTCTGACTGAATAGAGATTAGAGAGTCCCTCACCAACACTTATCCTTTCATTAGTGCATAATGTGTTTATATTTGCATCAAATTCCACATCAGGAGCCTTGACTGTGTCTGACTGTATGTGTGTCCTCTCCTGTACTGCCGTGCTGTGCTGAGGAGTGACCTGATTTCTGAAAATGAAACAGGCTGCTGTCAGATGTTGTCTGTTGCGGTCTCTCGTATCATTTCTAAGATTGTGTTTTTTATTGTACTCCATACTGTCACACCTGGGTGACTTGTACTTGTTATATTTTTTTATTTGACAGGTTTCTCGTTCAAACTCCACCACAAATGTGTCAAATTCATAAAAAACACTCCTTATTTCACTTTTCATCCTCTCACCTCGTCTCTGTTCTGTGGTTTGCGTCTCTGACCCGAACGTATGTCACATTCAGAGCGTGGCTGAAGCAGAACCCTGTCAGAGACAATGTTCAAACGTCTGAACCGCTCTGTTTGTGTAAGAATGAGTCAGATTCATCCTGTAAGTGGCTGTTTAAATTCATAGCCTGTAAGCAGAGCGCCATCAAATTTGTGGGATTAGTCTGAGGAGATATGGGGTTGCTGCAGTTACACAAGGCCTTCAAGGAGACTGTCCTACTCAGGAAATGAAAGCGCTTTTATGACGATTTACTGTATGTTTACACTGTTTAATCGAGGGTCGCTTGGAGCTGAAAGCATAAAAAAGGATTTTTCTCTGCTTCAAAGACAAAAATACTTGGATGCTGTTCCAGTTGTTTGCTGTTTATTGGACCCAAATTATCAGTTTTGTCCTCTTCTAACCATAAAATCAGTCTTTCTCTAATCTCTTGGTTTGCCTCCATATAACCAAACTTAAACTAAAGAGGTGGGAGATCATGGAAAGCTCAAATTTCAGTCCAAGAAGAAGCTGCTTTCTCAGTTTTGAGAGAGTTACTGTTATGAATGCCAAATCTCTATATCGGTCTCTTTTCATTCAGTAAACCAACCTCTAAATCCCCCTGATGCACGTCACTCAGTAGCATGTGTGGTTTTTTTTTTCATTTTTACCAGTACCTGCAAATTCCCATATCTGATTTACAATTGTAGTTTTGGAAAATGGACTTAAGCGAGCAAACTTTTCTAGTCTTTCTGAAAGCACTTTACACTGCAGGTCACTTTTACCCTTCACTCTCACATCCGCTTAGCAGCTGTTGAAGTTTCAGAATACAAACCACAATTCCAGTGAAGTTGGGATGATGTGTTAAACTTAAACAAAAACAGAATACAATGATTTGCGAATCCTTTTTTTCCAATAATAAATTGAATACACTATATAGACAAAATATTTAATTTCCAAACTAATGAACATATGTTTACTAATATTCAGTAATTTTGTAAAAAAACAAACAAAAAAAATTGGGTATTAAAAAAGCATCCCTGAAAGGCTCAGTCATGCACAACCAAGGATGGGTGAGCAAATAGAGTTTAAGAACAAAAACTTCAAGGATTTTAGGGATGATTCAGTTCAAAATATCATCAAAAGATTCAGAGAATCTGAAGAAATCTCTACATGTAAGCAGCAAGTCTAAAAACCAACACTGAATGCCTGTGACTTCTGATCCCCCAAGTGGCACTGCATTGAAAACCATCATCATTCTGTAAAGGATATTACCACGTGGGCTCAGGAACACTTTGGAAAATCATTGTCAGTTAACACAGTTCATCTCTACATCTACAAGAGCAGCTTAAAACTCCACCATGCAAAGCCAAATATCAACAACACCCCGAACATTGCTGGCTTCTCTGGGCCTGAGCTCATCTGAGATGGACTGATGCAAAGTGGAAAAGTCTGCTGTGGTCTGTTGAGTCCACTTTTCAAATTGTTTTTGGGAATCATGGACGTTGTGTCATCCAGGCTGAAGAGGAAAAGGACATCCAGACTTTTATTATAGGAAAGTTCAACAGCCAGCGTCTGTGATGGTATGGGGCTGTTTTAGTGCCCATGGCATGGGTGACTTGCACATCTGTGAAGGCACCATTAACGCTGAAAGGTACATACAGGTTTTGGAGCATCATATCGCCACTGTCGGGCACAAACCTCTTATCTCCAAGATGTGCTACTTTTCAGTAAATGAAAAAAAAAATAAAACACTACTACAGAATAACTAAATATTGAATTGGCCTACTTACACATTGCTTTCATGTACTTTCAATTGGGTAAAATATTTTGAACTCCTCACCAACATGGAAGGTGAACTAGGGCACTGTTTTATGTAAAAAAAAAAAAAGAAAAATCATAAAATGCCTATAAGAGTCTTTGGCCCAATAGCAACAGCGTCTTTTCCAAGGACATCCCTGCTTATTTCAGCAAGACAATGTCAGACACATTCTGCACATGTTACAACAGCGTGGCTTCAGAGTAAAAGAGTGCAAGTACTAGACTGCCATTAAAAATGTGTGGCGCATTATGTAGCACAAAATATGACAACTGAGATCCAGGACTGTTAAGTTGTACATCAAGCAGGAATGGGAAAGAATTCCCTCTTCAAAGATTCAACATTTAGTGTCCTCAGTTCACAAATGCTGATAGAGTGTTGTTGAAAGGATAGGTGATGTCTCCAGTGGTAAACATTCCCGTCTCCCAGCTTTTCTGGAAAGTGTTATAGGCATTAAATTCATAATGAGTGAATATTTCAATCAATCAATCTTTATTTGTATAGCGCCAATTCATAACAAGTGTGATCTCAAGACACTTTACAATAGAGCACAAAGCTCTTCATTTTATGGATACACATATATGCATAGATTCATATATACATATATAAAATACACATAGACATATATATACAAATATATACATCCAAAACCCAACATGAATCCATATAGCCAATCATGAAGAAAAAACCTTCTGTTAAGCAGCAGGAAATCTTGATTGTGGACCCCAGTCTCAATATTTGCAACAGAACAATGTAGTATATCAGTTTGAACATTAAGTATCTTGTCTTTGTAGTGAATTAAAAGGTGCAGTGTGTAGAAATTGGCATTTTAGCGATATCTAGCGTTCAGATTTTGGAATGAGCCCATCCGTTACTGAAACATCACGTCACTAAGCGACGAGAGCCGGCGAAGACCAAAAAGGATCACGAACAGGGCATCATTTACAACAGTTACAAACACCGTGCCGTCTTCTTCTCTTGTAATACACGCTCTCTCTCTTCTTCTTCTTCACATGCCATCCAGGTACATTTCAGGACCAGCGTCTAGACAGTATTTAAAAATCACGTTTTGCACTTTTTGTCCCCAAAACCCACCAGTAGACAACATGGCGGATCGTTATGTCAGCCTCCACAAAGGGGAGATCCGCGGTACACAAATATAAAAAGCTTTTTCAAACTTAATAAAAAGAAAACAAAAGTTTTATGGGGATGATTGTACACCTATTTTGACAGACTTTACATACAAATAGAAACATTATATCCTATATATATATTGGTATATTATACCATTTCTGTTTGGCGAAATGCAGCCAACTTCTACACACTACACCTTTAATTGAATATAGGTCTGAAAGGATTTGCAAATCACTGTATTCTGTTTTTATTTACATTTTACATGATGTCCCAACTTCATTGGAATCAAGGTTTATACGACAAACATAGGATAATTCTGTTTTGTTGCATGAAGGTCTTTCTTGTAATCACATCATGTTAAAATTCCTTAATCTTGGAGCCCAGGACTGAACAGAATCTGACTGTCTGCATCTCTTTGTCTGCAGGTGGTGGCTGAGGACAGCTACTTAAACGAGGTGCAGAACTCAGGTAAGAGTGGCTCATTCTCTAAACATAACCCCCTCCTCTGCAGCTATAAATCCACTTTCCCTCCATCCAGCCTCTCCTCCTCCACCCTATCTCCTTTTCTGCTCCTCTCTTTGTTTCTCCTTCCAGTTTAACCCACATTATGACTCAGTCATAAAACCCCTCCATGTTGACGCCTCTCTCCTCTTTCTCTTATCCTCTCCCACACTCACTCTTACCTCTCCTGTCCCTTCGGCCCGCACCCCACTGCATTTCATTTCTCCCCTCCTGCAAGAAAAAAGAGGAGGCTATGATGGGGGTGGGGCGAGGGACTCCTCCTTCTCGGGCTCATTTCCCTCATGCTGAAAATCTTTTCTCTTATGACCAAACAGATTAGTGAATATGACCTCAATTTACCAACACACCTTCTATGTATCTGCAAACTCGCACCTGCCAGTCGATGTGAAATCTGCCTCAAAGCTCTTTAAATATGACTTAAACACCTTCATAATTCATAAAATGTTGAATAAGATGCTTCTCTGTCGCAGCTTTTTCCTCCTGAGCTCCTTTGTTGCACCAATTTGAATCAAAACAGGTTAAAATCATAAAACAGAATTTCCTGGTGCTCTATTTTTTTATTGAAATGTTGAATTTGTGCAGGGGACATCACTGCCAAACACCCACCCCCCATACAGCAAGCCTCAGAGTGTGAACCGTGTCAAATACTCATTGTGGCTGGGAAATGGATTATGGGAGCAGGGAGACTGAGCGTTCCCATGGCGATGGGCAGAGCAGCGTTGTCGTTGCAATGAGGAGGGTGTTAGCGCCGAGTGTAGTGTGTGTGTCGGTTTGAACACTGTGGGTGAATAGAGGACTTTAAATGAGAAGTAAAGGGCTTAAATACAGTGAGATGTGCTGCTTATTAAAGACGAGCTTAAAGATGGACATTAAACACTCAGAGTGGTTATAAAATCAGTGATGGGTAAAGAAATAAAATGAGCTAAGTTACAAGTTCCTCATGAAAAAATCAGCTTCACGAAACTAAAGCTTCACTTTCAAGACATTTAACAAGCTGAACTACTGCAACACAACAAATGTAGCTCACTACATCTGTTTACTTCATCTAGTTACCTCCGCCAAAGAGGCTATGTTTTCGCCAGGGTCTGTCTGTTTGTTTGTTTGTCTGTTAGCAAGATTACGGAAAAACTACTGGATTGATTTACATGATAATTTTACTAAAGGTGTGGTTTGGTCCAAGGAAGAAGCCAATGAATTTTAGTGGTGATACAGATATTGGTCTGGAATCAAAAAATTCCCCAAATTTAAAAAAATCCCATAAGTTAACATTGGGCGAAATTTGACAAAATCATATCTTTGCCATTTCTCAACGGATTCACTTCTAATTTTACAGGATAATATGCGGTCCATGTCTCTGTCATCATGGCAAATTTCATCTGGATCAAATCCAGATTGATGTCACAAAAAAACATTGAACTTTACAATGGGAAATCCCATTGATGACATTGAATAATTCATATAAATCCAAACATTAAGTGATGTTCTCAAAACTTGTTATGTTCATACAGGATAACAACCCCCATGTATGTGCTGGGTTTGGTCCAAATCCTAAAACAATTCTGGATCTGGTGATCCAGAATTGTATCTTTTACAGGGGTTGTGGAAAAGGCGCTGCTTGGCTGAGGTCTGTGCTCTCTGAGTGCTTTTCTTGTTACTTTTCAAACACTGAGACATTGTTTAGAATACAAATAAAAACAGAAAACAATGATTTGCAAATCCTTTTCAATTTATATTTAATTGAATGCACTACAAATACAAGGCATTTAATGATCAAACTGATAAACTTCATTTTTTTTGCAAATATTCACTCATTTTAAATTTGGATCCTGTAACAGGTTCCAAAAAAATCTGGACAGGGGGAACAAAACTGGAAAAGTTGAGGAATGCTAAAAACACCTGTTTGTAACATTCCACAGGTGAACAGGTGAATAGAAAAAGGTGAGTGACATGATAGGGCATAAAAGAAGCATCCCTGAAGGCTCAGTCATTCACAATAAAGGATGAGCAAACAACTGCTTGAGCAAATCGTCAATAGTTTAAGAACATTGTTTCTTGATGCACAATTGGAAGGAATTTAGGGATTTCATTACCACAGTCCATAATGTCATTACAAATTAACAGATTTCGGGGAAATCTTGCACATAAGGAGCAAGGCCAACAACCACCATTGAATGCCCGTGACCTTCAACCCTCAGGTGGCACTGCATTAACAACCAACATCATTCTGTAAAGGATATTGATTTCTCTGGTGATTAAAATAAGGAATTAAAAACAAGATATTGCAGGGAGCATGTGGTCCGTTGGTTATGCAATGCTTTTTACTTTATTAAAATTTCATCAGATTGAACATCAAACTTTTATCACCATTACAGAAAAGAATCTTCACTTGTTCATGTAAGGCATCATCTTAAAACAGTGGGAAGAGAACCATGTTAGCTAGGGCTGGGCATTGTTAAGAACCTCACGATCCGATTCGATTCGATTCGATTCGATTTTGATTCTTTAGGTGGCGATTTGATTCAGTATCGATTCAGTAAGAAGAAGAAATACATAAGTAATTAGAGTACCTGTTGACAATTTTTGGCCTTTTATTTAATTTTGATGCCAATGTGAACATATGTGGTATGTCACCTCATTTTTGAGCAAACATCTGAAAATAAAAATTTGAACAGTAATAACTTATTTGTGCATAAACAAAAGTAAAAACATGACAGTTAACACTATAATAATAAATGTCCACCTGGTCTTTTTTGTCAATAAATGTGCCAGGAATTGTCCTTTGAATGCATTTTTTTACCCTTTTTTACGAGAAACAAAAGTAAACAATTCATGAAGTATTAGTCATTATTATGTTATAAATGCTTAAAACAGTGTGTAAATACAAGAAATGAATAAAAATGGCTTTGAATTTTCAACAGGATTTTCTTCATAAACAATTGCAAAAATTTTCTGAGATGACCAAAAATAAACTTTACCTATTTTACATAAATTCGAACATTTTTGTTTGCCTACAACATTTAGTCTCCATGTTACAGCCTGTTATATTAGACCATGTCCAGGTGTTTTTTTTTTTACTGATGGTAGTCCCTGAAGCAGTTCCTGTCAAGCTGAAGACAGAGATCTCGACATTTCTTCCTCCAGTATTTCTAAAACTAGTATTTATGGAATCCATAAAAAAACAAACTACGATCAAAAAGGTGATAAAATGCCAAAAAAAAACCCCAATAAAACACGCGGAAAATACATCGGAAATACGGCAAAACACAGAAAATACGTCTGAAGAACAAAAAGAAAACACTCCAGAACGATACTAATGCTGTTGTGTTTAATATTTTACTTTATTGACACAGAAAATACTGATAAACCGCTGTTAAATCACACACACGTTTGGCTGTCAACTGGCCAGGAGGTGAATCGATTCAGAGGATTTGCAGAATCGATGTTGAATTGTGAGGGGAATAATTGCGATGCATTGCTGAATTGATATTTCTGCACAGCCTTAATGTTATCCCAGAAGAGAGAAAGACTAATGAAAACAAAATCAATGACAAAACGTATAACAGATTTAAATGACATAAATATTAGTGTATTAAAATCACCATCAAAAATAAAAGGCTGAAACATGCCTTAATAGCAGGTCTACCGATATAAAGTATTCAGAAAGCATAAAAAGCTTATTGTGTGCTTCTTAAGATGCATTCTGTAAAGGTAGGAGGACGATGAGACGCTTCATTCCTCAGAAAGCCCTGCTCCAGAAAACAGTTATATATGTCTGTACACAGCTCTAGAAACACACAATGATATAAATCAACTTTTAATCTTGTCATGACCTGGCTCAGGCAGTCACAACAAAAGAGGGAGACAACACCATGGCAAAGTTTTCAAAGGCTTTACTTTTCAAATCAAACCAAGTTAAACCAAATTAAACATTCAACTCAAACAAATCTCTAACTAAACCAATAAAGCAAAACTAAACCACATTAGGCCAAATCAAATATTTAAGTTAGGCAAGTTACTGTTAAACTGAATTGAACCAAACTAAACAATCAGAAAAGCCAGATTAGACCAAATTAAACCACATTACTCAAAATTACTTCAAATAAGATCAAATCAAATGTTTAAAACATAAAGTATGTGAATCAGTAGAGTCAGTAGTGTAGTATGTGCATGGGTGAAGATAATGTGTGTAAATGGTGTAAAAATGCAAACTGAACTAAACCTAATCTAACATAACTAAACCCAAATGTGGTATACCTGTGTGTGGAGGCCAGGTCAGAGAGAGTGAGACTGTGACTGCAGGAGCTTAAATAACTTCACTTTAAGCCCAGGTGCCTGGCATCGCTCCAATTGAGCTGCACCCACAGACACAGGCCCAGGCTGACAATATCATACCCCCCATGATATCATGCCCATCACAATCTACAATTGAGTTGGTCTGACAAATGTTATCATTGACTTTTGTCAACAACATCAGCGCATTTTTGCATTTGAATGGGTTATGACTTATTAAATGCGTCATTACTGGAAGGAATTAATGGAACCATTATCATTGGGTCGAGGTTTGAACCGTATTCATTGTCACAAGGATTCAGGTACGGAAAGATCTCTTCTGTAAAGGAACATTGATTAAAGCTGTGAATGTTTGTTAAAGTTTTCACATCATAGAATTCAATACGATTACTCTCATAGCGCACAAACACGCCAACTCTCTCCACTTTCCCATAATGCACTGTCACATTTGGATTACAGAAGGTTTCAAACCTGTCCTGTATGAACCAGATGGCCCAGAGTCCACATCCAGGCTGGCGGGGGATTGCAGCTCTTCTCTGGATGGACCCATTGGCCATGCCCAGACACCACTCTGTTTTCTCACCCACAAACACCTCAAAGTAAAACTTATAGCTGGAGACGCCTGGGTTTCCCAGCACTGCCAGATGTGCCGTAAACATATTTGGGTTCAGGGTCAGGCCTCGCTTTAAACCTGAGTCATTGCTGTATCTTACTTGTTTCTTGTCTTCAGATACAATGAGCAGAGGGTGAGCTGTGTCAGTATCCAGCGACATGTCGTGGACGTAAAACCGCATAAATATCTGAAAGCGCTGGTCCCTTTAAATCTGTGGCATCAGAGAGGTGTTTTAGTCCGTCATTCAGTTCCTTCAGCAGCTCCTTCAGTTGGACCACAGTTTTACTCAAACATTTCCGTATGTGATACGCGTCGACATGTCTGTCAAAAGCAAAAGTGAGCGGGTTCATAGTGGGCCACTGGAGGGAAATTTTGGGCATATTCAAGAGGAAGCCAAGACAGTCCTCATTTTCTTTAAGCTCACTTATCCTAGTTGCAGTGTTTTGCAGCTGGGTGATCTCCTGCTCCTTGTCGATCAGAAACTTGTTGGCTTGTTCTTGAGCTGCTTTTTGCCTCTCATTAATTGTCCGCTCCATCTCTGTTTGGCACTGTTGAACCTCAGAAACCAGCTCTGTCAGCTCTTGTACACACTCTGCTACCAAATTTCTGGTTTCTGTTGAACTTTTGTCAGCTAAATCCTTCATAGCTTGGACTTCCTGTAACCTGTCCTGGATGTTTTTCTGAATAAAGATCTCCTCATCGGCTACTTCAGCCTTCTTCTGTTCATATGCTTGCTGCACTGAAATGATGTCACAGTCCATGTGTATCAAGCTGTGGCAGATGTCACAAAGCAAAACCTGATGCCATCTGCAAAACGCTGTCAGAGGTCGGGCGTGATCTTTGCAGACTCTGTCCTCCAGGCTCGGCACAGGTTCGACAAGTGTGTGTCTCTTCAGTCCAGCGGCTCTGTGGTGAGGCTCCAGGTGAGCGTCACAGTAAGAAGTCAGACACTCAAGACAGGATTTGACTGCAGGTTCCTTGGCACCAGTACAAATGTCACACAACACCTCGCTCCCATGGCTCGACTGCGGTTGGACCGGCTTTGCCACCTGAACGTCTTTCACCTGGAGGGACCTGAACTGCGATGCAAGCTCTGAAATGAAAGTGTTGACCTTCAGATCCGGTCTTCTCTCAAACTGCTGCTTACACAGAGGACACTGGCAGATCGCACAGTCATCCCAGTAGTTGGAGATGCAGGACAGGCAGAAGTTGTGTCCACATGGGGTGGAAACCGGACGATTGAACACATCGAGGCAGATGGAACAAAGAAACTGATCTTCAGACAAGAGGCTGCTGGAGGCCATCTCTGCAATAAGACAAAATCCAGAATCATTAACGTGGAGGAAGACTCAGATTCAAAGGTCAACCTCAACGGGCAGATTTACAGATATTCCCCACGTACAATCAGTTTTATGACATATTCCTTCTTGCTTTCTTTCTTTCTGTCTTCATCTCAAACTTAGAAAAAACAAAACAAAGTCAAAACAAAATAATACATTTGCACACAAAACAACTAAACATGTCCATCAAAACAATTGAACACAGATAAGTACATACACATATGTGTCAACACAAGAACCCAGTTAAAGTAGGGATGGATTGAAGCAGAAAGCTTATCTAGTCCTGCCTCTTATTTACAATTCAATAAATTGAAAATTAAATAAAGTATAAATCTCTATATGTATGATCTCCTAACTGTTACAAAAAGCCACAAGTTTTGAAATAACTTAAGAAGCATTTGTTCACTTTGGCCTTTGGCAAAGTATAGTCCCAGAGTATTGGGTCTTTTAATTGTTATGTTTTCACTTTATTGCTCTGTTTTTATTGGCTTTTATTGGTTGTATTGGTTTTTATTGTTTTTATTGTTTTTATTGTTTCTTGTCTATTCTACTGTAAAGTACTTTGGTAGGCCACTGGCAGTCTTAAACGTGCTATATAAGTAAAGCTGACATTGACAAAGGGGTTGGCAGCTCTATCACCTTGGTTTCCCCTTTTGTTTTTGTGAGGATGGCACTGTAGTTTCATACTATAATGACCTGCCTACATTAAAGAGGTACTGATACAGTCTATGCTGTAAAGGAAAACGGAGAAGTTAATATCCAAGTTGTGCAGAGTTAAGTCAGGCTGAGTTAAGCAGATACCGCAAATGGAAATCACCATTTCAGTGTTTACCACAAAATGATACTCGCAGTTTGGAGGTGGCAACTGTTGAGGTTTAACTTGACTTCAACAAAATAAAAGTTGTTTGGTCGTGTGCAAAAATATTGTATATGTGTGCACATTAACCTCAAGCTGCTCCTATAAGTCAGAGCACTCGTTGGGCACCCCTGTCTAAACAGTCCAAATATTACACTACTTGTTGAACTTCTGCGTTATGTTGCAAACCACCGTGGACACGCTTTGTTTTGTTGACCTGCTTACGAGCACATCTGCGGTGGTTTGTTGCATGCGCCCCACAGTTTTGCTTTGTATGTATTTCCTCCAAAATTACATAAAGTGCTTATCTTAGTCTAAAAATAGATAATGTAACATAATGCGGTAAAAAAACAGTCACAACAAGCACACTGGATAGTTACCCAAGGAGTTGCTGAAGAGTTTATCTGATGACTGTAGGCAGAGGCAGGCTAATGCTACCCATTGACTCCCAGTGTTTGAGCTAAGCTAATTAGCTGTGGGTGAGCTCCACACGTCTCTTTCTTGTTACTGCACGCACAGTCGAAAGAATGGTGTCCATCTGCTTGCCATGGACTCGGGAGTGAGGCAAGACATGAAAACCAAAAAAAATGTTGGTTGTCCCTTTAAGGGAGCTGTTATGGATTCTCAACAGGAATTGGTTTTCGAGTCCAATCCCTAATACTTAATGATCATGGGCCAAAATGTGCAAAGAGGGTCATATTAACAGGTATCATTGGGCATAAGCAGTAATGTTGTACCTGCACTCCTACTTATTTTATAATGCACAAAAGCGGTAAAAACTGTATTTTACAGAACAAGCACTATGAAGCAGTCTTCTTCACCAAAGTACTTAGGGCTCTGGCTAATAAATCTTAAAGTCATGAACACAAATTGCTTCAGCTTATCGGTATGGATTTAAGTGTTGGGGATGCAAAATAATTTAATTTTAAACATGATATGTTATGGTTTTAATCCTATTTAATAATCTAAACAAAGCAAAAAAAATGTGATTTGAAAAATACTAAGACAAATTTGATTGAAAAAGGGGATTTCAAACTCTACATTAAATACCAAAACTGACTTAGACTGAAAGTTCCCTTGCAGTAGTTGTACCTAAAAGAAACAGGAGGGGGTACTGGAATTTCTAAACTACCTTAAAAATGTTTCTTTTGGTGCTTGGAAGCTCCTAAAATGTTAATACATGGGATTAAGGTGAGTTTTGTCCTCTTTGTTCTCCTAAGTTTTTCTAATCCTCAGTGTACCACCATTTGAAACAACTCTCTTAACACATGCTGCTTTATGCCAGCAGTGGTTTTGAAAGTGCTAACTAAACACAAAAAATACTCAAATGGCAGCTGTGTTGAGACTACACCACATGACATGACAAAGTATTAACCATTTAGGGTTAAAGCTTTTCATAAAAAAGCTACTTACTTGTGATTGTTGTAGACGTATGCAGAGGAAATAGTTTCTGTGGAGGACAGCCCTTTTCTTGGGAAAGATGTTGACTTTCACTTTTACCCTGTGACGTGTCTCTTAAAGGGACAGGCACACCTCTTACAGCACAAGCTGTTTGAGGACTGAGAGCTTTTTCTGGTTCCCACGCCCGAGCCTTTGCTCTGTATTATTTATTATTTGAGGATAGATTTCTGTTTTAGTTAGTACATTTCTGCCTGATTGATTTCCTGCTTCACTGATTCCCCCTTCTGCTCTTCTTCTGATCCAACTCCAGCTTGGACCCAGTTTATGTGTGTGTATATGAGTGTGTCTTCTTGTGTGAGTAAATGAGTGAGTGTGCGAGTTGGGCACAGACATTGTACTGGGTAGATAATGTTACAGGACGGCCAAACTGCGAGTGTGTGTCAGAGATAAGGCTGCTGCCTGTGGGTTAGTGAGGCTCCTCTGGCTTTAATCAGAGTCCTTGTGCACCTCACGCCTTTGAGCAGAGATGAATAGAGACGCATCCATGTTCTCAGGATTCCTCCTAAGAGCTGGTTGATCAAACAAAGGTGTGGCCCCTGAAATCCTGTTTTACCAGACACTGGTGTAAGAGATAAAAAAGAAAGCACCAATACCTTTATTTCAGAAGAAGTATAAGGACTGCCATTTGAGAGCTCACAAATAAAATTTCTGAAGAGTTTAATAGAGTGAAGCAAGATGAGTCCGAAAACACAGCAGTGAGTTAGCATTTAGCACGTCCTAGTTCCCGAGGCACATGGGATTCAAAATAGCAGTTTCAGATAAATCTCTAAAATAAAGTTTGTGATGCACACTTGAAAACTCAATTTAGCCTTTATGATATACACAAAACAAGCTTCAGTATCAAACTAGAAAAGCATTCAGAGGGCACAGATCTCCACCAAGCAGCTCAGTTCCGGCAGTGGCTTTTCCACGACCCCCGTAAAAGATACATTTCTGGATCACCAGATCCAGAAAAGTGCCAGGATCCGGACCAAACTCAACACATACATGGAGGTTGTTATCCTGTATGAACATCGCTTAAAACTTTGATTTTATATGAATTATTGAATGCTGTCAATGGGATTTCTCATCATAAACTTCAATGTTTTTGTGACGTCAATCTGAATCGGATCCAGATTAAATTTATCTTGATGACAGAGACATACATTGACATATAGACCCCATAATATCCTATAAAATTGGAAGTGAATCTGTTAAAAAAATGGCGGAGATATAATTTTTCTAAAAATCTGCCCAATGTTAACTTATGGGATTTTTTTTTTTGATTTCGGGAATTTTTTGCATCCAGACTGAATTAAACAACATTTTATTCTTTCATAAATGATACTTGTGACCTTCAACATACGTTTGTACATTTTGACAATATTTCAGCCACCATATGGGATACACAGGGCCAATATGTACTGCCAAAATATTGGCTGCATGTATACCTTCTGATTTACCAATGTTATTGTACATCCCTTGTCATCGGATTTATTTTGAACATGTAAAAAGAAAGAAAGAAAACAACATAACAGAAAAATTGTACAACTAACAATAGACATAAATATCCACCATACCGAAAGAAAATCATAGCATAGAAAATGCTAAACAATTTATTCCTTTTGTAACATATTAAAAAGAGGTGAACAAAAGTGTTAACTTACTCATTCCACCCCTTCTCCTTAAATTACTGATGATTCATTAATCAATCAGCTTTCTCATTAATATAAACTTCTACAACAACAGTGGAAAGACTTGATGGGGGATTGTGACACAGATTTATCTAGCTGTCATTGGTTCTCAGCTGGTTTGCTTTTTGATTCCCACCCTTATAGTAATTATATCATTGGACCACTTTACTTTTGCATTAACTGTGTTGTTTTCTATTTAAAACAGGCCTCTGGTGTGTGCGGTGCTCATCTTGTTACATTAAGCCGTAAAACCCTTTTTCTTTAATGGCTGATCTAAGGTTTTACGAGTCCACGTTGTAAAACTCACTCCATATTTTGTGGCCTAATTTTGCCTCACTTTGATGTCAGCAGTTTCCCTCCCAGGCGGTCCCAGCTTTACTCCAACATTCACTCCTCTCAGACAAGATTACAGAAAGTGTCCGAACACCGCCGTGAGCAGTAAAGGGGGTTTAAGGTTGTGGAAATTTCACCCTTTCGACATTCCTGTGGTTAATGCATTAGCCTGGATCCTGCTGCTGGACATGAGGATGTTTCACATCAGCCTTTATGTTCTGATTGAATTCTGACATGGGGATAAGAGGACTCAAGTCAGACCATTTCCACTCCCCTTTCCTCTATATTCTCCCAAACTTTCTCCATTTCCATCTCTTTTATACTCATTGTATCCCTGACCCAAATCCTCTTGCTTTCACCAGAAACATCTTATTCTCCCATCTATCCCAAAATGCACTCACTCTCTCCCCTCCCTCCTCTCCAAATCTCTCTGCAGTGCCTCTGTCCTGCTCTGAGGGATTCACTGAGTTGGGATACTACAACGGCACCGTGTCTCAGACGGACTCTGGCGCCCCCTGTCTGAAATGGACCGAGTTTCCAGACTATGTGATGCAGTACCCGGGCAGAGGGCTGGGCGACCACAGCTTCTGCAGGAACCCGGACAGAGAATCCAACCCTTGGTGTTTCTTCAGACAAAACTCTGGAGCCATTGGATGGGCCTACTGCGACTGCCACCAAGGTGTGAATATGGATTATTGAGATTTTACTTATCCAGAATCAGAATCAGAATTTGGATTTATTTCCAACTATATTTACACATAAAAGGAATTTGACTAGTAAATCGGTGTAAAAGCAATCAATATATAGTTAGAATAAAAATAAAGAGTCAGGATGAATAGTATAAAGTATAAAAATACACAACAATATATATGCAGAGGATGTGGCACATTTTTAACAGTGTAAATATGAATTAAACATAAATACTGTGTGCAGTAGATAAAATTTGTCTGGATGATGGTCTGTTTTGTTGTGGAGTGGGTATAGGGCTGGAGTACTGTCCATGATACTGACAGCAGAGGGTTAAAAACTGTTCAGATGGGGAGAGGTTTTAGTCGAATGGATCGCAGCCTCTTACCAGAGCGGAGGGTTGTTAAGAGTCCGTGTCAAGGACACTTTTATAGAAATAAGAGCATTTAACAGCATGAAGTTACTACATTTTTAACAGGGGGTGTCAGAACTGTGGCCTGGGACCAACAGCGCCCTGTGGTTTATTTGTGTTTGGCCCACAGAAAATTTAGAAAATGAGGAGAAATTTTGTCTGAATCAAAACATGGAGCCTGTGCTTCATTGCTAATTAAAGACAAATTGATTATGGCAGCAAATAGCAGAAATAAAATAGCACAAATTTCACACTTTTCATCAAAATCTGCTCCATCTCAAGGTCAGATTTACAAAAAAGTAGGGTCACAAATCTTCACTGTCCACAAACTTAGTTTGTTTTGTGCATTTTGTTTTTGCCTTATGTCAGAATATGGAGATAAGCTGTCAAAATCTCCCCTTTATGCTGCAGGGAGGGAGTGTCCCTCTTATCTGGACCAGGGGTGGATCCCTGAAATCTGATCACAAATTATAGGCATAACATCCAGTAGGCACGATTTCCTAATAGATCTGTCTTGCTAACGGGATGCTAATTCTTCTAATCTGGGAAGTCTTGCAGTTGAAAATGTGGGAAAATCAGCTTTTGAATCTCAAACGTGATCATCCCGCTGCCTTACTTTATCGAGGAATGGGCAGACAACATAAAGAAATGGCTTCAGATCACCTGAACTAGTGTACATGATGCTCTGCTCATCAACCTCATATCTGAACTCATACCTGATGTTGCCCTGGCTCTGCTGTCACATCTTTCAAAATGCATTGTTCTTCTCCTGTGGTCTGTCGTAAAATGGAGGCCCATGTGGAAGTGCCAAAACCTGTAGTACCTTGAGTGTCCACTTGAGGCTGTCTGCAGAAATCTGACACCTTAATGATTGTGTATGGGGAAAAGATGGTTTTTACAGCCTAAATAATCATCTTTACATCCTGGTTTGTAAAAACAACTTCAGTCTAAATATGTAATACATCTATGTGCTTCACCGTACCAGGGGGATTTTTTTTAATGCCACACCCGTTTTTCTTTAATTGAAGATTTCTGGTTTTAGATACAGTCTATGGTCGTACCCCAGACATAAAGTGGGATGGGGGGTTTCACACACAGTTTTTGGTGGACTCTTTATGTTTAGATGTTTAAGCCACATCCTTCTGGCTTCCTCAACCTCGGGTAGTCTGTAAAACCTGTATTGTTTCTCACACAAGCAGCTGATAAAGCCACAGATTTAGCTTGTTTTGGGTATCGGTCAACCCACGAATGGTGCAACAGGTGCCAAAACATTGCAAAGACATCTTTATAAATTAACACAAAGGTTATTCAAAGTATGATACAATCAAATTAAAATATGACCAAGTATTTACAAAAAATAAAGGTGAACACTCTTCAAAATAACCACTGTTAGCTGTCACATTAGCCACTGCCTGTATGTTTTATAAAGTTCTGAATGGACTGGCCCCTTCTCCACTGAATGAGTTTATCAAACAGAAAATAATCACCGGCTCTTCAAACCGAGTCACAAGAGCCACTTTTAGAGGTGACTGTGGGGTTCCCCTCAGACGAACCAGCTTTGGTCAAAATGTTCTGTTGTTCAAAGGTAGCATATTATGGAACAGTTTACCACCATCAATCTGAGAATGTTCCAGCTTTGCAGCTTTTAAGGGTCATCTGAAGGTATGGCTCAGGACAAACCAGACCTGTGACCATTTATAAACATCTGTCCTTAATGTGCTTTCAGAAATACCTCTGTATGTACATCTGTGCATGCTAACCATGTGCAATACTGTGCATAAACTGGTCTGCCTTTGCACAACCTGTGCAGGATAACTGGCGTGGGCAAGTGTGCAATCATACATTAGCACTTTTATTATGGTGTGCAATATATCAGCACTTTAAACACTGCACTTTGCACATTAAACAGCTCACACACTTTAACCCTGAGGGTCTTTTTGTTATGGTTTGTCTTGAGCCTATCTTTTGTGATGTTGTATGTTTGTCTTGTAATTCAATGTAAATTTCATGTTTTGCTTATCTGTCTTCTTGCTGCTACTGTTACCGTTGTTTTATGGACTTTATGTATTTTAAGATTGTAAATACCTGTACAAATGCATTACATCAACCTGCCAGGGACTACAGATGGAAATTAGCCTGTGGCTATAATCTGGCACATTTACATGCCTATGTTCATTCATGTGCATTTTCCTCTATCTAAATAAAAAATAAATAAATAAATATTTAGAACATATATTTCCCTCTTCTGGTCCCTCAATTGAAACTCAGCCCATAATCACTTCTACAGTAGCCCCCAAGGAATAGGGTGGATACTGTTTGTTGTTCTTCTTTGTAAAGTTACACATTTTTGTTTGTGACTTCTTAGGTGCGGCCCGTCTGGTTGGCAGCTCGTCCTCTGGCAGTGGTCGTGTTGAGGTCTACCTTAACGGTCAATGGGGTGCAGTGTGTGACTCCCACTGGACTGACAGAGATGCCAGTGTGGTCTGCAGGCAGCTCGGCCTAGGGTAACAAAAATAAAACACAACCTCTGATGTCAGCCTCATGTTTCACAGCTTGTTCTCACAGCTGATTTGTCTCTGTGAACAGTGACATTGGCACTGCGCTGCAGCACTCACAGTTCGGTTCGGGCTCCGGCCTCTTCCACTATGAGCGCCTGGGTTGCCATGGTGATGAGAACAGTCTGAGTAAGTGCCGGAGCAGGACGTTCGTCACAGGTGACTGTAGCCATGGAAACGAGGCAGCAGTGGTGTGTGCGGCACCGGAAGGTCAGTCTGACTTCCACAGTGGAGTGTATTGCTTAAGTATAACAACCTGTCTGACCTCACCTTCTCTATACATCCTCTCTCAGGTAGTGGTCCTCCCCTGCGACTGGTTGGGGGTGAGGAAGACTTTGAAGGTCGTGTAGAGGTGTTTCACGCAGGACGGTGGGGCTCGGTCTGTGACGACCAATGGGACGACAGAGATGCCGAGGTGGTGTGCAGACAGCTTGGGTTTGGGTATGTTTGTTTGACTTCTTACTCCCTCACATGTGATAATTATGTGTGGTGACATTCAGTTGCTTCTCAGACTGATCTCACCATCATAACCTTCAACCATGAAGTTCACACCAAATGTCACATTCATACCTGAGGAGTTTTTATCGGCATGAACTTTTTTTGTTCCAGATTTTGATTGAGAAATAATAAGAGCAAATATCTATCCATTCATTCATTATCTATACCAATTATCCTTTCAGGAACCTAGGGGGCTGGAGCCTACCTGACATAGGGTTCTTGCCAGGTTATACCCTGTACTGATCCCCAGCCAATCACAGGGCCACATAGAGAGACAAACAAACAGCCATTCACACTCATACTTCAGGGTAATTTAGAGCCACCAGCTGACCTAATTAACATGTTTTTGTTCTGTGGGAGGAACCCAGAGTGTCTGGCGAGAACCCACATATGCACAGGGAGAACATGCAAACAGAAAGACCATGACCGACATGAGGATTAAACCAGCAGCCTTCTTGCTGTGAGGCACATGCACTACCTGCTGCACCATAGTGCTACCCAGAGCAGTAGTGATAGTGGTAATAAAACTTCTTTTATAATTAGACCTTTTTAGAGGCATGAAAGAGTCCATATTGCACCTTCACTCAGGTTCTTGTATTTAATTTTGATGACTGCAGGATTATGTTCATTTGGGGGTTGAAGTTGCAGCAGTGCATAATTTTTTACATGATTAAGTTTTCTTTCACACTGTACTCTGTCAGGTGGACCAAAGCCCAATAAATGCTGTGCAATATAGCTGTATGTCACAAGTTGGGGGCTGTAACATTGGCCCTTGTTCCTGCCATCCAGCCTATTGTTCACTACGACCAGGAAATAAACAACCAGCTTTGAATGATAACACTGTTTAGCTCAAAACAGTCTGTAAGTTTTCTGTGCCATAAAAAAGTACAGCTCCCTTAAGGCAGAAAATTTGCACTTGCATATGGACTGGAGCGGTGTGTAACCATATTTGGCACAGAGTTGTAGAGGCCTTTTATCCATCAAGAGGAATGAAGGCTGGCAGTAGGGCTATCACTTCCAAAAAAAAATTGAATCCAACCAATTTTCGAGCATCCGCGCAGATAAGTGAAGATATTTGGTTGGTGTGTAGGATGTGGAAGCACTGGGCTGAAAGGCAATGCTGGACAGCAGAGTCCAACAAATGAGTCCACAGATTTGTCGTAGTGGGCCAGCTGCTTTGCACATAATCGACACAGTGGAGCCCAAAGTGCTTCCTCATGGCAATCTTCTGTTTTTCTTACTGTCTACTCGGGGTGACTTTGCCAGCCTTCTATATCCTCAAAGTGTCTTCTTCTTCCTCTGTTGGCTTGTGGCATTCAAGATGTTGTTGTTGAAGTCAAGGGAACACTGGCTGATGGGGCGAGTAACCCCCTCTGCTGGATCAAGTTGTTCAGGTGCCCTGATGTGCTGTTGAGCTGTTTATTTTATATTTGGATGTTTTTTACACTTCAAGTATGGATTTGTATGCCCATACTCAAACAGATATTTAAATATCTGTTATAAGGTGGGAGCCCTAGCTGGCAGTGTTATCAATGCTACCTTTAGCCCCACTTTTTTAGATGTTTTCAGTGAACATTACGTTAGCTTGCTTGCTATCATGATAAGGCGACAGAGCTGCTGGCCCTTTTGTGGCTGTTTGTAACCGTAAGGAGATTAATTTTGTTCCGAAGACAGTTGCAAGCAGCAAAACAACATGCCATTTAAGCAGAGGAGAGTTTGGGAAGTCATGCAGCATCCTGCAGCTGACAACAGAGGGGGAGTTTTTTGTTTTATTGATTTTTGTGTCAGTACCCTGACTTGTGGTTAAACTCTGACCAATCAGCTGGCAGTAGTGTCTCCATGTTACGTCTTGCGTCAGCTCCCTTGGAACCTTGAAGGAGGTAATACAAAAAACTGTGCCAGGAGCTAGGCATGATTCCTGATGGGAAACCAAAACAACCAAGTGGAAAAACCCATTTGTATTCACTTTTTGTCTGCATGTTTTTGGTGCATTCACCTTTGTCTGTTGATTTGTGTGGCTGTCAGGATGGGAATAAAAACCCTTCTTTTTTATGAGCAAGTGCAAAGGATAAAAAAAAAACATGAAAGTGATGCTTTAAGCCTTGAACTGACGGTATGTGACCCTTGTGAATCTTATAAACAGGACACCTTGCTGTGGCAGTATTTCAGCTACTGAAGCTGTCATTATTGGAGCTTTACTCTCTTGGAGCTCCTGAGTGAAGAACCATTAGTGATCTGGAGGAGCTGTGTCAAAATTTTGGATCAGAGCACAGAGGTGTCACCAGGATCAAAGTTTCCTCCCCTCTCTAAGTAGATAACAGGGAAACACCTCTCACTTGTGAGTTGGAGATGTTTGAATCTGTGTTTCCTCCCTGCCTCCTCTGCTGCTGGAGAGGTGTTACAACTCTAAGTGTCAAGTGATGAAGGTGTAACTGTGAGGAGAAAGAGCTCCTTCCATGTTCAACATGAGGTTTGTTTCGTCTCCTCAGACTCGGTAAGACAGCTCACCATCTGCTTTTGTGGTTTTGAATAATAAATGCTCCAACACACTGATGCGCACAGCTGCAAACTGGCACAGATGTGCTTTAATACTTAAAGGCAAAGTCAGGTGGAGATGATTTGTTTTTCACACCTTGATCCTTTCAATGCCACTGTGCAGGTGGCAGCCAGCACCAAAGCCATTACCTGCTAGACTTGTATGTCTATTTGACTGCCTGTCTGAGACATTCTTGTAAACATTCATCAGAAGACTTGGGCTTTTTGGTCATCCCTTGCTTGCAGGTTGGATAACTCACCCCAGATTTCCACATAGTCTGTCTTTGTATCATTCTGTAGGTGCCGCACACTCTGCAGCAAATCTCCGAAGGCCTCTTGAATTAGTTTGCACAACCAACACCATGATTTGTCTCAGGCCCATGTCAGCAGCTCTGCGTTGGTTTGCTAAAAATATGTGGCAAGTCAATTTTCAGAGAGGGCTACTTCGACTCTGTCAATCTCCATCAAGCTTATCAACTTACAACAGGAAAACAAGGGCTATCCTATTATCCGGTGATCTCACCGTTACCTTGTAAACTTGTAGTTCCTCTTGGATTTTAGGATCTTGCCTGTTAATCTGCTTTGCAACACAGCACTTTAAATATGTCAGAACATGCCCCATTGGTAGGAGCAAAGCTGCATCACCAACGGGACACCACACAGGCGGACTATGTAGAATTTGAGATTAAAACTGGGGTGTGGAACTTAGATGAGGCTTCGGTGGACGCGATTTTTTTACTGTCCCCTTCCTTCCATGGTTGTGCTATTAGCAGTGCCCTTCCTTTATACACTACCAATCCGCTCTGTTTACCTGCCATTAGCACTATGCTAATTTAATGTGTTTGCGGCCGCAACAGAGCCACAAACCACATGCCTCTTAGACATAAATATACTTAAGGAGAGGATCCAATAAAAGTACTGTCCATGAATTCAGCCGTGATTGGCTGAAAAGGGGGTGTCCTTTGCTAGATTTTCTAAATACAGAACGGGGGTGGGGTCATGGGTCAGAGGTCTAGGACATGGGCTTCCTGGTCAACCTTTGGAACGGATAAGATATGTTTTGCAGGGATATTGGCCTCATGATCATGCCTAGTTAAGCTTCAAGAGATTGCAAGATTGTAGAATTTGCAAAAACACCCACACCAACATAATGCTGGAGTTAGTAGATTTTGAAATTTGGAAGTCAGAGGTCAAGAACCTGATCTCCAGGCTATGCCTTGCTCCTGATAGGTATGTCTCTTGAACCTGTGAAGGGATTTTATTTTAACTTTGTAAAAATGTCCTCTCTGACTCATGGATGACTTGGCTAGATTGTGGATGTTCGAGGTCATCAAGCCTGAAGTTCTTCACTTACTTTTGAACAGGATGTCCCGAGTACACTTTAAGCCTGTGGTCCCTCAACTTTTTTGTACCTCAGTCTGGTTTTAGATAGTACAGTTATAGATGCAGACCTGCTCTGACTTTGACAGCATCTAACCTTATAATTATAAACCTAAATTGTTACAACACACTCCTTGTAGGTAACTAAACATGCAGGTTCGTCTATGTTGTCTGAACTTGAATTTGATGTATTTTCAGAATAAGAATAAAGTCAGGCACATGTAAACACTGCAGAAGCACAGAAAAACACTTCTTGCAGCATGTCAGCATCAATAAATAATCACCACATGAATGCAGTTACATCAGCGCGGGAGCTATTCATTATGTATGTTTTATCTTATCGATGTGCTGTAAATGTACAGTATTTTGCCTCTGAGGTTGTTTTATTTGTTGTTAAGCTGAAACCATTTGTCTTGTAAGCTAAGCGCATGCACTGGGTCACAGATCCTCTTTACTTGCTAAATCAGGTCATAAGAGACATTTTCTTCAAGTGACCAAGGATGAAGTCTGTCAGCAGTGATTCAGCTGTTTTTTTTAAAGTAGGTATGCATTACATCCATAGAGTATCATTTCATACAACATATAAACTCTACATTCTGTCATCTAAAAACAAACCTGATTTTAGGGTCACCATTATTTAAAATGAAATGACATGCTTGTAGATTTGCCTCTGTACTAGACCAAAATAGATCGGTATCATCAGCGTAACGCTACAGCGAGCCACTTAATGAGTGGTAAAATGAAGTGTCAAACTGTTGCGGTAATATAAATGTGATATGAAACAGCTGCTCAGACTTTAAAAATCTACCACTGTACATTTAGCTGAGAGCTATAGTCAAAGAACAAAGGCCTGTTTTATGATGTAGTACATGGATCATCAACTACACTTGTACAAGGGCCATTTTTTTCTTGACGTAAGCTATGAGGGCTGAACTTTAAATAAAATGAAAATATAATAATTTGGTCTAATTTAAATATTACTAGTTTTTTCCTAGATAAGTATATCTTAGCCTTAGTGATATCAGTCCTTATAATTTATGCAGTGACCAGCCACATAAGACCAATTAAGATATCTTGGCTGCCTCACCCTGGGCTCATGTTTTCAATCAGTAGACCTTTAAATAATCATACCTCTGGTTCATGGCTGATATTGGCTTAAAGGTGGATTTCTGTAAAACATATCAAACATTAAGTCACTCCTGATAAACTTGTGATAAATTGGGGGTGATAAATTCTTGTGGGGGCAAAATAAAAAAATTACCCTTTACACTATTTTCTCAGAATTTGATAATAATCTAGGGTCTAGATGTGAAGCTGCAGACACCATTTGATGATTAGTAAAGGTTTTAAAAGCCTCAATAAAAATTGGCACTTTTTTTTACCTTTTGTGCCCTTTATATCAGGGATGCACAATGGTGGATTTTTGCTGATATCCAATATGATGCTATTTCCAATCTCATTATTGCCGATGCTGATATCGTTACGGATATTTTTTGTCAAGAACACTAAGCCTTCATGTAACTAAATTTGACCTTTTCAACCCAGAGTGACAGTCCATTTGTGTTAGATATAGATGTGAAGCAAGACAAACAACATAATATTGTTTAATCAATTGTACTTTTAATTTATAAAAGTGAACATTCAGTGATAATGAGGAAAGTCATTATGGTTCATCTACACATTTTGGCAATATTATAGCCAATATATTGGATACATATGGGCAAAAATTTAATATCTATTAATACCAATATTGCTCTGGTAATATTGTGTATTTCTGCTCTACTGAAAATCAATAAATGATTAATTCTTGGTCTTGTACTGATGTAAAAAAAAAAATCAATGTTAGAAAAAAGAAACTAAAGTGCAATGCTTTGTTGTGTGAATGGACTCTAATATTGCTTTAAAAATCTATTTAGATAAAATGTTTTAAAAATTCTGTGAGAAAAGGATGTAGAAATACGAACAGTGTTGATGATATAGGTGTATGTGTGTTGCAGGGGTGTGGCGAAAGCGTGGGCGTGGGCTCACTTTGGTCAGGGCTCAGGTCCGATCCTTCTCGACGCCGTGAAGTGCTCTGGAAATGAGCTCTTCCTGGATCAATGCCCCCACGGTGACTGGGAGCAGCACAACTGTGACCACATGGAGGACGCCGGAGTCTCCTGCAGCCCATATACAGGTACACACACACTCACAGATGCACAGCCCCTGTGTTCACTAATAGACATCAAGCGGTTATTTATAGCTCCTGGAGCATCAATAAATCATTATAGTGAGAAGCAGCAGCATCCCCTCGGTGACATTTATAAGAGCTGAGGGATAACAAATCTGCTGGCATGAAACAGCAGTGAGCATTTATCAGACTAACATTAATAATTAATTTTTCATATTAATATTAATTCCACTTAAGAATGTAGTCTTATGAAATTGAATCTTTTATTATGGTTGTAAAAAGTGTGTCAGTCTAAGACCACGTTCCTGACCCTGAAGAACTTTAAACTGTCCCATTAACTGTTTCAGATGGCGTGGTGCGTCTGGTGGGGGGAGACAGTCCTTGGGAGGGCCGGGTTGAAGTTTTCCATAACGGGGACTGGGGCACGGTGTGTGACGACCACTGGACCCAACAGCACGCCGAGGTGGTCTGCAGACAGCTGGGATACAGGTACAGGGAGTTATCTGAACAATGTGAACTAACAAATTAATTGTACTTTATAAGACTCATTCAATGCAATTTTAACTCTTAAGAGATTCAAGGGACGTTTTTTTTTTCCATTTTTTTTTATGTTTAAGCCTTTTGGCTAATTTCCTGTAGCTTAAATTTGCCAGAAGATATTCTTTACTAAAAAAAAATTAGAATTGTTGTCTCAGTTTTTTTAATGAACCTAAAGTGGTCAAGCTACACAACAACCATCTCATTTGTTCCTAACGACAAAAAATGTCCCATTGAAAATCACTGAAAATGCCATTTTTATCCCACATTTATCTTAACTTAAACTAATGCATTTATTTATGTTAAGTTTTAATTTTGGACTACAAGTTTTGAGTTTTTAATTTTTATATTTGTCCACGAGATGGCACTATTTTTTCCCACTTATAGCATGATGCAAAATTCCACCCTTTTTACTTTTTTGTACAACGGTGCCAGCATAAAAAATTACAATGCATCTGTATCAGTGTTGCTGCCAATCAATGACCAGTCTTAGAGTCTCATAATAATGATCATCAAATATGCCATAAAATGTATTTTATGGCATATTTGTTTTTATAACAAAATCCAAAGTTGTGTGAACATGCTGGCTTTTAAAGGGTTAGAGTACTAAAATATGATTTGTATTTGATATGTGTGTTTCAGGCTGATGCAATTTCAAAGACTGAATAATTTCAAAAAGAAATATATTAATATAAAATATATTTACAGATGATTTTAGAGTGCTGGAACTTTTTGTCCCCAGGACCACGAGAGGGAGTTTTATTTTAAAAAGGGAATTGCAAGAAAAACAACGATGTATTAGAATCAATGTTGCCGCCAATCATTGACCCATCTAAGAGCCTAATAACAATAATAATCAAATACTCATTGAAATACATTTAATGGAACTTTTTTCACTTAAAAACTACAAAGTTGTGTGAACGTACTGGCCTTTAAAGCAATAAAAAAACACAATATATAATCAATATTTGCTATTTATATTCTTAGGCTGATGTAGTTTTAAAAGATTGGCATGTTTTAGGCAGAACAAAATGATTAATTTTAAAAGCTGTTATTGGAAAATTTCTGTCATTAGGGATGAAGAAGTAAGTTTATTAAATGAACTCTTTTTAAGTAAGATTTACAGAAACAACTGAAAAATACAAAAGTATGCCTCTAAATTGCTTGTTATTCTTTTCAGTGCCTAATTCTTGACACAAAGTATTTCCTACTGATGCTAGTTAAAAGAATATTGATCAAAACACAAACAAGCAGCAGATTTTCTTTAAAAATTAGTGTCTGCAAAAAGGGAGGTCATGCTATGATTGATTGTTTATGATTGTCCTAAGCAGCAGAAGGAGGCTTCCTACCTTAGGGTCTCTCTTCCACACTGATAGAAAATAAGGACATCGCTGCTCTTTTAAGCATCTCATCTCTCAAAACAGACATAAAAATAAAGCACAAAAGACACGAACCAAGGATACTACCAACCTAAGGTATAACCTGAAGAACCCAAAGGATGGTGCCCATGTTACAGAGAAACTCAACAAGGGAGCAGTACAGAAAAACAAAAAGAATAATCCGACATTATAAAAAAATAGGAGTCCTAGCATTATTCTGATTGATGGTCACAGCCAAGTTAAACCCCCTCTCCCTTATCTTCACCACCAGGGGTCACGCTGAGGTTGTATCAGATGGGACATTTGGCGAGGGTGTGGGTCTGATCTTGCTGGATGACGTCCACTGTGAGGGATCAGAGACCTCACTGTTAGACTGCAGACATGGGATTTGGGGGCGGACCGACTGCTCGCACAGTGAGGATGTGGGCATTCGCTGCAGGGCACGACCCAGTCCAGAGACCAACGAGGTGCCAGCTATCGCCCCTGCACTGGGTAAGAGATCAGAACCACAGTCTGATGTGCCAGTCTCTGAACATCATTTTGAGTGTATCTATCTATCTATCTATCTATCTATCTATCTATCTATCTATCTATCTATCTATCTATCTATCTATCTATCTATCTATCTATCTATCTATCTATCTATCTATCTATCTATCTATCTATCTATCTATCTATCTATTTGTCTGTTTATGCATCCGGCCATTGACCCATCCATCCATGTTTGCATCAAACTATCCATCTACCGATTCATTAATCTATCATCCATCCATACTTTTACCATATTACTGTCCATCCATTGTACCATTCATCCATCCATCCCTCAACAGTCCATCCATCCATCCATCCATCCATTTATCCATACATTCATTAATCCAGTCCAGTCAAAGCCAACTGGTATTGTATTTTTTATAATTGGAAAACCTGATGAGTCACTTACAACAGGCTACAACCTGTAAGGCTCGTGCATTCGTGGGATGAGCCACATAGCTAAATGTGTGAGTACTGCCCTAAAGAAATGTGCCAAAATTACCTACGACTGGAAGCTGGTATTCTGGTACGCAGAGTGGCAACATTATTTGGTGTCAGCACAGGTACCATTTCCAAACTTAGGACAAAGTTCTGTGAGACTGGTGATGTCAAATACAGACCACAAAGTAGGTGTCCAAGAAGACCGGGTCTTCACCCTTGCTTCACTGTAGAACTGTAGGCTTTCTTCCCCAAGAAGAGGGGATTCGGCACCTTTTTTGGGCACGAACCACGCATTAAGCTGTGTTGCTCATTCAACACACATTTGTACAAGTTGTACCTCGTTGTAAAGGTGTCTTATCAGGCTTTCAAACTATATAAAATACAACACCAACTGGTATTAATAAAGGGGAGGAATAACTGACTAAAATAAAGCTTCCAAACTCTTTTTGTGGAGTATATTTTGTGTTTCTTCATTAGCCATATATCAATCAATCAATCAATCAAACTTTATTTGTATAGCACTTTTCATACAAAAAATTTGTAGCACAAAGTGCTTCACATAAGGAATAAAATGAAATAACATATCTGTTCATTCATTTTGCCATTCATTCATCAATCTATCAATCCTTTTTTAACCTCCCAACCCCTAATCCATTTATGATCCATCAAATAATCCAACAAAGCATCTTAAAAATGTTCACTAAAACATCCATTTAGTCGTGCATTCAAGTATGAATCAAACCTTACATCCATTATTACATCCATCTATCCAACAGACCATTTGAACCATCATCCTTCTGTTTAGGATGTAAGAGCGGCTCTTACTGTTCGCAGTCTTATGGCTTTTATGTAAACCTCTGTGAACATAGTTTTTCTGTCTGTGGTGGGTAAATGCAGCGTGTTGACAGCAGTCAGAATAAAGTGTGTTTGCCGTCTCGTCACTCAGCAGCTCCTGTAGACTCTCTCAGCTCATTAGAATGAGAAAGGAGCCTAAATAAAGAGCCAGCAGGCTGCAGGTGACATTTAACTCTGTCACTGTGTAACTGGAGAGTGTACTCTGGGGGTTATAGATGCACATGCATGAATTTCAATGAGAGTTTTTTTCCTTGTCAGGTCCCCTGGTGCGCCTTGTGGGTGGCAGCAACAGAAAGGAGGGCCGGGTGGAGGTGTACCTCCATGGCGACTGGGGGAGTATTTGTGACTCTGGCTGGAACGACCTGAACGCGGCCGTGGTGTGCAAACAGCTTGGACACAGGTTAGTACTGGATTAAAAAGACCAAGAGGGTATGTAAGAAAAGCAATAATATTAAAATTAATCGGGGTGGTAATGAAGTAGATTTACTTTAGTACTATACTTTAGTACATTTTTTGAGTATCTGCACTTGAATATTATTTTTTTTGGAAACTTAGACAAATATTGTACTTTTAACTCCACTACATTTCTATAAAGGGTCTTACTCATTACTTTTAAGTATAGCTTTGAAGTCAGCAGATGAAATTTCTTTTCTCTTCTTAAATGTGATCTGCGTGTGGTTTGTTCAAGTGGGGTGCTGAACCTGTACCTTGCGTATGCGCTACTCAGATCGGGCAGGTAAACACTGAGCTAACGTTGCTAAGATAACAGTTTGTCTTGGCAGTAATGATGGCTACGGCAGCTACAGATGATGATTCCACGCCAGTGCACCCATGGCCATATCTGAAGTCCATGTTTGGGATTGTCGAAATGAAAAATGAATTGTATAATTTTAAATGTTTGTTCTGTTTGCTGCGCACAAACCTCATCACCGCCTACAAAAACTCACCATCCAACCTGAGAAAGCATGTAACTTGGAAGCATGTATAGGCTTTGTAGGATATTTGACAAGCTTTTTATTTTACAGGTTCTATAAGCAGGTGATTCAGTAGGTTGTTTCAGTCTTTAGGTTCTGTAAATTCATTGTGGCAACAATACAATAACGCGTTGACATTAAAACAAAAATGTACTTTAATACTTAAAGGTGTAGTGTGTAGATGTTGGCAGCATTTCGCCAAACAGAAACGCTGAATATATGATATAATGTTTCTATTTGTAGTAAAGTCTGTCGAAATAGGTGTACAATGATCCCCATAAAACTTTCGTTTTCTTTTTATTAAGTTAGAACAAGTTTTTTATATTTATGTACCGCGGGTCTCCCCTTTGTGGAGGCTGACATAACAATCCGCCATGTTGTCTACTGATGGGTTTTGGGGAAAAAAGAGTGGAACGCGATTTTTGAATACAAGTCTCGCTAATGTTTTCTTGTGTTACTAAAAGTTTACAAAGCCTATAATCATCATCTTAACTGACCTATAATCTATACAAATAATAGTTACAAATATGAATGAAAAAAACCCTCACCTCATAACTGTTGTAAAGGATGCCCTGTTCACGATCCTTTTTGGTCTTCACCAGCTCTCGTCTCTTAGTGATGTGATGTTTTAGTAACAGACAGGCTCATTCCAATATCTGAATGCTAGCTGTTGCTAAAATGGCAATTTCTACACACTGCACATTTAAGTATTTGCAAAAGCAGGTACTCCAGTTCTTTGACTTAAGTACACATTTGACTAAACAACTTTTACTTGTATTGGAGTAGTATTTGACCAGGATTTTCTATACTTTCACTCAAGTAATGGAGTTGAGTACTAAAATAATGTTGCCCTCTCTGCAGTGGTGGAGCGGTAGCAGCAGAAGGTTTCGGTCAGGGGAAAGGACCCATCCACCTCGACCAGGTGAGGTGCACAGGGAAGGAGGAGTTTTTGGGCGAGTGTCCCTCTCTTGGTCAGAACATTCAGGGCTGCAGACGTAGAGAAGACGCGGGGGTGAAATGTGACGTCACTCCGAAGAAGTCTGTGGTGCAGGTGAAGCCCGAGGAGCTCAGCTGTGGGCGGAGGAAGCCGGTGGAGGAGGAGAGCAAGAGGAGTAACCAAGGAGAGGAGAGCATGCTCAGGTAGGATTTTAGTTTGTAGTACGTCTTCATTTAAAGGCTCCGTCCATCTGGCTAAGTCAGGAATGGAAAACAAGACGGGTAGTTCCCAATCTTTGCAGAAATAAACAGACACCATAAGTGGAAAAGCACCAACCGCAGTTCACAGGAAGCAGTGGCTTTATGGGACCTCTCACCATTGTTTATGCAGTGTGAGCGCTGATCATACCTTGAACTTTTGTGTGTCATTTTAGGCACATGATGTCAGTCCTGTTAAAGGGCACTTTTCTTCCTGTGGGCAAGGAGATTTGCAAAAGATGAAAAGTGTCCTTCAAGTTCCACGCGCCTCACAGCAAGAAGGCTGCTGATTCGAGCCCCATGTTGGTCAGGGCCTTTCTGTGTGGAGTTTGCATGTTCCCTCCGGGCATGTGTGGGTTCTTTCCAGGAACTCTGGCTTCAGTCAATCAATCTTTATTTTTATAGTGTCAGATCATAACAAGTGTTACTTCAGGGCACTTTACAATAGAGCCAGCTGAAGCCATACTCTTTATTTTATAGATACACGTATATGCAAATACAGATAATAACTAGAAAAGCACTCAGAGAGCGCAGATCTCCCCCAAGCAGCTCAGTTATGGCAGTGGCTTTTCCACAACCCCTGTAAAAGATACAATTCTGGATCACAACACCCTCTGATTGGATGGCCGAGTCTTTGCTCATGTCTGTCCATGTGGAGAGCTCCTCCGCCAGCATTACAAGTTAAGCTGGGAAATGGAGTCACATAGGCTTGAAAAATGTTTGTCAGTTTGCAAGTAAACCACAATACCCATAACGAAGTAAAGGGTGCGAAACCCTCACAGCAGCCGAGGAGAAATGAATGGCGTTTCCCATTATAAACTTCAATGTTTTTTTGTGACATCAATCTGGATCAGATCCACATGAAATCACCTTGATGATAGAGACATCTTATTTAAATTATCCTGTAAATTTTGAAGCAAATCCATCGAGTGCTGGCAAAGATATGATTTTTTATAGTATGGCCCAATGTTGACTAATGGGATTTTTAGAAAATTTGGGGAATTTTTTTGCATCGAGACAAATATGCGGATCACCACTTAAATTTAATGGCTTCTTCCTTGGACCAAACAACAGCACTGGTAAACTTTTCATGTTAATCCATTCAGTAGTTTTTGCATAATCATTGCTAACAGACAAACACACGCAAGTGAAAACATAACCTCCTTAGCAGAGGTAAATATATTTGTATATACACACACATACATCCAGAGATGTATCTTTCCAGGCAGAGACAAAGGGACTAAAAATAAGAATTTATGATAGAGACAAGCCCGTGGATGCCCAGATCATAAATCTGTCCTCATCACATTTGTCTCTGCTGAAAATAAAGTCAGTCTTCCTCCCACAAGCCAAAAACATGCTAATTAGGTTGACTGGTAACTTCAGATTGCCCTTCGGTATGAGCCTGACTGTGAATGGCTGTCCTTGTCTCTATGTGTCCCGCCCCTTCCCAATGAAAATGGATGCATGGATGGAAAATCTTGATTTGAAACTTCATTTTCCATTTCTGTTTGGTTAGGACCACATGGCCGTGGCAGGTGTCTGTTTGGCTCCACTCTAGAGAGCAAGATGGCGGCGGTCCTCTCTGCAGCGGCACTCTGATCAGCCCGTGCTGGGTGCTGACGTCTGCCACCTGTGTGAACAGGTACATCCGTCTCTGACATATTAACCCATTCATACACTGAGGTCTCACCATCAGGGACCACCACACACAACACACATCAATTATTTTCTCTCCTTCAGGTTCGGCAATGACCCGTCTCGGTATGTGCTGCGTGTTGGAGCATCAGAGCAACCTCTGACCCCGGAGCAGGTGGTGGTTCACAGGAAGTTCAAAGGTCAGAGTGGAGGTCATGACCTGGCATTATTAAAGCTTCCCAGCACTAAGGGTCACTGTCTGACCTTTGAACCCAACACCAACGCAGCGTGCCTTCCTGCTGCTGAGGCAGCATCAGGAGGAAATAACCCATCGTCATGTGTTGTCATGGTAACCGCTGGATGGACAGGAACAGGTATGTCTTTCTCTAATTGTCTGTATATTTCAAATCTTTGATGCGAACACTTTTCAGAACAGTTTTTCATACTTTGCCATAAGTGAACAATTTCATCAGTATTTCACTCGTAGTTGGTTTGCAGTAAATTTCAAAGACGCTGTGACTTTGGCCGAAGCAAATATGGACGCCATAGATGAGTGCTAGGAAACATTACATCATCATCAGCATCATACACACACCTTTTTCGTTTAGAAACAAGCTCATGGCTCCCTCGGATGTTGCGTCATGCTGAGTTACTCTATGCACAACGCGTGACTGTTTGCTAGCCCCAGCTCCCCCAGTCTGCAGCTATTTTGTCCACAAAAAACTGAGTTTTGGTAAAAAAAAAAAAAAAAGAAAAAAAAAAAAGGAAAGGTTTGTGATCTTTGCTGTCTGCCACAAACACAACCAAGATTAAAACAAAAAGCATTTGATTATATTGATTATGTTTTAAGGTTTTACATATATTTACTCCTAAGTTCTATTCTTTTTTGAACTTGTACTTACATTAGGTTGACTTTTTTCTTATTATTCAGTGGCAAATCTTTCCTCCAGGCAGCACTGGCTGTAGTATTTTTTTCTCATTCAATATTTTATATCCTCTCAAATCCTCTTTAATCTTACTCACAAACTCACATGCTCTCATTCTGCCCTGACTTTATTAAAGTCCATGAGGGTCTAGTGCTTAAGCTTCGGGGTGCACAATTAGACTGAGCCTTTATCTTGATGCCAGTTGTTCATAATGTGTGAACTGCTGCCCCACTGTGGGCAGTAGAGGTACTGCATGTGGACCATGTAGATATTCATCCTGTTAAGGCTGTAATTTCAGGTAACTATTACATAATTCATTAACACTATAAAATAGTGATACTCAAACTTTTCCTTTTATTATGTTATATATAATGATATTTGGCCATTTTTTTTATTATTATACTTCATCTTTCCGGTCAGGTGGCACAGCAGGTAGTGCACATGCCTCACACCAAGAAGGTTGCCAGTTCGATCCCCAGGTCGATCAGGGCCTTTCTGTGTGGAGTTTGCAAGTTCTCCCTGTGCATTTATGGGTTCTCTCTGGGCACTCTTGCTTCCTCCAACAGACCAAAAACATGCTCCTAAGGTTGACTGGTGACTCTAAATTTCCCTTAGGTACTGTGTAAGTGTGAATGACTGTCTGCCTCTCTATGTGACCCTGTGATTGGCTGGCGACTGGTTCAGGGTGTACCCCGCCTCTCCCCCAGTGTCAGCTGGGATAGGCTCCAACCCCCAGCGTCCCCAAAAATGAATGGATGGATGGAGTTTTTGATACATGTTGACAAAAATTTAGCACAAATATTCTGATAGCCCAGATTGTGCTTGAAAAAAAGATGTCTTTAGCTTGAATGTTCCTGACAGGGTTGAGGTTTTACATGAATTATCACAAAAAAAAATCAGGTGGATCAAAAAATAGCAGAAAATGGCTTGAGGTTGCAAGGGTTAAATTAGTCTTTGGCTTGGAGTAAAACAAGTTTGGTAAAGCAAAGTTTAAAAAAAAAACATTGTTTGTAGTGACAGAAAAAGTCAAATTTAATTCACAATTCATTTTATCAATGAATCAAACGTCCAGGGTGTCTTAGTTTATTTCATAATCCTGGATTTATTGATCAACAAAGCAGCTGTTTCAGCCTCTTAATCCTTCTTCAATCCTCTTCTCTCCCCAGACTCCGTCCTCGCTTCCTGGGTCCCTCTCATGTCGTCCTGGCAGTGTAAAAAGCGCTATGGCGACAGCTTCTCCAGCCACGGCACGCTGTGTGCCGGCAGCCCGCCCGACACCAGCCTCCTCCACGGCGACAACTGTCAGGGTAACTCCGGCGGAGGGCTGGTGTGCCAGGAGGAGTCCGGTCGTTGGGTCCTCACTGGGATTGTCGCTGGGGGTAACGGCTGCTCCTCCCCCTCCTCTCCAGCGCTCTACACCCGAGTGAGCCGCTTCAGGAGCTGGATCGAGGAGATCGTCAACCCCAGAGCACGACCGGAGGACACGCACGAACAGGAGGATGTGACGCACGTTAACAATGACATAACGCACATGCAGGAGGAGCAGACACAGGAGACCAATGAAATCAGTGATATCAAACACGCACATGCTCACCACTCACACTCTAAGGGCACACACAGCCACACAAACACACAGATCCTGGTCTGATCAAGGCCGCGCCATTGGCTAACCATCTGTGCCATGTGACCACTTGAGGGAGTTCAAGAGGTGAAAAGAACAAACTTAAAATCTGCGCTCATTTTCAATCTGGAGTAGGGATGCAACAATTCTCGGTTCAATACACCTGTGTGAATTGCACTGTTTTTTGGTTTTGAGTATAAATAGCTTTAATACATCGTTGACATTTTCTCTCTGTATTTGCGCTTCTGCATTTGCGCCTGCGAGTCAGTACAAGGAGAGAGAAAACTCCTGTTGTGAGTTGCAAAGCGCTTAAATTGGGCCAAGATAGCTCAAAAGAAGAGGCTGCAACATGCTCTTCTAATCTCTGATGTGAGTAGGGGTTAAGCTATGTCAGCATTTGCAAAAACTAAAACTCCGTAATGTTTTAGCCAATCAAAATGGCTATTGAGTCACGTGGGTGGTGTGACAGAGCCTCTTTTCATCAAACTGCTGGTGTACAAAAACGTATCACTTCTTACCATTGACTATAGAAAGAATTGGACGAAGCCATGTGATTTCATTTGTTTGATTATTCACGTGGGCTTTGGGATGTTGTTGAGGCCAAGCCATGGATGCTGCAATACTGTAGACATCATCTTAGCAGAACTTCAGATCAACCTACGTGCAGAAATAGAGACCAAGGTGAGACAGGACTTAAGCCCATTTGACAAATAGTGACATGCAGTTGGTTTTTATCAATATCAATCATGTCCCTAATTATCCTAAATTGGATATCCTCAAAAAAAAAAAAAGGTTCTCAGGAGAACAACAACAACAAAAGGCTGTAAAAACCATCCATACCCTGCACATGATCGTATAACTTCCCCGTTTCCTGCAGACAGCTTCAAGCAAACACTTTAGGAAATGCAGTTTTTGGTACTTTTGCATAGGCTTCATATTTCAGCCCCGTCAGTTGCCACCTGGTTCTTGCAGGTGGAACATAAACCCCAAGCACATCAGCACTGTACATCAAATCATGTTAAATTGTCCTCCTTTTCCACCTTGGCCTTGAAAATCATACTGGCTTCTGCAGCAGGAAAAAACCTCCTCGTCTGCTCAAAACAGCCATGAAAAGAAAATATTTTTGTTTTTCTTAAAATTTGCAAACAAATTTATACAATTTGGGCAAATAAAGAAAATATTGCAGGCAATTTGTTGCACAGTTTGATTTTTCACAAATGTCTGGATAAGTGTGTTTCATCAAAACTTGCAACTTAGTTGTACAGCTAAAAAAGTGTCAAGAATTTTCTTTGAGTTTTTAGAATACATTTTTAATGATTTTGTGTTTTCAGTTAAGTTTTCAATCAAGGCGGGGAAATCAATCGCTGTTTTATCTTTATTGCAATGCAAGCCTCAACAATCAGAACATCTGGACAGTATGAAATTGTTGCATAGAATTAAAAAAAACTTTTTTAATGTGGTCAAGCAAAGTCTTGTGATAAAACAGCCCTGCTTCTTCACTGTTTGGCACAGCAAGATGAAGCTGAAGTTGGATATGAGCTTCCTTTGAGTTAATTTGTGTTTAGTAGAGAAAAAGGTTTCTCAGATTTCTTTCAAATTCAGGAAAAACCTGTTGCAGTTTCAAGTCTTATATAAAGCAAGGCTGTTGTAACTAACTTCATTTCTTACTGAAGCAAACTGACTTAGAAAAATTTAATTTCATAACTAGATGAATGCTAGAAATATGAAGTCCGTCTTTGTCAAAAATCCCAGCTGGTTAAAGATTGTAAATTGTTTTAAAGTCCTTGCTTAAGCTGGAAAGATAATGTTGGAAACGAGCTTCAACAAGTGGACGGCAGTTATTATGATGCATTCGATGACTGCTCAGAAAAATTACAGTTAGACAAATAGATATGTGTTCAAATGTAATACCAAGTAAAAGTTTTTATTCTGGAAGACTTAAAAATTACAATAATTTTTTGGATATTAGATTTCTTTGTTTTTCTGGCATTACAAAATGTTACAGCTGTAAACTATACATAAAACATTTGAAAGTTTTGTTTCTTCAATGCATCATTTTACAATTCTAAATCACGAACTGCATCAAGGATGTTTATAGATTTTTTAAAAATTTTTACTTAAAAAAAAACATTATTAAGAGGTGAAAAATAGCTTTTTCTCCAAGTTAACCCCATATTTTTTGTGCAAAACTTGCCAAAATCACCTCAGAATAGAATAAATATGAAAATAAACACTCAAATGACCAAGGCCATCAAACCGAAAATGTGGACTAAGCGTGTTGTTGCATCCCTAATCTGAGTCCGTGTTCTGAATCCAAAGTGCTGTCGGTTTGAGTGGATGTACCCGGGCAGAAGGAGGGCACGTGGGTGTGCATGGGCGTGTTGTGAAACGATGAGCCAGAATCATGTGACGGGTCCTGGCACACTGATCCGAGCCCTTTACTGAAATATAAATCAAATCAGCATGGCATGAATTTAAGGGACAAAGTGTTCAATTCGAGGGATATTTCTGAAATGGTCACTCAAAAATCTATGCTAAAATCACCTTTAAGTGTGTGTCTGCTGTGTGAGCCACAAAAACCAACAGCAAAAACATCAAGATTTAAGCTGATTTAACATCATCCCTCTTGTATTAATTATAGATTACTCTAGATGAACTCCTGTATAGTAACGACCCTCGTCCAAAGTTCAGTTTTTATAAAATCAGCTGTTGGATGTTGTTCTTTTTTCAAACAGGGCTTCAGGCTGTTGTTGTAAACCTTTACTGTTAAAGTGCTGTTCAGACCTGTTACTAAGCTATTTTAATTCAGACCAGACCGCAGGTTTTTCAGGTTTTAGTCCTTTAATGTTAAAAAAATCATGTGCACTTCATGCAACTGCAGGTCGAACTGAAGAGCTGTCATTATGAAGACTTAATTATTGTTGTCAAACCATCCAAATCAAATAATAGAAGTACATTTAAGGGCTGCACAAAGTAAATGTTGCAGAAATAGAGCGAAAACTGCATGTAAATTCATGACTTACAAACACTTTAGCATCTGTACAATGAATCTAAAATTAAATCTTTCCAAAGGACTTCAACTCATGTTTTATAGATAAAAGAATCAGTTAGTTAAAATAAAATAATTTTGTCAGTAGAGAATTAAAAATGGTAAATAAGACAAGAAAATGGAAGATTTTGAGAATTTTTAAAGTTGTTGATGAGCAGTAGAAAGAAAAAACGGTTAGAATAACAAAAGGCTAATGTTAATAAAGAAAGAATGACAGAAAAGGGATAAGACTGAAGGAAAAAGATAAAGAAAGACAGAAAAGAAAAGTAAAAAGAAAAAAATAAAAGAGAAATGTATGAAACGTAAAGAACAAGAAGATGGAGACAGAAGAGTGGCGATAGATAGAAAAGACTCATACAAAGAAAGAGACAGACAGAAAAAAGAAATAAAGAGAGAGAAAAGGAGATAAAGAGAGACAGAAAGAGAAAGAAAAAGATGTGACAAAAACTTAGACATGCAGAAAATGGGAGAGGAAAATGGAAAAATATGAGAAAAGGGGAGAAAAGAAGATCAATAAGAAAGAAAAAGAGACAAAGAACAACAGAAGAGAGAAAAAGAAATATGGAAGAATATTGAGACAGCAAAAGAACAAAAGGAAAAAGAGTGATGACAGAAACATGACAAAACCTTCCTAATCAATGATAAACTGTTATGAATTATTTAAGCTATTAACCAACACATTCATGCCCTGGCATACCCATTTACACATCTCAGATACAGCAGTGGGAGCAAGTGTTTTGCCCAAGGACACATCGTCATGTGACAGCTGGAGTATCCTGGTTTAGAGCAGCAACTCCGTTTTGATCATATTCAGAATATGGTCACTGTCACGCACAAACCAGCGAAAAAAGAGCAGGATATTTAAAATCTGACAGATGTGTGTTGATTGAGGTCATGGTGAAATCTGAATGGCTCAGTGCTAGACAGAAACAAATAGAGGAACAGCTGATCAAAAAGGCATGAATACTTTATAAATATGTATCAGGTCTTCCTGACTGATCCATGGCTGAGCTCCATTAGCTCCATTTTATTAAGAACTCTCAATATTATATGCATAAACATTTCTAATATGGGTTATTTATATAAAGTCTGTCCCAATGACAGGAACTAAAAAAAATAAATGTACCAGAGAGATGGAGTCAAGTGGCTGAAGAGGCTGAACTATGATACAAAACAAATTTCCTGAATTTACCAACTCATCAAATATTGATATGCTCTAATTATTAATAAAGTACTGTGCCACAAAACATTGCAACATATTGTTGTATTGATATTTTCCTACTCTCCCACAGTCAGGTTTTATTACCAAACACATTCACAAATGCAAGGGTTTCAAAGTGGTGATTTTGTTAAGAAAAAAACAAACATTGCTTAATAAATAGGAGGAGCTGATAAGCAGTCTTTATTAACAGCCCAGCAACAACGACTTAATCCTTTAAAAGTTGTTTTAACTCTCCTGAGATTTCTATTTGGGCAAACATAACAAAGACGCTCCTCTGTGGTGCATTTCAGTCATTTTACTGTTAGCATCTTCACCTTTGAAGCCCTCTGAAAGTGTTTACCGCCTTCCCGTAAGATCCTGATTTTAATAAAAATCAATCAGGGGTCTTAAAACTTGCAGAATCCATCACAATAAATCCTAAACCTGCATTATTTTTCAGTCAAAGTACCAGTGAGGAAAATGAGTGTGGTGCACTCTCCACGGATCAATTAAAAGGCATTATCTCGCAGCAATAATGGAGTGGAAAATCCTGCAGACGTGATGCAAGTCAAGTTTTAAAAGTCTGCTAATTGATCATCCTGCCTGGAAAAATGAAGAAGCCCTGAAACACTAGATCACAATTTCCTGCAGTCACATTGAGGACATGATTTGTAATTAAGGGGCTAAAACGTGCAAAATCAGCGGTATGGTCCCTTAAACTGTACAGACTCCTTTAAAAGCCATTGGAAGCTGATTGTCGGGTCGTGAGATATTTTTTGTACTGACTCCAACAGGTGGCTCTAGATAGGTAGATAAATAGGCCGGTAGGTAGACGCATAGGTAGGTGTATAGTTGTACGTGTTCTGCATTCATTCTTGACTGGATTAGGTAGACAAACTGTGATGTTGTCTTCTCTGCTCTGAGCAGATGTGTGGTGCGACCATAAGAGGGCGACATCGCTCTATTTTCACAGCCTGATGACTCGGCCCTGATGGATCTTTTTTCTACTGTTGCTGATCGGTGTTAAAGGACTTGTGCTTTGCTGTTGTGTGAATCATTGTGTCGTGAAGCATCCTGTGACCTGCAGACGCTGATCCCCCATCGTGGACTCGGCGGTGTCTGAAGATCTTTGTTCTAATTCTGTACATAATCTCAATCCTTCAATTCTCCCGTGCTCCTGAGGTTTTTGGTGTTTGAACGTGCAGGCTCCTGTAGGTTCATGTAAATATGATCCACGTGCGTCTTTGGCTGGACGGTGACGCAGCAGAATCTTTACCTGTGTTAGGCCCTCCTGCTGTTCCCTCAGTGTAATGTGCTGAATCATGGTTGAGTATTAAAACATGTACCTGCTGAGAACAAGGTGCTGGATTTGTGTGGTCTCTTTTTGTCTCCTTTTTATAAAAGCTTGATTTGGCAGTGCTTTCTCCTAAATCTTGGTGGCTAAGTGTCTGTTGGACAAACACTTTTACCCTTATCACCTTTACTAATGGTTTACAAGCAGTTCAGTTAGAGAGATCAACAAAATTAAATACATGGTAGTTCCTGCAAACAGCACACATATATTAGTATGGCCGTGACAAACAATCATGGATGACCTGCTGGACTCCATGTGCTCTATCCAGCATCAACCATCAACAGAAATGACATCACTTAACAGAAATTCATACTTTTAGACCAGTTAAACCCATTTTAATGGCAGTTCACCCAGATGCTGCTATATTAATCAACATCATTCCTCTTCAGATTATATTCATTATAGCTATTAATTTTAATATAGATTGACCTCTCTATTCATGGTTGTTACCTCCTCCAAGGAGGTTATGTTTTTGGCATCGTATGTTTGTTTATCTGTCTGTTAGCAAGATTATCCAAAATCTACTGGACAGACTTTGCTGAAATTTTCCGGAAATGTTAGTAATGGCCCAACATAAAAATAATTAGATTTTGATGGTGATCCAGATAACTGCCATTAGCAAATGATTGTTTTTGTTCAATAACTAACTAATAATCAAGTGATTCCAAGTGCTAGGTGTGGGTTTTCAGGGTCAATAAATCATATTATGATGGTAACTTCGTCATGGAACTATGGCTTATAGATGTAACAGCTATATGTGAGCTACCTTTGGAGATTTGCTGTCTCTGATTGCTTTTTAGTATTGATTATAGATCCATTGTAACTATCTTTACAACCATATAGACATGACATCTCTCTTGAAAATGAGATGCCACATCTCAAGCGGCTTACCTTTAATACATTTATATTCAACAAATATGGTGCTATACAGATAAAACTTGATTGATTGAGTCTATATTCAGCAGAGACAAATGTGATTTTAGGCCCTCTGTCTCTGCCTGGATGGATACATCTCTGGATGTATGTATGTGTATATACAAACATATTTATAGTAATTATATATATGCATATATGTGTATTTATAAAATGAAGAGTTTGTCTTCAGCCTGTTCTTTTGTAAAGTGCCTTGAGGTAACGCTTGTTATGAACTGGCACTATACAAAAAAAGATTGATTGATTTCTCATGTGTTTATAAGTAACAGGAGCCCCATTCAGGCTGCCAATTAAAAGCTGCACTGCCGTATAACCTCACTATAACGTCAATGCTCCTGTGATGTTTCACCCCACAGTGAATGTCACAGGGCGAGTTGACCCCCTCTCTGCTCCGTCTCCAGAAGTCGTATCAGAGGCATAAAACTGTCAAGAGAACCATGCAGAGTGTCACGCTCTCTTATGCTCTGACAAAGCTACTTGGCACTTTTGAAGTGACACAAACATGTCCTCAGAGTGAACGTCCAAAGGCGTAATAACAGCAGAGTCTTGTTGCAGCACTTTTGTATAAATGGACCATCAAAAGGGCTCATGGCAGTTTTAGTAATGAATAAGTAGCAGTTAGAACTTTCTTCTGTACCTGGTTAACTATGAAGTTATTACTCCTTTGTTACCTCACTGTTTAGGTGTAAATACATGCAGAAAATTACTTGTGTGGTTAGAGTTTAACCAGCTGTTAATCACTCCTTCACAAGTTAATCAGCAGTTCCTCATCACTTACCATGTATCTGTGCTAATTTAAGTTTACCGTATTGCAAAGTTACCAAAACGCACCTATTCACTACAAGGCAGAGCAAGTTTAGTTAGTCACTTACGTTATTCATACAGAGAGGGATCCAGAGTGCTTTACAGAGTAAAGACATTTGCAACATCCTAATAAATAGACTTATTATTTAACCCTCAAACTTGTGATCAGCAGAAAACCAGATGATTCATCAGTCATTCAACTTTAATCTAGTTTGTTGTTATTCATCTGATCCCCCTGTTCCCTGAAATATCTTTTCAAAAATCTTGTGATTGGTAATTTTTTTAGAAACTTTATAATAAGGATGAATTTTAGTGCTTCCCTTCCATTTACTTGTTGATAACTGCTAAAGAAAATGTGTAGTGCTGGGATTAAAACAGTAATGAGGTGAATTTGGTAAATGTTTGTTCATTAAACTATTAAAAGTCTAAATCATTTTCCTTCTCAAGAATCACTGATTCTACAACTTAGAGAAGAATAAAACAAACATGGCGCTCAGAATGCTAATTGTCTCTAAATGAAAGTAAATCTGCTTAGCCTCAGCTCGGTGTCGCCCATGAGCTTAGTTAATCTCTTCTATTGTTTCAAAGAGTTTCCTTCTGAAAGAGGAGGGATCAGAGGAAACCCTCGCTGTGCTGGATTGCTTTGTTTCTATTGAAAAATGCTGGGAAAGTGATTTATGAAACCACAGATGACTCAGCCTCTGGGACGTGTAGATCATTCTGGAGTCTGGCTGAAATTACTCATTATTGGGGTGAATGATGGGCGTGTGACAGAGACTGAGTCATAACTCCAAATGCTGATGACATATTTGATAGGTAACATCATTTTGAATAACTCTCAGGTTTTTTTTAAATACTGTCTTCACAAGTGTGTGGTGACCTTAATTCCAGATGACCTTTGACCTATGAGCTCTTTTAATGAGAGGAGACAATTGTGCAAAGTTTGAAAGAAACCCCTAAAAGCTTTATTAGGGAAACTGCAACACAAACAAAAGATGTACAAACTCCATGACCTTGACTTCTGACCTAACACCTTGACCTTTGACCTATGGCATGTATTTGGTTAATAGTTTTGTCTCATTGGATGTTTGTGTTAAGTTTAAAGGACGTCTATTAAAGGCAATTTTGTGATATCAAGTTCACATGTTGGCATTCACAAGCAAAGAATGATCAGGAGAGCGCTTGACCTTTGACCTATGATAATTGATCTCTGCTCAATTGTTACCCAAGACAAAGTGGAAATCTGTGCAAAGTTTGAAAAAAATCAATCCACACATTCAGGAGATGCAGGAATAAATCCAAAACAGAGGAAGTGAGTTAGCATTTAGAACTTTCTGGTTCCCAACCCTTCAAAGTAAATAAGATTTAAAATACTGGTTTCAGATAATCACCTGAAATAAGATTCGTGATGAACAAACACATGAGATTCAAGTGTTTAAAGGGAAATTATAGAAAGCATCTGATGTTGCCTACTTTTGAATCTTAAACTGTTGTTGTGCGTTTAATATGACGGTTGCTAACAAACTGCCAACAACGACTACAAAAATGGCCAGGTCACTGATTAAGAGGAAATTCTCAAACAAGAGGTCACAATAAGATGTTATACACTAAAAATACTGTAGTTGCTTCTAAGTCGAACTGCTATGTTGTAGTTCCATAATAGCTTACTAAGCACACAGAAGTAATTATGAAGCAGCACCACTACGTGTAAGATGATTACACAAGGAAAAGAAAGCTGCAGATTTTCATTCCCGTATCCAACAGTGGCTCTTAGGAAGCGCAAGAGTCCTGGTGGTGATCGTTCTTGAGCAGATGTTCTTGGGCCCTGTTTACAAGACAATGAAAACCACTGAAAATGGAGAGTTTTCTTTGCGTTTGCGACTCCCATTTACAGGAGAACGGTGTCTGGAGTGCCTGAATCCACAAACTTTTGAAACCAGGGTCTATAGAGTGAAAAGTTTTGAAAAGGTGTTGGTATCCCTTTCTATGTAAACGGGGATCAGTGTGTTCAGGGAAAACGTGTGCTGCTTACTGTGCTCTGTTTGTTATCCAGTTGTCAAGACAAGAAACTCCTGCGTCTTCGTGCATCCACTCGCCATTGCTGTTTATGAAAAGTTTTTCTTCACCGGAAAGCGTATGCGTGTTGTAACACTTCTGTTTCACTACAAACCTACACCATCTACTGGCCTGGCATGTACACTACCGCATTTTCATTCTTGCATCTCCGTGTGAATGCGGAGTGTTTTTGAAGACGCAAGGAAAAACCTTTCCATTTCTGGTGACAACGTTGCCGTGTCAAAGGGGAGTTAGTGGAAGCAACACTTCTGGTGTCCAGACATACAGCTGAGTTTGTGTTACTCTCCTTACAATCTGATAAATTGTTGTGTTTATCCATCCTGTCAAGTTTCTTTTTTCCTGGTTTACGCCAGTTGCACAGGATGATGTCATTAGCCCTCCTTACTCGCCTTAGTGAATTTCCCTGGTAATTCACTGCTGTGGTCAGACATGAGCTCACTCAGACTTTACGCAGATAAAATACTAGGATGGTGGCCAGGAAATTATCTGGGTAAACTCCAAGTGAAAAACTCGTCTGTTTGCGTTCACACGTACAGCTCACCTGGGTAATGTCTGGATAATTACAGGGTTTTTTGCAAGTATGAATGGGGTTTTGGATTTTGTTTTGCAAATTGACTCCTAATACTGACCAATAGATCAATCAGTCAAAGCTCTAAACTGAATTATAAAAGTCAGTGGTGTGATAAAACCAGTCCTGATCATAAATGTTTGAAAATCTGTGTCAAAGCTCTGAGGAGGCAATAAAGAACCTCAACAAGGTCAAGAGTAATTTAGATTCAGGAGGCTCGTTCTGGGTCGACTTCTCTCCTAATTTTATTGACACGAAGATCCGGGGAGGTCAGAGCGAGCTAACAAGACACATTCCCTCCAGAGTTTCTCCCTCTCTGTGTCTTTGAGAAAGTACGAGCAAGAGTGTGAGCGAACCAACCGCCGAGCTCCCCTCATTAATCACACAGAAAGCAGAGGAACCGGGGGGAGCTGTCCTACATCCCAGGGACACACACACACACACTCACACTATCCTTAAAATAACTGGGACCAACATAAATAACAGCAAAAAATCCTTTTTTTAAATAAGGCTGCAGCATTACTCAACACTTCACAGAGCAAACGCACACGCCAGACGATTCACGAGCTGCTGAGCGGACAGCCCTGATTGTTTCATCCTGTGTGTGTGTTAATGGCCTGGTGGCTATGCGGCGTTATGAGGGGCTTAATCTGACTTTATGTGATGACAGACGAGTATGGAGGGCAAATATTGTGCCAGCTGGTGTTCAGAGCATCCAGCCAAGCACCAACACATGGTCCACTTTCACTTCCGAGGCTCCAGAGCTTTCACTCAAATCTAAATCTTTGTCCTTTTACAGCCAGTCTTTAAAGCTAAATGTCACTTGAGATTATCCTGTTACTAAGGCCTCTTAAATCGGAACACACACGCCGATGATATTCAGCATGACTAATCAATGTTGCTCTGTTACATAATCAGAAACGTGTGCTGCTATTAGCTCCAAATTTGGTGGTTTTTGGAGGCTGAGGCTGCAGAGGGAGCCTGCTCTAAATCCAGACAGAGAAGGTCAAAAATGTGCAGTAATCAGGCCAAAAACAGGGCTGTGGTGTTGTAGTTTTGGGAAACATTTCCTCCTCAAAGTGGCGTCAGTGTACAAGACAATCAGGGCAGAAATAAGAGCAGCAGATGGAGAAGCACAAAACTCCTCTGGCAGGTTGATCTGTCTCAGGATGGATGGAGCAGATTTGAGGGAATGTGGTCCTTCAAAATCAGATATTTTAGAGACCTTTTTTGGCTCAGTGATTGTGACCTTTGCTAAAAGCTGCAGCTTGAGAAGAAGACCTCAGCTCCTTCTCTCCTCATTCTCTTGTTCCAGAAAACAGCAATGTAAAGAGACCAATACACGCAACATACATACATATCAGTGTTCATTTTGACAGCACTTTTTAATTTAGTTTTAGTTTTAGTCTTTTGCCCAAAATATCTTTTTGTTTCAGTCATGATTTAGTCATCTAAGTTGTTTTATTTTAGTCTAGTTTTAGCTGATATATATTTTTTTTTTTCGGAGTCTGAAATGGTAAAATAGTCCTATGTTAGCATTTCGGTTTTTCAAAACCCGACCTGAGGGAAAAAGGCCTATAAGTCCATTTTTAAGCCAATTTTGCCATCTGCAATAGCATGTTTTACGGCCTGTTTAACACCCAAAAAGTTATGTGTGAGCATATTTTTTTTCAGAGTCCGAAATGGCAAAAAAGTCATATGTTAGCATATTGGTTTTTCAAAACCTGACCTGAGGGAAAAAGGCTTATAAGTCCTTATAAAGTCTTAGATTAGTAATTCATTAGTATTAAGGACATCACAGAATAGGTGTCTGTCTCTATAGCTCAAGGAGTTAGACTGAGGACATTGAGTTGAAGGTCAGGGGTTTGAGTCTCAGCCAAATTCAGTTGATTTTAACTTTTAATGTCCAAAGACAGAAGTCAAGACCTCACAGGAGGACCAACAACTGTCTGTCTCTATAGCTCAAGGAGATAGAGGCAGTGCCTATAGTCTGACGGTCCTGGGTTCAACCCTTGTCTAGTTTCAGTTGATTTTCTTGTCCAATGTCCAAATGAGGAAGTCAAGACCTCTCAGAAGGGCCATCAGCTTCTGTGACTATGGCTCAATGAGTTAGAGAGCAGGCTGTGAGCTTGAAGGTCAGAGGTTCAAGTCTTTGCTAAACTTGTAAGATTTTAAAGTCTAACGTCTCAAGACAGAAGGAAAGACCTCACAGAAAGACTGACTGCTGTCAGTCTACATAGCTCAAGGAGATGGATACTGGGCTGAAAGTCTGAAGGTCTTGGGTTTGAGTCTTGGCTCAACTTGTTAGATTTTAAAGTCTAACGTCTCAAGTCAGAAGGAAAGACCTCACAGAAGGACTGACTGCTGTCTGTCTCCATAGCTCAAGGAGATAGACAAGGGGCTGGAGCTCTGAAGGTCCTGGGTTTGAGTCTTGCTCGGTCTGGATGGATTTTAAAGTCCTTAACCCAAGTGTGGAGGATAAATACGCCCCGAAAACATCCCCCATTGTGAAGGGCGTCGATAGCCTGGTGGTAAGATGCGCGACTCTAGGCCCCAAAGAATCGGGAAATTCTGGGTTCGATCCCCACCACGTCGGCAACTGGATCAACAAAGGTGAAGCTCGGGCTGGACCGGGGCCAGGGGGGACGTTATTCCCCCTGGTGTTCTGGGAGAGGTATCAGCTGGGGGTTATGAGACAGGACGGCAGCCACGGCTGGAATTTTACACAAAGGTGCCAAACTTTCATATTTCGTGTCTAGTAGAAAGGTACGCCATTAAGAGACCAGACTTAATGGTCCATTAGGAGACCAGACTTTAAGGAGAGTTGACCAGTTAGAGACGACACTATTAAGTGACTAGATTACTAAGAGTAGACTAAACTACAGTAACACAGGACTATATTAAAAGAGTGGACCACAAAAGTAGACTAGTCTACACTAAATTAAGACTTTCTTACAAGTCCAGTCACTATTACATAAAGTAACCTTTAAGAAAGTCTTAGACTAGTCTGCTAACCTCAACTACTCATACTCTAGTCTCTTAATATAGTCCTGTGTTACTGTAGTTTAGTCTACTCTTAGTAATCTAGTCACTTAATAGTGTCGTCTCTAACTGGTCAACTCTCCTTAAAGTCTGGTCTCCTAATGGACCATTAAGTCTGGTCTGCTTAATGGCGTACCTTTCTACTAGACACGAAATATGAAAGTTTGGCACCTTTGTGTAAAATTCCAGCCGTGGCTGCCGTCCTGTCTCATAACCCCCAGCTGATACCTCTCCCAGAACACCAGGGGGAATAACGTCCCCCCTGGCCCCGGTCCAGCCCGAGCTTCACCTTTGTTGATCCAGTTGCCGACGTGGTGGGGATCGAACCCAGAATTTCCCGATTCTTTGGGGCCTAGAGTCGCGCATCTTACCACCAGGCTATCGACGCCCTTCACAATGGGGGATGTTTTCGGGGCGTATTTATCCTCCACACTTGGGATAAGGACTTTAAAATCCATCCAGACAGAGCAAGACTCAAACCCAGGACCTTCAGAGCTCCAGCCCCTTGTCTATCTCCTTGAGCTATGGAGACAGACAGCAGTCAGTCCTTCTGTGAGGTCTTTCCTTCTGACTTGAGACGTTAGACTTTAAAATCTTACAAGTTTAGCAAAGACTTGAACCTCTGACCTTCAGACTTTCAGCCCTTTCTCTATTTCATTGAGCTATGTAGACAGACAGCATTCAGTTTTTCTATGAGGTCTTTACTTCAGTCTTTAGACATTAGACTTTAAAGTTTTAAAAGTTCATCCAAGACTTGAACCTTTGATCTTTAAGCTCACAGTCTGCTCTCTAACTCCTTGAGCCATAGTCACAGAAGCTGACGGTCCTGCTGAGAGGTCTTGACTTTCTCATTTGGACATTGGACAAAAAAAAAAATCAACTGAAACTAGTCAAGACTTGAACCCAAGACTTTCAGACTTTAGGCACTGTCTCTATCTCCTTAAGCTACGAAGACAGACAGTTGTTGGTCCTCCTGTGAGGTCTTGACTTCTGTCTTTGAACATCAGACTTTAAAATCAGCTGAGATCAACCAAGAGTTGAACCCTGGACCACGAGTCCTCAGTCTTTTCTCTGTCTCCTTGAGCCACACAACACACACCTATCGAGCCTTCTGACATATCTGTAATACTAATTAAATACTAATAATTTAAGACTTTGTACGACCCTGTATTTTGGAATTCTTAGCAAAAACTTTTAAATACTTTCTAAGACTATTTAAGTCCTTTTAATTAAAAAATTGAATGCCTTTTAAGACCTTGTAATTCAGAAATCTTGAGACATCCAAGGACTTTTAAGGCCCTATTATTCAAAAAACCTTATTCAAGACTTCTGAAACATTTTAAGGCCTTAAAATTCAACAACATTGTTAAATACCTTTTAAGACTTTTTAAAGACTTCAATTTCTAGTAATTCAGAAATCTCATCAAAAACTTTTAAGTGGTTTTTAAAACTTTGAAAGCCTAATGATTCAATCATCTAATAAAGACATTCAAGACATTTTAGAGGTATTATAATTCAACCATCGTATAACAGACTTTTATTAAATTTTAAGGCCTTAAAAACCAAACAATTTATTGAAGCTCCACTGAGATCAGATTTTAAAGTCTAATGTCCAAAGCCAGAGGTCAAGACATCTCAGAAGGACTGACAGGTGCTTGTCTCCATAGCTCAAGAAGATACAGAAGGGCGGGAGGTTAGAAGGTCTTAGGTTCAAGTCTTATCTAGTTATCTCTCCCAAGGAGGTTACGTTTTTGCTGGTGTCTGTTTTTTACCAAGATAACTCAAAAACTACTGGACAGAAGTTTTCAGGACATGTTGGTAGCTTTTAAATCAGATTTTTAACCAGAGTTATAAAGAGTTTATTCACATAAAAGAAAATGATGAGTTGTCAAACCTTTTTGGGTTATTTGATTTTTGGTTCTTTTCATGTTCTCGTCACTTTTACATTGATTTGAACACAAAAGTGTTTTAAACAGCTGCCTTGTGTTTCTTGATTGTTGTTTTTTAAGATATTATTTTATACATCTTGATGCTTCAACTCAGTTTTAATTCCCATTTTAACTTATTTAAACTGCATGGCTTAACTTCCTACGCTTGTTTGTCTCATGTTTCACTTTAATTACCTTTCAGGTTCTCTTATTGCTTAATTATTTCATCAACCGTCTACATTTGTAGACCTATCATTGCTTTTCTGTTTTTTTTTTTTTATTGTTTACTTGTCTCACTGCTTTTATCTCTTATTGTTTGTCTCTTTTTACTCTCTCCTCTTTAGCCCTTTATTTCCTTTTTGGTAGATGGTAAAGAGACTTGAGCTTATATAGCCTTTTTCCAGTCTTGACTACTAAAAGCAGCTACACACTGCAGGTCGCACCTACACATTCACACCTCTTCACTCACTGATGTTGGCCTTTTACACGACATGGGGTTCAGTGTCTTGCCCCAGGACTCCTCGCCATGTGATGGTGCTAACCTTGAACTTGCAACCCTCTGATAACTGACCAAGTGCACTGTCACACTGAGGCCCTGACCCACTGTCTTCTTGATCTTGTTTTAATCTTTTATTTTGGTCCTCATGTTCTTATTTTACATTCTCGCACCACATTCTTGTGTTTGTTTGTAAGGGCTCTTTGCCTTAATTTGTGCTTCGTGTTGTTTGTTCCTCAAACTTAAAATCTGTTTAATTGTTTCAGTGAGTGACTGTTACAAACCAGGCTGCAGGGTGGTGCAGCGGGTGGTGCTGCTGCAGATCCACTCTCTGGTTGGGTCTGTGTAGAGTTTACTTGTTCCCAGGCATGAAAGTCCTCACCTTTCAAGGATATTCACCATTTTGAAACCAAAATAGGTGACCAATGTGAATTGTGTAGATCCGATGAGAATTTTCTTCTTCTTCTTGTTTTTTTTTTTTTTTTTTGGTGGGGGGGCATGGGGACATGGAGGTTTACCAGAGATTATCAGTGAACTGCGCCATTGCTGCTGAGGTTGGACGCATTAAGACAGTCATTTTAAACTTCTTAAAAGATCCTGAGGGTTATGGAACAAAAAGCCAAGTGGTAGACCCAAAAAAATGTCACCGGCCCTGAGCCAGAGGATCTGATTGGCTGTCCGTCAAGACACGGGACGATCCTCGGCCCGAATTAAGGTTGTTACTGGTGCCGACTGCAGGCCAATAACCATCAGACGGCATCTGCGAGAGAGGGGTTTTAAGAACAAAAAACATCTTCGAAGGCCTCGTCTCCTTCAACGCCACAAAATTGCCTGTTTGGAGTTTGCATGAGAGCACCAAACATGGGACATTAAAAGGTTGAAGAAAGTTTTATTCTCTGATGAAAAAAAAAAAATGTAACCTTGACGGTCCTGATGGCTGCCAATGTTACTGGCATGACAAGGAGATCCCACCTGAGATGTTTTCTACACGGCACAGTGGAGGAGGCGCCATCATGATCCAGGGTGTTTTTTTGGGGGGGTAGGTCACCCTGATATTTTTCTAGGAAATTTCAGGGTTGTACATGTGAACATAGCTTCAGACTAGCAGATATTTATTAACTGACATGCAAACTGCAGATGATCTTCTTGCTGTGAGGGCCAAGTGTGAACAAGAAGGTCCAGGGAATTTTCTGGGAAGGCTAACCTGGGTTGCACGTTTGAAAAGTGCTTGAATGAAGAGATACTTAAAGAAGAGGAAAAATAACAACGTCATAAGAGACAAACCAGTGCTGAAATAGTATTTTTATTAAATACTTTCAAGATCCAAGTTTGAAGAATAACAAAGCTATGATGAAGACCAACTAACACTCAGACAAACACTTGATAGTCGTCAATTCATGGTTGTATTTCATTGTACATCATGATCATGCAAAAAAACTCCAGCATCCATGTGAAGGCTGGGGGAGAAAGCGCAGCCCAATAGTATATCATTACAACGCAGGGAAAACGCTAACATCGAGGGCCTCATACCAAGCTACGGCTCCTGAATCCTTTTTTTAAAAATTTTGCAATTTTTTTATATTTTTCATGTCACCTATTCAACATTCTGGATGGAGAAATTCTTATTTCAAAAGATGCAAATATCATATATTAACACTAGCTCCATCCTTATTCAGGTAGGTACATGGTAGAAATGCGTAACTGAAACATGCATATAACTAGGTCTCCCGCTCTGGTTCAACAGTGGAGGTCACGATAACCTGCACGCCTACACCAACTCTCTCTCTCTCTCTCTCTCTCTCTGTCTCTGGCTTTATAACACTCCTCTCAACTGAGCAGGCACGATTTAAAACCACCAAGGGTAGATTACATAAGAAATAATTTAGTCCAGATCAATCTGTGATCGCTCTATCTGTAAAATTTGTGTTGCCTTAACGTCCTCCCTCTTTTTCCCTTTTTGTTATTCTTTTCTAAAATCTTCTATGTGCGAGGGAGAGTGCAGAACTCCAGCTTGGCAGATCGGCATTTTTTTAATATCTTACCAAACGACAAGTTAACAGCAACAGCGACGACAACGAAAAAACTCAAACCAGTAACACGGGAACGGAGAAACAACAGAGAGAGAGGTACAAATAAACATCTCAAGAGCAGGGGACACGTTGGTACACGGAGGAGGGGGAAGGGGAGCAGGGAGGGACCGGGGGGGGGGGGGGGGGGGGGGGGGGGGGGGGGGGGGGGGGATATCAGGATGAAGGGGGGGGGCACGATACGACTGTTGTGGATGGATGGAGACAATTAAGCAGCACAGCGAGGGTGGCACCGTGGTCACACAGCAGTGGTGCGGATATGTTACAGAGCCTAAACACACCACCAGGCGTGCGTGTGTGTTCGTGTTGGTTCAGGTGGTCTACGGGGACGTTTCACAGCTTTGGGGTTTGGGGTATAAGGACACTATGATGAGGATACTTCCGGGCAAAGGGAGTGGACTTTTTTTTCAACTTTTACGCCCCATCTCTGAAATTCAAAAAACAGTCTTGCGGCCATGGGACGAGAGGCGGTAGCTCGTGGGAGGAGTGTATGTGCTCGTGTTTGCTGAGAGAGAATCGAGCTACCGATATTTTCAGGAAGTACTTCTTTTTTTTCAGATGATTTAAAGCAGTTGTGAGGAAGATGAAGGTGGGGTTCACAGAGGACATGGGGAGGGTCCCATGTTGAACGCACAGGATGAGTGTCTCTTAGATACATGTACATATATTACACTTTTCTACATATATCTATACATACACTGTATTTACACAGTGATTATAAACAAACCAGGCCCTTGCAGAAAGCAGAGAAAAAGGAGGGGAGGGTCCAAAGAGGGAATGGTTTGAGAGAGTAAAAGGGGGTGAGGGAACAGGGGGGGAGTTGGGTGAATGAGGGAGAGGTGGCGGGCAAACATGCAAAACGCAGACGCCTTTCCCCGCCTCGCTCTCTCCCTCCACTGCATACAGACACAACAGAACGTGCCAACACGCGCAGGTTAGCTTAAAACTTGCACATTAAAATCCCTCTTTTTAAAAAACTTGAAAATAAAAAGGAGCCTTGATTATAGGATCAGTCAGACAAAAAAAATACAAAAAAAAAAAAAAGAAAAAAGGCTCCAATATTTATTCACAGGAACGTAAAAGGGAACAGGACGCTAAAAACACAACAAAACACGTAACCTCAAAATCAGATGCCCCTCCCTCCCAGAAATCCCACAACAACACGAGTTTTTTTTTTTTTTTCCGTTCGGTCGGAAAAACAAGCAAACAAACAAAAACACATAAACACATAAAAAGCCTAAAGTTCTACACTTTGGTGCTTCATGTTTTTGATATCAAGTTTCTGTCGTCGTTGAGCTTTCTGACTGAGCAGACTTGAATTTTTTTTCCCGCTAGAATTCAGTTTGGGGAAATTCTCCCTACATCTTAACATCAACGCCCGGGTAAACAAGCACAACACTTTCTACCCGGTATTCCCTAGAATGCCAAAAAAATGTGTCCAAAATCTCAGCTGCTAACCTCACACTCCCTTCTGATCCTCCCTTATTAGATAGTGAAGATAAATGCTTGGTTGGGTTTTGGTGGTTTCTGGTACATCTAGTCATAATTTACACAGCATATTCATAACTCATACTCATAAACTGTCACAAGTTCAACTGTAAATCCTCTCCTCACGCAGGACGTCTCAGGCCGCGCGGGCAGAAAAAAGATGGCTGCCAGGGGAGGGATAGAGGGCAAAGACGCGACCTCCAAACAGGCGCCAGATGCATGCATCATCCCATGGGGGCGGTGTCTTGTGTTCAGCCGGCCCCCAGCAGGTCAAAGGGGGGGACAGGATTGGTTGGTAACGTGGAGAGGGATGCGATCTCGCCCGGCCGGGCTCCTGGCACTAGCCAATCCACGCAGAGGACGGACCTCCGAAACACGCTCGCTGAAAAAAACTGCCCCCCAAAACACACACTCCAGTAGACTGGAGGCTCAGGACCACTGGAGGGGGGAGAGGAGGGACACGTTAGAGGGCCTGTCAGGAAATGTGGACCAAAAATCAGAGCACAACATTTTAAGGTGAACAGCAACACACGGGACAAACAATACTGCAAGGAAATGAGGGCCAAATGTGTTAAATGTTCTTAAGTAAGAATTCTCTCAAATTTTGTTTGTTTTCATTAATTAACAAAATATAAAGTAAGTGAACAGAAGAATAAAAATCTAATATTTGTAAGGATGCTCTGTATTATTGGACCAATTTCAGTATCATTAGTTATGTATTTTTAATTAATTTTTATCTGTATAGGGACAGCATGAACAACAGAATGCTGCCACAATGACACACCAAAGCATTTATAACCTGAGCTAATTTGCAATGTCCGTCCCCAGTTGGGCCTTTAAAGACATTAAAAACAACAATAAATACAATAAAAGAAAGAAAGAAAGAAACATAAAACTAACAAACTCAGTACTTACAGACAGAACAATACCAATCAAATACATACAACATTACAAAAAAAAAACAGCTAAAACTGGAAGCACTTAATCATTTTTGTTTAATTTGATAGTTAATGCTGATGTGCTTGGAGCTTCATAATTATTGAGCACTGAGTACCTTAAACATTTATTGATATTGTTTTGAAAAATGTTGTTCTAGGTCTGTTACAATCTCTATTTAAACCACTTATTCTGTTCATTAATTTACAAAATTTAAAGTAAGAACAGAAGAATAAAAATCAGATATTTGTAGGCATGCACGACATTATTGGACCAATATCGGTATCTTTAATTATTTATTTTTATTTAATTTTCATTTGCATAGGGACAGTATGAACAAGAGAATGATGCCCCACACCACACTATTTATAGCCTGTGCTAATTGCAATGCCTGTCCCTAGTTGGGCCTATTAAGACATAAAAAAACAACAATAAATACAATAAAAGAAAGAAAGAAAAAAACAAACAAAAAAAAACCAAACAAACTTAACAATTACAGACAGAACAATACCAATCAAATACATACAACAATACAAAAAACAGCTAAGACAGGAAGCACTTAATCATTAATGACTTCAAATTTGAAGAAATTTACCTATGAAGTTGATTATCAGTATCAGTAGATATGACTTTTTTTATATTATATTTTGACCATAAAAATTGCCAATATTTATCCCACATATTAGCTGGAAAAACTGGCAAAAAGTACAGTGTTTCATGATGGTTTCCCTCATCACTCAAAATATTTTTTCCTGATCTTGATTATTTAAACACAGCAAAATGACAATTTATGTGAAGGTCATGTTTCTGCTGATTCAAAAATATAATATTTTAATTGTTTGCAAGCTTGTTAAGTTACCCTAAACTCTGCCAATATCAGCATTGTTTATGCTGTATTTCATCAATAAAGTGAACTCAGAGTAATCAGAAGTTTTTTTTTCCAAAGCTGATAGATTAAAGGTATGGCATTTTTGTTTAATTTGATAGTCAAGGCTGATGTACTTGGAGCTTCATAATTACTGAGCATGGAGTACCTAAAACATTTATTGTTTTGAAAAATGTTGGCCAAGATCTTTCAATCTCTATTTAAACCTGCTTATTCTGTTTATTGCTGAACTTTTCAGGGTCGTGTAGGGAGGGATCTTTTAAAGATTTTACATTTTACACAGAATTCACATCATATAAAAAACTGATAGAACAAATTAAATACTTAACCCTTGTAGTAACATATGTAGTACAAACTTCCACACACACACCAGTGTCTGCCACACCATTTGAGACCCCCTGACTCTTTTACACGGGGATAGTCGGGAGAGAGTTGATTTTGGACGCAGCCTCTCTCTGGTCTTCAGAAACACATCAATGTGTCTCGACTAATCCTTGTTAGAAGTTTGGTTAATTGTTTGTTTAACCAACTTTCTATGGTTTGTTATTTCTCCCTCAGTTTTTCATAATAAATACTGATATTAAACCAAAAAGAAGAAGTGCAGGTCAAGAAACAAGCAGTCAGAGGATCAGACAGGTAATTACTAAAACAACCTCTGGAGCATTTCTGCCTTTATAATTAGTGGAGATGACAGTGTGAGGGCGGCAGGGGTCTCCAGCTGGACTTTATTTGTGCATATTACAACGACATGGCAGACATTTAAACTCCAAGGACACCAGAAAGCCCTTGAATAGGTTTTTAAACAACTAATCAAACTTATTTAGAGGCAAAAATCTCATTAAGAAATGTAAAATTTAGCTACATGAAAGCTTCAAAAACAGATTTACCTGCTGAGTGAAGAGTAAACTGTAGATTAATTGTGTAAGAAAGTGATGTGGGATAAAGGGATTATCACCTGCCTGATCGTCTTAAGGCTCACATTTCATGGCCTGAGGAAGTTAGCTGATGAAAAGTGTAAGCCTCTCTACCTTCAAGTAATTATGACTGACAGAATTAAAGTCCAAACACAGGATAATTAGACCAAAGGTGTAATAACCGTATCAGTCTCTGATCCCTCAAGAAATCTAAATATCTGATTCTCTTGTAGGCCTAAAATGTTTCCTTCACCAGGGTATAAACTGAAAATGTGCCTTAGATACAAATTCATACATTTTAAGACCCTGCTGCAACTTCAGTGTCCAACTGGATGTAAGTTTAAAAGAACTGATTGGAAATTCACACAACTGGGACGTCCTGCGGGTGTGTAACAGCTTTTTCCTATTGTGGCTTCATTTGGACTTCTTGGTGGGAACAAGCAAGGGGAAATGAGTTAATTTTCTAAACTAATGCAAGATTTATTGACTAGCATCCACGAAATTAAGAAAAAAAATAACAGAAACTCGGCAGATAATTTAAGAAGGACAAAGTTTTAAACATTTCTATATGCATCAAATGTTTTTTCCCATTACAGAGCTAAACAGAAGTTGTCGCCAAGTGTGGGGGGGAATGACTTTTAACTCTGCTAATATCAACACTGTTTATGCTGTGTTTCATCAACAAAGTGAACTCAGAGTTATCAGAAGTATTTTTTCAAGCTGACAGATTAAAGGTTTTTTTTGTTTAATTTGATGGTCAATGCTGATGCGCTTAGAGCTTCATAATTATTGAGCGTTGAGTACCTTAAACATTTATTGATATGGTTTTGAAAAATGTTGGTCAAGATCTGTTTCAATCTCTATTTAAACCTGATTATTCTGTTTATTGCTAATCTTTTTAGAGTCGTGTAGGGAGGGATCTTTTAAAGTTATCCTGATTTTTCTTAATGACAAACCCAAACAGCTACAGTGGTTTCATTAAGTCGTGTACAGAGACCACCACCCAGTGTAAGATTTATGCCACTGCCCTAATTTAACAGCAGTGGTGATTACCAAAATATTTTTTTATGTTTCTGTGATGTTAATACACCAGTATGTAGAAGCTCTTTAACCAAAAAGATTGAATTTCTTGTTTTACAGAAAAACAGAAGAAACAGTAAAGCTCTTCTGCTTGACTAATGTCTGACATTTCTGTATAAAAGGCTGAATTAGTTTGAAATTCCTCATTCCTACACAAAATGTATGTCCAAAACCAATAACATTTCCAGTTTAAAAAAAGTTTTGAAAGACTTCCAGAATATTTCCGTTTTCTTATTTTTATGATCGATGGTCTAATAAATGTGTGAGTACTGTATATATGTTTGTGACTCTAAATATTATTATATTATTATTATTATTATTATATGTTACAAAGCAGGTAACTTCAATGTTTACTGAATCAATTGTAATACCAAGATTAAACACAGCAAAAGTCCAGACTTTCAGACATTTTGAGAGATGAAAATATCTATAATTTTAAGGCTAGCTTCATGGAAATACTGGTTAAGAAAAGAAAAAAGCCACAACAAATTAGTCTTGGTATTTACACCATGAATGTTTCATTTATTTTGGTCTTACATAGCTTTAAATAATGACCGTAGTCATTTCTTTGATACTTTTAAGATCTTCATTTGTACCTAATTTAAGACTGTTTAAAGACTTGATTACTGCAGGCGCTCTGATAAGACCATGCTGTTCCTTTTGCAACAGAATTAAGTTCAGTTCTGGTGAAAGTAGTTTGGCAGATTTGGGTCAAAGCAAATCTACACTGATGATTATTTAATTGACATGCACCCTGTGTAGGCCTTGAATGTGACTGCAGCATCTTTAAATGATTCTAACAAAGGAAAGTCTTCAGTTTTGGAAAATCAGACCATTTCTGTAAAAGCTCAACAAAATCTTTCACATTTCTGCTCCTTTTCTGTGTGATTGTAATAGTTCGGTACCTGATCACTGGAGCGGTGCTGCAGGCGCTCCTGAGCAGTGGAAGTGAACATTGAGCCACTTGCCATCGCGACGATGCCACACCCTGGTCTCCTCTGATTGGCTGGAGCGAGGGCGGCCCGTGGTGTCCACAAACTGTGTGAGCCGGATGTAGGCGATGCACGCAGCGTCCTCGCCGATCAGGTGCACATGGGGGTTGAGCAGAGTGGTGTGCACAGGCTTGCTGTTCTTGCTCAACACTGAACAACAAAACAGAAACATTACAATATCCAGTCATGTACAGTTTATATTAAAGGGAACCTTTCCTTTGTTTTCGTGTCTTGCCTCACTCCCAAGTCCATGACAAGCAGATAAACACCATTCTTTCGTCTGTGCGTGCAGTAACAAGGAAGAAAGCTTGTTCACTGCTATTTAGCTTAGCTCAAGCACTAGGAGTCAGTGGGTATAGCTAGCCTGCCTCTGCCTACAGCAACCCTAAACAGTTTTGTGTGCTTGTTGTGCTTCATTTTTTACCACATTATGTCAGGTTATCTTCTACTATCAATGTATTTTCTTCTTCTACTCCTACACAGAGGCTTTGTTTTGTTGACCTACTTCCGCAGTGGTTTGCGCTAGAGATGTGACGTTCACGAACGAGTCGGGTCTTTTGAACAGCTCTTTTAAGAGAACGATGAGAACTGATTTGCAGTTGTAAGTGAGCTGTTCGTTTGCGAGCCATTCTTAAATTAGCAGGAATTTTGCATTTAGTTTATCTGTTTGACTGAGTTTATCTGATGACTGTGGGTAGAGGCAGGCTAGCTATACCCATTGACTCCCAGTGCTTTGAGCTAAGCTAACTAGTGATGGGCGAGCTCTGCCTGTCTCTTTCTTGTTACTGCACAAACAAACGAAAGAATGGTGTCTATCTGCTTGTCATGGACTGAGGCAAGACATGAAAAGAAAAAAAGTTGGCCTATCGCTGTAAAAGGGTTCCCACTCTTTTCTAGAAATAATTTTCCTGGACTTTTCCAGGATGTTTCCCCAATATCTCTAGTTAGCTCCACCGTATCACATTTAACTTAAAATGTATTTATTTATAACTCTCGGGCATGAACATTGTCTGCGAGTTATCTTTTTAGTCTGGCTTTTATGAAGTGTCTCCCTATTATATATTTATAGTTTACACTTATTTTTTATCTTTATTAACTCTGCCTATTTATAAATATATTTTGCCGATTTACTGTTTAAGTTGCCTAAATTTTATTTAGCCATTTTTTATTATTTCTTTTTGTCACCGTTCTTTTGAGCTTTTAGATTTTATTCCTTGACTTGGATTATTTTATCTACTCATATTTTATGGCTCAGTGTGCATTACTTACCAGGTACATTTTTACTTCATTTCTTATGTTTGATTTTTGTTCACTAACAAGATAGAAGGAAGATAAATAATTTTTCAAGACAAATCAAGCTTTTCCAGGACATTTTACTTTTTTCCTCATTTCCCATCGTTTTTCCATGACTGAAAAATTGGTCAATCATTTTCCAGGTTTTCAAGGACGCCTGGGAACCCTGTATAAGTAGATTAATGGATTTATATATGTTGAATTTTCATGTCAATCTTTTTAATTTGCCAAATGAAAAAGAGAGATTGAGTCCAAGCTTCATTTAGGTGGATTAAACACCTGGATCATCTTGTCTCTGAGTGTTTTTGTGTACAAGAGGAGACTCACAGTTTTCAAAGTAGAACTTGTGGAAGTCCATGCCCTCCACCAGGTTCCCTAGGGCCTCAGGTTCAAAAGAGGTGAGTCCGGGATCACAAATCCTCCTGACAGAGAGGGACGATAAAGAAGAGGAGGTATGTGTGAAAAGAAGAGTGGGTGAAGTAGCACTGACGTTAAAGGCGAGAAACAGAGTCTGGGGAGGAAACATGAAGACAACTCCAAGGAGAGCTCCAGGAGTGCAATATAGATTTCCCTTCAGTGACTCACCCACTTCTTTTCAACACACTCATGCGGTCGTACTCACGTGTAGGCCTCAAAGTCTCCGTTGTTGATGGCTTCAATCAGCTGCTCTGTAATCTTGATGATCTCCTGTTTACGACCTGCACAGAGAGCAGTAGAGGGAGGCAGATAGACAGTTAACGCAGAGCAATCAGATAAAAGGCGAGTCAACAATTAACTGTGTTGTGGTTTTTACGTGATGACACTTTCTCTCGTCACTTCAGCTCCTGCCTCCTTCATGCTCTCCCTCCTCTGTGGCTGCAGCTCAACACTCCCTGTTTAACCTCCGTGTCGGATCAAAGCAGCTTCCTTGCTGCAGCTCGACCTCATCACTGTCTGTCTCTCTGCTTCTCACCTTCTGTGCAACACACAAACTGACTGCAATGCCTCAGGGACACACACAAACTAAAATGCCGCCTGTAAACACCAGAAGCTTAGTTTGACAGGAAAGTTTGCTTAGACTGTTTAAAGTGAAAGACCACAAGAAATGTTGAGACATTGCAGGTGGGTTTTAAATCGAGACTACGAAGACTTCAACCGCAAAATTACTCTACAACTCTTAGGGTCAATCCCAATTGTACCCCTTAGCCCTTGGTTTTGCATGTTCACATCTAGTGAAGGAGGTATCCCAATTTTCCGTAAGGTTATGAGAAAGGGCTACACAGCCTTTGAAACAAAGACAAACCAGGACCTCACTTGAAAGGAAGTGGCATGAGAAATTTCCCATGATACACCGCGCCCGCTGACAAGATGGCAGAGCGAGGACAGATTGAATTACATAAATGTAAGTAATTTAGCATAATTATTTATTTTCGTAGTAATGATACTCGTGTTTTTATCAGTTATTCAATCCTTTGCTACTCAATATAAATATTAACCATGTAACCAAGTGGATAAAGAATTGTTGCATCTGCCTACGACACAGCTAGTGAGTGGCTCTGGTTGATGACGTAACTGGAACCGAGTGGCGTCTTGTTTCTTTATCATGTTACCATGAAAATAAAATAAAATCAGTCATTCTTTTTACTGAAACTTCAATGCCTCCAATCAAAAACACTGTAATACAATTCAATAAAAAAAAGGTTTCATCTCTTCTTTGCCTTTATCCTGAAAAACTTAATTCACTAAACTGAAATGTCTCTATTTATGCAAAATACAACTTATAATGGTTTAAATATAATAACATGCATCAATTGCTTGTCTACAAACCCTCTAACGTGAGAAAAATCCCACATTTCTGTCTGCTGCTTGCTTTACTTTTAAGAAAATGTGTTTTAAAAGTGTCTGTCTGAATATGTTACCCTGAAGTTGTTAGGGGGATATGCTACATCCTCAAGATAGGAGATGCTTTTGGGCCTGGTGTTTTTTCAGCCTTCAGGCAGCTCTAGTAAAAAAGACCATGTCTTTGCACAGTAAACAAAGTACCTAAGTGGGTAGTTAAAGCCTACATCCACTTCTTAAGAGGGGCAAGGTCAGACTGACTCATGAGGATTTATACTAAAACAGACTGTTCTGAGTGGGGCTAAAACAGAGGGGTTCATAGGCAGGCCAATATTTTTTTTTTTTTTAATTTTAGATATGGACATCTGGGACTAGTGTTGACTTGTTTAAAAGGAGTCAGTGTTAATTTTGTTAACTAATTATTTTCCTCATAGTTTTCGTCAACAACCTTTTTTTCCCCTGATGAAAAGTAGACAGTACCTAATAAAAACAAGTGCACATGGACAAAAACTAAAACTAATTTTACTGACATTTTCGTCAACAAATAAAAACTAGACTAAAGAGTTTGTCAGAGACTTAATCCAATCAGACCTAATTTGGTCATGTAGAAAGTAGGTACAAGTTAGGAATATATCCAATCACAGCTACTTTGGTTGTGTGGAAAGGTTGGATGAGTTAAGAGGGACATCCAATCACAACTGCCTTAGCTTGGTGGTGGTGGGATAAGTTACGGGGGCGATCCAATCAGAGCTGCTCTCTTTATGAATTGATATTTTCAGGTAGAGCAGGTTCACTGTTTGTTGTCAATTCTGGTATTTTAGCTGAGATGCTCTGCCAGGTAGCCTAAATAAAGGGGATTGCATTTCACACAAAAGTTAAATTTGTGTCTGTTAATTTATACATTCAAACTTTACTAGCATTCAATAAAAGGTTATTAGATGTTTCATTTTATCCAAGTGTAAAACATCACTTCAGAAATTCAAGGAAACATAAAAAATGTCTTACACTTTCCACTTCATATTTTAGACGACTAAATTTACAGTAGATTTCTTCAACTAAAATGTTGTGAAATTTCATCAACTAAAACTAGACTGACAGTAGAACAATTTAGATGACTAAATTATGACAAAAACTAAAAGATATTTTAGACAAAAGACTAAAACTAAAACTACATTAAAAAGTGCTGTCAAAATTAACACTGGAGCTATCTGCTAACTTATCTGTACAGCTGGAAGAACACTGTAACCTGAAACACCAGATGAACTGTTCAAAATATTTCACTAGTCCATCAAATTTACAGTAGATTTCATCGACTAAAATGTTGTGAAATTTCACCAACTAAAACTAGACTAAAATTAAAACTATTAAGATGACTAAAACTAAAATATATTTTAGGCAAAAGACTACAACTAAAACTAAATTAAAAAGTGCTGTCAAACAGGTGTCTTGCCACAGTGCTGATTTTAAGCTATAATCCAGCAGAAATTATGGTCGATGACAAAAACCTCAACAATTTTACCTTTAAAAGCCTTACAAATGAAAAGTACTTTCTTAATTTTTGTGTAAAGAAACAAATTGGCTCAAGTAAATCGCCAAGCTAAAAATGACGTTCACCACAAACAAAGTCTTGGCTGTCTTATTTTTTGGCAACCCTCTTTGTAAGACAGAAAAAAAGCCTCAAACCCACAACACAGACACAATCTCTTTAACTTGAACAACCAACAGACCGTTTTGTGTGCAGCTAACCTTAAATTTAATCAAAAATCCTGTCTACTTACAGTCAATGGAACTAAAAGTGCTAAAACGAAACTTCATTTCTGCATTTTAGTGCCTATAACTCTATCACTACATAAAGAGATTACATGTCTCTCAGTGCTAAGACCTGCAGTCTACTTTCTTTACTTATATCAAGTTTTAGTGTTAAACAGCTACAGTGAGTGAGTCGGGAAAGAAGGTGAGGTTTTGTTAGTCATGGCGGTGCTCTTACTCTGCTTAGTGTTGTTTATAGCAGCGACAGTGTTGCTCCCTAGCGGAGCAGCAGGCATGGAGGACTGCGAGAGCTCAGAGTCAGGGCAGGAGCTGTTGCCTGTGCTGTTCCATGCCATGCGCTTTAGGTCATGCGGTGGAACTGAAACACACAACGGATGGTCAAACAGAGGCCAGACATGAGGATGGATGACAGAAAATAACAACATGGGATCATTCACACAAACAACATGCACACGAAACCCATGCTGTTAAACAAACGGGCAGCAGAGCTGACATGTGTTATTGTTGGGTAAAATGAATGACAAATAAACGGTTAAATGTTAGTGAAGGGTTATGACAAGGCATGCTGATGGGTAAACACAAGGACAAGATGGCAGCTGGAAGCGAGATCTGTAAAAGCTCTTGATGCTGTGTGATGTACAGTCGTTTAACTGTCTGCTCCGCTCATGTCTACTCTACTCTTAATGCTCATGTGCATTAACAAAGCTTCGTCTGATGAGCTGCAGCAACTAGCAGAGAGAGGGATCGGAAGCCGCTGTTTGTTATGAGCTCATGTTATGCCTGTGGGGAAACTTAGCATGGTCAGGAAGGAAGAAGGAGAGAGAGAAAGAGGAGGAGGAGGGAGGGAGGAAAGGAGATCAGACTGTCCTGTAGTGAAGGTGTGTCTGACGAGGGCAGGAGGCCGAGACGAAAGGTTAAAGAGACAAGAAGAGAGATTAGAGGAGAGATGGGGGAAGAGGACAGAGACCAGAGGGACCAAAGGTTATTAGAAAAGAAATTAAGTGCGGGATTGGGCACTGATAGGGTTCTTTCCTAAACTGATACTAGATTGATACTTTAAAATGGTGCTGGTGCCTGAATTGTACCTTAAAAAAAGAAATTTAAAGAAGATGGTAGTCAACAATATCTGAAAACCGTTCAAAGTGGAAAGGCAATTTCGAACTCAAATTGACAGATTTACCTCCACCATTCATAAAAATAGACTTAAAACAAATTCAAGTTACAGACCCTAAATCCATAAAGTTGGGACACTGTGAAAAATTAAATTAAAACAGAATTCACTTATTTTGAGTTTGATGCCTGCAACAGGTTCCAAAAAAGCTGGGACAGGGGAAACAAAAGACTGGGAAAGTAGAATAATGCTCCAAAACACCTATTTGGAACATTTACAGGTTGTTGGAGGCATTCTCTAATATGCTTTTTTTTTGGTTGGCCACGGGGTGGCCAGAGGTGAATGGTTTATGACCATTGGAAATGCTATTTGTTGAGGCTTTAAGTTAAAGTTATGGTTTATACTAATCACTATTGTGATATGGAACTTCATAAATAATTGGACTGACATATTTGATTTTAACCCTTTGTTCTGACAATCGTGCATTTTGGGAAAAATCAAGAAAGACAATGCTGAGGCCACACATAAAGCCTGACCAAACAATTTTGAAACTGTGCCTACGCAAGATTATTTCTCATCTTATAATTGTAAAGAGTTTTGGGATTTCATCATCTACAGTCCATAATATCATCAAAAGATTCAGACAATCCGGAAAAATCTCTGTATATAAGCACCAAGGCTGAAAACCAACATTAAATGCCTGTGACCTTTGATCCCTTAGACGCCACTGCATTAAAAATCAACATCATTCTGGGAATGATTTTACAACATGGGTATGTGAACACTTTGGAAAACTGTTGTCAGTTAACACACAAGATAAACTCTACCATGCAAAACCAAAGCCAAATATCGACAACATCCAGAAACGCAACTAGACATTGTGCCCTCTGAGTTATAGAGGAAAAGGACCATCCAGATTGTTAGCATAAACTTCAAAAGCATCTGTGAGAGTATAGGGGTGTGTCAGTGCCCATGGCATAGGTGACTTGCAACATATGCTGCCATCCAAGCAACATCTTTTAACATCCCTGCTTATTTCAGCAAGTCAATGCCAAGACACATTCTGCACGTGTTATAACAGCGTGGCTCCAGAGTAAGAGAGTGTGGCTGGATGTCAGGCCTGTCTGCAGCCCAGACCTGTCTCTCATTGAAAATGTGCATTATGGCGTGCAAAACACGACAACAGAGACCACGTACTGTTGAGCAACTGAAATTGTACATCAAGCACATAGCTACAAAGCTTCAATCAGTGTCCTCAGTTACCAAATGCTTACTGAGTGTTGTTAAAAGGAAAGGTGATTCAACATAGTGGTAAACATGACCCTGTCCCAGCTTCTTTGGAACATGTTGCAGACATCAAACTCAAAAGCAGTGAATATTTGAAAAAACAAAACAAAACAAAAAAAAAACAATAAAGTTTAAGTCATGGTTTTCTTGGTAATGCATGTGTTGCTTATAGTGTCTGTTGCTTAACATTTCTCAAGAAATTTAAAGCCATATGACGCATTCTTGCCACTGTGGTATCAGCGCTACTTTGCTAGGATTTAATTAAGGATTGTACCTGTATCACCTCTGGCCAGGTTCCAAATGGGCTGAGGCAAATGTGACGTCAGGACACTGCTGACTACTGAATAGTTCAGAGAGTTTCATCACTGAGAGGATATCAGACAGAAATGAACTACCTCCTGTCGTCTGCTACGTAATGCTGTTTGACCCGATCCTCCCGTCCTTTTAATAGTATTTTGTCTCACTACTTATGAGAAAAAAACTGACTCCTCATAACAGAAAAAAGCCACAGGCCACATGGCAGTTTGATGACCCCACTTACATTGAGGAGATACTATCATAGTAAATATTATAATAAAAAATGAAGTGTCTTGTACCAAAACTGAGTCAGAACTGGTTGAGCCCTCATTACTCATGAAAGGCACAATGCTTAAAGGGATAGTTCAGTATTTTTGGAGCTGGGTTGTATCAGGTACTTGACAATAGTCAGTGAAGTGGCTGAAAGGCAGACCCCGGGGCAGAGGAAACTAATACTGAACCAAATATGAGGGATTTTGACTCAAGTCACGATGACGTCCCTTTTGCTGTTTTACCATTCTTCAGAGTGAGATTCAGCAGGACGAATGGGAGAGGGAACAAGCTTCTGTGGAAACTGAGGAGCAGGAGAGATCTGGAATTACCTGGTGGTGTATGACAGTGTTAATGTTGTCGGCCTGACAAAAACTAGACTATAACAAAAAAAAAAAAACCAAGTGTACATTGACAAAAACTAAAACTAAATTACTGACATTTTTGTCGGTATATAAAAACTAGACTAAAATGTTTGACGGAGACTTAATCCAATCAGATCTAATTTCATCATGTAGAAAGTAGAGACAAGTCAGGAATAACAGCTACTTTGGTTGTGTGGAAAAGTTGGATGAGGGATAAGATATGGATAAGAGGGACATCCAATCACAACCACCTTAGCTTCATGGTGGCAGGATCCAAGTATATGACATGACTACAGAAATTCAAGAAAATTAAAAAAAAAGCCTTACACTTCACACTTCATTTTTCAGTCGACTAAATTTATAGTAGATTTCTTCAACTGAAATGTTGTGAAATTTCATCAACTAAAAACTAGACTGAAATTAAAACAATTTAGATGACTAAATTATGACAAAAACTAAAAGATATTTTAGACAAAAGACTAAAACTAAAACTACGTTAAAAAGTGCCGTCAAAATTAACACTGGAGCTATCTGCTAACTAATGTGTACAGCTGGAAGAACACTTTAACCTGAAACACCAGATGAACTGTTCAAAATATTTCACTATAAACTAAGGCAGAGTGAAACTATCCTTTCTATTGAGAAGTCTGTAGAGTTGATATTTGTTTGATTTAATAAAGAAATGTGGTCAAGGTGTGATAAAATTATGACTGAGGCTGTTAGCATCTATGCTAATCTCTGTCAGAGTAGTTGCTTGCTGCTGTTGCTTGCACCTCTTCCTGATTTAAAGGACTCAGATTGGGTAAAACATGTTGAAGTGGAGCAAAAAACAATTTCTATATGGAAGTTTGTTGCGTTGTTAAGTGGTTTTCAGTGAAAGAAATGCAGTCCAGATCTGTCAAAATTACAACTGGAGCTGTTAGTATTTATGCTAATCTCTGTTTGAAATGCTCACTATTTTTTTAGATTGGAGCTCTGCAACATGGATCTGCCTGATTACAGACATTGAATCAGGGGGATCCATCTGCACTGCAGGGTTAAGAACACATTGCCATTTGCTGCATTGTAAATTAGTGCCAAAGACAGAGACAAACTGTTTCCTCCACTCGACCCAACATAGTTATTTGGCTTGTTTTAATGTAAAACTCACGATTGCTTGAAATAACTGTACCCATTTGCAGCAGTCTACCTTTTCAGATGTCTGGACTTGTTCTCCTTAAAGGGGCAGTGTTTCTGGGAGACTTTTAAGTCACTTCAGTGACTACTGTCAAGGATCTCATACAACCCAACTATTAAAATACTGAAATATCCCTTTAAGCATTGTGATTTGGCCAGGTTGGTATTATAGCTGTTTGTGCCCGTACAATTTTGGTCCCCACCCCTAATAGAGAGTATTAAACAGAGAAGAGAGTGTTAGAGAAGAGGAGAATGTGGGAGAATATATGAGGACACAGAGGAGACTGTAAAGTGCAAGGTTCCAGTAAAAGTCAGACGGGCAGCAGGGGCCTGTCAGACCAGGAAGCCGGTATAGGACACCCAGCTGTAAGGTGAGCGAGGCTTCCTCCAGCTGGAGCAGTCACATTAGGAAAACAAGGGGAAAGATGCAGTGATCACCAAGAAACACACACACACACACACACACACACACACACACACACCGCACTCACACACATTTCAGGGTTCCCACAGTGGCCCTGCAAAATAAAAAGATCTTTGACTTTTTCTTTTTGACTTTCTGTAATAAGGTCACATTTCCTCTGCGACCTGAACAATGACTCTGCTTTTCTGGAAAGTTCTGAGTTAAGTGAAGTGAGGCAGTTAAAGGTGGGGTTTGGCTCTTAAGCAATAAGCGCACTTTAAACTGTATTAATGGATAAACACAGCAGGAAATGACCGACTGCAATCAGTGCGTCAAACTAATCCATGATAGTAATGCATCCTGGTTAAAGGAGTGTTCCACTTTAATACAACTTGGCTCTTAGTAATGGTAATACATTCCCTCAGAGTGAAACAGAAATTTATTGACTGAACTGATATCATCGGTTGGGTAACTTAACCTAATTGATGCCATTTTTTGTTGGTGTCAGTTGGTTCCAACGTCTGAAACGACTCTTCTGACCTGCGGTGTGCTCCAAAGCTCTTCCTTGGGGCCTATTTTATTTCACTTTATATGCTTTTCCTTGGCAATGTTATCAGCAAATTTCAAGCTTCTCCCCATCAGTTTTCCACTAATATTGCCACCTTCCAAAGAAGGGAGACACTCCTGTCCAGTGAAGGGAACATATGGGCACAGGACATCTGGGATCAGTGTTAAATCGTAAAAGAGTAAAATCCGTGACCTTTGAGCCTGATGACTGATAAGAAGACTGCTATAAAGGATTGGATGAATGTCAACTTTCTCTAGTTTAACCCAGATAAAGAAAGGCCCTTCTTATTAACTCTAGCAACATTTTTCTAATTTTTCAAAGCGTTCTGGGTCCATTTCTCTGTTGAAATCAAATATTAAAGGTATTAGGAGTCATTTAAGATCAAGCCATGCTTCTGATCAGCATGTAACCCCTAATTTTCTTTTATTTTAGAAATATTGTTTGGCTAAATTATGTTCAAAAAGCAGTTAGAAATGCAAATCACCCTGTGATGCCTGACCTGCTTGAATTCTGTTATTATTTAACAGGCTTAAAGAGCCCATATTTTGCCATAACTGGTTCATATGCTTATTTTTGATGACTGCAAGGGTATGATCACAATTTCTGATGTTCAAAAAAAATTTTAACGGCCACCCACTTGGTTTCATAAGCAGAATACCCCTGATATTGCTGTAAACTCTGTGGTAATAGATCAGATTAGCAACGTTGTCAACAACTCTGCATTCATTCTATAGTCTCTGCAAGCCGGTGAGCTTCAACTGGCTACAAAACAACTGGTGCGTTTCATTTACCTCGAAACTTGGATGGGAAAAGTGGTAATTACGTCACATTGCAGTTAGATGCATTCCAGTTATGAGCTGGTAAAGCCGGGGTAGCTGAAGATTGTCTGACTTCCCAGTAGGAAATTCTGACCAAAGAGGGAGTTCCCAGTGACGTATCTAACTTGCATCTCATAGAATCCAATTCAGAGATCACCTGCAGCGCACAAAACGGTAGGACGTCAGGCTGACAGGTCTATTCAGGCACTAGAGGAACAAGCTGTTTCAAGATGCTTTTGGCACCATAAACACGATGAGTGGGAGGAGTCCTGATGCTGCAGACTTTTTGTCTTGATCATATAAGTGCTCTATAACGTAGAGGGGATATGTCAAACAAACTAAAGGGCAAATAAAACCCAAAAAAGCATAATATGGGCTCTTTAATAAGTCTTACCTGACTATTTTCAATAATAATGCCTCCTCCACTTTGTGACATTTTATGTAAGAAGCTACACCAAAAAGTTTCAGTTTTGTTTTCTGTATTTTCTACAATATGGGAAAAGCAAAAGTTGATAATACTACCTCAGATATATGATCATAATTGTAATGACATCTTTAGGGCTTCATCATCTTTTTTTGACTTAGTTAAATCCTTAAATGGGTGATAGAAGCTCCATTGCCTCGAAGGGTTAGAGTCAGCCATCGCTGACATTTGCTCACAAGACTGATCACTTGACACTTGCTGTTTGCCTCAGACTTATTGGATTAATTTGTCTTCAGAAGGATAAAACACGGCTTATTCTGGCAAATATAGAAAAAAACGAAGCTTAACTCATGAAAACAAGATCTTGATAACCTTTCTGCATATTTGTTAAGTAGATTGGTTAAATAGTCATATTTTATCAGTTTCATGTCTACTTCTGCTAAATTTTCCAGTAAATGAAAGCCAGCATTGAGGAGAAATTGGTGTTGATATGCTGATAACGTAGAAATTTTACATAAAAAGACACCCAATTCACATTTTGGTGAATTTAAAAATGCTTCACCTAGTCCTGAAACCTTTCGTAGTCCATAATACTTTTACAGTCTATAGCTTACACATGACATAACTTTTCAATGATGGGTCATTGCTGGCAGCAAAACAGTAAAGAATCAATGTATCAATCAATGTAAATGAGCTGACAGTTTTGCCATTTTATCAATAAAACTTAACTAAGAATGTGCAGATGGGTTTGCGGTGGTTAGATATTAGTCCACGTTAGAGTCCGTGGTTCTCCAAGTGGGCAGCCAGATAGTCTGATTTGTGGCTTTTTGTGCTCATGTAATTCCACACTTTCTCTCCCATGTTTCCTATTCCATTCACTGTCCCTTCAAAATGAAGCCATAAAAGCTTAAAAACAAGTCTTTGAAATTAAAAATAACATCACAAGGAGATAAGAACTCAATGAAAAAGTTGCCGAAACAAATCTGTTGGTAAAGTAAAAAAATGTAACTGTAATGTCAAATATCTGCAGTTAACAAAACTTGAGTTTGTTTACCTTTTACGTCTTTGCTTGCTCTGATCAGGTCATCATCTAATCCAAGCTTATGAGTTTTTCAGGCTGTAAGGATCTGGTAAAGCTCTTCCACATTGCTCTGGTCAGATTTAATGTTTTTTTGTTACATAGTTGTAACAGTCTGACAAGTTGTAAAAGGTATGATGTTTTTTTTTCTGTAAGACCTGGCGCAAAATGATCGATGTTCCTGTACCGATCCGTAGCCAGGGGTCAAGGACACCTGTTTTAAATTTATGGTGACTAATGACCTTATTCAGGGTGGTAACAGAAATAACTATATGATACAAAAAATTAAAACTGCAAAAATGGATTCAGAAATGAGAGTTACATTCAGAAGCGTGTTGTTTACACAGTGGCTGCAGCATAACCCTAAAGCCAGTTTTGAAGAACTTAGAACTACAGATCAGAAGCAGTAAAACAAAGCTTGCTAAGTCATCCAGGTACAAAGAGTACAGCCTTGAGGCTTTTTTTTTTAAAACTAGTCAGACTGCTTCTGACTGATTTTTGCACAGTCAGTCTTACCTAAAGTGATCCGTGCTTTCCCGAGTTTGATAAATAAGATGCAAGTTGTATTTAAGCAGAGTTATGTTCTGAAATATATCAAAGATTACCAAAAAATTATCAAATTCAAAGATGATTTCTAATTAGTTTTTGTATGTATTGCCTGGATTTTGTTTCAAATGGAGTATATCAAATTACAAAGCAAATAAAAATAAAGATAACACATTTAAAAAATAAATAAATAAACCAGTGGGAACCCTAAAAAACAGTTTGGTGGATCAGAGTGAGGGAGCTCAGAGATGTGAGACGTCATTGCGAGTGACTACAGAAAGCCAGGGTGGGAGTGGGTGAGGGGGGTAAGGTGAGTGGTTGGGTGGGGGTGTTAGGTCCTTGCCAGTGGCGACCGCACAGCTTTGGGTTGCCATGGATGTAACTTACTGGCAGGTGAGCTTTGAGGTGAGGGCAGAAGAGGGGGCATCTCCTCGGTGGCGCTGCTCTGCGCCGAATTGTCCGCTAGAAACACACACACAGAACGCAGCCGGACACACGGTAAGTTTGAACATACACGCACCACAGGCACACAGTCAAGAGCGTGAGAGACACGTGATGCATCTCAGCACACCTGCTGGTCTCTACAGTCAAAAACACACACTTCACTAGATGGGAGAAAGAGAGAGAGAGCGGATAAGAACAGGTAAAAGGGAATAAAACATCTGAGTACCTTTCCTACCTTTCATTTCCTCCTCGTCGTTGGTGGCGTTGCTCTCTGTTGATCCCTGAAGAGCAGAGACATGGCCACAAAGACACTGAAATTAACTCAGCCAGCTTCTCGTCCATCAGGACAGAGAGTGGAGCAGCAAAGATGCTCAGGCTTTCAGGCAGACTCAACTCACCTTGACTCCATCAGGAGGGTTGTGCACCACTGTGCTCTGAGACTCCTGTGATGGAGAACAGAACAGTTAAAGCAGAACATCGCAATCCTGGACCAGTGCTTCCCAACTGGCTTCAAACTGGGATCTGAACTTAACTTCTGCCATCAGGTCTGGGCTTGATACAAAACCATTTTCAGAGTAGGTAGATGGTCCTCTAAAATAGAGCTCTTGTGGCATGGGACTGAAAAGGGTGTTTTTTGTATTTTTGAGGTAAGCTTAAAAACCTAACCTGATTTATTTTGTCCTAAATCTATTGTAATCTGGATTTTAACAAAACTAGCAAGTAATTAAGGAGCTCGAACTCTTAATATGTCCTAATCTAGTGTCTAAAGGTGATTGGACCCCTCTGTTCAGGCTACAAAATGTTGGAATTCTCTATTAGCCAAGTCTTTGCTGGAACTGTCTGTACCTGAAGGCCTTGTCCTAGCCCAGGTGCTACTTTCACTTACTTTCTATTTACATTTGTTTTCTTGTTCATTTTAATGCCTTTTATTCTCATTGTTTGAAAGGCTAATTGTAACTCTGGTTTTGGGAGATGCTTCACAAAAAATTATGATCATTATTATTAAGATCAATTTTGAAAAGTAACTACGGCCACAAGAGTTCCTCAAGCAAAACTTGTTGAACAATTGAGGACAATGTCCATCTAATATCAGGCTACTTCAGATTCTAGTGATTGATTTCTCTCATTTTTATTCTGTAGTTACCTGAATACTTGTTTTAACTGAATCAAGGTTTTGCTCTACCTCAGCGATGTGGAGTAAACAATACCTGGTAGACTGCAAATCCTAATATCCCTATGAGAGGAATAAAGTTGTCTGACTCTGAATCAATGCAAATATATTGTAAATTTATATCATCAACAGAAAACCGATGTGGTGCCTTTTTTTGATAGACTGTGCAGGATAAATTGGGACTTGGTAGTTGGGATTAGGCAGGGTTTTAATAGAATTATAAATTACAGTATACAAAGCATATGATTAAAAAAGGTATATGATCTTGAAGCTTGATGCCGCATCTCGTCCCTGAATGTAAAATTCAGTAGAGAGGAAGTACACGAAACAGTCTGTCTAATCTTTTACAAAGTGATGTTCAGATGTTCAACTGAGTGCTCAAGGTGCAGCTCACTGCATGTTTTGCTTATAAATATGTTATACAGATTATTATCTTGTGAAGTAAAATCTAAAAATAATTATAATTATTGATCACCAGTCTCCACTGGTGACACTGTCAGCCTTAACTCTTTTAGTTATTAGTTCTGAATTATCATTTTATTTCAGATGACACAAATCAAAATAATGATTAGACTTACAGAATGGTTTTTTTTCTTCTCTTCGTTTACACATTTTACATGTTTTGATTTATTTTACGGCATTGTATGTTTTTAGATGCTATGTATTTCACCATGTTTTCCTGCTTTTTATTCCATGTGCAGCAGCTTTATAAAAAAAAATCAATATTTATAAAATGTGGAAAACAAAGTGGGCTGTATTCTCTACTGTTATTGCTGTTGTCTTTTGAGCTGCTGTAAATGTCAGGGTTTCCCCAGTGGGTCATCATCAAAGATCATCTTCTCTTACTTATAAAACTAACTGCTGTGATCCCAAAGAGATTCAGGCAATTTAACAAGAAAGGACCTAAAATAATAATGGTATTTTCATGATAGAGCCCTTGGCCTGAACGCCTATTCTTGGATTGTTTCAGGCCTGCTTCTGTCAATGTTAAAACCTGAAACACCAGATGAACTGTTCAATATATATCATTTGTCCATCTGGGAAAGAGCTCATAGAAAGTGTTTGGGAACAGGCAGAGCCTTTCAAAAGCATACTGGCAAGTGATAAGACGATCACTCTGTCAATCACATTCATTACAGGCCAATCAGATAATGTGGTAGGTGGGCGCTGCTTCCATAGTGTAAAGGACAGAGCGTGAGCCACTTCGTAAATCAAATTCTTGGCAAAAAGAAAGAATATTCTTTATGTAGGGAAGTTTGATGTGTTATTACGTGTTTTTCATTCAAATAAATGCGGTCCAGATCTGTTAAAATTACTACTGGAGCTGTTAGCATCTATGCTAATCTCTGTATGACTAGTCACTTCCTGATGTTGTCTGGCTTGTAGCTCCCGTCTCCTCCTGCTTCGTAGGACTCTGATTGGGCAGTGGGCAAGATGGATCTACCTGATTACAGACATTGAATGAGGCAGATATATCTGTACTGCAAGGTTACTAAACTTACACATTTGTTTCAGACTTGTCAATTCAGCCTACTCATACTGTTGATTCTCAGGACAGTAGTTAGATTATTACTTGGTAGAGTAGTCAGATTATTACTCTTTTCATGATTATTATTGATTTCACTTCAGTAAAAACTATCACTACAATCATACAGACATGAGGATCCTCCTGAAAACGAAATGCTGCATCTCAAGGGGCTAACCTCTAATAAATCTGTTTTCAGCAGAGACAAATTTGATGAAGACAGGTCTATGGTTGGCCCATGGATCTGTCACTAGCTTTAGTTCTTACTTCAGTCCACTTGTCTCTGCCCACCTCTCTTCCTTCGCCCACAAACCCAACACAGCATAGTGTGGATGGCTGTTCATCATGAGACTGGGATCCACATTTAAGATTTCATACTGCTTAAAAGAAGGTTTTTCTTGCCGCCATGATGGAGGGATTCATGATTGGCTATATCGATTCATGTTGGGTGTTGGATGTATGTATTTGTATGTACATGTATATGCGTATTTTATATGTGTATCCATAAAATGAAGAGTCTGTCTTCAGCCTGCTCTATTGTAAAGTGTCTTGAGATAACACTTGTTATGAATTGGTGCTATACAAATAAGATTGATTGATAATTGATTCTTCAGTACCAATTGAGAAGCACTGAACTACCACATCAGGCAATAAATTGCGTAACAATTTGACACATGTGCTAGTAAAGCATTTTAAAATCACAACATGCCAGCACTGGTTATAGCAACATGATAAAAGTTTGACATTGTGGTTAGGATATAAATGGGATGACAGTAGGAAGATGGTACAATAGTTAGGATTACAATGAAATGGTAAGGAGTGTAAAACAAGTCATAGTAAGAAAGATGGAAGGCAAAGCTTTGAAAGTAAAACGTTAGGATACTGCAGATGGTTAGGGTTAAAGGAGAGCTGGTTAATTATGGGAGGAATTGAATAACACAGACGCCAACACATCATAACCAAACTACTTTCATGACAGCAGCCGAAACAAGACGAACCAGACTTCACATTTCTCTGTACTGACACATAGTGATCCTACAACGTCATGCTCCTTTAAACCTAAGAGGTGCCCATGTTCAACCTGAAATTCAGTCGAAACAGAAGTACTGATATTCATTTTTTCCAAAAAGAGTTAAGGTTGCTTGATTTAGGTGTTTCAGGAGAACACGTGCACCCACGGGGGTAAAATGTCCAGAGGATGGGTGCTGATGGGACAGTGAGTGTTACACCTCCTGGATGGTAGATGAAGGATGACAAGCAGCAACTACAACGATGGAGGGTGATGCACAATGGGCTACTATGCAACTACTGCGAGGGGGAGGGGGGTTGTTGTTATGAAGTCAAAACTGTCACTGCGGCGGCCTACTGTACCATCTGAGCGTTGGTCGCCATGTTGGTGTCTTTCAGGGCATTGATGGCGCTCACTATACTGTTCTTACTGTTGTTGGTGGAAGGCTGGGACGAGAACGCAGACACTCAGAGTGAGCACATATGTTACACACATACATACACATATGCATCAGAATTAGGCGCATTTCAGGGGCTAATGTTGGCCGAGGCTCCCGGGCTGTTGAGAGCTAACAGGGTAAATGAGAGGGTGAGTGCCACAGAATAGCCTCTAGATCATCCTTTTTACTGCCTCACTAACTCTCTATGCCTCCGCCACTTAACTGCACAGAGAGACCCCTGGGGCGGGGGAGAAAGAGAGGGAGGCAGGAGGCAAAAGGGAGGAGAGGAGAGATGCTTAATAGCAGCACAGAATGAAGACGACTACTCGGAAAAGAGAGCAGCAAAGTGAAGGAGACAGGAATATAATAAGAAAGTTAGAAAACAGAGGGATACTGAAAAATGAACTGATGTGGGCTGTGAACAGCTCTATGAATAGTGCATTAAATGGGCCTGCTATCTGCCCCGACTCAAGCTCCAATCGACAAACTGCCCCCATTTTATTCAAGATCAAACTCTCCATGACGTTGCCCTGCTCTGTGCGCTGTTACTTTTTCTGTATTTTCTGTTGAGTTGGGTTGTTAGGATTTCGATTTTTTGAGCTACACAATGCTGCACCGTGCACTTTCATCCTTTTAGAGCTAAATTCTGTTCCAAGGCAGATGAGACAGATGCGAAGGGAACACTATTCTTTCAATTTATTGTGCATTTGAGACCCGACAGTTATAGATAGTTGGCACTGAGTCTTAGTTGGGGATGAGGCATCAGCGTGGGAAAAAACAATCCTTTCTTTTAGCCTGCAATACTGCAAAAGCATTTATTTTAAAACTCTAATGCTGATGCTAACAAGCTGTCACGTCTGTGAAAAACATCCTGCAGTTTTGGTTAAATAATCAAGTTATTACAGTCATTAATTAAGAAAGATATACTTATAGATAAAATAAGAATATGATAGGATTGTTGCCTACACATTTGAAAGGACTGGATGATTAATGCCACTCTGCTGCAGAAGTGTTATTCCAGATATCATTTTTCACCCATTTCAATCTCCTTTTAAGAGACGATATAGTTACTTTGACATGTTAAATTAAGCTTATATTATCAATAAACAGGTGGTGATGATGGCCGTAAAACCATTAAACAGTGTTTAAATAGGCAAATGTAACATTGTGTTATTTGCATGGATATTATTTTTTTGTTTTCAAAATGCTTATTGTATAATATTATATTAAATGATTTTTTGCTGTCTTTAAGTGTATAATGCCAAAATATATTAGTTTTCCAATTTTGTAGATCATTTTGACCCATTTTATATATAAGTAATAGTCTAAAGTAAATTTGTCATACCATCAGTTTATTTTGTTTTTTTCAGAGTTTAAACTTAATTGTTGATGATATTGTGCAAAAGTGCATTCACTATGAAACAGCAACTTTAAAAATGAAATAACAAGGACATACCAATTTCAGATCTAAAATCCAAAAACTGGATTTTAGATCAGACAGGAGACTAAACAAGTCCTCTCGTGGATGGCATGAAGACACAGTATTCTTCTATTTAGGACTGTGTTTGCTTGGATGAAATATTCCCTAAATATAAGTTTCAATATTAACTTTCACGTAAAATGGTCTCCCTGTAGCCTCGAAGATTTGTCACGAGCAGTGCATTTCCTCCACGGCAATGACTGGACAATATTTCGTTGGTTATTCAATTTTTACTTGCATTTAAATCATCTGCCTTGGGACATCCCTATCAGGTACCTACTGCTAATCCCTAATACCTTTTTGGGCACAAATTTCAATGAGTACAGAAACTGGTTTGAAATGGAGTATTTCAGGCTTATTCAGAGGTGGTCTGGGATGCTTTCATCCAGACTGATTTGATTCTGTTGACTTTGTGATGATAGGCCTTTAACACCACCCTGTTCACTGACTTTATCTACAGCAGTCCACCAGCTACTAGAGTACTATTGCCATTGCAGATGTCAGGGAGGCCCTTGCTCTCATCATGTTTCAGTTTTCCTTATTCCCTGTGATCCTTTCAAACCTGTTGCTGCTTGTTCTTGACGTCTGAAAATTTTGAAAAACCATAAAGTAGGATGAAGTGGGACACATTTTGAATGACAAAAGGTAATGAAAGAGAGGTATTCAGATGTTTTTTTTAGTAATTTGTTGATCATATTGATTAGATAGATGTATCATAAAAGCATGTATCAAATATGATACTACAGGCTTCAAGGGGTTAAACAAACTTCTGATTAACCAACAGACAGTAAGGGACCTTACTATAGACCAAAGGAGGGCAAGACAGCTTGAGGTGAATAACAGTGTCTTTAGAAATGATACTCTGGAATATTATCTTTTAAACTGTGAAGAAGATATTACACAATATAATGTAAGAGGGAGAGTTTGAGCTTCAGAGAGACTGTACGAGGACCAAGAGGAACATTAAGTCGCAAAAATGTGGTCATCTGACAGAACGGAGAAGACAGGACACATTGTGGGAGAACAAAAGAGGCCAGAGAGGTGATGAGATGGCCTTACCTTAGCAGAATCTGACTTCTTGTTGAGTAAACTTTTGCATGCTGTAAAAAAAGGGGAGGATAGAAGGAGAGAAACAGGTAGAGGAGAAAAGTTGAACAGTTGACAACAGCATCCATGCCAATCCATACTTTGTATTCAGCTTTTAAAGGAACTCGCAACTTGTGCAAAAACCTGGAGCTATAATTTTTCATATTTATGTGCCCTCCCCCAATACCTGAGCCTTCATGACAAAGTGAGTCTGGATGTTGCCAGAGAAAAAACATGAAATTTAATGGATTTTCTAGGGCAAGTTGCTACACTCTGCAAAACCCATTCAACATCATAATCCATTCATTGCCATCTGGGGATAAAAGAGTAACCTGAGAGCAAAGTAAACTTCCTCAATCCATTTCCTGTCTGGAAGACCCCAGCAGATCTAGAAAGAGGGATGGTCAGACTCAAACTGCCGCCAGGACTGACGGAGATGAGCCGGGTTAATGTAAATCATTGATTTCCTTTAAAGGCCCAGGTCACTTTTCCTCTGGCTTTAAAGCTCTCAACTTTCTTTTGCTTCCCTTTCTGCTCATTTTCTTCTCACTCATAGTCCCCAAAAAGCTTATCTTTTGTTTCTTACCTTCCAAAAAGAAATGGGAGAGTGAACCGGGGAGAGAGGGGAGGGTTGAAAAAGAGGGCTTAGCATTTCAGTACATGAGAAAATGGAGATAAGGGGCACAGCATTTACAGCAGCAAACATATCAAGTGACAACTCATGCTAATCAATATCGGCTGTTGCGTCAATATGCAGCTTCTATCTTGACCTGATCATGCAGCATCCAAAGAAAAAAATGTATCAATAAAGAAAAAATTTAATTGGAAAATCATTGGAATGAGAGCTGATTGTACAGAGCGCTCTTTATTCTGCTACAGCTTCTACCAAACAGCCATCAGGGTGCCAATCGTGACAGCATGGGAGCCCAACGCTCATATGCTCTCTAAACACGTCCTCCCCTCCTGATCCCCCGGAGAATAATCACCAAATTCCACATGACAGGACGAGGAAAAGTCAAGATGACCCACAGCAGGAGATCTTCACCACTCGAGCCACATGCCGGCTTGATGATGAGTGCAGGAGGACGGATTAGAAAGCATCTGAAGTTGTAGCTCCAGAGAATCATTTGCAGTTTCTTTAATTTTTTATTTATCTTTTTTTTTTTCTACAGGATATTAACCACACAGGACACCCACATGCGAAAAGGCAGCAAGGCAAACATCTTTCTAATCACATACAAGAATGCTTCAAACGCTTCAGTCACATTTTGCTATAATGTCATTGAAAATAAAAACATCATGAGCAAACTGCCAAGCCTTGCCTCAGCCAAACTCAGCAGAGATGTGCAAGGAAGCTTTAACAGTAAAAAAGTGTTTACAGTGATTTGTGTCATCATCATCAAAACAAACAAAAAGGTAATGAAAATTAAAGAGCGATTTCAAAAGGAAAGCTGAGAAGTTCCATCTAAATCGATGATGCCACATGTGAAATAAAAACTTACAAACAGGCAACTTGGTCCAGGATCAGAGAGGCAGCCCGCATTCAGAGGGCTCTAGCTGACAATCAAACCACCACAAGCACCCCAAATCTCGATGCAGCAATCACACATTCCTGACGGGGATGTAACACCTGCCTGCTCTAACAGATTTTACCTTGAACCCTGCCTTAACAAAAATCTTAGTTGCTTAAAGAGGAGATATCTGCACACTGTAGAGCAGACAGGATTATCTCATGGGTAAAGGTGACAGAAAATCAAGTCTGCTCCACACTGTCTGTTTCTATTGTACTGAATCCATGGAGCCACCATCGGAATCGCCGACCTTTCCCACCCGACCCAACCCAGCCCAGCCCAGCAGGACGAGAGCAAAGCCTGGTTTTAGTACTTTCAGAGAGGAATTCATACCCATTTTGATGGGCAAAGTGGTGAAAAGCATCTTTGTAATAGACAATCACGGTGCTAGGTTAAAAGTAACATTGGCATTTTGGTGCTCCCTAAAGCTCCTGTGAAGAACTTCCTGTTTGTGCTGATTTTGGAAAGTCCTGTACATGTGAAAGAAGTGTTTTCTGATTAAAAGTTTGAGGGTTCTTACACAATCTTACAATCTACATGAAGCCTTTTAAAGAGGTAACATTCATATGTCTATCAGTGTGTGGAGCAGACGAATGATCCAAATTCTTAATTGAGATCAACTGATATATAATTTTGTTTAATCACTGTATTAATAATCGAAATGTTAATATTTTGCTTTTTTTATTTTTAATAAATATCTAAATTAACAGTATGAGGTAATTCTTTCCAGTTTCTTGATTTAATGAAGGTAAAGGAATGGTAAGCTGACTTAAAGCCACATTATGCAACTTTTCAATCTTGAAATACTAGTTTAACAAATAACTTAACACTAAAACACCTTTCATTAACAAATGCTGCAATTGCTGTTGAATTGTTTGTGATTGCCTCTTACATCTTTAATCATCTGTCACTGTGACCAAAAGGAAATAGACAGGCTAACTGGCTTCTTGTTATGGATTACGATAATTATTCTGTACCAATGTTTTGTAGCTCAAGAGTCAGTAATCTCCAGAAGGACCAGTGAAACATATTGAACAGTCCATCTGGTAGGACAGGTTAGAGACATGGCACTTTGTAAAAATAGGATAATGCCAATTGCCCTTTTAAAAATGATTGCACTATAAGATGAGATTCTAAACTACTCTAAGGTGGAGAAGGTAAATACACTGAAACACTAAGGACTATGCAGGAGGTCACGTACAAAATCACATCTAATGACCCTCAATTAACGTGAGAGAATTCATAATTTTCAGGATTTCTATTTTATATTTAAAAACTCCTTTGTATATGTAGCTGTTTCCTAGTTTGTATATAAACAGCAAAACTAACCAGAGTCAGTTCCTTGTATGTCTCACATGCTTGGCCAAGAAAGCTGATTCTAATTCTGTCTAGAAGCCTTTTCTGTAACTAACCCAGATACAATGATTAATTAGGCTAAGAGACTCTCTCAATAAATTGTTGTTAACAACGCTTTAATTTGTAAAATATTTAGAAATAAAGTTCTTGCTTCCTGTTCTGGTAAGATTGTGCTTTTGTTTAAATAAAAAATAATCCTTTTGATGGGTAAAAACATTATCTTAACTCCAAAAAAAGAACTTACCCCTTGTTCCTTTTTTTTTAACGTTTTGTTTTTTTTTTTGCTTGCACCTTATCGAGGTTCAAGCCTGTCATTATTACTATTATTTTGTTATTGTTTACTTGTTACAGTAACTTTGTACTGTCTTTATTGTCTAATTAATGAGTCATGTTTTTTTGGGTTTTAACTTGTTCAATAAAAACATTTGACCACAAAAAGAAAATAGGAATTGCAAAAAAAGTGCTTACTTCATTTATGATTACTGCATCCATGCTTCCAAAAATGTCATTAAACAGTGCTGTAAATGGCCCAGTGGCAGCATTAACAGAAATTACATATTACTAAATAGAAGTAGTTCATCTTGTCAGTTCTGGTCTTTTTTGCTTTTGTAGGTCATACAGAAGCATCCTGGTTATTTTCAGTCTGTTTCATAAGTGGTTAAAAATTCCTCGCAGCAGCTTTACGGATGCATAAAGGTTTTTGGAAGTACTAAAACAGACCTCAGGAGGAGACGAGACGTGGGATGCCTTTAACCACAAGGGATTCATCAGTACGGCTGCACATTGTTTTAACGGCTGGCTCCGTTAGCAGCACTCCCATTGGTCTCACATCTCCCCCTGCTCCTGAACGTCCACCTTTCCCCTCCCATCCCCTCCCTTTTGTACCCAGGTCAGACGATGGCAGCACGCCAACCCAGCTCTTGCCGGCCCCCTGCAGTGTCAGTTCCCGCCCCCAGGATACATGCCCCTCCTCATCCCCTGCCCCAGCCCGCCCTGAGCCCGTCCTCTCGGCGCTCGGCCGGGAGGAGCGCACAGGTGAGCGTGGGGTCAGCTGGAGTTCAGGATGGAGCTCGCTGGAGGTGACGACAAAGCTGATTTTTGAAGATGAAAATGGGGGTTACGCAGCTAAGGCTCAAGTGGAGGTGAGGTGTGAATGTGAAGAGTACTTTGGAGCGTGGGTTGGACTGAATCGATTAGCGTTAAGTGATGCTAATGTTTATGACCTGTGTGCATTATGTCTTTGCCACGCAGCAAAGACCGCACACGAACTTAAGAGCCTAATGTGTGTGAGTATGCATGCATATGTGTGTGGATGTTGATGAAGATGCTGGCAGAGGCTGCATGCAGGAGTCTGAGGGTGGTGATGGGGTCCCACCCTGCACTATGAACCAAAAGAAGTAAACTGTGTGTGGAGAGGAAGTGGATGGGCGTGTCTCTGGGACGTACCTTCCTGAGCCAGTGAGGCCGTGGAGGAGGCGGCAGCAGCAGAGTTGGTATGCTGCCGGCCCACTATTGGACAGAAATGCTACAGTTTGGTGGGGCTGTGCAAATTAGGCAGGTCTAAGTCACGCTATTCTTTTTTTTTTTTTTTCTCACTCATGGGCCTAGAGAGCCACAGGGTGTGCTGGCTGCAGCCCAAATACATCACAAGCAGGGTTCATACACATATTCCAAGGTCGAATTCAACAGGATGAATTGTCAGTCTTTTCCAGTATATACAGATTACTTGCCAACCTTATTTTAACAAGTGATACGCTATTCCAATCAAAATGACCAGTTAATCTGTTTACGCCTGATATATCTTTAAAAATCCTTTTTTCAAGTAACTTTATACATCAATATATTGCATTATTCTGCAGTAGAAATTCTGAATAAATATTTGATAGCACTAAATTTATTTTTAATAGTAAATAAATTATTCAACTTCAGGGCAGTTGTTTTATATTGTAGTTCACCTGCCAGCCACTAGTTGGCAGCCGGTATTAAGCCATTTGACTCCCTTTCACTCTGTCAAACGTACGGCTATTTCCTTTGTTATTATGACATACAATAAGTTTACCCATTTTGCAGGGACTATACTTTATAGATTTCCATTTATTCTAACATAGTGTTAAATCCGAGCTCTTAGCCTAAGATCTGTGTCTCACATGCCAAGAGTTTTGAGATTAAGAGACTTGCCTATTTTAAACTACACTTCTCTGCCAAAATATTCATAGAAAAAAAATAGCAAGCGTTTTTTTTTTTTTTTTATCTTGTGTCTGTAGCTATGGATGTCCATTTCAGTTCAAATTGTCATAGGCAAGATAAACACAGTACAGTTACACTTAATGTTCATGCAATTCAAGTAAGTGTCATTTCTGTTGAGAAAGTCCTCTAAACCACGTAAAAAAGCCCTTGTACCAAAGTTTTCAAAGTTTTACTCTAGGGGAGCTTTATTGATGTTTGTTTAAAACTTTGAATTTCCTGATTTATTGCTAAATACATGAATTGAAAAAAATTAGCTGCAAAAACTGGGCTGATTTTCTGTCTGCAGATTCTTCAATAAGCGTTCATTGTTAAAAACAGATTTTGCATCTAATATTGATGTGATCCCAAAACACTTCTTTTAATTTTATCCATATAATGGTATCGAAATTGGTAACAGTTGAAATAAGTTTTCAAATATCTGCATATTGGATATCAGCAAAATACCAAAGGCTTTGAATATAATTTGCATCCTTAATGTCCTGTATCAAAGTAAAACTATAAGAGAGACCGGGCTGCCACAACAATGAGATGCAGCCAAAATGTAGCGCACTGGTCTGAAAGCTGTAGAGCTGAGTGTCGTGGCTGACATATTTCATTTAAACTGAATAGTTACTTATTTAGATACCTGTATTTGCATTTCTTCAAATGCTGTGTGTAGTTTACCACTCTATGTTCTGTTCACTGTTTTAAACAAATCTGTGGCCTTTTTCTGAAATGAAATAAAAGCATAAATAACATCCAGTGTCCAGTGCACTATTAATATCACACGAGACAGAATTATTTTTCCCCTGGTGGAATGTTTTCATGTGGGATTTAGTGCAGTCAGCTAAATCTGTCCCTCCTATAACTGTGCTTTGCTGCAAGTGCCAGTGTTTATGATTTGAATCTTTTTAGCAACAAGGTAGATTTATATGGAAAAGGGTCAACCTTCACCGAAATAACTGCATATAATGTCTTATTTAAATATGCACATACTGCACTGCATTTTGCATCTTTCTGTTGGCAGAGATTTGCGGTTGCATAAAGGAACTTTTGTTAAAGTTGGCAACCTTTAACTACATTCATTTTATATTCAGGACCTTGACTTATATTATTTATCAGCCCAGGCTTTTCATGCAAAGTATTTTGTCAGGCATCTATCATGAGAAGATGCAATTAAAATTTCAAGTCTTGCTAAGATTTGTATCCCAAATTCAAGCACTTTTCAAGCCTTCAACATTACAATGCTTGCACTTTAAGGATTTCAAGCAAATTTACGAACCCTGCACAAAGACTGATGGAAACGGGCTGAAGCAGAAGAGGTGCACCCCTGTGGTTCCCTAGGCCCAGGGTTGAAATCATTAACTATCGACTGACCACTTAACTTAGAGGCTGAGAACAAGGCTTCAGCGAAAACAAGTCACTGCCAGAAGACTTAGAATGAACACTTAATAGCACCACACTTTTCCCCAAACGTTAAAATCTTATTAAACTCCCTTCCATCAAACATGCAAACGCTCCGTGGGCAGCAGAAAAGAGGGACACACACTCGCACACATAAACAGACACACAAACACACAGGGAGAAATACATTAGCAAGGACAAGGACATAACAATCACTCACATAAAATGTTGTACATGACAGAATATCACATATAAACCTGCTCACATACATCAAATTGTAATGCACTCAAATTAATCTACTGTTATGAACACATTATCTTTATATAACTCAACAGAGCCTCGTGTTTTAAATCAGTTTGATAAGTAAGCAAACTCCTGAGCACACACAAAAACATATTGTTATTTTAAGGATGAGTGGGTGAGTGTGTGAGCGTGTGTGTGTGTGGTGAGGGGGTTAAAAGAGGCGCGGAGGACTCTATCCATTCTCCTTCCTCCTCTCCCTCTGCATTTGCTGCGTGGGAGGCTGAGGGCGAAGGGCACACCCACCTGAGAAGTTTCTGGACACCAGCATGGTGGTGAGAATGGCTCCCTGGAGGAGGAGAAGAAAGAAAAGTGAGGGAGGTATAATAAGTACAAGGTTTTATTTACCAGGATTCAAGTTATTTCTTCTCCACTTGCTGCTTTGTATTCATTTCTAAAGGGACGACATTATTATCTCTATTTTTTTTTAATCCAGTCAAGGCTGGGATTGTTTGTTCTTTGTTTAAGAGTATCTAATTATTAACAATATATTATGTATCATATTATAACTGTGATGCACAATTAACAGTCTTCACATCTCAGAGTCCCAGAACATTTTCTTCTATGCAAATTTATTTAAATGACGCAGAGAAATGAAGAACAACTGACACTTGATCCACCAGTTTGCATGTTTTCATATTAATGCAAAGTGCAGCAAAAGGAGCTGTTAATCATTGAAAAGGTTCCAATTCTTTCCCTGAAAACATGTCAAATGACTTTTCAATGCCAATTAAAGAAGCTGAGGCATCATATTACAGTTGCATTTTAAGGTCAAAACTCTCAACATTAACTACTCCCTTACTAGCATGCTAATTAGTGGCATACAGGCCTGGGAACCTAATTCTTTATCATCCTATTTTGTAACTTGTAAGCCATGAACTAAACCTATTCCGTTAAATCTCTCTTAATTACTGCTTGTTTGAGTGAGTTAGGAAGTTGTTTTGCATTGTGATCTTTGTTAGATTTGCTGTATGGCACATCAGACTGTACAACTCCTAACTCGGGGGGAGGGGGAGTAACAGGAAGACAGAGGGTAGGAGGTTGCAGTAATTATATCTTTATTTATATCTATCTTTATCTAAATATCTTTATATCTGCTATATAATGCTGCTGCTGGAATCTTAAATCCCCGGGAGAGTCTTCTCAAGGGATTAATTAAGTTCTATCTAAGCTAATCTAATCTAATAAAGTGGTGGTAATGCAAAATAGTTTTCCTCTCTTAATTACTTCAAATGAAAAAAATATATTCTAGTAAAACAAAAGCACTAACTTCACCTCATGATTATATCTGTATAAAAGCCTTTGCACATCAGACGTATTTTCTTTTGCTCAAATAATTTGTTTACTATTTTTTTTTCTCCCAAATCCATGGCCTTAAATGCAAATTTTCTAGTTTTTCAGGTAAACTTCATAAAAATTTTGCATTTCGGACCTCAGGTGGAACAAAACATGGACAAAACAAATCTCTGAAGGAACCATTCACACGGTGCATTAAGCAAAAGTTCTATAAAATGAAGCTCCAACATTATGACGCCTTTAGAAGCTCATACTGATCCTGCAAATATATGATATTGGTGTCAAATCACAGTGCCAACAAGTGCTTGGGACCATGTGTCTCTCATATGCACACACACACAGTGCTATGCTCCCCCACTGGCTCTGAATGCACCCCTTGCCTTTAGATTACACCTCTGGAAATACTTCTAGAGAAGAAAAGAGACAGGGTCAACTTGTTTCTACTCTACCTCTGCAATATTCACAGTGAATGTGAAACCTTAAAGGGAAACATTGTGGTTTGTGGCATTGTGAGCAGCGCTGGTATAGACGTCCGGAGAGGACATGCATGCACAGACTTTGTGTTACTTTGTTTCCTTTTTTGATTTAATTCAGTTTCCAATGCGACTGAGAGCTTAAGAAATTAACACAAAACGATGGAAAACCAGTGTTGTTATCAAAAGATGACAAAAAATGAGGTCAAGATTTAAAAAAGCAACCAAAATTGACTTCTCATGATGGCAAAACAGAGCAGAATAATAAAAGTAGATGCTTATTCACTAAAAGCTTTTGTACAGCTTAATCTTTAGCCATGTTTTTTACGGGCACACATTCACAGTCCATTAAAAGCAGCTCTGCAATCCATCAGTAGAGAACCACAGCTCTCAAACACATCTTGCATTGTTATGCATGATGGTAACCACACGAGTTAGAAGTTAAACACAATTACAGCACAGGAGTCACAGTTTACATGTAACTACTTTAAACTGAAAACACTGTAAGTCAGTCGAGAGAGCACAAGTGAGTTCAAAGTTGACATCAAACATGGAAAAAGGCAATCTAAGAGTCAATCCACGACATAAACTGTGACCAAAATTGACTCCCACACACCATCACCGCACTTGTAATATCAAGACTTACTGCACTGCTTAACATTTTGATTCACAGTATATTCAGAAGCAACTTGAGTAAGATCTGTGTTACAAAATGCTTGAAGGAATGTAATGATACTGAAAATGTCTGAGTCTGTTTGCATTTTGATTAATTCAAATTAATTTACATCTGATCAGGAAAAGCTCCTACATTTTAAGTTACTATAACATCTATTGCAAGAAACATGACCTGCTTGCAAACTTACCTCCTGCTGTATGAAAACCATAAACTTTTTGGAGCTATCCAAGACAACTGTGTTTAATTTTATGTTGTTGTTGTGTGTTAGACTTCTCTGTACTGTTTTTATCCTGACCACTGTGTTTACAATGTGACAGCAGTGTGATTCTGAGCACAGATTAAACTGTTTAGATGGGAGTGTTTGGTTTTGACAGAGGAATAAGAGGTTTTGGGGGATGTATTTTTTGAAAATGTGTTTTGTACTCACAATCTAAGGAAAAGGACATAAAGTTTCAACCAAGTATGTCTCAGAAAATCTAACATTTTGTGCAAGAATAAAAATGCTGGAGATCAACGCTAATTCACATAAGCCATATATAGAGTAGAGGTGTTCCTTGATGAGAATTTTCGAAGTTGAATAAAAGCTTATTTTAGTTAATATCAAAGGCACAGTATGTGAAATCTGGTCACCAGGGGGCTCTCCTTCAAATAAAACAACCGCCGATGAGTTAATATGTAGTAACTCAAGTAGTAACTTAAGTTGAGGGCTGCATTCAGTAAAAACGTTACTCCATGAGGTGTGTATACTAAACAGAAAACCAGCGTTTTAGTTTCGAGAAAAAACTTTGTAGAATGAGAGAGAAAAACATTTAATCCAGCATGCGTCATCTATAAAATGACAAACTTGCCTGCCTTTGAAAAACTACTTTGAAGGAAAAGTTACTTTCTACAAAAAAGTAACAGAATCAGTTCATTTTGTACATTTTTTTAATTAATGTAAAATTGTACATATTGGACATTTAACTGGAAAGTCTACTGCTAGGATAACAATCCAAACAATTCAAAACAACACTCTTCATATCATGATCTGCTGATAGTTGATGTATTCTGGTTTTGTAAGCATGGTCTATGCTAGCAACAATGGCACCGCTAGCCTTTCAAACTCCTCACAGACTAACATCCATATTCTTCTACTGAATGTTGTTATGCTTTGATTTAATTAATACCAATGAAACTGGACATGGCCATGGTTTATTATCATCTAAAAAAACTGCTAAACAGCTAAAAACACTCCTAAAATATTCTCACCATTAATTCCGCTTGTTAACATCCAGATACCATGGACAGAATAATAAGCTCATCAGCATGTGCAACAGCAAGCCAAAAGCACATTCACACTGCAATTTATGCTGTAATATTTACACCTCTGATATGTTTCTCCTCCACTGTGAACTCCAGAAGTAGTACTAGGGTATTATCATATTAATGTGCGGGAGGGTATGGGACTGCAGTGCTGCGAGTGTGTGTGTCTGCCTTTATGTGTATTTGACAAATGGGCCATGCTACCATCTCTTTTATGACTCCAAAGCCATATTGCACCGTGAATTGACACAGATATCATGTCCCTGCAGAATTTATGATTGTCTTGAGGTGTTATTATGGAGCTTCAATGTGGTACTTCTGTACAAGTGCATTGTTAAAAGAGCTTACAGCTGCAGGGTGCTGTTTAACAACCAGGCATGATATTTGAGGGTGAACATGCTTAACGGTACAGCAGACTCCCCCTGATATAAAGGTTAGGTTTCAAATACAAAACAACACTTTTAACTACACAGGAAATTTGGGCAACTTGGCAGTAGAAGCGTTAAACTTCCGTAAACCAAACTGCTTATTGCTTGTGTCCTAATTTGCTACTTTGCAGGAAATGGAAAAAAAACTACTACTGGATGGTTCAATTTTATAATGTCCTGATTTCAAATGGTGTATTTCTTGTACTTTTAGTTGGTTAAAAATTTGTGAAACCCACTCACTAACATGGAAGGTGACCAATAGCACAGTTTTATGACAAAAACGAAATTCCTATAAAATGGAGGTACAAGGTTTGGGCCAGATAGCAATGTTATGTAGTTGTTGATGCTACATATTTCTGGTTTAAACCTTGATACAGGGACTAACTGCTCTTCAAACAGGGACAGATCACAGAGGATGTCAGGACAGTACCTTGAGTTTTCGGCGAGCGTTGAACTTGCGGAGACACTCGACAGTTTCCTGCCTGTGCATCATGGAGGCCACTGTAGAGCGGTGCTGCAGGGGGACAAAGCAAGAATCAGACACACTGCATTGTCTAACTTTATGAATAAGTTATAACAGTCTAAAATGAAAAAAAAAATGAAGTAAAGTCAACCAATGAATACTTATTTGAAGCAGCCTGTGTGACTCCATCAGATGTCCTGGATTAGTGGGGTGTGTGCCTGAATACTTACGCAGACCCATGGGTGTTTGAGGGCCTGTTCGGCAGTGATTCTCTTCGCTGGGTTAATAGTCAACATCTGGTTAATCAGGTTCTTTGCCTCTGGAGTCACTGTGTCCCACTCCGGGGACGGAAACTGCGGAAAAATGGAGAAAGTGTGAAGGTTGGAAAGGAGCGTGGATTGGAAAGGAGCTCTGTAAGGGACTTGTCAGGAGTTTGCATCATCATGTTTCAGCTAATCCACACCATCTGGACTCCAGGTCTCAAGTTAATCTGTTAAAATTAGACTGCAATGAGAACAAACTGTTCATTTCTTTTTGCAAATTGATACAGAAGCACAATCACATGCGTCTGTCTCTGGTATTAAAACCATTTTTAAGTTGAGTGAATTCCAAGCTAACAGGCTGCCTGTTTGAGGCGCCCCCCACCCCCTCTTTGAGAGCTGCAATGTGACTTTATTATCCAGAGACCAAGAAAGGAGGATACCCCTTCTCTGATTCTCTCCCACACACACAGACACACACACTCCTCTCTGCAATGCGTCAGGGAGGCCCTGATAGGATCAATAGCTTTGGACCAGCTCTCAATTGGACACTATTAAACATTCAAAAAGTGCTTAGCAAACCCCTGCACTGCACCCCTTCACAAATATACACCTCACAAACACACAAACACGCACACACAATGCAGACTCACGTCATATGCTCCAGCTTTGATCTGCTGATAGAGTTTGTGTTGATCTTCATCCCAAAAAGGAGGATATCCCACTAACAAGATATAGAGAATAACACCTGACAGGAAACAAAGAGGGAGAAGGTTTGAGACATTTGATCACGTTAGACAGTAATATTATTTTATTATTCTAAAAGACAAAAATCTGTTTTATTTATTCATAAAGCAAGTCTTATAGCAAGAAGGGATGCACAATGACAATACCTTTATTTAAATATGAATCACAGGGGCTTAAGTTTTATGATAAATGTAACATGTGACAAAAGAGCGGAACAATGAAGCACTGCAGTGCTGCAGAAATGTTCAAGCTTATAAATCTGTTTCTTCATTGTCTTGTACGGACAAAAACACATGATGCACTGTCATGTTATGAACGGGTGTAGGAATGTTGAAATATTATTTTGATGTTAAACTGATAAGTCACGCACATTATGAGTAATATTCACAGAAAATCTCTCTCTCTGTTTTTCCTTTTTTAAAAAAATACAAAGAAAAAAAAACTTCTCCCACTTAATACCAGTAGGGAAGCACAATAATGGATTTTTGCCATGTACTAATATTTCTTTTTTGTTGTTGCAGAAATCAGTACATACACATGTTTTTAATTAAAAAAAAAAATCCAAGTCTCTTCTGTACAAAAATTTGCCAGTTGCTCTTACTGATTCAGTCTGTTTGTTTTTTACAGTAATAAGCAAGACAAACACATTAATGAATACAATCATTGGCCACTTTATTAGGCACACCTTACTAGCACCAGGTTGGAACCCCTTCTGCCTTAATTTCTTTGCACATAGATTCAACAATGTGCTGGAAACACTCCTCAGAGATTTTGGTCTTTATTTATGTGAAAGTATCATGCATCATCCACAGTGGGAATCTCCCATTTCACCACATCCCAAAGGAGCTCTATTGGACTGAGGTCTGATTCCTGTGGAGGCAGCTGGAGCACAGTGAATTCATTGTCATGTTCAAGAAACCAGTTTGAGATGATTTTAGCTTTGTGACATGATGCCTTATTCTGCTGGAAGTAGCCATTAGAGGAAGGGTAAAGGACTTCTTTAGTAACAATACTCTGGAGGGCTGTGACATTTAAATGATGCCCAAAGTGTGCCAAGAAAATATCCCCCACACCATTAGACCACAACCAGGCTGGACATGTTGCAAATTTAAAAGCGGTTGCCAGATACTTTGGTCAGAACAAGTCGTCATTTGAGTTGATGCTTTACTATCATCTCACACCACTCTGGCATCAACAAGGCATGTTCGCTCTGTGGATATTTCCTTTTTTTGGACCATACTCTGTAAACCCTAGAGCTGGTTGTGCGTGAAAATCTCCGTAGATCAGCCATTTCTGATATATTCAGACCAGCCCATCTGGCACCAATAACCAAGCCACATTTGAAGTCACTTAAATCACCTTCCTCTTCTCTTCTAATGCTCAGTTTAAACTTCAGCAGGCTGGTTTGACCATTTATACATGCCTACATGCATTGAGCTGCTGCCATGTGATTGGCTGGTTAGCCATTTGCATCATCAAGCAGTTGAACTGGTGTACCTAATGAAGTGGCCGGTGAGGGTATCTGCTGTAAGTTATCATCTGCTGATACTAATATGTTGATCACATCACATTATGCTTTATACAACATGAACAGAAATTACACAGAATTTAAAACAAAATTATTAAAAAACAAAAGAGCGAAAATTTCTTGTTATTGCTGCAATGGCTGTTTAATAGTTCAGTTCTTTTGAAGTGAGGTTGTATGAGCTCCTCAGTAAGCCACAATTTGTAAAAGTTTGTGATGCAGAACCAGCCGCAAACAGCGAAGTATTGTACCAAATAAAAGGGGTATTTTCTCCGCCTACAAGAACTCCCATCAAAAAATAATACCACAGTTTAAGAGTACGCTACCTAGAAATTTTTTTGAGTGCAGTAACGTTTTGGAAAAATAAAGTTTATCTGGTACTAACCGACTCACGGCACATATTCCTCTGCGCAGCGCTGCTGTGAGTTCCATATAAACTTTATTTTCAAGAAAACTGAACTATCCCTTTAAGAGAGCCTTAATATCTCTGAACAGTGCATTTAAGATAACCCTTGACCTTAGGCTAAATTCTTTGGTAAGGGAAGTTGGAGGTTTTATCAGCCAGTTTAACAATCGTGAAAGAAAACTACCTCCTCGTGGTATTTCATTAGGCAAACAAATAAGTTAACTGAATAACGTAATAAAGTCTGGAGTTCCTTTTTCCAACAACAGCTTCATTGTTCAAAAGCTGAAACTGAAGACTCACCACATGCCCAAATGTCCACTGGCTTGCCGTACGGGTCCTTCCTCAGGACTTCAGGGGACAGATATCCAGGTGTGCCGGCGAACCCTGCCCAACAGAGGATCCAAGAGATACAATGAACCGCTGCCTTTCATTAAACTTTTGTTGGAGGCTATTCCTGTGCAGTGATGTGAATGGTTTGGATGACAGTGACCTGTTGGACTCCAGATTATGACAGTGTAGAGTCACAAGCAAATACCCGTTAATCATCTCATCCCTGCCAGAGAGTCGGCCAAATGCTGGCAGCTCGGCCGTGTGCCAAGACACAATGGCCTAAGCATGAACTGGAAAAGTGTCTGTGAGCCTCTAAAGCAATGCCCAGACAACTGTTCTTTGTCCTCAAAGTGGGCAGGCGGATGTGGATGCATACATATACAGACCTGCTGCTTGAATGAGGGTCTGTTCAGCTGTAATGCTCATGTTTACAACAGAAACAACTGAGAGCAAAACACTCTGCTCAGCTAATGGTCATGTGCATTTGATTTGAGTGTCAAAGGGCTGGGCAACATGGACCTAAAATAAATTGTGATATTTTTGACTGAAAGACAGATACGAGGAATACAGTATTATTTATTGACTGATAGTTATTGACTACTTACTGACATTGGCACATGACATTAAAATTCTTGATTCTGCTACGTTTTTACTGACTGGTGGTAAAAGGTTTTTTTTCTTTTAGTTACCACGTTGTTGTAAATAGTATCATTATTTCATTTAGGTTTAATTTTAGGTCAACCCTTGAGCACCTTTTGTATCATATTTGATACATACTTTTATAATACATCTACCTAATCAATATGATCAACAAATTACTAAAAAAAACCATCTGAATATAATCAGATAAATGATAAAAATGTTCTCAAATGGATTTTCAGTTGCCAAAAACACCTAATGTATCAAATGAGATACAAAAAATATATATGTTAAATTTTATGGAAATTTGTTTTTTTTTTGGGATTTCAATAGAAAGTGAAATAATCATTTCAGCTCCAAAAAAATGGAATTTTCTGGCAATAATTTGTGTCTTCAGGCATTAAAGGGTTAATGCTGTAAATATTATTGCTATATTTTAACTTAGATTCTACTAGCCTTAGATTATGTAAGTATGTAATTATTGTTATTTTTATTAAGATTCTATATTGAGGTTAATGCTGTAAATATTATCCTATTATTTTCGTTAGATTTTACTTAGATTTTACTAGCCTTAGATTATGATAGTTGCAAATATCCTTATTCTGCCTATTTATTTCTTTTAGATTTCTTTTTGGCTAATACCAGAACCTCAGTAAGTAGTTTCGTTCTTTTCTCATGTAAGTGTAGACTGGAATGACAAATAAAACTCCTTTGAACCCCTTGTTTTTGTCTTGCCATTATTTTTCATGTTGTCCTACTGGTTGGTTATTTTTTGTTGTGTTGGTTCCATGGATTCTCTTTCAGCATTGAGCATGGTTGTCACTTCATCATGTTGTATTGTCTTATGTTGTCCTGTGCTGTTAATTACGAAGACAAGAGGAGGCTGACTCACTCACTGGAAACCAAATTTACCACTGGGTGTAAACAAAGTGACCTTACCTTACTTTACCTTGTACATGATGTACCATGAAACCTGGACAATGAGTCACACTAGTATATAAGCAGCAGTCAGCTTTTAGGAGTCTCTCTGAGGGAAAAGGGGTTGTCATGGTCTTTCTGCATGATGATTTTTATTGTGTTCAGTTTCTGTGCAACCATGGTGCTCTTTCAGTACCGTTAGCTTTTGTAGTGTTGGCTTGTGCTTCTGCTACCTTTATTACCAAAGAAAAACTTTTGGCCCGAAGCTGCCAACAAACCAGTCATACAAATGGTTTAACTGTTTCACAACACCATAAACAACACTTTTTAAAATAATTTTAATATTTACACATTTTCTATTTAAGCTCGTTTTCAAACCTACAGCTCCGTTGTTTCGTTCCCATTCTGAAAAAAAAAGCTACATTTTCCTGTGGATGGATTCATGTTCACAGGGTAGTATTTCTGAAGCGGGCTGAGTCCAGCCCAAGGGGCCTAACATCATTATGCTAAATCATTAAGCTCCAAGGCACATGATACTCTTGATTAAACTAAAAGGAACACTCTTAAGCAGAACCAGTTCTCACTTCCCATCTTTAAGATGGATGAAAGACAGACCTGGAGGGTGGGGAGAGGTGCCATAGTTTTCATTATAATTTCATTTGGTATAATTCTCCAACAAAACCAATATTTTCCCTCAAGTCTGATCATGAAAGCAGATCAGACTTTGTCCAAAAGGCTGCCTACTTCTGCCAATAAAAGATTCCTCTCTGAATCAGCAGTGAGGCGCGCAAGATAAATTGGTATGACACAATTTAATGCTGATGTCTGCTCAACCCACATTCATTTGCTGATGGCTTTTGTTAAAAAAAAAAAAAAAAAAAAACAGCTGATACCGATATTAAACTGATGCCTGTATGCCCCCCCTGTCCAAGCCCAAAAATAACATCATTGTAATGCAAATAAACTACAAACAACAATTCAAAGAAATTGGGACATTGTGTACAATAAATAAACACAGACTACAATGATTTGCAAATCATTTTCAACCTTTATTCTATTAAATACACTTCATAGACATGATATTCAGTGTTCACACCGATAAACTTCATTTTTTTAAGCAAATATTCACTAATTTTGAAGTTGACGCCTGCAACACAATCAAAATAAGCTGGAACAGAGGCATGTTTATCAGTGTTCTGGGTGTTGTTGATATTTGGCTGTTGCTTTGCATGGTGGAGTTTTAACCTGCACTTTGAGCTGTAGGGACGAACTATGGGAACAGACAATGGTTTTACCAAGTGTTCCTGAGCCCACATGGTAATATCCTTTACAGAGGGATGTTGGTTTTTAGTGCAGTGCCACCAAAGGGATCAAAGGTCATGGGCATTCAATGTTGGTTTTCAGTCTTCTGTGTATGTGTGATTTCTTCAGATTCTCTGAATATTTTAATGATATTATGGACTGTAGATGATGAAATCCCTGAAGTCCTTGCAGATATACATTGAGAAAGGTTGTTCCTAAACTGTTGAACAATTTCTCCTAGTAGTTGTCACAAAGTGGGGAACAACTGAGCCTTTTGGGGATGCTCCTGTATACCCTATCATGACACTCACCTGTCTCCAATTAACCTGTTCACTTGTGGAACATTCCAAACAGGTGTTTATTGAGCATTCCTGAACTTTCACAGTCTTTTGTTGCTCCTGTCCCAGCTTTTTTGGAATAAGTTGCAGGCACCAAATTCAAAATGCGAGAATATTTGCAAAAAAACAAAACAAAACACTCAAGTGTATCAGTTTTAACACTAAATATCGTCTCTTTGTAGTGTATTCAATTGAATATTGGTGAAAAAAGATTTGCAAATCATTGTATACTGTCTTTTCTTACATTTTACAAAATGTTCCAACTTCATTGGAAATGGGGTTTGCTCATCCATGTAAACTGTGTTCACTTATCCAATAGCTGAATTAAAAACATGTCAAAACATCCTATAAACTTGATAAATGCCCAGCCCTGATGTGTCACTGTTTATGTTTTCTTACCAAACCAAGCCTGCTGGTCTCCCTGCACTTCAATAGCGAGGCCAAAGTCTGCCAGCTTCACTGCGGCTCCCTTCATCTTACTGGCCAACAACAGGTTCTCAGGCTGAGGGAGACACACACACACACACACACACACACGTTGAAGCTGAATGTAGGACAAGAGATCAGGACAGTGAGAGACAGATAGTGACAGGCACTCTTCAGCAAAGCTCTTTCTGAGGAATATTCACATCTGATGTACTCGCCACAGCTCGTGTGGGGGCGGGGGAAAAGGTGTGAGAGAGGGATGGAAACACGGAGGATGTCGAGAGAAAGAAAGAAAGAAAGAGGGAGGATGAGTGGTTGAGAATCTCCACAGCGCCTTATATGGGTATGGGTTGGTAGCCATAGAAACCACTCGGGAGTCATTTAGGCAGTGCTGCAGACTGCATGCTAAATGGAAAGTGTACTTAGCGAGAGGCGGCGTGTGTGGCGGCGTTCTAAATGGCCGTTGTTTGGGCAGTGGGACATAAATGGCCGCAGTAAAAGCCCACTCAGGATAAAAGGCCAACAAATCAGACAGGCAGCGCTCGGGGTAATAGCATTATTCTCCGACACACATGGAGAAAAGACGCCCACATGAGCTCAAAACACCCCAGGAGGTTTATTTTACCTCCGCACATCTGATTGAAAAACGTATGTTTCCATGGACATCATCACTCCTGTTTCCTACCTGGATTATAATTATCTCCTCTGGTGCCCCCGTGTCCACTTTCTGGGACACTTCAAAACTTATGTTAATTATATTTTTGTCATTTCCATTGCTATGACATTCCTTTCCAAACAGGTGTGTGCTTTTACTCAGTTTTTTGGATTTGAATAATATTAGCCGCCTTCTGTGACCCTGTGTCCACTTTTGGACCCACTGAAACCCATTACAACCACAATGTCTGAACATTTGGCCATTGCACCATAAAAACTTCCATTGTGCAATTTTAAATATTTAATGAGTACGCCAGGCTTTAAATTTGTACCTTATGCCATTTTTTATTATATGGCACCATTTTCCCCTTGTAGGCCACATAGACAAATACATGCATTTTTTCAAGTAACCACAGGGGACAGTGTGGAGGCTTCTACAGCTCGTAATAAAGAACTATTTTTGGATATAGACATGGCTTCCTGAATACTTTAAATGTGTAAAGAGAAAGTATTGTGTACTTGTCTGTGTTCTTTCAGAATTGGACATGTACCCACGTGCAATTGCTCAAGCTGATATGGATGATAAAAGACTAATCTGGCACAAAAATTAAATATGCATACGAATCAATATTATTGTTCATCAATGACATGTCCAGGAGAAAAAAGAAATCTCTTACAAAATAATATATAATAGAAAGCTCTTATATCTGAAGAAATTCTTATTTTTTCTCTGTTTTCCATGCAGAAATTTGTTAGCATCATGCAATCTAAGTAATTTTGATAGGGTTGAAAATTGAATACCACTTCGGGAGACTGGGTCTTATGAATCACATTTCAGTTAAATCTGACCCTGCACAAAAAAAGGAAATAAATAATTATTGTAAATAATAAAATTCAGAAAAAACAAGCCCTGAAATAATGGTTGTTTTTCCCCTTATTGTTCATTTTAAATATGTTGGGTTTTTGAATATTCAAAGTGATACCAAAAAAGGGATTGAAAATGTAAAATGAAAAAACGATTTGATTGTCATGATCAGGACTGGAGTTAGTCAATAGAATTAAATCACTTCTGCAGAAAACTTGCATTTATCTGTAAGAAATTTTAGCTTTTTCCAATGTGTCAAGATTTTGGACACTGGATCATATGACATAAAGATCCCAGATCACCATGTTTCATGTAAATTTCAGTTAGATTTGTGTCCTCGAAGAACTAAAAGGGATAAAATTTGAGGAATTAACAAATATTTTACATATTTTGGAAAGGATTTAAATTAAGTAGAAGACTGACATCATTTTTATTTAAAAAATGATTATTTAATGATTTCTGACTTTTTACTCTGGTGTATCCAATTCTTGGGCACAACTTAGTCAAAACATGACCCTAAACAAAAAAATATATATACATTCATATCAATAATATTGTTAAACAATTACATGTTCCAGACCATGAAATCCAAAGAAAAATGCCCTCTGGCTCTAAAATAATTGATTTTTTTTAAAAAATCTGCTTTCTATTAAGAATTCAGTACACAATGTGTACTAACAGAGTTGCTGAAAGGGTTGAAAGTGGAAAAATTAACCAATATTTTATATTTTCGAGAAGGGCTACAAGAAAAAGGTTAAAATAGTTTTGGTTGACAATTGATTTCATGACATAATAATATGTTTTTTTTTTATTCTGATATGTGCAATTTTGGGACACAAGGTCTTATGAGTCACAATTTAGTCAAAACATGACCCTGAACAAAAAAAAAAAAATATTTATATCAATATTACTGTTTAACAATTACATGTTTCAGACCATGAAATCCAGAGAAAATTTCCCTCTGACTCTAAAACAATAGATTTTTTCTCTGTTTTCTATATAGAAATTAGGGGGCAATGCATACTAAGACAGTTGCTGAAAGGCTTAAAGTGGAGAAATTAATCAAAATTTTATATTTAAGAAAAGGGCTAAAAAAGATTTAAAAAGTTTTGGATTTTTGGTTGACATTTTATTTTATGATGTGACAATTTTTGGCTTTTTAATCCGAGGCGTCCACTTCTTGGACACAAGGTCTTATGAGTCACAATTTAGTCAAAATCTGACCCTGCACAAAAATAGAAATACCTTTAAATCAGTATTATTGTTTATCAATGACATTTCCAAACTGTAAAACACAGAAAAAAATTCCCTTCTGCCTTTTTAAAGAAAAAAAAAATTTCTTTCTTTATTGTTCGTCTAAAACATGGTGGGCTTTGTGTATTTAGAAATGGTGCTGAAACGGTTTATCATACAGAACAGAATTGCCTTTTTGAGGAAATTTGTTTATACTCTGAATAAATTTTGGCCTTTTTCTGACGTGTCCACTGCCCTCTTTTTGGACACTGGGTCGTGTGAGATACATTTTTTAGGGGACTCTCAGATCAAGTGGGTTAAGCACCAAACTGAACGAGGCAGAGCAGCTTTCTCCCTTCACTCTTTGAATATCAGCCAATCAGTGATCAAGAACAACAGAAGTCCCTCCCTCTATCGCTTGACGGGTGGTGTGATGTCATACGGGTTGTCTTGGCAGCCCATGAGGTTTATCTGTGCCTTCACCTCCTCTCTCATAATAGACCCCCCCCCACTCTTCCTCCTTCACATCAGTACAAAATGTGTTCATTCGCCGCTCGAGTCCTTGTCTTTTCCTTGCCATAGGTGAGAGACCGACCCCTGCACGTGATCATGACTCACCATCTCTGCACTCTGCACGAACCATAGTGCACTCACGCACACTCACGTACAAACACACACAGCTGACAACAGAGAGATGGATGAAACAAAAAAAAAAAAAAAAAAGAGGAGACGGAACAAAGGGCGGGAGAGGGACGCAGGGGAGAAATAATACGCAATAAAAGCAGAGGTGCAGAGAGGAAAAGACAAAAGAAAGACGAGGATGGAGGAAACCGAGAGAGAGAGCCGTCTGTGTGTTGCCATGGCCACGAGCAGAGGTGTGTGTGAGTGTGCGGTTGTCACGGCAACGGGCAGCCACTCACCTTGAGGTCTCTGTGCACAATATCATGCTGGTGGATATGATTGACACTCTCCAAGATCTGACTAATGCAATGACTACGGAGAGAGAAAAGGGGACAAAACAGAGAGAAAGACGAGTCAGTCGCTGCCCTTCTTCACAAAAAAAAAGAAAGACATCACATGGACTCGTTAGAAAGATCTGTCAGTGTGTTTCCTTCGAGACCAAAGGATCATGCTGTGGTTACAAAGACAACACATTTGATTTCATTCTAGTCCAAGATGTGATAAATAACATCTAGGGACAGGCACTGGAAATTAGCTTGGGCTATTAATACTATTGTGTGTGGCAACAGTCTACATGTTTCATCCTTATACAAATAAAGTTTCAAGTATGCAGTCAAATAATAGAGCTGTTCAACAGCACCCAGTGCAAACTGGCCAAAGGATACTTATGTAAGCAAACATGGTAGCAATTACATACTATAATATTTGGTTAAAGTCTTTAACAAGGAAATTCATTAGAAATTGATTTGAATGTGAAGATTGGTGACAGTGTTATGTCATTTATCATCCTTTTTTAACCTCATCACCGGTCAGAACAATTTACAATAGCCAAAGAAGAAGTAAACATCAATAAAGATCTGGCCTGACCTGAATGGATAGTTTATTTGATGTTCATGATAAATCTGTGACGATAAAACTTTTTTATTCTAACATGATAACAGCGCATGGTAATCCCTTTTTCACACTTAAACCAACAACCCCATTTCCAGTGAGGTTGGGACATTGTGTAAAGCACAAACAAAAACAGAATACAGTGATTTGCAAATCCCTTTTCACCTATTTTTAAATGAAAACATTACAACGACAACATATGTTCAAATGAACTCCTCTGTTTTTTGTTTTTTTTTTGTTTTTTTTTTAATATTCACTCATTTTGAATTTGATGCCTCCAACGTGTTTTCCTTCAACAACACCCAAAAAGCATTTGGGAACTGAGGACACTAACTGTTGAAGCTCTGTGGAATTTCTCCCCATTCTTGCTTGATAAAAGACTTCAGTTGCTCAACAGTCCAGGGTCTCCTTTGTTTTATTTTGTGCTACATGATGTTCCACACATTTTCAGCGGGAGACAGTTCTGGACTGCAGACTGGCCAGACAAGTCCCTGCACTCTTTTACTCTGAAGTCTCACATGCAGAATATGTCTTGTCTTGCTGAAATAAGCAGGGATGCCTCTAAAAAAGACATCCCTTAGATGGCAGCATATGTTGCTCCAAAACCTGCATGTACCTTTCAGCATTAATGGGGCATTCACAGATGTGCAAGTTACCCATGCCATGGGCGCTAGTACCCATACAATCACAGATACTGGCTTTGAACTTTGCTCTGATAAAATATGGATGGTCCTTTTCCTCTTTGGCCTGGAGGACAAGATGTCCATAATTTCCAAAAACAGTTTATACAGATACATTAAATGACACTAAGTTTAGGTCTGAAACCATTTGGAAGCAGGTGTGGGGGCACAAATCATCGTCACCAATGTTGATTTGATTTAATCTTATTTGATTGACTGTTAAATCTGGTCAGTATTAGAAATGTTGTTTCTGTTTCTGCCTTGTTTTTGAAACTGGATCTACTATTGTATAAGACAACTTGAAACCTTTTCATAATGAATTGAATATTTATTTAAGTATGAGCATGCACTGATCTCCCTTCTATGTGATGCTTTGTGGATGTTGTTTTTTTTGTATTTGTCAAGGTACGATCCTGTGTGTATTGTTGTCATATATAAATATTAAAAGTATGAATAAATTAAAAAAAATGAGAATGTGGACTCATCAGACCACAGCAGACTTTTTTTACTTTGTGTCAGTCCATCTCAGATGAGCTCAAGGAAGATGGTGGTGCTTCTGAGTGTTGTTGACATAAGGCTGTTGATCTGCATGGCAAAGTCTCAACCTGCACTTGTAGATGTAGAGACAAACTGAGTTAATTGAAGATGATTTTCTGACGTGGATAATACCTTTTACAGATTGATGTTGGTTTTCAATGCGGTGGCACCTGAGGAATGGAAGGTCATGGGCATTCAGTGATGGTTTTTGGCCTTGCTGTTCATGTGCATAGATTTCTCCTAATTCTCAATATCTTTTGATGACATTATAGATTGTAGATGATGAAATAAATAACTTCCTTGCACTTATACATTGAGAAACATTGTTCTTAAACTATTGGACTATTTACTCACGCAGCTGTTCATAAAGTGGTGAACCTCGCCCCATCCTGGCTCCTTTGTACCCAATCAAGAGACTCACCTGTTTACAACTGATCTGTTCACCTGTGGAATAATCCAAACAGGTGTTTTCTGAGCATTCCTCAACTTTCCCTGTCTTTTGTTTCCCTTGTTCCAGCTTTTTTGGAACATGTTGCAGACATCAAATTCAAAATGAGAATGAAGTTTATCAGTTCGAACATTAAATATCTTGTCTTTCTTGTGCAATCAGTTGAAAATAGGCTGAAAAGGATTCAAATCATTGTTTACTGTTCTTTTTGCGTTTACACTTCATTACTTTATTGAAATTGGGGTTTGCATAAATACTGCATATTGACTGTCATATTTGCAAATTGTTAAACTGTACCATATTACTGAACCTCATGTGACTACAGTTAAAAATCCACTATCATTCATGGTAGAATCAAATTATGTTTTTCATGTTTTAAATCTGTTTCTACAACATGTGGATTGTCAAAGCAAGAACAGGTCAGTTCTGGTGTGGAGGAAACTATTCTTTATAAAATAGTGTGGTGATGATAGTATGTCTAAATTAAGAGCATCCCTGTTGTAGTAAAGTTGACGTTTCTGTCAAATGTTCCTCCAAAGAAAATTATCTGAGTAACCTCTTTTATCAGTTCCTTTGGTTATGGTTGTATGACAACACAGTCTGATGACTGTATTAAGCTTTACTTTGGTTTATGTTTACAACATTGTGCATTTTTGTGATATTTTGCACAGGAAAAGACAGTTATTATTGATAGTTAAAATTTTTTGTTTACATTACAAAACAGACCTTTAAGCCAGCACAGGTTGAACTGAGAGCTGAGTTGCATAACAAACACTAACTACACAACCTTCATAATTCTACAAAGGCATAATCAAGGCGCTGTAGTTTTAAACAATCGATACTGAGCAACTTGTGTGGGAAGCCTTACACCACACAGTCAATAAATCTCTATCCCGGTAGCAATTTTAATAATGGGGGCGTCAATTCAGCTGCTACTAATATAGTTATTTTTCAATCCTGGCTCCTGAGCATGTTTTCTCACTCGCCTGGTGCTGAGCGTGTTGGCTCATCATGGATCTTATAAAATGTTCCTGCAAGCCAGTACACGGCCACCTTATTACTGTCCTACGCACTGTGGTGTCAGGCTCCACCGTCGCACTATTTGAGGCTCATGTTCATGTCACGTCTCGGGAAAGGTTAACGGGTCGGAGGGCACAGCTAGAGAGAGCCAGGGCGAGGCTTAATGCACGTGGCTTCTTTTGTCTGTATGTGTGTGTGTGTGTGAAGGTTGGTGTGTTTCCAAACCCCCCACCCATGGTGTGTGAGAACAGACAAAGACCCCTAATCCAATTGTAAGACAGACTTCATAAGCTGCACACCGCACAACCACAGGGAAAAAAAGAGGAGGGGAGCTCCCAGAAGGAAGATGTAGCGAGGAAGCTTAAATGTCACAATGTCGACAAAATGTCAGAATGTGGTGTAAAATGCCCAGTGCTTGCTCATAGTAGTCAAGGTGATGTCTTCATATTGCACCTTTCGTCAGATAAGAAGATTACAAACTGAGGATATTAATCTGAAAAGCTATCAAACAGAAAAAAAAGCAGCAAATCGTGACTTAAAAGAATCAAGACTGGCATTTTTTGGCAGAATAAACTGTTGGATTTTTGATCAGTTTGCTGATTATAATTCCCAGACTATGTAGATGTAGGATGGAGAGTGACGCATGTGGCCACAGAGAGATGAGAGACCAGTGCAACAACACACTTGTTGACAGGGGGGTGCATTCGCCACCAAGAAAACAATTACATCCACCACTGTGCGCCCATGGGTTCACGCTCATAAAATGAAAGTGAGTATTCATATATTTAATGGAATTACGCTGTATGTTTGCAGCTGAGCGTGCATTCATATGTTCGGAGCAGCTTACCTAGCATCGGCCTCGCTGTAGTACTCCCGGGCTACAATGTCTTCGAACAGCTCTCCTCCTGTCACCCTGTGAGAGGACGAGGAATGAAAAAAGGAGGAAAGACATAGAGAGGAAGAGACAGGGGGGAGACATTAGCATACACAAACAAACGGCAGTCACATGCATGGATAAAATGTCACAGTGTGTGTGTGTGCAGAGTCTACTCACAGGTCAAAGACTAGGTAATGAAAGCCTTCCTCTGAAATGCTGTCATGGAGTCTCACTGTGGAGGAGAGGAAGGGCCGTGAGATGGAGATATAAAGATGGAGGAAAGAGGAAGAAGGAAGCAAAGAATTACTCTTTTATTTGATGGAAGAATGGACCACATAAAAGCTGAATAAAATATCAACTTAGGCTGTGACATTTGAGTAATGACACAAGCTGACAGGCAGATAATCACAATTTTAATGCACTCAAAATATTGCTCAACCGTTTTAATAAGGGACACCCATATGGGGTGAGCATGATTAGCTGACTAGACCATTAAAGTAGGGATAGGACGATTATACATGTCAAAATCAACCAGGATTTAAAAACTCAGTTTATTAACCCAGCACCACTTTTCTTACACTCAAAAAAATCAGACCAGAACTACGTTGATCAGGACAGGTGAAGTGAATAATGCTGATCATTGCTTTATCATGGCACCTGTTAGTAGGTGGGATATATTAGATGGAAAGTGAACATTTTTTCCTTAAAGTTGATGTTGGAAGCAGGACCAAAGTGTGATGGCTAGACGACTGGGTCAGATCATCTTCAAAACTGCAGCTCTTGTTGGGTGTTCCCGGTCTGCATCTCATCCCATCAGTGTCTATCAAAAGTGATCCAAGGAAGGAAGAGTGGTGAACCAGCAACAGGGTCAAGGGCAGCCAAGGACCATTGTTACATAAGTAAAGGCTAGCCCATCTGGTTCGATCCACCGAACGAGCCACTGTAGCTTAAATTGCTGAAGAAGTCAATGCTGATACTGATAGAAAAGGTGTCAGAATGCACAGAGCATCGCAGTTTCTAGCGTATAAGCAAAAGGTGTACCAATACAATATTAGGCAGGTGTTCATAATGTTATGTCTGATTGGTGTATGTTTAAAGCGCTATGCAACCTTCATGAACCATAAACAAAGTGACACTGGTTGTCCCAGCTTCATCTGCTAGGTTTAGCTCTTAGTTAAAGACAGGCTATGTGCGGTAAGCTCCATTACTGCAGGAGGACACAGTCAGGCGCTGTATCCACAGAGGACCAATGATCAAGACAACAACAACAATGACAAACCCTTATCTGCTACACCGAAAAGGGAAAAGTTGCTGCTAGCATGGTAAACATGTCAAATTTAAACCAGAATTGCACCTGAGTTACTCAGCACTGCACACTAAAGGTCTCGTGTTGGAGGCCTGAGTTCAAGTCAGGTGTTATCCCCGCCAAGGGGGTTATGTTTTTGCCAGCATGTGTCTGTCTGTTTGTTTGTTAGCAAGATTACGCAAAAACCAGTGGACGGATTTGGCTGAAATTTCAGGAGATGTTGGCAATGGCCCAACTGAAAAATGATTAGATTTTGCCTTTAGCAAACAATCATTTTTGCTCAATAAGTGTCTACCTAATAATGATATCAACATGATTCTGAGTGCTAGGTATGGGTTTTCAGGGTAAAGGAATCATAGCATACTATGATATGATAACTTTATCATGGAATTATTGCTTATAGATGTTACAGCAATATGTGAGCCACCTTGGCAGAGGTTTGCGCTCTCTGAGTGCTTTCTAGTTGAGACTGGGTTGATGTCTGTACCCACAAATACACTGTGCCAAATGCTGCACCATGTTTCTATCTTCTTGTTTTCCTAAACCTTAAATGATAGTTTCACTTAATTTCCTTAAACATGTGGTGTGATTATTAAGAAATGTGCTGATACTTAGCTAAAAACAAATATACCCACCTTACAGTGCTTCCTTGCCTGTTTGATATTCTTATTGACAGTCATAACATGTATAAATAACCAGCAATAACCCTTTGAGTGTGTAAGCTATCAAAGGGTTAGAGGGTTGTATCTTTTGTTTGTTTGCTCTGTTTCTCAAAGGCAAAAACTTGGAGGGAGGAGAAAAGATGGCAGAGAAAGAGTCAGAGTGCAAAGCATGAACACAATCTGTTGTTTTTTTTCGCCAGAATCTGAGCTCAAAATGGTGTTTGTTTGTTTCAAATATCTTGGCAGGGACTTAGAATACCAACAGTTCTTCAGGCAGTTACTTGCGAGGATACCCTGCAGCCAAGAAAGCCAGTTTTGGTGCTGCTGGTGGAGGCGTTCTGGTGGAGCATTCAAAAGCTTCTTGTACCTGTTCTGTGGACTGAGTGACTTGTACTGAGGGTGAAAAAATAGACATCTCCATCAATTCTGAAGACAAAAGCCAACACTGTCTTACAGCCAATTCTCAAACGACTGAAAAAGTCATTTAAAGACGCTGGCAGTGATTCAGAGCTCTTAAACCAGGAAAAGAAATATTATATTCACAGACTAACATTTTTACAGCAACATTTCCTGAATGCAGATAGAGATTATGACTGAGATGGGGTTACACTGTGGTGCAAGAAGGTTCCTTGGTGGACTTCTGGGTAGGTCTGGCCTTTCTTTATGGAGTTTGCATGTTCTCCCCATGCATGTATTCACTGTGGACAATCTGGTTTACCCCTGCAGACCAAAAGCATGCTCATGGGGGTTTATTGGTGACTCTAAATTGCCCTTAGGTGTGAGTGTTTGATGCTATATATTGGCCTTGTGATAAGCTGGCCACCAGTCCAGATTGTTTCTCACCTCTGGCTCCTAGTGTCTATAGTTTGGCAAAAACTCTTGGGATAGCAGGACAGAGCAACAATTTATAGCAGGGGACTGAGCAACAGAACATGCAGCTGATGGTAGTGAATACACTTGTCCTATCAAAAAAGCAGCACAAAACAGATTAAAAGCAACCGCAAAATTCAATGGCAGGTCCTTGATCCTAATTTACCAGGCTTTGACAAACAGGACCATACAACATATCCATGACTAGAGAGCACTCAGAGAACGTAAACCTCTGCCAAGGTAGCTCACATATTGCTGTTACACCTATAAGCAATAGTTCCATGATAAGTTATTATCATGAAACCCAGAAAACCCACAACTAGCACTCAGAATAATGTTGATATCATTATTAGTTAGACACTTATTGAGCAAAAACAACTGTTCGCCAGTGGCGGTTATCTGGATCACCACCAAAATCTAATCATTTTTCAATTGGGCCATTACCAACATCTCCTGAAATTTCAGGCAAGTCCTTCCAGTAGTTTTTGTGTAATCTTGCTAACAGACAAACAAACAAACATTCACCAGCAAAAGCAAAACCTCCTTGGCAAAGGTTTTGGCCATTTCCTGTCTTTCTTGCGGAGAACTGAACTGACTAGGACAGTAGATCACTCAGAAAGGGGGATAAGGAGAGTGGGACAACATACAGGACTGAGGCTCCAGGTCTAAACCCAGACCCCCTCCATGATGACAATGGTCTCAGTAGAAGACACACTCAAAGAAAGCAGAGAGGCAACTGGCTTCCCAGATGTAGGTGTCTTGACAATCTCAATAGGACATTGTGTGGGATTTTTTAGCAATATCTGACGATTAAAATTAAAAAATTAAAATACCTGTTAGTGATCTCTTGTTTTATGGTCGTTGAATTGAACAGGTTTCAGTTACAACTGCCTTTTGCTAAATTTAACCAAAGTTTATCATTCTGGTATTGTGACTATGCCATTTCCTGAAGAGATAAGAAATTAAAGCTATGTAATTAATTATGATTCTATGGTTATTGTGATATGAGGAGTTGCATTGAACACACTGCAACACCCTGGATTTATCACACAAAAAATTCACATTTTTATGCACAACATAATATTTCTGCCGATATCCAATATGCCAATATTTCCAAACTTATCATCACCAATACCAATACTGATACTTCTGGTAAGAGTAAGAGGTATCTCCTTTACTAAAACTGACTTGCTTTCCTCATTGTGACATCGAATTTGCGTTATAAGTCGGTGTGGACCAAGCAGAACACATTTCATTCTCAATAGAATACAGTATTGTTTTTAAAAAGCAAATGTTCAGCAATAATAGGATGAAGAATAGTGCTTGATTCATACATTCTGTGGGTATTACCACCAATATATGTGAAACATAGGTTGCAAAATTAGCAGAAATCTTGATCTGCTGATACGATACTCCACTTACTTAGCTAATATCTGCTAACACCAATATATTACCCGGTCATATTGTGCATCCCTAATTTTTGATGTGGTCAAGCAAAGTTTTATAGAGTAAAGGCCCTGTTTTCACACATTTTACAGCCAGAGAAAGCTAAAGCAGGCAATTAACTACCTTTGAATTAATTTGTGAAAGTATAGTAGAGAACAAAGTCTTTTATATTCAGAAATACAGTGTTTAAAGGGAATAGCATAGGCTAGGATAAAGTATTGGTTTATGTGCACTCTATACATTTTGTAAAATTATTTCAGTCAATATTGTTGCCATAATATCGAACAATTTTATAGTAGATTGCATGTTTCAGGCCTCATATAAATAAAGATACTGTATGTACTGTGTATGACCTTTCACCTAAAATATACTGAGATACATTTTTGGTCCACACTGCCAAGCCCAGGCACAAGTAGCTTTATGTGAGGAATAGAGAAATAAATACAGTGGTGATTACAGTAATGAGCTCATAATACCATGATACTGCGGTTAAGCTGGAACCATCTGAGCCCTCCTGTCAACACAAACACAGCAGCAGAATGACAGAGCAGCACCGCGGCAGCAGGAGCTGGCCGTCAGCTCGCAGGCCTGAGATAGAGCTTAGGTTTAATGTCAGGGAGCCACAGTTATCGTTATGTAAAGTGAATATCAGTTGTATAATAAGATGAAGTAGGATGGCCCTGCAGCAAGAAACAAGAGCGACTGCTCTTTCCTCCTCCTCCCATCTTCTCGCTCTCCCTCCATCTGTCTCCTACTCCTCCTGCTTTCCTCTCTCCATCTGTCTCTTTTTTGTGCCCTCTTTTGTCCAAAGTTTGAATGCAGCCAATGCCAAAATATGTCAAAAAAGAGGAGGAAGGACAAGAGAGAGAGGAAAATCTATACAGAGAGGGGAAGGGGGAAGTGGGCGAGGGTGGAGCGAGTGCCTGAGGGACAGAAAACTGGGACGCGAGGAATGAGGAATAAGGAGAGCAGAGGGAAAGGTGTCATTGATTTTGTCCTATTGGCCCTTTCAGCCCTTTTAACAGCCCTCTCCCGTGGACATCTCTATTACAAGAGCACAATATGCTCCATTCTTTAATCATCAGTGTGATACAAAGTTCCACTATTAAAAGGCTGTTACACGCTGTGATATCAGAGTGGTCAAGAGTGATAAAAGCAGACAGTGGAGAGAGCAGAGAGGACATTTCTGTGATAATACAGTCTGTTTGATGTTAGCACGCCGGGCACAGATCTGCTGTCACACTGTCAGAGAGGAGAGAGAGATAACCTTCTGTCACCCTTCAGTATGAATATTGTAATGTCACCCACTCTTTTTGTTTTTTGTTGTTATGGCAACCAATTCGATCAGGACGCAGGAAATTCTAGATCTTACATTAGCAGTCCTGAGCCTTCAGCGTCCTAGTATCAAACAGAGTAGAAGTAAAAAAGAATAACTGCAAAACAGCAACATTGGCCACCACTGCTTCTGTTTAAAACACTTATTTTTTTAAGGTCTCTTGACTAAGAAGATATTTGAGAATGGTCAAGTAAGTCTGGGTCATGCACAAGGCTTAATGATGTAATTTGTGGAATTTACAGAAAATTTTAACCAATGAAAAAACTTACTAATTCTACATTGAATGTATTTTTCAGCTTGGCGCTAAAGGTGCTTTCTATTTACATCAGAGTTCAGACGTTAAAACTGGGAATTACATCACATGCCAGATTAGCGTGTTCCAGTTACCAGCTGGTAGAGTCAAGATTCAAGATTCAAGATTCAAAGTGTTTATTGTCATTTGCACATTAAGAAACATGTTTCCCTGCACGATGAAATTTCTACTCTGCTGTCCACAACGAATGCCAGGTAAGAGGTATAAAAATAACAAAGACTTAAATTAGGGATGCACGATATTATCAGTTTGATATCAGTATTGGCCGATATCAGCCGATATATTGGCTGGAATATCGGCAAATTATACAAATGATCAATATTGATGCACCTTCTCATCACTGCATGGGTACGTTTAAATATCGAGGGTTTCATTTTTGCAAGAGTTAAAATCCATTTTTCTTGTTTTACATCTGCTCATGCGATAATATATCGTAACACTGAAAGAAACAAGTCCATTTTTGTTAAGTACAGAGCTTGTGCTCTTGACCTGAAATATCGGAATTGGTGATAATGAATCAAAAAAATCTCACCATATCAGATATCAGCAAAAATTCAACATTGTGCATCCCTAATTTAAATAGAAAACAGAAAGCAGTAAGAAATACTTTACAAATATTTACAAAGATAAGAGTCGAGGAAGAGTCGGGGAACCTGTAGATAGTCCAACTTCTCAATTAGAAATTCAACTGAATAGGGTGTCTCCAGTGACATATCTAATTTGCATCTCAGATATCCAGACCTCCTGAATCGAATGGAGCACACCATCACATTTAAACATTTACTGAAGTTTCCAAAGACAGAGAGATGCTTACATGGCAACTACCACAGTGAAGATGCGCATTGCTAATCACTGCCATTAAAAAAACCTCCATTAGGTAAATCTGTCTAGCTGGTTCTTGACACAAACAGCTAATCAGCCATTTACAAGGCAGCAACGTGATGCATTTAGACATTAAGACATTGTCAAGCTGATCTGAAGTTTACACAGTGCATCAGACTTTAAATGTGACAAACGAGCTAGTCTGGGGTTTTCAAAAACTGCTGATCTACTGGGATTTTCACACAAGATCATTGCTAGGGTTTACAGAGAATAAAAAAGAGATCATATCCATTGAGCAGCAATTCTTCGGGGGAATATGTCTTGTTAATGTCAGCAGAAAGAGGAGAATGGCCAGAGTGGTTGGAGATGATATAACAGTTAAAGTAACTCAAATAACCACTTGTTACAACTAAGGTATATGCAGAAGACCATTTCTGAACACACAACAAGTTAGGTCTTAGAGCAGATGGAAGACCACAAGGATGCCATTCCTGTTAGCAAAAAACAAGAAACTAAGGCTACAGTTCACAAAAATTCACCAAAACAGGACAATAGGGGTGCTTGTTTGGCCTAGTGGTAAGCAACCAAGCACTACCCATGTGTAGGCTTCTGCCGGCCCGGGTTTGAGTCCAGCCTGTGGCCAGTTTGCAGAGTGTCCTCCCCCTACTCTCAAAAGCCTATCCACTGTCAATCTCTCCTATCAATAAAGGCACAAAATGTCACCCAAAAAATAAAATAAAAAAAATAGGACAATAAAATGTTGCCTGGTCTGATGAGTCTCTGCTTCTGCATTTGGATGGTAGAGTCAGAGTTTAGCATGCCATCGTTAAAATGCCACAGCCTACAAGAGTGTTGTTGCTGACCATGTTCATGCCTTTATGACCACAGTGTACCCATCTTCTGATGCCTACATTCAGAAGGATAACGTACTACTTAAAAAAAAGATTAAATCATCTCAAATTGATTTCTTGGACATGACAATGGGTTCACTGTATTTTAGTGGGGTCCACAGCAGTGTTAATTTTGTTGACTAATTATTTTTGTCATAGTTTTCGTCAACAATCTTTTTTCCCCTGACGAAAACTAGACAGTAACTAATAAAAACAAGTGCACATGGACAAGAACTAAATTAACTTTAATTTTCATCAACAAATTAAAACTAGACTAAAATGTGTGACAGAAACTTAATCCAGCCAGACCTAATGTTGTCATGTAGTAAGTAGGGACAAGTTAGGAATATATCCAATCACAGCTACTTTGGTTGTGTGGAAAGGTTGGATGAGTTAAGAGGGAACATCCAATCACAACTGCCTTAGCTTGGTGGTGGTGGGATAAGTTGTGGAGAGATCCAATCAGAGCTACTCTCTTTATGAATTGATATATTCATGTAGAGCAGGTTCACTGTTTGTTGTCAATTCTGGTATTGTAACTGAGACGCTCTGTCAGGTAACCTAAATAAAGGTGACTGCATTTCACACAAAAGTTCAATTTGTTTCTGTTCATTTATACATTCAAACTTTAATATCATTCAATAAAGGGTTATTAGATGTTTCATTTTATCCAAGTGTAAAACATGACTTCAGAAATTCAAGGAAACATTAAAAAAATGCCTTACACTTTACACTTCATATTTTAGTCGACTAAATTTACAGTAGATTTGGTTGACTAAAATGATGTGAAATTTCATCAACTAAAACTAGAATTAAAACAATACAGATAACTAAATTATAACTAAAACTAAAAGATATTTAGGCAAAAGTCTAGAACTAAAACTAAATTAAAAAGTGCTGTCAAAATTAACACTGCTCCACAGTTACCAAATTTAAAATCAAGCAATTTGATGAGTCCGTGCCACGCGAATTTAGGTATTCTAAAGGCACAAGGGGTCCAACCGGATACTTGAGTGTATGTCAAAGACTGCTACAGGCAGCATTTGCAACTTTTTTTTTTCTTGTTTGTTTTTGTATCTCAAACACACCTCTTCCAAACAGGCCAGAACCAGAAGTGAATTGTACACTGCACAGAACAAACAATCAATAAACGTCTGAGGGTCAAGCATACTTGGGCTCAGTATGGACCGCAAAGCACGGTGAATCCCAAAGCCTGGTTTATGCTTCTGCATCAAAGCTATGCTGCTTCTGCGCTGCAGTGCCCCTTGCCATCTTGAGCATTCACACTTGTGTAGAGGTGTGTCTATGTTGATCTGCAACACTCTGCCAAAACACTTGTCAGCAGTGCCCCAGTCCTGACATGTTTTCAGCTTGCTTGCGTACAAGAAACCATGGCTACAGGAAAGAAGCGTGTAATGTTTGAGTATAAAGCTGAGAAATTACGACTAGCAGTTGATTAAACTGCTTTTATTGCATTTAAGAAAAAAGAAAGAGGGATCTGATGTGTTGAAATTTACGGCATCTGACTCCGTTTACTGCAGAGGACAGGGGTTTGTAGTGTTCACTTGACTGCTGAGTGAGACACAAATGTGAAAAAACTCTTCCTGATTATCTGCGAATAAATTTATTGGGTAGTTTTGTCTGATGCAGTCATTCTGTCACTGTCTGAGAGAAAGACTCAGAGGCTGTCAGTCACCTGATTCTGTGCAGCAGACCAATCACAGGGATTACAGTCCACATTGTTTTGATTGCAGTTACATTTTGAGTGATGAGTATATCAGGCTTTGGCCAAAGCCCTCTGTGTGTGGCCAAGGCGAAACTGGACTTGAGCATAGGTTAAAGCAAAAATCAGCCTTAAGAGTTTCACTTCAGTCATTTAAAGGAAAAACACTCAGTAAATTTTCCTGCATAATTATGTTGAAATCATTTTTTTTAAATAAGCTGCATTAACTATTAAATTTACAAGCATTATTAAAAAATGAATTGATCTATCAAGGCTCTAAATTAAGGTTGGGCCATTGAGGTTACCATGAGGGGCACTTCTGTCCCCTGCCTGCTCAACTTCGACTTCTTTGTTATCGATTCTGAAAACTGTCTTTGATGACAGTATGACATCCGTGCTTTACAAGGCATGCAGAAGTGGAATGGACTGATAAGGGAACCGTTAAGCTAATGGCTAATGATATCGAGTCCTTGAGAAAGCAGTTATCAATGGAAAAACAGGATCTAAAGCAATAATCAAATCTGACGAAATTTAAAATAATGTATGAAAATATAATTTTTAGTAGATCTATGGATAAAACAGGAGGTGTTGCACTGGATTGAAGGATGACTACTTTGTTTTGTTGGTTGTTTTGTATTGTTTTGCCTTTGTTCTGTTTTTTTTTTTAGTTAGATCACTAAATTATTGTGTAGAAACTGTTTTTCTTTTGTAAAATATGGAAACATTTGAGTTTGATTAACTGATGGAGAAGGGGTGGGACTTGATGAGTTTTACTTCCTCCCACTGCTTTTCGAATATACTGTATGTAACGACTACACTATATTCTTTCTTCTATTTCTGTTTTTATCTTTCTCTTGAATATATTTGAAATAAATAAGACTCAATTCAATTCAAATTCAACTGGAACTGGTTTTCAGTTCCCACCCCTGGTCTGTGCATTGACATAACCACCATGCTATAGGCACACCCAAAATATAAAAATGTGTTTCAAAAAGTAACCCAGCCAAGGTTGCAGTTACTAAAATCTTGATTTAAGTTTATGTGACTTACTTTATGCCAAACTACATTAATAATGCCTCATAAAAGGCCTTTATAGGGACCATTGCAAAAGTCAAATCTAGTACTTAATCTAAAGAATCAAATAAAACCAGTTATTACAGACCATTATTGAAATATTTTCCTTTTTTCATGCTGTATTTTACCAGTATACATGGTGTTACAACTGCAAATCAAACTAAAATACATCAAGGCAGATTTATCAGCTTCATGGCAGCAATTTTTGGAAAATTAAGTTTATTTCCCGAAATGAGTAATAAAGAGGGTCACATATTACCCCTGAGCCACAAGTTGTCCATCCTGCTATATATCAACTTGACTACAGAAGATATCAATAGCTGCATTGGAAATAAATAAGAAATTTGCTCTCTCTGCTCTGCATTTAGAGATGATTCCAGTGGAGCTGCATGTCTGCGATGATGAACACTGTCAATCAGCACGAGTGACAATGCTCCTTATTGTAGAGCAACACATTTGCAATCGTTTCCCATCTGCCAATCCTAACAGGCGCGCTTTGCGATCTGACAATACCCTGCGCCTCCATTCTCCATATGCCTCTGAAGCTCTGCTCTTTGCACCACCATCCATAAAAGGCTGCAGCTGTGCAGTGAGATCCACTTTATTGACATTTCAAATGAGTGATCACAGAGATGGTTATAGCATCTAAATGGCTGCAAAATCTGCCCAGACTGTTTAAAACTCCAGCTAAGAATCGTTTCCTGCATGCATGAGAAACCCCAGAGAAAGACACTTCTCACTTTTAGCCGTGGGCTCAGACACTCACCTATGTTAGGGTGCTTCAGGAGACGGCAGATACGAGCCTCCCTCTCCAGCTTCTGATGGTCTGTGGAGAGAGAAGTTGAAGTTTAGATAAAGCTCATTCACAGAAAAGTGTTTTCAAAGCATTATCTGTCTGCTTCACTGAATGCAGTATTCCATTTCAATAACACCATTCTCACATTTCTTTCATGTATGTTTCATACATATATTCACTTTGCATATTGTACCTTAAAGCATTTGATGTACAAAAGAATCAAAGGGAATGATTTCAGACAAGTCACACTAATGTTCTTTTATTTAGAGTAAAATCTAGTTTGTGAAAGTTTAATTAACATTATCATCTGACGAGTTTGTTTTAATTCATAGAGAGAGATGAGATTTAAAACGATTGAGTAGGTGGTAAATGAGATTAACAGTATCATCCCAACAGGAATCTGGGACAATTTGATTATAAAGTACCAACAGATCCATCCACATTTGTACAACACTGCTTGGGCTAACATAAGCGCGAGACACTAGGATTTTCAGCAATAGCCCCGAGGGTCATCAAGTCCTGAATTTTGAAGGAAAAGGGCACCTAGTAGATCAAATAAAAAATAAAAGCTTGAAAGGCAAAAACGTTATTCAATGCAACTCACAAAGGTTTCCTGAACTAGTACATGAAGACCTCAACAGAAAGTAAAAAAATGTAAACATATGTTTAAATTGAAAACTCACAACTCACTACTTTCACTGTACTTATTTTTATCACATCCATTATTTTATCATTTACTTCCGGTTTTGGGTAGTTAGGGACATGATTGACAATGCTTCAAGCCTGTGCAGTGTCGCAGTTGGTTGGATTTCCTTAAGTTCTGTCTCAGTTCTACCTCCCTGTCTGTCAGCAGGTTGAGCCAAAGTTAGGTTGAGAGGGTGTGATGATATGGCTGTGTCCATGGATTGGTTTCAACTATGTTGCAGCACCTCCTCTGATAATCAAACTGCTGATATCACATGACTTTGTCCAATTCTTTTAATGCTTAATACACATGATACTGCTTTAACTAAGGAGAGCAATTCAGGATATCCATGAGCCAGTAGTAAAGGTGCCTGGATCGATCTATTGCCCATCAATATCAGCTGATATTTGTTTAAAATACATGACTAGCTGGGGTGCTGGTGTAATAAAGGCCCATACGTTGAATGTCCTCCACTTTGCTCTCTTGCCCCTTTCATAAGCCTATCCACTATCTCTCTTTTCCATCAAATAAAGGCACAACCAAAAAACTAACCAGCTGTTGAAATAAACGCCTGTAGTCACCGACATGTTCACCTGTAATTTAACTTCCTGCTCATCTTCAGGGTGTTAACAAATCAACCACCCCATCATCTGCAGCTCCTGGTGTTATGCGCTTAAATAAAGTGTGGTAAAATCAATAAAACTTTGTTTTCTTTTCTTTTAATTTTCTTCTTTTCTTTTCTTTTCGAATGTTCATCCAGTATTAAAGTCAAAAAGACACTTACTGCACAATGTTAAGTGGGTGGCAACACCAGCAACTTGCAGAAGCATCCACCTATGTAACATGATGCTGACTATCATAAGCGCCATGTGTTTGACATTGTTGCTACTTTTATGTCATATATATATATATATCTTTATTTGTATAGCATCAGATCATAACAAGTGTTATCTCAAGGCACTTTGCAACAGAGCAGGCAGAAGCCATACTCTACATATATAGATACACATATATGCATATATACAAATACATATAATAAATATATTTGTATGCACATACATACACACATCCAGAGATGTATCCATCCAGGCAGAGACAAAGGGAATTAAAAATAAAAATTTTCTGTCCTCATCGCATTTTTCTCCGCTGACTATAGATTCAGTCAATCAATCTTTATCTGTATAGCACCATATATGTCTTTGTTGTATATGAATTCATGAAAGGTAAGCCCCTTGAGATGTGGCATCTCCTTTTCAAGAGGGACCTCATGTTTATATGGCTGTAAAGACAGTTACTATGGATGTATAATCAATAACAACCACGGATAGAGAGACAAATCTAATATATACATACCATTTTCTTCTTTTTTGTAATAAGGGTAGGTATAATAAGCTTAAGCTTCAATCTACACCTGTCTTTGGGATTTTTGTTGTGATTTTGTTTCACTGATTTGAAAGTTCTGATTGAATAAACTTTGATTTGATTTGAACCTATGTAGGCCAACTTTTATCCACAAAGAATATCCACAGGAATCGAAAAGGAATCATTAAAGAATTGGATCAATAAGCAGAATCGAAAGCATTGGTGTCAATGAAAACTGATCAATTCCCATCCCTACTGTAGGATAAATATTTCATTGCCCCTTGAGATTTTCTTGTCCTGCCTTGTTGAGCAAACACTAAAACAGTTGTTATAAGAAAACATGAAATATGATTGGTATTAGTATTGGTCGATTAGTATTGGCCACAAAAAGCCTAATTGGGGCATCCCTACTTTTGGCTCTAATCACGGCAATAACATTAAATCAGTCCACTCAGTGCTCTGCTTCCAACTTAACACCTGAATATGCATAAATTCTCCACATTTATCCATGTCCCGGTTCACATCATCAGCAGCACTCATGTAGCCTGAAGCACAATGAGACTGAGGCAAAGCTTTGTCTTGAAAAGTCATGCATTAATACTCACAAAGTGATTTAAAACAGCATTTCCTCCTGTCATTATTATTTACAGAAGCACCAGTCACAGAAACCACTTAATCATACTGTTAAATTAAGAATATCAATGCAAATATTGGAACAGTAAGCGCTTATATGTGTCGCATCGATTTGTTTTGTGTATACAAAGTCAAATATTTCAGGCCATGGCCCTGACCTATTAGTAATCCTGTCGTTCAGGCTGAGCGGCTGCATTTGCCTCTGAAAGGTAACAGGTGCATTTAAGTAGAATGCCATTGACCTCATGTCATGTGTGGTTTTATTTAAGGGTAACTGTGTGTGGATATCAAGGAGGCTGTGTGTAGAAATGGCTCTGAGCACAGCCTGCAAGTGCATGTGGGCTTGTGTGTTTGTGTAAAAGGGTTAGTGTGAAGCACAGTTAGACAAAACATTGGAGTGTTTGCTCTTCAGGCTTGGATGAGATGCTAGCACTCTCACACACACACACACACACACTCATGTCCAAACAAACATCCTTGTTGGGGATTTGACTGAATCCTGCAGCAGTATGTACGTCTGTTTGTACAAGATGTCAGTGTGTCAGCCACATGACACTGTTAAACTGCTCCCTCTTGTCACTTTTGGAGCTGTGGAGCTGGGGTCAACGGTCATGTGTGGGAGCTGTGGTGAGGAGCCACTGTGTGTATGTGTGGGTATGTGTGTGCGCGAGTTATCACTGTGGTCAAGTGGCCTCACGGCTCCATGGCGATTACAGCACACAGAGGCAGGCTCAGTGAGATTTGCATTCATTTCCCCATTGCAGCGACAGCCTCAGATAAAACTCACAGGCTGTTGCTGAGCAATCAACTGTTACCTTATGAAACTGTTCTTCTACATTATACTTCAGCACGGGTGTGGGTAATACCGACCAAAAATCTAATTCATACATTTTAGGTCGCTTTCACACCTAGAATTTTAATTTGGGGGTGAGGTTGCAACATTGTTTAGTTTTTCACTTAGTTACCTCCACCAAGGAGAAATGTTTTGGCTCTGTATGTTTGTCTGTTTGTTAGCAAGATTACACAAAAACTACTGGACGGTTTTTGCTGAAATTTCAGGAGATGTTGGGAGAGGCCAAACTTAAAAATTATTAGATTTTGGTGGTGACCCGGGTTTTTGTTTGGATGCAAAAACATTCCCAAAGTTTAAAAAAAACCCATAGATTAACATTGGGCCAAATTAAAAAGAAAAAAAAAATCACATCTCTGCTATCTAACGGATTCACTTCTAATTTTACAGAATAATTTGAAGTCCATGTTTCCATAATCAGGGTAAATTTCATCTGTATCTGATCCAGATTGACGTCACAAAAAACACTGAAGTTTATAATGGGAAATCCCATTCATTTCTCCTCGGCTGCTGTTAGGGCTTCACCCCCTTTACTTTATCATGGGAAAGAAAGATTTTTAGTTTTCTGATTGAAATTGCAATTTTAGAAAAACGCAATCATGTGATCGCCAAAGCTGCAATTTTTTCAGCACTCTTGACTGACCCAGGATCTGTTGTATCAACTATTTTACACATACTATTCTACAAATTTGCAGGCAGTTTGCATTTACAGAAGTGCTGGTGAGCAGGTCAACAATACAAAGTCTCCGTTTAGGAGTAGAAGTTGGAGTATCCCTTAAAAAATGAAAACATATTATTTATCATTAATATTAGATGATGAATAATGTGTTATGTGCTTTTGATCATTGATTTCCTGACTGTTGTCTACACTTTAAACATAGCGAATATTGCACTGAAGGTTGATTTGAAGAAAATTGTGAATCAAATTGAAATTGCAATATCTGCCAGGAGAATCGCAATTAGATCTTTTCCTAAAATTGTTCAGCACTAATGGGAATTGAAGTTTATTTGCAAACAGACGTCAATGTTTTTCAAGCCTGTGTGACTCCATTTCCCAGCTTCCCTTGCAATTCTGGGGGAGGAGCTCTCCACATGCAGAGACATGAGCGGAGAGTCGGCCGTCCAATCAGAGCACATTGTGATCCAGCATTGTATCTTTTACAGGGGTTGTGGAAAAGCCACTGTCATAACTGAGCTGCTTGATGGAAATCTGCACTCTCTGAGTGCTCTTCTAGTTTGATTTTGAGTTTGAGCTATACAGAAGTATTCTGTGCCATAAATTAAAGATAAAGCTGCATTTAGGCTGCATCGGGTGGCTGGAGCAATCCTGAAACATATCCTGCTCAGATCTGTAAACATCAACCTGCTGAAGGACCAAAGGCTAGCAATGCTAGCAATTCTAACGGTAAAGTTAGCCGCACCTTGTCAGTGAATGCTACCTGAGCTTTCTTACTGTTGTGATATTTGGCCAAATTCGGCTTCTAGGGGTATAATAAAATATCAATAAGCAAATACATCACAACATGTTGTTTCACAATGCTATATCAATATTTGCAGAGCAATATCATAGTAATTTATTAGTTGTATTTTTTAGAAATTCAGGAGATTTGCTTTGTACATTAGTAAAGCCTCTATCCTCTGTTGAATTATTACCATTTTCATCAGTAGAACTGACAACAAAGTTTATCCTTGTTGCAGAGCCCATGTTTTTAATTGATAACAGTGATTAGAAACCACCCATATATTGTGGATTTTTAATACTTTTTTAAACAATACAAATTGGGCTTTTAATTGAAGAAAACTGTGATATATCGTCCAGCTCATAATGTCACAATATATTGTGATGTATTGCATCGTCATGCCTGTATGGTGATACATGTTGCATCTCCAGATTCTTGCCAATTCACAGCCCTACCTGCCACTGCGCAAAAAACACAGGCATTTCGCTGGTGGCTGATGCCAATTTCCATCCCTTGTCTGCACTTTCTTTCACTTGTTGCTTCTTTAATCTAGTTTTAACACTGCAGCATGCGTCTACTTTTCCCTTAGCCTCCCCTTTGTCTCTCTGCAGGTATAGATTTCCCGCATGTGAGAGAAAGCCAGTGAATAAGGAAGAGACCTGAACCTCCTTCTAATTACACCGGTGACGCAAGACAGAGAGACAGACAGAGCAAAGGAGGGAGGATTACATGGAACGTCCATTTGCTAGAAGAGGATCACAGCTCCCCTGTGTGAATGTGTGTGTGTGTGTGTGTGTGTGTTTGTGTACAGCCGTCTACCCTGGTGCAGTGTCACTGCAGCACTCACTAATTCATTCAATCTCCTTATTTGTTGGTGCAAGAGTGTGTGGAAGAAGAAGACAGGAAAGAGAGGGCTGGAGGGTAATTACTGGCACTTCCTGCTGCTCTCTAATTGGCCATCTGCTCGGCCATGGGGCGGGCCTACAGCCATCTTACATCAGCTGAGAAGGATGGAGAGGACCCAGGACACTCACACAAGCCTAACCCCTACCCCTCTCTCCCTGCCTTTATGAAACTGTCCATCTGATTGATGGCCTCAGTGTGGTAGTATATCTTAACTATAAGGACTGATGGTATCAAAGCACCCCTTCATTTGGAAAGAATATCTCAATATTAAACATTAAAATATTTCATAGGTCAACGAAATTTTGAATACTCTGTACCACATTTTATCTTTTATCCTAAGACAGGGACTCAGTTTGATGAGGCTACTCCAGATACAATTAGTTATGATGTGAAATAATGCCAACACTAACAATCACAATATGCTATTTAGTTAGGAAGAAGGGGAAGATCGATACATCATAGTATCACAATATTTGGTGTGAAAATAGTATATCAAGTCAAGGTTACCAAGTATCAATATTTTTTCATTTATTATTTCCAACATTTAATAAAGCTTTTGGTTCTACAAAATTTAAAAAAAAATACTCTATAAGTCCCCAGGATGGTGCTGTTGGGCCATTCTGCAGGTGAAATAGGCAGAGGTGACGTTCATCATGCTTGAGAGAGTTAGTCAATCAAACACAGCCACACAGGAGAGAGACAAAAGGAATGTACCATCAGCTTTTTAATCCATTCTTTGGACTTATTTTTGACTTGTAAACAAGGAAGGGACGTAAGAGATGGACATGACATGAGAACTGTAAAAAGTGAGTTTGATACCGTGGAAATCCAGCTCTCCTCACTTGATCCACCCAAGAAAAGACATGAGCTTACAACAGCAAAGCTAATGCCAAGCTAACCCAGCCAAAAAACAGCCAGCACTTGGCATGCTTAACTTGTCAAAACTACCCCCAGTTTTAAGTGAGCTAAAAGAAAGTAGCTCAATCAATACCTTGCTTTACAGGCAAAGACTCAAGGCCTCACCATGGTGTGGAAAACAAAAGATTTTCTTACATGCTGGTTGGGGCCCAGGTTTGTGCCTCCATCTCTGTATTATTTCAACAGCACAGCAGCACTGAAGCTCTATAGAGCAGTGAGGTTGAAAGTTAAGGGGAGGCTAAGCACAGCAGAGCGGACTGCATGAACTGGAGATGTGTGGACATCAGTCTGTGAGTTTTACTTAGATGTGTTTCTTATTAATCTAACAGAATTATGTCCCTTTTTAATGTAAATTTTGTCAAGAAAAGGTTGAAATATTCCAACATATGGCAATGCTAAGCATTAAAAAAAACCCAGCACATGGTAAATTATTAAGAATCCTGATATAATCGAATCAGGACTCTGGTACCGTCATAATATTGTATCACATGGCCACTTGCGATTCCCATTCTAGATCCCTAAATACCAGCAATCTGCTGCTGTTTCAAGCCACAATGCCACATGGTTGGCAAATAATTTGAATGACAAAATCGCAACCAGCTTCTTTTTTTAAAATATACTTTTCTGTGCATTTTTTGCCCTTTACTGATAGTGGAGAGACAGTGGGCAGACCTGGAAATAGGGAGAGAGAGTAGAGGAAAGCATGTGGCAAAAAGGTCTCAGATTGGACTCAAACCCAGGCTGCCCGCACTGGACGAGAGCCTCATTATATAGTAAGTGCACGGTTGCTATCAATGCCACCCTACCTGCATCCCCCACAATCACCTTCCTCACAGTCCCATAAAATAGTTGTTAGAAAGTCCCTCAACACCTCCAAATTCTTACTTCTAAAGTTTAACTATTTTGAATATTCAAATCATCAATTCAACCTTTTGGTGGACATACTCAAGCAACTGGCATTTGTATCCACTATAACCACTACAAAAAGCCCTCCATCATTTGTCTTCTCAAGCTGTTTCCAGTGTTTTTCCTCAACTTGAGAGACGCCAGGTGGAAAGTCCTTGAGAGTGCTTTGGAGTTAAAACAGCTCTAAAAACCGAGACGCTTTAGTTGCTGTGATACTGTACATCCAAATAAGCTTACAAGGGGGTACACTGAAGAATATTGTTCTGGTTTAGATGGGGTGAAGGCAGAGGTGTGTAGGGAAAGACTGATGGTCCTTTTGATTTTATATGAGTAGTGTTGCCCGGGAAGTACAGACCTCTTACATACAGTACATCACAGCTACAAAAAACAAGTGTTCACAGTCTTAGTATTTTCTATCCATTTGTCTGGCATGCCACACATGGTTCAACCAAGTCTAACCTCAGTAACATTGTTCATGTAAGAGCCATCTTTTGGTGTTTGAAGTATGTTACCCAGCCTTTCCTTAATGTGAACATGATTGAGTAATACCTGAAAGTGAGGCATTAAGTGCCAAACAAAGTTTCAATTGCTTGTTCACAATAGCTAATGATCATCATATCTTCTAGTTATAGCATACTGAGTACCCCTGATCCAGCAATATTCTGAGTCAGTCTCTATCAGAGCTCCTATCTCTTTAAGCCCCATTACCCATGCTGGCCTAGTTCGCTCCAAATGGTTGACTGGTTTACTCTGAGGTGACTGCCCATTTCAAAGCTTCTTGACGCCATGTTGTCAACAACTCTGCATTTATTCCATGTGCCATGCTCTGCACTGTGGGTTGCCAGCTGGAGGCAATGAACAACTGAAAAAGTAAGGCCTGAGATAAACTAGTTGTTAACTCAATGTCTGGGCTTTTATCCACCTTTGGCATGAATGTAGTTGTAAATCTGTTTGATAAAACTGATAACAACAGTCTACATCTAAGTATAATTTAATCTTAAGACGTAAAGGCAAAAATAACACTTGAAGACTTTTTAACACTGTAATATTCAAAATTCTAATTCAAAACTTCTTCAGACTTTTGAAGGACTTGCAGGAACCCTGCAACTCCTTTTATTTCAATTCTTCCTCTTCAAAAAGAAACAACAGAAACAATGACAATGCTGAAATTACAGGAAAAGATCATGCCACATTTTATTAAAAAAAGTTTTACAAATCCAATTACTCTGTTGGAGCTTCTGTCACTTCAAGCCTGTTTCCCCACTGGTATGCTCTGCCATAAATTGTAATTGCTGATGAAATAATGGTAGGACATCAAAGTGTTAGATCTATCCAGGGGTCTAAGGGAAGTAGCTGTTTTAGGCAGCTACTAGCTCAGGAAACAGGGGGAGGGGAAGTAGTCTCGATACTGCAGATACTGTCTTGTTTGTAGAAATACTCTTTCACTTGAAGGAGAAAAACGCCAAAGGGCATATGGAACCAGAAAATGCATAACACGGGCTCTTTAAGCAGGCAAGGCTTGAGTAGTGTTTCATTTTTTTATGAGGTATGAGGGCAGCAAAAAAGCTTCCTGAAAGAAAGCCCTGAAGGCACACATAGACCACATGCTTCTAAATCCCAACCTGCAAATTCTAGTCAGTCAACTTTTCTGGGCCTGGATTACGTACCCAAAAGGACTCAGATAACTAGAGATGTGCTCATACAAAGGACTGGAAACAAGCTGAATGTTGGATGGGGTGGACTGCAGAGTCCCAGGGGTTCACTGGTTTTGTCATTCTTAGCGAGGAACAGTGACAGTCAAAACACACATTTGAGATCAGTTCAGATATCACAGAAGACAAGACTAAACACTTTCAGAAGACAGGGTTTTAGGGCAGTGCTTAGAGTGGGTAGTCTGTCTCACCCTGGCTCTCTCACTCTCTTTCTCACCCACACATATACACACAAACAGTGTTGCAGCAGACAATGCAGCAGCCAAACACTTCTCACATTCTCTCCAGTCGCAGACAAAAAAATAAAACGGAGCATTCATTCTGTACAATGAAACTTTTATAAGACCATTACGACACTGAATGTGCTTCAATGTGAAACAAAAAGGATACTGAACAAACACCTGCAGCCCCGTCATTAATTTTAGCACCTTTTTAATTTTGTATCGTTTCAGTTGTTTTTCAGTGGGTTGACCATTTCCCCTCATTGTTAAAATGTGTTTAGACGAGATGGGGAACCTTAGGGTACCTTGGCAGTAAGCAAGAACATCTTTTCAGAGTATCCTTTTCTTTAACATTACAAGATCCAACTGGCGCCAGGATCTTCATAAACCCCTGCTTAATTTTGATGATTTCCTAAGAGCTTTATTAATCTATGACTAGCCAGTTAAATTCAATGTAACTTGCATTTAGTCTCATTTAAAAACATTTGCCAGGGAGTGTTCCTAACAGTGCAAACTAGACAGTAACTAATAAAAACAAGTGCACAAGGACAAAAACTGAAACTAAATTAACTGACATTGTCATCAACAAATGAAAACTAGACAAAAATGTTTGACATTTCATCCAATCCAATCAGACCTTATTACCTCCGCCAAGGAGGTTATGTTTTTGCCAGAGTCTGTTTGTTTGTTTGTTTTTCTGCTTTTCTGTTAGCAAGATTACGCCAGAACTACTGGATGGATTTACATGAAAATTTTACCAGAGGTGTGGTTTGGTCCAAGGAAGATGCAAATTCATTTTGATGCTGATCTGATCTAGACTGACGTCACGAAAAAGCATTTAAGTTTATGATGAAGTCCCATTACTAAACTATGATGAAGTCCCAACCATGGCACCATCCGATTGGTTACACGCTCTGGTTACAGGCAGAGGCATGCCACAGCGATCAGCCAATCAGCAGTGAAAGCTGGGGCATGCAGAGTTCTGCTCACAGACACAGAGGAGAGGAGGAAACGTTTTGTCGATGGAGAAAGCCCGGCGCTGTTCCTGGAGCCTTGGTTTCTCAGCAGACTCTCCTGAAATTGTAATAAACATCCCAGTCCTCTACAACTCACAACAACTAGTAAGATTACTGTGAGCCCATTAACGTTATACAGACATCTGCGGCTGCTCTGCTCGCTCGCAGTCCCTCCAAACGTGCCGTTTAATCACTCGAAAGAAGGTTGCTGATAATGTCGATACGGAAATAGTCCATCATAGCAGAAGTCTGTGTGTGTGTGTATGAGTGTGAGTGTGAGTGTAAAAACCCAACCCCCAAAGTCCACATAGAGTGAACGTGCCGCGCACCGAAGCGCCGTGGCTTTGCACCGACCGACAGGCCGGCGACATCACCCACTGGAGCGCCGCAGCGTGGACAACCCCAACATCCGTACAAGCAGCAGCAAACTGGTGTAGTCAACAAGTTACAAGAACCATTACTAACTAGGTCACTCTACTGGATGATATTTATGTCAACAATAATCACACTTCCTGCAGATTGATATTTTTCATTCCACAATGTGCATATAGAATAAATATAGGACTATAATGTTGGGTGGAAATCACAGTTTATGGGTGGAAGTGAGCTGCTTGGCAGAGGTCTGCACTCTCAGAGTGCTTTTCTAGTTTTAATTTTAGTCCAGTTTTAGTTCATGAAATTTCACAACGTTTTAGTCGACCAAATCTACTGTAAATTTAGTCGACTAAAACTTGAAGTTTAAAGTGTAAGGCATTTATTATGTGTCCTTGAATTGCTGAAGTCATGTTTTACACTTGGATAAAATGAAACATCTAATAACTCTTTATTGAATGCTAGTAAAGATTGAATGTATAAATGAACAGAAACAAATTGAACTTTTGTGTGAAATGCAGTCACCTTTATTTAGGCTACCTGGCAGAGCATCTCAGTTACAATACCAGAGCTGACAACAAACAGTGAACCTGCTCTACATGAATATATCAATTTATAAAGAGAGTAGCTCTGATTGGATCGCTCCACAACTTATCCCACCACCACCAAGCTAGGGCAGTTGTGATTGGATGTACCTCTTAACTCATCCAACCTTTCCACACAACCAAAGTAGCTGTGATTGGATATATTCCTAACTTGTCCCTACTTTCTACATGACAACATTAGGTCTGGCTGGATTAAGTCTCTGTCACACATTTTAGTCTAGTTTTAATTTGTTGATGAAAATTAAAGTTAATTTAGTTTTTTGTCCATGTGCACTTGTTTTTATTAGTTACTGTCTAGTTTTCATCAGGGGAAAAAAAGATTGGTGAAAAAAAATATGAGGAAAATAGTCAACAAAATGAACACTGTGGAGGATCAGGAGATTCCATCATGGATTTTCAGCTGACACATCTGATGCTTTCATGTCAGTATGGACTAAAATCCCTGAGGCACGTTTGCAGCACCTTGCTGAATCAATGCAAGTATTGAGACAGCTCTGAAGTAAAAAGGGGGTCCAACCTCGCACTTACAAGGTGTACCTATTTAAGAAGCTGTTAAGTGTGAGAGCATGAGTTACGTAACATAACTGGAACTATTTGCACCGTTCAGCCTGTTAAATAAGCCTAAAAAATCTTGTATTTAGTGGTGAGAATTAGGTGTAGATGTGTGTGCGTGCCGTGCTGCCCACATGCATCCACCCCCAAACTGCCTGTAGGCTGGACTTTCTAACAGCCAACTACCTACATCCATTCCTTATATGCTGTCCACCCTTGCTTCCTTCCTTCTTTCATTTCCTTCCTTCCTTCCCTCCTTCCTCTCCCTCCCTGCCTCCCTTCTCCCCCTCCTCCCTCCTCAGATTACTGCAGTGTTTACCAGAGCTTTGAGAGACTTACCCACCAGGCCACGCGTGAGGTCACACTCGCCCCATCAGGCTAAAAAAAACCCACCCAAATCCTACCAGGCAAGCTGCCTGCTCACGCACTGGCTGCCTGTGTGTGCGGACGTTGGGGTTTTTGTGCGCGTGTAGGTGTGTGTTGTGTCCGCCGTGCGGCCTACGGCGATTCTTCTCTTTGCACAAAATCCTCTTGTTCCCTCCTGAGCTTACTCTATCATGCCTCATCTTTGTCTCATTTCACCTTGCTGCTCCGGTTTGGAGTGTCACTGATCTCCTTGCAAGACTATATTTTTAAAAATCTACGCCTCTTCCTCGTCTTCCTGCTCTCTTGGACAGCTTTCTTCTGTACTGGCAAACACACATACACACATTCAGGCCTACATTGTGCACCCTGCCTCTGCAAAGAGCCAACAGTTTTCTGCTGAGCCCTTACTTTTCCTTGGTGGGACATTAATACCAGGAGCTGGCCTGTGTGAACACTTGATGGCAGGGATAGAACAATAACAGTATTACAACACACTCACAGATGCTTCACAATGCAGACATGCTCTATTAGTGTTACTCTCTGCCCTCTCTGTCTCTTTCACACACACACGCACACAAATGCCTTTAGACGGAGACAACAACAGGGCAAACAGGGAGGCGCCTATGGAATCCGTGGGGTCTTAGTGGTTGATGAGATACATTTAGCATAAGTGGATTAGCCTCAATACAAACCAATCCCCCTTTGCGAGAGAAAGGCAATGAGTGAGAGAGGCTTGCAGGGGAAGAGAGGCGCAGAGCTAATCAGAGAGAGGAAAAGAGAGAGATAGAGAGCACAGGAAAAGAGGACAAAGCAGGCCAGGTGTGCGAATGTCAGGAGAGAGCGCAGGCCTAATTTGTCAAGATACAAAAAAGGAGAAAGCAATTAACAGCGCGAGTCTAAAGCCAGGAGGAGGTTTTGACACACTGACATGGGCTGACGTCACTGTTGTGACGCAGCACGCTACAGCAGGCATGTGCGTGTGGGTGTGGACTGATGCTGAGGCGCACTCGGTGATGCAACAGATAATATTCAGGAGGAGCAACTGAACCAAAGCAACATGACAGACACGAGTTTTTGAATCCTTCTGTTCATAAAGGGTTTTTTAATCCAATTCTTGTCCCGCAATAAATTTGGATCAATCAATGAAACCACAGTGGAGAGATATGAAGATGTCAAACAGTTAATAAGAAAGGCTGCTGATTAGATCTCTCCTCTGACATGCAGACTGAATGAAAGGCTTCCTTTGTCAATGGAAAACCTGGGACTCTTTTTCAGCAGCAGCAGAGTAGACTATAAAATACATAATATCTATAACATAACATAATATATATGGCTAGAAAAGCCTTCAGAGAGCTCTAACCTCTGCCAAGCAGATCAGTCCTGGCAGTGGCTTTTCCACAATCCCTGTAAAAGACACAATTCTGGATCACCAGATCCAGAATAGTGCCAGGATCTGGACCAAACTCAGCACATACATGGAGGTTGTTATCCTGTATGAACACAACAAGTTTTGGGAACATCACTTAATATTTTGATTTTATATGAATTATTGAATGTGGGATTACCCATTATAAAGTTCAATGTTTTTTTGTGACGTCAGTCTGGATCAGATCCAGATGAAATTTACCTTGATGATAGAAACATGGGCCCCATAATAGCTGTGAAATTGGAAGCGAATCTGTTGTGAAATGGCAGAGTTGTGATTTTTTAAAAATCTGCCCAATGTAAACTTCTGGGATTTTTGAAATGTTGGGTATTTTTGCATCCAGACAAGTTTGTATCACCACCAAATGTAAAAGCTTCTTCGTTGGGCCAAGCCAAACCTCTGGTAAAATTTTTATGTAAATTCATCCAGTATTTTTCCCGTAATCTTGCAAAAAGACAAACATACGCCGGCAAAAACATAACCTCCTTAGTAGAGGTAATAATATAGCGTAGGATCACCTGCCACTTCACATCCATTCAACTGCTCACATCGGAAATAACTAATCAGCCAATCACATGTCAGCAACTCAATGAATCAGGCAAGTAGACATGGTCAAGACAACCTGCTGAAGTTCAAACTGAGCAACAGAATGAGGAAGAAAGGTGATTTAAAGTAAAATTTAACTGGTTTTCAACCAGCTCAGGTCTGAATAGTTTCGGTTTTCTATAAGGGCGTCAGTGGTGCAGTCTGATAGTGTGCTCTGTCAGTCATCAGAAGGTGGCAGGTTCAAGCCCAGCTCCAGCTGTCACATGGGTATGTGTCCTCGAGCAAGACACTTAACCCCAAGTTCCTCCTACTGCTGCTTCAGTGGCGTGTAAATGGGTATGAAAGACAGTGACCTGTGGTGTAAAGTGGCTTTGAGTTGTCTAGTAGACTAGAAGAGCTCTATACAAGCTCAAGTCCATTGACCATTTATAAGGATTATCACTCCTCATGAAAGCCCAAAAATCTGCTTCGCCGAGTTTTTCACAGCTTGAAGATTGCCTCAGATGCCTCAAACTACAGCCTGCATTCCTGCACTTTCTCTGTCCCTGCCCACAGACTGTTGAGTTTGGATAGGGGTGGCGCCACAATCCAAACACCTGCTCTAAAATCCTCTAGTAATGGTCACCAGACCATGCAGGAACAAGCAAAACTGCAGCAGGAGGTCCCTGTGCGGGGATATTACTTGGTCAAAAGCTGAGGTGTTGATATCATGTGGCCGTGCATTTGGCCACGTTATCATCTTTAAAACAGCTGCCGTCTACCACTGTCTGCTTATTATTTCATCCTGTATAATCAGAAGATGCTTCTGACAGTCAGGTCCTGCTCTCAGGTAACCACTGGGTTCATCTAAAGTATGAAGACCATTTCTGAACTCGCATGTTAGATCTTGTAGCAGATGAGCTACAGCAGCAGAAGACCACACCAGGTGCCACTCCTGTCAGTTATGAACAGGAAACTGAGGCTAACGTTTGCAAGGGCTCAACAAAATTGCAAATAGACTGAAAAAATGCTGCCTGGTCTGCTGAGTCTTGACTTCTGCTGCAACACCATGAAGTCTGTGTTTCCTGTAGTGTTTTATGGTTAAGATGGCCTCCCTCACAAGATGTCCACTTCAACTTTACTAGCTTTACAAAAAAGGGGAAAAACAATGGTATCTGCAAATAATTGCCTAATAAGCTGCATATAAGTATTAACAGATATGATCATTTTTGCCGATACTTACAACGGATATATTGACTGCACAAATTAGCCATATACACAAATCGGGCATAACATTATGACCACTGACAGATGAAGTGAATAACACTGATCAGCTGTTCATCATGGCACCTGTTAGTGGGTGGGATATATTAGACAGCAAGTGAACATTTTGTTCTCAAAGTTGATGTTAGAAGCAGGAAAGATGGACAAGTCTAAGGATTTGAGCAAGTTTGACAAGGACCAAATTGTGATGGCTAGATGACTGGGTCAGAGCATCTCCAAAACTGCAGCTCTTGTTGAATGATGTTGGTCTGTAGTTGCCAGTATCTATCAGAAGTGGTCAAAAAGGAAGGAAGAGTGGTGAACCAGGTCATGGGAGCCCAAGGGTCAATGGTGCCTATGCGGAGCAAAGGCTGGCTACAGGCTACTGTTGCTCCAATTGCTGAAGAGTTTCAGCTGTTTCTGATACAAAGGTGTCAGAATACACAGAGCATCGCAGTTAGATGCGTAGAAGCAAAAGGGGCACCAACAGAATAGTAGGCAGGTGGTCATAATGTTATGGCAGATCGGTGTATATCCCTTATACTGATTGTAATATTAGCGAAATGTAGAACTACCATAATGGTTTACCTCATCATCATTGGTGTCTACTTTTCATAAGTTTCATTTATTAAGGGGTAAAATTTTATTTTTTTGGCTTCACATCAGATTCTGCCACAAGTAAACTGTCACCATGAAAGCTATTTAAGGAAAAAATAGACTTTGTGCTCATGAAAAAAAATATTGGTATAGATATTGGGGATAATGAGTTCAGAAATACTGCCGATTATTGATGCTATTTCTAATTAAATCAAAGTATCAGACCCATTTGTGCGTCACATTGAAAATAGACCTGAGGAAAAAATATATAAAATAAATAAAGCTTGATTGATTGAATCTAGATTCAGCAGAGACAAATGCGATGGGGACAGATTTATGGTCTGGGCGTCTATGGGTTTGTCGCTATCATAAATTCCTGTTTTTCGTCCATTTGTAAATGTGTATCTTTAAAATGAAGAGTATGGCTTCAGCCTGTTCTGTTGTAGAGTGTCTTGAGATAACACTTCTTATGGACTGGTGCCACACAAATAAAGATTGATTAATTAATTGACTGATAGACTGATTAAATCCAGAGAAGTCTTATTACAATGGCTGGTTTTGACCTTAACTTCCAAAAAAGTTCAGTCTGCAAATGCTCAAAACATATGCTCAGGGCATACTACATCCACAGGGCTTCATCCTATAATTCAGGCTTATAAATGCTGCATTTAGGTCAACAGTGTATGGCTCCAAAGTTTAATTTTGTCATTTTTAAACACAGGTCAGACTACAATCTACATACTCTGTAATAAACATTATCAAAAGTAAATAGGTTTACTGAAAATGACTTTAAACACAGCACTTTTAAGCTGAATTAAAGCATTTCACTGTTTCTTACCACCAATATTAATCACCTCAACGCTCTCTGCCACTCAGTGACTGTACCTGCCAGTCCGTCACACACTGCATTTGCTCTATAGATGTGATCACTGCTTATGGCTTGCTTGTGAAGAGTCTGAGACAGAAGGTAGCGATGATGTTCGGGCTGTGATGTTAATTCATTAACCTCAGGGTTCATTCCAGTCATTTTTATCTGAAGGCATCTTGGGAAGGAATGCATCAGACAAAAAAGAGGTCTTTGTGTTGGCATGGTGGGCAGAGGGAACCAGCATAAATGCGAGTTAATCGATCACTAAAATAGTCGTTGGTTGCAGCTCTAATATTTTATTCTTCTTAAATTCAGCATGAAAAAAGGCAAACACACAAATCTAAAATGTGAGTGTGCTTTTAGCATACCTCTCGCCGACAGCTTCTTAGTGTTGATGATTTTTGCAGCATATTCCTGTCCTGATGACTTCTTTACACACCTACGCACCACTGAAAAAGCTCCCCTGAAAAAGAAGAACACAAACAACTGAAAAATCAGTTCCATTACACATGCTCATTCTCTCTCACATACACAAAGTGTGACATTTCAAACTGCATCCAATTTCATGCCACTGTTTTTATTGTGTGTATGCTAACAACCTTGATTCCTCTAACACAAACACACACAAACACTCACACACACAGTCACTACTATCAGAGCATCAGTGTGGGCAACAATCAAGCAAGGCTGCGCAGATGTAACAAGCTCCTTAAGTGTATCAGCTCAGGTCATTGATTGTAAATGAATGGCCAAGCACTTTAGCTCATCTTTGATAGGCACACAGTACAAAGCAAGAGAAAATTCAATTAGCACCAATCAACGTGAAAAACGAGCTGCATCTTACACAACAATGGGTCATATTTTACACATTTAACGGTAACAATGCTACGTGATAAATCTGCTCATGCATTAAAGGAAGTACACAATGTTAGCAACAACTATCTGAGAAGTTTTGACACAGATAAAAGAAATTCATATATTTATGGTTTTTAAGCTGAATGGTAACATGACATACACTCACAGGTCACTTTATTTGATACACAAAATCAGCTAATCACTTGGTAGCAACTCAATGCATTTTCTTACTACTTAAGTCTAAACCAAGCATCAGAATTGAGAACAAAGGTGATTTAAGTGACTTTTAGCGTGGCATGGTTGTTGGTGCCAGGGGAGTGGTCTGAGTATTTCAGAAAATGCTGCTATACTGGGATTTTCATGCACAACCACCTCTGGGGGCCGTTTACACGACAACAAAACGTCCAAAAACTGAGAGTTTTCGTTACAAAGAACGGTGCCCAGACTGTTGAATACACAGACCTTTGAAACTGAGGTCCAGAGTGAAAGTTTTGAAAATGTCAGAATTCCTGAAAACTTTAAATGTGTTTTTTTATTGCAAAAAGAAAAATATTGTTCTACAACTCAAGACACTTAAGTTTAGGTCCTGAAAGATTTTATACCCAACACGTGCTTCATTCATGAAGTTTGGCTTCGACTTTGAACTGTGCCATTGATAAAGAGTATCGACAACAGCTGTCACAGCATCTGAGGCCATATTGATTCTGTAGAATCAGAATCGATAAAAGTATCGGCAAAGAGTGTACGGCAGTATTTTGCCGCATCGATGTTTTGAGCACAGACCTACCGTTGAGTGTAAGTCAGTAAATTATTCTAGTGGTTAAAATCAAGTGGCTGGTGATTTTACCTCCGCCAAGGAGGTTATGTTTGATCACGTATGTTTGTTTTTTTGATTCTCTATTTGTTAGCAAGATTACAGAAAAACTACTGGATTGATTTTGATGAAATTTTCAGGACATGCTGGTAATGGCCCAACTTATAAATGATTAGATTCTGGTGGTGATCCAGACAACCACCATTAGTGAACAACTGTTTTTGCTCAATAACTGTTTAACTAATAATAATATCAACATGATTCGAGTGCTAGGTGTTGGTTTCAGGGTCAAGGAATCATATTATGATGGTAACTTTATCATGGGACTATTGCTTATAGATGTACTTGCAATATGTGAGCTACCTTGGCAGAGGTTTGCACTCTCTCTGAGTGCTTTCTAGTTTGTTATATTATCTTGGAATGTGAACAAAAATAGCTTCCAACCCTTCAGTTAACCCATATAAAGAACATAATCTTACCTTCTCTCTCAATGGGAAGTATATTGATAAATCTTTAAAAGCTCAATATATCGCCCAGCCCTCACCTAGATGAACCCTCCATGCATTTTTCACCTGCTGACCACTTTGGTGGCAATTTGAAGCATCACAGGGGAAGAAATTATGCATGATTTTCATATAGGCTGTGCAGCCTGCAGTACCTCGTCCTCTGCAGCTTTCTTTAAAGAGTAAGACGGCCGTTTGCTTCCTCTGAAGATATATGGAGGGCTGCTGCTTTTATGCTGCACTCTGCTTTAGCCACTCTGCTCCTTGTTTCAATTATTTACCAGTAAATGAGAGGTGACAGGTGACAGAAGCACAAGTCAGTGCCTTGATGTTAATAACCTATGACGGAGCAAGATGCATTAACAAGACGGAGCAGAAACATAAGCCGAGGTAAGTGGTCAGTGTAGTGAAGACGCAGGAACAGTGCAGCCCGGATCCACGATGGAGGAGGATGTGTAGGTGTGTGTATGTGTGTGTACCATCTGTGCATTCAGTGCCATCGATTACTGTCAATTATTTGGTAGAGAGTGGAAATGGCAGCTAGAAATTAAAGCCTGTGTATCTTTATTCATTTAAATCCTTTATCTCAAGCAGGCACTGTCACTGAGCTGCAGGTCTTTTTCCTCAAGAGTTCAATAAGATGGAAATATACAATTAAAAACTTGGGATTGTGAACTTTACATGCTGTAGAAAAGACATGTAAGAGTAATGCAATGTATACAAGTTCAAACCTAATCTATTGATAGAACTTTATTAACCACTTGGGAAGACTCTCTCAGGGAAATAAAGATTCTAGCGGCAGCAATACAGCAGATAAAAAGATATATAAATAAGACAGATATAAATAAAAATATTGATAAAAATATGGCTACTGCTCCTTCTTGTCAGGAGATTGCGGCTTAGAATAAGTCTAGTGAGATATTTTTGACTTAAATTGGACAAATACTCTCATCTAGATCTGAGTTTTTGCAGTGTAAAACTGAAAGAGTTACTTCATTATAAACACCCGATAGTTCAAGATTGGACCCCCTTCTGCCTTCAGAACTGCATTAACTCTTCATGGTATAATTTCAACAACAGGATGGTAACATTTCTCTGAGACTTTGTCCATATTGGCATGATAGCATTATGCAGGTTGATGCAAATATCCCATTCAGCACAACCCAAACTGAACTGCGATCTGGTTACTATAGTGCCAGAGTACAGTAGACTCATTGTGACCTGGTACATTATCCTGCTGGAAGTAACCACAATAAGAGGGTTCACTGTGGTCATAAAGGAATGGACATGGTCATAAATAAAGGGTAGGCTGTGGTGTTTAAACTATGCTCAGTTTTTACTAAGTGGCCCAAACTGTGCCATGAAACATCCCCACACCATCACACCACCACCAGCCTGAATAGCTCGTGTAAGGCAGGATGGATTGACGCTTCCATGATGTTTTCTGAGCCTACTATCTGAAGTTACAACAGAAATCAAGACCAATCAGACAAGGGAATGTTTTACTAGCATCGTCCAATTTTGGTGAATCTATGTGAATTGTGGCCTTAGTTCGCTGTTCTTAGCTGACAGGAGAGGCACCCAGTGAGATCTGCTACTGTCGCCCATCTACTACAAGATTCAACTGTGCCATTAGAACTGGTCTTCAGCTTACCTTGATCCCATATGTTTTTTTAGTTACTTTTGCCTTTCTTTCATTTCAAACCAACTCTGGCCATTCTCCTCTGATCTTGAACATCAACAAGACCTTTTCACCCAGAGAACTGCCCCTCACTAGGAATCTTCTCTCTTTGGGACCATCCTCTGTATACCCTCAGCATGGTTGTGTGAGAAAATCCCAGCAGATCTGCAGTTTCTAAAATACTCAGATGAGTCCGACTGGCACCAACAACCACGTCGTGTTCAAACACTTAAGTGAACTTCAGCAGGTCATCTTGACCATGTCTACGTGCCTAAATGCACTGTGTTGCTGTCATGTTATTGGCTGGTTAGATTTTGTATTTACAAACAGTTGAGCAGGTGTACCTAATGAAGTGATTGTATACTGTATTATTGTGTAGGTCGTCCGCTGCCCTGCCAAACAGGAGCCCCAGGATTTCCAGTGACAGGGTAAATCTTTAACTCCATCTGTGTGTCAGGGGGGAGACGTAATCTGCCATCTCTTGGCACTTTACTCCACATAACTTAATGCATTAAGTTGCTGCCGTGCAATTGCCTGCCTAGCTGTTTTTGTTAACAAACTGTTGATTGCGTGTACCAAAAGTTTTCCATTCAATAGTCATGAAAATATCGACAAACAGACCCACAGCTGCAGAGATGAAATACAGCAGGATTGGATACCCTCATCCTTGTCACCCAAGTTTTACTATTTCATAACGTTCTTATATTTTTTTTTACTTTACTGCCAATGCTGATGTCATAACACAGAAAACTAGAGCTGATGCACTTGTGCAACAGTCACATCTCAGGACATGCTGTTTGTTACAGGACTCAAAATATGTCATGCTGCCATTTATGCTGTCTGAAGAAAAGCAAAAGACAGATTAATTGTTCCTTAAATGTATACAAAAAAATCTGTCTAATATCACCATCAGTGGGCAGCATGTGAACAAACCACATATTGAATTTTTTAACTGGTATTGGATCAAAGATCACAATTCTGGTATTTTGACAACTTTAGTATGACATTATATCGTCATTTATGACACCAACACCACTGTATTGCTAGTCAATTCCTAAATTCCTGCCAGCAAACACCTCTAGATATGTCTAAAAAGCTTCAAAATTGACTGTTACAAACGGAGTAATAGGCGAATTCTTAGAGATGCACGATATTTTCTGTATGACATCAGTATTGTGGAAATTAGCTCCAAAGTCTAAACATCTGTATAGGCAGATATGAACATTCACAGTCAATATTTCGGCAGTACATATTGGGCATGTGTATTACATACTGTGTGTATAATACCAAAATGCACAATTGCTTCATCTCATCATCATTAAATGTCCATCGGCCTTGATATTGGCAATGATTAGCTCAGAAATATTAGCACGTCAGATAATGGTAAAAATCCACTCTGGTGCATTCCTAAAAATTTGTTTCATTTTTTCCCTCAAAATGACACAAAAATGACATGAATCAATTCTGCCTTTAAGTTGTCAAAATATATTCCTAAACCAAACAGAATTTTCCTCTTAAAGTTAAAGTTTGTGTCATAAAATGTTGATTATGTAGTTCAAACCAGTGTTAATTTTGACAGTACTTTTTAATTTAGTTTTAGTTATAGTCTTTTGCCTAAAATATCTTTCAGTTTTAATCGTGATTTAGTCATCTAAATTGTTTTAATTTTAGTCTAGTTTAGTTGATGAAATTTCACAACATTTTAGTCGATGAAATCTACGGTAAATTTAGTCGACTAAAAAATGAAGTGTAAAGTGTAAGGCATTTTTTATGTGTCCTTGAATTTCTGAGATTTTCTGACCAAAGTAGCTGTGATTCCAAACTTGTCTCTACTTTCTACATGATGAAATTAGGTCTGATTGGATAAAGTCTCTGTTACACATTTTAGTCTAGTTTTAATTTGTTGAGGAAAATGTCAGCTAATTTAGTTTTTGTCCATGTGCAATTGTTTTTATTGGTTACTGTCTAGTTTTCGTCAGGGGAAAAAAGTTTGTTGACGAAGACTATGACAAAAATAATAAGTCAACAAAATTAACACTGGTTCAAATGTAGCCAGGTAGCCAGGAACACTCTGGTCAATATTTAACTTCATTTAAAAACAAATAAAAGCCTATAAAAGTGTTTGTGCAAAAACTGATAGGGCCTACCATCATTTAATTGATATATTACCCAGCCATACATACAGGGGCAACTTAGTGTTCTTATAGCTGAAAAGCACAAGTGTAAATTGTAACATCTGACATTTGTTTGAAAATATCAACAAATTGGCTTTTGCAATCACCTAATGCCATGCACTCCTAGAAAGTGTGAGTGTAAATGCAGCATAAAGTCAAATGCTTCAATATTACAACGATTAGGCATGGACAGAGAGGCAATACTGTGCATAATCCATCCACTACAATGAGAATAATGTGATGTTTTTCGCTATTAAAGTCCTATTTTGACCTTCTGCTGGCTTGACCGGGTGCAGTGGTGCCCTGCAGCCTCTGGTTTGGGTACAACAAGGGGGGGGGGCAGCCACCGCCGGCCAAGAACAACAGATGCTGCTGCCGCTGCTGCTGCTGATGATGATGAAACAGATGAGGTAGTGGCCCGGTTTTCTTGTCGTCATCATAATACCGAGAAAACACGTCACTGCCTCATGCACAGCAAACGCCAAATTACCACCATTACTGCCAACGCTCCGACAATTGGCCTGCCTTTGAACGCAACACAATGCATCTACTGACATGACGTGATGTTCGGAGCAGCTGGTGCGCGCAGCCTGTGAGCATTACACTGCAAAAAGCACAACTTCCTCACTAACACATCGAGGGGTACGTATCGTTACTCGACATGGTGACACAAATCATCTGCAGCTGCTCAGGGGGGGAGAGAAAAAAAGTGGTCGGCCTAGTTAGCTCGCGACCGCAGCCTTTTGGCGTATCGAGCTGTCAGAACCGGGGGCCAGTGAAATGTCACAGGGCCACCGTCTCCGGAGTCTCTCGGGGCCCGCTGACGGCTCCAGCAGACCAGGAAACTCCATCAGGAGACCACGGAGGAGCTGAAACCTGACAATGCACCAAACTCATCTCTGTTAGCCACCAAAAGACGCAGAGCTCGTTGGCTAACTCGGCTAGTTTATCAATATCAGCATGGTAGCTGGTTGGCTAGCATAGACACCGACATGTAGATGCCGAGTCCAGACTTTTGACAAGCGTCTAAGCAGGCGCCATTTTGGAGAGGGGTGGCCGCGGCTTTAACATGACTTTAAAAGAGATAGTTCAGTATTTCTTAAATTATAGTATATGAAGTTAATCTCATTAGTAATGACATTATCCGTAGAAGTTATTGTCAGGTCTGCTTCTTAATGTAGAAACTTGACACAGAAATGGGGCAGTGTTGTCATATTTATGTTCTATATATAGTGTTTATGACAAATATTTTAGATTAATTGGCCTTGTTCATAGTGTCACTTAAGGAAGATTCTGCAGGTTGTGACTTTTGCTTATTTAGACTTTATTATACTTTTATCTTATTTCAGTATCTTAATCTGATATTCCTACAGCTATACTGTGTACAAGAGCAACTGAAACAACCAAATTTCTCCTTGGAAATTAATTATTTCCGACTCAGACAGGGCCAAGAGCTCCATATAATTTATTGAATCGAGGTGAAACAACATATTTAAGAACGGCGTGGGGTGTACAAAATACAACTAGTAGTATCAAAACAAACAGGCTTGCTAGCATAATGCAGAGCTCTTGGCCCCATCTGCAGAAATAAGAAGCTGAATATCTGTGCTGATTCTCTTCTTACATGGATAAAGCTAGAAGAATAACTTTTGCTGATGCATTTTTCATAAAGATAAACCTCATATGACCCAACTTCAATAATTTTGAACAATGCTTTTACATTAAATTTGCAAAAAACAGGGCCTGATCAATCATACAGCAACACTAAGAGTATTAAAAATAATAACTTACTCATACCTTGCTCACTGGGGATTGAATTTCAAGCGGTTAATTTAGTGTAAATGCTACCATTTATCATCTCTTCCTGCATAACACTTAATCTAATTTAGAAATTGTATGGTAAATAAGGGGGTGGCATGGTGGCGAACACCCATTTACACACCACTGATGCAGCAGTGGGAGAAACCGGGGCTGTCTTGCCCAAGGACACACTGCCATGTGATGGAGCTGGGCTCAAACCTGCAACCTTTCCAGTGCTGACCAAGCGCACTATCATACACCTCAGTGCCTGTGAGGGGTTTGTCTGGGCACTCCAGACCAAAACATGATCAATAGCTTTCTCAGTGACTCTAGTTTCATATCACAGGTATGCATGTAAGCATGAATGATTGTCTGTCTCTCTATGTTGGCCCTGTGATTGGCTGGCAACATGTTCGGGGTGTATCCTGCCTCTTGCCCGATGACTGCTGTGCTAGGCTCCAAACCCTGCGACCCCAAATAGAAAAGCAGTATGGATGTTGGATATTAATTTCGCTATCGATGTAAAGAAATAACTTAAAATTAATTGTAGATTATACCTACATCATAAGTGAAGTTAATTTTTGGCAATAACAGTAGAATCAAATTTCATATTCATTTTAAAAACTTAAACACTAATTTATATTCTGACAGAAAACCTGCACTACTTTGAGAGATTATACTCTCAATTTAATGTTAATATGCAAATATACATGGCTATATCTGCAGAAATCGTCATACCTGCTAAACCTGACATTTAGCTTTTCAAGCAATCTTCCAATGCTGACGTCATATGAATAACTTCATGTAACCTTAATGTAAAGAAGAAAATTCATATTATCTCAAACATATGTCATACATTTTTATGTGTTTCATTATCCTATAAAACATTGATTAAGTCTATTCTTATTTCTAAAGTTGCCAGTCATATAACTTGTCATCCTCAGGGACTTATTAATTGTAAATTGATTTCTTAAATTATACAACCTGTTATTTCATTAAATAAGATAGAATTTTATCAATCCCTTGGGAATACTCCTTCAGATGAATTAAGAAATTAAGGTATGAATGCATTAGTAAAAAACGACTTAAATGTTCTTCATATTACAGCAGAACGTTCTTGATTTTCATCATGGACAAACCATATGTCATAGTAAGACCCATTCAATTTACACCCCTCTCTAAAATGGCGCCCACTATTACGTATCGCTCCCGTGAACAGCAGCAGCCAAAGTCGCATCTACGTCCACGATCTATGGTTGGCTAGTAATAGAACGTTAGTGCGCTGTTCACAGCTAGTTAGCCGTTAGCGACGGTTATTTAGCCTGACTGCACCACGACAATAACAGACTCACATTAACATAAACTGACAAATTATTTTAGCCTCAAGATGACAAGTGTGCAACTTCTTTTACATAGCCAATATCTCTTTATCTCGCTAACCAGCAATAATGTGAGGCGAGGTTGCGGGGGTGGGGGACAAAACGACAAGACAAACACGATGCACACTGTAACACTGAGACTGCTGCTTACTTCCCGAGCTCCTCGTACAGCTGGTACTCGTCGGTGAACCGGGTGGAAGTAGCGGTGGTTGCCATGTTTGGAGCCGCGGAGTGGGGAGCCCGAGCCTTGGGGTACGACGGCGGCTGGCTCTCTCTCGTACGGGGGTCCGGGAGGAGGGTAGCCTAGCCTCCAATACTGGAGTACCTTTCTGACAGGCAGGCAGGGCTGAAGAGGAGAGAGGAGAGCAGAGACGGAAAGGGAGGGGCCGGGGTGAGGAGGAGGAGGAGTGTGTGTGTGTGTATGTGTGTGTGTATACGGCGGTGGAATCCTCGCGAGAGTTGGCTCGTGCAGCATGAGACTGAGGCCTCTAGTTCTAATGATGGGAAGTTCGACTCTTCTAGATGAGTCGGATCATTTGGCTCAAGTTAACAAAAATAGTCGACTCTTTGTGCTCTCAAACGGCTCTTCATTAATCACATGTGCAATTAAACAATTCAGTTTATGTATGTCAATCAGGAGAGACCAAATTTGAGTTAACAATTAATTCAAATAATCAACTCACATCTCCTCTTTGGGGTAGAGGAGGAGTGGTAACAGGAAGACAGAAGACGAGAAGGAGCAGCCAGCCAGTAGCCATATTTTTTACTTTATTTATTTATTCATATTTATGTTATATTCATATCTATCTTTTTTAATATATCTTTTCATCTACTTTTTCAAATTGCTACTTGAACCCTAATTTCTCTGAGTGAGTTTCCCAAAGGGATTAATAAAGTTCTGTCTATCTAATCTTATCAAATCTAATTATTTTTTTTATTTTACAAGATAAGATGAATGAAAATTTGCAATGTCTTTGTAATAATCATCTTTGGCACTTGGACTTCATAGTAACCTTGCAGTGCAGCTGGATCTGCCTGATTTAATGTCTGTAATCAGGCAGATCCATTTTGCAAATGTCTAATCTACAACAACTGTGCTTGACCCAAAGCTGCATGGCCCAATCAGAGTCCTTTAAAGCAGAAAGAGGTGGGAGCTAATAAAAAAAAAACACTGAAAGCATTTCTTGATAAAAAAAAAGGATATTTTCGCTCAACTTCTGGCATGTTTTGTTGAGAGTTTGTTCTGCGAAGTGGCTTGACTTGTTCTGCCTTGCAGAACGTGTCTTTGTTCACGTTCTTTGAGCCAATTGTCATCGATTCTCAGCTGAAATTGATTTGATAACCATCCCTGGTCATAAAGATATTTTTGCAAATGGGGTGTAGTGATTGTGAATCCCAAATCATGGAGGTAAGTTACCATCTTAGCACGTCCTGTACCATAGTCTCAAATGGTGCCTCCAACTGGAAATTGCAGACTCAAGATTTTGTGTCGTGAAGTCTTGTTATCAATCAATCAATCAATCAATCAGTCAAACTCTATTTGTATAGCACTTTGCATACAAAATCTTATAGCACAAATATCTTTACATAAGAAAAAATAATAAAAAGAAATGAATAAAAAGAAAAAAACTTAATACAATGAAAATACAAAACCCCACCCACCCTGGGGATCCACTTCCAGCACACACTCGCACTTACGCAAACACACAAAGACATTAAGAGAAGATTCTAACAGAAAACAGAATTAGAGGACTGAGGAAATCCAGTCTTGAATTAAAATAAGGAAACACAGGTGCTAAGACTAAAATGACAAAAAAAATCATGATAAGAAATTAGATTAAAAAATACTATAGGGAAAAATAAATAAATAAAATAAAATTTGAAATAATAATATGGTTAAATTAGATCACCTGACACCAAATGTGTAATAAAATCTGCTGAGGTAGGATAATAAAGAGAAAATGGATTAACAGAGAATAAAATTCTGAACAATAAATCTGAACTGAAATGGAGAAATAAAACAGATTAAGATGATTAAAATAAATAAATAGATAAGAAGAAATAATTATTAATATAGAGCTCATTATCATAGCCTCCTGTGGACTCCCTGTCCCCACAGATCAGAGCATTTCCAAAGGGGAGGGGGAAAGAGCTGCATCTGATCCTCTTTTTAATTCTTTTATTCAACTAAAATCCTACTTTTGCTTAAGAGACACCTGAGGCATGATTTAAGCGGTCAAACACACCTGGATATGTGTCTTTAAATGCAAAATATGACCTCTGTTAGCCGTTGGAACTTGTGCTTTTAGAAAAAACATTGACATTTTATGATGAGTTGTATATATGAACGAAGAAAGCAGTAGGAAACAGGCTTTGAAACCAATGGTACTCTTTGCAGTAACTCACAGGAGTTGGTTAAGAAAATCAGATCGTCCATGAACAGCACATAATCATGTATTTCAATGAAGTCACTGGAACTGAGATGAGACTGAGCTGAATTCTGGTTTCAGACTATGTAAAACTTCTTAATGAAGAGTCATGATGAGCTGACATGTTTATAAAGACTACATCATCAACCAGTGGTGCATCTGCCTGGACGCTAAAAAAAACGATGAAGCCCAGCTCCCTTTCCCCCCCTCTGAATACAAGACATTGCAGGGGACACCACACAGCAGCAGCATTTTACTGCACCGGTTGGGATACACCCAAGCCTGCCTGGGTCACACTTCACTGCAGCAGGGAGACAAACTGTGACAAATATATTGCATTTACTTCATGCACACACAGACACACACATCCAAGAATCAATATTGATTAATGCAGGTCTTGCTCTGAACACCAAAGGCCTTACTGAGCCACTGATTTTGCCTCTTGCGTCCGAGGGCTTGTGCGTGTTTGTGCATAAGGGAGGATGAGGAGAAGGAATAGTGAGACTGCTGTATCGGGTTTCCACAGACGAGCGTGCACCTATGTTATTCCACAGTGTGAGGGCTGCTAGCTTGGCGGCGCTAAAAGATGGTGTCACACAGATCCAGAGTGCCTCACTAAATGTTTAATGTGGCATGAGTGGGAGGCCATCAGAGGACAGGCGGGTTGGGCTGGAGGGAGCCGTAGAGCCTGAGAGTTAGAGGCCCTGGGAGTGTGTGTGTTATTGCATGTGTGTGTGCCTGCTCAGCACTCTGGCTCACATAGTCGGGGAGCGAGATGGTGATTTTGCTTGAAAATCTTTATGTGTGGTTGTCAGCGTGGGAACACAAAGCTGGAACACTGAAAAGTTCAAATATTATGCGGCCGTATCTGCAAGTGCAGCCCGCCGAATCCGTGATGGAGAGCAAGAAAAAGGAGGCCAGCATGTGTGTGTATGCGTGTGCGTGTTATGTGGAAGACAAATGAGCACTGCAACGTAGGCTACTGGCCCTCTCCTGCCCTCCTTTTCCTACGTGCTAACCCTGCTGCCTCTCCTCCTCTTCCTCCACCTCCTCAGCCTCCACAGAAGTTATATAATGGTGAACTCCTCAGCCTTTGTTATCTCACACCAACCACACACTACGCCTTGCCCGCTTGATGAGAGACAGAGGAGCAGAGGAGGGAAGAGGAGTGAGAGCACGGGGGGCTGAGAGAAATGAAAAGTAGGATGGTTTCAGCTCGAATCGGGACTCAGTGTGAGACTGAAAAAAGAATGCATGCAATTTTTGTGCAGTAGTAGGTATTTTGTAGTGTTGCAACAGTCAGACCCATGATTTCTGTCTTTAGTAACCTTACTATAATTTTCCATGGTGCACTATATTAATAGTTTTAACACAACGCCAGTTCTTTCACAAATGACTAAAGACTAAGACTAAATACATTTTTTTCTAAAAATGTTCAAGTGAAGCAATAGTGTCAGCCTACCTCTTGATTATAGCATCGAAAAAGAATGCAGTGATGGCGCCGGACTACTTGGGCATCAGTTTGTGTTTCCTTAAAACATATCCACAATTGCACGAGTTTCCGCCAGTACCAAAAACTTTTTGTCTTGAAAGCAGAAGTTCACTTTGTTTGCTACCTCTGCCAAGGAGGTTATTTTTTGCCCATGTATGTTTGTACAGGCTGGAAATTTTCAGGAGATGTTGGTAATGGCCCAGCTTAAAAATGATAAAATTTTGGTGGTGATACAGATAACTGCCAGTAGTGAACAACTGTTTTTGCTCAATAACTGTCTAATAATGATATCAACATGATTCTGAGTGCTAGGTGTGGGTTTTCAGGGTCATAAATCATATTATGATAGTAACTTTATCATGGAACTATTGCTTATAGGTGTAACAGCAATATGTGAGCTACCTTGGCGGAGGTTTGTGCTCTCCAAGTGCTGTCTAGTTTATCATGTCAGTGCTGGACAATTGGATGATATCTTGACACACCAGATGGACGGTTCAATATATGTCACTAGTCCATCTGGGCAGCAGCTCATAGAGTTATGTACAGGCCTGGCCACACTCAGAAGTACTCTGATGACACAGCTATTGTGGCAGGAAGAGGAGTACAGGGACCTGTTGAGGGCCTTCAGTGACTGGAGAATCAAGAACTGCCTCCTGCTGAACACCTCCAAGACCGAGGAGATGGTCATGGACTTTAGGAGGTCTAAGCCCCTGCTCCAGCCAGTCACGATAAAAGGGGAGGTCACTGAAGGGGTGCAAACCTTAGGCGTGCACCTTGACGACAAGCTGGACTGGTCTATGAACACAGATGTCCTGTACCAGAAGAGGAAGAAGCCGGCTCTTCTTCCTCAGGAGGCTGAGGTATTTGGATGTATGCAGTGAAATGTTCTATCAGTCAGTCGTTGTCAGTGTTCTGGTCTATGCTGCAGTCTGCTGGGGGGACAGCATGACTGATGGGAACACCAGGAGGCTGGACAGGCTGGTGAAGAAGGATGGCTCTGTGCTTGGCAGGAGTTTGGACTCACTGGGGACTGTGGTGGAGAGAGACATATGTGCAGCACAGTGGAGGCCATCCTCGACAATAGTAACCATCCCCTCCACAACCTCCTGGAGGGACAGAGAAGCAGCAGCAGTGGGAGACTCATCTCACTGGACTGAGAGGTTCAGGAGATCCTTTGTTCCAACAGCCATCAGACTGAACAACACCCTGAACAAAGGTAGTGGACATGACCTGGACTGCTTATTACCACAACTACTGCTACTGGATACCTAAATTTTCCCAAGGGGATTAATGAAGTATTTATCCATCCTTCTTTCAATCCATCTAGAAAGTGTTTGGTAATGGGCAAAACCTTCAAAAGCAGGTGATTGCAGTGCTGAAGTGCTTTCACTGTTGTTTGTTTTCATTTGATAAAGAAATGTAGTCCAGATCTGAAAAAAAGCCTGCTATTGAAGCTGTTAGCATTTATGCTAGCCTCTGTACAAGCTGTCACTTCCTGCTGTTGTCTCGCTCATAGATCCCACCTCTTCCTGCTGTAAAGGATGCTGACTGGGCCGTGCTGCCTTGGGCCAAGCACAGTCTTTGTAGATTGAAGTTTGGCAAGATGGATCTGCCTGATTACAGACACTGAGGCCCCATTTTCACGACAATGAAAATGGCCGAAAATTGAGAGTTTTCATTGCGTTTTCACCTCCCATTTACACTAGAATGGTGCCCGGAGTGCCTGAATCCGCAAACTTTTGAAACCAGGGTCCAGAGTGCAAAGTTTTGAAAATGTTTTTGTCTCCGTGTAGACAAGATTCAGCGTTTCACCCTGAAATGCTGACATCACCGAATGCGCGGTACTCTTTTACGTGAAGGCTGCGCACACATCCCAGGAACAACAACAACAATGACAGCTTCATCCATCTACTGAGCAACATGTGTGCTACTTCCTGTGCTCGGTTTGTTATCCAGACAGAAATATCCAGACACATTTGTTGTCCTGACAAGAAACTCCGGCGTCCTCATGCGTCTACTCGCCAATGTTGTTTGTCAAAAGTTTGTCTTCACCGGAAAGTGTATGTGTGTTCTAACGCCGCTGTTTCACCACAAACCAACATCGCCATCTACTGACCTAGGATGCACGCTATAGCGTTTTCAGTCGTTCTCGCGTCTCCGTGTGAACGCAGAGTGCTTTTGAAAATGCACAGGGAAAACCTTTCTGTTTTGGTGACAATGGTGTCGTGTAAACAGGGCCTGAATCAGGCAGAACCAGCTGCTGTGCAAGGTTAATAGAGTGATGCAGGGACGTATATTTGGAGGCCAACTAGAAGTTAGCATTGCAAGACTGATATATAACTGTGTTCTTGGATCATTGCTGATAATTATGTATGTGGTGCACAAAAAGTAATAAAACTTGCATGTTTTATTCATCATGATAAACTTCACAAACAAACCTAACTTTCACTCTTTTTAAGACTTGAGTCAGCAAGAGTAAAAGCTATTATCAAGCTATTATGGAACTACAACATGGTGGCTCAACTTAGAAGCAGATACCATGCTTTGAACATATAACGCCACATTGAGGGCTTTCACACCGGCACAGTTCTGGTTCTGGAACCGGTTCAGTGCTGGATTCTCAGAACCTTGGTGCTTTCTAGTGAACCAGCCTGCGATCATACCATTTTGAGCAGGATGAAAGTGGGAGGGCGTTATTCTGTGTTATTCAGGTGAAAGTAAACAATACACCAGCAAAATGGTGGGTCACATTGGTATTCTAAAAGCGTTTGTTGCTTTGCTGAGGGTTTTTGTTTTCATCAAGCGATCAAGCACACAACAACTGTTGATGATGAGTAGACATACAAGACATACATAGTAGGCATCTGGAATGTAAAAAGTGCGTGTGTGTTCCTCTAAGTCCTCAACTTCCTGCTCATTTTATCAACAGAAAAAAATGATGTCACAGTTCCCAACCTGAAACCAACTTTTTTTGGTTCCACCCTAAAACCAACTTTTCAGGTTCCAAACCAGTTTCTTCGGTCTGAACACGCCGGCCAGTTCAAAAGGTTCAGGAACCAGAAGCATTACCACCTGTTTGAGGGTTACCTCTTGATCTAATGACTTAATCAAGTCAGTGCCCATGACTGTGGCTGATTGTGTTCGTACGATCATTTCATAAAAAAACAATCAGAAATGGTTGCATTAGCGTCTTCTGCCATTTACAGTGCTACGGTGTCATGTAGCAGATACTTTTGTCCAAAGTGACGTACACCTGAGAGTAAGTACAACACAAACAAGAATCTAAACTGGAGGGAACAACAATTAATGAGAGCAACAAACTGCTTCAAGTCTGTTTGGACACAAGTGCTGCCATATGTTGTGCCCATAGTTCACTGTTCTTTTTTATCATTGTGTTTTATGATTTATCATTGTCATCTGTAATTAGTTTTTGTCATACACCTGAGAGCCACCATAAATACTGTTCAAAATGCAACAAAGGCTTACAATAGATTTTAAAATTAGGCTCATAATAAATGATCAGATATTAAATTTTTTAAAAATATAAAAGGTTTATTTTAGGTGATAATTCATGCCCAACTAGTTTAAGTATCCTTTATCTGAAGATTTAGATGATGAATTTACAGAGATATCTCAAATTAGAATCCCTTAATATTTTGTGGATAAGTTTCTTATTTCTGTCCCTTTTAATGTATCACTTTATTTGATAATATTGGATTTCTGTGCATTTATTTCAGGGTTAAGCCTTCCCACAAACTTCCCTTGAAGCAGGAGCAAAGCATAATCCTGTATTATCAGCTGCAGGGAAAATCTGCCCACCTATACGTCTTTTTGTATGAGGCTTGCAGCAGTACACCCATGCAGAAATTTCACATGCTCTCTTGGAGCTAAAACAGTCTTGTGGTACAATCTTCAAGGCCAAAATATCTCCTATCTGTTTGCAGCATTCTCCCATAGCTAACTGAAGCTCCGTTTTTGTATCCAGAATAGAATCATTGTGCAAACAGAGCTGCAGTAGCTGCAATACATTTAGGCATGACTTTTCCTTTGTTGTGACTAATGAGGGTGAACATGCCATCTGTTACATCATCACAACCCGGAGAGCGAACGGGGCCAGGAGCTGAGTCATGACTCTCCTGCTCCTCCGCCGCTTTCTTAGGAGAAATAATCTGACTGGAGGAAGCGAATGAGTAACGCTCCTTCCTCCTCGAACAGATACCGTCGTCGTGATGCCCCCGGAGCGATAAGCTACACTGACCTGACCTCCAACTGCTCAAGTTGACGGTCGTGGTCGCGTTGGACAGTGCCCGGGCTGTCAGTGTGTGTGGCCGAGTGGGTGAGAAGCGGGGTGTCACTGATGAAGGGCCAGTGTGCTCGGTCAGCTCAGCCGGGATAAAAAAATGATGGTAGGTTTTTGAACATCACAGCAAAAATCAGAGGTGACATGCTCTGTGCTCATGTTCTTGATGATTATAGAGTTTAGTCATTCAAAGTTCAGAGTCTGCTCTTTTATGCCTTCATTTTTTACTCTGGCAAATCTCATCAGACGGATTTACACAAAAACAAAATCAGCTAAAAAGCATTCGGAGAGAGCAAACCTCCACCAAGGTAGCTCTCATATTGCTCTTACATCTATAAGCAATAGTTCCATGATAAACTTACCATCGTAATATGATTCTTTGACCCTGAAAACCCACACCTAGCACTCAGAATCATGTTGATATCATTATTAGTTAGACAGTTATTGAGCCAAAATGATCATCTGGATCACCACCAAAAATCAAATCATTTTCAAGTTAGGCCATTACCAACATCTCCTGAAAATTTCAGCAAAATCTGTCCAGTAGTTTTTGTGTAATCTTGCTAACAAACAAACAGACAAACAAACAAACACGCACTGGTAAAAACATAACCTCCTTGGCAGAGGTTATCGAATAGAATTGTTTTTACTTTTGTCTTTGATTTATGAGATAACATGTCACCCAGTTGCATGCTTAACAAATTACAAATAAATACAGAAAACCCTGAAACACATTATAAATACCCTTGCCACAAAATAAAAGTCCTATAAATAAGTGAATAAATAATAATAGTAATGAATTATAAATACAACAATTTACGTCGAACAATTTAACTAACCACACAGTTTTCACACAATAACTATATACATAAGCTACATTTGCCAAGTTCCAATCTACATCGACTGTGACAGCCTAAAGTATCATTGTCCCTCAAGCAGGAAGAGATGGGAGCTATGAGAGATGACAGCAGGAAGTGGCTGCTCATATGGAGATTAACTTTTATGCTAACAGCTTCAGCAGCGATTTCATCCGATCTAGACCACATTTCTTTATTAAATGTTTAAAAATATCAGCGCTAGAAACTTGTTTTTGCTCCACTTATGACATGTTTTGCAGGGAATTTGTTTTACAAAGTGGCTCACATTCTGTGCTTGAGACCTCTGCAGTAGCGCCCTACATTATCTGACTGGCCCATAATGAATGTGAATGACGGAACAGTCGTCCAATCACCTGCCGGTATGCTTTGGAAAGTTCTACCCATTACCAAACTCTTTCTATGGGCTCTCTCCCAGATGGATTTGTGAAATATATTGAACGGTCAATCTGGCATTAAAGGTTAGGAAACTACAGCCCATTACCCCAATCCTGACATCTTAACAATGGTCCACAATAAAGTATTGTATGTATTTCAAAATGTTCTTCTTAACTTTTAAAATTCTTCATGACCAGGCCCCTAGCTATATTATAAATTTACTGACCCCTCATGAGCCTGAATGCAGTCTCTGATCAGCTGATCAGGTTTGTTGGTGGCACACAGAGTCCAGTGGCAGACCAAAGGGGGGCCTGGCTTCTGCTTTACAGGCCCCTCGGTTCTGGAATGTTCTACCTGCTGAAAGCCAGTTTGCATTTCTTAAAACTTTCTTTTATTATGCAACTTTTTACAGGATGTGAATTCTTTATGTGTTTTGATAATGTTAATTTCTTACGCACAAATTATTGCCACTGGTGTTTTATGTTTTCTTTTTCAGCTGTCTATTCATGCATCTTTATAGTTTTAATTTTTTATGTAGTTTATGTGCCCTTTTGTAAAGTACTTTGTTACTTTTTAAGTACTATATAAATATGGATTATTATTATTATTAGTAGTATCATCACAACATCTTGAACTGCTAATTGTACAAATTGTTTCCTGTTAGTCAAGTAGCCCTGCCTTTTAAGTGTGTTTAATGGTTTCTTTTAACACTTTGTGGTATTATTTCGATTCTGTGCTGGTGCAATAAATTGCAGTTCACATCTTTTGCCACAAGAGGTCGGTCATTTTCAGGACTGAACAGAGGACAGTGGACAGCTGCCAAAAACTAATGATGTCACCAAAAACGGGTAACGTCACAAATGCTAAAATAAAGGGGTATTAAAGATAAAGCACAGAATAAACTGTGACAGGAATTTGTTATTTAAGAAAACACTGGCCAATTAAAGATTAAATGGCGTAGAGAGTGTTTTCATGTGTAAATGAATGTATTATTAATCTGTTTCTACTGCAGTTTATATTTTTGTAAGTATTTTTGTTTTATTCAATTCTTATTTGAATGCACGTTCGCCTCACTGACGGAAATATGGTGATTATATAGAATTATAAAATGTACAGTACATTTAAAAGAGTGTACTACATTTAAAAATAACTATATTATAACTATACAACTTTAACAAACTATAACAGTGATGTGTACTCTTTTTGTGCCTTTAATTGTATTTATTTTTAATTCAACCACACAAACACAAAGGACAACCTTTAGCATCATCAAGGGCAGATGTGTACAGGTGGGTATGTATGCATACATGTACATGAATTTGTATATGCACGCATTTATATATAAGGGTATACAACTTGTATAAATATGTTTATTTGTATTTTTTAAGTTTTATTTATTATTGTCGTATTTTTTTTTTTATTGTTGATTCATTTTTTTCTATTTAATTCATATTTGAAATAAACTACCACTACTACAACTGGGTTACAGAAAATAATGCATGTGCTTTGCTTTAATGAACCTTGAAACATATTTTATTTTATTATTACTATTATTTGCCATAATACTTCCTCCTGCTTTTATTTAGTTATTTGCCATATGGTCTTGTAATGTATCCTCTGTGAAAGTGAAAGAAAAACAAAATCTGCAGAAATGTCACTAAAACACCTTTAACACTTCAATTTTTAATCCACCATTTTAATTTAATCCCAGTAAAAACAGGAGGAGTAAGTGAATTAAACAAAAGCAGTTAAACAGACAGTTCAAATGAACAGTTCCTTCATGCTGTCATTTCTTTCTTTGGAAGCAGAACAGGGGCCAAGTTAAATCATTAAAATTTTATTTATTTTAAAGGGTTGAGGCAAATAATGGCAGCTTTATTTACATTATAAAATCAGTCAAACATGTTCTGCGGGAGGAAACAGCACAGCACAAGTTATACTCTACCTCCACCATCTGTCCATGAGGCAGAAGTGCAGTACAAAGTACTGAAACTGTAAAAAAGAGGCGATGACAAGTCTGGTGCTTTAGGTGAAAAATCAAACGAACAATGCTGTAAATTATAAATATAATTATTATTGAATTAGCTATTTGTGTTTAAGAGCAGTTAACCCTAAATTATCAGAAGAACAGAAACAGCAGAACAAGCTCTACTCTGCAGTGATACGTATATTTATAGGCCAGCCAGGGAGTTAGTGTTACGCTGGTTCCCTCAACTCAACAAAACTATTATCAAGCTATTATGGAACTAAAACATGGCGGTTTGACTTACAAGATGCAACTACACTTCCAGCTTATAACGTCAGGTTGTAACATCTTGTTTGACTAAATCCTCTCATCCAGTGACTTGACCAAGTTTGTGCCCATGGCTGTGGTGATTGTTTTTGTTTAATTGTTTATTAAAAAAGGTCACACATTATTGCTTTGGGCCCTCAGCCATTTTTGTAGTCCTAATTAGCAGTTTGTTAGCAACCATTCTTTTGAAAACATAGTAACACTTTGAAATTCAAAATTGGGGCAATGTCAGATTAAAGCATTTTTCTGGGAGTTATTCCAAAATTCCACAGACTTTGGGGCCTGAGAGCTAAAACGCTAACCCACTTCCTCATTTAGGACTAATTCCTGCACCACTCTATAGCCAGACATGTAAAGTTAAGTAGATAAATTATTATAGCCTTATAAACATGCTTAGTAAAGTGGTTATGTTTGTGCCAGCATTTGTCAGTAAATTGTTAGTTTGTGAGCAGGATAACTCTGAAAGTGATGAATGTATTTTGATGAAATTTTCAGGGAATGCTGTTCATGACACAACGAAGGAATGAGTAGATTTTGGTGGTGGCCAGAATACAGATGCAGATTTAGGATTATTTTAAAATGATTGCTTAACATTCGCCACTGGACAGTTTTCCACAGTTTTGCTAATAACTCAATAAGTTCTCAACAGATTTTGATAAAATATTCAGAATAATGGTCATGGCACAAGGAAGAAGTGATAACATTTTGGTGGTAATCTGAATCCAGATGTGGATCCAGGATTATTTTAAAGGATTCCTGAACGGTGTGAGATAAGGCAGTTTTCCACATTTTTGACAATAGCCCACCTAACAATGTTGGAAATGCCTTGGTGGAGGTTTGTGCTCTTGGGGCACCTCTAGTTATCATGATATTTTATTTTATTTCAATGTATGTGATATAAATCACACCAATTGTTGTTAATTTAATGTCAAATCTCTCTCTTATTAATTTTGAAACACTACAAAGAGCCTCTAAGTCTGACCAAAGCATACTACTCAAAGCAGAAGTTCATTTTGTAGTAAATGAAACTGTTTTTGAGGGTTGAGGTTTATTCAAGGAGACTTCATAAAAAAATGCAAGACTTGGCAAGAAGCACCTGCTTCCTGTTTCACACCATCATACAGGAAGGAAGTATGAAAACAAGCTCTCAGAAGCGTTAAATCAAAACCCTTTTATTACAAGAAGCTGCTGGAGAGAGTGAATCAGGTCATTATCAAGATCATTACTGAAGTGGAGATTTCCTTTAAACAGTTATTCTTGTCATGAGAGAAATATATATAAAGGCTTCTGTTTGGAGGACGTAGGGGATGCTGGCTGACAAACATGGAGACAGATGAGACGGATTTGGAGGAAAAGTGTGCTGCAGTTAAAACAGGTGAGGAGCAAGTTAGGTTGTAGCAAATTTTCTTGCAAGGCAAAAATGTAAAGAAAAAACCACCAAAAACCTGAAAGTAAAAAAGGAGGAAAGTAGACGTCGTTTGGACCCTGTCATAGTATTTAACTCTGGAAAAATCTTTGGCTTCAGTGATCATTTATCTCCACTGATCTGCATTAAAGGAAGCTCCGATCAGGTATTTCTTAACTTCTTCATCCAGATACTGATCATCTAGTTTGTCAGTCTAACTTACTTTGTAATCTACTAGGTCAGGTAGCAGGGCAATTTGATAAAAGGAGCACAATCATTAACCCTGTTCAGTCACTAACATGCTTTTTCTAACTTTGTTCAGCACAACACTAGTTAAAAATAAAACCTCTTAATGAGAAATGTGACAAGCATTTGACCATGAGGGGAACTGAATCACATTCATTAACTAGGTTAATTACCTCCGCCAAGGAGGTTATGTTTTTGGGAGGGTTTGTTTGTCTGTTCGTCTGTTAGTAAGTTGGCAACATTACTCAAAAAGTTATGGACGGATATTGATGAAATTTTCAGGGAATGTCCAGATTGGGATAAGGAACAAATGATTAGATTTTGGAAGCGATCCGGATCTCCGTCTGGATCCAGGAATTTTTCAAAGGATACTTTAACATTGGGAGATAGGGCCATTTTCGAAATTTCTGCATATAACTCCACAAATAATGGTCAGGGCACTTGGGAAAAAAAATACAGGACAAGTTTCTAACATGCTCTACAGTAAATCAAAGACCGATCTGGATAAAGGAATAATTCCAGATACTATGATCCAGAGTATGAAAAAATAGGGGACCTTTGGAATTTTCATCATAGGAAGAGAACAAATGAAGCTATGAACACGCAACAAACAACATTAAATAGCCAAGGCATTGTGGAAGGGGCCAACGGATTTGCTGTATCTTGAAAAGCTGGGGAGCTAGATCCAGAAGAAAACCGCCATTACGGAAAATGCGATTTTCATGAACAACTGCTGAACTAATGTTGATATCATTATGAATTCAGTTGCCAATGGTATGTTTTCATGGTCAAGGAATCTAAAAATGTAGTCAAAATAAATGTGGGACTAATATTTATGGTGCAAATGGCAAATAGGGGGAACTGTGGCGCTTGGCGGAGGTCTGCACTCTCCAAGTGCTTTGTAGTTAATTTATGTGAATGATCACCACGCTATATGCTGAATGATTGATAATTGCAACCGTAAAAAGGAAGAAAATCTGCCATGATACTGACCAGCTCCTGCAGTGTTTCTGTTTAAAACTCTCTTTTTGTTTCTCTTAGAATCTCTTCACTCCATACAGGTCACAGGTCATCATTTCAGTCCCACTTACACTGCTCAAGAGAAAAGCACTGTGGTCTCTAACTCCATTGTCGGCTCCAAAGATGTCAACATAACCATCAATATCATCTCAGACTGCAAAGGTAAGTCACTGAATTTAGAGAGTAACTATAACCAGGGTTTGACGTCTGCTGATCTCTTTGTTCTTCTGCAGATTCTCATCGTTTATCTAAAGCAGAGTCAAACCATGATGCTCCTCCACTGCCCAAAAGTGAGTACCTCTTAGAACCCCAAACTTTACGCCTTCTGTGTTTCCCCTTTGTGAAGACAATATCTTCTCAGACTGCAAAGGTAGGTACACTGAATTTAGAGAGTAGCTACAACCAGGGTTTGAAGTCTGCTGATCTCTTTGTTCTTCTGCAGATTCTCATCGTTTATCTAAAGCAGAGTCAAACCATGATGCTCCTCCACTGCCCAAAAGTGAGTACCTCTTAAAACCCCAAACTTTACGCCTTCTGTGTTTCCTCTTTGTGAAGACAATATCTTCTCAGGTTGCACAGGTAGGTACACTGAATGTAGAGAGTAACTATAACCAGGGTTTGACATCTGCTGATCTCTTTGTTCTTCTGCAGATTCTCATCGTTTATCTAAAGCAGAGTCAAACCATGATGCTCCTCCACTGCCCAAAAGTGAGTACCTCTTAAAACCCCAAACTTTACGCCTTCTGTATTTCCTCTTCGCGAAGACAGTAAAACTCATTTTCAATTTCACATTTGAGGATGTGAGCAACTTCAAAGGACATAAAATGGTATTAAAAAATAATAGTCAAATAATAGTCTTCTTCTGTCAGCTTTATGGACGGTGGACCTGCCTATTTGGTGCACTACTGCCACCAACTGTTTGGCATTGAAGTGCATTCAACTATAATCTGATTGTCATTCTCTAGCAAAACACAGATGAGAGACAGGACAGGGGCACTTCAGGGGGCCAATTAGATGTCCTCGTCATAAACCTAATATCATGTCTCCAAATGCTTCTTTGACATCAGCTTTAGATCTTTACTACCTGAAAATTTTGAACTTTTCAGCCGAATAAAAGCTTTTTACTGCTCGTTTTCCACTTATTGCTGTTGCTCTTCTGCCTTTTGCCACTTACTGTCTAGAATTCCACTAACTCACATTGACTGTAAGGCTCAGGCTCTAATTAATCTTTAAATTATTATTTTTTCTTCTTCAGATGACAAGATCGCAGAGTGCCAAAAGCAACTGAGGGCAACCCTTAAGGGGAGGTACAGCCACCTGCTGGATGGGATGACAACAACGGTGAACAAGATACCTCTCAATAAGATCTACACAGAGCTCTACATCACTGAGGGTGGAAGTGGTGGAGTCAATAAGGAGCATGAGGTCAGACACATTGAAATGGTGTCCAAGATACATCTGAGCCAGGAGAAATCAATCCACTGCAGTAACCTTTTCGCTCCACAAGGGGAACAAGACATCACCATCAGAACTGTGATCACGAGGGGGGTCGCCGGCATTGGGAAAACCGTCTCAATCAATAAATTCACTCTAGACTGGGCTGAGAAGAGAGGGAACTCCAATCTGGACTTCGTGTTTCCTCTCCCCTTTCGAGAGCTCAATCTGATGAGGGAGAAAATCTTCAGCTTCGAGGAACTTCTCAGCGTCCTGTACCCTGAAACAAAAGACACAGGAATCATCACATATGGCAAAAACAAAATTCTCTTCATTCTGGATGGCTTGGATGAGAGCAGACTGTCTTTGGACTTCAACAAACTTGAAATATTGGCTGATGTGAAGCAGCAAGCCACTATTGCCGTGCTCCTGACCAACCTCATCAGGGGAAGACTCCTTTCTTCAGCTTACGTCTGGATCACATCTCGGCCAGTCGCCTCCAGTCAGATCCCTCTTGAGTACGTCGATTTGGTGACCGAGGTACGAGGGTTTCACAATCCGCAGAAAGAGGAATACTTCAGGAGGAAAATAAAAGACAAGAGCCTGGCAGAGAAGATAATCAAACATGTAAAATCATGTAGGAGTCTTTATATCATGTGCCACATACCGGTCTTTTGCTGGATGGCTGCGAGTGTTCTTGAGAGGAATCTGGTGACGACGTATTGCAAAGACACACCCAAGACTCTGACTCAGATGTACATACACTTCTTGTCCTTGTATGTAGACAATATGAAGTACAGGCTGTCTGGGAGAAAGGATTCAAACACCAACAGCGTGAGAAATAACCTCATCTCACTGGGGAAACTTGCCTTCCAGGAACTCGAAAAAGGCCACTTGATCTTCTATGAAAACGACCTCATCCTGAATGGCATCAAAGTCACAGAGGCGTCCATGTTTTCAGGAATCTACACCCAGATCTTCAGCGAAGAGCTGATGCTCTGCCAGGAGAAGATGTTTTGCTTTGTGCATCTGAGCATCCAGGAGTTCTTTGCAGCTTTGTATGTCTTCCTAACGTTCAACAACGACAACGTCAATGTCTTGATCAAAAAGTCTTCTGCTTCACGACGATTCCTTTCAAGAGACTCATCGGAGCTCATCCTCTACAAGGCGGCAGTGGAGAAAGCTCTGCAGAGTGAGAATGGACATTTTGATATCTTCCTGCGCTTCCTTCTGGGCTTGTCTCTGGAATCAAATCACACTCTGTTGAAGCACCTGATGACCAGCAACAGAACCAACCCAAGGACAAGACCAGAGATCCTCAAACACATAAAGGAGCGGATCAGGACAAGTCCCTCTCCAGACAGATGCCTCAACCTCTTCCACTGTCTGAATGAGATGAATGATCACGCTCTTGTTGAAGAGATTCAGAGCTTCCTTCGCTTTGGAAGCCTAAACAAAGCCAAACTTTCGCCTGCCCAGTGGGCCACCCTGGTGTTTGTGTTACTGACGTCAGAAGAAGAACTGACTATGTTTGACCTCAGCAACTACACCAGGACAGAGGAAGGTCTCCTGAGGCTGCTACCAGTCCTTAAAACAGCACAAGTGGCAAAGTAAGTTATCCATAAAGATCATTCTTGAGTCCATACCAATGGTGTGTTTCCTACAACTGTCTGTGTAAGATCAAGGGTTTCGTCTCTAATATACACTCAAGGCCTGCTTTCTTTGACTAACTGGTTTGACTACTTCTGATGCAAAAAGCTAATCAGCCAGTCACATATTCAATGCATTTAGGCACATAGATTTGGTCAAGATGACCTGCTGGAGTTCTAACCGAGCATCATACTGGGGGGTGATTCAAGCGATTTTGAAAGTGACATGGTTGTTGGCTGGTCTGAGGTCTTTAGAAACTACTAATCTACTGAAATTTTCATGCACAATCATCTCGAGGGTTTACAGAACATGGTCTAAAAGAGAGAAAATATCAGTGCTCTGGGCAAAAATGCCTTGTTGATTTCAGAGTTCAGAGGCGAATGACCGAAGTGGCAACAGTGACTCAAAATGCCACTCATTACAACAAAGGAATGAAACATCTTGGAGCAGATGGGCTACAGCAACAGAGGGCCACACCTGGTGCCATTCCTGTTAGCAATGACTGAAAACTTTTTCAAAATGTTGCTGCATGTTTTCTCATTAAGGGTTAGGCCAGCTGAAACTGAGTGAGTCTTTACCATCCAGCAGCTGGAGCTTATGGACACCTCTGTATGCAGTAAATCTGTTCTCGAAGGGAATGGTCATTTTTATGCTTCAACTAAAAATTGAATTCTACCTTTCCGGCTGCAGTCTGAATGCTTGTAATCTCACCGTGAACTGCTGCAGAACCCTGGGGACTGTCATCGGTCAATCTAAACTTAAAGAGCTGGACCTAAGTGACAACAAGCTAACAGATAGAGGGATAGAACTGCTCTCATCTGCACTCAAGAACAGCCATCTGGAGACTCTCAGGTCAATGAAATAACAGTTTCAACCCTACTCTGTCCAAATCACTCTGTAGAATATTCTAGAATGATCCTTGAGCAGGTTTTCACCTTTTTGTTTATTGTCTGTGTTCAGACTGAGGAGCTGCAGTCTGACAGAGCAGAGCTCTGGTCCTCTGGCCTCTGTCATCAGCTCGGCTTCCTGCAAGCTCAAAGTCTTGGACCTCTCTGACAATGACTTGATGGATGCAGGAGTCCAACAGCTCTCTGCTGGACTGGAGAGTCCTCACTGTAAACTGGAGATACTCATGTGAGTGCCCACAGTGAAAGTCCATGACAGATGAATTATTCATTAGCAGACTTCAGAGTGCTGCCAAACATGCAGAGTAAGTATCTGCTGTTGTTCCTGTGAAGATGGATAAGAGGAATATTTTTCTGTTTTGAAGTCTGTCCCTGTGCAGAGTGACTGAAGAGGGCTGCACGTTCCTGGTTTCTGCTCTGAACTCATCCCGACTGAGAGAACTGGATCTGAGCTACAACCACCCAGGAAGTTCAGGGCTGAAACTCCTGTCTGCTCTGGGAGACTGCCCACTATGCAGCCTGGAGAAGCTCAGGTACAGCAGTGGTGCTGATATAAGCAGACATACGTTTAATGGCCCATAAATCAGGACCAACATGGATAAATTCATACAAACTGATACCAGGCCAAAGCCTATGGGCATCTCTACTGCCACCAAAAGCTGTCGACTTGAAACACCTTTACACTTGTTTTGTTTTCTTGGTTGTCCTTTGGGGTCAAATGGCTGCTTTCATCCACGGATGAACTGAATTAGTTTTAGAGGTCAAAGGTCAAAGGTCAAGGTGTTCACGCCCCCTGATCCTTCTTGATCTATTGCTTGTGAAAACATGTTCTTACAACTTTTCGGGATTCTCTTCAAACTTTGCACAAATGTCCACTCTGATTTACAGGTGAACTGATTTGATTTTGAGGGTTAAAGGTCACAGAACCAAGACAAAGAGCCTCATGTTATCCTTTTCTTATGAATGTGATATTCCAACAATGCTTTGAGGGATTCTCTTTAAAGTTTGCATAAATGTCTGCTCTGACTTGAGATTAAACTGGTTAGATTTTCTAGGTAACAGCTCAGAGCTCAGTAGAATGGAGCCTTATGTTTACCCTTTGCTTGTGAACATACTGTATCTCCAGAGCACTTCAAGGAAGTAATTTTTAGAATCTGACCGACAGTGTTTTGTGGGGATCAGAGGATTGACAAGCAGATTGGTGCAGCATCTGCAGAGTTGAAGGTGTGGAACTGCATTGTTGCAGTTAAGATGGAGCTTAGCCAGAAGATGAAGCTTTCAATTCACTGGTCTCTTTTTGCCCAAACCCTTGCTTATGGTTATGAGGTCTTGGTAATGGCAGAAAGAAGGAAATCATGCATGCAAGCAGTCAAACATTTAATTTTTAGGAAGGTGGCCAGGAGAACATGCACAAAGATCTCAAAGAAGATCCTGTGATGGGACAACCTGAACACCCTCACAGAGCCTGACTTCCCCAGAGGTAACAAATGCAAAAGGTTACGTCTGCTAAGGTCACTAATGGAAATCGTTGACTGCACTGAAGGTTGGAAAGCAAACGTTTATCTGTTCTCAATAGTTATTGGGGTATTAAAGCATTCTTGCTTGGGCAGGTCAACCCTTCTGGGCTTTTAAATAACGCTGGCCTTGAGTTGATCAGGCCTTTGCACGGTTTTTCCTTTGGGAAAATAACCAAGAAGGAATGGGACCAGGCATAATCCACTCTATAAAAAGCACTGTGCAGAGCAGTTGGTCAAAAAGTCTGCCACAGCATTTGTTGTTGCTTGGTTGGTGTGTCCACTTGTGCAGCTGTAATAAAGTTCCAGAAAGCTTCTCTCTTGGATTTTCATCAGAATCATGTTTTTCTCTTGTTTTCAAGAAGTAATTTCCACAACAAGCCACTGCTCCTTCTTACCTGAGGTAGTTCGGCCATCTGGTCTGGTTAAGTTGCTTTCTGGTTGCGCCCATGAGGAGGTCTTCTAGGCAAGTCCAACTGGAGGGACACCCAAAGGCAGACCCAGAACTGGCTGGGTCTTAACCTTTGGTTAGGTTGATGCACAATGCTGATGTGTGCCAAGTTTATTCTAAGCTGCAAAAACTGATGAATGTGGCACCTGGGGTATGAAAAAGTGATGCTATGTAGTAGGGCAAAGCAGTATAGATTAAATCAAACATTATTGATTTGCAGGTCTTTTTTTAAATGCAGACCTAGGCTCAGACAAACCTGTATTTCAATTTCCATCACCAATCACAACAGCCTGTTCTGAGCAAGGCTGAAACAGAGGGGTTCTCGGCTTGTGATGATATAAAACCTTAGAGATTTTTCAGGCAAGAAATTTCAGGAGATATGTTTTACAGAACTCTGTGATGACAGTAAAGTTGTTAAAAATATAAAATAGGGGTTAATATTAATTCTATGGGATATAGATAATGCTTCCTTTCCTGTTTTTTCTGTTGCAGTCTGAATGCTTGTAATCTCACCGTAAACTGCTGCAGAACCCTGGGGACTGTCATTGGTCAATCTAAACTTAAAGAGCTGGACCTAAGTGACAACAAGCTAACAGATGCAGGGATAAAACTGCTCTCTTCTGGACTCATAGTCAGCCATCTGGAGACTCTCAGGTCAATGAAATAACAGTTTCAACCCTATTCTGTCCAAATCACTCTGTAGAATATTCTAGAATGATCCTTGAGCAGGTTTTCACCTTTTTGTTTATTGTCTGTGTTCAGACTGAGGAGCTGCAGTCTGACGGAGCAGAGCTCTGGTCCTCTGGCCTCTGTCATCAGCTCGGCTTTCTGCAAGCTCAAAGTCTTGGACCTCTCTGACAATGACTTGATGGATGCAGGAGTCCAACAGCTCTCTGCTGGACTGGAGAGTCCTCACTGTACACTGGAGATACTCATGTGAGTGCCCACAGTGAAAGTCCATGACAGATGAATTATTCATTAGCAGACTTCAGAGTGCTGCCAAACATGCAGAGTAAGTATCTGCTGTTGTTCCTGTGAAGATGGATAAGAGGAATATTTTTCTGTTTTGAAGTCTGTCCCTGTGCAGAGTGACTGAAGAGGGCTGCACGTTCCTGGTTTCTGCTCTGAACTCATCCCAACTGAGAGAACTGGATCTGAGCTACAACCACCCAGGAAGTTCAGGGCTGAAGCTCCTGTCTGCTCTGAGGGACGACCCACAATGCAGCCTGGAGAAGCTCAGGTACAGCAGTGTTGAAGCACTGATGTGTTTTTGTAGGCCAACCTTAAAGTTAGCATTGTATTTGTGTCACTGACAAAAAATCCACATTTTTTTGGATCCTTGCTGATGAAAATGAAGATGTGTGACATACAAATATTGAACTCATTACTGCCTCTTCTCCTTCAGTGTGGAAGGGTGTGGTGAACCCAGGAATCAGCCGGGTCCAAAGAAATGTAAGTACGGGCTGTAATGGTGTAATGGATGCAAGTGACTGTGCTGGTGACTCTTCCAGAATTTTTCTGTGAGTGTAGTTAGATGAAACGGAGCAGAAAGTCTCTTTGTTCAGCTTTTTACTCACCAGGTATGTCTACTGCCGAGGTCATGCTACATACAGTAATTTATACACTATCATAGCTTGACCCTGCAGTTGGGCTGAGTTCTCGTGTCCTCCTGGCCAGTATTTTGCTTTTGATACTATTTCTGGAGACAAAGCAATTGGGGTCATCTTGTTCGAATTCAGATGAGAGGCAAAGCATTACTGGATCTTTAATATTCTGACTGCAACATGAATGAGGTTATTGAGTCACGTTTACCCCTGACTAGTGACAGTATTATCACAACGTGATGCAGGTATTCGGCACAGAAATCAAACACCTCCTGTTTTCAGCACTGTTATGCTGTATTGTTTCTCCTCTCTTTTAAGATAGTATGTTGTTTTGCTCATTTCAACCATGACTGCTACAAAACTCGTCTCTTACTGTGACTAAAAGGCACAGGATGGGCGCCTGCTACGGAGCTGCCTGTATTTCCTCTTTCATAGTTGTTTTGGGCATCACAGCAGTTTCACAAAGCTGCTCTTTGACATTAGAGAAGTAGAGTTGAAGTTCAGTCACCAGGCACTTTATTAGGTACACCAGCTCAATTGCTAGTTAATGCAATTAGCTAAGCACCCAGTCACATGGCACCAACTCAAGTTCAAACCAAGCATCAAAATGAGGGAGAAGGAAGTGACTTTGAATGTGGCATGGGTTTGATGCAGGACAGGCTGGTTGGAGTATTTCCGAAACTGCTGAAACTGAACTCCTGGGGTCAGAATTCTGTTTCAAGTCAGGATTCAGATTTTGAAAAGTTAAAATTCTGTTTTAAGTCAGGATTCTGGTTAAAAAAAAATGTCAGGCTACTGTTTCAAGTCAGGATTCTTTTTAAAAGGGTCAGAATTCTGTTTTGAGTCAGGATTCTGATTAAAAAACGTCAGACTACTGTTCAAGTCAGGATTCTTTTTAAAAGGGTCAGAATTCTGTTTTGAGTCAGGATTCTGATTAAAAACGTCAGACTACTGTTTCAAGTCAGGATTCTGGTTAATCTGCTGTGGAGAAGACCTGGGTCTTTCTCCTCACTCATCATTGCTGCCTGCATTTGCTCCGCCTTTCACCTTCACCCTATGAACGTAAACTTCCGAGCAGGGGGACCACGGGAGGAAGTTGTGGTCAAACTTAGTCATATGATTAAATAGCAGTAACATTTTTTAATGCAGTAAGCTTTCCAGATTAAGCACAGGCCTTAAGGTGGTAATGTTAACAGGGCTGAACATCTCTGACATGTATTGGAGTTTTACTTGGAGGATCTTTAGTTTTTCTCAGGACCTTTAGTTGTGTACTTCATCCACCACTGACCCAGAGCAATGTCTCACCTTTGACTAAAACTGTTTCATCAGATACCAAAAAACTCACCCTGGACCCAAACACAGCTCACAGGGACCTGACTCTGGAGGAGGAGAACAGGAAAGCAACACGCTGGACCAGGCAGCCGTACCCCGATCATCCAGAGAGGTTTGACTTCTGGACCCAGGTGCTGTGCAAAGAGGGGCTGACTGGACGCTGTTACTGGGAGACTGAGTGGTGTGGGAGGGCTTTCATCGGCGTGGCCTACAGAAGGATGAGCAGGAAAGGAGAGACCCAGGACTGCTGGTTGGGTAAAAATGAATGCTCCTGGGGACTTTCCTTCACCAAAGATGGATATAAGACCTGGCACAACAACGCGTGCACTGTGGTGAACATCCCCCCCAATTACAATAAAGTGGGGGTCTACCTGGACTGGTCCTCAGGGACGCTGTCCTTCTTCAAGATCACCTGTGGTAAATCGATCCTCCTCCACACTTTTCACACCTCCTTCACTGAGCCCGTCTACCCCGGGTTTTGGCTTGGATGGGTGGATTCAGTTGTGTTATTATGCTAAATTACATAAAAGGCAGAGTAAGAAATGTAACTTACTCTTAATGTAAGAAATACAGGGAAGTGTATCTGGGTTAAGCCTGAGGGGGGAACTGAACAGAGGTTGACATTTTCTTTTTGCAGTTGAGAAGAAAAAATATGATACAGAGAAAGTCAAATGTCAAAAAAAGACACATAAGAAGGAGGTTTAGGGCTGCTAAAAAAAAACATTCTTAATGAGGTTTAAAGAAACCTCTTTAGGCAGTGAAAAAAGTCAGAATTCTGGTTAAAAAAAGTAAAATCTGCTTAAAGTCAGGTTTCTAGTGTAAAAAATTTGAATTATTTTTAAAGTCATGATTTGTATTAAAAAGTCAGAATTTTGTTAATGTCAATAGTATATTTAAAAAGGTTAGACTTCTTTTGAAAGTCAGGATTAAAAAAAAAAATTAAGAATTCTGAAAAAAGTCAGGATTCTGATGAAAAAGAAAACCAGATTTCTGTTTTAAGTTGAGGTTTCTTATATAAAAAGGAAGGCTACTTCTGTTTCAAGTCAGGATTCTGATGAATTAAACCAGAATTCCGTTTCAAGTCAGGATTCTAATGAAAAAAGTCAGTATTCTGTTTGAAGTCAGGATTCCAATTAGAAAATCAGACTTCTATTAAAGATCAGAATTGTGTATTAAGTCACGATTCTTGTTAAAACATAAACGTCAGACTGCTGTTTATAGTCAGGATTCTGATGAAAAAAGTTATAATTCTGTTTCAAGTCAGAATTCAGATTTTAAAAAATCAGAATTCTTTTTCAAGTCAGGATTCTGGGGAAAAAAAAAGTCCTAATTCTGTATAGAGTTAGGATTCTTTTTTTTTTTTAAAGTCAGAATTCTGTTTTAAGTCAGGATTCTGATATTGAAAAATTTAGAATTCTGTTTTAAGCCAGGATTCTGGTTAAATAAAATCAGACTTCGGTTTAGTTAGAATTCTGATTAAAAAAAAAAAAGTCAGAATTCATTTTAAAGTCAGGACTCTGGACAAAAAAATTAAAAATTGGGACTTTAATTTAAGAAATCTAACCTTGTTTTCAGAGCAGCACAGCTAAACACGTGAGCTGCTCCCTAAAATCTCTTTTTATCTTGGGGAAAGCCTTTGGTTGCTCATAGCACAAGAGTGAGGCACCAGTCTTTCTTGGGGTGTTGTCTTCCTGGGACACTTAATTGAGGTTTGTCTTTGACTTCACCAGTCCCACAGAACTTGGTCCTGAGGTTGGAACTGGTACCAGGACTGACACCAAATAATGCTGCCACTCTGCGTACCAGAACAGTAGCTTCCACTTTCAGGGGATTTTGGCACATTTCTCTGGAGCTACCCACGTGTAAAGGTGACCAATCAGGCTTTCCAAAGATATAAAAAAAATACTTGTTGGTTTTATTAGAGGGGAGAAATAATCAACTAAAATACTGTTTCCATACTGTTTTTAAGGAGTATACTGTATATTGATGTCTCCTGTAACAAGCACATGATGAAAATGTTTAATAATGTGCTTTTCATATAAATGATTACTGAATGATGTACAAAGACAGTTTGTTTTATGTTCATTTATTAACCTACAATAAACTCTGAACATGTGAAGGAACAGAAAAAGAGGAACAATGTCACTTTTCACTTTCAACAATCATTTTATTAGCAGTCCCAAGAGGCAATGAAAAAAAACACAAATCAAAGAAAAGAAAGGAACAAAAATTAAGATTACAGTCGAGACACCGGGCCAATCAGAGCCAGAGAACGAAAAGACGGAACAGAGGGCGACACACACACACACACAAAACGAACAAAAAGTGACGTTGTTAAAAAAGGAACAGAAAGTGATAAATGAAGAAGACTCAGTTTAATCTCATGGGAAGAGACTGTGCATGTGTGTGTGTATGTGTGCACGTTGGCTGATCCCTCTGTTCCTCAGAAGAAATTCACCAGGACCGACCCCACATTCACAAACACGCGCGCACACACAGTCGCACCTTGCATTCACACACATACGACAAACTTATCAAAAAGCCAGCCAAGGCATCTCCCTCTCTGTGAAAAAGTCCTGATTTTGTACTCTGGACTCCTTCGGGACAGAGAAATCAACCAATAACAACCCACAGCTGCTCAGGCAGGTCTTTAAAATCGTTATTTTCTATTAATTCTGTACAGATTATATATTTTATTTACACACCGAGCAGATGGTCAGCGAGGAGACAAACTGAGGAACATTTATCTGCTGTCATTCTGTTCACACCTCTGTCTGCCTAAATCTGCTTTTCGTTCAATTTGAAACACGACAAATTCTGTTTTGTTCTCATAATATAAAGTCTGCAGCACTAAAAAGAGTATAAGGTACAGGCAGGACAGAAGAATGAGGAGAAATGTATGTTTTTATTATGAACTTCAAGAAAAATAAACAAAACCTTGAGTATGATGTTAATTTACGAATTCCATAAGAAGTCAAATGTTAGAAAAAAGACAAAAATATCATGACTGAAGATGAAGTCAAACTTAATCAAGGGATCAATATAATTTGCCTTTATGCTTAACAACTTCCTTACTGATATGTATTACTTGGTTCCACGTGCCTGTGAGTGTGGCTTAAAGGCCCCATGTCCTGGTCTTGGGTGTCTATTAAACAAAGATTTGATTTGTTGAATAAAAAAAATAAAAGGTTTCACTTTAGTAGAGGATCAGATGCAGCTCTTTTCCCCTCCCCTTTGGAAACGCTCATATCTAACATGTCTGATGGGAGGCGGGGCTACAGGCAACAGAGAAGACTTTCATAACAGTCATGGTGTCTGCCTGTGATGAGCAGAAAACGCACATGTAGGTGGAGACTGTACAGCTATGACATCATAAAGCCCAGGAGGTAAAAACAAAGTTTTTTAAGGGGCATTTTCTTTAAGGAGGGGGAGAGCATTTCTCTGTGAAGTGAGAGTTTATTAAAAGGTGTAATGTTCTTCTGCTCCCCAAGCTCCTCCAACATTAAAAGCAAAGACAACTAATTTTGCAGGACATATGACCTTCAATTTGACACAAAATGACGGCAACAGCCCAATGTGTAAAATCTATGACTATGTTTTCAAGCAAGGATGGATCACCAGGAACAACTCTTCTATGACTGGCTGGTGACCGGTAATGAATATACCCCGCTTTTCGCCCAGCCCTCCTGCCCAGATTAATTGGTGCAAACTCAATTAACTGTAAAAGTTAAGATATGATAAAATTATCTAGGACAATGTTGAAAATAGAAATATTTCCATTATAAACTTTGTCAACTTACACGTTTTCAGTTCATGGGAAAGATTCCAGAATTTTACTGTGAAACTCTTACCCGTGATTTCTCAATAGTCCGCCTGTGTACCGTATCATGCGGCGCACTCAGCAGCAAATTGCCCCCAGTCTCGTCAATCAGTTTCCACAGCCTGTGCCTTTATCCATCTCCAGTATATGCCAGCAGCATGGCTCTGCGCTGGTTCGCTGGAAATACACACCAAGCCTATTTTCAGAGGGAGCCGCTTCAACCCTTCGTCAATTTCTACCAAGCACATTGATCCAAAACCCAAAAATAAGCAAATAAGCAAAGGAAATTGTGGAAATGATGTCGATGCAGACAGACAATCAACGGCAGACTGTTCACATGTTGCTCTTCCTGTTACCTTGTGAGTAGCAGTAGTTCTCTCAGGGTTTATAAGCATGTTTTTCAGGGGGAGGACGTGCACCATTGATTGGAGCAAAGCTGCAGCCAGATGGGACATTAAGCAGACCGACAATGTGGAAATTCAGGGTTGTGTTAAGCTGCTTAATATATTTCTGATAAAAAATAAAGATGTAATGGAATACTAGCTCAAGTTGCCTTAAATTCTGCGAGTAGATTACTAAAGGTTTGGAAATCTGCTTTTCAATTAACAAACTACCTGTTGGCTTGATAAATTATGAAGACACCAAAGTAACCTGTTCTGTGTATCTGGAGTATCTATCAACCCACAAAATGGAAAAAAAAGCCAACCAAGTCCTTTTTTCATGATTAACCTTTGAAACATGAAATCTGATGATCTGTTCAGAATCTAGGCTCATCGTGTCATCAGAGTCTTAACAACATCAACCCCTCACTAGGTATTTCCACCCATAGAGCTTCACCCTCAGACATGGAAGCATGACTAAGCTCATGGCATTGGTCCACAAAGGGCCATCTTAAGGTGGATGAAAGGTGTTACATTTAAGTATGTAGCTCTCTGGCAGTAGGTATGGCCCTCGCTGTATCCAAAGTTCAGCCTTCTTCTCATGTTTCGACTTCCTCATACATAATAAAAAAAAAAACCCTGTTTGTCATGCCTAACCTCAATACCCCTCCATACGTCACACCCTAAACTGACAGGATATTTGTGGCTATGATTTAGAAATCGAAGTTCACACCTGTCTCTGAATTCTCTTACTCTTCATTTTGTTTTCGTCCTCTCTTGTTGCTGCATAGACACTTATCTGATGAAGGCGTCCTCTCATGACATGAACATCGGGACTGTTGGTGGTCAAACATTTGAACATCATTAATAAAACTCAAAAGACTGTTTTTAGGAGAATACAGATCACATCAATCGCTCTGCTGATTGAGACCTTACTTTTCAGGTTCATTTCATTGCAGTTGATGCATTTTAAGGAATCTATACTTTGCAGTAACATCAGCTCGGGGCATTTGGACATCAAGTTGGCTGCATTTGGGTTTGCATGTCCACTTAGCAATACTTAACTGTTGCAAATAAAAGCCCTTATCATTTACGTGGCTTTTAGGCTTACTGTCATTTATTTAAACCCATCTAGCCTCTATATGTTGTGTACCCTTACATGCTATGAACAGGGAAACCACTGGCAATATAAATAAATGGAGTCAATTACTTTTGAACTGAGAGGCTGGCAGGGCCTCTTTAACAGCTTTTCTCCTTCATTTCGTCGTTGGATACCCTGTAATAAGAATAAGTGTCATACTTTGAAATAACAACTCAAAGACCGGTACTGGTGAGGGACTATTGTGCTGCCCACAAACAAGCTGTTTTTGAGAGCCGACTCTTTTGTGTATGACAAGAGCCATTTTGTTTCTTTTTTAAATATTTTTTTGTTGTTTCCTTATACTTAATAAAAGTTAAAATGATGCAACAAGACTGGCCCTCAATACTAAGCTGAGCTAAATGACACAGATCTCTAAAAAGAGCTGAAATTCCCATTAAAACGTGAGGATGGATGTAAAATAGACCTTATTTTGTGCTCTATGGTGGACTACACTAGCACTGAGCAATGTTGTCAGTGATGGGGTGGTACATAATGCTCAATGGTCGCACTCTGTGGAAAATATTTTACAAAGCTGCAGTAACTTCAGTTGTTTGAGTACAGAGAGGGGCTTTTGAGCGGAGTCAACTATAAAGAATATATTTGATTAGTTCATCAAAGCAACAGCCAACGGAAAGTGTTTGGGGAGGGCAGAAACTTTTAAATACAAACCTGAAAGGTGACTGGACAATCATACTGTCAATCACATAAATTATGGGCCAATCGGATGTTGTGTTGGGTGAGCGTTACTGCCATGGTGTAAAGAACAAAATGCGAGCCAATTTGTTAACAACGTCCCGACAAAAGGCGTCTGAGAGCGAAAATGTTTTCCATTAAAAAATGCTTTGTGTTATTTATTCTTCTTTCAACGCAGAAATGTTGTGCAGTTCTGATAAAACTACTGAGGCCGTTACCATCTACGCTAATCTCTTTATGAGCAGCTACTGTTTACAAATGTACAGTTGCTTTACGCTGCAGTCATGATCATTGCTTCTGCCTCTTCCCCCTCAAGATTGATCTGATTGGTCAGTGCTGTGGAGCTTTGCAAGATGGGACTACTTGATAACAGAAAATGAACCAGATGAAAACTCTTTTCAACTTTTTGATCAAGATGTTCACATTTATTCCAGCTGTAAAAGTTTTAACACTTTAACAAAGAGTGTGTATATGAATATCTGTATTTCTGAATTGCAGTTCATTTTTCAGTTTTTATCCAGCCCTGAAGGATGCTGCTGTGAAGTCAACACGACTGAACCACCATAATGACATATTTCCACATAGGCCGCCTGCGTAGCGTTCCATTCATGCCAAACACTCCACCGCAAATCGCACTCGGTCTTGTCCATTAGTCGGTTTCGACAGCCTGGACCTCGATCTGTCTCCAGTATGTGCCAGCAGCATGGCCCTGTGCTGGTTCGCTGGAAATACACGCCAAATCTATTTTCAGTGGGAGCAACTTAATCCTGCATTAATTTTGGCCAAACTCAAGTCAATCCAAAACAAGAAAACAAGCAGAAATAATATCCAAGCAAATTAGATATATAACCTTTCACACCAGATGGACCGAACGTTCTGTCAGTAACATTTATTACGGGCCAATCAAATAATGTAGTGGGCGGGTGTTACTGTTGTGATGTGAAATACAAAAAGTGAGCCACTTCGTAGAACAAACTTGCCAAAACACGGAAGAGGAACAAAAATTTCCTTTCTGTTGAGAAGAGGTTTCAGTTTTTTTATTTTTTTTTATTTTTATGTGCTAATTTCTGTGCGAACAGTCACTCGCTCGTAGCTCAAAGGATGCTGACTGGGCAGTACCGCTTTGGGCCGAACACAATTGTTGTAGACTGGAGATTGGCAAGATGGATCTGCCATTTACAGACACTGAATCAGGCAGATCCAGCTGCTGCATTAGGTTAGGAAATATAACCTGTTACATGTTGCTTTTCTTTTATTTTGTGAGCTCACAATTACCTTCTGAAGTTGTAGTTCTCAGGGCTTTAAATACGTATCCAGCAGATCACCGTCAGTCAGAGCAAATCCGCAGCGTTGATGGGACGCCAGGCAGAAGGACTATGTGGAAATTCAGGGCGAGCAATCCTTTAATAGGCATGTCAACACCAAGCTTTACTGCCACTTGTTATCTAAATGCCCCAAACTGATGTTGATACAAAAACATGATCTTTGAGACACTTTGTTAATGCTTTCTGCTGCTGAAAAGTCCCTAGATTTAAAGTTGGAGCTTATATTTGGATAATCACACCTGGAGACGAGGACTGAGCGACTAACCCTCTTACATTTGTAAACACACACACATACACACACTTAATAAATGATTGGAGCAGCATGGGGAGGGGGTTCTAAGGCCATAATTAAGAGGAGAGAAGAGACAGAAATTTCAGCATTCATTTACTTCCATGTATGTCTCGGTCAGTAGGTGTCCTTCACTCTTTTAGGAATCAATCATATAAAACGTGTTTGCTATCTGAGGGGCATATACGCGCCCAGAACAGCCTTTCAGTGCTCGTAATACAGACAGTACACCGACTACAGTCAACACCAGCTGTCTCCGTCACTTGCTCAGTCTGTTGCATACATTATTGTTCACTTATGTGTATATACATTACCCTCCCTCGTCAGTTATTCCACTCCTGCTTTGCTGGAGCAGGAGATTTGAGGCAGAGTAAAGCTCTATCATCATCAGACTCTCATTGCTCACGCACACATTTACACTCACGCACACACACACACACACTCTGGGATCTGAGGAGAGCTTTAGTATATTAGGTTTTAAAAAAAAAAAAAAAAGATAAAGCGCTTTCTCTCACAAGGAAGGGTGAACCTGGTGAGGGGGGGGTTGTTTAGGTGGGAGGTGGGGTTCAAACAGGTGAAGGTGGGACTCCACCCGCCTAGCTGAGAAGCTGGCGGATCTCCTTGTGCATGTGACACAGGAAGTCCACGTATGACGCTCCCCCGCTGGCGCTCTTGTCTTCTACGAGGAAGTGCCTGAATATCAGCTCGGTTCTGTCTTCCTGTTTTACCACCACCAGCTGAAAGTGAGAGCAGAGAGTGGACTGAGGAGCACAAACAGGTTGAGGGATCAGAGTGAACCATAAATGCTCCAATGCACATGATTATAAATATCCAGACCAAGTTAACAAAGCACTAAGAAAACTTTAAAACTGGGGATTCTTTACTCCTTACCTGAGAACACATTTATATTTGATCTGTAATTTCGGAGCTAAAACTAATGAACAACAAAATTCCAGTGTCCCAAAATTGTAGAGTTTAACAACGGACTATAAAGAAAATGATTTTTCAGACAGAAACAACAACCCTTTAAACTTGCATGAATGACTGCATCAATCCAGCGTGACATTTTTAATAGTTAAAGGTCAAAGTTAATCAGGATGAGATTAAGGCTACCTTCATGTATCGTGATCTCTGGGCTCTGAAGGAGTCGACGATTTCTCGGAGTCTCTGAGAGAATGGGTTATCCAGCACTGGGAGGCTCGACTGGAACACACAACAGACGTGACAGAAGTTACATAAAGTCTACATGGCTGTAATTGTTGTAATATGTTATATAATATAAGGCATTAACGAATTTCTTTTTAAAACTTCAAATAAACAGAGAAATCTGGTAATATGATAATCATTCTGAAAAAAGAGCTGCAAATCTAACATATGAACTGATTGATTCTTCCTCTATTGTTATTAGAATTATGCCAGCAGGACTACATGATGATAAAATGACTAAAACGCTATAGGGCTGGACAATATATTGATTAAATTATTATCGATTTAATTATTTTTTGCAGAGGATTTAAAAAATTGTAAAAAAAAAAAATCAAGATTTTTTTTCTTAACCCAATTGTAATTTTTGCAATGTTTGAAAATATAAATACAGAAAATTAACAGTTTCACGAAGGTAGGCTCTGTCAGGTTTTGCACGGGTAAGTTCAGGCTTGTATTTGTTTTTTTTTTATATGAGATTAGATATTGATCAGAGAGTTTAATGTTAATATACTGTGGAAATAGCTCAGCTTTCAGTGTTTATGTAGACAAACCAGCCTATGTTTGAACTACATAATCAACATTTTATGACACACACTTTAACTTTAAGAGTGAAATTCTGTTTGGTTTGGGAATATATTCTGATAACATAAAGGCAAAACTTGATTCATGCAATTTTTTTGTCACTTGGAGGTTTTTTTTTTTTTTAGGGAAAAAAAAAATCAATTAAAATTGTAAATCGAGTGAAGATTTTATTTTCAGGCCATATTGCTCAGCCCTCTCTCTTAGTGCAAACAATTACATTTAGCATTTCTAAAAGATCATGACTAAAATCTGAAGAGCACAAAGAGAAACTGACACTAGAAAAAGCGTCGTCCTTCAGGACATACAGGAACACTAACAATAGTGTTACTCACTAAAACTCAGTGGGTTTATCAGCCTAATGTCACAGAAGTTGATCCGTGTCCTCTTACCATGCTCTGGTCTATCTGGCCGAAGCTCGGTGTGCCAAAGATGTTGAGCAGCAGCTCCTGCTGAGCGTTGGCTCCCACCCACAGGAAGAGGTGGAGCCCCGTCTCCAGAAGGTAAACTCCACCTTTGGAGAGCCGCTCCTCTGAGTCTCTTACTGCCACTGGCAAAGAGCTGCTTTCCAACTTCATCTGTAAAGTCAAATGGATAAAATGTTAAGTGATACTGATCGAAAAGTGCTGGCACTTCAACCACAGGAAACACTTAAAATGGTTAATAATGTATGACATTATCATAACAGAAGCAGGATTAACATCCTCATTGTATTCAGGAAATTACCAGTTGGGCTGGGCGATACATCCTAAAATCAAATCTCCATTTTTTTAAAACACAAACCATGATTTTCCATTTTAATCCATGTTCCCCTCTAAAAGAATAAATCACAAAACTGAACTGAATTGCCTGTTAGATTTAAAGTGCATGGTGTAAGTCTGTTAGCAAAGCTTCATTGTGTAGTTTGGATGTAGGCAGACATTGAAAGCTGCACTTTTTTCATAAACATCAACGTGGAACTCTCTAATCATAATTTAATCACCTTATAACACAAATGCAAGCCTAAAAATGTGCAACTCCAAAATTTGTCAGGGTTGATCAACATGAAAACAGAGGATCTTGAGTGTATTTTCATTTTCAGTGTTTCTGTCTTCAAACCAGTTGCAAACTGTTGTGTCTCTGTTAGAGGGAAGCATCGGGGGATTTTAACGATGGGGGAGCAAAATGAGAGTATGAAAATAAATCTTGATTTTTGTTTTTAAATTTTCTGCAACATAATGTTCAATTAACCGATTAAAAAGATACACAGTGCTAAACAAATTTGTAAGACCGCCTCCCAATGTAAGAGTAATGTCATAGCTGCCTTAAATTACCGGCACTGGTAATTACCAAAATCATTTCATATGTTTCTATAATGGTTAATATACCAGTATGTAGGAGCTTTTTAATTGATATTATATTTTTAATACTATTATTGTTATCCATGAATTTTCATATGTACTATTTTACAAAAAAAAAAAAAAGGTAACGCACACCATTGTTTTTTGTTAAGATTTTAAATTATAGTTTTTTACTTGCGTTCCTGAACTAAAAACTAGTTTTGACAGTGAGTTTTAGTGGTTATGCTTGATTACTTTATGACTTCTCAGAGAAGCTCAGTAAGCGGATCAAGTTTGGGTATAAAAATGTTTGTCCAATCACAAAAACATTTTCAGTTTTGAAACAGCTTTTGGAAAGATTTTTTAAATATTATAGTAACAGGTGGTCTATTTAATTTGTTCAGCACTGTATATTTATCAGGTAACAATTCTGATTATGTAATTTCTTTAAACTATTAAATTACATGTCTAATGCGATTTTAAATACAACATTAAATCCACATCCACTGGGGCAAAAAGATGCTCATGAATCCAAACGGTTGGTTTCAAAATGACATTAACCACAGCTCTAATCTCTTTGGAAAAGCAAACTAATGACCTTGATCACAGAACTGACAAATTCTGGGGTTTGTGGACATGTGCGTGGAGACCTTTTCTTTGAAACATCAATCTGGTGAGAAATAACAAAGCTATCTTAACTGCTAACCCTGTCTGTGTTACTTCGGTGTGCCTTGCTGTACTGTTTTACAGCACAGATACATTTACTAAAGAATTTGGTGAAGCAACTTCGTAAATGTTGTCATCCAGGTACTTTTGTCTTCTCTATAGCCCAGGGGTGTCAAACTGATCCAGTAAAGGGCCACTGTGGCTGCAGGTTTTCATTCCAACCAAGCAAGAACACACCTGATCCAACAAATCAACTATGTAAAGACAATCCAGTTGATTGAATAATTTGCATCAGCTGTGTTCTTGCTTGGTTGGAATGAAAACCTGCAGCCACAGTGGCCCTTTACTGGATCACTTTGACACCAGTGCTATAGCCTATAATGTTTAAAACATTTTTTCTAGCATCTGTTAGTTTGGGGTCTTGGTTTAGAATACAAACAAATAATTATGTATACTGTTGATCTCAAGCCGATCGCAGGGCCACATACCAATAAGCTGTTGGTCTATTATTTGATTTTGCAGATTTCCTCTGTTTTGATTTCATAAAGTCAACAGCATTAGTGCTTCGGCCAGACTTAGAGAGACATCAGTCTGTATTTAACAGGACCGTGAGTGTGTTTGGTCTCACCAGCGGCAGCAGGCGGGGGTAGAAGAAGACGTGACTCTCTTCCACATCCATGCAGCTGATGAGCTGCCTCAGGTACGCCCGGTCGTCCAACGAGACGTCAGCTCCTGGCAGCAGAACGTCGCTCTTCAGCACGCAGTTTAGATAAACGGGCAGCAGCTTCATGCACTCTGGGAGGATCAGCTGCAAAACACAAACACACGGAGAGAGTAAGACACGTTGGAATCTTAAGTGACACATTAAAAAGCCTTTAAGCGATAGGCCAACATAATTTTTCTTTTCGTGTCTTGCCTCACTCCCGAGTTCATGACAAGCAGATAGACACATATTTGTAGTTGTGAGTGAGCTGTTCATTTGCGAACCATTCTTAATTGCAAATAGTCTGCAAATTTAAGAATGGCCTGCAAATGAATGACTCACTCACAACTCGGGATCAGTTCTTATTGTTCTTTTAAGAGCCATTCAAAAGACTCAACTCATTCACAAACTCAGGTCAACAAAACAGAGCCTCTGTTTAGCAGTAGAAGAAGAAAATACGATGATAGTAGAAGATAACGTGACATAACGCGGTAAAAAAAGTTGTTGAAGAGTTTATCCAGTGACTGTAGGCATCTAAACCCATTGACTCCCAGTGTTTGAGCTAAGCTAAATAGCGGGGGGCAAGCTTTGGCCATCTCCTTCTTGTAACCGGACGCAGAGTTGAAAGAATGGAGTCTATCTGCTTGTCATGGACTCGGGAGTGAGGCAAGACATGAAAACAAAGAAAATATTGGCGTATCCCTTTAACTGGCATGTGTCTGTCTGTCTGACAGTGAGCAAGATAACTCAGAATGTTCTGAACAGACTTTGATGCAATTTTCAGAGTATGTTGGTCATGGCACAAGGAAGAAGTGGTTCAGTTGTGGTGGTGATCTGAACACGGATGCAGATCCGGTAAGCTTTTAAGGATTTGTTAACACTGCGAGACAGGGCAAGAGTTATTCAAGAATAACTGCTAAGAATGTCAGAAATGCCTTGGAGGGGGGGCTGGTTTGGCGTAGTGGTAACTACCAGGCACAACCCAAATACATGTTTCTGCCAGCCTGGGTTCAAGTCCAGCCTGTGGTCAGTTTGAAGAGTATTCTCCCCCTTTCACAAGCCTATCCACTGTCTCTCTCTCCTATCAATAAAAACACAAAATGGCCAAAAAATAATCTGACAAAAAAAAAATTAACAAAAATTAACAACAGCCACTACAAATGTTTGATTAATTAATCTGTACATCTATATTTAACCTGTTGAGTTTGCTCACCTGACCAGCTGATGAGGGGCTGGCACAATTCTTTCTGTAGCAGGCCAGAATCTGAGCACACTGGTTAATCAACGTGTCTCTCACCGCCTTGGTGGGGTTGTTCAGGATGCCGCGGAAAGCTGCAACACACATTATACAGACTCATCAGCACTGACACATGGATTTTGACAAAACAAGCATGCTGAATGGAGTGGACCAGCTTTAATTTTTCCTTATTGTGCAGTTATTTGTGTGAAAGTTTGACGATCAACAGAAAAATCAGCGACAACATACCACTGTCCCACTGCCTGCCAAAGGTAACTGATTATATCATGTTACTGATTCATTTATCTCCTCTCTTTTGTACTTTTAGAGAACAGAGCAGCTCAGTACAGAGTGACATATCCTCACCATATTTAGAGAAGAAGTTGATGATTGTGTCGGTCTCACAGTTGCGGTACAGGTCAGCCAGCTGAGAGCAGCAGTTGACCGCCATGTTGTGAACTCTGAGACGTCTCTGGCCACTGCAGCTTGTGTAGAGCACTGCACACTATGAAACAAAAAAAGACAAACATTCAGATCAATTATTAGTTAAATCTGGTTTTTTTGGATTATACATTTTTATCCTGAAAGCAAAATTTCCAACAAGGTTTCCCTGAAAGAATGAAGCTGATTAAGATTTGAGGTTTTATCAACGATTTTATGTATTAAATGATAAAAAAAACTAAATGTCCAATTTTTCAGAGCTCTTTCAAAAGTCCAAATGGGTTAATATATTTATGTTGGCGTAACTGTAAAACATAATTAAAATTTTAGTGTCTGCATAACAAATACACTGCCTGGCCAAAAAAAAAGTTGCACCGAGAAAAAAAAAAAAAAAAAAAAAGGCCACACACTCTAATATTTCGTTGGACCGTCTTTAGCTTTGATTACAGCACGCATTCGCTGTGGCATTGTTTCGATAAGCTTCTGCAATGTCACAAGATTTGTCACAGATCATAGCACTGCCCCCACAGGCTTGTACAGTAAGCACTAGTTATGATGGGTGCATCACTTCACCTGCCTCTCTTCTTACCCTGATGCGCATCACTCTGGAACAGGGTAAATCTGGACTCATCAGACCACACGACCTTCTTCCAGTCTCCCAGAGTCCAATCTTTATGCTCCCTAGCAAACTGAAGCCTTTTTTCCAGTAAGCCTTACTGTTTAGTGGTTTTCTTGAGGCTACACAGCTGTTCAGTCCCAATCCCTTGAGTTCCTTTTGGATTGTGCATGTGGAAATGCTCTTACTTTCGCTATTAGACATAGCCCTGAGTTCTGCTGTTGTTTTTCTTTGGTTTGATTTGGCCAAACGGTTTAAGTGATCGCTGATCGATCATTCAGGATTTTTTTCTGACCACATTTCTTCCTCAAAGACGATGGCTCTCCACTATCCTTCCAGTTTTTAATAATGTGTTGGACAGTTCTTAACCCAATTTTATAAGTTTCTGCAATCTCCTTAGATGTTTCTCTGCTTGATGCATGCCACTGATTTGACCCTTCTTAAACAGACTAACATCTTTGCCACAACCACAGGATGTGTCTTTCCACATGGTTGTTTAAGAAATGAGAATTTACTCATTGAATCAGCTGGGGTTAAATAACTTGTTGCCAGCTGAAAGATAATCAACCATGCAGTAATTATCCAACAGGAGGCTCGTACCTATTTGCTTAGTTAAATCCAGGTGGCGACTTTTTTTTTGGCCAGGCAGTGTATTTATGAATGTAGACATTGTTTTTAGCCCATAAATTACTTAAAATGCTACACACTGTCCCTTTAAGAACCATAAATGTCCTTGAATGGCTCATTTAAAAACCAGACATTTCCTTGGGGAAAAAAAAAAAAAAAAAAAAATTTCCCTCCGAGATTTTAGTCTCACCGACCTGCATGAGAGCCCCTGTCTCCTCGCTGAGCTTGTCGTCATGTTTGAACTCAACAGTGATGGCTTTGTCACAGTCCAGCCCGGCCAGCTCCACGTCTGTGGTGTTACTCATGAAGAAGGAGCCGTAGAAGTCTGTCGCCCGAATGCCTGAGGAGGGAAGAGAAGAGGGGAGGGGGACAGAGGCAGAAGATGATAAATCAAGAGGCCATATAAAAATTTCATCCAGGCCCAGCTGTAAGTTTGGAAGTCTTAATCTTCACCTGTGCTCGTCCGCACCCTCATGACCGCATCAAAGCCTACAAGCTTCTGGACGTCTCTTCGAAGGTCGTTCAGGAAGCGCTCCTTGTCTGCTTGAGCCTGAAGTAGAGAAAACACACAATCGAGGAAAACTTTAAAGTCCTGTTAGGGAAATTTGTCTTGGGCATTGCACTACATTATTGGTTCGCAGGGCAGAGAAGATAAAAAAAATTAATTAAAAAAAAAAAACAGAGACAGACAATTTAAAGTGCAAAGTGCTAAAGTGCTTGTGTTCATTGCACATTTCTCTATTGCACTTGTTTTTTGCATTGTTCAATAGCTTGGTAGAAGCTGGAACAAATGATAATTTGACATGATTTGTTTTGCACTTTGGGTTACGAAATCTTGAATGAAGTGAAGATTTTTGTTTCTTGAGGGCAGAGAACCAAACCGGTATATCAACTGTTATCAGAGGGGCATCATAGACTCCCTAAAATGTAACATGGCAAAAAGTTAGAGAAGAGGAAAAATAACTTGTTTCCCCACTGGGAAGAGATGCACAACGTTGGATTTTTGCCGATATTTGATATGCCAATGCTTCTGGACTCATTACTATATCTATATTTTTCTTTAGGAGCACCAAGTCTTTACTTCATAAAAATAGACTTGTTGCTTTCAGTGTGACAGCCTTTCTACGTGAGGAACAAATGTAAAACAAAAAACAACACTTAACACTTAAAATTTTTAAAATATACACATGCAGTGATAATAAAATAAAGCATCATTTGTGTATTTTGCCTGTGTTACAGCTGATACATGGACGATATGTAGGGATGATTTATTGGCTGTAAATATTGTCAAAAACTTGAATATATTATACCAACGTCATACTGATAATATTGTGTATCCCTAGAATTGAAGGGTAAAAGGGTGACTTTTCTCTCACCTGGAAGTATGTATATTTGTAGATAGATCCTCCAGTGGATACAGGAACCACTCCTAACGTAGCAACGTCCACATACTGGTTGGGGAAGAGGAAGAGATCGACGCAGCAGCCCTGAGCTACACACTCCTTAGCCAGGGTGTTGTAGAAACTCACTTGGGGCTGAAACAAGGACTGACAAGGACCAGAGAGAAAGAAGCGTCATGAGGAAACTTTGTGCTTATGGGAAAAACTCTACATATAAAAATGACCGAAAAAACAATTTCTGCCTTGTTAATTAACTTATATGTGGCGCTACAAGTTGCTGAACTTGTGTTTACCTTCTCTTTATCTGTTCCGATCAACTTCTTGTCTTCTCTGTTCTTTAATTTTCCGGGAGCTTCGGCGATGGGCAGCGATGTATGAAACACAAAGAGCTTCCCCGAACAGTCTGCAGCCTGAGAAAGTTTCACAAAGTGACAAAAACTGTAAGTTGTGACAGCAGGATCATAAAATATTCACCAATATTCAGAGGACTTTTCAGAAAACTCATGGCAGAAAGCTCCTGCATTTTTGAAGGGTAGGTTGTTCATACATGTTAATCACAGCTGGGGACTACGGGCATCGGGAGACGTTACAGGGTTTCCAATCTTTTCTGGAAGTCATTTTCCAGGACTTTTCCAGGATGATTTTCACCCCCTCACACACACACACTTTGTAGTGTCCTTTTCAACAGTTGTGCCTTATATTTTGTACATTTACCCAGATTGCTGTGTTTATGTCTCTTCCGCCCCAGAGGTCTGATTTACAAGATGTGCAGTCTATGGCTGTAACAAATCTATGAAATATCAGACATACTCTGACATTCTTAAAATCCTGACAAATTTATCAAAGAATAGTGCAATCACACCCACAGATTCCAGTGTCACATAACCAACTGAAGTTACAATATTAGTGTGGGCAATTCTCAGGTAAATCCAGCCTTCTAAAGAACAAGATTAAAGGTTGATGACAAATATCTCTGGCTAGCTCCACCGTATCATAATGAACTTAAAATGTATTTATTTCTAACTCTCTGACATGAACATTGTCTGCTTGCTATCTTTTTAGTCTGGCTTTTATGTAGTGCCTCACTATCATAAATTTATGGTTTATACTTTTTTTTAAATTTTTATTTACTCTGCCTTTTTTATAAATATATTTTGCTGATTTACTTTTGAAGCAGTCTAAATTTTATTTTGCCAATTTTTGTTATTTCTTTTTGTCACCATTGTTTTGAGTTATTATAATTTATTCCTTAACTTGCATTTTTTATCTACATTTTAACTTCATTTCCTATGTTTGATTTTTGCTTACTAACAAGGTAGAAGGAAGCAAAAATTATTTCCCAGGACAATTCCAGCTTTTCCAGGACATTTTACTTCTTTCCTCATTTTCCATATGTTCTCCATGACTGGAAAATTGGTCAGTCATTTTCCAGGTTTTCCAGGACGTGGGAACCCTGTGATAAACGTGACGTTGAAAAGAATGACTTGGGAGTGGAGGACAAGGCAAATTAGTCCCCAACATTGGGACTGTCATATATGAGTGATATGTGTAGTGTGACATGTTCAAGTGTCAACAAAGAGAGTAGAAAGATATACCACAGAATAAAAATGGGATGAACCAGTCTCACTTGTTTTCTGTCCGGTCTATGGTTGCACTAAGCAACATAAACAAGAAGGCAGGATACTAAAATCATCCCTGCCTGCTCGCTAATTGTGGACAATTAGTGTCCTCCGTTCCCAAACGTTTTAGTGAGTGTTGTTAAAATGAAAGGTGGTCTTAATATGTCCCCGTCCCAGCACCATGCATGATGTGACCGTGAGTGGTCAGCCCATTAAAGAGATGAATTTAAGTTCTGCCATTTCTATGTGAATAGACAAATTAAATTGCAGGTCTTTTGCAGAAATATAAATTATGTTAGACTTCCCTTGGTTTTGGTGACACTACATGCAGTGTTAATTTTGCTGACTAATTATTTTTGTCATAGTTTTCATCAACAACCTCTTTTCCCCTGATGAAAACTACACTATAAAAACAAGTGCACATGGACAAAAACTAAAACTGAATTAACTGACATTTTCATCAACAAATAAAAACTAGACGAAAATGTTTGACAGAGACTTAATCCAATCAGACCTAATTACCTCCGCCAAGGAGATTACATTTTTGATGACGTTTATCTGTCTGTCTGTTTGTTTGTTTGTTTGTGTTCAAAATAACTTGAAAAGTTCTGAACGGATTTGGATGAAATTTTCAGGAATTGTCGGAAATGGGATATGGAAGAACTGATTAAATTTTGGGGGTTATCTGGGTCACCGTCTGGATCCAGGAATTTTTTTAAAGGATTCTTTAACATTGCCAGATAGGACCATTTTCACCAAAGTGGACCGAAGCTGCTTGGCAGAGGTCTGCGCTCTCCGAGTGCTTTTCTAGTTTGGTCATGTAGAAAGTAGGAACAAGTTAGGAATATATCCAATCACAGCTACTTCGGTTGTGTGGAAAGGCTGGATGAGTTAAGAGGGACATCCAATCACAGCTGCCTTAGCTTCATGGTGGCAGGATAAGTTGTGGAGCGATCCAATCAGAGATACTCTCTTTATGAATTGATATATTCATGTAGAGCAGGTTCACTGTTTGTTGTCAATTCTGGTATTGTAACTGAGATGCTCTGCCAGGTAGCCTAAATAAAGGTGACTGGCTTTCAAACAAAAGTTCAATTTGTTTCTGTTCATTTATACATTCATGACTTCAGAAATTCAAGGAAACATAAAAAATGCCCTACGCTTTACAATTCATATTTCAGTCGACTAAATTTACAGTAGATTTTATCGACTAAAATGTTGTGAAATTTCATCAACTAAAACTAGACTAAAATTAAAACAATTTAGATGACTAAATTATGACAAAAACTAAAAGATATTTTAGGCAAAAGACTATAACTACAACTTAATTAAAAAGTGCTGTCAAAATTAACATTGACGACATTCGAACACAGAAATTAATCTTAAAACCCTCTTTTGAGATTTTTGAGTGTAAAGGTGAGAACAAAGCTCAAACAAAAGAAGTTTACCTTGAGTGCCTCCAGTCCGGCCTGGATGACGGGTCCAAAGACCGTCTCCGTTTCTCTGGTGTCTGCAAACATCTCGGGGATCTGGTCCAACAAACTGGAAACACAAACCAGATAAATAAGTCAGTCCTTAAATTTCTTTTTTTGTGTATTTTTTTTTTTATTATTTTTTTTAAGATAAAAAAAAATGTCACCACCTCTCGATAACTAGCCGACTCTCATTCACATTGACCAGGAAGCCGTCAAGCAGCGGTACGAACATGTCAGACACGTCTGATACCACCAACATCTGAGGCTGGGCCAGGCTTGACTTCACATTGTAGAAATGTAGAACCTTATGGTATGTGACAAAACCAACGCGAACCACAGAGTCCATCTCGGGGTTTTCCCTACAGACAGAAACACAGGAGGAACATTAGAAATATTAGGTTTTTATACGACGTGAACAATTTTCACATCAGGTCTTTTTATGCTGAAGTTCCTCGATTACTCTTTAAACAGTGTGCATCATTCTTTCCTTAATTTTATTTCAACATTGCTTGCTTAACTTCCTAAAAATGATCATTCATCCCCGGTGTATTTATGAGCAAGTACCTTGGCAGATAGTCGAGCAGAGTCTTGAGTTCCTGGCAGACAATGTTGACCATGCCACTTTTGACAGCGTTGTAGGAAACATCGATGAGAAAGATGAAGGCTGGAGGCTGAGGGAGCTTGTTATTCTGTTCAAGACAAGCAAAGACTATGTGAGTCACATGTTTACAACTAATAATCTGCACAAGATATGCAAATTTTGACTTCACCATTACTCAGACAATTATCTTCACATGAACACAGATGATAAGTCAGAGTCAGATATGACTAAGGAGTGTTTGTAAATGGTTAGCCTCTTTGTAAGGCCCCCTGTAATGCCAAAACTTCTATCAATCATCATAACAGAACATTTGCCCTGCAGAGAATAATTTCCATCTAATACCCATGAAGTTAAATGTAGACAAAACCAATTTCAGCATGACTCCACTGAGACAGTAGCCTCAAGGCTCTGCTGACATTCGTTGGTTGGATAATAAGGGAAAAAGAATAACTTTATGGTAGATTGTTGTTTAGTCATTATTTCATCATCATGACTTGTAATAAAATTCATGTAACAAGCTTCTGAATTTCTCTTCGAGTCCCTTGAGGGGATTCATGATACATTCACTGTCAGACTGCACAGTGGGGAATTTGAAAGGCACAACAACCTCAGAAAAGGAGGCCTAACAATGACGATAATAGCTGTTTGTTACCTGCAGAAATAAGATCTTTAGGACTCACCTTACAGTAGTCGACAGTGGCCAGGAACTCGTAGCTTCCCAGAGAAAGCTCCGGCCTGTCGTAGCAGTCCACCCTCTTCCCGGTGTGGTCCAGATGCTGGAAGTAATGTGGAGGCACTGTGAGGACAGAAGGGTTACATCAGTAAAATCAGATGAATTGGAGAAATAAGTTTGTATAGAGAACACAGGCCTGTTTCTTTTGTCACCATGAGTCTGCTCTCCATTCAAAATCTTAATTCAGTTCTTATGCTTTCAAACCCTTTTGCATGAAATGGGAGCACGTTCTGAAATCCTCCAACTGCAACTGCTGTATTGCATTCTATGAGATGCATGTCACACAGATGAATGTCATACAAAAAAACAGTGCTAATAAAAGTTACTCCAGCAAAACCAAAAGAAAAGTGAACTTTTCAAAGTTTCTTTAAAGAAAGGATCCAATAAACCTTTATACAGATTTTCTCTTTGGTCTCAAACCTTGTTTTTAAAATGTTGTTTTGTTTACCAGCTAGTCGAGTCAAATATTCTTTTATATTGTTTTAACAAAGTTATAACCCCCTTTAGCACTAAGCACTGCAGTCAAATCTTCTTTCATGTGAGTCTTATGCTGACTATTAGTATAAAAGGAAGCAGACTTGCTTGCTGTGCACCAAATATACCAACTGTTACAGACAAGTAGAACCAAACCCAACCTGACCTAACAAAACCTGCCCCAAGTTAACTTAACCTAATCTAATCAAGCCCAACCCAAGTTCATCCAAACTAAAGCAGTCTTTTCCAACTAAACCTTACCTAGCCTCACCAAACCCCACCTAACTAAACCCAGCCTACTGCTAATCAACAAAACATAAATAAATCTAACCCAGGCTAACCCAACGAAGATCAAGCTCACCTAAATTAATCCTACATAGTACAACCCTACCCTACCCAACCATGTCCTACCTAATCTAATGCAACCCAGCCCAACCTAACCTCAACTTACCGAAACCAGCCTAGCCAATTTCAACCCAATTTAATCTAGGATAAAGCTCAGTTTTTCTGGTGTCTGAATCCCTTGCTCAACTAAACTAAACCAAACCCAACCCTTACCACACCCTTGAAGACTGACCTGGCATTCTGATGCAGACCAAAGATGCCAGGAGTGAAAGAAAACGGTGCCTCATTCAGATGTGAGATGTGTTTGATTACGGCAAGAGTTGACATTGTGGGGGGAGATGGAAGTGCTTTAAAAAAAGGCCTCCACTCACCCTCTGTGACGCAGCTGCAGAATCCACACTGGAAGCGCCGTCCCCCCTCAATGAACTGCATGTAAGGACACATGTAGGCCTTGCACCTGTTGCAGCGGATCGGACCGCCCTCGCCATGGTCCACCAGGTACGGAGGGCTCTGACAAGACATGCAATGAAAGGATTAAGAGCAGACTTATCCAATAATCTGGATTTCTGAGGCCGGCAGACTTGATTCACATCATTCAACAATAATACTGACTTTATTTCAAACCTCTGATGTGGGCAGATTGACCAAAACAGGAGGTACTTTTATAGCAGTAAATATTTACGCCCTCATTCATAAAATGCTTTTTTTGGCCTTGAGACGCAGCGTAGACCAGGTCCAGATGGATATCTGTTACAGATGTAGTGTGAGAGTAAAACAAGGTCATGCAGCCGCCCCCACCACTGTGATTCTGAAAGATAATCCCTCATTATATAACAGACATCCGCTGATAAGAACAAGCATCAGGATTTTGCCCTGGAATCTCATCTTTCATCCTAAAACCATGTATGAGGGGGAAAACTTTCAGACTGCACTTTTGAAAAAGAAATGAGAGGAACACATCTGCAAATAGACTAGAATAAGGGGAACAACTATCAAGTGTTTTGATAGTTAAAGCTACAAAAAGAAGCTACACTAACGATTAGATCAAGATATTTCATAGCTTATCTGAAATTTTCCAAAAACATATTAAACCAGACCCTGTTCTTGTCATGTTCGGGGTTGGGTCAGCTGCTATGGAGCTCTCTCTATCAAACAAGCAGAAGAATGTGATATGCTTTGTGACGCTGTTAGCAAGAAGAATAACTGTGCTGAACTGGAAACAAAAAAGCCTCCAGCTTATCAGGCTTCAATGAATGACGTAACGAAACACTTGCAGTTAGAAAAAAAATATAATAATAATAAAATAATAATAATAAAATTTACCCTGAGAGGAAAGACAAATACATTTCAATCGATTTGGCAGCCATTTATGGACAACTATAACAAAAACAACCCCATGAAAAAATAACAATTTAGAGTACCTGAAATCCGCCATGTTGTGGTATTACTATTGAAATCTCTTATTTTTTATCATCTTATTTTTTATTATTATTTTTTTTTATATACAAGTATCTTTTTCTGATATCTATTTTTTATCATCTAGGTTTGTATGTTGGTGTGATAAACACATATCTCAGATCCTATTGTCATTCGTATTTGAAAACGTTAAAACCCCCAATAAAGAGAATAATAATAAAAAAAAAAAGAAGCTACTCTTTAGAATGATTGGTTGCAATGTTAGGAAAGGAAAATTAAAAATAAACTGTTATTGATCCCACAACTAAATGATAACACAGAAAATAACAGATTATACATTCGTTTTGACAAAACCACAAAATATTACAGATTTGTCTGTTTCCACTTCTAAAATCATCAATTTCTGGCCTTTATAGCTGTAATTTTTGTATATATATATATATATATATATATATATATCCAACATATATATATATATTTTTTTTTATTTAAATTTTATTGACTGGACAAAAGGTTGCTGAACTAGCAACCTATACATGCTATAAATATTTGATAAAGATTATTCAATACAGGCAAAAATTTCAAAGTTTTGTCTTTTTCCACCTCTAAAATCATCAATTTCTTGCTTTTATAGCTGTAATTTTTGTATACTTTTATTTATTTTAAGGTGTTTTAAATGTTATGGACTGAACAAAAAGTTGTTGAACTAACATAATCTGAATGATATCAATTACAGCCTAAAAATATATCTATATCTATATATAAAAAATATATTAATATCTAAAATCTACAATGTACAGTTTACTACAGCAAAAACAAAAGTACCTTAAAGTCTCATATTGTATCACAAACAGCACAAACTACATTTGAGAAAGATTTTGTTCAAAACAGCAAAATTCTTACAAGTAAAATTCCAAAAACAAAAGTCAGTTATGAAAAAGGCTACATGTCCTTTACCTTATCAAGTGATAGATAAATTAGAGCCGGCAAGCTCAGGAATAAAATGCTATAAATATTTGATAAAGATCATTCAATACGGGCTTATTCCACCATCTGTCAGCCAAAGGCTTCAGCTCAGGACGGTGTGAGAGAAGGCAACTGGATGATGTATATATCTAGCATTTTGCGTGACATCAAAACGTAATCTTTCTTTAGCGTTCCAATGAAAACGTTAACTTTCAGAGGATTTAATGTCATGAAATAAGGGCTGCAAGTCAGACAGAAGAATGGAGCTCAGCCTGGACAGAGCTTACAGGAGAGAGGGGGAAGGAACAGGAGGGTGTCACTCACCTCGTCTGGTGGCAGCGTGGCGAGGGGCTTGATAACAGCAGCCAGTGGCACCTGAGACTGCTTTGCCATGTCGGCTGTGCAAGGCATATTGTAGGCCGTACAGCGGATAAAGCGAGGACTGGCATTTCCTAAAACACACATGAAGACTCACCATTAAAGCAGGCTGTCGACAAAGTGCAAGCATTCAGTTGTGAGGAGACAAATTATTATCTCTGTATAAATACAGCCGATGCTTTTATGTTTCCTTCTGTTGCACAAAAGTGAAGCAGTGTTCATTTTGGTAGCAATTTTCTATTTAGGTTTATTCTGATGCCAAAGACGTTTTTTAGTTTCGGTCACATTTTCATTTACTTTACTAGAAAAGTTTTAATGCCATAAAGGTCACCATCTCATACAAAGTTCTGCAGACTCAGTTCAGTTGCCACATTCCTGCAATTTTTACTCTGCTTATCTATCTATTATTAACTATTAATACACTGCCTGGCCAAAAAAAAAGTAGCCACCTGGATTTAACTGAGCAAACAGGTACAAGCCTCCTATTGGATAATTACTGCATGGGCGATTGTCTTTCAGCTGGCAACAAGTTATTTAACCCCAGCTGATGCAATGAGTAGCTTCTCATTTCTTCAACAACCATGTGGAAAGACCCATCCTGTGGTTGTGGAAAAGATGTTAGTCTGTTTAAGAAGGGTCAAATCATTGGCATGCATCAAGCAGAGAAAAGGAGATTGCAGAAACTACTAAAATTGGGTTAAGAACTGGCCACCGCATTATTGAACTGGAATGGTAGTGGGGAACCATCGTCTTTGAGGAAGAAATGTGGTCAGAAAAAAATCCTGAATGATCGTGATTGGCGATCACTTAAACGTTTGGCCAAATCAAATTGAAGAAAAATAACAGTAGAACTCAGGGGTATGTTTAATAGTGAAAGTAAGAGCATTTCCACACGCACAATAGGAAGGGAACTCAAGGGATTGGGACTGAACAGCTGTGTAGCCTTAAGAAAACCACTGATCAGATCAGTTTGCTAGGGAGCAAAAAGATTGGACTCTGGAGGACTGGAGGAAGGTCATGTGATCTGATGAGTCCAGATTTACCCTGTTCCAGAGTGATGGGCACATCAGGGTAAAAAGACAGACAGGTGAAGTGATGCACCAATCATGCCTTTTGCCTACTGTACAAGCCTGTGGGGGCAGTGCTATGATCTGGGGCTGCTGCAGTTGGTCAGGTCTAGGTTCAGCAACATTATGCGCCCAAAGAATGAGGTCAGCTGACTACCTGAATGTACTGAATGACCAGGTTATTCCATCAATGGATTTTTCTCTTCCCCAATGGCACGGGCATATTCCAAGATGACAAGGATTCAGCGGACTCATATTATGAAAGAGTGGTTCAGGGAGCATGAGACATCATTTTCACACATGGATTGTCCACCACAGAGTCCAGACCTAAACCCCAATGAGAATCTTTGGGATGTGCTGAAGAAGGCTTTCTGCAGTGGTCAGACTCTCCCATCATCAATACAAGATCTTGGCAAAAAATTAATGCAACACTGGATGGAAATAAATCTTGTGACACTGCAGAGGCTTATCAAACAATGCCACAGCGAATGCGTGCTGTAATCAAAGCTAAAGGCGGTCCAACGAAATATTAGAGTGTGTGACCTTGTTTTTAGGTGGTGAGTTTTTTTTTTTTTGGCCAGGCAGTGTATATTCCTTTATTTATGGAGAAGTGATGTGACCCACGATGTATCAATAAACACACCCTGCTCACTCTGCTCCTCTCTCTGGACCTTACCTTGGTCTTTGACCTGGAAATTGGTGGTGACCAGCGGAGGGGCCTGACCTCTGACCCCTGTGGTGAACGGCTCAGTGCACTTTGCCTTGTCGTCCTCTATTACTTGGATCTAAAGGAAAGAGGAGGGCACATAAATGTCAAAGCTTTCAAGCACGTTACATCAGAAACACAGACATGTAGCTGCTTGATTAATCAACGTCTCTCTCTCTCAGTGTAAAGGGGATCACCTCACACCCATGCAGGACACCACTCACTCAAACCCTAAAACACACACACCTGGAGCTACCCAGCACACAACTGTGGATAAAAAAATCAAGTTGAGCCATGTGTGATACGGTACAGATGCATGCAGATGTTTTTGTTCATATATGACAAAATGACATCCCTGAAAAAGCAGGATTAATCGAGGCATGCTGTTAAAGGAAAGAATTATGGGTGAGTCAAAACAGTGAGGGCAGCATGCAGGAACAGGGAGGAGGACTGAAGGGGGGCCATCTGTGCTTTATGAACCATAAACCCTTTAAAACTGAAGAACTCGAAGGTGTCCAGCTCAAATACAGACACTGAACAGCGGTGGTGGAGAGATATGATATAAACACAGGGCCTCAGAGCATTTGATGGTACAAAAGAGAAAACCAATGTTTATTTTCTTCAAAGTGAAAACTATTGTTGGGAAAAGTAATCCGAGTTAAAAGACAATGATGTCTTTAAATCAACAGACCAAATATGAGAGACTGTTTGACGTTTTGAAAGCTTTCATTTGATTGCTGACAATAGGACGACTGATGCAAGTGGAAACCATTAGAGGTTTTAAAGAGGTTACTGCTTCTTAAAAAGAAATAGTTACACCATCTTCTTGTAAAATGCAAGCTTGTTATTGTTGCCCTGGGTTCTTGCGTGGGTTAAACAAATGAGGTACAAAATGTTCCAAGTGAGTTTTATAAAGCACTGCGAAGTGGATGTTTTTTCACCTTTGGAACAAACAAAACCAGCAGTTTAACCATGTCTCCAGCCTTACTGCAAAGCTTATTTAACTTGACAGTACTAGATACAAATTCTGCTTTTTTAAAACAAAAAGCTCTCAAACAATTACTTCTCCTTTGCATTGCACTAATGTTGCATGTAAACCACTGTAGTTTTGCAATGGCACAACTTCTGCAGTAATGTATCCTTTACCAAATGTATCTGTGATCGGGAGAATCACTGTTCATTTATCAAAACACCTATATACTTCAATGTTTTGAAACATGACACTGTATTAATACTATAGAAGGCAATCCTATTGGTAAGTAGTTTATTGATGTCTGGGGCATTTGTTGAGTCTGGTAGTTCAGCATCTGGCCACTAGTTGGCAACAGGCATTCAGCCATTTAACTCTCTGGCTTGCACTTACGTTTATTGTAATGTTGGATTTTGCCGATATCCGATATGCCGATATTTCTGAACTGATTATAGCCGATACTGATATGTTTAGGACAAAAGTATGCAGTTTTTCACTAACTAAAATTGACATAATTCGTTTCCGTGTTGGAAACTGAAAAAGGAACAACAACACTAATGTTGGTGTCTTAATGTAGACATGAAGTGAAATTGCAGCATTTTTTTTACATTAAGACATTTTGCCAATATAGGGGATATATACAGCTGATATGCATGGTCGTATATTGGCTGTAAATATTGGCAGAATTGTTTATATCTACAGATACTGTTATTAAACATTTAAAGCTATTATCTGCCGGAACCGATATCATTCATCTCTAACGTATTAGCATATCGGTCACTGGGGCAGATAATAAAATTATGCTTATTCATGTTACAGGGTCATGCTTTATTCAAATAACACACACTAGAAACTGGACTTTTCATGCATTTATTATTTTAGCTTCTTAATATCATAGAATATTATTTTTATATTAGAATACATAGGAGACTGAACAAAAATAAATAAAAAAGTCATATCGCCCTGCTTTTAGAAGCACGATATGTTGTGATAAATTGTGTTATCATCCCTGTATATAAAAAAATCAATATCATACATCTCTTGTAAAAAATAAATAAATAAACAGAGAAAACTCTTAACCTTAAATAGAAAAACCTGCTTTCAACAGAGGCCCAATTAGACTGTCAACAATTTAGGTGCTTCAAACAAATCCATCTTTACAATCACATTATTATTAAAAAACCCTAACTTAAAATAAGGATGTTTTTTTTACCAAAAGATTCACAGAATAGAATAGATGTATAACGATTTAAATTATCAATACACGCCAGTGTTAATTTTAACAGCACTTTTTAATTTAGTTTAAGTTATTGTCTGTTGTTTTAGTTGATGATAATTCACAATGTTTTAGTCGACTAAATATGAAGTGTAAAGTGTAAGGCATTTTTTATGTTTCCTTGAATTCCTGAAGTCACGTTTTACACTTGGATAAAATGAAACGTCTATTAACCCTTTATTGAATGCTAGTAAAGTTTGAATGTATAAATGAACAGAAACAAATTGAACTTTTGTGTGAAATGCAGTCACCTTTATTTAGGCTACCTGGCAGAGCATCTCAGTTACAGTTGTTTGGTTTACACCAAGTATCTCAGTGAAAATAAATCTAGACCTCTGGTAGAACGGCAGCCCATGAGCTGGTCTGTCACACGATGATGTGAACTGAACATGAGGCTCTTGAATGAAGCACAGGAGGTGGAGGATGTGGGTTAGTGCAGGCAGACGGAGAGGACAGGGTGCAGCAGAGCAGAGGAGGAGGAGTAGGCAGGCACTCAGGAAACTTACTGGGCTGGGGATAGCGTCTGGATCTATTCTATGTCTTGATTTCTGCACAGCCGGCATGTCAGACGCTTGCTTTACATTCAAAAGTTTGTCCAGCATTTTGTGCAAAACAGGACAAAATAAATAAATAAATACAAAGAGTGAAAATGTAAATATGAGTTGTGTGAGAAGTGTCAGCAGCAGGAACTGTGCTGAGCAGCAGGCGGCATTGTTATCATTAAGACAGAAACTGATCAGTAGAATTGATTTTCGATTAGTGGCTCTGTAGACTATGACAATCAAGCAAAGATAGATACAGTGTAAAATAGAGGTAGAGTGTTTGACGCACATGCTAAGCAGCTCTTTTGTTTGTAAGGTGGTTACAAACAAAATGAAACAATTACAGTTAGATTTAACTTTAGAGCAATAACAAAGTAGCTGTACGGGATTTTCTTTTTAGAAATCAACAAATGAAGTTCAACCATGTTATCCTGTTATGGTAGTAGCATTAATTAATTTTTTGAATATTATTCGTGTTTGTTTTCTTATTAATCAAACGTAAGAAAGAGTCTTTTTCAGAGATTTAAGACAGTGGGCAGCATTACAAAAACATTAAGGGGTTTAATACAAGGGAAAAACATGAACAAGCCCTGAACAACTGAAACACTAGATACAAATGCACAGAGGGTGTCCTGTGGTGGTACTTAAAATCCTAATGAACAGCATCGTCAAGTCAGTGGTAATTAGGGATGGGAACTGAGATCCAATTTAGGTTGAGAATCAATAAATAGTCCAAGGAATGAGTGTCATTTGTCTTTTTGCTGAACAATTCCCTCATCAATGCCTTTCACTGACATCTGAATGCCTTCAAAACAAAATGGCTACTCTCTCATCTGAGGCAGTCAACAAGAACGACAATAACAAAGTAGAGGACCCAATAATTGCAGAAAGAAAACAGAAGCTGTCAAAAGTCCGACTTACTTTTACACAGTGTCACACTAACTGCACAATTCTCTGTGTATGTGAGATTGAAAGCCAGGGCGGGAAGACAGGAAACGTGCTGAAGACTTTGTCAATACAGTTACACTTCTTGTGTGCCATGTGTCTGATGTTGCTGAGCCTAAAAGCCTCAGTAGGCTTGTTTTTTTTCCACACAGAAAACCCACAGGTATTGATGAGGGGATTGATAAATAACTATTTGACAGGCAGAGCTGATAATGGCATTGGTATGAATAGAATCTTCACAGATCCCATCCCTAATGGAAATATTACACAAAATGTCATTTTCAAGCAACTGTGTTGTTATAAATATCTGTTGTGATGCTTAATAATTGGTTACAGCACTTTGTAAGACTTGAGAAAGTATAAGTGGTGCAAAATACAGAAAATACAAAATCCTGTTAAACGCTTAAAAAGCATGTTTTCATGTAAAACTTAGTGCCTAATTTCTCAAGCTCTAATGCCTTGTGTTTGGTCTTATGGCTGGAAATGTGTAAATTTAGTGTTTTTATTTGATACTGTGCATTCCACCATACACAATAAAAGAAAAGTCATCCCTCTCTGCTAACACAAAGTAGGAAGACCAGTAATGGCCTGAGATAAACAGTGAAGATAGTGTTGTTTTGTTAACAAAGTAATTTTTTTTTTTTTAAGTTTGTGTGGTGTTTTTTTATAAATGTCTGCGCCTGCTTACCGGGCTGGGGATGGCATCTGGGTCGAGTCTTTTCTGTGCAGGTGGAGCGGGAGCTGGTGCCGGTGCTGGGGCCCCATAGTTTGGTTGCCCGGGATATGGGCCTGCATAGCCAGGCTGAGGACCTCTCACCTGCCCGAACGCACCTGAGGAGACGAAAATACAAATTCACTCAGTAGGTCTAAATGTAAAGTTAATAGTAAATTGTTTGCAGTCTGTTGTTAGGTCTGTGGATGATGAAAAATCTGGGCAATTCAGTGAAAAAACTTCTGTGCAATAATTTCATGCAATTGTATTCTGCAATAATTTCAGGAATAATCCAGTGCAATAATCCAGATGTATTCTTATTCCTGTTCTAAGCACTCCAGCACTTTCCTCTGTTTACTGTTTTAGTTTTATACTCTTATCAATTTTATATGTTTACTGTCTGTTTTTATACCTTCTGTTTTTTATACTTTGTTTTTAAACATTTATTTAATTGTAAGTACCTGTGCCTTAAGGGCTACTATCTGAGCCCTTTGCTACGAAAACTTCATTCACGTGTGCACCTGTGGTGTATAGTTTGAATGACAATAAAGAATCTATCTATCTATGTTAAGTGAAGCTACCCTCAAATATACAGATGCGTTTTCTCAGACCAACAAACCCAACATAAAGTAAGTCAGGTCAATTTACTCTTAAATTCACCTTAATGTGACCCTGAACTGACAAAGATTACGGCTCTCCAGTTTCCTTGATAGACTGAACCAGCATTTGATGAGCTTAAATGTGCAGCATGGTGATATTTGGGTTGTTGTCTGTCTTCTGTAGCTCTCTTCGCAGATTAACAATGTCAAGTTGGTTTGCTGAGTAAAGTGTGACTGATGCTAATGAATGCAGTGCCAGCACAGCTGCTTCTAGTTCTCTTTTTCCTATTTCTGTGATGAATGTGGTTACTCAGCGCTTTGGAAAAGAAGTTACGTGTGAGTTTAAGCTGACACAGCCTACATAAAACCCCCACCCAAATTTTTGGATAAGACTGCAGCCACACACACCAAGTCCAACAAGGTGCAACTGTCTCTACTGGTTTGTTCTAGCATGGCATAATATCAAGTACTGGCTGATGTGATTTTGTGTCTGATTGAGGTGCATGCATGCAAGAGTCAGTTGAATATCTGTACATCATCAAGAACTGTTGGAACAATCTTGGAGAAATCTGACTTGGGAAAACTTCAATTGGGCTAGTTAGTTGACTTGTATTTTCAAATTGTATGTTGCATTTTATTACCTCCGCCAGGGACGTTATGTTTTGTTTATTAGCATGATTACGCAAAAAGTACAGGACGGATTTTGCTGAAATTTTCAGGAGACGTTAGTAATGGCCCAACTTAAAAATGATTAGATTTTGGTGGTGATCCAGATAACTGCCATTAGTGAACGATTGTTTTTGCTCAATAACTGTCTAGCTAATATCAACATGATTCTGAGTGCTTGGTGTGGGTTTTCAAGGTCAATGAATCATATTATGATGGTAACTTTATCATGGAACTACTGCTTACAGATGTAACAGCAATATGTGAGCTACCTTGGTGGAGGTTTGCGCTCTTTGAGTGCTTTCTAGTTTTGGAAGTGAGACCGTCCGGGTTGCAAATTCCAAACATCACTGGGAAAGCCCCCTCTAGACGAAATTTCTACTCAGAAAGTAGGACTACCTTCAGGTGCCCTAACTGGAACGCATTTAACTGGGATATGACACAATATCCAGTTCCCATGTCCAGGTTCTGAGGTGAACGGGATGGACCAAAACCCCGAGTTTACTTGGTCTACCAAAATATATTTACTTTACCTCACTCAGGGTTCCCACTCTTTTCTAGAAATCATTTTCCAGGACTTTTCCAGGACGTTTTCACCCCCCCTTATATTCATTTCTAACTCTCGGGCATGAACATGGTCTGCTGGTTATCTTTTTAGTCTGGCTTTTATGTAGTGCCTTACGATTATGAACTTATGGTTTATACTTATTTTTTTAAATCTTTATTTACTCTGCTTTTCTATAAATATAAATACTGCCGATTTGCTGTTTAAGTAGTCTAAATTTTATTTGGCCATTTTCGTTATTTGTATTTGTCACCACTGTTTGAATTTTTATATTTTATTCCTTAACTTGTATTATTTGATATACTCATATCTTTACGTCTAAGCATGCATTAGTTATTCTTAAAAGTATGTGCATTTCTGTTTGTGGAGTCAAACTCTGGAACAGCCTGGATGTCACTTCAAAAATGTGTAATAAGATGCAAATATTTAAATTACACTACAGACAAGTATTATTAAAATCATACAAGTAATTTAGCAAAAACATGGCCTTAGACCAAAACAATTTGTTAGCATATAAGTAATTTTAGGTATGTAAATTAACACTGATTACTATTAACATATGTAGGTAATAACAGTAAATAACATAAAATGTAGTTTAGAACAGATATACTATGGGGAAGGTTTTGTATGTATGTAGTATTATGAGATGGATGATTATGAATACTGTGGACATTGAAATAGGCTGATAATGTATATACTGTATTTGTAATATGTAGATATGTATGATATGTATGAATAATGTATATATAGTTACCAAGTACATTTTTAATTCATTTCCTATGTTTGATTTTTGTTCACTAACAAGGCAGAAGGAAGATCAATCATTTTCCAGGACAATTCAAGCTTTTCCAGGACATTTAACTTTTTTTCCTCATTTCCATATGTTTTCCATGACTGGAAAATTGGTCAGTCATTTTCCAGGTTTTCCAGGACATGTGAGAACCCTGCTCACTGCATGTCTACAAAGTACATGGTGGTGACAGTAACATGATCCATCTCCTCACCATTTTGCTGAGGGGGGAATCCTCCCGGCATGCCCGGCTGAGGTGGAGGCTGCTGCATTGGCCCAGGAGGGCCAGGTGGTCCTGGGGGCAGATGGTTGCTCTGCGCCATAGATGTCGGGGGCATCTGAGCTCCAGGAAGAGTCGGTGGACCTGAGTGGTAGGGGGATGGTTGGGATGGAGGGGGCTGCTGCTGGGGTGGCATCGGGCCAGGGTATGGGCCAGAGGCAAGCGAGGCTGGAGGAGGACCAGGAGGAGGGAAAGACCCTGGCTGAGAAGATGGAGGTGGCCCTCTGGGTGGGAAAGAGCCCTGGGCTGGGGGAGGCGGGCCGGGGGCGAAAGAAGGCTGGCTAACAGGAGGGGGTGCTGAGGAGAAGGGGGGCCGGGTCGGAGGAGGAAAGGACTGCTGTGGCTGGGAGACAGGTGGGACAGAGGCTTGGCTGGTTGGAGGCACAGGACCTGAGTAGGAGGTGGGGGGGAAATTTTGCTGGGAGGGAGGAGGTGCCGGAGCAGAGGAGGTGAACTGCGGCTGAGAGGTAGGGGGGAGAGAGGAGTTAAATGGCTGTTGAGATGGAGGTGGGGGACCTCCATAATATTGCTGAGGAGCTGCGGGGCCGCTCGCAGGAGGAGGCTGGGAGGGGGCGGTGGACACCGGGGGAGGGGCCTGGTTGAAGGAGGGTGGCGGTGCAGCAGAGTAGGCGGTGCTGGTGGGAGGCTGGGTGCTGTGAGGTGGAGCTGAGAGGAAAGAAGCAGAAAGAGCGATTAAAATCATACACAAGAAAGAGCGAGTGAACAACGCTCAAGTTTAGATTCATCTGTACTCACCGTATCCTGGTCCTGCAGGGGTCGGCGGGCCAGAGTTGATCTGCATCCCACTCATCTGGTTGGCGACTTGTTGCATTGAGGGTGGGGGGCCATAGTGTTGAGGATAGGAGGGGTGAGGAGGCCCCGGCATGGTCATCCCTGCCTGGCTGTATGGCTGAGACACAGCAGGCCTGGAGACACATATTAGTCAGATGTTACCAACATATAAGCAACAAGGCTGGAGGCCTAAATTTGTTTTCATAAAGGAGAAAAAAGAAAACATGAGGTGAGCAGAGGCACGATGGAGCTTGCCTCAAAATTTGTGGGGGGTGTAAATAAATACAATCTAATAAATGCTGCATGTTTATGTGGACTTGGAAAAGGGATTAGGGCTGGGAAGTACATGTATGTATGTTTATGTTTTTTTTTTTAAACACAATAATTTATTCTTAACAACAAACTGCAAGACAACATTTTCTTTAACTTCAATAATGACTGGATTGCAATACAATCAATCAGTCAATCGTTATTTCAGACTCAAATTGGTCCATATAAAATACACAAGGGACACACAGCAACAGGAAGAGCGAAGAAGAATACATAAATAAATAAAAAAATAAATGAATAAAAACGTCCATGTTTAAAAGACACACAAACGCATGATACAATGACATTAGAAGGTTTCTTTGGCTTTATCGGGCCAACAATGGGAGAAATTTAAAATTTATTCAAAAGATGTGTAGGAAAACCACAGTACCAGTTTCACCGTATGTTGAAAATGTTACCAATATATCAGTCTTTCTGTTAAAAATATAACTGACACATGGCATTTGAGAGTAGAGAAAACTTCATTAATGGAAATATTGATGTTTTTTGTACATTTGAGACAGTCTGTGGGAGTTTACGAACATTTTTTGTTAACTAGAAATGACATAATGCCCAGTATTGGCTGTCTAGGACTTCTGTTTTTGTTGCCATTGTTATGAATTGGTATCAAAATAATTTGATTTTTACTTTACTCATATCAAAGGTGATTTTTAACATCCGTTTCTTGTTTCTCTGCATAAAAAACACACATAATGCCCAGCCCTACAAAGAATGAGTTAGATTAGCCAACAAACTTTTAAACAGTGTCACTCTGGTTGGCTTCTGAAGTGCGAGTCTAATTAACTGACTGTAAAAAAGAATAAAAAGCCATGTAATGTCAGTTTTTTTATTATTAAAGGATGCTTTGGACCGTTGCTGAGGCTAACCCATGGATGCTGCCATAATGTAACAGCTGTTGCAATCAAACTTTAGATCAACCTACTCACAGACAGAGGCCAAGTTGAGGCAGAGAGTTTGCACTGTCTGAAGAACAGCAACATCACAAAGGAGTTGTGTCCAAGTCAGTTATGTCTTTAACTATCCAAAATCAGAAAACTTTTCTTAAATAAAAATGACAGTGTTATTTTTTAGTGTCTACATCACCCCCTGTCCATTAAGAGCCTTTGGTTACATTAAATATTTAGACCGAAGCCATTTGTTGGACCAGGCTTTAAAGATATTTATTTAGGTTGTAAATAACATCCCTACCACACACACATTTTTGGCACTCCTGCGTTGGCTTCATTTTTCAGCCCTGGAGGTTGGTGCTTGGTCAACTTGATGCAAAATAAAACTCCAATACAAAAAAACCTCCACAAATCTGTTTAAATGTTTAATCTAAGCAAACACTGTCAATTGGCAGGGCTGGAGCTCTGGTTAATGGCTGCTGCCACTCAGTCATAAAACTCTACTGCATGGATGCAATGCAGTAGAGCAATAGTGGGCAGTTGGCATATTGCTGTATGGAACAATTTCACAGTATTATTTTGCATTATTATAGAAAACAAACACAATTCACTGCTTTAAATTCAAATAAAATTAAAATAAATTCCCGAAAATGAAACAATTTGTCTCAGTACATTAATATGTAGCTGCACATTCATCCTGAAATGTGAGTTTTACAGCATTTCCAGCCAGTTTAGTATTGTTCCAGTTTGACAGACTTGAGCCTGCAGTCTGACTAGTTTCCAATCAATCATGAGGACAAATAGAAAATTAGTATCAGCAGCTAGTGTCGTAGCAGTTTCCTCTCACTTTATTTTCAGTGCCAGACATCACAGTCACAAGCAGTTGTTGTCTCTTGCAATTCATAATCTCCCTCCTATCACAACACACTAAGTGTGATTTTGAATAATTATGTCTTTGTTGTTCTGAGTCCTCTTCAATACCTACTTGGTGAATTCATGAGTCAAAATGGATTCTGCATGATCTGCTGAAATGATTCAAATTTATGAAGTGAAACCTGCAAAACTGTATTAACCTGCAACAAGAATAAAAATTGTTTTATCACCTTGAAACAAAAATGAGAATAGAAATCAGCCAGCATGTACCTGGGAGGGGCTTGTGTCATAGGAGGGGGTCCATTCTGCATTTCCCCCTGACTGTGACTGTACTGATTATAAGGTTGTGGGGCTGAGACTGGAGGGGCTGCAGAGACAGGGGGACCCCTGACAGGACCTGAAATACACAAAATAATATTACAACCATGTCTGCAGCTAGCATGCATGTATTTTAAAACAGTTTTCTTTAACCCAAAGGAAATTATTTCATTAAAAAACACTGAAAATTTCTGAGATAATAATCTTGTTAATCCACAATATAGAGCAGGATTTCTCCTAATGCAACGCATCATGCCTCTGTTGGTTTAGGATGGCTCTGGCTAAGGGATTAAATCTGGGCACAATCCTATCAGATTGACAAATGTGTTTGAATGTGACGATTATTTCTTATTTCTATGAGATAACTTCCCTAACAAAAACTAAAAATAACAATGAATAACGGATGCACGATTGGTATTGCTATTGGTATCGGCCGATATCAGCCTAAAAAGTTAGGTATCATATCGGCCAATATTCAAATTTTTGCAGATATTTTGATATATCGGCCAATATTCATAAATGCACAATATTGAAGCACCTTCTCATCACTGCATGGGTACATTTAAAAATCAAGGGTTTCATTTTTGCAAGAGTTAAATGCCCTTTTTCGTTTTTAAATCTGTTTCTCACAAAAATATACTGTAACACTGAAAGAAACAAGTCAATTTTCTTAAGTACAGAGCTTGTGCTCTTGATCAGAAATATTTGTAATGAATTGAAAATTTCGGCATATCGGATATCTGAAAAAATCCAATATCTCGCATCCCTACAATTAATGCTTGAAATGAGAACTAATTGAAAACAAATATGGCCAGTGGAGGCAGGGGTGGAAATTATATCATGTATCTCACATATTGTTGCTGTCGGGCAAACTGCCGCTTTTCAGTAAGTGAAAAACAAAACAAAAAAAAACGCTCAACTACTGTATGAATAAATGTTGTATTGTCCTGGTTATTGCTCTTTTAATTGACAAAAAAAATGTAAAAACTTTCTCACCAACATTGAAGATAACAAACAGAACTGTTTTATGAATAATACGTTCATAAGAAATGGATATTAGATGTTTCTGCCCAGCAGCAACAATAAATGGGTTCAACTAGATAACTAAGGATCTTAAAATAATTTTAATACAAAGTTTAGCTTCTAAAAGTCACTCATTTTGAAAGATATTACAGCGAGAGTGTTGCCTGTGGGTAAAGAGAGGATTCGATGACTGCGGAGCATGTGGAGTGTGAAATGAGCGAGAACACGAGAGGAGGCAGTTACCTAAATCAAGAGGAGAGGAGAGGTCAGAGACTGGGTTGGCGGCCACAGCCTTAGAGGGAAAGCTTGTGAAAGGAGAGTAACCTGAAATACAAGAAAAGTGGGGAAACAGACCAAATACAGAGAGATGAGGGAAGATGCTCAAAGCAACGTGGGGAAATGAAAGAGCAGCTGAAATTCGGATTAGGATGATCAGAGTCAGATTAAGATGATCAGAGTCAGATTAGGATGATCAGATTCAGATTAGGATGATCAGAGTCAGATTAGTTTGCTCAGGAGCAGTGTGGTTCTCACACACACCAAGTACCACACCACTGGCAGCAGATAGAAGGTCACCTCAAGGTCACAGGTGTATGAACACTCATGTATTATCACAGCAGACCTGGTGTTGTGCTGCACAGTTCTGGTATTTCTAAACTTGGTCCAATCTTATATTTTTGCCCGTACATAAATTTAAAATGGAACCAAATAAGGTAGCAGATCCCCACATCAGTCTGAAGCAACAACAAGCTATAACAGTCACACGTATTCAAGTTGCTGGCTTTGCTTGGTTCCAGGAATAAAACATTGGATAAAGATTTAGAGTTGACTTAAAGAGTTAAGTGGGGGATGTACTAATGAAATCAAAGTGGTAAAAAAGGGTGGTGGTCACTGCAGAGATATATTTGTTAGATGGGTGCAATTAAAGCCTCTGTGGACTGGAAATAGAGATAGACTTGATATTGAGTTGCTATCCTTTTTTATCCACTTACAGGGATTGCACTGCATTTTGCAAAGAAGCAAAACTTCACAAACAAAAGCTGTATTCGCACCTGGCCTTACACATTATTGCTGATTTAGTGTTGCCCTAACAGCTGAGGTTTTTGTGTAGAGGTGTGATTTTTAGGTTTCTCACAGGTAAATCTTCTCCTGCCACTTATTATTGCACACACAATAACACAAATAAGACAGTGGCAGAGGTAGAGGGCAACTCCCGTGTTTAGTAATATCAAGTAACTTTATTTCAATAGAGTCTGGCTGCTTTGTTAGAAGTGATACTCTATGAAATGTCTTGGGACATCAAGAAAACCAATCAGTCTGTTAACTGCAAAAATTAACTCTGTCAGTGGGCTTAATTTGTTCTTGTGGATGAGGCTCTAATAACTAAGTCATGTGTAAGCTGCATGATGACACACTCCACTGCTTCGACAAACTGAAACATTCAATAATGGGGACCAGATTATGAATTAAGGAATATCCCTTTAACTAAATACTCATGTGAAAAGTATGCAAAGAAAGCTTTTTACCTTGTGGTGGGGCCCCAGGCTGGTAAGCGGTAGCTGGGCCGTTATAGGGTGCGTAAGGAGCAGGGTATCCCCCATCCAGGGGAGCGTAGCCGCCAGGTTGGCCGTAGCCTGGCTGAGGCTGGCCGTATGGAGAGGCCATTGGAGTGTGCTGGTTTACATTCATCCTCAGTTCATCCCTAAAACTGGGCGACAGTGTGACACAGTTAGAGACTTCATAAACAATGACACAAATTTATAACTCAGACTGATCCTGTTGAGCAGGTTTCCAGGCTTCAAAAGCAGATACTCATTCAGGACCCCTGACTTGTTAAAGCCTGTGAGAATGGAAAGTTATTAACAAGAAAAGTTCGAGTGTCACAGTCAAAGTCACCGATAGTGAGTCTTTTAGAGAACTATCTCCAGTCCAGGAGTGACAATCTGCTGACAAAGCTAGCTCTGTTTCATGAGGAGAAAAAGGACTACAGAAAGGACTAAATAAGACAAACAACAGATCTGCAGGATTTTCACTATCAGGACAACAGAGCCACATTCAGTAGAGGACAGTATGATTGTCACAGTGCCAGCTTTATTTCGGCTTTTATGTATCAGATGTGTTGTAATCGCGATGTTGGTGAGACGAAATATTTTACATATTTTGCTTGTGCTTGTGTAAAAAAAGCACCTGAAAATTATACCTTATTTAAGAGCAAAAAATGTGCGTTATAAACGAGAAATTACAGGACTTTACAAATTTGCAGATAATTTGCCTTTACGGAAGTGCTGATAAAGGTCAACAATGCAAAGCCTCCGTTTAGGAGCAGAACTTGGAGTATCCCTTAAATAATGAAAACAGATTATTTATGATCAATATTAGATGATGAAAAATGTGTTATGTGCTTTTGATCACTGATTTCCTGACTGTTGTCTATACTGTAAACAGTGAATATTGCACTGAAGCTTGGTTTGAAGAAAGTCGTGAATCGAATTGAAATCGCAATATCTGCCAGAAAAATCGCAGTTAAATCTTTTCCTAAAATAGTTCAGCCCTAGTTCTGGGCAAGTAATGTTGGGTACACGTCCACATTCATCAAAGCAGATTTTGTTAAGAATATGACTGAAAATTTGAAACTTTTACAGCTAAGGTACCTCAGTAATAGTGATCATTAGAATAGATGGGACTACGTAGGGTTTAACAGTCTTAGCTGAACAAGTTTCTTTTGCCAGATGCAAGTCAAACTTTGTACTGGTGTAAATATTGCCTGGATTAGTTACTGACAACACCTTTATTGGCTTTTTTGTGTTTGCCCTGGCCCCACCCACGGATCTGTCACAACTGCCATGTTCACACACATATAGACACACACCCACAAACATAATTCATACTTGCAGAAACAAACGTGAAATTTTTTTAAATTACCTAGTGTGTAGCCAACAAAATCTGCAGCAACTGCCCAATGCTACCATGCCAAAGTGGACCAAAACCTCTGCAGAATGTTTAGTTGAATCTATGCCACAAAGATTTGAGGCAGTTTTTACAGTAAAAGGGGGTCCAACCCAGTGCCTCATAAAGAGGCCGGGACAGTAAAACTTGTTAGATAAGTATATTAATTACAAATAGATTAATTCAGCATAATGGCGGTATTACTGTTAGTGTTTCTTCCAATCAATAATCTTTTTATGAGCTTTTGGCCTGACGTTTTTTTAATTTATCAACAAAAGTTGAAGGAAACAATAATATTTGTGTGCAAAATTCCATATATCAACAATATTGTCTTAATTTGTATTTTATTTGGAAATATATCAGTATATATAAACAATTCTGTAATTGCCCAGCCCTAGAGGTGTTACAGCAATAAGATCCTCCATTTAAACAACAGCATGTAATTTGCACCTTAGAGCAGTCATTGAAAAGTCATTCTATTAGAGCAAAAACATTCATTCAGGAGATTGAACTAGTTATTAACAGGACAGTTGACTTCGATTGTGTTTTTTTGGACTGGTTTCTCTCTCGGTCACTCTGTTCTTTGCTCTCTTAAGCTTCATGCGTTCATCTCTTGGTCTCAGCATTTACCAAAAAAAACAAAAAACAAAAGGTGTTTATTGGCAAGAACCTTCGCAATGCAACATATATTGTGATACCTGGGTGACAATATGTCACATCATAATATATCATGATAGAATAACCTGGCAGGTTTTTCACTTTAAGGTGTTTTTCATAGCATTAAAAACCCACAGAATGCTTAAACAAGAAGTGCTCTGAAAGCAAAAACCTTTGCAAAGGCACTTCTGACACAGTTAGCTGAATTATTGCCACCACCAAAACAATTCTGTTTTTGCTGTTGTTTGTTAGATTGTTAAAAGTATAACTCAAAAAGTTATGAACTGATTCTGATGACATTTTTCAGGGAATGTAGGTCATGGCACAAGGAAAAAGTGATTTGATTTCAGTGGTGACACAAATACAGATTCAGGACTTTTCACTTTCATTTTCATTATTTTTTTTTAAAGGATTTGTTAACAATGCAAATCGGCAGTTTTTGACATTTTCATTACCAACTCAACTTCTCAACAGACTGTGATGACATTTTAAGGCAACGTTCGTCATGGCATTAAGGAGAAGTGATTAGATTTTAGTAGTGATCTGAATCTGAATGTAGGTCAAGGACTTTTTTTAACGGATGTGTCAACAGTGCAAGGTATAGTAGTTTCCACATTTTTGACAATAACTTGCCCTACAATGTTGGAAATGCCTTTGTAGACATTTGTGCTTCAAAGCACTTCTAGTTAAGGAAAATGTAGAAAACTGCCCTATCGTGCAATGTAAACAAAGTCTTTGAAAAAAAAAAAATCCTGGACTAACTCTCTATAAATTTCATCAAAATCCATTCATAACTTTTAGAGTTATCCTGTTAAACAAACACAGGCAAAAAAACAGAGGTAGAAATAATTTTTTTGATCAGTGTTATCTATATAAAGCATGGTCCCTGCAACATTTATCAACAGTATCTGTTCACATTGACAGGGATAAAAACAATAAATGCTACAGGGGCAAGAAGAGTAAACTGGCCGAATGTCTGCTGCCAACTAATGACTGCACAAGAATACATATTTCTTAAATCTCTATAAATTATTACCTCTGCCAAGGAGGTTGTGTTTTTGGCCCTGAATGTTTGTTTGACTGTTTTTTAGCAAGATAACACAAAAACTACAGGACAGATTTTGCTGAAATTTTCAGGAGATGTTGGTGATGGCCGAACTTAAAAATGATTAGGTTTTGGTGGTGATACAGATAAGCACCATTAGCAAACAATCATTTTTGCTCAATAACTGTCTACGTAATAATGATATCAACATGATTCTGAGTGCTAGTTCTGGGTTTTCAGGGTCAATGAATCATATTATGATGGTAACTTTATCACTGAATTATTGCTTATAGATGTAACAGCAAAATGTAAACTACCTATCACAGAACTGAAGTAAAAATATCTATACAGTACAACGCTACAAAATAATGCAACATATTGGTGTTTAAAGTTTTCTCGCACCTTATACTTATATATAACATACCTGGCTTCTTTTAAGCAGAGGCCTAGTGTATGGACTAACACATGCTCTATGTAGAAATGGAATACACAAATCTCTCTTTTCAAAGTCTTCTAGACTGATTTTGGATCCCAGTTTCGAAAGAGAAAAAGTTTCACACTGTTGCCTTAATTAGGGTAAAACATCACTCATATTATTACAGCAAATCAGAGTACAACCACAGGGCAAGTAAGAGATACTCTCACTGCTATTGTGGCTAGATTAAATGGCTGATACTGTCCAGACAGACGGTGTGTAATGTCTCCTTCACTCCTGAAAGTGTTTGAGTCCGGTGGTATAGCAGTGCAATCATTAGAAAGCCACCTGTAGGTAACTCAGTGTGGAAGTCCACTACCGAGCATTGTCACTCCTACATAACCCATCACAGCTTCAACCTAGCTGACATTATTCCGTGCTGTTTATCTCTTTGGCCTCTGAGGAGTGGACTAACCTATACGACAGAGTGATGAGTATCATCTAACTCACAAACACGAGCCAAACGAGCGGGGCCTTTGAATAATTCAGTGGTGCAGGTGCCACAACAAGAAATACAATCGCTGGAGCCGTGCAGCTAGTTAGTATGTGGGGCCTGCTGAGTGACCCACATCTGCTCCCTTCGTTAGGTTAGTTCAGAAACTATACAGGTAGTCCAAACTCACGACCAAAGTTAGTCAGACTGTTAAATGTAGATTCATTCATATTCCAGGTGAGTCCGAGGCAGGTGCCTTAATGTTAAATCACTACACCCGGGGAAAGCTGACGAGTGTAGCACTATGCTAACCTCACTGCCGCATTACATGTAGCTACAAGTAGCTAGCACCAAAACCTCAAAACACAAGTAATAACAAACATGGGCTACTATTATTATTCTTTAGCAACGGTTTACAATAACAAAACGCCTTTAATTTGACAAACTCTTATGTAATGACGACAAACTTGGCTTGCTCACTCTGGCAGCTTGAATAATGATGACAGCAGCAGTGTCTGAATCAGCTGTGACTAAATGGCTACAGCTAGCACACAGGCTAACTTAGCATCGAGCTTTCGCAGTGCATTAGCATTAGCTAGCATTAGCACACGTAGCAAAAGCAAAGCTCCACTGTCAAGCCGGCTAGTCTGACACATAATAATCTGTTTCAAAACGAAACCTACCTCCAAAGTGTGGTGAATATTAAGGCTATCCTCTGTTAGGGAGAATCTGTGAAACCCGGTGGCCGACAAACTGTGGAGCCGATGTCGTCCCGGGGTGTTTCTCACTAATCCCTCCTCGGTATCAGAAGCGGACATTCAGCGGAACTGCCGCAGCGCTGTGCCACGTCCACATCCGGACTGCACACGGAGACTTCCCCCCGACTCACCTCCTCGGCCGTACGGAGAGCACAGTACTGCCCACGGTGCTGTGTAGTAGTGGAAGCGTGTGTGTTTTAGGTCATTTCTATTATTTTATTATTTAGTTATATTCATCAGTTCGTAAAGAAAAAGAAAGCAGACTCACTGCCTCTCAGACTCCTTTGTTTTTCTTTTTTTATTTGTCTCTGCAGTGGTCATTATGCTGGCCCGTAGGCAAGGGGGATCGAAGGGTTCGTTCGAGCCCCCCCGCCGCCGCCGCCGCCTCGGTGAAGGTTTTCTGTCATGTCATATGAATAAACATAAATGGCTGTCACCTTTTAAATAACTATTCCAAATCATTCTAACCTGATCAAAAAAGGAAAGGTAATTAAGCAGATCGAAGCCCTAGCACCGAGTCTGGGGACCTTGGGGCATGAGTTGACAGACAATTGTAACGTTGCAAAATCAAACGTCCATTTCTCCTGTGCTCCTGTTCACACTCCAGTCCAGTGGGTGGCGGTAATGCCCCTATAACCGCAGAAGACGAAGAAGAAGAGGAAAACGAGAAAATGGTTAAAGAGGAAGATAAAGAAAGAAAACCAAAGAAATCTGCGGCTATTATGTCCCAAAAAAATTCTGATAATGGCCACTTTTCAAATGTATAATTTCCCATTTTCAACCCTCTCAGTGCCAGTGTTTCTGTGGCTTTCTCCTTGTCTGTCTCTCTGTTGCTCACCTCTGCTGTCTGTTGTCTGTCTCTGCTTCTCTCTTCTGCTGCATGTCTCTGTCAACATGCATTAATTCATTGAATGAATAAACATGAATGAATTTAGTGGAAATGCACCATCTCTATTATCATCCAAACATTCCTTTTACATTGAATCAATGAATTGAATTAAATTTAGGTGTACTATTTCTATACTATCGGACAGTCATCTTTCTCTTAGTTGTAGCTCTCCTTGTGTCTATGCTGCTCTCTTTTTTTGTCTGTCCATCTCTGTTGCTCTCTTTTGATGTCTGTCCATATCTGTTGCTCACCTTGCTCATTTCAAAATTAATTTGAAATGAGACGAGTGTATCAGATTTTCTGATATCAATGACAGCTGTACCTTCTGTAAAAAAGATCAAGAAAGCATCATCCATTATTTTTTTTATAAATGTCCATTTTGCATCACCTTTTGAAAGATTTGGGACATTTTATTTTCGTTAAAACTACAGTCAAGTATCACTTTTATGAGAAAAGAAATAATTTTTGGCTCCTTCTCTCAAAGTAATAAATTTAACATAATTAATCTCTTCATATTACTTGATGAATTACATATACATAAAGTCAGAATATCCAAGGCAACCCCCTCGTTCCCATTATTTTTAATTGAATTAAAAATTTAATTTGAGTGTGTCACATATCAAATCTAACAAAAAATAATCAGCTATTCAATTTTATTTATTTATATAATTACATTAAGTGAAGTTGTCCGTCATGTTAATTTGCCCGTGTTTAATTTCCATTTCTTTCTCTAAATTTATTTACATTTACTTTTTTATGTACAAATATATGTATTTTACCATTTCTATATTATCTATATTAGTTATCAATAATTGTACATTATTAATTTATTCATCTGCCCCCTGGTTGTGCATGCATCTTAGTGATGACGTTGGACAGAAACCCGTCTACTGATAATTAAGTTAAAAAAAAATAATGCTAACAGACCTAACGGAGCTAACGACCGCTAATCGATACACGTCAGTCGGTGCCTGGACTTAGCACCTTACCCATTTTTGCTCTTTTTCGGAAATTCTCGCCGATATTTTGGGACCTAATAGCCGCAGATTTCTTTGGTTTTCTTTCTTTATCTTCCTCTTTAACCATTCCCTCGTTTTCCTCTTATTCTTCTTCTTCCTCTTCTGCGGTTATAGGGGCATTACTGCCACCCACTGGACTGGAGTGTGAACAGGAGCACAGGAGAAATGGACGTTTGTTTTTGCAACGTTACAGTTGTCTGTCAACTCATGCCCCAAGGTCCCCAGACTCGGTGCTAGGGCTTCGATCTGCTTAATTACCTTTCCTTTTTTGATCAGGTTAGAATGATTTGGAATAGTTATTTAAAAGGTGACAGCCATTTATATTTATTTATATGACATGACAGAAAACCTTCACCGAGGCGGCGAGGGGGGGGGGGATCGAAGGGTTCAAACGAACCCTTCGATCCCCTTGCCTACAGGCCAGGGTGCTAAGTCCAGGCACCGATCCGGTTGCCTTGCATTGTGGGATTTGAGCTGTGAAAAGTCCCCTCAAATTACGAGCGGAGCGGGTACATGGACCGAACTTGTGTCGATGTGGACTTAGTATTGGAACAGGACGTCGGCTGTGGTTGATGACGTATCACGAGTGCGCAAGTCCGGAAGTTTGCTGAAGTACACATATTGAGAAACACCCCTTATAAAGTATGAGGCTCCTGATGGGGCTAAAGGTACACACATAGGGATGTAACGGTATGAGAATGTCATATCACGTTTATTGTGACCAAAATCTGTGAGGGCCGAGCTGGTCCCCGTCCCGGGTGCTCGGGCCGGCCCTCCCCTTTTCCGTTGATTTTATAAACACATTTTGGATGATTTCCTGACTTTGGGTGCTGATTTCTTGTCCATTTCTTGTCAATCGTGGCCAAGCCACATCCCCAAAAGTATTAAAGTCCGCCCTCAGGTCTACACTTCCTCATTCCTACACATCATCAATCAATATCACAATCATTTAATCACAGGGCCAACTATCTACCACAATGTCATTGCACGTTTCTGTACTCTACTCAGGTATATCCAATCAAATCCTATCACTACGCGTCATTTCGTAAAACTAAATAGAATTTGCCAGATTGTCTGGCTGGTATTCAAAGCATTTTCATCTTAGCTGAAATAATTCCTCAATTCTTGGCACATCATAGACCTTTATCCAGAATCAATCAATTTCGATTGTGTACAAAGATAAGCCCGTCATTCTACCAGTCAATTAACAAAGTTCCAACATCTTTCACTACAACATCTAGCAGAAGCCTTTATGAGATTAAACAAGTATTGACAGTCTTTGCATCTAAACAACTTCATCTACATGTGCTCCATGATGTATCATTTATGAGATTATTTTCAACATGCCCATGGTTGGTCTCTGAGGTGGAATCTCTGGCAGAGAGCAACACACCCCTGACTTGTGGTTGGCCTTGCTTGGTATTATCAGTGTTACAGACTTTGCGTGACATTGTGAATTTAAGAGAAGATACACTGATCTGTTATATTGAAGTGAACCAAGATGAAAATGTCTCCAGCGTTCCTCTGCACAGACAGAGGAGTTGTACAACGGCCTGAGCAATGTGTTGACAAAGCCTGGAAGACTGACAGTCCCAAAGAAGGTGAAACCACGAGTCAAGTGGATTGCTGTCTGCCAGAGAGTCCACCTGATATTTCGCTCTGTAATTGGATCGGGCAGAGGGCCGAGCTGGTCCCCGTCCCGGGTGCTCGTGCCGGCCCTCTGCGAGGGCCGAGCTGGTCCCCGTCCCGGGTGCTCGTGCCGGCCCTCTGCGAGGGCCGAGCTGGTCCCCGTCCCGGGTGCTCGTGCCGGCCCTCACCTTTTCCATTCATTTCCTAAACACATTTTGGATGATTTCCTCACTTAGGGTGCTGATTTCTTGTCCAAATCTTGTCAATCGTGGCCAAGCCACATCCCCAACAGTATAAAAGTCTGCCCTCAGGTCTACACTTCCTCATTCCCACACATCATCAATCAATATCACAATCATTTAATCACAGGGCCAACTGTCTACCACAATGTCATCGTACCTTTCTGTACTCTACTCAGGTATATCCAATCAAATCCTATCACTCCGCGTCATATCGTATCCTTACTCAACAGATCACGTCATCTTGATACTGAATCATATTGTTCTTATAAAATCATATCATATCTTCCATATGGTTTCATCATATCACACAATATCCTATTGCTCTATATAACGCTGAGTCATGCGATATATTGATTGATTCTGGATAAACGTCTATGATGTGCCAAGGGAATTATTTCAGCTAGGACCAAAGTGTTTTGAAAACCAGCGAAGGGAACCATTGTACCGGAATACCTGACTTACCCCAGTTTTCCAATCTCTCTTTTGATTCATTTTAAACAATTTATCCTTTCGTCCATCCCAAGTATTCAGCTGTCGCCATAACAGTACTAAATTACTTCACTTTCAGCTACTGAGGTGCTTCCTCCTACCCAGCTCCTCCTCGCTTTATTTCAACATCAATTTCAAGTCATGCCAAAGTCCTTCTCTTGCTCTCCCTTCTCGTTGATCAGATCAGCATCACCTTCCCCATGAATGGTAAACACATGCACAGGTCCTTGGTTTGTAAAACTTATGCCTTCTCGTCAGTGTTCTTGGGGGTTCTAAAATAATCGGCCCCTCATAGCATCTTGGTTTAAAAACTAAATAGAATTTGTCAGATTGTCTGGCTGGTATTCAAAACATTTTCGTCTTAGCTGAAATAATTCCTCAATTCTTGGCACATCATAGACCTTTATCCAGAATCAATCAATCAATTTCGATTGTGTACAAAGATTAGCCCGTCATTCTACCAGTCAATTAACACACTTCCACAGACAGAGGAGTTGTACAACGGCCTGAGCAATGTGTTGACAAAGCCTGGAAGACTGGCAGTCCCAAAGAAGGCGAAACCACGAGTCAAAGTGGATTGCTGTCTGCCAGAGACTCCCCCTGATATTTCTCTCTGAAATCAGGGCGGGCAGAGGGCCGAGCTGGTCCCCGTCCCGGGTGCTCGTGCCGGCCCTCGCCTTTTCCATTCATTTCCTAAACACATTTTGGATGATTTCCTCACTTAGGGTGCTGATTTCTTGTCCAAATCTTGTCAATCGTGGCCAAGCCACATCCCCAACAGTATAAAAGTCTGCCCTCAGGTCTACACTTCCTCATTCCCACACATCATCAATCAATATCACAAGCCCTATGTTATCCCGAGGAATTATTCCTTCCAGTTTTTCGCAATTTTGACCCCCTGACCCTGCTCAAAATGTCAGGAAAATTCGCAGGCGGTTTGGTCCTGGCGAAATTTCGTGTATTCTAATGGCCGCAAAAACAAAGCATGAAAACCCGCTCGGTAGCGCCCTCTTCGGATTATGACAATGGGCCAGTTTTTTGTAGGACCGTGAAATTTGGTACGTGCGTAGTACTTGTCAGGATCTTCCATTTTGATCCCTGCGACTTTTCTCTAAAACGCACAGGGAAGGCGCTGCAAATTTTTGTTCGGTCCACTTTGGCGATGTGCATATTTCGCGTTGTGATTTTTGGGGATTTTTTTGGGTCAAAGGTATCTGGAAAAACTCAAAGCCATTGTAATAAGGACTAAATTTGCTTTAGACAGACCCATTATAAAGTATGAGGCTCCTGATGGGGCTGCAGGTTCACACATAGGGACGTAACGGTATGAGAATGTCATATCACGGTTATTGTGACCAAAATTATCACGGTTATTATTATGATGGTGCTATTGTTGCAGTGTGCTAAAAATTTCTTTTGCTCTTTTTTTATGAGAAATAAAAGTAAACAATTCTGGCAAGTCTTTGTCATTATTATGTTATAAATGATTAAATAGTGTGAAATTACAAGAAAAGAAAAGAAAAAAAACAGATTTAACCTTTAAACAGGATTCTCTTCATAAACAATTGTAAATGAACATGTTCAAAGTTTTGAGATGTCCAACAATAAGCTTAACCTGTTTTACATACACTCACACATTTCTGTTTGCTCTCAGCATTAGTGTCCATGTTACAGCTTGTTATATCAGACCATGTCCAGGTGTCTTTGGTTTTTTTGTTGTTTTTTACTGAGATTTACGGCCTCCATATCACTAGAAAAATACCTGGCTCAATGTTAACCAAAGGACACCAGAAACATATTAAAAAGGACGCCACACAGAGGACAAAGTTGATTATCTTTGTTGAAGTAAAAACACTCAAGTGAGAAAAAGCTAAATGAAACAAAAGGAGCTGGAGTTGTTGGCAAAAATAGACAAAACAGGAGAAAATGATCAGGCCAACCCATAAGGGGCCGTCGCACCCAACACCTCTCCATACGCTGCCTGACCAAAAACTAAATAAACCAAGGTATAATCAAAACTGAGCAAACAGGACCACCGACAATCTCCAGCCCAAACTAAAACAACAAAACCCAGCAACCTAGTGCTGCTGAGGAACAAAAGAGGGAAAAGGAGAAACAAAAATACCTGTAAATCCAGAAAACAAAGGAGTACAAAGAAACCTCCTGCTCCCCAGGTCTGTGTGTGTGCCCAACCATTGCTCCTCTCTCAGCTCCTCCAAATAGCCCTCCCCTCCCTGAGCACAGATTACTCTCAGGTGCGCAGCAGAGGAGAGGAAGGAGGAGTACCAGGGAGAAACAGAGAGAAACAGAGAGAGAAACAGGGCCGCACAATAGTCCCTGAGACAATTCATGTCCAGTTAGCCCCTTTCCACGACTCTCCTCTGGTCTCTCCTCTCCCGGGCAGATGTCCTCCACCAATGCTGCTTGCGACCTCAATTTTATTTGAGTTTTTGTACTGATGGGCCATCATATTTATCTACTTGTTTTTTTTCTTGCTGCTCAGAACCTAAACCATCTAGCAGAAGTCGTTATGAGATTAAACAAGTATTGACAGCCTTTGCATCCAAACATCTTCATCTACATCTACATACACTTCATGATGTATCATTTATGAGATTAATTTCAACGTCCCTGTTTGGTTGGTCTCTGAGGTGGAGTCTCTGGCAGAGAGCAACACACCCCTGACTCATGGTTGACCTTGCTTGGTATTATCAGTGTTACAGACTTTGCGTGACATTGTGAATTTAAGAGAAGATACACTGATCTGTTATATTGAAGTGAACCAAGATGAAAATGTCTCCAGCGTTCCTCTGCACAGACAGAGGAGTTGTACAACGGCCTGAGCAATGTGTTGACAAAGCCTGGAAGACTGAGAGTCCCAAAGAAGGTGAAACCACGAGTCAAGTGGATTGCTGTCTGCCAGAGAGTCCACCTGATATTTCTCTCTGTAATCGGATCGGGCAGGGGGCCGAGCTGGTCCCCGTCCCGGGTGCTCGTGCCGGCCCTCGCCTTTTCCATTCATTTCCTAAACACATTTTGGATGATTTCCTCACTTAGGGTGCTGATTTCTTGTCCAAATCTTGTCAATCGTGGCCAAGCCACATCCCCAACAGTATAAAAGTCTGCCCTCAGGTCTACACTTCCTCATTCCCACACATCATCAATCAATATCACAATCATTTAATCACAGGGCCAACTGTCTACCACAATGTCATCGTACCTTTCTGTACTCTACTCAGGTATATCCAATCAAATCCTATCACTCCGCGTCATATCGTATCCTTACTCAACAGATCACGTCATCTTGATACTGAATCATATCGTTCTTATAAAATCATATCATATCTTCCATATGGTTTCATCATATCACACAATATCCTATTGCTCTATATAACGCTGAGTCATGCGATATATTGATTGATTCTGGATAAACGTCTATGATGTGCCAAGAATTGAGGAATTATTTCAGCTAGGACCAAAGTGTTTTGAAAACCAGCGAAGGGAACCACCATACTGGAATACCTGACTTACCCCAGTTTTCCAATCTCTCTTTTGATTCATTTTAAACAATTTATCCTTCCGTCCATCCCAAGTATTCAGCTGTCGCCATAACAGTACTAAATTACTTCACTTTCAGCTACTGAGGTGCTTCCTCCTACCCAGCTCCTCCTCGCTTTATTTCAACATCAATTTCAAGTCATGCCAAAGTCCTTCTCTTGCTCTCCCTTCTCGTTGATCAGATCAGCATCACCTTCCCCATGAATGGTAAACACATGCACAGGTCCTTGGTTTGCAAAACTTATGCCTTCTCGTCAGTGTTCTTGGGGGTTCTAAAATAATCGGCCCCTCATAGCATCTTGGTTTAAAAACTAAATAGAATTTGCCAGATTGTCTGGCTGGTATTCAAAACATTTTCGTCTTAGCTGAAATAATTCCTCAATTCTTGGCACATCATAGACATTTATCCAGAATCAATCAATATATCGCATGACTCAGCGTTATATAGAGCAATAGGATATTGTGTGATATGATGAAACCATATGGAAGATATGATATGATTTTATAAGAACGATACACTACACTTCCTCATTCCTACACATCATGAATAAATATCACAAGCCCTATGTTATCCCGAGGAATTATTCCTTCCAGTTTTTTGCAATTTTGACCCCCTGAACGTGCTGAAAAAGTCAGGAAAATTGGAATGCGTAATACAGAGCCATTGGGTGTTTCTCAATTCAAAGTTCACAAGTTCCAACTTGCGAACTCTGGAAGTTCGAACGTGGCAAGTTCGTTCCCGAGTTCGGACTTCAGGGGTACAGGAGTCCGCAGAACAACCCTACCATTATTGGAACGGCAGTCAATCAATCAATCAATCAAGCTTTATTTATAAGGCACTTTTCATACTTGAGAACAACACAAAGTGCCTCACAGAGGCTAAAACAACATAAAAACAAAAAACCCGTCCATCCCACCCCCAAAAAATACAGAGACACATCGAGACACACACTCGCAGACATCAGCATACACACACACATTCACACGAGCTATCGTAAAAGAGAGACATGGCTGGGCACCGAGGTCTGAGGTAAGGGATAAGCCACCTTAGGGGCCCATCAACGCTGAGGAGGGCTCCCGGCCCACGAGGAGCGCAGCCGGAGACCCCCCCCGCGCAGACACGCAGCCCCACACCACAGTGCATGGGCCTCCAGCCACGCAGGTGGAGCCATCCACCAGCAGCGGCCCCAGAAGTGGACCACGAGCGGCTCCTAGCGTGGAGAGCCCCCATGAGGAAACACTAGAGCTAAAAACCATCAGAATAAAACAGTCATAAAAATATAAGAAAAGGGGGACATAAAAAAGACAGATAAAATAGCATAAAATGGATAACTAAAATAAGGTAAAAAATTAAGAATTAGATATGAAAAGAAGGATAACTACAAAATATATCATAAGTTATGAAGTAGAATAAGAATACATATTGAAGGAATAAATAAGTTAATTAAATCAATTAAAAGCTTGAGTAAAAAGGTGGGTTTTGAGCCTCTTTTTAAAAGTATCAACAGACTCTGCAGCCCTGAGATTCTCCGGCAGGCTGTTCAACAATCGGGGACCATAATAACTAAAAGCCGCCTCCCTGTGTGTCTTAGTTCTAACTTTTGGTATAGTTAAAAGGCCGGTGCCAGAGGACCTCAGGGTCCACAAGGGCTGATACGGTAAAAACAGGTCAGATAAATAAGGAGACATTTATAAACTAATAAAAGAACCTTAAAATTGATCCTGAAGCGCACAGGGAGCCAATGCAGCGACTTTAAAACTGGAGTAATATGCTCCTGCCCTCTGGTCCTCGTCTGTGATCTCCCTGATGATGGAGTCCCTGATGATCGCAGTTGTTGGAGCTGGCCGATGTGAGATATGGGTGCTGTCCGGTGGAGGTGGCGGGGGACCTCGGTCATGTTGTGACCCCCCGCTAGTGTCAGCCGCCTTGACAGATATGGAAGATATGATATGATTTTATAAGAACAATATGATTCAGTATCAGTATGACATTATATGATGAGTAAGGATACGATACAATGCGGAGTGATAGGATTTGATTGGATATACCTGAGTAGAGTACAGAAAGGTACGATGACATTGTGGTAGACATTTGGCCCTGTGATTAAATGATTGTGATATTGATTGATGATGTGTGGGAATGAGGAAGTGTAGACCTGAGGGCAGACTTTTATACTGTTGGGGATGTGGCTTGGCCACGATTGACAAGATTTGGACAAGAAATCAGCACCCTAAGTGAGGAAATCATCCAAAATGTGTTTAGGAAATGAATGGAAAAGGCGAGGGCCGGCACGAGCACCCGGGACGGGGACCAGCTCGGCCCCCGCAGAGGGCCGGCACGAGCACCCGGGACGGGGACCAGCTCGGCCCTCGCAGAGGGCCGGCACGAGCACCCGGGACGGGGACCAGCTCGGCCCTCGCAGAGGGCCGGCACGAGCACCCGGGACGGGGACCAGCTCGGCCCTCGCAGAGGGCCGGCACGAGCACCCGGGACGGGGACCAGCTCGGCCCTCGCAGAGGGCCGGCACGAGCACCCGGGACGGGGACCAGCTCGGCCCTCGCAGAGGGCCGGCACGAGCACCCGGGACGGGGACCAGCTCGGCCCTCGCAGAGGGCCGGCACGAGCACCCGGGACGGGGACCAGCTCGGCCCTCTGCCCGATCCGATTACAGAGAGAAATATCAGGTGGACTCTCTGGCAGACAGCAATCCACTTGACTCGTGGTTTCACCTTCTTTGGGACTGTCAGTCTTCCAGGCTTTGTCAACACATTGCTCAGGCCGTTGTACAACTCCTCTGTCTGTGCAGAGGAACGCTGGAGACATTTTCATCTTGGTTCACTTCAATATAACAGATCAGTGTATCTTCTCTTAAATTCACAATGTCACGCAAAGTCTGTAACACTGATAATACCAAGCAAGGTCAACCATGAGTCAGGGGTGTGTTGCTCTCTGCCAGAGACTCCACCTCAGAGGCCAACCATGGGCATGTTGAAAATAATCTCATAAATGATACATCATGAAGTGTATGTAGATGTAGATGAAGATGTTTGGATGCAAAGACTGTCAATACTTGTTTAATCTCATAACGACTTCTGCTAGATAGTTTAGGTTCTGAGCAGCAAGAAAAAAAACAAGTAGATAAATATGATGGCCCATCAGTACAAAAACTCAAATAAAATTGAGGTCGCAAGCAGCATTGGTGGAGGACATCTGCCAGGGAGAGGAGAGACCAGAGGAGAGTCGTGGAAAGGGGCTAACTGGACATGAATTGCCTCAGGGACTATTGTGCGGCCCTGTTTCTCTCTCTGTTTCTCTCTGTTTCTCCCTGGTACTCCTCCTTCCTCTCCTCTGCTGCGCACCTGAGAGTAATCTGCGCTCAGGGAGGGGAGGGCTATTTGGAGGAGCTGAGAGAGGAGCAATGGTTGGGCACACACACAGACCTGGGGAGCAGGAGGTTTCTTTGTACTCCTTTGTTTTCTGGATTTACAGGTATTTTTGTTTCTCCTTTTCCCTCTTTTGTTCCTCAGCAGCACTAGGTTGCTGGGTTTTGTTGTTTTAGTTTGGGCTGGAGGTTGTCGGTGGTCCTGTTTGCTCAGTTTTGATTATACCTTGGTTTATTTAGTTTTTGGTCAGGCAGCGTATGGAGAGGTGTTGGGTGCGACGGCCCCTTATGGGTTGGCCTGATCATTTTCTCCTGTTTTGTCCATTTTTGCAGACAACTCCAGCTCCTTTTGTTTCATTTAGCTTGTTTCTCATTTGAGTGTTTTTACTTCAACAAAGATAATCAACTTTGTCCTCTGTGTGGCGTCCTTTTTAATATGTTTCTGGTCTCCTTTGGTTAACATTGAGCCAGGTATTTTTCTAGTGATATGGAGGCCGTTAATCTCGTAAATGTGTAAATGTGTGAGTGTATGTAAAACAGGTTAAGCTTATTGTTGGACATCTCAAAACTTTGAACATGTTCATTTACAATTGTTTATGAAGAGAATCAACACATTGCTCAGGCCGTTGTACAACTCCTCTGTCTGTGCAGAGGAACGCTGGAGACATTTTCATCTTGGTTCACTTCAATATAACAGATCAGTGTATCTTCTCTAAATTCACCATGTGACACAAAGTCTGTAACACTGATGATACCAAGCAAGGTCAACCACGAGTCAGGGGTGTGTTGCTCTCTGCCAGAGACTCCACCTCAGAGACCAACCAAATAGGGATGTTGAAAATAATCTCATAAATGATGCTTCATGAAGCACATGTAAAAGGAGACATTTGGATACAAAGACTGTCAATACTTGTTTAATCTCATAAAGGCTTCTGTTAGGCGGTTTAGGTTCTGAGCAGCGAGAAAAAAACAAGTAGATAAATATGACGACACATCAAGGGGTGTTTCTCAATATGTGTACTTCAGCGAACTTCCGGACTTGCGCACTCATGATATGTCATCAACCACAGCTGAGGTCCTGTTCCAATACTAAGTCCGCATCCACACAAGTTCGGTTGTTGTACCCGCTCAGCTCGTAACTTGAGCAGACTTTTCACAGCTCCAATCCCACAATGCAATTCGCACCGTTCAGCAGGAAACTACGTCAGCCGCAAAGAAGAAGAAGAAGAAATGGCAGAGGAAAAAGCACACAATTGTAAGTAACCCTTGTTGCCACGTAAAATTTTGAATAAGATAATTATTTTCGATAGAGTTGTGTTTCAAGCCTGAACGTTGAATAAAAGTTATCCTTGATATATTCTGAATGGACAAAGTGGGTGATTTTGAAACGATGAAAGCGGTACATTAAGTTAGCGCCTGTAGCACCGACCCAGCGGTCTCTGTTAATACTAGTATTAATACTTAGTACTTATGCACTTTTCAGTACAGCTAATACAGCTAAAAGCCCAGACTGGTTGGGATTGAGTATTGCTTTGTGTACTGTTGCTTATTGTATGTTTAGGGGCATTATGAAGACGTTCTATGGCTATATCTATGATGATTGACTTCTATGCTCCTGTTTTGCCAGGGACTTTGTGACGACTTCTGGCCTGCCTATATCAGCTAGGCAGGCCAAGAAGAAGTGGTGCAACCTTAAAGATAAGTATAAGGTAATGTCCTGCTTCTGTTTGTAATGGTTACCAAAATGTATCCTGAAACTGTCCTGTCAAAGAAGTGCAGTTTGCAATAGCTGTATTTTTAAAAAACAAACAGAACAAGAATAAATGTATAGTATATAATGCATAGCAGGTCTGTGAATATAAATACTGTATCAGCTAGAAAGTGTGTCTTTTGTTTCAGGGGCTCAGGGACCCACCCACAGGCAAGGGGGTAGAGGCTGGAAGTGTGACTGCTGCCACCTGGCAGTGGTATTCAGACGTGGATGAGACACTCCAGGGGCAGCACTCCATCAGTCCGCCCCTGGAGTGCCTCGTCCATGTCTGACAGCCACTACAGGTGGCTCAGTCAGCACCCCAGCCTCTACCTCCACCCAAGAGGAAGACAGCACCAGGCAGCCAGGAAGAAAAGGGGCCAGGGAGGACAGTCTGCTTGGGTTTCTGAGGGGGCAGGCAGAGAGAGAAGAGGAGAAGGAGAGGAGGGCACAGGAGAGGGAAGAGGAGAGAGAGAGGAGGGCACAGGAGAGAGAAGAGGAGAGAGAGAGAGCAGCAGCAGAGAGAGCAGAAAAATATTTAAGGTTGTTTGAAAATCTTGTAAATAAATTGTAAATAAATGTTGTTTTTGTTTGAACTCGAGCATTGATTCATTTAAAAAAAAATTTATATTTTCTAATAATTCAGACATTTATGTCATTTTTAACTGTGTCAGACTGTGTTAGAAAAATACATTGACATAGTTGATACACGAAATTTCCATTATCATTTGGGCTTATACTGATGCGTCTTTTTTGTCTATCTATAAACTGAGAGGGTCAGAGTCGGAGGAAGAAATACAAGACATTCATTGTCATTGTAAAATAGTTTAGTGTAGTGAAAACATTGTGCAAAAATATATACATTACTGATTGGAAAAAACACATTTCAAACTGACAATTATATCAAATTACTGTTTATGCTTTTAATAAGAACTGATTAAAGTATGTAATAAAACAAATATAATTCTGCAATAAAATGTAACTATAATAAACATTTAACTCTCAAGAAACTGAGTAAAACTGATTAATTAGAACTATTAAAAAAACTATTTACACTCTGTAGCCTGAACATGAACCATTAAAAAAATATTTAGACTCTGTAGCCCGAACATGAACTATTAAAAAACTATTTACACTCTGTAGCCTGAACATGAACTATTAAAAAACTATTTCCACTCTGTAGCCTTGACTCCCATCTACAGGTAATCATGCTGCTCCAGACATGGAGGTAAAAAGTCTGGAGCAGATGTGTGGGCAGCAAGCCTCCCGCGTAGGGCGTTCCCAGAAAGGTGCCGTCCGATGGGCTCAGGGCACTCAATGTCCTCCTGGTCTGGGCCGTCTTCCTCCAGCTGCTCCTCCTCCAGGATGTCCCCTGCTGCCATGCAGATGTTGTGCAGCTCCGCTCGATGATGTTTCTGGCTCGTGCGTGGAACCTGTTGAACCGAGCTTCAATCTGACCTGGTAATCAATATTCATAGCGATATGTGTATTTAGATTCATCATCGTAACAGTTTTCATGTGTGCTTAATTTATTTGTTAGCAAAAACATGTCCTTACTTTCAGCTGGCTGCCAATATGGAGCGACAATGGCCACAGGATACTGCAGGCGTGGGTATCCTCCGTCGGCCAACAGAAAATACCCAGCTGGTGGATAGAGGGCCTGCTGATACATGGGGGATCTTCTCAAGACCAGGGCATCATGAACAGATCCTGTGTTGCCAAGATACACATCCAGGAAAACACCTCTGGAGTCACAAATGCCCTGCAGAATGATGGAGGGGAAAAGCTTCCTGTTAATGCAGCTCTGCTTCTGTGGCTCTCCGGGTGGCCGGATCCTGATGTGGCACCAGCAGCCCAGCGAAATGCCTTGTGGCCAGCAAGACGGGCAAAGCTGGCACCCACCTCCTCCATTTCCTCCTCTTTGGGGAAATGCACCACTTTGTGCAGGATGTCCATCATTTTGTCAATGGTGCGGTGGACCATCCTGCAGACTGTGGCCAGTGGGATGCTGAAGACGTCCCCTGCCACCCTATAAGAAGCCCCACAAGCCAGCCAGTGCACAGTCACCAGCTCCTCCATCACAGCCCCCCATCCATGGGTCTGCTCTGTGGGCAGCAGCACCCGGAGAAGCATGTTAATGCTGTCCCTGGAGAGCCTGAAGGCTGGTGTGGTGTCTGCCCCAGAAAAAAACAAAGACAGGATGGATACGCTCTGGTTGGGTTGAGCGTACCTTCTGAAGGGCTCTTGGTCCTGGTTATACTGGAGGGAGAAAAAAAAAAAGCACATCAAGTACTGTCCTTTTATCTAGATTGATGTTCATTAATTTTTACTTATTTATTATTCTTAATTATTAACTTATTTATTTATTTATTTATTTATTTATTATTTACATTAACTTATTCTTATATTAACTTATCTAACTTATTCAGTATTTCCCCTAAAGTTTATGTATGTATGTATGTGTTTATTTATTTAAGCAAAATTATTATTACTAAAATGTACTACTTAATGATTGTTTTGTGTATTTTATTGTTATATGTATGTTTGTTATAACTTTCCTCCAACATCTGTCAGGTTTAAGCCAAACACTTCTTACTGTGTATTTAATTTCTTCCTGGAAAGTAAATGGGTAGTCCTGCTTGTTTTTGTCCTGAGCATAAAAAGTAACAATCTTGTATGTTTACTGCAACAGGTTTAGGAATGAAATGTTTCATGGCCGTTTTTCGTCTGATAAAATAGTGGGTGGCCATCACTGTCATACTGACTAGTGTAATGTTTCTACACTTTATCGGGCCTTGAAATTAGTTTCCATTGAAGATGTCAGTCTGCCTATCACTAGAATAGAGCTTAGTAAAGTAACGTAAAAGTACAAATAATGATCGGAACCAAATCTGAATGAGATGAAATGAACGCACAAAGGCAGTGAAACTGGCCAGCAGGGCACATCTCCTCTCCATCCTCCGCCGTTGCATCCTGGCCCTCCTCTGACGGCTCTGCCTCCTCAACCGTGCAGCCTCCTCTTCAGCGGCGATGTATAGGATCCCGACAGCAATGATTAACGCGATCTGATTCATTTGATTCTTTCTTATTATTTATGTTTTGAATAATTGAAACCTGATGACTGATGACTGATAGATCTTCTGTTGTCTCCCAAACCACACTCGTTTTCCCCGCCCATGGTCGCCTAGTTATACTCAGCAAGATGCAAGTATATTAGCACATACATTACTGTTAACAATGAATAAAAATGAGACAAGACTGATTTATATCAAAATTTATGCTTTTATATATATAAATATATGTACGTCACGCCTCGGTGAAGGTTTTCTGTCATGTCATATAAATAAATATAAATGGCTGTCATCTTTTCAATAACTATTCCAAATCATTCTAACCTGATCAAAAAAGGAAAGGTAATTAAGCAGATCGAAGCCCTAGCACCGAGTCTGGGGACCTTGGGGCATGAGTTGACAGACAACTATAACGTTGCAAAATCAAACGTCCATTTCTCCTGTGCTCCTGTTCACACTCCAGTCCAGTGGGTGGCGGTAATGCCCCTATAACCGCAGAAGACGAAGAATAAGAATAAGAGGAAACGAGAAAATGGTTAAAGAGGAAGATAAAGAAAGAAAACCAAAGAAAACTGCGGCTATTATGTCCCAAAATATCGGCGAGAATTTCTGAAAAAGGGCAAAAATGGGTAAGGTGCTAAGTCCAGGCACCGACTGACGTGTATCGATTAGCGGTCGTTTGCTCCGTTAGCTCTGTTAGCATCATTTTTTTTTAACTTTATTATAAGTAGACGGGTTTCTGTCCAACGTCATCACTAAGGTAAATGGTAAATGGTAAATGGACTTGAGATTATATAGCGCTTTTCTAGTCATTGACTACTCAAAGCTGCTTTACACCGCAGGTCACACTTACCCATTCACACCCATTGGCTCTCACATTCACTCACTGATGGTTCAGAGTTTCTATGTTAGTTATCCATCAGTATCAGCTAACACTTTCACGCCCTTTCATGCCCATTTACACACCACTGACGCAGCAGTGGGAGCAACTTGGGGTAAAGTGTCTTGCCCAAGGACACATCGCCATGTGCCGCCCGGAGCTGGGCTTGAACCTGCAACCTCCCGATCACTGACCAAGCGCACTATCCAGCTGCGCCACCGACGCCCCTATGCATGCACAACCAGGGGGCAGATGAATAAATTAATAATGTACAATTATTGATAACTAATATAGATAATATAGAAATGGTAAAATATATATTTGTACATAAAAAAGTAAATGTAAATAAATTTAGAGAAAGAAATGGAAATTAAACACGGGCAAATTAACATGACAGACAACTTCACTTAATGTAATTGTAATAAAATTGAATAGCTGATTATTTTTTGTTGGATTTGATACGTGACACACTCAAATTAGATTTTTAATTCAATTAAAAATAATGGGAATGAGGGGGTTGCCTTGGATATTCTGACTTTATGTATATGTAATTTTTCAAGAAATATGAAGAGATTAATTATGTTAAATGTATTACTTTGAGAGAAGGAGCCAAAAATGATTTTTTTTCTCAAAAAAGTGATACTTGACTGTAGTTTTAATGAAAAGAAAATGTCCCAAATCTTTCAAAAGGTGATGCAAAATGGACATTTATAAAAAAAAAATGGATGATGCTTTCTTGATCTTTTTTACAGAAGGTACAGCTGTCATCGATATCAGAAAATCTGCATAGTTATACATCAGTAGGATAGATGTTACGTAATAGCTGAAGATGTCTATTATATATACCCACATTAAGATATAACATTTTAAAACAACTTCATTATAATTCTCTGTGTGTTTACCATATGTATGTGTGTGAAATTAATTTTAATTTTGAAATTAAAATTAATTAATTTAATTTCAAATTAATTTTGAAATGATCAAAAGAGAGCAACAGAGACACAAGGAGAGCTACAACTAAGAGAAAGATAACTGTCCGATAGGAGAGAAATAGTATACCTAAATTTAATTCAATTCATTGATTCACAGTAAAAGGAATGTTTGGATGATAATAGATTTGGTACATTTCCATTAAATTCATTCATGTTTATTCATCCAATGAATTAATGCATGTTGACAGAGACATGCAGCAGAAGAGAGAAGCAGAGACAGACAACAGACAGCAGAGGTGAGCAACAGAGAGACAGACAAGGAGAAAGCCACAGAAACACTGGCACTGAGAGGGTTGAAAATGGAAAATTATACATTTGAAAAGTGGCCATTATCAGATTTTTTTTATTACATGGTGAAAATTGCTGTAATAGGCTGTGTTTGGAATTTGAACATTAATCTAAAAATAATCACCTGTACCAAATGTGATGAGTACCAGCTCATCCACTGCCACATTAGAAGAGAAAGTATGCCTATAGTGGCCAAAAATGGTCAAATCACAACATTTGAAGGAAAATTTGAATGATATAGAGACAGTACACTTAAATTTAATTCAATTAATTAATTCATGTTAAAAGAAAGTTTGGATGGTAGTACACTTAAATTTAATTAATTCATATTCATTCATGTCAGCAGAGGAGAGCAACAGAGACGTATAGAGGAAAACAGAGAGACAACTGGGGAGAGAAAAGTCATGTAAAAGTGAAGGTGTAATCAATAAAAAGTATAAATTAAAACGTATGAAATGTGCTTGTGTATTTAGGGGGGCAGGTGGTAAAGACCACTTTTTAGAAAAAAAAGATACCCCCCTCCACAAGGCTGGCTACGGGCCTGTTATGATTACTGATATGCAGGGGCGTATTTAGCCATTTGGGGGCCCAAGGCAAACCCAGTCATTGGAGCCCTCCACAGTCCTGAACTGCGCTGACTAAAGTTTTATAATTATTTTAATCTTGTATCCGATAATACAAAAAAACTAAATGCATTTCCTCAAATTCTATAACTTAGTTAAATTTTGACAGCTCAAGTTACTAGTTACATAACCATGTTTATATGTCTCCCCATCCAGTGAATAATTTTTATCACCAAAAGAAAGATTTTATATATTGATGTTTATCATTATGGAGCCCCTAAAGGAAGATTGGCAAAAATAAATAAATAATAAGTTTCACGCAAAACTATCCCATGCAGGGACCTTATGCTTTTCATTATAAATATCATATAATTTCAAAATTAATGAATTAAAATATTTTACAGGACATTATGATTGAAAATAAAGCCAATGCCATCAAAAGTATGAGGTCTACCGACAAAATGATCATAAATTATGGATGTTGATCTTCTCTATTTCACACTACAGCACGTGAATTAAGACTAAAATATTAATAACTGCTTTGAATCGAAGTAAACTTTATTAATACGTTTTCATGAGACATTTGGGGACCCCTGGAAATCTTGGGGGCCTGGGCAATTGCCTGTGTTTGCCTATTGGCAAGTACACCCATGCTGATACAAATTTAAACAACTGCATAAGAGTTTAATAAAAAATCAGTCCAGTCAATGTTCAAGGCATACGCCAAGATTTTTTGTTTCCATGTCTTGCCTCACTCCCGAGTCCATGACAAGCAGATAGACACCAGTCTTTCGACTGTAACAAGAAAGAGAAGGGCACCGCTAGTTAGCTTAGCTCAAACACTGGGAGTCAGTGGGTAGTGTTAGCCTGCCTCTGCCTACAATAATTCTCATCATCTCTAATCGGTCCTGTGTGCTTGTTGTGACTCGTTTTCTTTTCTTTTTTTTTTAACAGTGCAATGGTATGTTATCTATTTTTTGACTAAGATTAGCACTTCATGTAATTTTCTAAAGAAATACATATGAAACTAAACTGCAGGCGCATGCGCAAAACACTGCTGATGTGCTTGGAAGTAGCTCAACAAAACAAAGCCTCTGTAGAAAGTGAAAATGAGTAGAAAATAATTAGATAAAAGAGGAAGATAACTTGACATAACACGGTTAAAAAAAAACAAACAAAAAAAAAAACGAGTTACAAGAAGCACAGAGAACTGTTTAGATTTGATAGAGTTTACCTGATGAATGCAGGCAGAGGCAAGCTAACGCTACCCACTGACTTCCAGTGTTTGAGCTAAGCTAATTAGTGGTGGGCAAGCTCTGCCAGTCTCTTCCTTGTTACTGCACGCACAGTCAAAAGAATGGTGTCTATCTGCTTGTCATGGACTCAGGAGTGAGGCAAGACACAAAAACTAAAAATTGTTATTGTATCCCTTTAATATTCATGCTTTCTCTCAGAAAACTGACAGTTTTCTTGTCAGTGTACATTGGCGGTTTAGTGGCATCCAATATGACGTATTTCGCCTCTGGCATACACTGGGAACATGGCGTTTACTTATTAAAGGTTTATTTAGGTTTTTTTGAAATGGGGTTGCTTGAGGCTCATGGTGCTGGCCTGGGCCCTGGGGGAGATATCTGGGGGCTAGCTAGCTGCTACATAGCAGTACATGGTACCACTGAAAGCCTCATAATTCATCAACTTATAGGTTAAACTACTCCAAAACTATGTTGGCTGGGTATTATATAGAATATACTAGTGAAAATAAAAATACCTCTAAATAATGCAAATAATAATTATGGAAAAAGAAGAAAAAGTTACATAACGCAAGGTAATTTACAAAGAAAACTCATCAAAACCCATTGGGAGGGGGGTGAAAATATCTTTTCTGTCTATAAATGTTTTCAGTGTTTTTTTTGTTCTTCATTTAATGCAGAAATGTCATCCAGTTCTCATTAAAATGCCACTATGGCAAGTAGCATTGATGCTAATCTTTGTACTAGCGGCCACGGTTTAATGAGTGTGGCTTCTAGAAACAGACTATCAGGCAGATCCAGTTGTACTGGAATTTAGACATGAGCCTTTCAAACCCCAACAGTTCTTGTCTGTAAACATATCCTTGTTGTTAACATAGCTATTCTAACATGGATGCTAAATGGGCCTCCAGAGGTTTTGGAGCAAGCCTCAAATGGACTCTTGAGGAACTGCAAGGTTTTTACTAAACTCTGGCTTCCTTTAAAACACAGTTTACCTCTTGATGGTGGCACATTAGTTAGTGGAGTATAAATTTGTCACTTTTTAGCATGTTTTCATTATCAAATTGTGATAAAACTATGAACCTGGTCACATAAATTGTATGTTTTCATGCCAACTCAAATTTTGCCTGATAAACGGTGCTTTCTTCTTCCTCCAAATTAAGTTTCCTTCCTTAAGATCCAACAATAACTGTGTTCACCTTCATCACTGCCTTCACTCATTTAAGATTATTTTCAGCTAAAAGCTAACATTGCATTTGTTTCCCTCAAGTTAAAGACAATAATAATAATGATAACAAAGGGCAAGCCAGCTGAATTTGGCCAATTGTGAAGCAGCCCCAGCCTGTGTGTAGCTGCTGTATTTGGCTCAGTTTTGGGTGCCACTGAGCTAATGAACCAAACTTTGGCCCAGATCCCCTGGATATTAGGCCATATGTTGAATAATTCAGAGGATTATAAATCAGAAATCTGGCATGAGCTTCATCAGGCAGATAGATACGTCACTCTGCTTGAGCAAGTCATTTTGGTAGCTGTTTGCCTCTCTTCTTTCTCTACAGGATCAGAGGTGTCAACACTGATGTGGAGCAGCCAGAGAGAATGCATTTGCCATTTTGCCAGCACTGCACACAGACTTTCCAACTCAGAGCTGATCATTGAAGGGCTGGGCAATATGTTGAGCTTTTAAGGTAAACTGATCAAGCAGACATCAATATTATTCCTTTTTTTTTTTTTTACCAGGATAATTTTAAATGCTATTATTCTTGGATTGTGAAAAACATTTTTTATTTCCTTTCAGAAAAATGATGATATACACTCACCAGCCACTTTATTAGGTACACCTCATTAGGTTGGACCCCCTTTTGCCTCTAAAACTGCTTCAATTCTTTGTGGCATCGACTAAACAAGGTGCTGGAAACTTTCCTCATAGTTTCTGGTCCATATTGACATGATAACGTCACGCAGTTGTTGCAGATTCTTCTGCTGCACATCCATAATGCAAATCTCCACCACATCCTGAAGTTGCTCTGTCGGATTAATATCTGGTGACTGTGGAGGCCACTGGAATGTGAACTCACTGTGATGTTAAAAAACAGTTTGAGATGATTTGAGCTTTGTGACATAGAGTGTTATCCAGCTGGATGTAGGCATCAGGTTATCAGGTGTGGTCATAGAAGAAAGAGAGAAACTTAGTCAATCCCTCAACTCTTTTTAGTCTCTTGTTTAGAAATGCTGCACACACATAGGCTGAACTATGCCCGCACAAACAGGTCCTATGATCATGCACTAATGGAGAGATGTCAGAGGGGTGGTTTGTTGCTCCTGAAAAAGCACTACCAAGCAGTTTTAGGGTTCAGTACCTTGCTCAGCGCCCAGGAAGTCAGCTGGCACCTCTCCAGCTATCAAACCAACTTCCAAACTTGGTTTGTTTGGGTCTTGAACCCAAGTACTTTTGGACTTAGCTACTTCTGCCAAATTAGAGAGATGAACATGGTCAGCAGCAATTCTCAGGTAGGCTGTGGTGTTTAAACGATGTTCAGATGGTACCAAGAGGCTGAAAGTGTGCCAAAAGACATCACCATTACACCACCATCCTGAACTGTTAATACAAGCTAAATTTTAGTTATCATATTACCCTTATTTTCGTCTTACAGTAAAAAAAAATGTTACATTAAACTCAGCTTTGTCAACACTTTGGAAATTGTTCTTTTGTTCATTTAGATATTGATTAATACATTACTTTTAATAGGGGGTGTACTCATTTATGCTGGGCACTGTATCTAATAAAGCTGCCACTGAGTCTATGTATCATGTACTGCCTTTAAACTTAAAAATGTCAGGATAGCACTTTTAGTCCATATTCTCCAGCCTTATGTCATAGTAATAACGTATCTTATAACACTGTCTGTTTCATATCATGTAACGCAGACAAGAAAATCAATCAAAAATTACATTTCCAAGGAGGTCGCAGAAGTCCCCATCCAAATGTGAAACTGCCAAGGCATGCAGACAGCAAACCAGCTGAAATCCCTAAAATATGTCATCATCCCACCCCCCGTCTGTGCTCTCAGGTGGGGAGGGGGTGACGGGGGATGAAGACAAATCTGTAGGCCGTGGCTGCTGTCCAGGCCCGCTGAGCTGGGGTCAAAGAGGGAGTGGTTGTTGCGGTTATTTCGGGCGAGTATATCAGCAAGCATCCCCTCCTGAACAGAGTGACAAGGCAAGTGTTGAATAGTGGGGAGAATGAACACACATGCACAGAGACACACACACTCATGCCCCTGCCCACCCTCCGACACAGCATTCCAGTGCGAGCAGAAGAAAGCCAGCCTCCCCCCCGTCTTCTCGTGGGTGGAGTGAATCTTGTGGTCACTGTGCGGTGTGGGAGCTTCACTCATCGATTCTCACAGTGTAAGGAACCGAGGAAGGGCAAAGAAACGTATATATCCCCCTCTATTTACCAAACACTCACGCAGCAGCGATGGTGGCGGAGGAGATGGTGGTCTCGCTCTCAGGTGGAGCTCCGTGGGGCTTCAGGCTGCAGGGAGGAGCTGAGCAGCAGAAACCTCTACAGGTGGCCAAGGTACAGTAGATCCTTTTAATGTGTGTGTGATGCAAGGAAGAGCGACTGCCAAGGTGGTAACATGAACAGGTTTAATGGAGGCTGCAGCTGAGTGTTGCGGTCTGAGGCCTTGATGGTTGGCCTTGTGGTTTGCTGTGTTTGTAACTTGACATTGATTAGAAACCCGAGCACTGGAGAAAAAAGATCTGATGAAATGGGTTAACTGTTGGCTTGAAGCTCTGGTAACTGCACTCTTTGAGTAGCTGGATACCAATCATGAAAAATAGGGATGCACAATATTATCTAAACAATATCAGTCTCAGTATGACACTTTTTGGCTGACAGCCTTGCATAGTGGCAGAACGTATTCTTGTTCCACAGTGTTTCACCTTATAGAATGAAGCCAAAACTTGAGATTTAAGCAGAACCACTTCAACAGAAATAATTGTCATTTATGAACTTTAAAACAGACTAGAAAGACTGAGTAATTAGGTGTGAACCACAGTTTATTGTTTGACATTTAAATCAGGACACTCATTGTCCTGAACCACAAATCACACCAAATCAGAGTGAAAATTGTGGCTAGCATTCCTCCCCTGCCAGGTTGGGCTATTTCTTTTCCCATAACAACTTCTTTATACTTATGAGGACATTAAAGAGAGCAGTAAACAGAACAAAGACAATGAGTTTCCCCTACCTTTGTTTTTCCACAAATTAGCAACATTCATCCATCTAGCCATCATCTTTACTGCTTATACCTTTCGATACTGGAGCCTTTCCCAGCTAACATTGGATGAGAGGTATGGTACACCCTGGATCATTTGCCAGCCAATCCTAGGGCCACACAGAGAGACAGACAACCAGTCACACTCACACTCACACCTAAAGGCAATTTAGAGTCACTAATGAGCATGAGATCACTCCACACAGAAAGGCACTGACCAACACGGGGGACTGAACCAGAACCTTCTTGCTGTGAGGCACGTGCACTACCTGCACCACCATCGTTCCACCCTTGCAGCATTCCTCCACAAGAAAATCCTCCATGATAGATAATATCGCTCAGAAATGACTGATAACTTTCAGACTTGCACTTTAGTTGTGTCAGATGAGATAGCACAAGCAGTACAACAATGAAAAAGCTTCAAATGATTTGTTCTCGACAATTTCTCTGCTCATAATTATTGTTGCATCAGTCGTTACTGTTTATCTGAAAATAACCGTTAGCAGAAGTTATTTCCTGGTTTTAGTCAAAGTCTGAAATAATCTGGAAGGAGAGGCAGCCCTGAAAAAAGATATTTACTGACTGGTCATATAAAGTTAAAATACCATATCTGTAACATTATTTCGCTGAGTTTGCTCTACTAGTTGGTTAGAACCTTTAATTTCTGTGGAGCAAACATAAAATAAAACAACTGAAGTACCAACCAAATTACTGACAGCATAATATTTAGTGTGGACTCAAATCGACAACTCAAGATGGAGCTTGATTTAATTTTAGTGATGCTTTTATAACAAAGTTCAGGAGCAGGACCACACCTCAACCACGCCTCTTCCCGTGTTCCTATAAACTCACATTTTGTTCACATTTTGCAACCCACTCCCTTTTCTATTTCGTCTTTCCTCCTAGCCTTACAGCCTTTAAAGTGGGGTTCATACGGCCGATCCAAGAATTTTCCTAAAATTGTTATCAGCTACATGTTACACATTTCAAAATTCAAATTCATCTTCTAGCATTGCTAATAAATAATTGTCAAAGCCATCTTGTTGATGCTAGTAAAACATTTTACGTTCAGCTGGCGATCAGATCTAATCAATATAAGCCCAAGACCTACCTACAACTGCCCCACTCCCAACATAAGAAAAATCCTTTCCCTCCATTTGTTGCTTGCTCCACCTTTAAGAAAATATGAGCTCAAACAGACCATTTGAACATTTTCTGCTTATGATGCCATCAGGGGACATGCCACCTCCCCCAGATAAGAGACAACCCCTGAAAAATACACAATTGAGGTTTGTGTTAACTTATTGAAAAGAAGAATAACAAAGGACCTTTAGGGAAATGGTACAAAATCATCCCCCATGGTTGTTCATATGACTGTTTCCCTTTTCAAAGTACTTGACAGTAATGGGTCTACTGTAAACCCTCTACACCCTATTTCTACTGATCAAACCCTAACCCCCCATATTAGCTGCCGTACATCCCACCCCTGCCTGATAAACCCCTGCCTTTCACAAGTGCTGCTCAGCTTTTGCCCCTTTTCAAAGAAATCGATAGTAATGTGTTTGCTGTTTTTGCTTTAAACCTTCTACATCCCACTTCTTCCAAATAAACCCTCACCTGCTATATTTGCTTTTCTGCATCCTCCTGCTGGACAAACCTTAATCTTTCATCCTTGCTGCTTTGTATCTCCCCAAAATCCACATATCTGGCCTGTTTTTTTTTTTTTTTTTTAAGTTACTGATACTAATGGGACTGCCAATCCTGCTTTAAACTCTCTACATCCCACCTCTACAAAACAAATCCTGATCTCCTGCCGTTCAAACACAAACCTTCCATCCTTGCAGCTTAGCATCTGCCACAAAATCCACTATCAGGGTTTTTACTTTCAAATTCTTAACAGTTAGTGGACTGCCAGTCTTGCTTCAAACCCTCTACATCCCACTTCTACAAAACAAACCCTCACCTTTCTTATTTGATGCTTGATGCCCCACTTCTGTCTGATAAACACAGACCTTCCATATTCACTACCTAAAAATACATATCTGAGCTTTCTCCTTTCAAAGTAATTTATAATAATGTGAACACTGATCTGGCATTAAACATTCCTGTGGAAAACAATAACCTTCAATATTCACTTTTCTACACCCTACTTCTGCCAAAAAATGACCCCAACCTTACATATTCACTTCTTAGTCTCAGCCCCAAATCTTCAAAGTGTTGACAGTATTAGGAAAGTGCATCTTGTGTTATACTCTCTACGTCCTTTTTCTGCCAAATGGACCCTAACCTTCGACATTCCTTGCTCTACATCCCCCCTCTGCTAGGTCCATCCTCACTACTTATCTTCTGCTCCTAAATCCACATAATTGAGCCTTTTCCTTTAAAAGTAATTGACAGTGATTGGACTGTTGATCATTCTTTTAACCCCTATATCCAACTTAAACCAGACAAACCCTAACTTTTCATATTAGCTGCTCAGTTTCTGTCACCAAAGCCCCGTTTACACGGCAATGAAAACGGACAAAAACTGAGATTTTTCGTTGCATCTGCACCCTCCATTTGCACGAGAACAGTGCCCAGAGTGCCTGAATCCGCAAACTTTTGAAACCAGGGTCGAGGGTGGAAAGTTTTAAAAATGTTTTGGTATTCTTCTCCGTGTAAACAGGAATTAGCTTTTTCAGGGAAAATGCTGCGTGCAGCGCATGCGCAGTACTCTTTCAGATGAGGGTTGCATGAAGGTTGTATGAAGATTGCGTTAAGGTTGCGCGCACACCTACGAACAATAACAACAGCTTTGGTTGTCTACCGAGCAACATGTGTGCTGCTTACTGTGCTCGGTTTGTTATCCAGACAAAAATATCCAGACAGATTTGTTGTCCAGACAAGAAACTCCTGCGTCTTCATGCGTTTATGGAAAGTTTGTCTACACCAAAAAGCGTACGTGTGTTGAAACACTGCTGTTTCATTACAAACCTACATCGCCAACTACTAGCCTGGCATGCACACTACAGCATTTTCAGTCGTTCTCGCGGATCTGTGTGAACGCATTGTATTCACATTGTCTCTGTTTGAAAGCGGAGTACTTTTGAAATTGCATAGGAAAAACCTTTTCATTTCTGGTGACAACGTTGTCGTGTAAACGGGGCCTAAATATACATATCTCGACTTTTTTCCAAACATTTTCTTTCAGAGCACCACAGAGAAGTGTTAAATCTATGAAGTATTAGTGCTGTCAGTTTTCAAGCATACATGCTAATAACTGAAGATATTTGACCTCAGCCATCAGCCTGGCTGCATCATGGACACAGGGCATTTCCAGAAAATCATTTTATTATTAACCTCTGCTGTACGAACCTGTAATCTTTCTCATGTTGGCCTTTTTTAGTGGTCGCACACAATGGATGGTAGGCTGACAAATGGACCTGCGGATTTGTTGTGGATGAGGAGTAGGCCAGCTGCTTTACGCATTGTTGTCACACTGCCCCAGTATTCGTTTTTATTTTGCCATCAGTGGTGTGGAGCCCAAAGCGCTTTAACAGAGTGGCTTTGCCTGCCCTCCATTTTCCTGAGGTGCATTTCCTGTTGTTGAGGTCAAGAGAGCATTGGACTGCTTTGGGTTGTACTGGGAGCGCCCTCTATTGAATCAGGCGATTTACTGCTCCAGGCACCCTAATGTGTGGCAGAGCTTTGTATTTTATATTCAACTGTATATTAACTGTTTTAGTCTGTAATTTTACCCCCATGCTCATATGGTTATACAAATATCAAGTGTAAGGTGAAATACCCTATCGAATGACTCACCACATCACTAAGTGGGGCCTCGGGTTAGTGAGGGCATGATAAATTTGTCTCAGACTCTGTAATTCATGATCAGGAATACTCCACTTTTCTATTCTCTGTCTTTGGCAGCCTGTTTTATCCATGTTTCTATTTGTTGACAGTCCAGAATGTCCCCTCTAATAAGAAAATCTATTCTGGAGGAGAGGAACGCGACCTCTCTCACACTGACGTTTGCAGAGTTGGCCGGTCACTACGAAGCTGTCATAACCTCTGATGTGAAATGAAGGTGGTGGGGTCCTGGCACCCAAGGGTCCCTCTTTATCTGGGATTTTCATGCTGATAAGGTCACCTCAAATCAGAGTTTGATCGGCGTATGCTTCCTCTTGTTGGCTGAGGTGTTTGTGTGTGCATGTGTGTGTTGGGCATTCTTCAGATAAGCCCTGTTGGGGCAGGAGCACAAACTGCAGGATCAGAATAGCTCATTTAAGAGGAGCTGGAAGCAGAGCATGGAAAAAGAAGGCCTCTCTGATACACACGCTCACATTAACACGCTTTCATGTCTCATAATTAATTGTTCAGTTCTTTTGTAGATTCTTTTCCCTGTCACGGTAGCGCCGGTCTTTCTTGATCTGTCGAGGAATGTGGTCGATTCTGTTCTGCATGGTTTTATTTTGGGTTTGTGGGGAACAAATGGCGAGCGACAGGAATCTCCCCGTCATCCAGGCTGGTGATGCAGCTGTTCAGGCCCCCTCTTTCATGATGCTCACTTGTGTCGTGTGTGTGCTTGTGTGTATTCAATTGTGGGAGTGGGAAAGGATGATATAGATAGCTTGTTCTTGCATGTGTTGTCAAGATACTGAAGTCATGCACTTTGAAATAATTCTCCAACAAACTCAAGCAAAAGTAATGATTCTTTGATTAGCAGTCCAAACTAAACCACTTTGTATTTTTAATTAGAAAATATTTTTTTAATTGATTTCAAATCTTAACCACTTAAAAAACGAGAGAGAAAGGAATGTAAATAAATTCCCAGTTAAGAAGATGATACACAGAAAATTGTGAAGAGTTAAACATTTGGAGTTGGTAAAACATTCAGCAAGTTCAAAGTAAACTATAAAGCACTCGGAGAGAACAAACCTCCGCCAAGGTAGCTCACATATTGCTTTTACATCTATAAGCAAAAGTTTCATGATAAAGTTACCACCATAATATGATTCATTGACCCTGAAAACCCACACCTAGCACTCAGAATCATGTTGATGTCATTATTAGTTAGACAGTTATTGAGCAAAAATGATCGTTCGCTAATGGTAGTTATCTGGATCACCACTTAAATCTAATCATTTTTAAGTTGGGCCATTACCAACATCTCCTGAAAATTTCAGCAAAATCAGTCCAGTAGTTTTTGCGTAATCTTTCTTACAAACAAACAAACGATAAACAGAAATGTAACCTCCTTGACAGAGGTAATTATGCTCTGGGTGGAGTCAAATTCCTGAAAATTATCTTAAATGAAAAGAAGTTGTTGTCAAAAAGTTGTAAAATGATGTTTCAATAAATCAAATCCATTGATGTCACTGTGAGATCCTTAACTCTGGACTCAGAACCTTTTAGTGACACTTGTAAAGTCGATCATCCCAACCATCCCTCATTATTTTTGACAATTACAACCAGATGCCACAAGCCCACATTGTACAATCTACAGTGCAAATGTTTTTTTGTTGTTGTTGTTGTTGTTTTAAAACATATTTTCCTCTAACCAAACATAGTATCTTTATTCTAGCTCATTTCTACAGTACTTGCTTGAGTAATTCTATGCACAAGCTGTGTGAAATAACTTGTTCCCGTGGCCCCTCCAAATAGACCCATCAGTCGGAAGTCAAACCACTGATTTATATATAACTTTGATATTTATATCATGAGACTGGGCTGCCTCTGGCCAGATTGGAAGCATATAATAAGCAAAAATGTATATAAATAAACAAAAAGTAGCAAACATAAAGCTTCAAAAAGGGATTTTACCAACATTAATAAATTTTAACTCAAACACACAATTAAAAATTCACAATTAATTGAGCATGAAAAATAACTTAAGTCAATGTAAGCTTCTTTTTAATGCACCAAAAGAATTAATGTTTTCATGTTTTTGAAGCACAAAAATTCTACTTTTACCATTGTTTCCAAATATACTTTTAACTAATACCATATGTTATATTTTAATGCCTCATAAAAGATATTCAGAGATACAATCATAACAAAGTAAGTTTTTAATGACTTGTAAAAAAAACAAAGCATGTACCAGCAATCCAAGGTTAATAGAAATAATTAATCATCTATCCTATATTGTGCATTAAGTAGTACTGGTTACTTGTGATAAATCACATTTAGCAGTTGTTGTTGTGGTTTATTCATTTTTTCTTTTTCTTTCTTTTTTTTTTTCTTGGAAATAATTGGTGGGTTAGGTGAAGGTCTGCCAGTTGCCCACCCCTGCCCTAGAGGATTGATGGATGAATGATCAGTTGCATGGATTGTATGGTTTAAAGTATCAAGGTCTTGAAAATCTAACAACCTTAATGCTGCCACATTTGGATTACTGGGTCAAGAGGTGTAGATAAAACAAAAACTGGGCCCTCTTGAGGGTCCAAGTGGGTGCTAGAACACGTTCTCCCCTCTTAACATTTTACACTGATAAGATATATGTGTGTGTGTGTGTGTGTGTGTGTGTGGGGTCCTATCTTCTTCTTTTAGAGGAAACAGTAATCTAGTTTACAGGAATACCTTCCCATCTCTCCTGTACACATACTTCCTGAAGGATCCTATGACATCATCACTCAGCGCCCTCCAGGAACAGCTGTGTGACCTCATGAGTTATTCTCAAGCATGAACCGGGGGGGTAACATTAGAGGGCCGTCTGGTTTATTGACACTGTCCATCAGATGTTTGAAATGTTGCTGAGCTATTGAGTGCTTCATTAAAGTATACTGGCAGTGACTAACCTCATATGTAGCCTTTTTACTTTATTAAAACACTTAAAATACTTCATGAAACAATGGCCTGAATGAACCTTTTAAGATTAAATGTGATAAAAAGAACTTCTAATTTTTTTTTAACATAAAGTGGCAATTCCACAGAAAAAAACCAACATCAGGTTTATATGCTGGACTCAAGTTCGTACCTTTACTTACTACAGTGATGGATGTCTTCTGAGAAGAGAAAGTGAAGTTGTCATTTAGAGTTTGAGCCAAATAATGAGCCTGGATCTCTCATTTCAAAAGGGGAGTTATCTATAGCTGCAGACTAAACTGTCTGCGGGTGGCACAACTAATTAAAGCAAGAAACTGTGTGATGTAACAGCAGTTGTCTAAACTAGCTATTAAGTTTGACCATAGGCTGTATAAAATGGGGATGGGCACCTAGACTATCAAGAGGGTCACATAAACCTTTTTCCTGTCTGAGGGACACATTGTTACAAACTGTCAGAAACTATCACTAAAAAATAACAATTAAAGAAAAACAACATATATGATTATACCAACATTAATGTACATCCATCCATTATCTATACCACTTATCTGTTTTTTAAAATTATGTAACATTATCTATTTTTAGACGAAGATTAGCACTTACAGTAATTTTCAAAAGAAATGTATACAATACTAAACTGCAGGGCCCATGCGCAAACCATCGCTGACGTTCTTGTAAGTAGGTCAACAAAACATGTATTTCTTTCGAAAGTTACATACAGTGTTAATCTAAGCCTAAAAATAGATAAGGTAACATAATGCTGTAAAAAAAAAACAGTCTCTGATGACTGTAGGCAGAGGGAGGCTAACACTACCCATTGACTCCTAGTGTTTGAGCTAAGCTATTTAGCAGTGGGTGAGCTCAGCCTCTGTCTCTTCCTAAGGTTCCTTGAGTATGATTTTAGTTTTTATGATTTTTAAGGCTGCTTTTTTCTTTTGATCAGATTTTAAATATTAAGGACGGTTGGACAGAAAGAATTGTTTCATTTGAGGACTGATTGTAATTTGCAGAGGCATGCAACAGGTGTCACTCTCTCCAGCAACATTTTGTTTGAAGGATTACAAAAGGTAATAAATAGTTACTTACCTTAAATGTTTAATAACTAGATTTATAACTTCTAAGCTTTGGCTGTCCCTGGTTTGATTTCTGCCTGAGGACCATTTGCTGAGTTTCCTAACGTGGCCTCTTGCCCCATTTCACAAGCCTTTCCACTGTCTCTCTGCACTATCGAAAAAAATCTTAAAAATGACACAGAATTAACCCTTTAATGCCTGTTGTTTCATATTTGATACATACTTTTGTGATACCTCTATCTAATCAATATGATCAACAAACTACTAAAAAAAAATCTGAATACAATCAGATAAACGATAAAAATGTCCTCTAATGGATTATCAGTTGCCAAAAACACCTAATGTATCAATGAGATACAAAAAAATATATATGTTAAATTTTACGGAAATTTTGATTTTTTTTTTTAGGATTTCAGTAGAAAGTGAAATAAACATTTCAGCTCCAAAAAATTAGAACTTTCTGGCTGTAATTTTTGTTTTCAGGCATTAAAAGGTTAACAACAGAGTTCTGGCCTAAAAGTCAAGTCTCTCATGTGAAGAGATTGCATTTATTGTGCTTTGTGTAAAAGTTTGAATGTGTTTCCAACTCTTCTGCGCAGGTGCGAAGACGAAGCAAAGCCTGCAGAGCTGGACTGAAGGAGCACGATGAGCTGGTTGCCATTGGAGACCAGATGTGTGCAGACCTCAGTCACGCTCAGGCCATGAGTCTCATCGATACACAGAGCGCCACACTCAACCTGAGGATCAAAAGGTCAGACATTTACACTCAGTCAATTACCAGATCCTGTTACATGAAAACAAACTGAAACATGTTCTGTATCTTCACACCCTGTCATCATCTCCGTGTCTGCAGGGCTCCCTCTGGTTTCCACTCAGCATCGACCCGCTCCTCCACGAGGGTCCTGTCTCCCACCGCCAACCGCTCCTCCATCATGTCCCCAACAGGGTTACCCAGCGGCATCACCTCCCCTCCTGACAGCGAGGCGTACTACGGAGAAACAGACAGTGACGCAGACACAAAGTCGCACACGCACCGCCGCCAACGCCGCACACCTCCACATGCACGCTCACCTGCTCGGTATGATCAGGAAGAGGAGGAGACTTCAGAGATGAGCGGGTGAGACATGGTGACCTCATTTCCTGTTTCCCATTTCAAAACAAATGCTAATGTTGTATTATCTGGTTCAACAGTTCTTCATAAATGATGATTTTGGTACAACGTCCATCATCCAATATGCTCGTGTTATCTTCTGTTTTGAGTACAAACAGCTTTCACCTGTTGTATACCTCCTCTCAGCATTTTCTCTGCCGTGTCAGTGCCTGAATCGGTGTGCCGGGGTCGAGGAAACTCCTGCCATAAGTAGCTGTGCACTGATGGTTGGCCAACATATCTCACTTCACATAGAGACAGCAACAACAGAGGGCACCATTTTTAACCTTTGGATGAGGACATGAAGATAGCTCAGTATTTGCAAAACATGATAATCGATAAGGGCGACAAGGAGGTGCAGCAGGTTGTGTACGTGCCTCACAGCAAGAAGGTTGCTGGTTTGATTTCCAGGTTGGTCAGGGCCTCTTTGTGTGGAGTTTGCATGTTCTTCCCATGCATGCATGGGTTCTCTCCGGGCACTCCGGCTACCTCCCACAGACCAAAAACATGCTCATAGGGTTGATTGGTGACTCCAACTTTCCCTTAGGTATGAATGTGAGGGTGAATGGCTGTCTGTCTCTTTATGAGGGCTTTCACACACACATAGTTCTGGTTCTGGAACTGATTCCATTCTGGATTCTCAAAACCTCTGTGCTTTCTAGTGAACCAGCCTGCATTCGTGTTAAGTGGAACGAAAGTGTTACTCAGGCGGGAGTACACAACACACGGGCAAAACGGTGGATCTCATTGATATTCTATAAGTGTGTGTTGCTTTACTGTCGGGTTTTGTTTTCATCCAGCAATCAAGCACGCAGCATTTTGCCTCCTCACTCGATAGCTGCATGCTCTTCTTCTCCATTTTCCTCTACCTCCTCTATTTCCGGGACCTCCTGCACATTTTATCAACACAGAATACGACACGCACATGGATGATGTCACGGTTCACATGCTGGAACCAACTCTGTGAACCTACTCTTCAAGTTCTGAACACGGCAACTGGTTCATGGAGCCATGCTGGTGTGAAAGCCCTCTATGTGGCCCTGTGATCAGCTGGCGACCGGTTCGGGGTGTACCTCGACTCTCACCCCATGTTAGCAGGGATAGGCTCCAGCCTCCGTGACCCTGAAAGGGATACATGGAATGGATGGATGAATGATCAATAACAATGGAGCTCATAAATGCTGCTATCGAGTTCTGTTTGTAATATTAGGAATATAAGTTTTAGCAGCTCAGCATGAAGCATCAAATTAATCATCAAACATTATACATTTTCACTGTTGGCTTTAAGAAAAAACTCAGGAAACTCCACAACAGACTTATATTGGCCTCTGCCACAGGAAAAGTCGTCATCATCTGCTCGAAAAGGCTTTGGAAAGCACACCCAAACATTGTCAAAAGTCCTGTTTGTTAAAAATTGTCTGTTTTAAAACCTTTGTTGAACCCTTGATAAACAAAAGTGTGCTTTCTTTCTTTAAAAGAGGAATAAACCTCACAAAACCATACATCATTCAATCCTTTTCCAAGATAATCACTCTGTCTTCATTGAATTTATTAGACAGAAATTCTTTCATTCCAGGTTATCAATCAATCAATCAATCTTTATTTGTATAGCGCCAATTCATAACAAGTGTTATCTCAAGACACTTTACAATAGAGCACAAAGCTCTTCATATTATGGATACACATATATGCATAGATACATATATACATATAAAAATACACATATACATATATATACAAATATATACATCCAACACCCAACATGAATCCATATAGCCAATCATGAATCCCTCCATCATGGCGGCAAGAAAAAACCTTCTGTTAAGCAGCAGGAAATCTTGAATGTGGACCCCAGTCTCATGACTGTCTTGTCCTCTCCTCTCAGGTATGAGAGTGCCACAGATGCCGGGGTCTCCCTGCAGGGGCAGTGGGACGGTCAGCCTCTACTTGGCGTCCCTCGCAGAGAACTCATCTACCAGCCGGCTCAAACCGACTGGACCACCCCTGCACACACCCCACACACTCTGACCCCCCACTCGCTCACACCCACCCCCGATCAGGGGTTAACGGAAGGGGAAGGCGAGGGGGACAGCGGCTTCCAGGAGGCGGGAGGTGTCCTCGGGCTGACCTGCCCACCGCTCGTGTCTCCTGAGCGGGCTAAAGAGGCTCTGATGTTGGGATCTGGTAAACAGCTGGTGCCGATGGTGGGACCACAGATGAGCCCACTCAGCGAAGAGCTCTCCACCACTTATATGGATAAAGCAAAACAAGCCAGTGAGTATACAGATGTCTTTACAAAAACCACAGAACACACTAACATCAAGACAATTTTTACATAACACTGACATTTACAGAACAGTCTCATTAACTTAAAACCAATATTAAAAGTTCTTTTGATGGTTAAGATAAAAAAAACATTTAAATAAAAGTGATTGTGCCCATCATTCTATTAAACTGCTGTAGCACAAGCATAAATCAGGTCTTGCAGGGGTGAACATGAACTCCAAGCTCATCAGCACAGTTCATCAAATCATATAAAGCAGAGAATATGTTTACGACTTCTGTGCTGCTTGCTAGCTTGTGATGGTGATTTATGTTTGCCTCCAGATTTGCCACTACTGGACTACTGGACAGATTTTGCTGAAATTTTCAGGAGATGTTAGTAATGGCCCAACTTAAAAATGACTAGATGATGGTGGTGATCCAGATAGCTGCCATTAGCGAATGATCACTTTTGCTCTGTAACTGTTGAGCTTATAATGATATCAACATGATTCTGAGTGCTAGGTGTGGGTTTTCAGGGTCAAGGAATCATACTATGATGGTAACTTTATCATGGACCGATTGCTTATAGATGTAACAGCAATGTGGGAGCTACCTTGGCTGAGGTTTGCGCTCTCTGAGTGCTTTCTAGTTAACCAATGCATTGGTTTTGATTGAAAGGTTAAATATTTGCCAGTCACTGATTTGTTCCTTTAATCTAGTCCATTAATGTGTCCCTCTGACAGACACCACCTTTTCCTCTAAATTTAGTTCAACACTTTGCATTTTGTCACAGTTTATCATAGTGATTGTTCAGTTATTTGTCCTTTTATTCTATTTTAGCTAACTATAAGTTTGTTAGTGATGGAGTAGCAAGCCCATTTAACCTTTAAAGTAAGAAAAGTTTGTTAGAAGCAAAGTCTAAAATTTCATACTTACCAACTATATTGCAAATGTGGAAAGAAAGCATATCCTGCCCAAAATCTCAACAGCCAAATTTGGATTTCTGATGCAACTCCATTCACTTGATCTGAACTTTAAGTAATAAAGTTTAAGGATGAAACACCAGCTAATAAAAGAAAGGAAGCACCTTCCCTAGTTTCTGATGGTGATGCAACTATTTCAGTCTTAGCTGCTGTCATTTCACTTTTTCATTTAAATTCCAAAGATTCCCTCAGTGTCCCCGAAGACGTCCACTGCAGTCTGTGATGTAGTGTTTAAGTGTGAATCAGCAGCTACATCGCCCTCTGGTGGAGCTCTCCCATAACTGGAGCATTAAGTTACATTTCCAGGCTGGTGGTGATGGGGTGAGGTATACCAGATACTCTCAGAGATGTTTCACCTCCCCCGCTCTATCTCTGTCTCAGTATTCTGAGCGTTCGCCTCACTTGCCGTATTTATAGGCATCGAAGCCTCTGATTGACAGATGGGATATGAATTTGACTTATAGGCCAACACAGCTGAAAATGCAGAAGACGTGTTGTTGTATAAGTTTGTGTTCAGTTACAAGTTCTGGTAAAAACTGAAGGTGTGTGTGATGGATTTCAAGTGGCAATGGGACTATATGGATAAAACTGAAGAATAAGTGCAGCCACACATAGAAAGTTTGGTAATCAGTCCAAAGCAGGGGTGTCCAGACTTTTTTCATCAAGGGCCACATACAGAAAAAACACAAAGTTAACTGGGCCACTTTGATGCACCTCACATGTACTGTACTACAGTGAAAGATTACAGTAGCCACTCAGATTTCACAGGGCCCTCGGGTACCATTGGCTCAGCCTGGGTCAGAATGTGATGGCTCACTTTAACACACAGACGAAACAGGGACAAATTTTGCACAGCTTCTAAACTTTGGAACAGAAGTATTTAAGATTTTAGTTTTATATCCCCTTTTATGTGTTTTACATTTCTCCTAAGCTTGACAGAGTAATTTTGCACACAAGGCAAAAGTCTTGTGTATCAGGACTTCTCCCTCTGTGCCAGTAGCTGCCTGAAACAGCTCACCTCTCCCTTAAACAAACCTACCAGTGTGACATCATACCATTGATTTGTCAGCAGTTTAAACTACGGCTGTCACCTTTATCTATGTATTCAAATATCTGTCAGAGCATGGTGGTAGAAATCCATACTTACAAAGTGAATGAACATTCAAATATAAAATATACAGCCGAGCGGCACATTTAGGGCACCTGATCCAGCAGAGGGCGCTGCATCTTGTCTGCCAGAAAAAAACAGACAAAGAAGATACCACTAGGAAATGAAGGGCTGTCAAACATCTGAGGAGCGACATGTGGAAGCACTTTGGGCTCCACTGTGTGTTGATTATGTGCTGGTTCACCATGACAAATCCGAGGCCCTGTTTGTCAACCTTTTCCCCATCACAGTCTAGCGGTGCCTTGTCCAGTGCTCTGCCCAGTACTTCTGAGTCCTCCTTGGCCATCACAGACAAGATTGCAAGCTTCATATACAAGGACATGTGACCCATAAATGTGACCTCAAGAGAGGAAAATATTAAAATGATCTAATGGAGACGCTGTGTGTTTTGCGACTGGGGGAGCATACACATTAATAACTGAAGATATGCGGTTATTGATGTGTATGCTCAAAAAACAATCAAGTTTGATTTTTGGGAAAAGTGACAGCCCTAGTTTAAACCCATTGGCTTGGGCTGGTAGGCCCAGTCCAGGACCATTGACAGAATGCAGATTTGTCGAGAACATGGCGCCCTGCAGGACTAACTTGTTACCATGGAGAAGACCGGTCAGCCAATCAGAGTAGACTGAGTCCACGGGGTAAGGTGGGCTAAAACAGAGAGTTTTTATAAGTCTGTTTTCATTAAAATCCAGTAAATAACATGGAGCTTTTGGCCCCATCTGCAGAATTCTACAGTCCAGGTTCAATGTCAGTTCTCACATAACAGGAGCAGAGCAGACCAGAGCAACTGTGTTTGTTTGACACCACACAGACACAGGAAGTTGTGCCATTAGTGTCATATTGTGTAAAATTAACGACCCCTCTGGCTCCTGTCTGCCATGGTTCTCTGAATTTTTTGTTGTTTGTGCTGACTGCCTCTGATGAGGGGGGACCCTTTGATTTTCAAGGTACTCAGAATTCATTGGAAGAGATTTTTCAGGAATTGTTCAGCAGAAAGAACAAACACCAGTCCTTTGGATTGTTGTTATTGATTTTCAACTGGAAATATTTTTTGATTCCCATCTCTAGTACTTTACCAAGTCTTATACCATTACCCTGTTCATACATTATCTGGATGTAGACTTATAACTCATTTTGCATTGCATCTACGTGTGCCTTTTCCATTTATCTTTCATTATTTGTATGTGTTATTACTCTTAAAGAGTATGTTTTATCTTTGGAGGATTTCAAAATCATTGTGTTCCTAAAGGAGCCACGTGGTGGTGCCAACGTGCGGGTGAAAAACCTTGTTAAAGGACCAGTTCAGTAATTTTGAGGTTAGTTTATTTTAGGTTCATTCTAAGTCTAAAAAGGCCATAGAAAGTCTGTTCTTTAGTGTTGGTTACTTCCTTAGGAGGGCAAAGCTGGTTGCCATAATGTTTGCACCTGTTCTGCTCACTTTGCTCCATATCGGATCTTTTATAAGTCCACACTCCATCAAGTTTTGTCTACGGAAGATAGGAAAATGTGTTTTTTTCTGTACAGGTAACCAAGTTTTTGTCTTCAGTACGAGTTTCAGGTCAGTCAGGGTGTCCTGCAGAATACTGAAGGACTGTTACAATTTTTTGAAGGCAATATGAGCAGATTCAGTGGCACAATAGAGAACTGCATCATCAGCATACAGGTGGGCATGACCATTCAAGGAGGAAATAATATTGTTTGTATATGATGAGAATTAAACTGGTCCCAATATTGAACTTATGACCCAATCTACTAATCAATCAAAGTCTGAGACAAAGAGGACTCTGTGGTTGCTCAGGTCTTTTTTTAGGTCAAACATCTCTATCAGTCTGGCCTGGTACATTCTTCTTCAGTACAACAATAATCTCAGCTGATCAAACTGGATAGTTATGCCCTGAGGGAGCAGTGATTCATACCAGTGTCTCCCTCTTTAATGGGAGATCTGTCCTCAGGTGCGTGAGCTTTGAGCTTCACTGAAGGACCCAGAGAGGACTGAGGTGTCCAGGGACCTGCCCTTTCTCACATTACTGACTTACACACAGAAAACAAACATGCGTGAACTTTGACTTTGGGTTAAGGATGGGTAGCTTTGCCATTATAGAAGCTGCTGAGTGTTTGTGTGTGTGGTCGATGTTAGGTGTGAAGTGTCAGCAGCAGAGAACAGCGCATCAGTGAAGAGTTATGAGCAGGCTTTCCTCTAAACTATACTTGGCTTTATGAACACACACCCAATGACACTGCTGTCTAAATATCCTCTGCTGCGGGCTCTCCTGTCCCTGAGTGTTTGTATATGAGACGTAGCGTGGACAGGTGTTTGATGGCCGTCACGCAGACAGAAATAGTGGGTTGACATCATGTTTTTGGTTTGAGCCGCCGGACGCAGACAAAGGTCTTTACATGGGCCGCGCTCTGAGCTAGGAGCTGGGAGACAGACACTAAACAGCTCCCATTCAGAGCAGAAGTGGACAGGGTGTGTGTGGGAGGGTCTGAGGGGACTTTAAGGACACAAACATACTCACGCTTTGTGAGATGAGGGACCTCACATCGACTCCAGATTCAGATGTAGGTGGACATAAAAAACAACAAGCTGTATATGCAGGTAAGACACATTTCAAGTCTTTTGGAGCTTTTTCTTCTCAGTTACTTCCTGTTTATTGATTTGATTTAACTTACCAGATGACAGAAAGACGTGTTTTTAAAGATTTGTTTTTTATGCCTTTGGAGTGATCAGAAGAGTGGATAGCATAAGAAATTCAGTATTGTGAGTGGGGTTTGATATGAAGAAATGAGGCCACAGGTCAAACTCAGACCTGCGCTGTCTGCTTAACCTAAAAGCTAAACCCTTGGTTCTCAAGCTGAGGTCGGGGCCCCTCTAGAGGGAGTGTCAGAAAATCTCATCAAGGGCATAAGGCTCTACCAGCTTCCAGGTTGTTTAAATTAAGTTTTTATATATAAACTTGACCTCTGATCACACTTAAGACATACTTTCATCAAAGTTTACTTCATAGCAATGTTCACAGACCTATTCTCACTGGTTTCTATCAATGAAAACAACTAAGCTAACACTATTGTTGATTATGGACAGCGATTGTGGGTCAAGGAGAGGCATCAGACTCCAGCTGTTGATCTAAAATTATTCTTAAGACTTCGAATTCATTGACTTTTTGTTCTTTATCTTATCATCAAAACTTTTAGATGAACTCTGCTTCCTAAGAGAGAAACACTTTTTTTTATTGAGCTTCAAGGTGATTGTGTTACAGGCACAGAACTGGACTTAATGCAGGCACTCAGTTAAGATCTTAGCTGCTTTTGCCAGGTGACTTAGCAGGAGCGCATACAACTGCATCATCTGCATAAAGCTGGAAACCAGCATGAGGACAGGTTCTTGGCAATGCATTTATCATTTAGACGAAAGGATTTTGATCAGCTTTCACAAACTGATTTCTATTCTGAGGTCAGGATTTAAACCAATCAACTGTATTTTAAGACAAGTTAGCATAGAAAGACAAATGTCATGGTTGACAGTAGGGATGGAAATCGAAAACCAATCCAACTGAGAATAGATAACAAATCCCCCAAGGAATTGATATCATTAGTGTTTTTTTTTTTACCAGTTCCTTCCTTTTTTTTTGGATGCTTTATAAATCAAGGACGGCACACTCATCTGAAGCAGTGTGCAGAAATAATATAGAAGAAGTCAGAGATGTGATCATGGTAGACAGCTGTCAAAACTGTGTGGTCAAAGCTGTGGCTTAATTTGAAACAAACAAAAAAAAGTGTTAAGGTACATCCAAATATAACATTTGATGTAAATGAAAAAATGTCAATGATACGTAATTTGGAAAAACATGAATTCTTTGTTTGACTGAAATACCATAATGATAATTGAATCAAAGGGGACAAGATAATTATAATGATGATATTATATAAGTAATTATGTCAATTTAATAGTAATTATATGCATTTTATGATGACAAGACATGACAACATTTCTCTGCCCTCTTTTTTAAAAATAATATTGATTTACAGCTCAATTTATCACTTGATTAGCGTGGAAGTTAGAAATGACCAACTACAGATATGGATATGAGGAAAATCTACCTGTTAATAAAATCCATCTTATGTTATCAGTATGTGATGAAACGTCATTAACTCTAACTTAAATCTGTATTGATTGATAACACCTCTAATAATAAATGACAAATCATTGCTGTCAGGTACAAACCTCCAATCTCTAGTTTATCACCTTCTGTGTTGGTTGATGGTTGATAAACTTTTAACCAAAGTAAAGTACAAGAATCCTTTTTTGTTGTCTCTTTCATGTGTTACCTAAAAGCAAGGCAGAGATGTGAAAAGAGAAATTTCATTTTTCTTATAAAAGCAAACCCACATTTCTTTTCAAATTTGGGCTAAATTTTGGTTAAGACAATCATGTTTTTTTTTTTGTTTCATGTAAATTCTCTATTATGTGAAATGTCTCCTAAGGTAGTAATGATTTAACCAGATTTTTACCAAACATTTCACTAAAACATCTTTTAACTTTTTATTAAAGTACTTCATCATTATCGCCCTGTCAACCCTTAGTTGTTTACACTGGTAATTGGCGATAGCTATTAGCACTAGCAAGCTAACATTTTAAACATGAAAGTTTCAGTATATATATTCTACCTTTGCCAAAGTTTAGTGGTAAACCTTTTGAACCACTTTAGATACTTTTTCTTGAGTCACTTCTTGTGAAGTTGAACATAATTCCAGCTACAAGACTTTTCAACCTCACCACCAAGTCTGCTGCTTCCTCTGTGTTTTTGGCAGTTGCTCTGTGTTGGAAAGCTTAACTCCATGAGGTTATATCAAATATATTTAAAATATGGATATGTAAGTGTGGAGGCTACATCACTTTATATTCATGCAGTGTAGGTATTCATGAGAGGTGGGCCAGGATAATAAAGACGTAAATAGCCTTGGACTAGGCAGAGATGCACTTGTGTGCACGTGCTGGAGATAACTGCTGATTTGACCTTCCTGGAGTGGGAGTCACTTTGGAGAGCAGCAGGGATTCTTTGTTCTAAATCAATATCACATAGTCCTATCTGTCAGTGGTACCATTATCATTGCCATCCTCTTGTTTTCCTGTTGTTTGTCCCCTTTGGCCTATTTTTCATTTATTTTTGGTGCTTGTGGCCTGGATCAGACTTTATGCCAATTTTCAAATACCTTACAGCACCACCCACTGGTGACTGAAATTACCAAATATTTCTTATTTTCCTGTAAATTCAAGTCTGTTGATTAGATCTCACTCGCACTCAGGGGTGCTGCAAGGAATTATGGGACACATGAAAAGATATGTTGGGCCCTATCCCTAACTGTTTCTGCACAGTTTCTCAAACCGAGCATCTGGAAGCAAAATGATAAGTAATTATGATGAATTGTATTTCTTAATGGATGACATAATTATTACAGCCAAGTTACTGTGCTTAAAGACACAAATAAAAACTAGATTAGATTAGATTAGATTAAAGATCAATTTGTGAATTAAACTATGTTCTTTACAGAGCTCTCTGGCCTCTGGACCAAAGCAAAAGGTTTTATATATTGTTTTTGTATAATACCAACTAAAGAAAGAATGACCTCCCAAACACATTTAACCAAATAAGGTTCACAATTTATTGACGAAATGAAAAGTATATTTGAACAAAAAGGTGTCAGAAAGAAAAATCTCAAACAGAGGCTGTGACACCGGTAAAAGATTCAAAACTTTGGCGGATTAGAGATTTGTCTTGCTCTATTTTCTGTTTTTCTTAAAGACCCACATATTTTAACATTCTTTTAGGTTCACCAAAGGCATAAACAGAAATTACATCCTCCAACAAATGTTCAAAAGGCCTCTTTTGTTATATAAATGCTTTTTCACAAGATTTAACCACAAGATTCCTGAATATTACTTTTTTGGAATAAAAAAAGAAAACGAACAATGTTGTATGTGAAGAGAAAAGAGAAATTAACAGACCTATAGCAAAATGTAAATAAAATAATATACTGATTATATTACGTCTTTTAGGGGCCCATGTCAGTCTTGGGCCCTTAGAATCTTCCCCCTTTATGCCCCCCCGCTCAAACTTGCTCAATTACGTCCAAAACACGTAACCATCCAGAAGCGCTTTGTAGGTGGCTGCTTTGTGTGTTTATTTTGTTTTTTTAGTCACTAAAAAAAGTTTACTGTCCAAATATGTTTTACAGACACAAAACTGACTAGATAAAATCCAAAGAAATGTTTAAGGACTGTTGTTGGTAGGGATGTCTAAATAGCTCACAAGCACCTCCTACAATGCAAAACAGAGTCTGCCACCATACTACCTTTAACATAGGATTTTGAATTTGGTAGGCATATGTACCATGCCAAGACCTACAAAAAAACCTCTGGACCCAGGTTGTCAATCCTACAGGAAGTCTGGTATAATGAATTTTTTAGAAAATCTCAGGGAAATCTTTAGCCCCTATTTTAACAAACTCCTCTTCAGCTCACTTATTTTGGCATCTTTCTTCTTCCTGTCTTACAGAGTTACAGCGTGGGGAGAGTCAAGTGGAGAAACAGGTGAAAGAAGCTCGCACCAAATGCCGCTCCATTGCCTCTCTGCTGACTGATGCTCCCAACCCCAACTCAAAAGGGGTGCTTATGTTCAAGAAGCGCCGACAGAGGGCGAAGAAGTACACGCTAACCTGCTTTGGTAAAGCTGAGGGAGACCAAGGAGGGGATACAGAAGGAGAGACGGGTGGAGAGACAGAAGAGGAAGGAGGAAGTTCGATTTTGAGTGGCTCAGAAGTTGATGAAGAGGGATTCTCAGCATCGTTTGACCCTACGTGGGATTCTGGTTACCTTGACGTGCTGGACAGGAGGAGCTCTGCTTGCCCGTCAACGACACCAACCACTCCAACGACACCAACAACGAATAAAAACTTTGGGTTGGACATCTCAAATTTTCAGACTCCAAGACTTGTGACCCCTCTTATTGAAAGTCCAGGGTTGGATGTACTAGGGCTAGAAAGCCCAACCTACCAGGGATCACAACTGGAGAGCAGCATCACAAAGCAGCCAGCCAGTAGCAATCTTTCAGCTATGTCTCCTCCAGCTGTTGCTCTAGCCAATGGGGGGTCAGTAGCTGTTAGCCGAGCTAGTGTTGTTCTGACCCCTCCTGCTCAGATGAATGCTCCAAATCAGAGTGGGCAACAAGCCAACCCTAATCCCACAAATCTCAATCCTAGCCCAATCACTGACTCAGATCCTAACCTGAATGCCAACTTCAGCCCTGCTCAGGGTGTTCTGAACCGAACTGCACGCCCCTTCGCCCCAGGTTCTACCCCTTCCCGTCCAACTGTGACCTCTGTGATGTTCCGTCCACCCCAACCTAAACCAACCGCCTTGACCATGGCATCCAAACCTGTGGCGGCTGTCTCCATGATGACTATCCAACCTTCTCGCCTTCCATCAGGGCCAGATCCAAGAAGAGCAGTGTCTAGCACCTCCCTCTACATCCCCCCAAGAGGCATCAATGGCAACTCTCCCCCCTCAGGCAATTCACCTCCCTCCTCTTTGTCTTCTGCGTCGTTCTCCCAGCCAATATCAAATCCACCAACATTTCCCCCACAGCCTGCAGTGTATGCTTCACAATCTGGCCCCTTCTCTCCCTCAGCAGCTCAAAGCAGTCCAGCCTACCCTGCACCCGCTCAACCTTTCTCTCCACAACCTCTTGTGTCATCCCCCTTATATCCATCTCCATCTTATCCACCCCCTCCCACTGGCATAGCCGCTACTCCCATCTCTCCACCACAGCCCCCTGATCTGGCTCATGCCTCTTTCCAAACCCAGCCAACCCCTCCTCCTCCTTCTTTCACCCAACCCCCTCTATCCCCATCTGTCCATCCCTTTGCCAACACAACAGGTGCATTGACTCCAGGTCCTAATGCTTCCATGGAAATGGCATCACCTGCACAAGCTCCTGGGGTTGATTCATTTGGGACAAGGGAGCAACGCATTTCTGTCCCAGCCGCTCGCACCGGCATCCTTGCTGAAGCCCGTCGTAGAAGCAACAAGAAACCGATGTTTTGCTCGGTCCAGAACAAAGATGTGTCTCCAAACCCTGACCTGATGTCAATAATACAAAACATGGATGACCGCTTTGTGAGAGCCCCAGGTGCAGATCCTGGAGCTGCCCCAACTGGAGAGGCTGGTCATGAATCAGGGCCTGAAGAGGACTGGCTAAGGCTTGGGGCAGAAGCTTGCAACTTTTTGCAAACTCAGAAAGGACCAAGACCACCTCCTGTAGCTCCTAAACCACAAGCCCCTCAGGTTCCACAGCTAGGAGGGAAAGGAGGTCAACTGTTTGCGCGCAGGCAGAACAGGATGGATCGATATGTTGTGGAGCGAGCCCCTTCTGTTGCTGCTGCACCTTTCTCCCCTGCTCAGACGAGGGAGCCTTCTCCCACCCCTTCTCTGCCTGCAACTTGGAAATACTCATCCAACATCCGAGCTCCTCCTCCAATCAGCTACAACCCCCTGCTTTCTCCTTCTTGCCCCATTAAAGCCCAGAAGAAGGTTGAGGTTGCAAAATCAGGAAAAGCTGGACCCAAAGGGAAGAAGGCTGCAGGGAAATCTGTGGACATCATGAACCACCAGCCTTACCAGCTCAATTCTTCTCTTTTCAGCTATGGGAGTGGGGCTCCCCAGGATACCCCCATCAATCAGAAGCAGGGGAATACAAGTGGTCCTCAAAAGACGGCAAGAGTGTACGAGGTAAAGCGGTTCTCAACACCTCCACCGATATCCACAGGGCCAGCTCTCAAAGTTATTGTACCTCGATCTGCTACAACACTTGGAGAGCCTCTGTGGCGCTCTGAGGTCACATCTCCTCCCCCTACAGCTAGCCAAGCTCCCTCCCAGCCCTACCAACCTGGACCCCAACCTTTCCAACCTCAACCTCAAGCCCAGCCTTACCAATCTCAACTTCAAGCCCAACCTTTCCAACCTCAACCTCAGGCTCAACCTTACCAACCTCAACCTCAGGCTCAACCTTACCGACCCCAGCCCCCACCTTACCAACCTCAATGGGCCACCTCCCCCATGTCTCCACCTCCCCCTGCCCCTACAGCTCCACTTCCCCAGCTTCCCTCCTTCTCCTCAGTTCCTGCCCAAAATCTTGTCCAGTCTCCTACTTTCTACCACTCCTCCAACACTGCACAGGCTAACAGGCAGTTTAAGAGTGCCCCAGATCTGAGTCCCCTGAGCCCAACCAGTGATGCTCAACCTGCGTCCAGTGGCACTCAACTGCCCAGGGTCCCCAGGCCCAGGTTCAGCACTTCCAACCTGGGCCTGCAGCCTTGTGTTTGGCGGCCTGGATCCACTGCACTCTGAACTCTGGTCTGGACGTTTTAAACCACAGCTCTGTGGGAACATGGAGGAATGTTTTCTAAGGTTTTTCTGAGAATTGCGTTATAGTCAATCAGGGCTGATGCTTTTCTTATTTAATCAGCCACATTAATCACACAACTTGTTTGGATCAGCCGTCATTGTAGCACATTTTAATATTAACATTAAATACTGCTGAGTTATATATCCTGCACATTTTCTAATAGATTAAGGGAACACTATATTATGTGAAGGACATGCCGAGTAGAAACTTAAGGAAAGTTGAAAATATTGTACTCAAAGGCAGATTAAAAGGACTGACTGAAGGGAACTAAAGTGAAGCAAAGTATATATTGCACTGATTGTTGAAGAACACACAAAAGATGATCAGAGGATGTGAAGACAAGACTGTTTAATGAAAGGTGTGGTCACCATTGAGAAGACAAGCACTGATGATGTGGGATTATAGACACAAAAGGTTTTTTAGATGGTGCCTTGAAAATTGATTTGTAGCTTCAAAATGTGTAAACATCCTTAGGCGGCTGGCCTGTTTCCATTCAGATATAGAGTCGTGCAGAAGTTAATCAGAACGAGGAAGTGTGTTAGCATGTGGCACTTCTGGCTCCCACTAATTCCAGTTAATGTCGGAACTGGGATTGTCCAAGTTGCAAATTAGACTGGGAATGCCCCCTTTGGTCTGAATTTCCCACTTCGCAGTTGGATGCCCTTTACCCTGACTTGACCAGCTCGTAGCTGGAACTCGTCTAGCTGGCATGTGACTTAATTCCCTCTCCCCTCTTTCCAGTTCTGATGGAATAGGAACGCACTATGACTCTATTGGGTTTTAGAATAGCTTCCTGATAAATGCCTGAAATAAGTTCCAATTTAAATACATGCAAACAAGACTTTAATGTTTAATTTTGCAACATAAAATGATCCTGACATTGCCCTGGTTTTGAATGTCAAACTGGTATGTTTTTAAAGAATGGCTGCCAACAAACTGCTGACAAGGACTTAAAAAATGATTATTCTCAAACAAGAGATTACAACATGACGTTATCGGCTGGAAGTGCATTGCTGCTTTTAAGTTGAACCGCCATGTTGTAGTTTCATAGTAGTTTAATAATAGCATTTTTCTTCTTCTTCCTACAGTTAAGCTTAAATAATCGTGAGAGTTATGGCTGTTTTTGAAGATTATCATGATGAACAAAATGTGTAAATTTCATAACCTTTTATTTCGCTGAAACCTTGATATCAGCAGTTATCCAAGAACATTTATAAATCCCATTGGGTTATAGTTGAGAGAACCAGTGCGATGCTAGCTACCAGGTTGGCCTTCAAAAACACACTATCCTTGCACCACTCTGTATCTTATAAAAGGTTGCCTGCTAATATGCAAATATAAAGTTGTGCTAATGCTGATATTCACAATATTCATACTGTTGCCATTTTCCCCTGTGTCAAGCTCAGGGTGGGAAGCTGAAGTCATACAGTCTGTTTTGATCATTTTACATCTCTACACCGATCTTTAAAAACTTAGAGCAACAGGAAGATTTCTATGACTACCATTGTGACACCTCACCTTAACCCAGACATTTGTCATTTGTGTTTCTTTTGATACCATCATTTTGCTTTGTTTGTTTACATCTAGCCACCCCCTAGCTGTCAGTTAAAACAAACAAGAAGGAGCATAAAGATCCAATTTTGCCTGAACTATATACCTGGGATATCGATGACTGCTAGAATATCTTCAGAATCATTTATGATTAAAAACCTAGCTCTCACATACATACTCCCTGATCCACCTCTATTCTCACTCTGTCTGAGATGCTCTGTTCAAGCTCCTGCCACCTTTAGGTTTCCATGAGACCCTCCACGTGGTCCCAATCTGCTGTGATCAGTTCACTGATCTACTCTGTGGTAACTAGTCAACTCAGTGCAGTTCAGTGCTATGTTTTCAACCTACGGTCTATTCTATGTACTGGGGGAATCAGCCGCTTTGGGCAGATACTGATGGTGCTCAAAGGAGAAGGAGGAGAAGTTTTGATACCACTGACTTTGTTGTCTTGTCCACACTCTACCACTCAGAGAGGACATGTAAAACACCCTGAAGGGCATATAAAGATTAAAAAATTACAACATGACCTCTTAAATGCTGACATCAGCTGTTCTAAGGCAGTAAAAGCTTTTAAATACCATTTATAGCTTTCAGGCCAGGTGTCACAATTAAATATCTACTAGTATTTGAACATTTCCTTCCTGCCTACATGTAATGCATTGCCTTGCTTGTGGCTCAGATCTAACTTACTTACTTACTTTCAGACAGACGCCAATGGGATTTAAACAATGGTTGTGATGTTTACTTTTTAATAGTGCTCCAGTTGGTCATTGGTAATAATATCATAATATTTATTTGACAGACTGCTACAACCATATAGCTACTGTATGAGGTTTCCATCCTGAGTGTGATGTCAGAGGAAAATGGCCTCCATGTGAATAAAGCCAACTTTACCAATGTTTTATATGAATTAAACGTATTTGTGTTTGATATCACATGGTGTGTTTTTTTTAGTTTGCATATGCAACAGTTTGTGTTTGTTTTCTGTAGCCTTTTAACGCTTAATAAGATCGTCTGTTATAAAGAAGAGAAACGTGTTACTGTAGCATTGATTTCTGATCTGTTGACATGATACAGGAGGGGCTATAACATGTCTGTTTAGCTGTGATTCTTTTCCACAGAGACTGAATAAAAATAGACATGACTCACATCAGCTGTCACCCTGTTTCTTCCTCTGTCACCCACGTCATCACCTGCCCCCACTCTGGGTCTCTGTATCATCTCCTCCCATTCAGCTTTTTCCTCACTCTTTTCTCTTTTCCAGGTACTTGCTGACTAGTCGAACAGTTTAATTGTTCTCTGGAGATCCTCACCGTTTTAGGATCAGACACGCAGCCTCCGAAAGCAATAGTTGGGAGGTAGTCTTTTTACCTGCTTTGACCACACGGAGGCACTGCAGGATATGCCAGCGGACAATCTGTGCCTTAGTGTTCAGTTCATGGTGAAGTGCAGGGATGGGTACGAAGTGAGGAACATTTATTTTACTGTTACTGCCAAGAATTTTAGGCACAGTTTAAATGCGATGGACAGAGTATGTGTTGGTTTCTGAAATTTATCTTACTTGCAGTTTTTCTCATGCCTATGGCAGTGCTGAATACAGAAACCCCTACAGAGCCCCTTCCACACCCAGCCATTGCTACACACATCAACTCATAAGCATGTATTTAAATGTACTTAAATTTAGTCATGCTATTTGATAACAAATAACTTCATTCATAAAATGTATTTTAAACTTCAGCAATATGGAGAAAACACCTAATTTAGAAGCAAAAACTATTAAAAGAGACCCTTCAACAGAAATATTCTGCATTTCCACTTCCTAGGGGCCAAGAGCTTCTCTCTGGGAGTCAATCAATCAATCAATGAATCAATGAATCAATCAAGCTTCTTTTGCATATCACCGAATCATTAACCTGACACAACAGATGGACCATTTAATACATTTCACTAGTCCATCTGGGCAACAGCTCATAGAAAGTGTTTGGGAATGGGCAGAACCTTTCAAAGCATATCCTGAAGGTGATTGGATGATTGTTCCGTCATTCACATTCATTATGGGCCAATCAGATAATGTACTAGGTGAGTGCTACCGCCGCAATGTAAAATACAAAATGTGAGCCACTTTGTAGAACAAACTCTCGCCAAAACATGTTGGAAGGGGAGCAAAAATATTCTTTCTACTGAGAAGTGCTTGCAGTGCTGTTTGTTTATCATGTAATAAAGACATGTGGTCCAGATCTGATAAAGCTGCTACTGAAGCTGTTTGCATCTATGCTCATCTCTGACCTTGACCACGGACACAATGTATTAGTATAGACACGTAAGGGTTTGTTTATGAGTTAATGGAATTTTGTGGATGGCATAAATAACTTGAACTTTGTGTTTTGTTTTTGAGTAAAAATGTCTTGTTTTTGGGACTCAAGCCAAAGAAAACAGATCCATGAGCGCAAGCCTGACGAAACAATGAAAGGTGCGACAACAGTATGTAATGGATCAGAAAGGGTTTTGTTCCAGCTTACGTCAGTTTGTTTGATTGTTAGTTTGCGAACAGGATAACTCAATAAGTTATCAGGGGAATTTGATGACAATTTTAGGGCATATTGGTCATGGCACAAGGAAAAAGTGATTAGATTTTGGTTGTGATTTAAATTAGGATGTTGATCCAGGAATTTTTGTAAGGATTTGTTAACATTGTGAAATAGTGCAGTTTTCCTGAACCTGGAGGTGGATCTAGGTATTTTGTTACCTGATTTTGTTACCAGTGCTACATAGTGCAGTTTTCCACTTTTTTGGCAATAACTGATGTTGGAAATGCCTTGGCAAGGGTTGGTGCTCTCGGAGCACTTCTATTTACTAAGTGCAGAGGTAGGCGACTGATTATGAGGTGAGCAGAAAAAGGTTGAAGTATGACTTACAATGTTTAAAGTCTCAATCGTCATGAATTGGTCCTGATGATGCTTTAGGCCACAATTTGTGGTTTAGAAAGAGATGTGAGCTTGGGGCTGTGTAAACTCATTGTAATAACAAAAGTTTGGTAACCAAACCACAAGTCAAAGCCCTTTTACACTGCACCCATACACACTAACGTTCTCTCACTGATGGCTAAAGTTCTACAGAAGTTATCCATGTATTAACTATATCACATTCATGAGCCAGGGCCACCAATTACATATGCCTGGTCTTTTATCTGTGTCTAAATAGAGAGTTAAAATAGCTCTCAATAAAATATTTATGATTTTATATTTTTATATTTTGTATGTTCAAAATTGACCTCATTTCTACATCCCACTTCACTGTAAATGTGTTATTTTGCAACCTGGAGACAAAAACAAGAGACGATTCCAAAAATTCAATTGATCTCTTCTCTTTTTCTCTTAAAATTTAGCATTTAATCTTTTTAATGAAACCTCTTTGTAGGATGGTTGGCCTACATTTGAAAAACGTCTGCCACCTGATGTCCTGGGAGCTGTGAAACCCAACCACAGCCACAGAACGGGAGCTAACCTATGACCCTTGACTGGCATCAGGTGACAGAGAGGCGCTAACTTTGGCTGCTAACTTTAGTCCAGTTCAGGCCCACTGGTAAGCTTATAGCTGCCTCACTCACATCTCTCCTACATGCAATGGATATGCACTTTCCCACAAACACTGCCATAGCATTAGGAGACATACAACTGTAATGGTACTTTTCGGCAGGGTGTTTGAAGTTATGTAATGTTATGTCGCTTGTTATTGTGCCTAAACGGTCTTCCTTCGCTTGGCTGAAACTATCAGAGTCAACAAGTCACTGGAGAGTAAGCTTGTCAAAGGATGAACAGATAATATCCTGGTAGTATCTTTTACAGAATGATGTCAGTTTTTAATGCAGTGCCACCTGAGGGATCAAAGGTCACAGCATTCAATGTTAAGTTTCAGCCTCGCTTACAGGTGCAGAGATTTCCCTGGATTCTGTAGATGATGAAATCCTTAATTTCCTTTCAGATGATAAATGTTCTTACACTGTTGGACTATTTTTTGGTCTTTTGTTGCCCCTGTCCTGGCTTTTTTGTAACATTTTGCAGAAAATGAATGAATATTGCAAAAAACCCCAACTTTATTAGTTTGAACATTAAATATCTTGCTAATATTATCTTACCTAAAACACAAAGCTAGTCTTTGTAGTGTATTCACTCATATTTAAGTCGAAAAAGATGTGCTAGTCATCCAAACCGAACTGAACTGTATTGGACCAAACCAGACTACTCAGTGAGAAAGAGGCTTATTTAAGAATCACAGGTGTCGCAGAATTACGCTTTATTTTCTTTATTTACCATTAAACCATTATTTCTGTTTGTTTAGGTAACAAAACAAGGCCCCTATCACCCAGAATAATGCCTAAACACTGTGGATTTACTGGACTGATTGTTTTTCCTCTCTGGTCCAGATTACCAAATTAGTCGTGAAATTCCCCCTCTTTTGGTCTCTTTTCTGTTAATTCCTCTCTCACCCAGTTTAACACACTCACATCCCATTTTATTTTTGGAGCTGTTAATCTCCAGCTATTTGGCGCGCTGCTTAACTCTTAATACTGACCGCCTTTTTACAGCGTGATTGAGGGTAAAATCTACCTGGTACATCCTGTCTCATCCTGCTGCCCTGCCAAACGGGCTCTTTGATCACTCCCCGTTTGTGGGTCAAGGGAGTCAAGTGCTAGCGGTCAAGGATCGGGGTTGAGGGGCAGGTCAGAAAATAAATGGTCCGTCTCAGACTCATGGATTAATCATGTAAGAATTCAGCAAGAAACTTATTTAGCTATCTAATTTGTACCTGACAGGTCTTTGTGTCTGATGAGTATGAGAATGTAATTTGCAATAACCAACCAGCGTGGTGATAAACCTTCAAACTGGGAGTTTCCTGCTCTGATGGATTTATAGCCCAACTTTAACACTCATCTGTGTCAAGGCCGCCCGGCTCATCCAATTTCAAGACGACCATACAACACGAGTGATTGTTATCGCGCTGCTGGTGAAGCTCTGCACGGCTCAGTTGATCCACCCTCAATTCTGTCCTCAGTGAAATATCCTGACATTTACAAGATGGGTTGGTATGAATTTTCCTCAAGACATTCACAGTCTCAAAGGATAAGCCACTTTGAGCTCCTGACTTTGACGTCTTGTGGTTCTAGCTGTCCATCTTTTGCCATCTGAAGTAGCATGACTGTCGGGCACAAACATCCTATCTCCATTTTTCACTGCCTTCGCCAAGGAGGTTATGTTTTCGCCGTTTCGAAAAAATTACTGGATGGATTTACATGAAAATTTTACCAGAGCTGTGGTTTGGTCCAAGGAAAAAGCCATTCAATTTTGGTAGTGATCTGCATATTTCTCTGGATGCAAAAAAATCCTAAAATGTTCCACAAATCCCATAAGTTAACATTGGGCTGTATTTTAAGGTAAATAAGGTAAATTTCACATGAATCCAGTGGATTTGAGCTTATATAGCGCCTTTCTAGTCTTTTGACTACTCAAAGCTGCTTTACACCGCAGGTCACACTTACCCATTCACACCCATTCGCTCTCACATTCACTCACTGATGGTTCAGAGTTTCTATGTTAATTATCCATCAGTATCAGCTAACACTTTCAAGCCCTTTCATGCCCATTTATGCGCCACTGACGCAGCAGTGGGAGCAACTTGGGGTTAAGTGTCTTGCCCAAGGACACATCGCCATGTGTCACCCGGAGCCGGGCTTGAACCTGCAACCTCCCGATCACTGACCAAGCGCACTATCCAGGTGCGCCACCAACGCCCCAATCCAGATTGACCTCACAAAAAACACAGATGTTTATAATGGGAAATCCCATTCATTTCTCCTCGGCTGCTGTGAGAGTTTCGCCCCCTTTACATCATTATGGGAGTTATAGCTTATTTGCAAACTGATGTCAAAGTTTTTCAAGCCTATGTGACTCCATTTCCCAACTTCCCTTGCAATGTCAGCGGAGGAGTTCTCCACATGCAGAGACATGAGCAGAGACCAATCGGAGCAGATGGTGATCCAGAATTGTATCTTTTACAGGGCTTGTGGAAAAGCTACTGCCATCGTTGAGCTGCTTGGCGGAGGTCTGCACTCTCTGAGTGCTTTTCTAGTTTGATCATAAATCAGTGCTTTTGTAGCCTTGCAGTGTGGATGGATCTGCCTGATTCAGTGTCTGTAATCAGGCAGATCCATCTTGTCAGGCTCCAACTACACGAAGACGTGCTTACCTCATTTTATAGCATGTCTTTCTTTTTCTGTTTCTTTTCTTCATGCTTTTACTGCTTATTGTCTCCTGCATCTTCCCTTTATTATAACCCTTTCTTTTCCTTTGTTTTTATGTTTTAGTCTTTTGTCTAGTTTTTAATTGCTGGGTTCTTGCACTGTCTGGATTCTTATAACTTATGAACAGGTTCTTATTGTGAAGAGAGTGGGAGGTACTTGGGGCTCGGGGAGTGGTTTGGAGAATATGGGGGTCCGTTGATTTGTGAGGCTGCTGACATCAGGGACTGGTGGGTCCAATGCTCATTGGTATGGTCTCTGGTGTTTGCGGTCCCTTTGTGCTTTTCGGACTGTGTTGTGTGCCTGGGCCTGGACTGTTGTGCCCACTTTCAGGGTCTTAGGTCTCCTCACTGTTGGTCTGAGGGACACCAGAAGGGCTCCTACTCTCTCCTTTTTAGGTTCATATTGTGCTTTAGTTACCTCCGCCAAGGAGAACATGTTTTTGCTGGTATGTTTGTTTGTTTGTTAGCAAGATTACGCAAAAATTACTGGACGGATATTGTTGAAATTTTCAGGAGATGTTGATAATGGCCCAACTTAAAAATGATTAGATTTTGATAATGATCTAGATAACAGCCATTAGGGAAGGATCGTTTTTGCTCAATAACTGTCAAATCAATAATGATATCAACATGATTCTGAGTGCTAGGTGTGGGTTTTCAGGGTGAATGTATCATGTTATGATGGCAACTTTATCATGGAACTATTGCTCATAGATGTAACAGCAATATGTAATGTACCTTGGTGGAGGTTTGCGCTCTCTGAGTGCTTTCTAGTTTTTTTAATGACATTTGTGTTTGTATGTATGATTTAAGTTGTGCTTTTGTTGGTTAGCCCCTTCTGTGCTTAAGCTCTTCCTTTGACATCTGTGTGCTCCTGTCTGTTTCATCTTGATGTAACACACTTGTGCTTTCCTTATTTTTCTTTAGAAAAAAGGTCCCAGTTGCTTAACACTAGCTTGTTTACTACCAGATCAAAATGCAAAGAGATACAACAGAGAAAAAATAGAGAATTTACTGTTTTTTTTTGTCTCCAGATTGCAACGCTACACCTTGTCAGGGGACTGAAAGGGAACAGACTGACAGGATGATACCGGTGAAACAGCTACCAGGCACAAACAAGACATGACACTGAAAATCATACTTGTTGTAGAAGAATGAATAAAGAGACAACAAGAAGGGAAAGGATGCTCTTCAATAAAAGCAAAAATGCCCTCAGGCACAAGAGAAGGAGTGACAGGGGAAGAATATGTCTGCCTCTAAAATATTTTCTGCTGCTCTCTGTGCGTAAAAGACAGTGTGACAAATGGTTTCAGTAAAGGTTTATCTTTGCAGGCAGGAACGCTAGATCAAAATATTCACTGAACAGAGCACAGAGTCTAAGATGTACAAGCATTTTGATATGTGCAATGAGGCTCCAGCTACAAACCCTAATTCAAATAAAGTTGGGACTTTGTGTAAAACATAAATAAAATCAAAATAGTGGTTTGCAAAACCTTTTGACTCATTTTCAATTGAATAAAACGACAAAGACAAGAAATGTAGTGTTCAAACTAATAAACTTTATTTTTGTTTGCAAATATTTGCTCACTTTGAATTTGATCAATGCAACATGTTCCAAAAAAGCTGGGACATAGGTTAAATCTTCTTTCCTTTTAACAACACTCAATAAGCGTTTGGGAACTGAGGACACTTAAGGCCCAAAAACGTCTATGACACAACAACAAAAACGGCTGAAAAAAGAGAGTTTTTGTTGCATTTGTGCCTTCTGTTTACACAAGCACAGTGCCCGGAGTGTCTGAATCCACAAACTTTTGAAAACAGGGTTCAGAGTGAAAAGTTTTGAAACCTTTTTTGTTGTCGTCTCCGTGTAAACAGGAATCACCATTTTAAGGGAAAACGTGGACTTGCTGCTCATGCGCAGTACTCTTTCAGATAAAGTTTATCTTCACAGAAAGCGCAGACTGGTGTTGTAACACCGCTGTTTCACTACAAACTTACTTCACCAACTACCAGCCTGGCATGCACGCTACCACATTTTCAGTTGTTCTCATGGATCCATGTGAACGTGTATCATTATCACCCCGTCTCCGTGTGAATGTGGCGTGCTTTTGAGAATGCGATGGAAAAACCTTTCTCTTTCTGGTGACAATGTTGTCGTGTGAACTTGCCCTCATTTTTTAAGCTTTAAACATGGAATTCTTTTCAATTCTTGGACCAGCAGCATTTCTGTTGTTGTTGATATATGGCTGTTGTTTTGTATGTTAGAGTTTTAACTTGCATGTGTAGATGTAGTGATGAACTGTGTTATTTGAAATTATATTCTGAAGTGTTCCTGAACCCACGTAGTAATATCCTTTATAGACTGATGTGTGTTATCGTAAAGGTGTGCTCACACCGAATGCGACTTTGCGACCAAGATCGCGTTGCAAACCCAAGTCCTGTCGCCTGTTCAGAACTCATTTTGTTGCCGTCGCTGTTGCTCAGTGACGTCACGCCCTCTCGAGTTTCACCCCGAGATCATATCATATATCATATAATAGGATGTATAAGCTGACATTATTCCAACTGTATCCTTTTCACTCACCTACCAACCACAAAACACTGCAGATGATGGCCCTGCAGCAGCGTCTTCTGTGAGTGTTCTGTGGTCCGTCTAGGTGGAACTAATGTACTCACCAACTAATGTTCCCCACACGGACATAGATTGTCACTCTGTGGACCGGAAAGAAACAATCAATCAATCAATCAATCAATCTTTATTTGTATAGCGCCAATTCATAACAAGTGTTATCTCAAGACACTTTACAATAGAGCACAAAGCTCTTCATATTATGGATACACATATATGCATAGATACATATATACATATAAAAATACACATATACATATATATACAAATATATACATCCAACACCCAACATGAATCCATATAGCCAATCATGAATCCCTCCATCATGGCGGCAAGAAAAAACCTTCTGTTAAGCAGCAGGAAATCTTGAATGTGGACCCCAGTCTCATGATGAACAGCAAATCCACACGATGCTGTGTTGGGTGTGTGGGCAAAGGGAGGGAGGTAAGTGGAGACAAGTGGACTAAAGTAAGAACTAAAGCTAGTGACAGATCAATGGACCAATCATAGACCTGTCGTCGTCAAATTTGTTTCTGCTGCAAACAAATTTATTAGAGGAGGGTCCTCATGTCTGTGTGGTTGTGGTGAAAATTTTATAGAAGTATAATCAATAAAAGTCTTACTGGAAGTAAGAATTTATGGTAGCAACAACAAGTCTGTCATGGGTGTCAATCAAGCACCCACACAACGCTGATTGGCTCTCACGGCGTGACATCGCCTGAAAAGTTCAAATATTTCAACTTTGGCAGTGGAGCACTGTGATCTGCTCCGCCTCCAAAGCAACCCCAGAGTTCCCATCTGTAGCCACAGGGGCGCCGTCCCCATCTCTCGAAAGATGCGACCAAGTCGCCCAGAACGCGTTCGTCACATTGCATGAGATCTGGTCGCGCGTGGTCGTGGCTGATCGTGGCTGTACATTGACTCTGCATGGAGAGTGGTCGACGAGGTCGCCCAGGTCGCGTTCGGTGTGAACGCACCTTAATGCTGTCAGAGGGATTGAAGGTCCCAGGCATGCAGTGTTAGTTTTTGGCCTCACTGCTGATGTGCAGGGATTTCTCTGGATCCTCTAAAACTTTATTGATGATGACACACCTAAATTCATAGAAATTGTATGTTTTAGAAACATCCACTTTATAAGCCATGTATTGAGTGGCGTCACAATACTTTACATCAGACCAAAGTTCCACTCATGTGTTACATCTACATTGGCGAATGTTTAAAATCCATCTACTTTAGTCAGGAGGCTGTCGGGAATTGCCAAACCTCACTTGGATGGCATTTTTCTCCACTTTAGGTACTCAGACCAGCATATGACACAACAAAATTGACCATAGGAGTGTACTTTTACCAAAATTTTAATGATTTCTTAACGTCGGTCAGTGTCAGCTTCTTTATGTTGATGTGTGAATGGGCCATAACCCTGTTCATACCTGCATGAAAACAGCAGAGTTTTTGATCCGGATTGTACCCTGAAACGACCCTCCTGAACCTCCATATTTTTCCCTGAACAAGCCCATCCATGAAGTGATAGGTAAAGTGCACACAAACCTCCTGCTGCGAGGGACAAGTGTGTAAAAAGAAGTCTGGGAATTTTCTGGGTAGGTTGTCGTGTTACTTTCCAGGAAATTTTAGGTTGGCATGAATGAAATGACTCACACCAGTGGATAGAGGGATACCATGGAGCCTGCAGGGTAATTTCAGGATAAAGTCTGACTGAGAGACCCCACTGTTTACATTCACACATGCTGCCTATCCAGGACAATTCAGGACATTTTTTCTACATGTATGTGATTTTAATGAGTTTTCAAATGTTGTCTTTAAAACCAGCCCAACAACAAAAACAAGAATGTCTTCCTCAGTCCCCTTCCACCCACACCACTGTCCTCGTGACCACACCCACCTCCTTCTTGACCCCCACTCAATTCACCCAACCCCTCCTCCTCCTCCTACCCTGGAGGGCCCTGTCCATAGCCATGGGACAGCCCTGCTGATAGGGTTTCACTCTCTCCGGGGCGAAGAGGAGGGCAGGCGCTGCAATTCAAGCTTTGGGACTCAAGCCTACCTGGGGATCCATACTCCTCTCCCTGATCTGGGACCTCGTGGGACCTGCGTCTTCCTGTGGATACCTGGGTCTTAGGTGAGACATCAGAGGGGTCAAAGGGAATCCCCCTCACACATTAATGAATCATGGGGTGGTGCATGGGTGGATGAATAATTCTGGATCCTGCCTGTGGAGGCCTCTGTGTGGGTGAATAAATGAATGAGTGATTAAAGGAGGATTTTCCTTTTTTATGTTAAAACTTGCTGCTTTTTTAGCTTTTTTAAACTTAAAAATATGTTCAAAAGTGGCTTGAATTTCACACGGCTTGACCATTACATAAAAATCAACACATCATTGAGTTCAAGGTTCATTTACCAATCAGATAACTTAAATATGAAGCGCTGGAGGGAGTTATTAGAAGGCTTTCCCCTCTTCTCTAGCTCTTACCTAACATCGTGGTAGGTGGGGAATGTGGCCCTGTGGTAGAGTTTTCAGTCGTGGGTTTGGATGTACTGTATGTGTGCATTGGGGAATGTGCTTACTGATGTCCTTCCTCCCCAGCTGTCCTGTGGAGATTTATCTAGAGCTAAAACAGGCTGGCCGAGGGGGACAGGAGCACCTCTTCACTCTGAGGGGCAGTAACAAGAGCCAAGCTCCTTAACGCTGCTCCTGTAGTCGCCATTAGCTCGGCCTCCATCTTGTATTTCCCCTAAGCAGGGACTTAGGGAGGATTTTAGTGAGGTAGGGGTCGAAACTCAAAGAAGTGTGTTTCTTTGAATGAACACTGGCAAAGAAAGGCGCTCTAAAGTTATTTTTGGAATAGTTATAATCCAGAAACATTCATGAAAACTGGAGTTTAAAGCTGTGTTGTTTTACAAACCATATGAAGTAAAAATAAACAAAGAAATTCAACAAAAACTAATATATAATTAAGACAGATCTGACAGACTACAACTAGCTAAAATATCAAACTAGAAAGCGATCAGAGAGCGCAAACCTCTGCCAAGGTAGCTCACATTTTACTGTTATATCTATAAGCAATATTTCCATGATAAATTTACCATCATAATATGATTCCTTCACCCTGAAAACCCACACCTAGCACTCAGAATCATGTTGATATCATTGTTAGTTTGACATTTATGTAACAATATAGTTTTAATGGGACTGAGATCAGAAGGTCTGGTTAAGGGCCTGTGCAATGTTTCTTGCTCTTGTTTTAAATTCAGAACTGATGTAGTCCATCATCGCCCTCACACCAGCTGATTTTTGTCACTCTGACTTAAAAACAGTTTAACTTCTGAGAGAGTGCTCTACTCGTCAATGTCACTTCTTTCTCACTGACCAATCAAAACCAAGAAGGGGCGGGACTTCTGCTGTTCTAAACAACGATGGCAGAGGTGCAAAGGATCGTCCTTGCACTAACATGGGAACTTCCTCCTTGTCTTTGGCTTCTATCAGTAGAACATGATTTCTTGACTTTGTATTCATGGTTTCTGAGTGGTTAATTGGTGAATTTTATTTCTGAGAGATGCAGAAGTCATCTCCTGCTACCTGGCAACATTCTTTGCTTTCTGTGGACATGGGCACACCAAGCGGTCCAGTTCAGTTCAGCTTAGTGCGGTACGCCATGGTGCTCTATATTAGACCGATTCACTGTGTCCCGCTGCTATGACAGAACAACCCTCTCCTCCCAGCTCACATCCCCGCCCTCAAGTGAAGACACAGCTGGTTGTGGATACACAAAACATATCAGGGTCCAAACTGTATCAAACTGTACTGAAGAACACTAGACCACACAGTGGGAACAAGACTTTAGTCTCACAAGAACCCTGTATTTTACAAAAAGCTCAGTTGTAATGCTAATATATTTATCTTTATCAACTGAAGTAATAGGAAATGATAAGAAACATATACCTCAACTGTTGGTTGAAGGTTATTATCATTATTTTTTTTAAGTTGTAATTTCTTTGAATTTTTGTCTACTAGATCACATTAATGCTTATTAATCTAATCCTTGTGTAATTGCAGTTCTGCCCTTCTACTGAAAGTCTTTTTGGGTGCTTTTGGTTTACGACCTCTATTAACATTATCTGCACTTCGTAATCCTGCAAAGCAGCTAGATTTGCCACATTCTAGTTTGTTAATAGGAATTCTTCGTACAAGTTTCACAGTAATAACCTTGTTCCTGTCAGACAGAAGACAAAAAGGAGTTGCTTGTTGTAGGTTGAGTTTGCACGTCAATGTACTTAGCTAAAATGGCTGCATTTTGGCTGTTTGTTTATGCCGGGGGGCTGGAGCCTATCCCAACTGAAACTGGGTGAGAGGTGTGGTACACCCTGGACTGGCCACTAGCCAATCCCAGGGTCAACATGTAGAGACAGACAACCATTCACACACACTCACAAGGGCTATCTAGAGTCACCAAGGCTAACCAGCATGGTTTTGGTCTGTTTGGTGAATCCAGAGTACCTGGAGAAAACCCAGACATGCGCAGGGAGAACATGCAAACATGAACCAGCAGCCTTCTTGCTGTGAGGCACCAGCACTACCTGCTGCACCACTAACGGCACCATCACTGTGGTGCCTGTTTGAATGACTGAATGAGAGAGAGATACACACAAAAGCATCCTGTGTGCTTCCACCCATACTGGAGCGCTTATCCAACCAGTCAGTGGGTTTACATGCACAGTTAAGGCAACTGTCCATGTCTGAGTATACATGCATCAGGGAAAATGATTTTATGACCACTTCCACCATAATGGGAGGCAATATGTACCCATCTTATCTAGTTACCATGGACTTTCTTCCTGTTGACCAGTTGTCAACAGGTTAGCAAGCAGATGATGGCTTATGTCAATCAAGCAATAGAAAAGAAAAAAAAATCAATCAATCAGTCAAAATGTATTTATACTGCACAGCTCATACAAATGAAATTGTAACTAAAACTGCTTTACATAAAGACAAAAAAATGATTGATAGTAGAGATATATATATATATATATAAATAATAACAATAATAATTTTCTTACCACCACTCAGCAAATAAACACTCAGCAGAGGATGGAAACTAATGCACACCAGCAAAGTTAAAGTAAAAGAAATGATAAACTCAAGATGACTGATAAAATATAAAAGAAAAGAAACAAGAGAAAATGCAACGCAATAACACCAAGAGACATCAGACAGAAATAAGTAAAATGCTAAAAATACATTTAGAATAAATAAATAAATAAATGTGCACATTAGAAGATTAAAATGACGTTTTTCTAATAATGTATGGGAAAATGTGATACTTACAAATAAATAAATAAATAATTATAATAGTCATTATATTTACAAGCCAGGCTGAATAAATGAGTTTTAGGTTGCGTTTGTAGCTTGTCGGATCCTCTGGAAGTTTGTGTTGTAGATATGAACAAATACACAGATCTGCACATTTCAAACAAACCTTAGGTCCAATGTTTGACTAAAAGAAAACAACTGTTCTCCAGGCCAGAGTATGTACGCCAACAAACACACATGTTGTGCAGAGTATAACTCACCATAACCATCCTGCCAGAGGCTAATTCTCTGTGGGTCTTTGCTATGCTGCTGTTTGGGAATCCCTGCCTTAATTAATGGGAAGCAGGAAAGTACTTGAGGATAAAAAAAATACTTTCTCTCTAAAGGACAAAAGGACAGGTGCTTAATGCCCTTTTTTCAGTGTGAGCTGCACCTAAACATCTAAAAACACCAATAATCTCCAGTTTTTATTCCACAGCCGCTGACTCACATTGATCACAAGGGGAAAGCAATCTAAGTGCAAATCTACGCCCCTGAGTGTGTGTGTTCGCGTCCTGTTCTGATGCCAATCCCTCTCTGCACAGCACTATAGAACATGTGTTCATAAAAATAGCTCCGCAGGACTGAATCCCAGGCAAGGAAATGAGCTTCAATTACAGCAGATGAAAAGCAATTACATTAACTGTCTCCCAGTGGACGGGGGCCTCTAGCTTTTTTTTCTGCTTCTTGTACTGGGACTCACCTACAGCCTTACATAATTGCTTTCGACCCGTGCGACAGACAGCGACATACAACTGGCCCCCCCATCCGAGCGGTTACTCAAGAGGGACGCGAGCTGCCACCGGGAATTAGTGTCCTCGAGGGGAATACTCGGGCCGTACACTGTGTTTTAAGTGTGCTTAACTTAATTAGGAGAGCCAGATTCTGCTGCAGCTCGTAGATTTTGAGACGTGATCTGAAAGTTCATTGGATACAAATATATCCCAGGGAATCAATTTGGGCTTCCTGGTGAAATATTTTAAAGCACTTTTGTTGGATCACATTTCACTGCCTGTCAGTGCGTGGTTGCTAATTCTGTCCTTGCCAGGCTCCCTGAGAGAGCAGATGCATTTTAACATGTAGAGTGAAAAGATGAGCCTTTTTGTACGCTCTATTACTTTGTCAGCTCAGTTTAAATCAATGAATTTAGTCTTAAGGCATAATTGTTAAACACATTGTATGATCAAAATAAAAAATAACTTACAGCAGACTGAAACAAACAGTGATGGTTCATTGAGCTTTAACTACAAACAACATCATCAGTGAAAATGGAGAAACCTTCTTTAAAGTTAATTTTACTCTTGAATTTGATCAGGAATCATAAAGCTATTAATTCAGCAATACCAAACTTTGCCTCATTTGAATAAATAGTAGTGTCAAAGTTTTATCCAATGTTACACTAGCTTTCAAAAGGAGTAACCTTGCCACCTGCTTTTAGAACTATGTACCTTTGCTATTATTCTTGCAAGAAGTGCATCCAGCTTTCCAGCATTTGTTCAAACACCATCCTTCAGCTCAAAAGAAGCCAGTTATCCCAGCTCTGTACTGTTATACGATGTTTGAGGCTCATTGATGGAAGAGGATGGTGATGGATGTGAAGCAGCAGTGTCCACGCTAACCAGGGCTCACTTTTTTATGGCCCACAGCAAGCTCCAAAAAATAATGAAAAGTTGTCCTTCATTAGAACTTTGAGTTTGTGCTTGACTGATAAATAAAAACAACTAATGGAAACTTTTTAAAGCAGCATAAATGATCATAATTTGTCTTCTCTGTTTCAAAGTCTCATTACATATATGCATCATATAATGCTAATCAAATCCGCTTCTTCAAATTCAACTTCAGCTTTATCCTCATCCTGAAGGAAATTAGGTTTGCAACAGGCATCAGCTCACAAGTGCATGATAAAACATAAAACACACAAGCATAAGAAAAATCCTGAGCACAAGGGAAAAGCAAAGGCACTTAAACCACAAAAAAGCCACAGGCTAAAGGATCAGACACAGAACCATGAAGTGCACTCAGTGATTAAAGTGTTGTACAGTTGATTAAATAAATTGAAGTGATAAATGATTGAGGTAAATTTAGATAAAAGAGAATAAATACATAACCAATAAACCAATAAGACAAGAATTACAATCTAGTGATTTTAATCCGCATTGACGTGACAGTATCATGCAGTTGCTGCAGGCTTACTGGCTGCACATCCATAAAAGTTCCTGCTCCACCACGTCCCAAAGATGCTCTATTGGATAGAGATCTGGCGGCTGGAGGCCACTGAAGTACAGTGAACTCATTGTCATGTTCAGGAAACCAGTTTGACTTGAACTTTGTGACATGGTGCGTTATCCTGCTGGAAGTAGGCATCAGAAGATGAACACACTGTGGTCATAAAGGGACGGACATGGTCAGCAACAATTCTCGGGTAGGCTGTGGCATTTAAACAACGTCAGTTGGTACTAAGGGGCCCAAAGTGTGCCAAGAAAATGTCTTCCTTAACATTACACCACCACCATTCTGATACAAGGCAGGATGGGTCTGTGCTCTCATGTTATAATCCAAATTCTGCCTCGCCATCTTAATTCCACTGCAGAAATGAAGACACATCAAACCACGAAACATTTTTCCAATCACCTATTGTCCACCTTTCATGAGTCTGTGTGATTTATAGCCTCAGTTTCATATTCTTACCCACCTGCTTCAAGATTTGATGTGTGGTTTGTTCAGAAATGATCTTCTGCATATATCTTGGTTTAGATGAGGTGAGTTACTGTTGGTTCTCAATCATCTCGAACCACTCTGGCTTTTCTACTCTGTATTCTGGCATCAACAAGACATTTTTGGCCTGAGGACTGCTGCTCACTGGATACTTTCTTTTTCAGACCATTCTCTGTAAACGCTAGAGATAGTTATGCATGAAAATCCCTGTGGATTAGCAGTTTTTTGGAAATATTAAGAACAGCCCATCTGGCACCAACACATGTCACATTCAAAGTCTCTTAAATCACCTTTCCTCTCCATTCTTAAGCTTGGTTTAACTTCAGTGCTTAAATGCATTTAGCTGCTGCTATATAACTGGCTGATTAGCTATCCGCTATTTGAATGAGCAGTGTACTCAATGTTGTAACACCACTATGTGTTCTAAACACAGTGTATCTGTACTCAGAAACCTTTGGTCAGTGCCAAGTGTGTCCAGCTGAATTTTCTCCAAAGGCGTGTAGGTCAAACAACTCACTGTGTCAAATTTGTCAGCTTTTGCTATTACAAGCTGTGATATTTACAACTTGTGATTATCACAAGTCCATATTACCGCGCCTTTATGCAAAAGCCCCGCAACGAAGCTCCGCCATTTTTACACCTTAAGATATTCACATGAATTCTGCGAGGCTGTAATGTCTGTGTCAGTTTACCCTACAGCACATGTCCCCACATACACGAAGGCAGAGACACTCGTAGTGCTCCTGTATCCTGCTGATTTCACGTGCCCCCCTCTCTTCAGTATTACACCTCTGGTACCACCTCTGGAGACAGAGCATATGGGGTCAACTTGCTCTCGTCATTCTGCCACTGCAGCCTTCACCTTACTTCATAGGGGTGAAATATTACAGCTTGAAATGGCAGTGTGAATGGGGTTACTGAGGCAGATTGAGGGGGTGAGTTGTTCCCATCTTTGTTTTGCCTCTAGAGGTAGTAATAAGTTGTGAAAAGGTGAGAGGGGAGCACACTGAGCCAGAGAGGAATCTCAACATTGTGTGCATGCTTGCTTTCTTATGTATGAGAAACCTGCCAAGTAGCTGTAGTCCTCCTATGCCATATTGCACAGTGAATTGACACTAGTCTCACAGTTGCATTATTGCGCTTTTGCATAAATGCACTCCATGAAGGACCAGAGTAATACATTACAAGTTCTCTTTTTGTTTAGCTGTCTGCTTAATTAGCCTTGGTGCTATTTCAAAACAACATCAAACCCATGGAAATGTTTTACTTTAAGGCTTTAAACTGAAGTTGTATAACTATTTTTTGGTTTTTGGTATGTTGTCTTTTTTGTCACAATTTTAGGCTCTTTGGTCTTGTCCAGGTGATAACTTTGTCAGCTGTTTGTGCTATTGGACTTGGGTGTTTTTGCTAAAAGCATCTGTTTGTTCTGTATTGATTGAGGGGTAACTGCCTGTTTGCTAATGAGGTTCACGCTTGTCTTCCTCTGAAGCAAGAACTGTTTCCATTATAATTAGCTGGTTGTTTAGTAAGAGTATGGCACTGACCTCTACTGTAAAGTGTCTTGATACAGCATTTGTTATGATTTGGTACTAAACAAAGATTAATTGATAGCTTGAATGATGGATTGATTGCTTGATTGATGGATTTATGAATTTATGGATGTATTAAATAATTTGGAACTACCCATTTGACTGGCAGCATATACTGATTTTAACAAAAGTCAGATACATCCAGTCTGCAGACAAATGCAAAACTGCAGCATGCTAAAATTGTCCAGATCCTGTAAAAAGTCAGAAAAGGCATCAGTCGAGACTGGATCTTTCTGACACATACATTGCTTCCCAAATTGCACAACACTACCGGGTCAGGGGTCACAGTGACTGACAGAAGCACAGTGGTAGCATATAGTAAACAGCTTAAAAAATGCAAGCTTTGGATGTTCAATGCTTAGTGCAACGCCTCACACCTGCTGTTCACACAGCATCCATTAAGAAAATAATTTTATTTGCTGTTTTCCCCCTTGTAGACAATACATCAAAATCTTTTATTGTACAGGCTGAGAAACAGATGTGTAGTGCTTTGTGCTTTGTGATGAGTGATTGACTCAAAGGGCCCAAATATCCTGACACAGCGCAGGGTGGCGCAGGGTGGCGCAGGGTGGCGCAGGGTGGCGGAGCCTGGGGCACCCCGCGCAGTGGTTATTTTGTCCGGCACACTGCTGTGCGCAGCCAATTTGGCAATTTTGTAGACCAGCTGCGCCGAGATGGGTGTAGCGGCACACCAGGGGGAGGTGTCGACAGATTCAGCTTGGCACAGTGACAATTTCGTGCCAAAAAACTGTGAGGAAGGTGCGCTGAAAGCTCGCCAGCTCCAGCCTGGTCATACTCTCGGCTTTGTAACTCTGAGTTACAAAGAATATAATGATCAGCTTTAGGCAAAATCTTTTAGTAGCTAGGTTTAGTTTTGTGTCTGAATGTGAAGATATGAATGCGACTCATTCATCCTTACATTTTTTTGTATGTGGCCCTTGGTGTAAAATATTTACATGAAACTGACACACCAGACGGACCGTTAAAGATATTTCACAAGTCCGTCTGGGAAAGAGCCCATAGAGAGTGTTTAGGCTCAATAGCATATCCAGCAGGTGATTTGATGATAGATCTGAAAATCACATTCATTACCGGCCAATCAGATAATGTATTAGGTGGGCGCTACTGCAGCGGTGTAAAATATAAAATGTAAGACACTACATAGAACAAACAATCATCAAGACATGTTGGAGGTGGAGCAACAATATCCTTTCTATGGAGAAGCGCTTCCACTTTTGCTGTTTGTTCTTCATTTAATAAAGAAATGTGGTCTGGATCTGATTAAACTGCTACCGAAGCTGTTAGCATCTATGCTAATCTCTGTACGAGCAGTCTCTTCCTGCTGTCATCTCGCTTGTAGCTCCCACCTCTTCCTGCTTTAAAGGATACTGATTGGGCCGTCCTGTTAATGGCCACTCACAGTCATCATAGATTGAAGCTTGGCAAGACGGATCTGCCTGATTTCAGACATTGATCCAGGCAGGTCCAGCTTCTGCACTAGGTTACTGTAACTCCTTCCAGGCATAGACAGACACAAGTGGTTTTCTTGAAACTGATTTATTCCTCCAAATCCACCGTGAAAACTCATTGGCTGCATGCCGAAGGAAGGAATTCACATAAGCCCCAATCTTAGATGAAATGTCAATCTTGTCTTCATCATATCGACCGTCAAAAGCGCATGAACGTCGCGAAAAAGGTTTTTATGAGAACAGATTTCAAAATAAAAGCATATTAAATAACAACATAAAATCATTAATCTGGCACACCTTGGTGCCTCAATAACAAACTTAGAGGATTTACAGAATTCTCAGTAAAGATTTAGAAATATAAATGCAACAATTACAGTTATAATTGCATACCCCTGACTTAGACTTCGTAAATGTTTAGGATGGTGGTGTCTACAATTAAAGTTATTGCTCTTCTGTTCCTTCCTGTAGCCATGCCTCTCGCTGCTCCCGCCCCTTCCAACAAGAGGAAGGCCAACAGGATCATCACTGACCTGTCCAACATCAGCCAGAACGGTAAAACCCATGCACACACCACATTAACACAGAACATGAGAGTACTAAACATCTTCATCTGCATTCCTCAATGACCGTCCTCTATGGCCTGAGTCATTTAATCAGGCTGTAAGTTTCTCTCTGTGGTGTCTGTTATCTGCACAGCATGTGTGAGTAAATTAAACTGCCGGGGAGTAAATCGCTGCGTGTGGCCTTATCCTTCAATTTAATAAGAACACACACACACACACACACACACAGACACACACTTCTTCCAAGTAGTAACACAATATCTTACATGCATGTGGCATCTCTGGGAGGAGTGTGGAGCATTATCAGATGGCAGGGTGGCCACAAATCTGTCACCATTAGCGGCGACACAAAATACCAGACGTTGATTCAGCTCGCGCCATATTTGTGACAGGCTGTGTGTGCTCAGAGTAAACCAACGCAACTTTGAGTCACATAACGATGCTAAATCAGGAAATGTTAACTCAGTTTGTCATTTTTATTTGACTCGCTTAACTTCTTTGATAGAGGGAGTCGAGTAGTGATTAATGTGATTTACGGTATGCAAGATGCTTCAGGGTTATTTATGGTGTTTGCTTTATGCAGCTCATTTAACTTCGGCTGCATAGACAGAGCCCCAACATTTTTCAAAACTTTATTGGTTTTACTAACAGATTTTATTTTATGAGGTGATGAACAGATTTCACCATTTGTTCATCTCACTGTGCGGTTGAATATCTGCATATTTGGAGTACTTTTCTTGAATAAATATTCATAAGTCACACAACTAATGTGAAGGGCAGAAGGTTAAAGAGCATCAGTTAGCATTAACCCGTGGACCTGCGGCACTAGCTTTTTAATTTTCATCTCTACAAAACAACTTGTGATTGTAAAAACTGCACAAACTTGGAAATACTGATGTAAACTGAAGTTTTAAGGCATTGAAGATCCTTTTAACAGCACTGGAGATGTGTCCAAATAAGGTATCCAAATAACTGTCCTGTGCCGTCCCGTCCCTGATTCTTTTTGACGTAGTGGTCTGGTTTTGTTCTTTACAGTTTGGTAGGGTTTAGAGGGGTTAACCCTGATCTTGCTCGCGTTTCCACCACCAGCTGTACCTTCACTTGAAGGCGGGGATATGAGTCAGGAAGTCAGGGTCATGCCACCTACGTAATGAGTGACATCACAGCAGCGCGACAGTGCAGCGGTCTGCAGCAGATTGTAAACAAAGAGTACAACGGAGGACTCTGAGCACCTAAGAACTCCATGGAGCATTGTTTCGTGTGGACATTCTTTACAGCAACAGCAGTGAAGAAACATAAATTCATGGATAATTTGAACGTAGTACACTCTTACTGATTTTTGTCAACTTTACAGTATTTTACTGTAATACATAAAGCTACCTACTGTAACGAATCTATGCAGTAAATTACTGTAAATGGTAAAAGATTTTGGGAAAACATACTGATTTCTGTAAAACTGACAACATTTTACCATAAAATGTACAGCTACCAACTGTAAAATGTCTATATGGTAAATTAATGAAAAGGGTAATAGATCAAGAGAAAATTCACCTTTGCAGGAAAACTGACCAATACCAGGCAAGATTTCTGTTAGTAAATGATTCACATTTTTGGGTGAAACAAATGTACAAAATGATATATTGCTAATGAGTGATCAGTAAAATAGTTAAAGATTTAGTAATATAAACTAAAACACAGGAAGTTCACTAAAAAGTGGCATGGTAATGATACTGTAAATGAAGAATACTTTTTTGATAATACAGTAATCATGCTGTAAATTGAAAGACAGTAATGATACCCTAAATAACTTACAGGCATCTTGTTGCCGCCTAGTTATTGTAAAATTTACAACAATCTTTTTACAGTGTGAGCTATGTGTGTTTGTTTTTAGCTGCTGTTGCCCCCTCTGAAGGGTGCCAAGCATATCAAACCGGCCCTAAAGGGTGGAGCTAAAAATGCTGCAGTTTGTTGATTTGTCACAATAAAAATCAATTCCCATGTGACAGCAGCTCAAAGGAAAATACATACTGGGCAATGCTGTGGATATAGAGTAATTTGTTCACCGCTGTTGCTGTAAAGTATGTCCACATGAAACAATGCTCCACAAAGTAATGGAGTGCTGGAAGTCCTCCATCGTTGCTCTTTGTTTACAGTTGCGCTCTACTTCAGAATGCTACACTGTGTTGAGCTGCTGTGACATGACATGTACAGCTGGTAGTGGAAACGTAATAAAGATGAGGGTTACAGCTCCAAACTGTACTGGACCAGACCAGACCATTCAGTGGAAATGAGGCTTTATATATAAAACATAAAGTAGCACAAGCTTTTCCAGAATGTGACTTCAGTAATGTTTACATACTGTACTAATGGAGAATCCGTCCCTTCTGCACTGATTACGATTTGTGGTACAAGGTCATAGATAGGGTCATTGGGTTTACAATCAGAAGACTATTATGAATCACAATACTTCAGCATTTGTTTTGTCCCTCAGTGAGGCAGTTCCTCTGCTTTGAAGGAAAAAGTACTCCAAGTTCAATCAATCATTTTTGTGAATATCTGGCCTTGGTGTTTGGTCTTTTTGTTGATGGGTGAGACCAGAATAACACTGCAGCCTAGATGGATCAGCCTGATCTTGTGTCTGTGATCAGACTGATCCATCTAGCCAAGCTCCAATTTACAATGGTTGTGAGTGGTCCAAAGTGGGACGGCCCAATCGGAGTCCTTTAGAGCAGGAAGAGGTGGGAGTTACGAGAGAGAGGACAGCTTGTACAGGGGTAACATAGATGCTAACAGCTGTTTTATCAGATCTGGAACACATATCTTTATTAAATGAAGAACAAACAACAACACTGAAATCACCTCTCAATAGAAAAGATATTCTTGCTCCGCTTCCAACATGTTTTGCCAAGTTTGTTTTATGAAGTGGCTCATGTTTTGCACTTTACACCGTGGCAGTAGCGTCTGCCTACTACATTGTCTGATTGGCTTGTGATGAATGTAATAGGCGGAACGATCTGCTGGATTTGCTTTGGAAAGGTTCTGCCCATTCCCAAACACTTTCTGTGGACTGTTACCCAGATGGACTAGTGAAATATAGTGCACAATCCATCTGGTGTGTCAGGTTAGGAGGAGAAGAAAACAGAAATTTATTTGCCTGTGTCTAAAACAACAAACATAAGTCATTCTGTAGCAATATTTGTGCATGCAATCTGCAACTGTGTCTGCATGCAGCCGCTCTTATTTGTCTCTAATCTGTTGATGTCTTTCCCGTTTCTGTCCTGCCTGTTTTTTAGCTCCCACATCCCTCTCTCTCTTTCCACCAGTTTGTTGTCACTCTGTCCATCATTCAGGAGCTTATCCTCTTTATCCCCCCCATTTTTTTTTTTTTTTGCTCCAGTTAATGCCCACTCATCTCTCCATCATCCCTGCCTCTTTGCCACTCCGACTTCTGTCCCGTCCATCTCTGCGCCATCCCTCCGTCTGTCCACCTTCTGCTTCCGTCCGTCTGTCCCATTTCTCCCAAGTCAGCAGCCAGCTCCAGTTTCACATTCTTCTGAATTAACACTCTAATCAATATCCCCACGGGAGGCTTAGCTCCTCTCAGCAGCCTCAATTACTCTCTCTCCCCCTCACACACTCACGCTTAACACACGCCCACTTGCCCAAGCCTGATTTATGAAGCACTGCTAACAGCTCTCTGCAGCACTGCGATGCCAACCCCCTGCTTTATAGATGTATTCGTGCGCGTGCGTATGTGTGCGCCTTTATGGCTGGACTCCAGGTGTTATGAGTGATATCAGAGTGTATGTGGTGGATGAGGAGAGTGTTTTATGGGGAGCTCTGTGAAGCAGTAAAATCCATCAGATCTCTCCATCGTTGAAAGAAGAGAGACGGAGGGGGGGCATCGTGTTAAGAAGGATTTCCCTCCATAAACAGTTGGAGAGAACAGACAGAAAACCCACTCCGACATTCCCCTGTGCCCTCTTCTTCCATATTACTTTGGCCCAGTAACCCCCACAGCTCCCCTGGTTTCCCACACTCACATCCTGCAAGACAGTAGAACAGGTTTCAGCTGTAATTCATCTTAACAAGGACTGCATGGGAGCAGGATGATAATACAAGGATGCCCTTTACAGCCTGACGTAAACCTCGATCAGTAATAGAAATTAAGAGGAGGGTGCACCTTCATTTTAATTTGCTAAATGGGGAAAGCTGCTAATTGGAGCACAGCTACAGTTAAGGGCTCTGGTTTATGAGAAACTGGAGCTACCACCTGCAAGTTTAATGCCTCTGCAATGTATATAGGTGCCAGATGATCGGTAACTAAGAGGGGCTTGGGTAGTTCTTACAGTTAGTGTGATTAATACAAACCCCAATTCCAACTGAGCTGGGATGTTGTGTAAATATAAAAACAGAATATACTACATTTTCGACCAATTTTCAATTTGATACACTACAAAGACAAGAAATTTAATGTTCCAACCGATAAACTTCATTGTTTTTCTGCAAATATTCACTCATTTTGAATTTGATGTCTGCATCTCATTCTAAAACAGGGGCAACAAAAGACTGGCAAAGTTGAGAAATGCTCAAAATCGCCTATTTGGAAAATTTACAGGCGGACAGGTTAATGAAAACAGGTGAGTGTCATGACTGAATATAAAAGAAAGGCTCAGTTGTTCACAACAGGGGTTCTGGCAGGGTTCACCACTTTGTGAACAACTGCTTGAGCAAATAGTCCAACAGTTTAAAGCCTTTTGCAAGGAATTTAGGGATTTCATCATCTACAGCCCATAAGATCATTAAAAGATTCAGAGAATCCAGACAAATCTCTGCAAGTGAGTGGAAAGCCTGAAAAAACAACATTGAATGCCTTTGACCTTCGATCCCTCAAGCAGCACTGCTTTAAAATCACCATCATTCTGTGAAGGATACTTCCACGTGGGCTCAGAAACACTTTGTAAAACCGTTGTCAGTTAACACAGCTCATTGCTACATCTACAAGTGCAAGATAAAACTTTACCATGCAAAGACAAAGCCAGATATCAACAACATCCAGAAACACCGCCTGCTTCTCTGGGTCCACATTTCAATTTGTTGTTGGAAATCATGGACGTCGTGTTCTACTGGCTGAAGAGGAAAAGGACCATCCAGACCTTTAACAAAGCAAAGTTCAAAGGCCGGCATCTCTGATGGTATTGGGGCTGTATTGTTGCCTATTGGCTTTCTGGGCACCTTCTTTATCCTTTAAAGCCTGAAAACACAATAATAGCCATAAAATTCTAATTTTTTTGGAGCTGAAATGTTTATTTCACTTTCTACTAAAATCCAAAAAAATCAAAATTTCCATAAAATGTTTTGTATCTCATTTGTTGCATTAGGTGTTTTGGCGACTGATAATCCACTTGAGGACATTTTCTATCATTTATCAGATTGTATTTTTTAGTAATTTGTTGATCATATAGATTAGATGGAGGTATCATAAAAGTATGTATCAAATATGATACAACAGGCTTTAAGGGGTTAAATAACAGTGTAACAAGTCTCGAGAAAACCTTTTTATTTTAGTATTCTTGTGATACTGTATTCTCAAGAGTGGATTCACAAGCCAAGGATAACCATGACGCTCCACATCCTTGACCTTTGTCCTGTGACCTTGAAAATTAAATTCAGTCATCCATCAGCAAGTTTTAATACCTGTGCAAAGTTCGATAAGTATCTCTTTAATAAATCATGATATTGTTTCACACAGGCAAAGAATGGCCATCAGGCTCCACCTTGACCCTAATCTTGACCTTTGACTTATTAACACTGAATACTCACACCTTCGTCTTCCCTCCCTCTTCCTGTCAGATGATGAGTCAGACACTGAAGGCGCTGAGTTTGACCTTGGCACCAAAATCAAGACCCCCAAGGACACGATGCTGGAGGAGCTGTCCCTGCTCAAAAACAAAGGCTCCAAGATGTTCAGGATGAGGCAGCAGAGAGTGGAGAAGTTCATCGTGACCAGCGAGAACACGGTATTCAGGAAGGGGAAACACGTCTGTTTTTGTTGTTATCATGTCTCTGTGCATGCCCTCATTTGTCCTTTATTTGGTCCTTCAGCATAACCTTGAGACCCTGCTGATCTGCCCTCCCCCGATCCCACCAAAGCCTGAGATGCCAAAGGAAGTGGAAGGTTTGCACATAGGTGCACTTTCTTTTCAATCTTCACTCTTCGTTTGCATGTTTCATGAATTTTCTTCTCGGCTTTGTGGTGTGCCTCAGTCATAGTGGTGGAGGAGAGTATTCAAGAAAAGAAAAAGAGGAAGGAAGAGTATGTACGTACTTACGTGTCACCATGGGAACGGGCCATGAAGGGCGATGAGGAGCTGACATCCACCATGAGGGCCTGCATGCCGGGACCCATCCAGATCCACAAAGAACTGCCTCTGTACAAGAGCTTTAACAGGTAAGAAATGACAAACAACACCGTGTTACTAAAATACAAATATAATGGGAACAATGTAAATAGGACATTACCATATGACAAGTTAGATTTTATAAAGGGGTCATGAAGCTAAAACTCAAGTTCAAGATTCACCCAAACTCACCCTCAAGTCACCGTCTGGCTCAGAAATGTCTAAAACCTAATTTGACAATTTTCTTTATGGTTTGGTGGAATATTCAAGCCTTAATAAATGAATACTATAAATTTTGTGATGTCACCTTGACCTGTTTGACATGTTCTGATGCCTCCTTGACCATTTACAGCCCCTCTCATGCAGCACGGTAGCACTGTAATATCTGCCAACCATTCCGATACTTTGGCCCTATTGCACGGATGAACCTGTGCATGGTTGTCACCACCACTGTTGGCTTAGTCTGCCACCGGCTTGAACACGAGGAGCCGTTCTCATCTTTTCCGTTCATCCTCGCTAAATTCGCCAGATTCCAAGTCTTGCAACAGGCAGATCCATCTTGCAAGACATTGAGCTAAAACAGTTGTTACTGGGCAGAAAATTATCTGGCTTTTCAGCATCCTGTTAAGAAAAATGAGGCAACAGCTGCAGGAATAGGCTAGGTGTAGCATCCAGTCGAAAGAAGTTAGCCAGGACTGATAGTTTTGTGCCTTTTAATTCTTGCACACAATGCACCAGCAAAACCAATGTAAGAGCTGGACAGAAATAAAATACCAAACAAACATTAGCTTAACTTTACAAGTTGACACATATTACCTTTAACTGGCCTTAAAATGTACCGAAATATAATCAAAACAAACATATCATTTTCACATACCTTGTTCCTTCTTTCGACCTTGTAAAACTTTGCTTTAACTTTGCTCTCCTCTCCCAGTCAGTCTTTCCTCAACCTTCCTCTCCCCTTCACCATTAGCTTTTTTGTTTTCATCCGTCTATCATCAATTTTAGTTTTTTACATGTAGAAATGCCCCCTCAAAGTAAACTTCGGTGTTAACAGGAAGTGTCCAAAAACAAAAGTAAATTTGCATAAAAACCATAAATCTACTTGAGACCTTTACGCTAGGTGTGCTAACGGTGAGAAGAGACTACAGGCCTCTGTTTCGCTTGTATGTGATCAAGCTTTTATCAAAACACCTTCCAGGTTTTAATGAAATGTTCTGCCTTTCCAAATCACCTCCTATGGCAGTGGTTTTAAGACTATTTTCCCCCAAGGCACACTTTATTCATATCCAGACAAAGCCTTTTCAGTGTGGATTACACTATCTTGACTTTATCTTGTATTATCTGAAGTTCATCTGTGGAAGTGGCCAAACTTTGAATAGGAAATTACTGAAGTACCCCCTGGATACAACAAAACTTAACTTTCAGGATAGGAAAGTTAAATCTGCACTACTTTCAGCCCCAAACTCCCATTTTTTCCACCATATTTCTGTTTCATCTGCTGTAGGGCTCACTCCCCTCCTTGTTTTCTATGGCTTTTACTCATCGTCCGTTCAGATCTCACATTGTGCTCCACATGACTGACATTTAGAAAAAGTACCATTACAGCGACCACTGAGACAGCATCTGCCACAAATGTAATTACATTAATCTTATTTCAACCCTTGATCTCTGTCTGTTGTAATACTCTTAATGGTTGTTGAGTACCCCGGTAAGAGCAGCTGTATCCTTGGTAATTACTAAATGGTCCAAATAAGCAATAATCAACCATATATGGACAGATTGTGAGACAACAAGCCCCTACGCAGGGAGAGGAAAAAAATGACCCCAATTCAAACCTTTAAGGGATAAGACACTGAGACTGATGCAGAGACGATAATGACTATGAAATGTTGTAGATGGCTGTTTTGTTACAGTTGTCTGAATGTATTTGTGGTAATTCTGGTTGTTTTGGTTATTTACTTTCTCCTCTGTAAGCAGCTCGTTGGAACTCCTATTTTCTTTTCAGCTGTTTGTGTGTCAATTAATGGTGCTTGGTTACGTTTTTGTCATTTAATGAAACTTTTCTTGCGTGTTGAATCCCTTTGTTGACACTGCTGCATCTTGGTTGAGGTTTTTGTGCTGTAAGCAATTTTCTGTGTCTTTGTTGACACTTTTGTGCTTTTATTGATGATTTGCATGTCTTTGTGGATGTTTTTGTGCTATAATTGATGTTTTTGCATGTTTTCATTTAAGTTTTTGTATTACTATTAATGTTTTGTACGTCTTTGTATAAGTTCTTGTGCTTTTATCGATGTTTTTGCATGTCTTTCTTTCTTGTGCTGTTGTTGATGCTCTGCATGTCTTTGTTGATGTTTTTGTGCAATTTTTGATATCTTCAAGTCTTGAATGTCATTTCTGCGATATTGTTTATGTTTTGCATGTTCTGTTTTTTACTATTGTTGATGCTCTGCATGTCTTTGTTGATGTTTTTGTGATGCTGTTGATGTTTGCAAGTCTTTTTTGTGCTATTGTTGATATTTTGCGTGTCTTTGTTTTCATGCTATTGTTGATGTCTTTCATGTCTTTGTTGACATTTTTGCACTTTTGTTGATGTTCTGCATGTGTTTGTTGATTTTTTTGTGCTACTATTGATTTTTTGCATGTCTTTGTGGATGTTTTTGTGCTGTGTTTGATGTCTTGTGTGTCTTTGTTGAGGTTTTGAGCCTTTATCTATGTTCTGCATATCTTTGTAGCTGCTTTGTGCTTTTGTTGATGTTCTGCATGTCTTTGTGGATGCTTTTGTGCTATTGTTGATGTCTAGTGTGTCTTTGTTGATGTTTTGAGCCTTTATTCATGTTCTGCATAGTGACTTCGTGCTTTTGCTGATTTTCTGCATGTCTTTGTTGTCATTTCTGTGCAATTGTTTATGGCTTGTTTTTTACTATAATTGATGTTCTGCGTGTCTTTGTTGATGTTTTGTACTATCGTTGATGATTTCTGCTTTTATCATATTTTATGTTTTGCATGTATTTGTTGACCCCTTTTCATTCCTGCAGAGTAGCATCTTCCTGAAGTTGTGTGGAGTTTTTTTTATTCCTTTTTCTGTGTTTTTACAGCTTATGTTTTCTTTGTTGCTGTGTTGTGTATCTGTTTTGATGTTGAATGTTATTGATCTCGTAGTGTATCTTAGCTGTGCTTTACATTGCTTTGAGGTTGTTTTAGGTCTGTTTCTGTTTGATACGAGTGTCATGGTGGTCATTTGTCACACTCTCATATCTGTTTGATGATCCGTACTCTTTGTAGATTTAGATTTGCATTTATTTGTGATCTCTGGATTTCTTTGTGGTTGTTTGGTGTCATCATTTGATTCGATATCAAGTAAGAAATGTGACTGTGTCTGATACCATCCAGTGACAGCCCTGAAGCACGAACCCCTGCCATGACAAAGACCCTGGTGTGACAAAAGTCTCATGGTGTGATAATAAAGTTAAAGATATATACTCTTCAGAAATGGTTTAGAAACATTATTTTGGTTGATTATTTCTCCCATTTACTGATACCAGTTGGTACTGTATTTTATATCACTGGGAAGCCTGATTAGTCACCTTTACAGCAAGGTACAACTTTTAAGGATTGTGCATTTGTGTGATGAACAACACAGCTAAACATGTGGATGACGCCCCCCAAAAACGGCCAAAATCCCCTCTTCCTCTGGAGGAAAGCCTACAGTTTCTCTGTTGAGGGTGAGGAACCGGTCTTCTCGGGGTGTTGTCTTCCTGCGATGCTCATCTAGATTTCACTAGTCTCACAAAATTCAGTCCTGTTAATTGGCTGACACCAAATAATTTTGCCACTCTGCGTGCCAGAACACCAGCTTCCAGTTGCAGGGGATCTTGGCAGTTTTACCCACACTTGCTGTGTCGCTCGGTCTACAAATGCAAATGTTGGACCTTGTTTTAAAGTTGACTAATCAGGGTTTTCAACAGTATAAAATACAATACTAGTTGGGTTATTAAAGGGGAGAAATAATCATCCAAAATAACATTTCCAAATTATTTTTTGAAGAGTGATATTTGATGATATTAAACTTCCCTTAGGGCTTCACAGTGGTGCAGCAGGTAGTGCTGGTTCCTTACAGCAAGGAGGTTGCTGGTTCAGTTGGTTAACTGGTGACTCTAAGTTGCCCTTGGGTCCGAGTGTGTGTTACTAATGCCATTCATGACCCTGGATGGCATAAGCAGTACAGATAACTGATTGATAGATATAGCGTTATTGTAAAGTAGTTGTCGCTATGTTTCATTATTCTCGAGCATCAGTGGCTCAGCCTGGTAATTGGCTCCACCATCAATTACAGGGTTGAGGGCTAGAGCCCCAGGTCACATGCTGATGTGACCTTGGGCAAGGCAGTTAACCTCAAGTTGCTCCCATTGCTGTTTCAGTGATGTGTGGATAGGTATGCAAGTGCTTGGATGTGTTAGCTGCTACTGAGGGGTAAATTCCTCAGAAATGTTAACCAACCGTATGTGAATGTCTGGGCGAAACAAAAACAAAGACTCAGTTTACCATTCTCCTATATCATCTACTATGTTTTCCTGTTTTCATGCCGCTGTGCTCTCCACCATTTGTCTTCTGCTGCAAGTAACAAGAGTTTAAGCAAACTCCCACACGTCACGGATGAACAATCTCACATATCAAACCTCATTCAGAGTAACTAGATTAGCATTCAGTAGCATACAGGGGGCTAGTCCAGACATGAGGTTGACATATGGTAATGTTCCTTGCATTAAAAAAAATGCCTTATAGCTGTTTAACATGGGGATGCACTTGACTGATGACTGTGGCGTGTGCGAGGTCTCGTTTGAGCATGCATGTTATCAAATCGGAGATTTCAGGCTGCCAGCATGGGGCCCCGGCCCCACGTGCCTAAACTAGGAGGCCTGCCTATTTTTAAGCTGCACACATATCACGGCCAAAATAGACAGGTGCCCCCCCCATGACCCCAGAAGGGTTTAAGTGGTATAGATGGTGAATTCCTACTGTAATCTCAGAATTTTGATTTACTTTCAGATGTTCTGACTCTAATCTTAGAATTTTGGCCATTTCATAGATTTCTAACACTGTCCTCAGGTTTTTACTTTTTTTTTTCATATTTTTCTGATTTTGACTTAGATACCCGACTCTAATTCAAGAGTTCTGTCTTGTTTTTCCAGAACTCCTACTGTGATCACAAAATTTTGACTTTTTTTTAATTAAAAAAGGTTTGATTTTATTTTTTCTTCTTTTTTTTCCTTTGTAATTTAATTTATTTTTCTATTTTTTATTAATGTTTTTCAAATTATTTTTTTATCTTCTTTTTGTTTTACTTTATTAAACATTTCTCAGAAAGATAGAGAGGCAGGCAGAGACAAAGGAATTAAAATGGGAATTTGGGATTGCGATAAATTTATGAATGCCCTGACTATAATTTTCATCCGGTCATATTTCTGTTTTGAGTATAAATTTATTAGAGGTTAGCCCCTTGAGATAGATCCTCCTCTCTAAACGGATGTAAAGGTAGTTATAATGGGGTATAAGTAATCACAACTATGTATAGAGAGATTGTTTTAATATTAACATATTCCAACTACAGTAATAAACATATGTGTCATATACCTGTAATGATTATGGAATTTGGCTTAAAAGGCCAAATATTTGGCCACGTAGGTCCACACCAACAATCCCGAGTAGCCTACAAGACAAAAACCAGAGATGAATGCAGGAGAAAAAAAAGAGGGACAGAGAGGAGAGATGGAGAGGCTAAAGCTCAGTGTGCCAAGTCCCCCGCCAGTCTAAGCCTAATGCAGTTTAACTGTGGGCTGGTCCAAGCCTGAGCCAACCCTTACTAAAAGCTTTGTCTAAGAAGTTATCTAAGAGTTTAAGTCTACCCTTACAGGTAGAGAGGGTGTCTGCTTTGTGAACGGTGATTGATAAATGACTGTGAAGAAAAGGAGCCTGATAACTGAAGGCTCTACCTCCCATACTACTTTTAGAGACTGATGGCACCATGAGCAGGCCAGTGTTTTGGGAGTGTAATGTTCTAGAAGGGTTGTACAGCACTACAAGCTCTTTAAGATAAATTGGTGCCAAGAAGAATCTTGAATTACTAGATTTTATGAGAAGCCAGTGCAGAGAAACTAATACGGGAGTAAAGTGATCTCTTCTCCTAGTTTGAGTCAGTACACGTGCTGTAGCATTTGACCCAGATGAAGAGTCCTCGGTGACTTTGATAAAAGGATATTCAATGTATTGTTTTACAAATATGAAACTTTTGTTCAGGACTTGTGCTCCTGGGCTGATGTTCTTCATTCTTTCACTTAATTTAGGGCTTTGGACTGGGGTCAGCCTGTCTTGGGTTGTATTTTGTTTCTTCTTCCTCAACTATTTTGCAAAAACAAGCAATTAAAAGACCAAAAGTTTCAAATTTGATCTGACGCAAACATGGCCCTCCTTCATGATGTGACTTCATCATTTACATTGCTTTCTCCTCTTTCTCCAGGACGGCGTTGCCATACGGCGGCTTTGAAAAGGTCACCAAGACGCTGACCTTCGAACTCCCAGAGATCAACATTGCCACCGAGGAGGCGGAGCCGTTGCCCAGCCTGCAGGCCGACATCCGCTCTCGCCCCTCATTCAACCGCACGCCCATCGGCTGGGTCTGCAGCGAGGACAACTCGCACATCCACATGGACCTGGAGAACATGCCCTTCGATGGAGAGACAGACGACCTGTGAAGACACACGAGCATCTTTACTGTCCATGTAGCCTTAGAAAGCACTCACTGTAACTCACAGAACACAAAACTGACACCTCAAAAGATCACATGCATGAGAGCAACAGGTAAACACGAATACTGCCAGGACTGCTGAGGCTACCATGAACATAAGTGGAAAAGTTCTTTAATTTCCTCCAAAAAACAAGGAGAATGATTTAAATGATTTATTAAGAATCCTCCCTGGTCTCTTGTGTGCTTTTTACCTTTCCTCCCTAACCATGATCGAGTCTTACTTTATGATTTTACATACTCCGAGCTTCTGTGAGACCTGTGTGAATAAATATAGATACGCACTCTGCACTCTTGAAACAATGTATTTATTCAATAAAGTTCCCCTTTACAGAAAGAGGTCTGTGTACTTCATGTGTCAACTGTGTGTTTTTCAATCATAGCTGGTGTCAGTGTTAAAGTGCAGTATTAAATTTTGGTGTAATTTTTATTCACGGACTATAGCTGTGGAATTTGTTCAATCTTAATCAAAATTACTTATGATGCTTTGTCATTATCTGGGTCCCACTCAACTCAGTTTTGGCACTTTGTTTTGTTTCCATGACAGCACTTATTTTACTCAAAAGCAAACTCTGCTGTCGTTACCCCCTTGTTGACATATGTCGCAAATTCGCCTCAGACAGCTTCCAGTCCAGATTCAGCTGAAGTGGCTTATTTATCCCACTAAAGCCTGTTGATGCATATTCAACACATACCATCTAGTTTCCAGTCAAGCCCTCGAGTATTATTCAGAAAATGTGAAAGGTAAGAAAAAGTTGTTGTTTTACGAGTAACTTTTAGCTATAAAACACCTTCAACTATCAAACAATTATAGTTGAAGAGAAGAACAATTGTGATCAAAACAATTTTAGATCAGGCAAGACTAGGCAAAAACTACTGGATGGATTTTGTTGAAATTTTCATGAGATGTTGGTAATGGCCCAACTTAAAAATGATTAGATTTTAGTGGTGGTGCGGATTAGCTGACAATCATTTTTGCTCAATAACTATCAAACTAATAATGACATAATCATGATTCTGAGTACTAGGTGTGGGTTTTCAGGGTCACATGGTAATTTGTCATGGAATGATTGCTCATAGATGTAACAGCAATATGTGAGCTACCTTGGCGGAGGTTTGCGCTCCAGCGTTAATTTTGTTGTCTAATTATTTTCGGCATAGTTTTTGTCAACAGCCTTTTTTCCCCTGACGAAAACTAGACAGCAACTAATAAAAACAAGTGCACATGGACAAGAACTAAAACTAAATTAACTGACTTTTGTCAACAAATAAAAACTAGACTAAAATGTGTAACAGAGACTTAGCCCAATCAGAAATTAAAAGCACAGGATTTTTTTCCCTAACACTTTTTGCTCAGGCAAAGGCTCGTGACCCACTGAAAAAGGGTCTGCGATCCACTTCTGGGTCATGACCCACCAGTTAAGAATCACTATTTTAAAGCAAACTGTTGAGTCTCAAAAATAAAATCAACTATTGTCCCCATGACTGTAAACAGCAGATGAACATATATGTCCTTTATATGTTACTCACAGCTGGAGGTAAGCTACAGTGCAGAGGAGCAGGGAGGAAAAAGACGGTGAAACAGCAGGCCCGTAGCCAGCCTTGTGGAGGGGGGGATCTTTTTTTTCTAAAAAGTGGTCTTTACCACCCGCCCCCCTAAATACACAAGCACATTTCATACGTTTTAATTTATACTTTTTATTGATTACACCTTCACTTTTACATGACTTTTCTCTCCCCAGTTGTCTCTCTGTTTTCCTCTATACGTCTCTGTTGCTCTCCTCTGCTGACATGAATGAATATGAATTAATTAAATTTAAGTGTACTACCATCCAAACTTTCTTTTAACATGAATTAATTAATTGAATTAAATTTAAGTGTACTGTCTCTATATCATTCAAATTTTCCTTCAAATGTTGTGATTTGACCATTTTTGGCCACTATAGGCATACTTTCTCTTCTAATGTGGCAGTGGATGAGCTGGTACTCATCACATTTAGTACAGGTGATTATTTTTAGATTAATGTTCAAATTCCAAACACAGCCTATTACAGCAATTTTCACCATGTAATAAAAAAATTCTGATAATGGCCACTTTTCAAATGTATAATTCCCCATTTTCAACCCTCTCAGTGCCAGTGTTTCTGTGGCTTTCTCCTTGTCTGTCTCTCTGTTGCTCACCTCTGCTGTCTGTTGTCTGTCTCTGCTTCTCTCTTCTGCTGCATGTCTCTGTCAACATGCATTAATTCATTGAATGAATAAACATGAATGAATTTAATGGAAATGCACCATCTCTATTATCATCCAAACATTCCTTTTACTGTGAATCAATGAATTGAATTAAATTTAGGTGTATTATTTCTCTACTATCGGACTGTTATCTTTCTCTTAGTTGTAGCTCTCCTTGTGTCTCTGCTGCTCTCTTTTGTTGTCTGTCCATCTCTGTTGCTCTCTTTTGATCATTTCAAAATTAATTTGAAATTAAATTAATTAATTTTAATTTCAAAATTAAAATTAATTTCACACACGTACATATGGTAAACACACAGAGAATTATAATGAAGTTGTTTTAAAATGTTATATCTTAATGTGTGTGTGTATATATAATAGACATCTTCAGCTATTACGTAACATCTATCCTACTGATGTATACATATCCAGATTTTCTGATATCGATGACAGCTGTACCTTCTGTAAAAATGATCAAGAAAGCATCATCCATTTCTTTTATAAATGTCCATTTTGCATCACCTTTTGAAAGATTTGGGACACTTTCTTTTCATTAAAACTACAGTCAAGTATCACTTTTATGAGAAAAAAATAATTTTTAGCTCCTTCTCTCAAAGTAATAAATTTAACATAATTAATCTCTTCATATTACTTGATAAATTACATATACATAAAGTCAGGATATCCAAGGCAACCCCCTCGTTCCCATTATTTTTAATTGAATTAAAAATCCAATTTGAGTGTGTCACATATCAAATCCAACAAAAAATAATCAGCTATTCAATTTTATTCCAATTACATTAAGTGAAGTTGTCTGTCATGTTAATTTGCCCGTGTTTAATTTCCATTTCTTTCTCTAAATTTATTTACATTTACTTTTTTATGTACAAATATATATTTTACCATTTCTATATTATCTATATTAGTTATCAATAATTGTACATTATTTATTTATTCATCTGCCCCTGGTTGTGCGTGCATCTTAGTGATGACGTTTGACAGAAACCCGTCTACTGATAATTAAGTAAAAAAAAAATGATGCTAACAGAGCTAACGGAGCTAACGACCGCTAATCGATACACGTCAGTCGGTGCCTGGACTTAGCACCTTACCCATTTTTGCCCTTTTTCGGAAATTCTCGCCGATATTTTGGGACATAATAGCTGCAGTTTTCTTTGGTTTTCTTTCTTTATCTTCCTTTTTAACCATTTTCTCGTTTCCTCTTCTTCTTCTTCTTCTTCTTCGTCTTCTGCGGTTATAGGGGCATTACCGCCACCCACTGGACTGGAGTGTGAACAGGAGCACAGGAGAAATGGACGTTTGATTTTGCAACGTTACAATTGTCTGTCAACTCATGCCCCAAGGTCCCCAGACTCGGTGCTAGGGCTTCGATCTGCTTAATTACCTTTCCTTTTTTGATCAGGTTAGAATGATTTGGAATAGTTATTGAAAAGATGACAGCCATTTATATTTATTTATATGACATGACAGAAAACCTTCACCGAGGCGTGACGTACATATATTTATATATATAAAAGCATAAATTTTGATATAAATCAGTCTTGTCTCATTTTTATTCATTGTTAACAGTAATGTATGTGCTAATATACTTGCATCTTGCTGAGTATAACTAGCCGACCATGGGCGGGGAAAACGAGTGTGGTTTGGGAGACAACAGAAGATCTATCAGTCATCAGTCATCAGGTTTCAATTATTCAAAACATAAATAATAAGAAAGAATCAAATGAATCAGATCGCATTAATCATTGCTGTCGGGATCCTATACATCGCCGCTGAAGAGGAGGCTGCACGGTTGAGGAGGCAGAGCCGTCAGAGGAGGGCCAGGATGCAACGGCGGAGGACGGAGAGGAGATGTGCCCTGCTGGCCAGTTTCACTGCCTTTGTGCGTTCATTTCATCTCATTCAGATTTGGTTCCGATCATTATTTGTACTTTTACGTTACTTTACTAAGCTCTATTCTAGTGATAGGCAGACTGACATCTTCAATGGAAACTAATTTCAAGGCCCGATAAAGTGTAGAAACATTACACTAGTCAGTATGACAGTGATGGCCACCCACTATTTTATCAGACGAAAAACGGCCATGAAACATTTCATTCCTAAACCTGTTGCAGTAAACATACAAGATTGTTACTTTTTATGCTCAGGACAAAAACAAGCAGGACTACCCATTTACTTTCCAGGAAGAAATTAAATACACAGTAAGAAGTGTTTGGCTTAAACCTGACAGATGTTGGAGGAAAGTTATAACAAACATACATATAACAATAAAATACACAAAACAATCATTAAGTAGTACATTTTAGTAATAATAATTTTGCTTAAATAAATAAACACATACATACATACATAAACTTTAGGGGAAATACTGAATAAGTTAGATAAGTTAATATAAGAATAAGTTAATGTAAATAATAAATAAATAAATAAATAAATAAGTTAATAATTAAGAATAATAAATAAGTAAAAATTAATGAACATCAATCTAGATAAAAGGACAGTACTTGATGTGCTTTTTTTTTTCTCCCTCCAGTATAACCAGGACCAAGAGCCCTCCAGAAGGTACGCTCAACCCAACCAGAGCGTACCCATCCTGTCTTTGTTTTTTTCTGGGGCAGACACCACACCAGCCTTCAGGCTCTCCAGGGACAGCATTAACATGCTTCTCCGGATGCTGCTGCCCACAGAGCAGACCCATGGATGGGGGGCTGTGATGGAGGAGCTGGTGACTGTGCACTGGCTGGCTTGTGGGGCTTCTTATAGGGTGGCAGGGGACGTCTTCAGCATCCCACTGGCCACAGTCTGCAGGATGGTCCACCGCACCATTGACAAAATGATGGACATCCTGCACAAAGTGGTGCATTTCCCCAAAGAGGAGGAAATGGAGGAGGTGGGTGCCAGCTTTGCCCGTCTTGCTGGCCACAAGGCATTTCGCTGGGCTGCTGGTGCCACATCAGGATCCGGCCACCCGGAGAGCCACAGAAGCAGAGCTGCATTAACAGGAAGCTTTTCCCCTCCATCATTCTGCAGGGCATTTGTGACTCCAGAGGTGTTTTCCTGGATGTGTATCTTGGCAACACAGGATCTGTTCATGATGCCCTGGTCTTGAGAAGATCCCCCATGTATCAGCAGGCCCTCTATCCACCAGCTGGGTATTTTCTGTTGGCCGACGGAGGATACCCACGCCTGCAGTATCCTGTGGCCATTGTCGCTCCATATTGGCAGCCAGCTGAAAGTAAGGACATGTTTTTGCTAACAAATAAATTAAGCACACATGAAAACTGTTACGATGATGAATCTAAATACACATATCGCTATGAATATTGATTACCAGGTCAGATTGAAGCTCGGTTCAACAGGTTCCATGCACGAGCCAGAAACATCATCGAGCGGAGCTTTGGCTTGCTGAAGACCCGCTAGCGAGCAATTTTCCTCAGAGCCCCGGAGATCCGGCCCCAGTTTGCCCCCAAAGTGGTTGGGGCCTGCTGCGTGCTGCACAACATCTGCATGGCAGCAGGGGACATCCTGGAGGAGGAGCAGCTGGAGGAAGACGGCCCAGACCAGGAGGACATTGAGTGCCCTGAGCCCATCGGACGGCACCTTTCTGGGAACGCCCTACGCGGGAGGCTTGCTGCCCACACATCTGCTCCAGACTTTTTACCTCCATGTCTGGAGCAGCATGATTACCTGTAGATGGGAGTCAAGGCTACAGAGTGGAAATAGTTTTTTAATAGTTCATGTTCGGGCTACTCATTTCGGCCGCTTGTACTCGGGATCGTGTTTTTTCGGTCACGACCCAAAGCTCGTGACCATATGTGAGGATAGGAGTGAAGATCGAGTGGTAAATCGAGAGCTTTGCCTTGCGGCTCAGTTCCCTTTTTATCACGACGGACCGGTGTAGAGTCCGCATCACTGCCGACGCCGCACCAATCCGCCTGTCGATCTCCCGGTCCATCCTTCCTCCGCTCGTGAACAAGACCCCGAGATACTTGAACTCCTCCACTTGGGGTAGAATCTCATCCCCGACCCGGAGAGGGCACTCCACCCTCCCCCGGGTGAGGACCATGGACTCGGATTTGGAGGTGCTGATTCTCATCCCAGCCGCTTCACACTCAGCTGCGAACCGATCCAGTGAGAGCTGTAGGTCTCGGTCTGACGAAGCCAACAGGACCACATCATCTGCAAAAAGCAGCGACCTGATCCTGAGGTCACCGAACCGGAACCCCTCAACACCCTGGCTGCACCTAGAAATTCTGTCCATAAAAGTAATGAACAGAATCGGTGACAAAGGGCAGCCCTGGCGGAGTCCAACCCTCACTGGAAACGGTTCTGATGTACTGCCGGAAATGCGGACCAGGCTCTGGCACCGGTCATACAGAGAACAAACAGCCCGTATCAGGGTGTCTGCTACCCCATACTCCCGGAGCACCCCCCACAGAACCCCACGAGGAACACGGTCGAAAGCCTTCTCCAGGTCCACAAAACACATGTAGACTGGTTGGGCAAACTCCCATGCACCCTCGAGGACCCTGTGGAGGGTATAGAGCTGGTCAATAGTTCCACGGCCAGGACGAAAACCACATTGCTCCTCCTGAATCCGAGGTTCGACAATCCGGCGGACCCTCCTCTCCAGTACCCCTGAAGAGACCTTCCCAGGGAGGCTGAGGAGTGTGATCCCCCTGTAGTTGGAGCACACCCTCCGGTCCCCTTTCTTGAAAAGGGGAACCACCACCCCAGTCTGCCAATCCAGTGGTACTGCCCCCGATGTCCACGCGATGTTGCAGAGTCGTGTCAGCCATGACAGCCCTACAACATCCAGAGCCTGGAGAAACTCCGGACGGATCTCGTCCACCCCCGGAGCCCTGCCACCGAGGAGCTTTTTGACCACCTCGGCGACCTCAGCTCCTGAGATAGCAGAGTCCACCACAGAGTCCCCCAGGTCTACTTCTGCACTGGAAGACGTGCTGGTAGGATTGAGGAGGTCTTCGAAGTATTCTTTCCACCGATCCAGGACGTCCCGAGTCGAGGTCAACAGCGCGCCATCCCCACCATAGACGGTGTTGACAGCACACTGCTTCCCCCTCCTGAGACGCCGGATGGTGGTCCAGAATCTCTTCGAAGCCGTCCGGAAGTCGTTCTCCATGGCCTCACCAAACTCCTCCCATGCCCGGGTTTTTGCCTTGGCAACCACCGAAGCTGCATTCTGCTTGGCCTGCCAGTACCTGTCAGCTGCCTCCGGAGTCCCACTGGCCAAAAAGGCCCGATAGGACTCCTTCTTCAGCTTGACGGCATCCCTCACCGCCGGTGTCCACCAGCGGGTTCGGGTGTTGCCGCCACGACAGGCACCGACGACCTTACGGCCACAGCTCCGATCAGCCGCCTCAACAATAGAGGCCCGGAACAAGGCCCACTCGGACTCAATGTCCCCTGCCTCCCCCGCCACATGGTCGAACTTCGCCCGGAGGTGGGAGTTGAAACTCTTTCTGGTGGGAGACTCAGCCAGCCGTTCCCAGCAGACCCGCACAACACGCTTGGGCCTGCCAGGTCTGACGGGCATCCTCTCCCACCATCGGAGCCAACTCACCACCAGGTGGTGATCAGTTGACAGCTCCGCCCCTCTCTTCACCCGAGTGTCCAAAACATGCGGCCGCAAGTCCGATGATACGACTACAAAGTCGATCATCGAACTGCGGCCTAGGGTGTCCTGGTGCCAAGTGCACAGATGGACACCCTTATGTTTGAACATGGTGTTTGTTATGGACAGTCTGTGACGAGCACAGAAGTCTAGTAACAAAGCACCACTCGGGTTCAGATCGGGGGGGCCGTTCCTCCCAATCACGCCCCTCCAGGTCGCACTGTCGTTGCCAATGTGAGCGTTGAAGTCCCCCAGAAGAACGAGGGAGTCCCCAGAAGGGGCACTCTCCAGCACCCCCTCTAGGGAGTCTAAGAAAGGTGGATACTCTGGACTGCCGTTTGGTGCATAAGCACAAACGACAGTCAGGTTCCGTCCCCCCACCCGAAGGCGGAGGGAGGCTACCCTCTCGCTTACTGGGGTGAACCCCAACGTACAGGCGCTGAGCCTGGGAGCAATAAGTACTGCTACCCCTGCCCGGCGCCTCTCGCCATCGGCAACTCCAGAGTGGAAGAGAGTCCAGCCCCTCTCAAGAGGACTGGTTCCAGAGCCCAAGCTATGTGTCGAGGTGAGTCCGACTATATCTAGTCGGAACCGCTCGACCTCGCGCACCAGCTCAGGCTCCTTCCCCACCAGAGAAGTGACGTTCCACGTCCCTAGAGCTAGCTTCTGTAGCCGGGGATCGGACCGCCAGGGTCCCCACCTTCGGCTGCCACCCAGCTCACATTGCACCCGACCACCTTGGCCCCTTCCATGGGTGGTGAGCCTATGGGAGGGGGGTCCCATGTTGCCTTTTCGGGCTGTGCCCGGCCGGGCCCCATGGGCGCAGGCCCGGCCACCAGACGCTCGCCATCGAGCCCCATCCCCAGGTCTGGCCCCAGGGTGGGGCCCCGGTAACCCGCGTCCATTCCCGAGTACAAGCGGCCGAAATGAGTTTCCTTCGCAGGGTGTCCGGACTCTCCCTTAGAGACAGGGTCAGAAGCTCGGTCATCCGGGAGGGGCTCGGAGTAGAGCCGCTGCTCCTCCGCGTTGAGAGGAGCCAGATGAGGTGGCTCGGGCATCTGGTTAGGATGCCTCCTGGACGCCTCCCTGGTGAGGTGTTCCGGGCACGTCCCACTGGTAGGCGGCCCCGGGGAAGACCCAGGACACGCTGGAGGGACTATGTCTCTCAGCTGGCCTGGGAACGTCTCGGGATCCCCCGGGAGGAGCTGGACGAAGTAGCTGGGGAGAGGGAAGTCTGGGCTTCCCTGCTCAGGCTGCTGCCCCCGCGACCCGACTACGGATAAGCGGAAGAAGATGGATGGATGGATGGATGGATGTTCGGGCTACAGAGTCTAAATAGTTTTTTAATAGTTCATGTTCAGGCGACAGAGTCTAAATATTTTTTTAATGGTTCATGTTCAGGCTACAGAGTGTAAATAGTTTTTTTAATAGTTTTAATTAATCAGTTTTACTCAGTTTCTTGAGAGTTAAATGTTTATTATAGTTACATTTTATTGCAGAATTATATTTGTTTTATTACATACTTTAATCAGTTCTTATTAAAAGCATAAACAGTAATTTGATATAATTGTCAATTTGAAATGTGTTTTTTCCAATCAGTAATGTATATATTTTTGCACAATATTTTCACTACACTAAACTATTTTACAATGACAATGAATGTCTTGTATTTCTTCCTCCGACTCTGACCCTCTCAGTTTATAGATAGACAAAAAAGACGCATCAGTATAAGCCCAAATGATAATGGAAATTTTGTATATCAACTATGTTAATGTATTTTTCTAACACAGTCTGACACAGTTAAAAATGACATAAATGTCTGAATTATTAGAAAATATAAATAATTTTTTTTAAATGAATCAATGCTTGAGTTCAAACAAAAACAACATTTATTTACAATTTATTTACAAGATTTTCAAACAACCTTAAATATTTCTCTGCTCTCTCTGCTGCTGCTCTCTCTCTCTCCTCTTCTCTCTCCTGTGCCCTCCTCTCTCTCTCCTCTTCTCTCTCCTGTGCCCTCCTCTCTCTCTCCTCTTCTCTCTCCTGTGCCCTCCTCTCTCTCTCCTCTTCTCTCTCCTGTGCCCTCCTCTCTCTCCTGTGCCCTCCTCTCTCTCTCCTCTTCCCTCTCCTGTGCCCTCCTCTCCTTCTCCTCTTCTCTCTCTGCCTGCCCCCTCAGAAACCCAAGCAGACTGTCCTCCCTGGCCCTTTTTCTTCCTGGCTGCCTGGTGCTGTCTTCCTCTTGGGTGGAGGTAGAGGCTGGGGTGCTGACTGAGCCACCTGTAGTGGCTGTCAGACATGGACGAGGCACTCCAGGGGCGGACTGATGGAGTGCTGCCCCTGGAGTGTCTCATCCACGTCTGAATACCACTGCCAGGTGGCAGCAGTCACACTTCCAGCCTCTACCCCCTTGCCTGTGGGTGGGTCCCTGAGCCCCTGAAACAAAAGACACACTTTCTAGCTGATACAGTATTTATATTCACAGACCTGCTATGCATTATATACTATACATTTATTCTTGTTCTGTTTGTTTTTTAAAAATACAGCTATTGCAAACTGCACTTCTTTGACAGGACAGTTTCAGGATACATTTTGGTAACCATTACAAACAGAAGCAGGACATTACCTTATACTTATCTTTAAGGTTGCACCACTTCGTCTTGGCCTGCCTAGCTGATATAGGCAGGCCAGAAGTCGTCACAAAGTCCCTGGCAAAACAGGAGCATAGAAGTCAATCATCATAGATATAGCCATAGAACGTCTTCATAATGCCCCTAAACATACAATAAGCAACAGTACACAAATCAATACTCAATCCCAACCAGTCTGGGCTGACCCACGCCTGCCTGTAAACAGGCGTTCATTGGCCGCCCGCCAGTGGCTCAGGGCCCGGGTCTCCTCAGTCGTCCCTGCATAGAAAGAAGTTCATACCGTCATTGTAAAAAAACAAGCAAAAGCAATTACAGGGTTCATGTAACACTGCAGTAGTTAGCCTAGTCATACAACTTTTAACTGTATTAGCTGTACTGAAAAGAGCATAAGTACTAAGTATTAATACTAGTATTAACAGAGACCGCTGGGTCGGTGCTACAGAAGCTAACTTAATGTACTGCTTTCATTGTTTAAAAATCACCCACTTTGTCCATTCAGAATATATCAAGGATAACTTTTATTCAACGTTCAGGCTTGAAACACAACTCTATCGAAAATAATTATCTTATTCAAAATTTTACGTGGCAACAAGGGTTACTTACAATTGTGTGCCTTTTCCTCTGCCATTTCTTCTTCTTCGCGGCTGACGTAGTTTCCTGCTGAACGGTGCGAATTGCATTGTGGGATTGGAGCTGTGAAAAGTCTGCTCAAGTTACGAGCTGAGCGGGTACATGGACCGAACTTGTGTGGATGCGGACTTAGTATTGGAACAGGACTTCAGCTGTGGTTGATGACATATCATGAGTGCGCAAGTCCGGAAGTTCGCTGAAGTACACATATTGAGAAACACCCCTTGATGTGTCGTCACATTTATCTACTTGGTTTTTTTCTTGCTGCTCAGAACCTAAACCATCTAGCAGAAGCCTTTATGAAATTAAACAAGTATTGACAGTCTTTGCATCCAAACATCTTCATCTACATGTGTTTCATGATGTATCATTTATGAGATTATTTTCAACATGCCTATTTGGTTGGTCTCTGAGGTGGAGTCTCTGGCAGAGAGCAACACACCCCTGACTCATGGTTGACCTTGCTTGGTATTATCAGTGTTACAGACTTTGCTTGACATTGTGAATTTAAGAGAAGATACACTGATCTGTTATATTGAAGTGAACCAAGATGAAAATGTCTCCAGCGTTCCTCTGCACAGACAGAGGAGTTGTACAACGGCCTGAGCAATGTGTTGATTCTCTTCATAAACAATTGTAAATGAACATGTTCAAAGTTTTGAGATGTCCAACAATAAGCTTAACCTGTTTTACATACACTCACACATTTCTGTTTGCTCGCAGCATTAGTGTCCATGTTACAGCTTGTTATATCAGACCATGTCCAGGCGTTTTTGGTTTTTTGTTGTTTTTTACTGAGATTTACGGCCTCCATATCACTAGAAAAATACCTGGCTCAATGTTAACCAAAGGAGACCAGAAACATATTAAAAAGGACGCCACACAGAGGACAAAGTTGATTATCTTTGTTGAAGTAAAAACACTCAAATGAGAAACAAGCTAAATGAAACAAAAGGAGCTGGAGTTGTTGGCAAAAATGGACAAAACAGGAGAAAATGATCAGGCCAACCCATAAGGGGCCGTGGCACCCAACACCTCTCCGTACGCTGCCTGACCAAAAACTAAATAAACCAAGGTATAATCAAAACTGAGCAAACAGGACCACCGACAACCTGCAGCCCAAACTAAAACAACAAAACCCAGCAACCTAGTGCTGCTGAGGAACAAAAGAGGGAAAAGGAGAAACAAAAATACCTGTAAATCCAGAAAACAAAGGAGTACAAAGAAACCTCCTGCTCCCCAGGTCTGTGTGTGTGCCCAACCATTGCTCCTCTCTCAGCTCCTCCAAATAGCCCTCCCCTCCCTGAGCACAGATTACTCTCAGGTGCGCAGCAGAGGAGAGGAAGGAGGAGTACCAGGGAGAAACAGAGAGAAACAGAGAGAGAAACAGGGCCGCACAATAGTCCCTGAGGCAATTCATGTCCAGTTAGCCCCTTTCCACGACTCTCCTCTGGTCTCTCCTCTCCCGGGCAGATGTCCTCCACCAATGCTGCTTGCGGCTTGAATGTTATTTGAGTGTTTATACTGATGTGTCGTCATATTTATCTACTTGGCTTTTTTTTTGCTGCTCAGAACTTAAACCATCTAGCAGAAGCCTTTAGGAGATTAAACAAGTATTGACGGTCTTTGCATCCAAACATCTTCATCAACATGTGCTTCATGAAGCATCATTTATGAGATTATTTTCAACATACCTGGTCTCTGAGGTGGAGTCTCTGGCAGAGAGCAACACACCCCTGACTCGTGGTTGGCCTTGCTTGGTATTATCAGTGTTACAGACTTTGCGTGACATTGTGAATTTAAGAGAAGATACACTGATCTGTTATATTGAAGTGAACCAAGATGAAAATGTCTCCAGCGTTCCTCTGCACAGACAGAGGAGTTGTACAACGGCCTGAGCAATGTGTTGACAAAGCCTGGAAGACTGACAGTCCCAAAGAAGGTGAAACCATGAGTCAAGTGGATTGCTGTCTGCCAGAGAGTCCACCTGATATTTCTCTCTGTAATCGGATCGGGCAGAGGGCCGAGCTGGTCCCCGTCCCGGGTGCTCGTGCCGGCCCTCTGCGAGGGCCGAGCTGGTCCCCGTCCCGGGTGCTCGTGCCGGCCCTCTGCGAGGCGGCGCCTTTTCCTTTCATTTCCTAAACACATTTTGGATGATTTCCTCACTTAGGGTGCTGATTTCTTGTCCAAATCTTGTCAATCGTGGCCAAGCCACATCCCCAACAGTATAAAAGTCCGCCCTCAGGTTTACACTTCCTCATTCCCACACATCATCAATCAATATCACAATCATTTAATCACAGGGCCAACTGTCTACCACAATGTCATCGTACCTTTCTGTACTTTACTCAGGTATATCCAATCAAATCCTATCACTCCGCATCATATCGTATCCTTACTCAACAGATCACGTCATATTGATACTGAATCATATCGTTCTTATAAAATCATATCATATCTTCCATATGGTTTCATCATATCACACAATATCCTATTGCTCTATATAACGCTGAGTCATGCGATATATTGATTGATTCTGGATAAACGTCTATGATGTGCCAAGAATTGAGGAATTATTTCAGCTAGGACCAAAGTGTTTTGAAAACCAGCGAAGGGAACCACTGTACCGGAATACCTGACTTACCCCAGTTTTCCAATCTCTCTTTTGATTCATTTTAAACAATTTATCCTTTCGTCCATCCCAAGTATTCAGCTGTCGCCATAACAGTACTAAATTACTTCACTTTCAGCTACTGAGGTGCTTCCTCCTACCCAGCTCCTCCTCGCTTTATTTCAACATCAATTTCAAGTCATGCCAAAGTCCTTCTCTTGCTCTCCCTTCTCGTTGATCAGATCAGCATCACCTTCCCCATGAATGGTAAACACATGCGCAGGTCCTTGGTTTGCAAAACTTATGCCTTCTCGTCAGTGTTCTTGGGGATTCTAAAATAATCGGCCCCTCATAGCATCTTGGTTGGTATTCAAAACATTTTCGTCTTAGCTGAAATAATTCCTCAATTCTTGGCACATCATAGACCTTTATCCAGAATCAATCAATCAATTTCGATTGTGTACAAAGATTAGCCCGTCATTCTACCAGTCAATTAACACACTTCCACAGACAGAGGAGTTGTACAACGGCCTGAGCGATGTGTTGACAAAGCCTGGAAGACTGGCAGTCCCAAAGAAGGCGAAACCACGAGTCAAAGTGGATTGCTGTCTGCCAGAGACTCCCCCTGATATTTCTCTCTGAGATCAGGGCGGGCAGAGGGCCGAGCTGGTCCCCGTCCCAGGGCTCGTGCCGGCCCTCATCTTGTCCTTTGATTTCCTAAACACATTTTGGATGATTTCCTCACTTTGGGTGCTGATTTCTTGTCCATTTCTTGTCAATCGTGGCCAAGCCACACCCCCAAAAGTATTAAAGTCAGCCCTCAGGTCTACACTTCCTCATTCCTACACATCATGAATAAATATCACAAGCCCTATGTTATCCCGAGGAATTATTCCTTCCAGTTTTTTGCAATTTTGACCCCCTGAACGTGCTGAAAAAGTCAGGAAAATTGGAATGCGTAATACAGAGCCATTGGGTGTTTCTCAATTCAAAGTTCACAAGTTCCAACTTGCGAACTCTGGAAGTTCGAACGTGGCAAGTTCGTTCCCGAGTTCGGACTTCAGGGGTACAGGAGTCCGCAGAACAACCCTACCATTATTGGAACGGCAGTCAATCAATCAATCAATCAAGCTTTATTTATAAGGCACTTTTCATACTTGAGAACAACACAAAGTGCCTCACAGAGGCTAAAACAACATAAAAACAAAAAACCCGTCCATCCCACCCCCAAAAAATACAGAGACATATCGAGACACACACTCGCAGACATCAGCATACACACACACATTCACACGAGCTATCGTAAAAGAGAGACATGGCTGGGCACCGAGGTCTGAGGTAAGGGATAAGCCACCTTAGGGGCCCATCAACGCTGAGGAGGGCTCCCGGCCCACGAGGAGCGCAGCCGGAGACTCCCCCCCCCCCCCCCCCCCGCGCAGACACGCGGCCCCACACCACAGTGCAGGGGCCTCCAGCCACGCAGGTGGAGCCATCCACCAGCAGCGGCCCCAGAAGTGGACCACGAGCGGCTCCTAGCGTGGAGAGCCCCCATGAGGACACACTAGAGCTAAAAACCGTCAGAATAAAACAGTCATAAAAATATAAGAAAAGGGGGACATAAAAAAGACAGATAAAATAGCATAAAATGGATAACTAAAATAAGGTAAAAAATTAAGAATTAGATATGAAAAGAAGGATAACTAAAAAATATATCATAAGTTATGAAGTAGAATAAGAATACATATTGAAGGAATAAATAAGTTAATTAAATCAATTAAAAGCTTGAGTAAAAAGGTGGGTTTTGAGCCTCTTTTTAAAAGTATCAACAGACTCTGCAGCCCTGAGATTCTCCGGCAGGCTGTTCAACAATCGGGGACCATAATAACTAAAAGCCGCCTCCCTGTGTGTCTTAGTTCTAACTTTTGGTATAGTTAAAAGGCTGATACGGTAAGTAAAAACAGGTCAGATAAATAAGGAGACATTTATAAACTAATAAAAGAACCTTAAAATTGATCCTGAAGCGCACAGGGAGCCAATGCAGCGACTTTAAAACTGGAGTAATATGCTCCTGCCCTCTGGTCCTCGTCTGTGATCTCCCTGATGATGGAGTCCCTGATGATCGCAGTTGTTGGAGCTGGCCGATGTGAGATATGGGTGCTGTCCGGTGGAGGTGGCGGGGGACCTCGGTCATGTTGTGACCCCCCGCTAGTGTCAGCCGCCTTGACAGATATGGAAGATATGATATGATTTTATAAGAACGATATGATTCAGTATCAGTATGACGTTATATGATGAGTAAGGATACGATACAATGCGGAGTGATAGGATTTGATTGGATATACCTGAGTAGAGTACAGAAAGGTACGATGACATTGTGGTAGACATTTGGCCCTGTGATTAAATGATTGTGATATTGATTGATGATGTGTAGGAATGAGGAAGTGTAGACCTGAGGGCAGACTTTTATACTGTTGGGGATGTGGCTTGGCCACGATTGACAAGATTTGGACAAGAAATCAGCACCCTAAGTGAGGAAATCATCCAAAATGTGTTTAGGAAATGAATGGAAAAGGCGAGGGCCGGCACGAGCACCCGGGACGGGGACCAGCTCGGCCCTCTGCCCGATCCGATTAGATTACAGAGAGAAATATCAGGTGGACTCTCTGGCAGACAGCAATCCACTTGACTCATGGTTTCACCTTCTTTGGGACTGTCAGTCTTCCAGGCTTTGTCAACACATTGCTCAGGCCGTTGTACAACTCCTCTGTCTGTGCAGAGGAACGCTGGAGACATTTTCATCTTGGTTCACTTCAATATAACAGATCAGTGTATCTTCTCTTAAATTCACAATGTCACGCAAAGTCTGTAACACTGATAATACCAAGCAAGGCCAACCACAGAGTCAGGGGTGTATTGCTCTCTGCCAGAGACTCCACCTCAGAGACCAGGTATGTTGAAAATAATCTCATAAATGATGCTTCATGAAGCACATGTTGATGAAGATGTTTGGATGCAAAGACCGTCAATACTTGTTTAATCTCCTAAAGGCTTCTGCTAGATGGTTTAAGTTCTGAGCAGCAAAAAAAAAGCCAAGTAGATAAATATGACGACACATCAGTATAAACACTCAAATAACATTCAAGCCGCAAGCAGCATTAGTGGACATCTGCCAGGGAGAGGAGAGACCAGGGGAGAGTCATGGAAAGGCGCTAACTGGACATGAATTGTCTCAGGGACTATTGTGCGGCCCTGTTTCTCTCTCTGTTTCTCTCTGTTTCTCCCTGGTACTCCTCCTTCCTCTCCTCTGCTGCGCACCTGAGAGTAATCTGTGCTCAGGGAGGGGAGGGCTATTTGGAGGAGCTGAGAGAGGAGCAATGGTTGGGCACACACACAGACCTGGGGAGCAGGAGGTTTCTTTGTACTCCTTTGTTTTCTGGATTTACAGGTATTTTTGTTTCTCCTTTTCCCTCTTTTGTTCCTCAGCAGCACTAGGTTGCTGGGTTTTGTTGTTTTAGTTTGGGCTGGAGATTGTCGGTGGTCCTGTTTGCTCAGTTTTGATTATACCTTGGTTTATTTAGTTTTTGGTCAGGCAGCGTACGGAGAGGTGTTGGGTGCCACGGCCCCTTATGGGTTGGCCTGATCATTTTCTCCTGTTTTGTCCATTTTTGCCAACAACTCCAGCTCCTTTTGTTTCATTTAGCTTGTTTCTCATTTGAGTGTTTTTACTTCAACAAAGATAATCAACTTTGTCCTCTGTGTGGCGTCCTTTTTAATATGTTTCTGGTCTCCTTTGGTTAACATTGAGCCAGGTATTTTTCTAGTGATATGGAGGCCGTAAATCTCAGTAAAAAACAACAAAAAACCAAAAACGCCTGGACATGGTCTGATATAACAAGCTGTAACATGGACACTAATGCTGCGAGCAAACAGAAATGTGTGAGTGTATGTAAAACAGGTTAAGCTTATTGTTGGACATCTCAAAACTTTGAACATGTTCATTTACAATTGTTTATGAAGAGAATCAACACATTGCTCAGGCCGTTGTACAACTCCTCTGTCTGTGCAGAGGAACGCTGGAGACATTTTCATCTTGGTTCACTTCAATATAACAGATCAGTGTATCTTCTCTAAATTCACAATGTGACGCAAAGTCTGTAACACTGATAATACCAAGCAAGGTCAACCACGAGTCAGGGGTGTGTTGCTCTCTGCCAGAGACTCCACCTCAGAGACCAACCAAATAGGGATGTTGAAAATAATCTCATAAATGATGCGTCATGAAGGACATGTTGATGAAGATGTTTGGATGCAAAGACCGTCAATACTTGTTTAATCTCATAAAGGCTTCTGCTAGATGGTTTAGGTTCTGAGCAGCAAGAAAAAAACCAAGTAGATAAATATGACGACACATCAGTATAAACACTCAAATAAAATTCAAGCCGCAAGCAGCATTAGTGGGACATCTGCCAGGGAGAGGAGAGACCAGGGGAGAGTCATGGAAAGGCGCTAACTGGACATGAATTGCCTCAGGGACTATTGTGCGGCCCTGTTTCTCTCTCTGTTTCTCTCTGTTTCTCCCTGGTACTCCTCCTTCCTCTCCTCTGCTGCGCACCTGAGAGTAATCTGTGCTCAGGGAGGGGAGGGCTATTTGGAGGAGCTGAGAGAGGAGCAATGGTTGGGCACACACACAGACCTGGGGAGCAGGAGGTTTCTTTGTACTCCTTTGTTTTCTGGATTTACAGGTATTTTTGTTTCTCCTTTTCCCTCTTTTGTTCCTCAGCAGCACTAGGTTGCTGGGTTTTGTTGTTTTAGTTTGGGCTGGAGATTGTCGGTGGTCCTGTTTGCTCAGTTTTGATTATACCTTGGTTTATTTAGTTTTTGGTCAGGCAGCGTACGGAGAGGTGTTGGGTGCCGACGGCCCCTTATGGGTTGGCCTGATCATTTTCTCCTGTTTTGTCCATTTTTGCCGACAACTCCAGCCCCTTTTGTTTCATTTAGCTTGTTTCTCATTTGAGTGTTTTTACTTCAACAAAGATAATCAACTTTGTCCTCTGTGTGGCGTCCTTTTTAATATGTTTCTGGTCTCCTTTGGTTAACATTGAGCCAGGTATTTTTCTAGTGATATGGAGGCCATAAATCTCAGTAAACGCCTGGACATGGTCTGATATAACAAGCTGTAACATGGACACTAATGCTGCGAGCAAACAGAAATGTGTGAGTGTATGTAAAACAGGTTAAGCTTATTGTTGGACATCTCAAAACTTTGAACATGTTCATTTACAATTGTTTATGAAGAGAATCCTGTTTAAAGGTTAAATCTGTTTTTTTTCTTTTCTTTTCTTGTAATTTCACACTATTTAAGCATTTATAACATAATAATGACAAATACTTGCCAGAATTGTTTACTTTAATTTCTCATTAAAAAAGAGCAAAAAACATTTTCAGCACATTGCAACAATAGCACCATCATAATAATAACCGTGATAATTTTGGTCACAATAACCGTGATATGACATTCTCAAACCGTTTCGTCCCTATGTGTGTACCTGCAGCCCCATCAGGAGCCTCATACTTTATAAAGGGTGTTTCTCAATATGTGTACTTCAGCAAACTTTCGGACTTGCGCACTCGTGATACGTCATCAACCACAGCCGAAGTCCTGTTCCAATACTAAGTCCGCATCTTTCACAGCTCCAATCCCACAATGCAAGGCAACCAGATCGGTGCCTGGACTTAGCACCCTGGCCTGTAGGCAAGGGGATCGAAGGGTTCGTTTGAACCCTTCGATCCCCCCCCCCCCTTCGATCTGCTTAATTACCTTTCCTCTTTTAGTCAGGTTAGAATGATTTGGAATAGTTACTGAAAAGGTGACAGCCATTTATATTTATTTAAATGACATGATAGAAAACCTTCACGGCGGCGGGGGGTGGGGGCTCTGGAGGGGGGGTTCGAACGAACCCTTCGATCCCCCTTGCCTACGGGCCAGTAACAGAGCAGCTAAAGTTCCACACGAACATTACGGGGTGACGTCATCTCCATCCTCACGCTCTGTCCCCCTCGTGCCCGGCAGGCGGCGGCATCGCGCTGGACGAGCCTCCGTGATAAAACCGCTACGTCACACGCTCCCCTCACCGGAGAGCTGGAGGATGGCACGGGATATCGCGAGAGCGGCGTGCCCGCGACCGCAGCGCTGGATGGCGCTGGTGGGGGCTGCTGGATGCGCCCACGGCTCGCCCTCTCTCTCCCCGTTAAATCACACGATAGGACACGCGAGCGGACGGAGACTGGCGGCGACAGCACCCGGGGTGAGTACAAATACCTGCAGCACTTTGAACGCACCGACATGGAGCTCCGTTACAGCCAGGGAGGATGGGAGCACGCGCGCGAGAGTGCAACATCAGAAGGTGTGTGTGCCTGACCGTGCGCGTGGGCAGGTCAGCGTGTCGGCCAGATGTGCTCCTCAACAGATGTGTTCAGTCTTCCTCTTTCATCATCATCACTCTCATCAGCAGCACGAGCCGCTGCTCTCCTTCCTCGTGCAGCCTGTGTTCACTCTGTTGCTCAGTGTTTTCGAGGTCTCGTGCCTTACTACGCAGCAGCTCCTCGTGCTCAAACTGACATGAACTTCTCATCCCGGCTCGTGCTCTTTTGTTTGTAGTTACAGGTGTTATTGTTCACATGCCACTACAGCGCGCGTGGTTCTCGTCTCACGCTGTCTTGCGTGCTTTCTTTCTGTCTTTATTTCTCTCGCGCGCTGTGTTTGGTTTACTGTACCCCGCGTGGACTTGTTGATGGATGACCGCGAGACCGCAGCCCTTTTTTTTTCTTAACCGAGGCGGATTCACGCGCCGCTGTCATCGCTCCCGGGGGCCGATATTGATTTAACGTTGCGGTTTCGATCCGCGTGATTGATGACTTTGGCCCCTCACCGCCGGGCCCCCGCATCAGCGCCGTCACATTTCTGAGGGGGGTGACACAGCCCTCCGCTGCCTGCCTCACGCGCGCGTTCACACGTGAATACTTATAAAAAAAAAAAGGGGAAATAGGAAACTCTGCATCCCCTCATTAGGCAGCAGCACACTCCGGGTTTGGGTATACTTATGGGGACATTGCAGTCACAGTGAGTCCTGTATGCTCCGTCGTTAATCATTGAACTGAACTCAAATATGATGAATTCAGGGATATTGGGACAGTTTTGAATTTCTGTCCCCTCTGAGCTCTCTGGCTTTGGATTTAAATAAATCTCTTTTTTTGTTGGGCCATTTAGGTGACTGAGTAAGGTTGAGTAACTGAAACAAGACTTGAAGGAGTTAGTTGTCACACTCTTCACTCTCATGCATGTAACTCATAATCAATTCATCTTATCAAGATCATTTCTAAATTAGAGGAAGGCTTAAGGTCATGTGGATAAATTTATTTTAGGGCTGCACAGTGAAGCAGCAGGTTAGTGAGCAGGCGCGTTGGTTGCTGGTTTGAACCCTGTGTCATAAGTTGATTTTACGTGTGGGTGTGAGTGTGAATGGTTGTCTGTCTCTCTATGTGGCCTGGTGATCGGATGGTGTGGGAGTGTACCCTGCCTCTTACCAAATGTCAGCTTGGATAAGCTCCAGCCCCCCTGTGACCCCGAAAAGGGATTTGTGGTATAGATTATAAATGTATTATTTTAACAGCAAGTTTTTAACCTTTAGAGATACTCTTACCTATTGTGACAACACAAGGTGGCCCATATTAAAGGGGTCCTTAGTAATATTTACCTTTTTATTTTGTCCTATAGTAGGGTTGTCACTTTTTCCAAAAATCAAACTGGATTGGTTTACGAGCGTACAAGCTAACAGTGTTAATTTTTACAGCACTTTTTAATTTAGATTTTGTCTTTTACCTTATGTTAGTTTAGTCATAATTCAGTCATCTAAATTGTTTTGATTTTAGTCTAGTTTTAGTTGATAAAATTGCACAACATTTTAGTCTACAAAATCGACTGTAAATTTAGTCGACTAAAATATGAAGTGTGAAGTGTAAGGAAGTTTTTATGTCTCCTTGAATTCCTGAACTCATGCTTTACACTTGGATAAAATGAAACATCTAATAACCCTTTACTGAATGCTAGTAAAGTTTGAATGTATACATTAACGGAAACAAATTGAACTTTTGTGTGAAATGCAGTCACCTTTATTTAGGCTACCTGGCAGAGCATCTCAGTTACAATACCAGAATTGACAACAAACAGTGAACCTGCTCTACATGAATATATCAATTCATAAAGAGAGTAGCTCTGATTGGATCGCTCCCCAACTTATCCCACCACCATGAAGCTAAGACAGCTGTGACTCATACGACCTTTCCACATAACCAAAGTAGCTGTGATTGGATATATACCTGACTTGTCCCTACTTTCTAAATGACCAAATTAGTCCTCCATTTTCTTGAGTTGTACTTCCCGTTGTTGAGCTCAAGAGAGCGATGAACTGCCAGGTTTTTTTGGGAATGCCCTCTTCTGGATTGGACGGTTCACTGCTCCAGGTGCCCTGAACTGTATATTTCCAACTGGAATGTTTATTTACAGTTCGAGTACAGAGATTTATTCCCACGCTCTATAGGATATTTGAATGTCAAGAATAAGCTGACAACCCTATCCTTTAATACCTATTACTACTCATAAGTAATATTGCTGTACCTGTTTTAACCTTCTGTTAAAAATGGTTTAACCCTTTATTTTCTTTTTTTGATGTTGTTGATGGGCTTAGTAAATCAGAATCAGATAATTTATCAATTCAAAAGCGCAAACTCTGCTTTCTTCAAACAACAGATAGTGTCATGTTAGAGAAAATAGATATTAGCCCAGATACTATCCAGGACCCATTGATGGGGTCTTTCAGGGGCACAGCCATTATTTTAGGCAGGCCGAGTCACTGCGTATGTTTAGTTATTAAAGAACAGATTACTTGGAAACTTTAACCGTTTTGGTTACATTCCCACATCGCTGTTGGTTTTTGATACCCATCCTTAGGTCTAGCATGCTTAATTTTTGTCCTGACTCCAGTGATTTGTTCCACAACGGTAGACATTCTTATTGAGGAAAGCAAAGGGCTATCTGCATATGCAACAATAAAATACTTAAAAAACAAACAGCAAAGCAAAAGATGGATGAAGTTGTAGCTTCAAGATGGAGCTATGAGGCAGAGGAAGATTATCAAGCTCTGAAAAACATCCCCGCCTTTATGATGTGGCCTAAAGGAACCATCACATACGACTGAAAAGTAACAAATGTCAGCAGAAAACTGCAACCTGGGGAATCACTGCTGTCAGCATTTAGCAAGATCTCAGCATTAGGATCTTACAATTCTCTCTGAATAATTGTGGGTGGCTTTTGACTAGTAATGTTACTTGATACAATTTTCTAACCCTGCATATATTGTAAGAGGCTGGAAACCGATCACAAGGCGGATCATTTTCTTCATAATAAAAACCTTTTTAGCTCTGTCTCAGTCATCCCATATCATGCTGTCCCAGCCACCCACACTGTGTTGAGTGATTTACTGTAGATAGCATAAAACCAAACCAATTTTAAAAAACTAACAAAAAAAAAGTGCAAAGCTATCCACAGCTGTGTTAATTTCGACAGCACTTTTTAATTTAATTTCTGTTGTAGTCTTTTGTCTAGAATATCTTTTAGTTTTAGTCATGATTAAGTCATCTAAATTGTTTTAATTTTAGTCTAGTTTTAGTTGATGAAATTTCACAACATTTTAGTCGGCAAAATCTACTGTAAATTTAGTTGACTAAAATAAGAAGTGTAAAGGGTAAGACATTTTTTATGTTTCCTTGAATTTCTGAAGTCATGTTTTACACTTGGATAAAATGAAACATCTAAAAGCCCTCAATTGGATGCTAGTAAAGTTTGAATGTATAAATGAACAGAAACAAATGTAACTTTTGTGTGAAATGCAATCACCTTTATTTAGGCTACCTGGCAGAGCATCTGACAACGAACAGTGAACCTGCTCTACATGAATATATCAATTCATAAAGAGAGTAGCTCTGATTGGATAGCTCCCCAACTTATCCCAGCTGTGATTGGGTGTCCCTCTTAACTCATTCAACTTTCCACACAACCAAAGTAGCTGTGATTGGATATATACCTAACTTGTCCCCACTTTCTTAATGACCAAATTAGGTCTGATTGGACTAAGTCTCTGTCAAGCCTTTTTGTCTAGTTTTATTTGCTGATGAAAATGTCAGTTAATTTCGCTGCAGGTTTTGTCCATGTGCACTTGTTTTTTTTAGTTACTGTCTAGTTTTCATCAGGGGAAAAAAGGTTTTTAACGACAAAAATAATTTGTCAACAAAATTAACTCTGATCCACAGACATATAAAGTAGTGAGCCAGTGGGGGAAGTGGCTAGCTGAGGGGTCCAGTGGTCCAGCTTTTGGTGCTGTATCAGTTTTGTAAAATAATATTAATACACATATCAGCGCAGAGTATGTGACACTATTTTACTCTCCTGATTTTTTTAAGACAGACCTGGTAGCTGTCTGTAACTGAGTGAGCAGTTGGCTGTCTGGCGGCCGGTAGCTGGTGCTTGTGGAGAGGCATGGACACACTGACCATGCCTTATGAGTTTTGTTCTCAGTATAGTTTGTTCTTGAGTTCAGATGAAAAAAAAATTGGTGACTCTTTGCACTGACAATGCACTGACCTTTGGATGGAAAACTAGCACAAGTAAGTGATGTTCCTCACCACAGGCATAATGTGATAAACCCCCTGTTTGATGCTTGTCCTTCCACCAGTGACTGCATGCATAAATTTGCATTTTGAGTCATCACAGTGAGGGCACAGGAAGGAAAGTTTTTATTCCTCCGGTGGGAATAAATCTGCTTTTGTTTAACTGTCCCATTCAACCTAAAGTCCCTAAATTTACCAAAAAGTATACAACCATAAACTAAGACAAACAAATAGTAATGATAACAGAGACAACACGTTAAAGATTAGCATAATGCCCCCTTAATTTGAGCAACGCAAATCACACAACGCTATACTTACACTCTCACCCTCCAAACTGAGCTGAAATGTCGTCCTGGCATTTAACTCAGACTTATCATTAATTTTTTATTTAGTAGATGAAACACTGCAGCAGAAAGATCATTTTAGCCTTATTTTTCTTCTTGTAGTCTTCATATTTAGGTTAATCTGTGTGCACTTAACTGTAACTTCCTCATGTTCCGATCATTTTTCAGCTTAAAACAAAATGCTCATATTTGGACTATATTTAATATGACATGTTCTCATATGCTGCTGTTTCCATATTTTATGACCTGCCACCTTAGCTTTGGTGTAGTATTCATGTTTTACAGGCTTTTAGCCCCTGGCAGGAAAGTTCACTTTTCTTTTATCTGCAAAATAGTTTTCGTTTAACCCCAATTGAGTCTGACACTGCTAAAAAGAAACACTCTTTCAGCTTGTACCATTAAACCAGATGTGTTAAATACCCAAACATATTTTATTTGATAGTGCACCTTGTGATGGACTATCAAATCTGACTCTTCATTTGAAAAGCTGAGGTTGAAGATCTTCATTCAAATGATTTTTAAATGTTGTTTATTTTCTTTAAGCTTGGAGATTTGGAGATTGTTTTTGTGTGGGGAAAAAATAGGCCTTCACGGGTTTCCGTGGTAACAATGTCAAACATGTCGCTCCTGCTATTCTATGCTGTGCTGAATGCAAACATTAATGCACCTACAAGTCTCTGGTTTCACTGATTGAAAGTAGTACAGTAAGCATCTTTTAGCCAAAAATTGGGACCCAATTTTGACTACTTTTGCCCACCTTCTGTTTGATTGATTTCTTTTATTTACAGGGCATGCAGAACAAAGTAGACAGAATTGCTACGGGAACAAGGTTTTAATTTTTTTCCACTTTTATTAACCATGTCTGTCACTTTTTACTAAAAACCAAACTCGATTGGTTTTTGAACATACAGGCCAAAACACCCCCCTCCCGAGGCCACACCATTGGGCTGCATGTCGTTGCATATGATTCATGCAATCTTGTCTGTGATGACCTTTGACCAGAGGCATGGCAGAGGGCCTGCTGAGGAGGATACGGTTGCACGGGGCTGAGCACTCCAGCGAAGTTGGGTGGGAGGCAATCAAATTGGCTGATTTGTTGTGGATGAGGGATAAGCCAGCTGCTCTGTAGATTATCAACGCACAGCCTGGACTTGTTTTTGTGGTGTGGAGCCCAAAGTGCTTCCAGGGAGCAACTTTGCCTGCCTTCCATTTTCTTAAGGTGTCTTCTTCTCCTTCTGAGGAGAGATGCGTATTGGTGGCGTACTTCCTGTTGTTGAGGTCAAGAGAATGATGGATGATCAGGTTGCGCCCTCTGTTGGATAGGGATGTTCACTGCTTCACGCTGCTTGCTAGATTTGTGTTTTAAATGGTAAAATGGTAAATGGACCTGAGCTTATAAAGTGCTTTTCTAGTTTCTGACAACTAAAAGCAGCTTTACACCACAGATCACATCCGCCTATTCACATGCATTTTCTCTCACATTCACTCACTGATGGTTGGAGTATCTATGTCAGTTGTCAATCAGTAGACCCCAAACAGGGGTCTCGTCTTTCATTTGAAAGTTGTTTGCTAAAAATGTTCCTGTTCATCCCCTCCTGAGGACCACAGTCATCCTGCTGGTGTGGGAAAAGTCTTAGAGTCTTGCTGACACATTACATGTTTCTGCAGACAGCCCGTCATGTGGTGGAATGAGAAGTTGATTAAGTTCCACTTAAATTCACTTAATTGGTTATAATCCTCCAGACATTTCTTTGTAGACGTGGTCATGTGTGAAGGATCCTGGGTTATGTCTTGGGCAGTTCTCAGGGCCTTGAGTTTAAAGAGTTCCTGCCTCGGTGGTCGGGGTCGGTCCACATGTACAGGATTACGAGAAGGCAGAGACATGAAGACAGAACAGATTATCTCCAAGGATGAAGATGGAGGAGAAGAAGAAGAAGGCACGCAGACCTGTCACCTTTGACCTCTCAGGCTGTTTCTCTTTACATGTGGCTGTTTATTCAGTGGGATACTCAACCTGATCTTCTCTCTGTATCTTTGCTTGATTCATTTCCTTCAGCTTCTTTCTGTTTTCCCCTTCTCTCTATTATTTTATCTCCTGTCTCTCCTTCTTTTACATCTCTTCTTCTTTCGTAAACTTTGTCATCTGTTTTCTTTATCACTTTCATTGTTTCCTCTTGCCTCTTTCTTCTTAGCCTTTTATTGCTTCCCTCTCATCTCTGCCCTGTTGTGTTTCCTTTCCTTTCTTTTTCATTTCTTGCCTTCCCTTTCTTGTCTTTTTCTTTTCTCTACCCTAATTTCCCTGTGTTATCATTTCTTTTCCCTCCTCCTCTCTTCCTATCCTATCCATCTTCTCTCATTGTTTATTACCCTGACCCCTTTGTCCCATCTTTACATCTGATCTTCCCCCCTCACCTCCTCTTCCTCTTACCTTCCTTCCCAACTCACCTTTGGCCTTTCATTTTTCCCTCAACTCTTCCTTCTTTCCTCTACTTTCTTCCTTCTTGTCTCTTTTGTTTTTTTATTTCTTTAATTACATTTTTCCACATCTAGAACTGGCCCTATCCTTTCCTTTCCTTACATCAACTTTCTGTTCCACTCCTTCCCTTCCTGTTCTTCCCTTTCCTTTCATCCTCCTACCTTACCTTTCATTGCCTTTCTTGTCTGTTCCCTTCCTTTCCTTACCTTTCTGTCATTTTCTTTCCTTTTCATACCCTTTCTTACATCAACTTTCTGTTTTTTTCCTATCCTTTCCATTTCTTTTCCTGTCCTACTCTTCCCTTCTGTTCCTTTGCTTCCTGATCTATTTCTCTCCTCTCCTTTTCTTTCCTCCTTATTCCTTTCATTTAATTCCTTTTCTCTTCTCTTGTGTTTACGCTCTTTAATTTCATGTCCTTTAGTCTTTCCAGCTAATCTTTCCCATTTCTCTTTCCCCATTCCCATATTTTCCAAACTGCAGCTTCTTCTCTTTCATTTCCTTTATCTTTCCTCTTACCTCCCCCAATTTCCTGTATTTCTGTCTTTTCCTTTCTTCCTTTTCTTTCCTGTCCCCTTCTTACCTGTCCTTGCTTTTGCTCATCCCTTGCTTTTCCTTTCCTTTCCTTCTTCCCTACTTTATTAACTTTCATTCCTTTGCTTTACTTCTTGCTGTTATTCCTTTTTACCCCTTTCTGTCTTTTCTTTTTACTTCCACCCATTCCCCATATTCCTTTACTGCCCTTCTTTCCTCTTATTTCCTTTTGTTGCTCCTTTAACCCTCTATCCTTTGCTTCCTTTTTTCTTCCTCTCTCCATTTTTTCCTTTTGCTTTCTCTCCTTCCCCCTTTTTATTTCCCATCTTCTCCTTGCCTCTCACTAATACTTAAGCTGCCACCTTTCCTCATTTCCTTCCTCCCTGTAACACCTTGTCCATTCCTTTTTCTATCTGCTCCCTCCTCTCTCACCTCTCTAACATCCTCTTCCTGCCTTCCCCATCAGCTTCAATATCCTGCTTCTCTACCTTATTTCCTTTTCTTTCCTGCCTCCTGCTCTTTGTCCCCCACTCCTCGAGCTGCTCCATCCCATTCAATCATTCGTCCTCCTCCTTTTTCCTCGCCTTTTCCTCCCGTTTCTTCATCCTCTCCGTCTCAAACTGTACAAACCTCACATTATTCCCCAGCAGGCCTCACAAATAAGGCTGCTTATATAATAGCCTAAATATTAAGCAAATATTCACCCTCCTTTATATTTCTACTAATAGGATTGGTTGTGCACATGTGCCGCGCTGATAATGGGTTGCATCTAGGTTATGGCGTGCACGTGCATGTGTGTATCTGTGTGTTGCGTGTGCATCGATGCGATTACATGTGTGTTCTTCCATGTATACTTTAATGTTACGGAGCCTGAGCGGGGAAATGACCTTGAAGCTCTCACAAAAAAAAGAACCTCGGTCTAGCTAATGTGCTCACACATGCAGCGGCACGTGTGCCCACTATATGTTCGCACACGCTCAGCCGAGACACACACTCATGTACACCTTCTCCTCGGACTCAAAGTGGGAAAAAGGAGGAGAAGGAGAAGCACTGAGGGGAGGATGAACTCTGGGCTCTCCCCATTGTCGACTCAGGCTATTTGAAGTTACACATAACCCAGTTAGAGGGAAACCACTGCATGTGAATGTGTGAGAGAGAGAGCACATGTACTTGGACGGGTGTTTTTATGCCTCAAAACTGCCGACAGACGAGACCAGAGGCGTTAAATATTCTGTTTGTACGTCCTCCATCCGTCTGCGTGTACAGTATGTCTAGCCAGTTCTTGTACAAGTGATGTGTCTCGATAACGCCTCGATTTGGCTTTTGTTCAGACTTTCTGCCAGTGTTCACTTAGACCCACTGGTAAAATGCTGAGATTTTGAGATCATAGGTCAGAATTCAAGGTCAAAGAGCTTCATGTCCATCCTTTGCTTGTGGCTAAGGTGGCTAACCTTGCAGTGCAGATGGATCAGCCTGATCTAACGTCTGCTCCATCTTGCCAAGCTTCAGTCTATAACAACTGTGAGTGGCCGAAAGCGGCACAGTCCAATCAACATTCTCAAGAGCAGGAAGAGGAAGATTAGCATTGATGCTGACAGCTTTAATAGCAGCTTTATCAGACCTTGACCACATTTCTTTATTAAATAAGTACAAATAACAACAATACATGCTTCTCAATAGAAAGGATATTTTTGCTTCACTTCCAAGATGTTTTAAGGAGAGTTTGTTTTCCAAGTGACTTATGTTTTGTGCTTTACACTGTGGCAGTAGCTCCCGCCTGCTACGTAATGAATGTGATTGACGGAACAATCATCCAATCACCTGCTGGATATGTTGTTGAAAGGTTCTGCCCATTCTCAAACACTTTCTGTGGGCTCTTACACAGATGGAGTATTGAAATATATCAAAATTGTCCATATGGGGTCACATCATACCTAGAACTCTACAAACTCAGTTTGGTCCTGAGGTGGAGTTGAATGTTGTTTCATTTTTCACTTGGTTTGGTTCCCTTCACTGCAGGCACAAACCTTTTCAAATGTGTAATATAGCCATCCCCCACTAATTGGAGCTGTGGCAGTGGTCATAGTTCCTGCTATCCAGCCTATGATCTGGAAAAACACAAATAGCTTCAAGTTTAAACATTGTTTTGCCTGAAGCAGCTCAGCAGTTTTTGCGTGACAAAATAAAGACAAAGTTCTATTTAGGCATATTAAGTGGAGCAACGCACATAATGCTTCCTTGCCAGTCGGATGAGCCTGTGAAAGCAAGAGTGAGTGGAGAGAACAGACACAGTAGGAGAAATGAAGAGAGGAAATAATGCATTTAAATAAGAAAATAAGGTGCTCAAAATGAGTGTTTTATTGAAGAAAGATAGACTTTTACGGGCTTATTTTCCCCACGGCAGGTCAAGGTAGAATGCTATGTATGTTTCAATAGGCTTGGGATGATAAATTTGGTTGGATAAATGCTGTCTGTCACTTAATTGAACTGATAGAATTTAGGATTTCATGTGTGTGGGTACTTGGCCCTCATGTTCATTCTTTGCTTGTGAAGAACTTTGAAAAAGGTTCTTAAAAATTTTGAAGAAATGTCCACTCTGGTCAAGGTCATTGGTATCATGCTCGTCCCTCACTCATTTACTTAACATCTCTTTTATGCTTTGAGGGGTTTATGTCAAACTTTGTACAAATTTCCAATCTGATGTAAGGATGAATGTCAAAGGTAGGGCCCTATAAGAATCGCAGACGGAATCACAGAATTAGACGCTCAATATAAACTCGGAATATCATGTAAATGGCTGACTTTTATGTAAAAGCGTTCACACCAAAAGGTATCTGTGCGTCCTCAGCGTCCAGCTGCCATTCATTTTCAATAATAGCTGCCGTTGAGGGGGGACGAGCGGTGCAATGCGAGCGACATGACCGACATCACACCATTCGTCGCCGAAGAAGCTATGAAACTCCCGGCTAACTCCGAAGTACAGGGCAGAGCAGTTTCCCAACTTTTATGATGTGTCAGGAGATCAAATGTTCTGCAAATTTTGTCATCATACTGTTGACTGGACCCGTAAAGATGCTTGTGAGGACCACTTGAAGAGTGAGTGTGAATTTGGGAAAAAATAACAGATTTTATAAGGGCCCTACAAAGGTCACGTTCATTCCTTTGGCTGATAAACTTATCAATCCCACTGCCACAAAAACCACCACAGCTCTTCTCAAACCATCGCTTTACTTTCAGCGTCCAGCATTTGGACACCTCCTGGAGGCATAAAATGCCAGGCGGTAGCCCTAGTTTGGAAAGAGAGAAGAATTAGACAGAGATGAATGGGGTAAGAAGTGGAGAGAGTGAATGAGAATGGAAAATAGAGGTCAGAGGAAGAGAGTGAATGACAGAGAGAGAGCAGGAATGAAGTGAATGAGGGAGAGAGAGAGAGCAGCCGAAGGAGACAGAAACAAGAGGGAGCACAGTTTGCGAAAGAACAGCTTCAGACTTTCAGGGATATATATAAATATACTTGTCGGCTTTTTATTTGCTGGAGTGGGAGGGAGGCAGAGTGAGAGACAGGCTATTATCCTCGGGGACAGTATCAGCTCTTTGTTCAGCTTGCATGACACCAGTGTCACTGTCACCGAGCCACACTGACCCACAGCAGACAGACACACTGTCATTCACGGAGATTTAGCCCCGTCAAACTCTCAGGCCGGCTTTGGGCTGATCAAATGTCTTCTTGTCAGATAAAAGGGAGTTTGAAATAAGTCATAAAAGGAAGAAAAGGGAGCAAATATGACTGATAACTTAAATCCAGTGAGTAAAATGCTGATTATTTACATTATTGGCATCGTTTTGGATGATCAGGGTGCTAAGATGATAATCTGTAGTCAACCAAAAAAACAGTTTTGCAGAGTAAGGTTCATCCATCCAACCATTATCTACACCGCTTATCCCTTTCTTGGTTGTCGGGGGCTGGAGCCTATCCCAGCTGACATTTGGCGAGAGGTGGGCGACACCCTGAACCGGTCACCAGCCAATTGCAGGGCCACATTGAGAGACAGCCAACCATCCACGCCCTCACTAAGGGCAATTTGGATTCACCAAACAGCCTACATGTTTTTGGTCTGTAGGAGGAAGTGGGAGTCCCCGGAGAGAAACCACGCATGCACCGGAAGAAAATGCAAACTCCACACAGAAAGGCCCTGTCCGCCCAAGGGATCAAACCATAACTTTGGAGGCAGTAATTAGTTGAGTTCTTTGGTCTGCACAAGAGTTTGTAGAGGTTTCACAATGCCCTAAATCAGTTGAACTTTCCGAAAGTGTACCAGAGATCGTTGGTGGAGCATGTTAGTTGTGAAAGCCGCACCTCAACTGATTGGTTGTTGCCAAACAAAACTTGTTATCTCATTGGCTTGCAGTTTGCAAGAATTCCATCCAAATAGAATGACTTACAGACATGAAGTCATAGTAGGGTGGTGCAGGGAGAATGTGTTTTTGTAAACCAAAGCAGAAGTTAGCATCCCGCTGCTTCCCTCGACAAAAGTCTGAAGAATTTTTCTATTTGTTTTTGGATTATTTTTGATAGTGAGCTCTGTGATGAACAAAAGTTCATTAAACTTACATGTATTGTTCATCATGACATTCAAATATCCATGTCAGTATGGGGATAAAAATCCATACTCGAACTGTTACGTATACATTCTAATAGAAAATGTGCAGCCTAAGGCTGTCACTTTTCCTGAAAATCAAACTCGAACGTTTTTCGAACATACACCCAAATAACGGAAGATATTCCGATTATTCCCCCTCCCGGTAGTAAGGGACAGAGACTCTCTTATCCGCCCCTTCGGTAAAGACCCTGCTGAAAAAACGCAGTCACACTGGGTTGAACTCTTGACGAAGCGCCGCTGCACTCTGCTGCTCCTCATCCATGACAAATCTGCCTAAGTGTCTAGCGGTGCCTTGCCATCATGGACAGGATAGCAAGATTCATATGCAAGGACATGCGGCCCACTGGTGTGGCCTCAGGTGAGGTAAATGGTTAAGTGATATAATGGATGGGAGCTGGGGATCAAATATCTTCAGTTTTTAGCGTGTTTGCTCAAATAAAGTCTGTTTCTTGGGGAAAATTGCCAGCGCTACTCTCCTCAAATGTGGACGACTAAATAATGCAATGTCAGTATTCTGTCCCATCTCATGGTGCTGTACTTTGGGTCTGACAGAATTTGTTTGTCAAGCAGCTGGACTTCTCCTGTGGAAAACTTTGGAAAAATATTGATGATCATTTTAACGAAACACAGAAAATTAGGAACCACCTTAAAGTTTGTCCTGCAGAGGGGGGTAATGCAATGCAAACAGAGCAGCCGTGTGATGAGACTGTTTAGAATTTGTACAGTCACATTTTGGACTTTTAGCTCTGTAACAGCACTTGACACATCTAAGATTTCTGAATGTAAGATGTGTTGAGCTGTTTCTAAATCTTGGTGATGGAGGGATTAAAGCAAAGTCAGAGACAATGTGAGACTGCGGAGAATAAAACAGTATGAAAGGGTGTAAGTGGCAGCAGAAGTAGGAGCCGCGGTGAGAACAATAGAGTCATGAAAACAGCTGTATGTCCTCACTGCTCCAGCTGTGCCCTCACTGACTCTTATTGATCCACATGCAATCATCTGCTGTCACACTGACACACACATTGATTATGATACAAACAGGAACTCCTGATTTCTTATCCGTGCTTTCAAGTTTAAAATGAAACCTTCAGTCGTGCAAAACCAACCTCTGCACTTTACCTTCCCTTTAGTAGTTTTATTATCACATTTTTTTTGCATAATTTGACTTGTATATATTTATCATAGCTTATTTGAGTAATTGTAATTTTAAACATATTTTAAAAACGTATATACACTGTTTTGCCTAAGTGATTTTTGCTCCATTTTACATCACATTCTCACTATTTTAGTCATTTTTGGCACCATTTGGCATCCCCTATTAACCATATTTTAGCTAGTTTCGGTAGTTTTTCTATTTTAAGATATTTGTTGGACTTTTTGGTCTTTCGCTTTTATGAAGAGACAGTGGCTAAACCTGAAAAGGGGGGTAGAGAGAAGAGCCTCAATACATTGTATGTGGATTATTGCGCCATTTGATGTTCAATATACTCGACAGTAGAGCTGAACGATTTTAGGAAAAGATCTAATTGCGATTTTTCTGGCAGATACTGCGATTTCAATTTGATTGATGATTTTCTTCAAATCAAGCTTCAGTGCAATATTCACTATGTTTATAGACAACAATAAGGTCAGAAGCACATAACACATTATTCATCATCTAATACTGATGATAAATAATCTGTTTTCATTATTTAAGGGATACTTCAACTTCTACTCCTAAACAGAGGCTTTGTACTGTTGACCTGCTTACCAGCACTTCAATCAATCAATCAATCAATCAATCTTTATTTGTATAGCGCCAATTCATAACAAGTGTTATCTCAAGACACTTTACAATAGAGCACAAAGCTCTTCATATTATGGATACACATATATGCATAGATACATATATACATATAAAAATACACATATACATATATATACAAATATATACATCCAACACCCAACATGAATCCATATAGCCAATCATGAATCCCTCCATCATGGCGGCAAGAAAAAACCTTCTGTTAAGCAGCAGGAAATCTTGAATGTGGACCCCAGTCTCATGTTGAACAGCAAATCCACACGATGCTGTGTTGGGTGTGTGGGCAAAGGGAGGGAGGTAAGTGGAGACAAGTGGACTAAAGTAAGAACTAAAGCTAGTGACAGATCAATGGACCAATCATAGACCTGTCGTCGTCAAATTTGTTTCTGCTGCAAACAAATTTATTAGAGGAGGGTCCTCATGTCTGTGTGGTTGTGGTGAAAATTTTATAGAAGTATAATCAATAAAAGTCTTACTGGAAGTAAGAATTTATGGTAGTGATGAACTCATGGGTGCCCAGACCACAAGTGCATCCCTTCCATATTTGTCTCCGTTAAGTATAAATGTATTAATGGTAGACCTCTTGAGATGTGACACCTCATTCTCAGGAGGGATCTCATGTCCATGTGGAGCTAGAGATAGTTACTATAGATGTATCAACCATGGATAGAAAGATCATGTTAATATCAACATTAACAGCTATAATGATTATGAACTGGAGTGAGATGGCCAAATATGTGTTATGTCTGTAATTGTAGTTATTGAGGCTTCGTGACTCCACAGCAGCAGGCAGTCTCCACCAAGGATCCCAGGCAACCTAAAAGACAAGAGCCAGAGACGAGTACAGGAGCAAACAGAAAGGGGCAGAGGCAGATATGGAGAGAGAGTGTGAGAGAGAGATGGATAGAGCCCAATGTGCCAGATCCCCCCGGCAGTCTAAGCCTATTGCATCTTAACTATATGTCTAAACTATGGACTATGAGCTGGTCCCTAACTGAAAGCTTTATCAAAGAGGAATGTTTTAAGTCTAGCCTTAAAGGTAGAGAGGGTGTCTGCCTCCCGAACCGTGGTCGGTAAATGGTTCCAGAGAAGAGGAGCCTGATAACTGAAGGCTCTACCTCCCATACTACTTCTAGAGACTGATGGAACCACGAGCAGGCCAGCATTTTGGGAGCGTAATGTTCTAGAGGGGTTGTACGGCACTACAAGCTCTTTGAGGTAAACTGGTGCCTGTCCACTGAGAGCTTTATAGGTGAGAAGAAGAATCTTGAATTCTATTCTATATTTAATGGGAAGCCAGTGCAGAGAGGCTAATACTGGAGTAATATGGTCTCTTCTCCTAGTTCTAGTCAGCACACGTGCTGCAGCATTTTGGACCAGCTGAAGCGTCTTAAGCGACTTACTGGGACAGCCTGAAAGAAGAGAATTACAGTAGTCCAGTCTAGAGGTAACAAAAGCATGGACAAGCTTTTCAGCATCGCTCTGGGACAGGATAGGCCTAATTTTAGCGATGTTACGAAGATGAAAAAAGGCTGTTTTTGAGATTTGCTTTATGTGACAGTTAAAGGATAGATCCTGATCGAATAGAACCCCAAGATTTCTAACAGTTGTGCTTGGCGTCAGGCTTATGCCATCTAGGGCAGTTAAATCATTAGAAAAGGTTTCTCTAAGGTGTCGAGGGCCCAGCACAATGATCTCTGTCTTGTCTGAGTTAAGGAGAAGAAAATTTTGGGCCATCCATGTCCTAATGTCCTTTAGACACGCATCTAGTTTAGATAACTGATTTGTCTCACCTGGCTTCATCGATACATACAGCTGAGTATCATCAGCATAGCAATGAAAATTAACGGAATTCCGTAAATGCAAATTGCCTTCAAATTTGTAAAATAGTGTGTAAACTAGTTGACACAACAGATCCTGGGTCAGTCAGGGGTGCAGCAAAAATTGCAGCTTTGGCGATCACATCATTGAAATTGCAAAATTGCGATTTTGATCTGAAAACGATAAATCTTTCAGCCCGACTGTACAGTTTGTTTCACCTGATTCATTTAGTTTTTGGACCATTAGGTAAACCATATTTACATTGTTTTAGCCCGTTCTAGAGACTTCTTTGGCCCATTTGGCATCCAGTGAAATCTGTTTTATCCTGTTGTAGTTACCTTAACAAACAATGTCAGATTGATGAGTTCAATCAAATCAATCAATCAAAACTTTTTTTATAAAGCGCTTTTCATACAAAGACTGTAACGCAAAGTGCTTTACATAAAAAGACAAATAAAAACATTCCCTCAAACCCACCCCTGTTTTACATAAGTCTCAGAGTTCTGTGTTTAAACTGCTCAGAAGGACTGGAAAGTATGTCAACCCCTCTGATTCAGTCCAATTCAATAAGTGCTAATGTTATTCCCACATTGTTTGACCATTTCATAAGTCCAAATCAGTTTTAAACCTCTTCACTGATTTTAATTTAATGTCAACGACAAACAAAAGCATGTTAGGTAGGAGTTTAATGCTAGCAAGCTAACATTCAAGTCAAATGGCTTATTTCAGTGCAGAGCAGACATGTTTGGCATTGGCATGTTTAAGTGTTCAAACCTTATGTTATTTCATTTGAACTACCAGCCAGTACATTTTCACTTCCTCCCACAGACCAAAAACATGCTCATTATGTTGATCGGTAACTCTAAAATCCCATTCGGTATGTGTGCTAAGGTGGATTGTCTGTCTCTCTATGTGGCCCTGTGATTAGCTGGTGACAGATTAAGAGTGTACCCTGCCTCTCACTCAATGTAAACTGGGATAGGCTCCAGCTCCCTGCGACCCTAAAAGGGATGAGTAAATGCATTAGATAGGACTGGGCGATATGGCCTAAAAATAAAATCTCACATTTTTTTCCACAAAACTTAATTTATGGTTTTATTTTTCCCTCTCAAAAACAAACTCCAAGTGAAACAAACATGACGTTAATCATTTTCTGCCTTTATGATATAAATATATTCTAAAACTGAACAGAATGCCCCTCTTATAGCTAAAGTGTGATTTTGTCATAAAATGTTGTGTAGTTTGAACAGAGGCAGATTTGTCTACATAAACACTGAAAGCTGAGCTGTTTTCACAGAACATTAACATGGAGCTCTCTGATTAACGTTTAATCTTGTTTAAAAAACAAATACTGGCCTAAACGTGTGCTTGTGCAAAAACTGACGAGGCCTACAATCAGGAAAACTTTATATTTTCAGTATTTATATTTTCAAACAATGCAACAGGTCAGTCAGGAAAAAAATCAATTTTTAATTTTTTATCTGAAGCAGAAAATAATTGGAAATAATCAATTAAATCAATATATTTCCCAGATTGTGAATGGATGGGTGACATGTTGAACTTTTTTTCATTTTGCGTTATTATTATTAGCATTATTTTGAGGTATTTTTACTTTTACAAGTATGTTTGTATGTATTGTCCAATGTTTCTTGTTAACAGTGATAATACCAAAAGCACAAACGTTCATTGCTGCATGTTTTAAAGTCAGTGAGTAATCGTGTTTCGTAATCATGATCTCAGCATCTATTAAAAAAGATTGGGATTATGATTTTTGCCATAACCTAGCAGCCGTTCTACCTACTGCCTACCCCCCCTTCATGATAACATTGTATCACATAAAACAGAGCCCTGGTATAAAAAAGGATGGGGACCACTGATCTATGTTACTTTAAATCTAGCACCATAAACTGACTCTTGGTGAAATCAGGATCTCACTTCGCATCAATATTCCCAGAGTTTGAGTGGAGCTGGAGCTGATTTCCTCATCTGCAGGTACGCAAACAGACACAATTTTCACACACACATGCAGAGATGTGTGTGTTTAACCAGTGTTTCGCGTCAACGTCTCACGTGGTTAAAACACTTTGATGCATGGTGTCTGTCTGGACAGCGACCACAGCTCCTGGTTTCCTTACGCCCGCCGGGGTCAGGGAGTTTGATTGACGCATGCTTTGACTCACTCTGGCTTCCAGGAACTCTCCACCATCAATACACATCATCATCACTCGCCAGCCGCGTCTGTCGCTCTGTGTGTTTGTGTGTGTGTTTCGTCTCAGCCAGTGCGGCACAGTGTGTCTCTCAGTTAAATCACATGGTTCAGCTTTTCCCCCGCGTGCCTGCTGCTTGGCCTATTTCCATGGTAACTAGCCGAAGATGTGGGGACACACACTCACACACACATGTACATATACGGGCCTCAAAAACAGCGCTTGTGCAACGTTTTGCCAGAGCGCTCTGGGTTGTGCGTGGCTGTAGGGAGCAGTCACAGAGAGGATGTGTGATCACACACTCTACACAGGCTCAGCGGGAAACACACACGCAGTTACACACACTGTATGCTGAGACAGAAGCTCAGGATGCTGGGAAAAAAAGGCGAGCGGGCATGCCAGCCAAATCCCTTTATAAATCCTCTGGCAATTTGGATTTGTTTGTTTATGGATGAATATATCGGATATGAATTTCAGCGATTTCTTTTCATTTAGATGGATGGATGAATATATGATTGGAAACAGATTGATAAATAGAAAGAAGGCAAGACAGACGGATAAACTGGCAACAGACAGATGGATAGATGTATGATTGGATGGACAGATATGTAGATATACAGAAAGATATGTAGATAATAATATGGAAAGATGAATATTTGGACAGATAGACCCATAGTTGGACTGACGGGCAGACTTATGGACAAAAAGTTGGATAATAGAGAGAAAGAGAAAAAGAAGTGTAGCATATAATGAAAAAATAGATAGACTGACAGACAGACACATCAACAGTTGAAAAGATTGGAATGTAGACAGATAAATAGATAGACAGATAGACGTTGAAAAGGACAGACGGACAGATATTTACATTGAGAGATGGACAGATGGATGTTTAGATCGACAGACAGTCAGATGAAAGCTAGCTAGATGGATGAATACATGTTTGTATGGACGGACAGACAAACAGATTTATTAACTGATAGATTGACAGATGGATGGAAAGATACATGCTTGTATGGACAGACAGATGGATGGATACATGTTTAATTCAATATGGCATTTCCTCAGTCCTCTAATTCTGTTTTCTGTTAGAATCTCTTCCTCATGTCTTTGTATGTGTGTGTGTAACTGAGTGTGTGCGCTGTATGTGGATTGCGAGGGTGGCTGGTGGTGGTGGTGTTGGGGGGGGGGAGTTGTACTTTTCACTGTATTCAATTTTCTAATTTTTATTTATTTTAATTTATTTGACTTCTTCATTTCGATGTGAAGCCCTTTGTGCTGCAAATCCATGTATAAAAAGTGGTATACAAATAAAGTTTGATTGACTGATTGATTGATGTTTGTTTGGACAGACAGACAGAAAGAAAGGCAGATTTATTGACTTATAGATTGATGGATGGATACATGTTTGTATAGACAGACAAACGGACAGATTGATGGATACATATTTGTATGGACAGACAGACAGATTTATTGATTGATAAACTGACAGATGGATGGATACATGTTTGTATGGACAGACAGACAAACAGACAGATAAATGGATACATGTTTGTATGGACAGACAGACAAACAGACAGATAAATGGATACATGTTTGTATAGACAGACAGACAGACAGATATATAGATTCATGTTTGTATGGACAGACAGACAGATAAATGGATTCATGTTTGTATGGACAGACAGACAAACAGACAGATATAGATGCGTTGTCAGACGGCATGAGAAGAAACCAAACTGTCATAAAAACATTTTCATCGTGTTTCCTCCCGTATTTTCCTCAAACGCTCCCCTTCGCCATCCCTGTCACGACGTTGCCTTCACCTCCATCCCGCCCCCTCATCACCCAAATGTGGCCATCGCCATAGCGACAGCCCACGCTACTCATACTTGCTCACTGCAGCATCCCCGTGCCCCCTGGCCTTTTGCCAGCGGGGGTGCTGTGGTGACAACGCAACCCGGCAACCAGGCGAGGCGAGCGAGGGAGGGAGCTTTGCCAAAAATCAGGGAAGCTATAGGGGAAGAGAGGGAGGGCAGGGTGGAGGGGTGGAGGAGGCCACTGCGGATCTGTTTGCTACTGCCCTGTGGTGTTATGCAACTGCATGTACACACACACACACCCACGCACACTTGGGGGACAAACACACACACCGGCTCTGTCTTTCTCCCGCACACACACACAAACACAATCGGAAGCTTTGCATAGCCATGCTTCAACCAGCATAAGCTCTAGATAATGTGCCTAAGTACCGATTATGACATGACATAACAGATTTCTCCAAGCAGTCCCTGTGTCACATCACTGCTGCGGCGGACTAACTCTGCTGTGTTCATGTGACGCTGCTCATGATTCATGCTGAGGATGAATTAAAAGGATACATATGTACATGTTGGTTTATGGTCATCAGGGGGCAGGATGTCAGATAAGCTCACAAATGCACTGCCATTTGTTAGCAGTAACAAATGCTATGTTTAATGTGTTAAAAAGGTCAAAGCCTGATTATGTATGAAGATTATAGGTTCTAACCAGAAGGCATGTCAGTTTATTTATAGTGAACAATGCAGACATGGAGCAATTCAGACGTCTGAACAGAAATGCTTTGAGATAAGAGCAATAAAAGGCTACATACATGAATAGAATCTATTATAGGGCCCTATAAAATCTGTGTTGCAAATTCCGTTTTAATTTTTCCCATATTCCGTTTTTTTTGTTATAAATTGTTTTGAGGATTTGGTTTTTAGTGTTTTACACAAAGACACAGTATAAAGTAATAAAATAAAGACACTCACTCTCAGGTGGTCCTCACACGTACCTTTACGGGTCCAGTCAACAGTATGTTGACAAAATTTGCAGAACATTTGATCACCTGACACATAATAATCATTGGGAAACTGCTCTGCCCTGGACTTTGGAGTTAGCCTGGAGTTTCGTAGCTTCTTTGCCAACTTAGCCAGTGTCTCAGGCCCCGTTTACACAACAACGAAATGACCAAAAACAGAGAGTTTTCATTGCGTTTGCGCCTTCCATTTACACAAGAACAGTGCCCGGAGTGCCTGAATCCGCTAACTTTTGAAACCAGGGTCCAGAGTGAAAAGTTTTGAAGACGTTTTGGTATCCATCTGTGTAAGGTTGCACGCGCACCCAGGAACAACAACAACAACAACAACAGCTTTGGCCGTCTGCTGAGCAACGTGTGCTGCTTACTGTGCTCGGTTTGTTATCCAGACAGAAATGTCCAGTCAGATTTGTTGTCCAGACAAGAAACTCCTGCGTCTTTGTGCGTCCATTTGCTTTTGTTGTTTGTTAAAAGTTTGTCTTCACCGGAAAACGTATGCATGTTCTAACACTGCTGTTTCTCTACAAACCTACATCACCAACTACTGCCCTTGCATGCACGCTACAGCATTTTCAGTCGTTCTCACAGATCCGTGTAAATGCACATCATTTTCACATCTTCTCCGTGTGAACGCGAAGTGCTTTTAAAAATGCAAAGGAAAAACCTTTCCTTTTCTGGTGACAACGTTGTTGTGTAAACGGGGCCTCAGGCGGACATTTCGACATTTTTTCATTCTTAATGAGGGGAGGAGGAGGGGGAGGGGAAGTGAAGTGTGCATTGTCCCCAGCCTTAGTGACCCCCTCGGAGCATTTTTACAAAAGATATGTTCTTATTCATTCTAAAAAAAAAAAATTTTTACCTAAATTGTCGGCCATTTATTCCATGTTAATATTGAATTCTGCTTTGTAATGTCCAATCCCGTGATTCCATCTGCGATTAAGTGATCACAAATTTTATAGGGCCCTATAGTTACTGTAGATTTATAATTCTATGATTATGATTCTGCCTCATCTGCTTTATGTAAACTGTTCAAAACATGGACTTAGTCTCTGTGCCGTCATCCTGTTGTTTTTGAAACGACGTTCTGAAGCCAACAAAGGAAGCCACCATATTGGAAATGCTGCCTCAAACTAACTTTGTTTAACCTAAAAACAGGCAGAAAAGGTGTAACTGATGCAGCCTTTACTGTTCTGGCAAACTGCTTCAGTGGGCTCACCTGCCAGTCAAACTTAAAGCTGGGGTGTGTAACTTGGATGAGACTGCAGTGAGAGCAGTTTTTCTCCACGATCCCTTCCGTGGTTGTGCTCCTAGCAACGCCTTTTTCCTTATGCACAACCAATACACTGTGTTTGTATGCCATTAGCGTTATGCTAATGTGATGTATTTGCAGCCACAAAGGAGCCACAAACCACGTCCCTTCTAAAACTTAGCATTACCTGTGTAATCTAAACAACTAAAGCTTGGGTGTCCCTTGCTAGATTTTCTAAAGAGAGTGCTGTATGCAGCGACAAAATTACAGTTGAGTAATGGTATTTTTCTCTTGGAGTGCTTTGTCTTTTAAATTCTGGACTGCATTTTTTCATTTAATACAAAATGGCCATTGATAAAAGCAAGCTTAGTTCCTGGGGCCACTTGTGTGCAGTATTGACGATTGAACTGAGATAGATGTCTTTAATCAGAATCAGAATCAGAATCAGAAATACTTTATTAATCCCCAAGGGGAAATTCGGTTGTTTCAGTTGCTCTTATACACAGTATAGCAGTTGGAAATAACAGATGAAGACATTAGAATAGACAGTAGCATAAAAAAAAAAAAAAAAAGATAAAATAAATACAAGTAAAAATAAAAACAAGTGAAAGAGCATAAATATGAAGTAAGCAGGTTGCAACGTGCAGTCTTTAAGCAGTATCAACTTCCTTATGAAGGAAAGTTGTACAGTTTTGCTGTACAGTTTTGCTATTTTGTACCTTTTCTGCATTTATTGAGGAGCGACAGAACAATGGAAAGAGTTGACGTCATGATAACTCAGGGATGACCTGCTGCTTTTCTGTGTTTAATTCTACTGTTGTGTCCGCTGTTCTAACTCTGCTAAAGTGAAGTTCTTACATGTTTCTTGTTGTGTCTTTCAGGCAAACTAAAGGAGCATCAGAGAGCATCGAAGAGGTCCCCACATGACAGCAGCAGAGCTTCTTAATCAACTTTTTAGTGACAGAAGCTGCCAAAGAACGCTTTGGACTCACTCACATGTCCTCAACCACGACCAGCTAAATCCAAGGAAAACACAAAAAGCCAAACGCTGGCTCCAGTAAGAGGACGGATTTTTAAGTAAAACCACGGCTGGAGAGGGGGAGGGTTGTATGGGTGCCGAATCCCCATCCAGGACACCTCGCATCTCCTCCATCTTCCTCAGCCGCCTCCCTCCTCCTCCACCTCCTCTTCCTCCTCCATCAGTGTCTCCCACGGCTTTTCTCCCATTCTCCCTCGTCCTCTCTCATGGGAGTGACATAGAAGCCGTCGCCTGGTCTGCTACCCCGCCCCTTCCCTGCCTCGCCGTGGAAACGGGGGCATCCAGGTAGTGATGTCGTGGAAGAGGAACTACTTTGCGTCCGGTGGCGGAGCGGCAGGAGGGGTGCAGGGGCTGGTGACCCCGAGAACCATGACCTCCATTGCACCCAGCAAAGGGCTGAGCAACGAGCCGGGACAGAACAGCTGCTTCCTCAACAGCGCTCTGCAGGTCAGTCCGATTGAAACGCCTAGGTTGTCACAACATATATATATATATGTTTAACACTAAATAAGATAATAATTCAAATCAAATTAACAGCTGCATCTTTGTCATAGCAAAAACGTGTCCTGGGTGGAGCTGAGAATTATAATGAGAAACAATTGTTTACCATCCAATTCACTGATAGAAATTTTCTTATAAACATAAGATACTCCATTTGAAATTGTTAGGATAAAAGGAGAATATAATTTTATTTATTTTGCTTTTGCAATTTTTATTGTTAATTAAAAATCAAAAACATGGATCTTTGTGGGGTATTGAAAACAGTGACAAGAATAGAATTTCAAAACTATTATTATTGTTTTTATTCATCAAAAATTGTGGACAAAGTCCTGAACACTATGTGAACTGGTGAAATGTGTTGTCAACATTTTAAAAGTATCTGGGATTGGTATGGAATGATAAAAAACGTTCTCCTTTCCAGTTTCTGCCGCTCTTCAAATGTTGTGGATTTCTTTTTGGGAGAAAATATATCAGGGGATGAATGGATGCGCCACATCAAATTTGCTAAATGTAGACATACAGTGATGATAAGGTTGAGCATTAAGTTTCTTTACTGTTTGTTAATGCTAATAGCGTTGCAAAATTCTGGGAATTTTCAAAGTTGGTAACTTTTGATGGGAATTTATGGGAATAAACAGGAATAAACCTGGAATTCACAAAACTGAATGTTGGCCCATTATGGGGATTTTAAGTACAGATGGGAACATTTTTAAGCATAATCTTGACTGAAACAACTGGATTTCATGCAGATATACTTGAGAATATTTTTGCGATTTCCCATAGCACACTGCTTACTGTTGAGGACACACACTTGTCCCTGCGGACTAGAGAGTGAATTGAAACTGACTGTTCAATAAATTAATTAAAACTTGATATAGTTCGTCTTACAAGTAGAGCTGTTGTAATGTTCTTAATTTTATTATTTTACATGGATATTTGCCTGTGACGAAACAAAGTGTTTATTTTTACATTTGGATATGATACAGTAAGTTTAAATAACCCTGAATTTCCATTTAATTCCCATAAATTCCCCAAATTCCCATGGACAGTTCCCTATTTGGAATATTTTCAAAATCCTCCAGCTTAATTTATTGGATATCCCCCTTCCCCCTTTTTGCATCCCTAATACCCATCATTAGAATGAGACTTTTATCATTTTAAAACACTAGGTATTTCAGAATATAGCAAGTTTGTAAACCTCAGTATTTAGACAGGTTGCCGAGTTGTGTGCACAATTTACACAGAATGAAGGAGTTTGTCTGCATTATTTCCTCCATCAAGGAGGTTATGTTTTTGCGATGTTGTGATCATATATTACTGTTTTTTGTCTAAAGAACGTTCTTATTATTACAACTTCAAGAGGAAAATTGGCCAAAGATCTGAGGCAACAAACAGTGAATTCAGTGTTCACAAAAATATTCATGAGTTTCTGCTCTGTGTTCATGTAAAACTCTTTGACCCTGTCCCCACTACAGTTCAGACAAATAATCTACATTTAGACTAAATTGTTGATTTTTAGCTTCAGTGTAAGAACTTCATCAGATCATCGCAGTAGCTTTGTCCCTTTTTCAACACATTTGTCCACTTTAAAGGAGATAAAGTGCTAGAACAAGTTATAGTGTCATAAAATTTGAATTAAGTCCTCTGATTGAATAATTCAGTGAGTGTTTGAGGTCTCCAGCACATCAGACTTCAGCAGACATTCACTTTCTTCCTTTGATACTCTGCAGAAATACACTGCAGACACTCCAGCCTCATTTCAGGGGTGTTTTGGCTCAAGGATGGTCCACAGCAGTTCACCAAAAAGGCTTGAAATAGTGCAGGTGTAATATTTTAAAGCAGATCCTTTGATATAGTTCAGGGTTATTTTTTTCACCTGACAACTACCACAGCATCAAAAAAGACACCATAACATCCTCCTCCATAACATTTTCCATCTGCTCTGAAGTGAATGCATACATGAAAAGGTTAAGACCATTTTAGATAATGGTATAACCATGAATTATTTAAATCATTGATAGTATTAAAAGTACAGAAGACAAATAATAGAATAGAGGAAGTGCAATTCAGACAACTTAAGGGGGTTTGTTTACAATATCTGACCAAAAAAATGCTGGGTTTTGGGAACCTAAGACTCTGCCTAGGCAAGATGGACAAAAATTATGTCTTAATGTTTTGTTAGCTAAATCACAATACATATTAGACATACTCACAGGCTGCTGTATTCAGGCACACCTTGCTAGGACTTGGTTGGACACCTTTCATCCATCCATCCATCCATCTTCCACCACTTATCCAGGACCGGGTCGCGGGGCAAGCCAAGGAGACTTCTCTCTCCCCTGCCACAATTTCCAGTTCCTCCTGGTAGAGTCCAAGGCGTTCCCAGGCCAGATGGGATATATATGTATAATCCCTACAGCGGGTTCTGGATCTGCCTTGGGGTCTCCTCCCAGTTGGGCGTGCCTAATCTCTGTCCCTTACTACTGACGGGGGGGACAAAATAACCAAATATCTTCAGTTATTTACTATCTGATGGCTGCAAAAGAAATTGAGACTCATCAGACCAGGAAACATGTTTCTGATCTTCTAATATCTAGTTTTGGTGAGCCTTTGGGAATTGCAGCCTCAGTTTCCTGTTCTTAGCGAACAAGAGTGGAACCTGGTGTGGTCTTCTGCTGCAGCCCATCTGCTCAAGATTGATGTTTTGTGCATCAGAAATGGTCATCTGCATGCCATGGTTGTAACTGTTGCCTTTCTATCATTTCAAACCACCCTGGGTTGCTGACCCAGGATATAAATGATTCATTTATGCTTATGTTTGCAAAGACATGATCAATGTATGGTGGCCCTGAAGTGTCAAACAGTACAACAAATCCAAAGCAAAACACAAAGCCTAAGCAAAAGAAAAACAGTCAAAGCAAAAGCAGTGGCTCTTATGCTTTGGCTTATTTTGTTTTTTTTCGGGGTTTGCGCTTTTGCTTCAGCTTTTGTTGTTCTGCTTTGGCTTTTATTCTTTTGCTTTTGCTTTTTTCAGCGGTTTTGCTTTGGCTTTTGTTGTTCTGCTTTAGTTTTTGTGTTTCTGATTTGCTTTTGCTGTTTTTGTTTCAGCTTTTGTGCCTTAACATTTGCTTTTGTGCTCTCGCTTCAGCTTTTGTTTTGCTCTGGCTTTTGTTGTTCTGATTTTAGCTTTTGTTGATCTTTTAGCTTTTGTTGTTCTGCTTTTGGCTTTTTTTGCTCTACTTTAGCTTTTTGTTTTCTGTTTGGCTTTGGTTGTGCTGCTGTGGCTTTTGTTGTTTTAATATTAGCTTTTTGTTGCCTGACATAAGCTTTTGTTGTTCTGCTTTAGCTTCTGTTATTCTTGTTTGGCCTTGTTGTTCTTCATTAAGCTGTTTTTGCCCTACCTTAGTTTTTTTTGTCCTGCTATGACTTTGTTGTTCTGCTTTTGGCTTTTTTGATCTACCTTAGCTTTTGTTGTTCTGCTTTAGCTTTTGTTGTTCTGCATTTGGCTTTTTTTGCTCTGCTGTAGCTTTTGTTTTTCTGTTTAGCTTTGGTTGTTCTGCTTTGACTTTGTTGCCCTGCTTTGGGTTTTGTTGTTTTAATGTTAACTTTATTTTGCCCGACTTTAGCCTTTGTTGTCCTGCTTTTAGCTTTTTTGTTTGCTCTACTTTCACTTCTGTTATTCTTGTCGGACTTTGTTGTCTGCTTTTAGCTTTTTTTGCGCTACTTTAGCTTTTGTTGTTCTCCCTTTAGCTTTTGTTGTTGTGTTTGCTGTTGGTTGTTTTTCTTTTAGCTTTTTTTGCTCTGACTTAGCTTTTGTCATTTCTTCTTTAGCTTTTGTTGCTCTGCTTTTAGCTTTTGTTGTTGTGTTTGACATTGGCTGTTTTTCTTTTACCTTTTTTTGCTCTAACTTACATTTTGTCGTTCTGCTTTAGCTTTTGTTGTTTTGCTTTGACTTTGTTGTCCTGCTTTGGGTTTTGTTGTTTCAATATTAGCTTTATTTTGCCCAACTTTAGCCTTTGTTGTCCTGCTTTTAGCTTTTTTGTTTGCTCTACTTTCGCTTCTGTTATTCTTGTTTGACTTTGTTGTCTGCTTTTAACTTTTTTTTTGCGCTACTTCAGCTTCTGTTGTTCTGCTTTGGCTTTTGTTGTTCTCCTTTTAGCTTTTGTTGTTGTGTTTGGCGCTGGTTGCTTTTCTTTTACCTTTTATTGCTCTAACTTAGCTTTTGTCGTTCTGCTTTAGCTTTTGTTGTTTTGCTTTGCCTTTTTTTAATCTGCCTTTAGCTTTTGTTGTATTTGGCATTTCAGGGCCACCATATTAATAGGATCTTGTGTTAAGAAGGCATTTGTTTAAGAATGTAGAGAACAGATTTCACCACAGGGGCCGCCAAAGTCAAGACAAACAGTAACCTCCTCACAGGAGCTTTAAAGACTGAATTTCTTTTAAGTGAGTGCTCTCATATAATCATCGGAGGGATTAGCTGTGCTGTGCATGTATCTGTTAGTGACTTGCACAAACTGCTCGATGCAAACACTCACACAAACACTCTCAGTTCCCATGCGCCCACCCCTCCTCTGCCCCCTCTGCAGTAAATTGATATTTAAGCACGACAGGGATGAGATTAGGGCCATATTAATGGGTGTTTGCGTGTTTCGGCGATGTTTGGCAGCGCTGCCAGTCTGGCTTCAACGTGGACATCCAGTGTTTGTGTGCATGTGTGTGTGGAGATGCTCACACTGCACTGCTGCTGCATCTCCTCTCTCTCTTTACCCACACACTCCTCCCAAGACTTCCAGCTGGCACAAACATACCCTCTGTACACACACACACACACACACACACACACACACAGACACACACACACACTCCAACACATCCACACACACATTCCTCTCAACTACCGGCTGGAAAGAGAGCGAGCGAGCGAGCGAGTGAGGGAGTTGACGAGAGAGAGAGAGAGAGAGAGAAGGTGATGAGGCAGAAGCTCAGGGAGAGCCGAAGCAAGCGGAGGGATAGATGAGAAGAAGAAAAGTTTTGTGAAGGAGGAGAAGAGAAGAAAGAGGGATGAGGAGTATACAGTATGAGAAAACAGAGGAGAAGACTTCAGGGGATACTTCGACCACTGGGAGGAAGAGTGGAATTAAAGAGTCTAATAAGGTAGGGGCTTAAAGGGAAGGAAGAACAAGCGCTCGTGATGAGAGGGAGAGAGCGGAGATGAAAAGACAAAGTGAAGGACGTGAAGTTTATTTTAGAAATATAGAAAATGTCTCAACAAGAGGCCGGAGAAGTGGGGGAGAAATGGGCCACTTCAAGGACACACACACACATGTTCACACTCAGAAGAGGGGTTGTTGAGGAGAGCGCTGATAAACAGGGAGACAAGTGAAGTGTGCTGATGTTTCTTTACGTGTTGGTTTAATGTAGTGACCTGCTTGAGCCGTCACTTAGCTTGGAGTACATCTGAGGTCTACTATAGTGAGTCAAAGTTTGGGTTTGGGGCAGACTTAGCTCCATTTGCAGTGCTGGTCTTCACTGTTTGTATCAGAATGTTCCCAGTACTACCTGAGTGTATTATTCTGAAAGAGCAAGTTCACTGCTTCACCGCTGCATTATCCTAAATTATACATGCACCCAAAATTTAACTTTGAAACATTCAATCAATTTAACCGAATTCAGAGAACTTTATATCCCTGTTAGATACTTCAGTGCTCTTCAAGTGTACTGAAGAGACTTTAATAAAAAGTAGACAACATACTAGAGGTGTGTACTAGCAAGAATTTGCTTATTCAGTATGTATCGCAACAGTAATGGGCGACAGTACGATACATCATAATCTATCGCGAAATTATAAACAGGACGGTGCATCACAATTCTTTCATTAAAAAGTATTTACATTTTTTACAGCACTAAAAACCCAGAGTATTGTATGAATGAAGTTTCCATCAGTGTTATTTAGTAGGGATGCACCATATAACCCAAGCAATTTTAGTATTGACAGGTAATTGCCTGAGAAGTTGATAACTTTTGACTTTGTGCTCCTGACAAAATATATCCAATTCGCAATTATGATTTCGTAAATACCTGCATATCAGCACAAATCCAATGTCATGAATCCTAGAGCCGGGCATTTGATCAAATTAAATTAAGAGTACAGTAACTGCCTTCTGCAATAATGAAAACTGCATTATTGAGATTAAAGAATACTGGAATTAATGTACTTGTGGACACTTTATTGTCACCATGTAAACTTCCAATCCTATTTTGAGATATTTGTATTTTAACAAGTGTATTTCTAATATTGCCCATTCTTTGATGTTAAAAATGATCTTGATAAAATCATATATGTTTAATTAAAGCAAGTGGTGCATGTTTAAAATGAGTGAGTTATGTTTCATAATCGTGATCTTAATATCTGTTTGAATAATTGCAATTATGATTTTTGCCATAATCAAGCAGCCCTAGTGCATCTCCATAATTTAGATAAAGCATCATCCATGCAACATGGATAAACATAACAGTCAGTCCCAAAGACACAAATAATAACAATATATGTATCACAGAGAAATCGAACAAATTACTTAATGTACCCTGCCAACTAGAAGCTGAAGGCTGAGCTATAATACAAAACAAACATCCCAAATTTGTAATAATTATTCAACAGTAAAATATCTTGAAATTGCATGAAAAATATTGATACAATTTTGTTTTACAAAATGTTGCAATATATTGAGGTATATTAATTTTTTATGCCCCAAACAGCATACTACCGCAATTAATAGGGGTTCACAATTTCACCAGAGCAATTTCAGTGTTGGTAGATAATTGGCTAAAATGTTGATTATCTGTATCAGCAGATATGAAAAATTTTGCAGATGTTTACAGCCAACATTTTGGCCGTCCAAATTGGCCATATGTATCATGTGTAGCTGTGATTTCCACAGATTGAACAAATGTACCATGGAAGTTATCTTATTATCACTGATTGTCTCCTTTTCCTGAACAAAAATGTATATTAAGGAATAAAATGTTGTTTTACTTTCTTCACAACTGTTCCTATGACAAGTAGACTGTAGCAGAGGCTTTATTCTCTTGACAAAAACATTGTTATTGTTATCTATATCAGAATCGTTGATAATGGGTCCAAAATAATCAGCATATTGGTTAAAAAAATCCAATATCTTGCATTCCTAGTTGTTAAGTCTCAACAGTGTCAGTAGTTTTGATACTTTTTGATGCTACATATTTCAGAAATGAAACTCTCTCTGTTATGCTTATGATCAGTATTATTGGAAAACGCTAAAACAACTCCGTCTGTTTCTTTGGACATCTGCATAGTTGGGATGAATCCATCAAAAATGTAAGCGAGCTTTATTTGCATTGTTTAAATAGAAATACATCTAAAGTAAAGGTGCTGTTTAGTGCCAACATTTTTTATACGTGATTATTTTTTAACACCACACATTTTAAGACTCAGATGTTACACAAAACTATCAGAAACTTTCAAAATTTTTAAAAAACAAGAACTATTTTACAAGACAAGTGTTAGGAAAGGAATGAGGCAGGAAGTTGCATGCCAGTTACAGAAGCTGATAACAGCAAATAGTCCTGATATTGACATGATCATCCTGATATATGAGATGCTCTTAGACTTTGATTTTCACATATTTCATATCTCAAAGTTAAAAAACAATTTACTGTGGCTACCCGACTGTAAATTGTAGCTCTATGAACAACTGAAGTTGTGTAAATAGTTTTCTTTGGGTACCCTGGTATCTTTCCCACAGACCAAAGCATGTTTTTTAGGTTTTTTGGTGACTCTAAGTTGGGAATGTATCAGGTAGTCTACATGTGTCATGCAAACAACAACAGTGCACACATGGCTTAAAATACAGCGCAAAATAAGCTAATAAAATGTTTCTCAGGAAGCTTCAAACACTGCTGTTTGATATTTAAGTTAAGATGAATGCAAACTAGAAAGGAAATAATTAAGCTCCTGTTAATGCTCAACGTTGTTTAATTTGTCATTTTCACTGAATAAATCATACATGGATTTACAGGAGCTGTGCTTGTCAACCTTGCAGTGCAGGTGGATCCACCTGATTCATTGTCTGTAATCAGGCTGATCCATCTCGCCAAGCTTTAATCTACGACTGTGAACAGTCCAAGCAGCTTCCTTTAGAGCAGGAAGAGGTGGGAGCTACCAGGGAGACGACAACAGGAAGTGGCTGCTGATACAGAGATTAGCATTGATGCTAACAGCTTCAGTAGCAGCTTTATCAGATCTGAACTGCATTTCTTTATTAAATGAAAAACAAAGAACAACACTGAAAGGATATCTCTGTAGAAAAGATATTTTCACTCCACTTGTGACATGTTTTAGTGAAAGTTTGTTCTACAAAGTGGGTTGCATTTTGTACTTTACACTACGACAGTAGGACCCGCCTACTACATTATCTGATTGGCCCGTAATGAATTTGACTGACAGAACGGTTGTCCAGTCACCTGCCAGATATGCTTTTTAAAGGCTCTGACCGTTTTCAAACACTGTTTATGGGCTGTGTTTCAGATGGGCGCGAGAAATACATGCTGTTTATTGAACAGTTGCCTGTGAGCCAAAGTTATATTTGGATACTTAACTAGGAAATTCGAAAAGTAGCAATGATATGACATTATTGTGAGGCGAAGAGTGCAGCTGTTGTATGTTGTTGACTTAAAAGAAGTTACGCATGTTTTTTATAACAGTAGCCATGCTAGGTAGCCTACTTATAATCAGCCAATGTGCCCAGAACCCGAATTGTTATCAGGAAAGAAAAGAAATGCGGTGTAGCATCTCGCGTAGCTAAAGACGTGGTGTTTCCTCATAAATCAGTTCCTCCTCTCAGTCTCTGCAGCGTTAAACTGTGTCAAAACACAATATTTAATAGTTAAGAATCTGTGACTGTCTCCCCGTGGTGATGCCTCAAACTTCTGAATAAAATCATCAAATAATTCATATTTATGAGTGTTGGTGATGAATGCAGCTGTCAGTTTTTCAGAGGACTTTTTCTTCATTCGTGATAGAGATGGATAGAAGTACTCTGTGCTGCTCCATGGCCCCGGAGGGCCCCTTGGGCAGGGTAATTAACCCCCCACTGCTGCAGTGAAGCTGCAGGGAGGGTTGCAGCAGCAGCAGAAACAGAAACAATAGTTCTACTGTTTGGGAAATTTAATGAGATTCAAAGTGTGTGTACACGCTCAGCAACTTTTTACTGTGCTACACAGCTACAAATAAACAGCTATAGGAGTCACAGAGTACACCAGCTTTGATGGAGCAGGAACATATGTGCTCTTACTCAGCAGTAATTATACATGCATGTGTGTGTGCAATATTTTAGGGGCATAGATGGAACTTAAATTAAGATTTATGGTAAACATTCAGCTTTTTTCTGTACTGCGTGTAATCAAAGCTCAGCATTTCTACATGGATGTAAAAAAAAGTTGCAGAGCTGTGTGCATTAAGTTTATCTAAACATCTGCTTTAACACATAAACCAGATTAAAGTACAAGACATTAATGAGATGGCATAGAGTATGGATTGGACTGAGTTTGGTTTAAGTGCAAAATTTGCAACCACTCTGCACATTTCTTACCTTTATATTTACTTACAATAATCCTCCCCTAGCTGTTTCTGAATAATGAAACTAAATCTCTAGCTTAGTATAATTTTGTATAATCAATGATATTGCTACATTTTAAAATAAGATAAAGGGTTGAACAATATTGCTGATATCAGTATAGTTGATGTTAATAATGACAGGGAAACAAAAGATGACAGGCTTTGTGCTTTTTAAAAAAAGCAGAAGACTGTGAAGAGGAGGTCACAAGAAGCTTCCCAAAAAACAATAAATGTTTTAAATGAATAAATAAATAAATATGGCATATTTTACCCACTATTTTAGGCGTACATACATAAGATGAATTTGATTAAAGATAAAACCATTGTTAGATGAGATTTCTACCAACAAGACACCGATAATGTAGGAATCTGTTGCTCTGTAAAGCTGCATACACCGGGGGTCCTAAATCCCTGTTTTTGCTTTTTTGGGGGTTGTGGACTAAAAGACTGGAAACTCCTGGTTCACAGTTTGAACCACCATCATCTATCCACTAATACCCTTCAGACTGGCCAAAAAACCCGTGTAAATCTGCCAACCATCGGCTCCTGTCCACAGTTTGAAAGGGTCTAATTGGCATTTCCACCCGGGTCGACTTGCCCTGCAAGCAACACGGGTTTTCATCTGCTCGTCTCCAGTCGGCTTCGGTGAGAGCATCACACCCGGGTCAACCCGCTAAGTTATGGATGACGTCAGTGTTACGTACTCACAGCATAACATCGCATCCGTCCTCTCTGTCTGTAACTTACGTGACTCTTTGCCATCGCAGCAACAAATTCCATCCACCTTTGTATCATCAGCGCAGAGTTTGTGCATTTTTAAAGAGGGACAAAAGTACAAAGTAGAGAAAACCATGTCCGCAGCGTCCATGCTCCTGTCCATTGTTTACGTGGTCGTGTTTCGTCACGCTGATGATGTCATCAACGTGATGACATCAGCTTGATGCGCCAGAGGAAAAAAAAACAGCCACGCAGCTCGTCTGCTGCCGGTTAGACCCGGGTCTGCTGGCAGTGGTAAAGGAGTCACTCGCGGGTTAACCTGCATTGAAAAAACACGCGTTGACCCCCTGATTTTAGTGTGAAAGTGGTAAAAGTGTACGGCTTAAGAAGAGGTGGGGTACACCCTGGACTGGTTTACAGCCAATTGCAGGCCAACATATAGAAACAGACATCCCTTCACACTCATACCATCGGACAATTCAGTGCTACTTAACCAAACAAACATATTTTTTGGTCTGTGGGAGGAAGCAGGATTACCCAGAGAGCACTCATGCATGCACAGGGATAACATGCAAACTCCACACAGTCTGATTGTGCACTCTGTCAGTAATCAGAAGGTTGCAGGTTCCCGCCCAGCTCTGTCTGGCACATGATGTGTCCTTGGGCAAGACACTTAAACCCAAGTTGCTCCCACTCAGTGGTGTGTAAATGGGTATTAAAGAGTGTGGATGTGTTAGCTGATACTGATGGATAATTGACATAGAAACTCCAACCATCACTGAATGAGCTGTAAAGGGACTCAAAAATGTCACCTCCTATATATTGATATCATCTTATGAGATTCCCTGTTGTATTCAGGAGTTATTCACAAACACAGCATGGACACCCAGACTTATGGACTGCACAGTAAGACATGTGCCTGACTACGGTGTTATTGAACATTTGAGAACATTATTTGTTGCACTGAAATTGCAAAAAAAGAGAAAAAGGTTTGGGGGAAGAAAACTCCAAGTTACTTTATGGTAAACAAAAAGAACCTAAAGACAAATCAGGTTTGATATTTGCTATTTCAGAGAAGCTAAAAATAAAACATTAAATAGTAAAAAGGCAGTTTGGTGTGATTCTGACTGAAGGGCATCTACGATATGACATTAATATTCATCTCACTGTTCAACCAAAAGATGTTTTAAAGGACAAAAAATGCCAGAGTGACATTTAGTGAGAACATAATGAAGAAGTGTCAGATAATTATCAGGCGAGTCAAACATCTTTAAAGACAATGCTCACTTTTCAGTAATGCTATTATGTGACTTTTAATGCTTGTGTCTTTGTTCTGAAATAGTTTATATTAAAATAGATGGATCAACAGCCACCCGGTTGTGGCTTTGCTTAGAGCAGCGTTGGGTTAAAATTGGACTCAACTGTAGAGTTTTCAAAGCTCTGCTGTTTAATGAAAAACTAGTAATCAATAAAGAAGGTAAATAATTCTTTAAACACAGGATATTTAAACATATTGAGAGGCAAGATATTTGTAGACTCTAGGCATGCCACTCATAAGACAGTTTTCACATTTTAACTGGTTTGAAGAACATGGGAGAACACTGATAATTGGGAAATTGTAACTAATTTTTACACCAAAATATTCTGAATACACACACTTGACACTTTGTCTGGACAATAAGACCACGCACTTGTTATCAGTAGTAACTATTTCACTGCACAGAAACTTGTATTGTCAAACATAACTTTATAAGGAAATCAAATAATGACTAACCACATTGTCAGCTGGCGTGCGTTACATTTCATCGTCCTTGAAAACGAGATGATGCATCTCAAGTCGCTATCCTTCAATAACTTTCAAATCAACTTTAAAATAGAAAATCAGATGAAGAAAGGGGTGAAACTGAGAAAGGAAGTGGCTGTTGTAGTTTTTGTTGCTATGCTAAGTATGCATCTTGCGCTCTGTGACTCTTTCTAGTAGGGCTGTACAATACAAGAAAACACATTTCTGGAGTTTCTTCTTTTTTCCATTTAATATATGGAAAAAATCAAGGACACTACTCACTGTGTTGCATCGTGATATTGAATTAAATTGATTTAACAGCTTTGGGAGTTTGATAGGACCAAAGTGTGAGAGGTGGACGACTGGGTCATATCATTTCCAAAACTGCAGCTTTGTCTGCAGGGGTCAGTATCTGTCAAAAGTGGTCCAAGGAAGGAACAGTGGTGAACTGGCGACTGGATCAAGAGTGTCCAAGGCTCATTGATGCACGGGGGAACAGGCTGGCCCGTGTGGCCCAATCCAAGAGATGAGCTGCTGTTGCTCAGACTGCTAAAGACGTTAATGCAGCCTGATCAAGGGTTGTTGAATACCAAAGATTTTATGACTTGAAGTAGGGCTGACCGATTTCAGGAAAGATCTAATTGCGATTTTTCTGGCAGATATTGCGATTTCAAATCAAGCTTCAGTGCAATATTCACTATGTTTACAGTAGAGACAACAGTAAGGAAATCAATGATCAAAAGCACATAACACATTATTCATCTTCTAATATTGATGATAAATAATCTGTTTTCATTATTTAAGGGATACTCCAACTTCTACTCCTAAACAGAGGCTTTGTATTGTTGACCTGCTTACCAGCATTTCTGTAAATGCAAACTGCCTGCAAATGTGTAAAATAGTTGACACAACAGATCCTGAGTCAGTCAGGAGCGCTGGAAAAATTGCAGCTTTGGCGATCACGTGATTGTGTTGTCTGACATTGCAATTTCGATCCAAAAACGATAAATCTTTCAGCCCTAATTTAAAGTGTAGTAAAGTTATAACATCTACACCACACACTTAAGGATTATCTAGTCAAATGATTGGTTTCCACAACCTTCTAAAAGGACCATGTCCCCCTGATCTTCTGAGGTTGGAATCAGGCCCCTGATTGGGCATGAAAGCACTCCGAAGGGCCAAAACTTCGGCCAAGGTAGCTCACATATTGCTGTTACATCTGTAAGCAATAGCTCCATGATAAAGTTACCATCATAATATGAATTCTTGACCCTGAAAACCCACACATAGCACTTGGAATCATAGTGCTATATCATTATTAGTTAGACAGTTATTGGGCAAAATATGATTGCTGATGATGATTTGCTTAAAGGCGGATCACCACCAAAATCTAATCATTTTTAAGTTGGGCCATTACCAACATCTCCTGAAAATTTCCGCAAAATCTGTCCAGTAGTTTTTGCGTAATCTTGCTAACAAACAAATAAGCAAACAAACATATGCTGGCAAAAACATCACCTCCTTGTAGGAGGTAAAACACAGACGGACATTTTTGTTCCGCCATAAAGATTATTTAATTACTTTTGTTGATGGTCTGCATTTATGTTTCCATAAGAGGCACTTTAATTTGAGAATTCAGGAACATGTGTCAACATTTTTTATAAGGACGCATATTAAGCTGTTTTACCAATAAATGTGAGCAGCAATGCAGGATTTAGCTAGAAAATATACAATAGGAATATTTCTGGAAGGGGATGTGGAGCTCAAAAGCAAGGCTCAACAACACAAAAGATGAAACACAGGCTGGTGCAGAGGCCGGACCATGATGAAATGTAAAAGAAAGAATAAAATTGAAGAGTAGAAAAGAAATAACAGAATGAAACTGCACATTTCCAGACTGTGAGGCATTTTATTATGGCACATTAAGCAAAAGTTAGGTATGAATATTAAAATTAATGACGTCTGAATTTAATTTTTGCTTTTAGGGTCCTGATTGTGCACGCTGTCTGACTCTCACACGGCTGTGGCTCCCTGGGACTCTCCATCAGTGTCCTTTCTCATTTTTTGGCGATTTTTAAGCCCAAAGCTCTGCTGTGAAAACCTGTTAGCCGGCAGACGGCTTACTGGGGTCATAAGTGCAGGGAAACTGAAAATTGGCTGTTGCCATGACAACCACGGTATCATTTGATATTCAAAATGCTTAGGACGAGAGATGGTGTTGCCACGAGGGGGAAATCAGAGGAGGAGGTGGGGGTCATGGAGGGCAGAAATCAAGCAGCAGATAGACTGTATTTATATAACTGTATTAAGATGACTTAATTAACTGAAAACTAATTAGTGACTTGTTTTAATAGGACTGGTGTAAAGGAGAGTAGAAACTGTAATGATCAGCTGATGGGCAGTTATCTATCAAAATGTTTTGACTGATTTTATTTGTGAATTAGTTGATGTTTTTTTTATTTCAAGTGAGTTAAGCCAGTTTTTAAGTTTTTGAGCTAAAGCGTTTCAGATATTTCTGCCTCATACATCAATTTTCTGTTATTGAGCCTCACAGTAAAGCAGAAACCACTCCCGTCCACCCCAAAGTTGATGAATTACGTGAAATAGATAGGAATGTTTCCATGAAAATATCTTACAAATCCCAATTCCAATGAAGCTGGGACATTGTACTGCGGTTTCAGTTTCCCCTTCCAGCCAAGTGCCTGTTGAATTCCAGCTAAGTTCCAGTCAATGGGAGTGGTGTCTAAATTCCACTATAAACATGCCTATTTGATGCTGTTGGTGGGTGCAGTTAGGTTTGAGAACACATCCAGTGGGCTTTAACATTCCCCTTTATTGGAGAAGCATTAGCATCAACCCACATCTGTCCCATTACAGTCGTGACAGTGGGCAGATACCAGTCATGGACCAGTCATGGACCAGTCATGGACCAGTCAAGACTCAGTCAAGGACAGTGAAGAAAAATTAAGTGGCTCCATCTATAAAAAAAAACAGAATACAATGATTTGAAAATCCTTTTTGACCTATATTCAATTGAATAAACTACAAAGACAAGATATTTCATGTTCAAACTGATAAACTTTATTGATTTTCAGCAAATATTCACTCATTTTGAATTTGATGCCTGCAACACATTCCAAAAAAAGCTGGGACAGGAGCATCTTTACAGCTGTAAACATGTTCCTACTGTACTAACAATAACAGTCTGGGTGGCCCTTTTCCTCTTTAACCTGGAGGACACATTGTCTATGATTTTTAAAAAACAATTTAAAATGTGGACTCATGAGACCATAGCACACTTTTTCTCGTTGCTTTAGTCCATCTCAGATGAGCTTGGGCCCAGAAAAGCCTGCAACGTGTTGGGTATTGTTGATCTTTGGCCTCTGCTTTGCATGGTAGAGTTTGAACTTGCACTTGTAGATGTAGAGACGAACTGTGTTAACTGACAATGTTTTCCAAAGTGTTCCTGAGCTCACGTGGTACTGTCATTTACAGAATGATTCTTACTGCAGTGCTGCTTGAGGGATCAAAGGTCATGGGCATTCAGTGTTTGTTTTTGGCCTTGATGCTGACGTGCAAAGATTTCTCTGTAATCTCTGAATCTTTTGATGATATTATGGACTGTAGATGATGAAATCCCTAAATTCCTTGCAACTGTACATTGAGAATGTTCTTAAACTGTTGGACTACTTGCTCATGCAGTTGATGCTATTATGGGCTGTAGGTGATGAAATCAGGATGTGAGTTGCTGGTACATAGTGAAATGCAGGTTTTGTAAACCAACTGATTGATGAGACCGGGGCGATTTGCTGTGGAGTGTGCAGCGTGTGCAGAATGCTATGCAGATTGACTACTTGAAATACTTGAAAGAAAAGGGCATATAACACTTGAAAAAGCATGACATGGACCTTTAAGGTGCAATAGCCTTGACCTTAAACCTATGAACTCCAGTTAGATTAGAAAATCTTCTATATTGACCTTTTTGTATTCATTCAACAAGGTAGAATTTACATGTGAAAGATAAACATGATAAACATGAGATCTGCTGACCTTGACGTTTGACGTTTGTCTTTGAGGAAAATCCCTTCAAGCATTTTTAAGATATTGCTTACACCCCTAAAGGGTGGCCACAAGATGCCATGAGCTTGACCTTTGAATTGTGACCTCCAAAATTCTGAAGTTTAGCCTTAAATCCTGATGGACAGTCTTAGAAAGATTTTTAAAACCCACTTAAAAAGAGTTTATGAGATGTCATGTTCACAAGAAACAGCCCATACTGGCTTCTGTGCAAACCACACTTCTGATGAAGTTGGGACGTTGTGTAAAACATAAATAAAAACAGAATACAATGATATTCAAATCGTTATTAAAGCTATATTCAACTGAACACACTTCAGAGACGAGATATTTAATATTCAAACTGATAAACTTTATTATATTCCAAATATTCACTTATTTTGAATTTGATGCCTGCAGGGGCAACAAAAGAAACCAAACAAATTTATAACCACGTACCATACAGTTGTGAGGAGTTTAGGCATATTAATGTACACACAGGTTTTGGTGCAACATATGCTGCCATCCACGCCACATCTTTTTCAGTAACACGATTCAAAGCCACGTTCTGCGCATGTCACAACAGAGTGACTTCAGAGTAAAGGAGCCTGCCTGCAGTCCAGTCCTGTTTCTGAGTGGTGCATTATGGATTGCAAAATACCACAACAGAGGCCAGGACATTTTAGCAACTGAAGTTATACTTCAAGTAAGAATTCCACCTACAAAGCCTCAACAAAAAGTGTCATGAGTTCCCAAACACTTACTGAGTGATGTTAAAAGGAGAGGGATGTAACACAGTGGTAAACATGCCCTGTCCTAACCTTTTTGGAGCGTGCTGCAGACTTCAAATTCAAAATGCGTGAATATCTGCAAAAGATCAATAAGGTTCATCAGTTTGAACAGTAGTTATCTTCAACTCAGTTGAATATAGGTCAAAAAGGATTTGCACATTGTGATGGGATTTTTGCATGCTGTGTGTTTTGACCTGGTGAACCTTTCTGCTCTGACTAGGGATGTACCATTTACTGATAAAATGATAAACCGCTGTAAAATTTCAGGCAGTTAGTATTATCGTTTCCTATTTTAAATACCTTTAAAACCGTGTTTGATTACCTCACTTTGTCAATAACTCACGGTGATGCTGCTCATTGCCTTGAAAAGCCAGAACTATGTGTCAGCTCCTTGGCATCGGTCCCTCAGATTCAGGCGCGCATGCACAGTTTGCAATGTTTGGCCTCTGAAAGCGAAGGTACGGCTCTTGAAGCCCGCACGGACATTGTACCAGGGATTTTTTCCCCCTCGAAACAGAGTTTTTGAACATTTTGAGCACATTGCATAATTTTGGTCACACTAAGAGTGATATAAAATTTTTGTATTGTTACAACCCTAGTTCCAACCCCAGGGTAAAATCCCCCTCTGGGCACAGAGAGGAGGTCAGGAAGAGATCTTGATCACCACAGGAGATTCTACCTAGTTGTAAATTCCTGAGATGGGTCACCATCTGTTTTATTGTGCCCAATTGCTTTACTCATCTGTTAAGGAAGTTCTGTGAAGTCGATCTAAGGTCCGGGGTCTGAACCGCTTGCTACCATGAGGTTGGCCACTGTTACATGAGGTTTTTTTTTATTTGGATTTAAGTATCCAGAATTAAATATTTCTGAATTAAAGTATTCCCCTTCGTGTCTACATGGAAATAGTAATTCCGAATTGAGGTTTACATGGAAAACACAATTATTCAATCAATCAATCAATCAATCAACTTTATTTCTATAGCACATTTAAAAGAACCACAGGGGTAGCCAAAGTGCTGTACATTCATAGATAAATACAAATAAAACAAACAAAGGACTTTATTCAATTCCGCTTAAGGAGTTGGGAATGATTCTGATTGGACAGGGGGCTGATGTGACGTATTTATGTCTACCGGAAGAAAACAAACTCCAGGGAAACCTCGTCCAACTTGAATGCTGAAACTTTAAAAAGGCCCGCATTTTTATTCTTGTGTCCATCCACACTTTTCATCATTTCCAAATCTTCTAAGGCTCTAATTAAATAAATTGTCTCGGCTCGAGTCCAACGCTTGCTTCGGGCGGCCATCCTGTTCCTGTCAGCGCCCCGTGTGTCATCGCAACAGGACAAGGGAACAAGCATATGCGGAACGACTGGAATTAATTTAAGGTGGAATGAACGTATACATGATCGAGGAATTTGGATTTAAAATTAGAATAAACCAGCCACCTACTTCGGAATGAAGTTTAATTCGGAATGGTCATTTTCATTCAGAATAAGGTGTTTAAAAGGTCATTTTTAATCTTTTTAAAGCGGATATAAGTTTTATTCTGAATTAAAGGGGAATTGAAGCTCTCATGTAAACGTAGCCACTGTGTATGTCCCGTTCTAATGAGAACAGAAACTTGGTGCATTGCTTCCTTTCCCGTCTTGTTTTTTGACTCTCCATAGGCAGATCAAGAAATTTCCACATCATTGAGTTCTGTTTTTGTTTGTGTTTTACTCAACGACCCAGCTTCATTGGAAGCATTTGTATGAATGTACAGACAAACTGAAAACACATTGCCCCGGGCCTTCGCTGTCTATGACTCAAAAGCATAACAAACGCAGATAGTTTTTGTTGTTCAGGTTTTTTAAGTACATTCTCATCCTCCAGCGGAAACCAGCAGATCATAGCATAAGAAAAGGAAACACTTGTATCTCCTTCAGATGAGAGGATCAGCCAGATCTCATGTCCTGGCGCACAGGATAAAGAGTAATGTATAGATGGATGGATCATGACGGAGGGCCGGGCATGGAGAGAGTGCTCCCTCCTTGTGGCTGCTGCAGTGCAGTGCAGGACGCCGATTCATCACGACCAGGGAGAGGGAGAGGAGGGGAAACAGAGAGGGGGGAAAGGTAGAACGCATACACCAGCGTCAGCATGCAGTCCGTCATCCTCCGCCCCCTCTTCCCTCCACCTATCACTCTCTACTTAACACACACACTCGCACACACACTGTACGGGCCTGGATAGCTACGGTTGCCATACATATCGGTTTTGTGTGTGTTGCTGTAAGTGTGTGTGTCATTGTGTGTGGTCCTGTGCTGCAGATCGGAGTGGAAGCCTCAGGGACCGTGTTGTGTCAATATTATCTTTCAGCATGCTGGATGGATGTACTGAGAGCTCTTTCCTCTAATTATGCACCAGAGAGACACAAAGAGAGAGAGGACACAAGAGGTCTACCTCCACAGACCACTTCTCCACTTCTTTAAAGTCTTCTTCCTCCTCCTTTCTTTAGGCTCTGTGCCCGACTTTTTTTCTGTGTTTCTAAGTCCTGCTGAATCCCTGCCTCGCACTCGTTTTGTAGCTGAAAATATACAAAGTGGAAAACACTCTCTGCGGGAGCTGCTGGGAAAAACAATTAGCTCCAAAATGGCTGGATGGCACACAAAGCTGTGGAAAGCTGCGGCTCGCTCACATTGAGGGACGTCTTTAGATCCAAATTTAGTTTAGCAGATATATCCTGTTTTTCCAAGCCACAGGAAACTAAATGCACACCTCACACTGAGAAGTAAATTAGTTAAATGTAGCTTATTTGGCTACTAAAAGCTGTCCTTACTGTCTGAGGGCCACATTGGTACAAATATTTGCAAACTCTCCAGAAATCATACATCCGGATTAATTAATTATCTTAATTATCTATTCATCTATTCGTAATCTATACTACTTATCCCTTTCGGGGACGCGGGGGCTGCTCACACTCATAAAGGAAATTTGGAGTCATCAATCCACCTAACAAGCAGGTTTTTGGTCTGGGGGACGAAGCCAGAGTGCCTGGAGAGAACCCACTCATGCACAGGGAGAACATGCAAACTCCCCACAGACGGGCCCTGACTGACACAGGGATTGAAACAGAAACCTTCTCACTGTGAAGCAGGTGCACTACCTGCTGTGCCATTGTGCAGCCCCAGAATAAATGATACCAGTATGTATTTTCTAACTCAAACCTAAACAATACTCCATAATTTAAGAGGCTTGACACAAAGTTTAAGCCAACTGGATTGTACAGGATAGGCAACAATAAGCCACAAGCTTCAGCCTATACCTGTTTCAGTTAGTGATAAGTTTGTGTTAAATGATTGGATTCTTTGTTTGTTCTAAACATTTATGTAACTGTAATAAAAATATTCATATATTCATACCAAATATTCATTCATTCATTCATTCAGTTAAAGCTTCTCCTTTTCCAAAGAAGCAGTATGAGTCCCTGAAAATGTCATTTAAGTGCGTCAAGGATTTATTGAGTAATTAGCACAAAAGTGGAAAACTGCCCTATTTCACACTGTTAACAAATCCGTTGAGATCTTCAGACCTCAGATTTTGAGTTATCCTTACCCCAAACTAAGAGACAATGGCAAACACAACCTCCTCGGTGGATGTTATATTCGGTTTTTCACAATCCCTCATGTTCAGCCTACTAGTCTCACACTAACCCTGATCCACCTGTATTTTCAGTCTGAATCAGACACCCTTACAGAGCTTCTGAAACTAAAAGTCTCTCTTTAGCATGTGGGCTCAGTCCTCTCTGATTCTGCTCAGTGGTCATTGGTCAAATTAGCACTACATCACGCCATGTTGTCATCGGCTCTGCATGTATGCTCCAGTCTTTGCTCTGTACTGGGTTTGCCACTCTGAGCATAAACTGCTGATAAATCAATGGCAGGACTCACTGGTAGGTTTATTACAGGCCATTTTAGAGGGAGGGGGCAGTTGTCCTAATGCTGGAGACTTTAGTCTTGGCATAGAGTTACTCTAGGTTGGGGAGACAGATACAACACACTTAGTGGCATATAAAACCTTTAAAAACACAGCCTGAACTTTTTAATTTAAGAGGACAATCAATGTTTACCAGTTTTTGAATTACAAATATATTATCAACTTTTTTTCTATATTCTATTTATTCTAAATGCTTTGTATAATATTAGTTTTGAATGCTTCAAAAACAGCTTTAGAAAAAACTATTACAGCAAAGAAGTTTACAAAGTCTTTGCAAAAACAGAACACACACCTTATATCCAAGAAGATATTTGGAAATATTTCTATTTCATATCTTGATTTGTGCATGATGCTGCATTGGCATCTCAGGTTGAACTGCATTTGGCGGATTTGATCATTTTGAAAGTGGCTTGTGGGCCACATCGAGTGGGATGGGGCCTCAAAAATAAGTGTCTTCAGTACTCAAACACTTGTTGATTGTTGTTTAAAGGACAGGTGATGTCAACAAGCCCCTGTCCCAGCTTTATTGGAACGTGTTGCAGGCATCAAATTCAGAATGAGTGAATATTTGCAAAACATAATGATAAAGCTGATCTATTTGAACATTAAATGTCTCGTCTTTCTCGTGTTTTCAGTTGATTTTATGTCAAAAATAATTTGCAAATTATTGTATTCTGTTTTTTATTTCCTTTACAAAACGTCCCAACTTCATTGGAAATAGGGTTTGTAATGTGGTCCGTGCAGTCTGAGGCAGCAGGCTTAGGTTTTCATGGCAGTGCCTGAACTGTGGCGCTCAGTGAAGATGTATCAGAGGGATTCCTCTCTTACAGCAGTCTGAGCTTTAAACCCCCTGAACTGAAAATATCACACAGCAGCTTCATGGGGCTTCAGCGGTTTAGATCTGTCAGAGGAGCACGCTCCCGGGTACAAAGGAATATTCCTCTGCACACTGCCTCCTGGTTCTACCTTAGATCCTAACCGTTTGGTGCATGTTATCCCTCATCTCTTTTTCATATGGTTCCTTCCTCTCTTCTGCTGTTCTTGCTTTTATGGGCAAAAGGTTAAAAAAATCTATCTTTACATCATACTGCACACTGCCTGTTTTTTTGGCGGATGATTCCAAGAGAACATTTGTCCACCTTTTAGAGCAGATTCACTTTTATCACTGCAAAAACTCAAATCTTATCAAATTAGTTGTCTAATTTTGTGTAAGAATTATTCAATAGATGGTATTAAAGCCTCATTCACCTGAAAAGTCTGGGATCCTCAATAAATGATACAAAGATCTGTCACTTAAATTGGTGAGTGCATCAGGAATTTAGACCTTGTTTTCTGCTTTGGATATTTCAAAATATGATGTTTATATCAACTTATCAGATTAATATGCCTACTATGTGGCCTTTATCCCATAATGCTTCACCTTATTATCATAGATGTCCACATTTAGAAATCAACAGTATTGTTTGTTATATAATAAAATGTTTTTCTTGTCTCATCTTTTTCTTCCACAGACTGTCACGATGAGAGGAATCAATTGATTTTAGTAAAGCAGAGACTGTACTCTATTTCTAAAAATACAGTATGGCCTATAGGCTGTCACCTTATGCTTGATATTCGAATATCTGTTCAAGCATTGGGTTAAAGATCCATACTTGAACAGTGCATATACATGAGAATTGAATATAAATGCTGCTGCAGCAAGTTAGGGCGCCTGTAGCATAAGGCCTGTGCTCAAAATATCGATATGGCAAAATATGGTCATGCACTCTTTACGTGTATCGGTGCTTTTTCTACGGACTTTGGGTGTTATCAATGGCACAGGTCAAAGTTGAAGCCAAACTTCATGAATGAAGCACACGTTCAAAATTTTAACTTATGTCTAAAATCTTTGAGGACCTAAATTTAAGTGTCTGGAGTTGTAGAGCAATCTTTTTCTTTTTGCACTGAAAAAAAACAAATGTAAACTTGTCTGGAATTCTGATAAAGGCATAATAACTGTTCATAATTTACGCTTAATGGTATACGTATCGTATCGTAGCCTCAGTATCGGGATACCTATCGTATCATGAGGTTGCACCACCCAATCCAAAAGAGGGTGCTCATAGTGCATCGTCCTTTAATCTCTTGACCTCAACAACAGGAAAGAAATCGAGGACAGGCAAAGCCACTCAGTGGACCACTTTGGGCTCCACACTGCCAATGGCAAAATTAACCTTTGTGAAAGTGAAATAAACATTTCAGCTCCAAAAAAATAGAATTTTCTGGCTGTAATTTGTGTGTTCAGGCATTAAAGGGTTAAAAAACAAGATTGGGCTGTGTGTCGATAGCAGCTGGCCCACTCCTCATTCACGACACATCTGCCGTCCACCCAAGTGTCCTGCAGGGACCCTTCAAGTGCTCATCCCCGTGCGACCGCAGGCCCCTCCCCCAATATTGTGCATCCCTAATGTAATCTTATCACCTCCGCCAAGGAGGTTATATTTTTGTTGGCGTTTTTTTGTTTTTTTTGCAAGATTATGCAAAAACTACTGGACAGATTTTGCTGAAGTTTTTAGGAGATGTTGGTAATGGCCCAACTTAAAAATGGTTAGATTTTGGTGGTGATCCAGATAACCACCGCTCAATAACTGTCTAACTAATAATGATATCAACATGATTCCAAGTATCATGAAACTACCTTGGCTGAGGTTTGCCCTCTTCTAGTGCTTTCTAGTTTTTAATTGTCTTTCAATCATTAAATATGCTCATAACAACAATCCTTTCCAGGTTTAATCACATGGAGAGTATTATGTAATAAAAAGTCCACATTTTGTCTGGAACTTTTTCACACAGTCTCAAATTAAAGCTTTGTTTTGGATTCATTAACTACCCGCTCTGTCTGACCCACTGCTGCACCGGAAGTCATTTACCCGACTAATTCTAAAACTTTTCGCTCCCATTAGTCATTAAAATCCCAAAATAAATCAAATTTAGGCTCAAGTTAAAAGAGCCCAGAAACTCCCCTTAAAGTCTATCCTGGAAATGTCCCTGTTCCCTGCCAGACGCAGCAGATGACAACTCAAACACATAAATAAACAACCTGCTCAGAGAGGAGAGGAGCGGAACGGGCAGAGGAAGAGAGGATGAATAAAAAAGAAGAAGGGAAAAATAGTCCTCCGTTCCACCGAGACCTGAGAGCAATGATTATTTATATATCTGAATAAAATAAACAGTATATCCTGCTTTGAGCCTCAGAAGTTGTTCCAGTTGGTTACAGCTCTGTCTTTGTGTTCGTCTCTCAGGTGCTGTGGCATCTTGACATCTTCCGCAGGAGCTTCAGACAGCTGACCACACACAAGTGCATGGAGGACTCCTGCATCTTCTGTGCTTTAAAGGTAAAGATAAAACTCTCTATTTGTCCTCTGATAGTGCCCAGACTTCTTGACAGCATCATAACTTCTTATGTCTGTTTTCTGTTTGACTGCCTTCTCTGCAGGCATGATGGTTGTCTTCAGTTTTTGCTTTTGGTTTATTTTATTTACAACATCACTGTCAAAAGTGTAAACCAGACGACAGCACTGGAACCATGAAGGATAGACTCCTATGAGGATTTTTTTTTTACTGTTCTCAAGTGTTTCTGTCCTGCTTGACAGGGTTAGGAATCTCATGGTGCTCCATGATGCCTTAGGATATGATAAAAAACAGTGCAACATGATGTGATTTGACGGCACTACAAGGTACAACACAATGAAGAATGACAGGACACAATCATACAGCGCAGAACGACATAAGAGGGTGCCCTGTGGTACTTCATCAACAGTATGATACAAGACTTTACAACGGTGGTTTTCTGAGTTTTTTTCCCCAAGGTACACCTAATAACATGCCAAAATCTATTCATAATAAAGCAAAATAGCCCCTAAAACAATCACTCAATCTTTATTTGCAAAGCACATTTTATACAAATTCAATGCAGTTCAGAGAGCTTTACAGGGAGGCAGAAAAAAACATTTGACAAAAAGATTAAAAAGTAATAATCATTGTTAAAATAACTGAGTTTTTACTATCACTTTGTAGAAAAACACTCAGCTGCGGCGTATTTACTAAGTAATATTTCTCTGTCATATATAATCGGTAGCATGTCGAGGGATTTGGAGAGTAATGCACATTAATAAAGCAAAAACTAAGAAACAATTAAATCAATATGAGGAACAAGAGAGCATATATATTATATTAAAAATATATTAAAAATCATGTTTGAAAAATTATTAAAAGAAAATCTTAAAGGATCAAGTGTAAAAAAGAAAAAAAACCAATAAATATATAATTTAAATTAGGGATAATATTATCGGACCAACGTGGGTATCTGCAGATATTTGCCTTAAAAGCTGATTATCATATCAGCATGTATGAATGTTTTACCTTTTTCTACAGCTGATATTTTGATTATATGAATTGGCTATGAAAATCCTATGTATTGCTTGTAGTATTGGCAAAATGTACAGAGTATCAGGATTGTTTACCTCATCATCCACTTTTATTATTATCAAAGTGTAATTTATCATAGAATAAAATGTTGTTTTCTTGCTTCACATCTGTTTTTAATACAAATGGACTGTCATTATGGAAGAAAGAGGTCAGTTTTTTTAGCAGAGACTTTGTGCTCTTGATGCAAAATACCTGTATCGATATCGGTATTGGCAATAATAAGTTTAGAAATATCAGATATCGGCAAATATCTGATCTGTGTACATCTAATTTAAACATCAAACAATAAATATCAAATTTAACAACGATACAAGGAAAATACTGTAAGTTTCAATCGGTCTGTTGGGTCTGTGCAACGAATTCATGTCAAATTCAGTCTGATAGAAAACAGTATTACTTATGAAATACTTATAAAAAGAAAAAAATATGTTTTTTTATTTCAGTTCTTTTAAATCTTAGGAGGAGAAATCTTATAATATCCTTCACCTTCTAGCTCTGTTAACTGCAAAAATGTGCTCCTTTAAAGGTTTGAAGAATATGCAGCTTAAAGCAAAAATTAATGCATCTTAAAGATTAATTGGTAGTAGTAACGTACGGTTGGACAGTTTGCCAAGGCACACCTAGACTTGCCTCAAGGTAGTTTAAGATACGCTATTGTAAGGTGTGAGAGTACGGGCCAGTCAGTATCAGTACAATCCAGATACACAGCATGCATTAAACATGTGATTCAGTAATCGTGCTTACAAGGTGCTGGAATATTCCTCAAAGATTCTGCATCTCATATCATCACACAGCTGCTTCAAATTTGTCAGCTGCTCATCCATGATGCAAATCTCCCATCTCTCTACCGCATCCCAAAGGTGCTCTATCGGATTAAGATCTTGTGACTGTGGAGGCCTCTGGAGTGCAGTGAACTCATTTATCACGTTCAGTAAACCAGTTTAAGATAATCTGAGCTTTGAGACATGGTGTGTTATCCTGTTGGAAGTCAGTTTAACCATCAGGAGATGTGTACACTGTGGTCGTAGAGTGAAGAAACATCGTTAGCAACGATACTCAGGTAGGCTGTGGGGTTTAAACAATGCTCAGAGCCGCTGATACCAGGCAGGATGGATCCATGCTTTCATGTTGTCTATGCAAAATTCTGACCCTACCATCTGAATGAGGCAGCAACTGAAGCAATGTCACAATCTTCTTTGTCCAAATTGATGAGCCTGTGTGAATTAAAGCCTCAATTCCCTGCTCCTATCTGACAGGAGTGGCACCCAGTGTGGTCGTCTGCTGCTGTAGCCCATCTGTTTGAAGATTGGATGTGTTGTGTGTTCTGAAATGGTCTTCTGGATACCCGGGTTGTCATGAGTTATTGTATGAACAACTGTTGTCTTCCTATTTTCTTAAACCACTCTGGCCATTTCATCCAGGGGACTGCAGCTCACAGGATATTTTCTCTTTTTCAGATCATTTGCAGCCTGTATAGCACCTACAACCATACCACGTTCGAAGTCAGAATTCCTGTTATGGGCCAGCCTTCTGTTTCCAAGTTTATTCCCATAAATTCCCATTGATAGTTTCCAACTTTCCAATTCCCAGGAGTTTGCATCCTTCTTTAGAGTCATAAATTGACCCTTTGTTGGGTTACCAAATGGTTAACTGGCCAATCAATCAGAATCGAGTTGGTGTCAGGTGACAGAGTCAAACTCTTTCTTGTAGGCAGAGTCTAAATTAATGCAGTTATATTTTTAATTATTTCAACAGATTCTTAAAATTTGGATTATTCTTTGTACACCCTACTGTACTTTTGTCTTTATTCTTTAACTTTGGCAAAATCTGAAGAGGAGTGAAATCAATTTAATCAGTGCAGTGAATTTTGACAGGACTTTTTAATTTAGTTTTAGTTATAGTCTTTTGCCTAAAATATCTTATAGTTTTAGTCGTAATTTAGTCATCTAAATTATAATTTAAGTCCAGTTTTAGTTGGTGAAATTTCACATTTTAGTCTGCAAAATCGACTGTACATTTAGTCGACTAAAATATGAAGTGTAAAGTGTAAGGCATTTTTTATGTGTCCTTGAATTTCTGAAGTCATGTTTGACACTTGGATAAAATGAAACATCTAATAACTCTTTATTGAATGCTAGTAAAGTTTGAATGTATAAATGAACAGAAACAAATTGAACTTTTGTGTGAAATGCAGTCACCTTTATTTAGGCTACCTGGCAGAGCATCTCAGTTACAATACCAGAACTGACAACAAACAGTGAACCTGCTCTACATGAATATATCGGTTCATAAAGAGAGGAGCTCTGATTGGATCGCTCCACAACTTATCCCACCACCACCAAGCTAAGGCAGCTGTGATTGGATGTCCCTCTTAACTCATCCAACCTTTCCACACAACCAAAGTAGCTGTGATTGGATATATTCCTAACTTGTCTCTACTTTCTACATGACAACATTAGGTCTGATTGGATTAAGTCTCTGTCAAACATTTTCGTCTAGTTTTTATCTGTTGACGAAAATGTCAGTTAACTTAGTTTTAGTTTTTGTCCATGTGCACTTGTTTTTATTAGTTACTGTCTTGATTTTATCAGGGAAAAAAGGTTGTTGCCGGAAACTATATTTACAAAATTAACACTGGCTTAAATATGGATAAATTCTGGTGGAAAAGAATTATTTTAAATTCTTTCAAATAGGAGAGAGGCCAGCAACAACAGATTTTGTCTAACCTAGTAACAGTAACTGTGGAGGGCGGGGCTTCACAGAGGATCACTTCCTGGAAAGGGCGGAGCTTGACAAAGGGTTATGAGCTAATGTGGGTCTGTAAGAGGAAAAAACTCAGAAAAAACTCATGCGGACAAGAGGAGAATACACAATTTCCACACAGACATGGAGTTGAACCAGCAACTTCCTCGCTGTAAGGTGCGTAAAATAACCTGCTGATCCCCCCTTAGTCAAAACGTGACTTTACAGCTCACGTTTAGCTGTACAGATACTGTGGTAAAACAAAAACAGGATCTACTTTGCAGCAGGCTGTTTATCCCCAGTAAGAGGCAGCACACTAAAACTGTTTATAAAATACTTTGAGTCTGAATCACTGCCATGTTCCAGCAGCTGCAGAGAGGAAGAACCCAAACGGGAGCTGAAGACGTGAAACACCATGAATCCCCTCATAATGAAGGAGCCGTATGCAGCTCCGCTCCGACCATTTGTTGCTTGGATGATGACAAATATGTGTCTGCGTGGAGGGAAGTGTTGTGTGTAATGTGCTTTAGTGTAGTCGTGTGTGTGGCTATGTGTGTGTTCTACACGCTGTTCTGTCTCCTGCGCTTCCCTGTAATTAATTGGCTGACTGAAAGCGCTGAGCTAGCAGAGCCCACGCTGGGATGCTACACACACACACACACACACACACACACCTTTGCATGCATACAAATCTTACTTGCATGCTGCACACGTTAGGCTGATACACGCATGCACCTTGAGATGCTCGCAAATCTTTTCCGGCACACCGGGGTGCTCCAAACACGCACAGACACACTCTGAGGATGGCTGTGGGTGTACAAATCAAAGGTATTCTCGACACGTTAAGTGCTCACATTTTGCTGTCAGTATTCATTAAGCCCTCTGTCACCGCCTCCCCTTTGTCAAAAAAAAAAAAAAAACAACAGATGTGGTGTTGTTGTTATGGTGTAGATTGCATCTTTTGGTCCCCTCGGCAAAAAGGATAAAAGTCTTTGAATAACCAAGTGAGATAGGCACCGAATGAACTTTAACAACATTTTAAAAGCATTCATTTTAGAGCGGCGCTTAGAGCGAAGTGATGATTATGGGCACTTTTATTTTAATAATAACCTTGTTTGTGTAGCACTTTAAAACTTGGGTTTACAATGTGCTTTGACAGAAAGAAAGCACGATAACTTAAGCACCAAAGGAGCTCAACAAAAAGCACAATTTAAAGCGCAGAAACCTCACAAACAAACTCAAACAGCATAATAACCCAAGCATGATCAGATCCTGTTCATGTGTCATTAAACCCCAGGCAATGCAAGAAAGCAGCGACATGAGATAAGACCATGAGAACATGAATACAACTAGAAAGCACTCAGATAGCGCAAACCTCCACCAAGGTAGCTCACATATTGCTGTTACATCTATAAGCAATAGCGCCATGATAAAGTACCATCATAATATGATTCATGACCCTGTAAACCCACACCTAGCACTCAGAATCATGTTGATATCGTTATTGGTTAGACAGTTATTGAACAAAAACGATTGTTCACTTAAGACAGTTATCTGGATCACCACCAAAATCTGATCATTTTTAAGTTGGACCATTACCAACATCTCCTGAAAATTTCAGCAAAATCTGTCCAGTAGTTTTTGTGTAATCTTGCTAACAAACAAAGAAATGCAAAAACATAACCTTCATCATTTTTCCATAAATGATTAACGGTGCTAGATAAGGCAGTTTTCCACTTTTCCACTAGCAAGTCATGAAGTTCTCATTGGATTTTGACGACTTTTTTAAAGGAATGTTGGTCACAGCAAAAGAAGCAAGTGATCAGAGTTTGGTGGTGATCCAACTCCAGATGCAGATCCAGGAATATTTTAAGGATTTGTCAACATTGGTTAGTTTTCTACATTTTTGTTAATAACTCAACAAGTTGTCAACAGATTGGGATACAAAATTTACAGGAGTGAGGGTCAACTGTGGTGATCCAAACATGAGTGTGGATTCTGGAATTTTTCAAGGTTTTCTTAACATTGCAAGATAGGGCAGTTTTACACTAAAATATCACGAAGTTCTCATTGGATTTTGATGACTCTTTCAGGGAATGTTGGTCATGGCAGAAAGGACAAGCAATTCGATTTTGGTGGTGATCTGGATCAAGATGTGGATCAAGGAATTTTCGATATTTCTTAACATTGCGAGATAGGACTGTTTTCCACTTTTCCGCTAACAACTCTTGAAGTTCTCATTGGATTTTGATAACTATTTCAGGGAATGTTGGTCATGTAAAACAGACAAGTGAATAGAGTTTGGTGGTGATCCCAATCCGGATGCAAATCCAGGAATATTTTAAGTATTTGTCAACATTGCAAGACTGAGTAGTTTTCCACATTTTTGTTAATAACCCAAAATGCTGTCAACAGATTTGAAGACAAATTTTCCAGGAATGAGGGTCATGCCATATGGGACAACTGGTGATCCAAATGTGGCTGTGGATCCAGGATTTTTTTAAGGTTTACTTAACATTGTGAGATAGGGAAGTTTTCCTCTAACAACTCATGAAGTTCTCATTGGATTTTGATGACTCTTTCAGGGAATGTAGGTCATGGCAGAAGAGACAAGCGATTTGACTTTGGTGGTGATCTGGATCAAGATGTGGATCAAGGAATTTTCGATATTTCTTAACCTTGCGATATAGGACTGTTTTCCACTTTTCCGCTAACAACTCTTGAAGTCCTCATTGGATTTTAATGACTATTTCAGGGAATGTTGGTCATGGCACAACGGAGAAGTGATTAGAGTTTGGTGGTGATCCCAATCTGGATGCAGATTCTGGAGTATTTTAAGGATTTGTCAACAATGTGAGACTGAGTAGTTTTCCATATCTTTGTTAATAACTCAAAATGTTGTCAACAGATTTGGATACAAACTTTCTAGGCATTATGTCCATGGGACATGGGACAACTGGTGATCCAAATGTGGCTGTGGATCCAGGAATTTTTTCAAGGTTTTCTTAACATTGCGAGATAGGGCAGTTTTCCACTAAAAACTCATGAAGTTCTTAATGGATTTTGATGACTATTTCAGGCAATGTTGGTCATGGCAAAAGGGACAAGTGAGAAGATTTTGGTGGTAATCTGGATCAAGATGTGGTTTAAGGAATTTTCAATGTGTCTTAATGTTGCAAGATAGGGCAGTTTTCTACTTTTCCACTAACAGCTCATGAAGTTCTTAATGGATTTTGATGACTATTTCAGAGAGTGTTGGTCATGGGAAAAGGGACAAGTGATTCAATTTGGTGGTGATCTGATCAAGATGTGGGTCCAGGACTCTTTTCAATAATTTCTTAACAGTGTGAGATCGAGCATTTTTCCACACTTTTGACAAAAACTTGCCTGACAGTGTTGAAAATGCCTTGGCAGAGGTTTGTGCTCTCAGAGCACTTTTAGTTTTAGAAATGATGCAGAGCTGAAGTTATCATGACTGCTCGGCTTCAGTGATGTGAGCTGTGAGGGTGAGAATTTGTCAGGATGGTGTTTAAATTTTCCGTGTTTAACTGCAGCAGATGAAGACGCTCGCCCTTGTAGTAAACAGAAGTTCAGAGGCTGCCTGTGGCGATCCCTCCAGATATCACTGCAACACTTTATCTCCCTCAGCTCACGAACACACACTCACGAAAGGAAAGGAAAGGAAAGTAGGAAAAGGAAAGACGGATGATTGTGGGAGTTTCTGATTGCTCCTTTCTTAACTCCTAGACCATGACACACACATTTACAAACACACACACACACACCCCTCTCTTGCTCACCCTGCCCCATCCCTCCCTCTCTCCTCCCCCTCTCCTCCCTCCCTCTCTCTGTAGGGTATATTCCCCCTCCATTCTCCTTGGCGCATTGCTGCAGTCAGCACAGCCACCATAACACACACACTCACAAAGACACACACATATTGCTTGAACAGTCCCTTTTCCTCCTCTCTCTGTTTCTCTCTCACACTCACTGTACTCCCATCAGCAGGACTGCATTACCTTTCCCATTGCCAGTTCTCAGCCTGCACACACTCTCACACACTCTGAGGCCTATTGTTTTATAACACTTCCCCTCAGCACAATCCCGACCATTTTACTGCCTCAAATGTTAAATATGGATCTAGATTTATAAAGAAGGGGAATAAAACTGCACGACTTTGAGGAGAGACTCAACAAGAGGTCATGTTGATGTCTCTGAACTTTCCACAACTCAGTTAAGTTGATATTTTTTAGATATTTTATTCTATTTTGAATCAGTCTTAAACTTTTTATGAACTTGTGACCATATTCAGTGACACAGTTTACATAGGCACACGGTCACAACAGGTGTTCTAACTAACAACAACATTCATTCAAAGACATTTTAAGCAGGGATGCACAGTATTATTGGCCCAACATCATATCTGCAGATGTGAAAATTTGCAGATATTTTGACCATATCAAAGTACTATAAATGTCCCATGTATTGGCCGTAATATTGTCAGAATGTACAAATGTACCATGATGGTTTACCCTAAGGACTGGAGTGTTGATATAAAGTATCTCTACTTTCACAATAACTATTTAGTAGGGGTGCATAATATTGGATTTTCGCTGATACCCGATATGCCGATATTTCTAAAGTCATTATTGCAGATATCAATATCGATATTTTTTGTCAAGATCACAAAGTCTCTACTTTTCCAAAATAGACTAATTCCTTTCATGGTTACAGTCTGTTTGTGTTAAAGATGGATGTGAAGCAAGTAAAACAAGTTTTACTTAAATAAATGATGATTTGGATTCATAATAGCAGACATTGAGTGATGAAGAGGTAAGACATTATGATACATTGTACATTTTGCCAATATTACAGCCAATATATGGGATTTATTGCCAGTTCCATGGTCAAAATATTGGCTATAAATTAGGGGTGTAATGATCCATCGATCTAGATCGATACATCGATTGGATAAGCAATGATCCAATCAAATCGATGGAAACTCAAAACATCGATCAAGATCGTCATCTTCAACGCCTTTATTTTGAAATTATGACCGGATATCCGTTTCACCGCTTCCACCCAATACCGCCTCGTTCTGAAGTTCCAACTTTACAGGGCTCTCAAGTCTCTACGCTATTCAGCGTATTAGACGCGCACCTTTTTGCTCTCTCACACACCCCAACCGGTATTTCTCCTGCTTTAAAATGTACTGTTAAGCGCCCACCGAGTAACACGGCTATATGCTGACATGTAGCAACACACGACAGGAGTAATCACACGAGTACAGTAAGTTACCTCATCATTTGATTTTGCACTGATTAATCAAATTACTTATTGTATGAAAGGAAAACAGTGAGAGCTTATTCTTATTCTTCCTCCACACCTACCATAAACAGTGAAGCAAAGTCTAAAAACACCTGACTACTAATTAACTCAAATTTAATTTTAACATGATTAGATCATACAGATGGTTATAATCCTCTATAACCTATCATACCCAAAGGTCAGCACATCGTTTCACATTTCAGTAATAAAACTGTCAAAACTTAGAAACTGCTTTGTATTTCTTTCTTGCTTTAGGTGAAATGTAACTGATTGTGTTCAATGACTACATAATATCGTCTTAAATCAATCGAAGGTCCCTGAATCGTATCGAATCAAAATCGAATCATGGCAGACTTTGTGATATCGACAAATATCGTATCGTTGTCCAAAGAATTGATATGGTATCATATCGTCATGAAACTGGTGATTTACACCCCTACTTTAAATATCAGCAAAAAAGTCTTATCTGCTGATTTTCAGCTTTTTAGGCAAATATCCACTGATACCAATATTGGTCCAATAATATCGACAATGTTTATGTGTAAAGTTCTTTGGACTGTTTTTAGTCTTCCTCTCTGTCTTTGTGCCGGTACGGCGCCACTTTCTGTGTCATGTGACTGTGGAGACCAATCAGATGTATCAAACAGCACTCAGATGCACCCACGAACTCACGCACTGACACATAATGCACATCTGTAATGATCTAAGGTAGATATAACAGAAGAAATACACAATTTTATGCATTACTATCAATCAATCAGTCAAACTTAATTTATAAAGCACATAAAATGTAGCACAAAGTGCTGTTCATTCAAGTACACAAGCAGATAAGAGTCAGGGGATACAAAATAAAATAAAAAACCCCACCCAATCTCCCAGCCCACATTTAACACAGACAGCCACTCACGTTCACACACACACAGGGACACTATGTCAGGAGCCTTCACACAGCCACAGAGGACTGAGGAAACGCTGTCTTGAATTAAAAATGAGTTAAAAATGTGAAAACACAATCCCACTACTACTCTCTACAGAATATGTTGTCACACTCTAAAGAACCTATTATTGATTATGTTTAGTCTAAAAAGTTTTAACACAGGCTTACTTGTTTTATGCAGCTGTTTCACGTGTTTAAAAAGCAGAGACTTTGTGATCATGATACAAAATATATCAGTATTGTTATCAGTAATAATCAATTCCCAACATAGTTCTGTGGCTTGTTTTTACATAAAACTCCCAGAGTTAAGGGAAATAATTGTGCCCGTAAACAGCAGTGTACCTTTCTGGTGGCCTCAGCTCATTCTTCTTAAAGGTGCAGTGCTTCTGGGAGCCCTTTCAGCCACTTCACTGACTATTGTCAAGTACCTGATAAAACCCAGCATGAAAAATACTGAAATGTCCCCTTAAGTCCGCATATTTGCATTGTTAAAACACTGAAGACGTGGCGTATTTAGCCCTTTACAGCTTCTTCTTCATGTCTTTTTGAAGCAATATGGTCAGAGCTAAACAAGCTGCTACAAGTGAGCGTATAACACTCAAATCTCCAGCAAAACTTTTCATTTGAGCGGGATTGTGGGTAATATAATTGTCAAGATTTGGCAAGTGAATACCCTGTTCTTGATGCCAATGTGCACACTCCTTATGCCTGTTCATTTGGCTGCATGAAATGTTCTATTGATGAAGAGTAGTGAGCAACAAAACATGTTTTTCATATACATCCTTTAATCTTCAATCTTTGATTCAGTCCATGAAGAAACTTTTAAAACTTTAAACAAAGAAGACGATTAAAAACTTTAGTCTGAACACATAAAGAATCCACATTTTCAGCCAGGCAAGAAAAACACTTTTGACAATAATGAGCCCATATGGTTCCAAGCCTGTAATATTTGTGTTTTTGAACCATTTCTTTCTAATCATATCTCCAACAGTTACTTTCTTATTTTAAAGGGAAGGAAGCACCTGCTGTGCTTTTGGTCGAACATCCTCTCTGTATGAATCATCACTGGAACAGAAAAACAGCAGAGCGACAAACTCATACATGTCACCGAGCCGTACATGTCTGATTTTAGCTGATTTAGCAGGGCTCAGAAATAGTGTCTAGGTTCTTGTTTGCAGCGGAGGGTCTCACAACCCAAAAACGAGGTCGTTTTTATCTGTCGGCGGTGTGGAGAGAGTATCCAGGCTTTTATCTGTGCCCTCTCAGACGTCTGCTCTCTCCGTCAGAGTCACTCTAATGGCCTCTGTGTGAACTGGATACAACTTTTATACTCATGTCTAGACTTAAATAACTGCAATCTCAGCCCGGCCTGCCTGATACCTCCACTACTACAACTACTGCTGCTGCTACTATGGCCCATAAACTACTCCAGGCACTGCTGTTACAGCTGATGTCACCAAAACTACCTCCACAATATAATATAACTATGTACTAAAGAGAACTAAGAGACTGAGCCACCAGCAAATCCACACCATCATCTAATTGTGATCTAAAGGTGCCAGCTTATGGGAAAGTTTTTATGAGGATTTAACGATGAAAACAGAGGGAGGAATGCAAAGGTCAGCTTTGTCATAACCAAAATGGGGATTTGACTGTTGAAGTTTATTTTTCAATTATGACAATAATTATTTTCTTGATGCTAAAGTCACAGGATACATAACAAAAACTCTTACGGCCAAGGTATTCTAACTTCCTATAAGACAATCATTTTGAAATCAAAATAAAGAACTGAAGTTTTTACTTTCATAAAACTTAAACTGTCTCAACCAGTCCCAGTTGAGAATCAGTAACAACTCCTTCAAGGAATCAATACCACTAGTGTTGATGCTTCTTTAATCCCTAATCAAGTCCTTATGTTTTGCTCTGCATAATTTGCAAGTGAAGGACATCACACTCTCAACAGAGGCAGTCAGCAGAAACAACAACAAATAAGTCAAAAATGTGATCATGGCTGATGAGGGACAGATGAGGTCAAAATTGTGGCATAATTTCGGACAAAAACACATTTCATTCTGTGCAATGCGGCCATGAATATCAGGAGTGACGTTTTTCACATTGCTGACACTGAAAACCATTCCCAAACCAATATCTCCAGAAATCAATCAAGGGATTGCTTAAGAATTGGATTAATAAACATAATTGTTAATTGCATTTGTGTCAATAAGATCTTATCAATTCCCTATAGAATATAGAAAATTAGAGGTATTGCTTAGGACCATTCTTCCTTGTAGACTAATTCTTGCAAGACTTCTTCAAACAGAAGATGTGTGTACTTAGGTACAAAACTACCTTGTGCCTTTTTGCTGTACTGTTTTCTGCCAGTTCTGGGCTGATGGCTCTGCAGAACATCTTGTGCTTTGACGTGTCCCTCATTTGCTGTACTAAGTTTCCTTAGCCAGTGACTATGTCCACAGTCCTCAGCATTGCTCACTTCTTTGTGCTTCTTCAAAAGGGTGTGAACAACACATCTCTAACCCAAGTCTGCTTTAAAATCTTTGCCCGGGAGAGACCAGGTGGCAACCTCGGGGCCAAAACCTGCAGTACCTGGAGTAACCGCTTAAGGCTGGCTGCAGGAACACCTAAATTATTGTATGCAAGGGGAAGACGTTGATTTCTGCCTTAATACACATCTTTAAAGCCTGGTTCAACAAACCGCTTCAGTCTAAATATATAATACATCTATGTGCTTTCACTATAAGGAGAGGCGCATTTTTTTATATCGCACCCTTTTTTCTTTCATTGAGGATTTATTGAGGTTTCCCTGGTTTGGAAACACTATTGGTCAGATGGCCTTAAGTCCCACCTCAACACAGCCTTCTCTGTCTGTGAGTAGATGGAGCTAAAGTTTGGTGAGACGATGTACAGTATGGCAGTGTCCATTAGACTCCTTTGATATTGAGATGACTGACGTCGCATGCTTTCATCCAACTTTCTTACAGTTTATGGGAGAGACCTTGCTGATGTAGTATAACTACCTTGTGTCTTGTTGCTGTGCTCAGTCTTGCCATGGTGGATGTCCTGTGACATGTCTTCCATAACTTCACCTTGGTAGTAGAGTTTGACTGTCCCTCACCCAGTTTAAAATCTCTTACACTGCTGTTTCTGTGTCAGGTAATTCTCAAACTGAAAATCCCCAGGAATAGTTTATTTAAAAATTGGATTAATAAGCAGAATTGGTAATTGTGTCAATAAGATCTTATCAATTCCCTAAAGAATGTAGAAAAATTGGAGTTATGGCTTTGGGTCATTCTTCCTTGTAGACTGTTTCTTGCAAGACTTCTTCAAACAGAAGATGAGAGAGACCTTGCTGTTGTAGTATAACTACCTTTTGTCATGTTGGATGTTCTGTGACATGTCTTCCATAACTTCACCTTGGCAGCAGAGTTTAACTGTTCATTACCTGGTTTCAAGTCTTCTACACGGCTGTTTCTGTTTCAGTAATGACAGCTAACGATGATCATTAGGACCCTTTTGGTGTAACTGGTTCATCATAGCTGACTTCAGTATGTCCCCCTGACTTTGTGCAAGTGTACCTAGAAGAATTAGACAAAGGGGTTCACACCAATAAGCCCTGAATGTTTTTATACTCAGAAGTGTTGCAGAGGTTTTTCCTGCCTCTCTGTGCTGATCCTTGTATGAACACTGGTATCATTCTAGTGTCTTCGTCCTCTGCACGCCGACTGATGCTCCTCTCTCTCTGCCCTGGAAACACACTTCTCTGGCCTATCTTTCTCTCTGACCGCCCTGCAACAGTTTGATCCTGTTTCTATTTCACCGCTACAAAGCACTATGAGCCGTTTTTGTAGAAGAAAAGTGCACTACAAACGCCATTTATTATTGATACGCTGTGATATTGAGGCCGGCGGCACTGCGAGGCCCGGGCCGCCGCGTTTGTTTTAGTCCGGCGTGCGTTTGTTGAGCAGCACTTTGGTTCTCTGACAACCGGTTCCACCTTTTGTGTTTTATGGGTCAGTTGACAGAACATGATGCTGATTTAGAGCTTTCAGAGGCCTTTTTCCTTCAGTCTGAGAGAAATGAAGTCATAAATACACTCACGTATAAACCTATATGTGTGTGTCCTGTGAGTTTCCCCTCCAAGAACGCAGCAGTAAAAGAATTTATGGTATGGCGTATATTTGTAGCACTGAGGTAAAGAATTCATGGATTTCTATGTGTGTGTGTTTGTGTTTTTGTGTGTCTGCAGAGTATCTTTGCTCAGTTCCAGTTCAGCAGTGAGCGCGTGCTGCCGTCAGATGCACTGCGGAGCGCTTTGGCCAAGACTTTCCAAGACGAACAACGCTTTCAGCTGGGGATCATGGACGACGCTGCAGAGTGCTTTGTGAGTATGACACACAACATGGACACGCTGATGCACACTGACTTACACACAGCAGAGGTCCAGGACTTGCCTTCAGGTTAAAATGAATGTGTGTGAGTCAGAAATCTTCAGAGGAACTTTTTATCACGTGTGTGACGATCAGTTTTCCATCGTCTGCATGTTTGTGAGCAGTGTTAATTATGACAGCACTTTTTAATTTAGTTTCAGTCTTTTTGCCTAAAATATCTTTTATTTTTAGTCGTAATTTTTTTTAAAAAATGTATTTATTTCAAATAAGAGAAAACAATATATACTGTATATTTATACATTGGAAGACAAAACAGAATGATACAGTAGAGCAAGATCAGTATGGAATTTCAGACTGAGTCCTCGTATTTTAATCTGTTTGAAAAAGGTGTAGGATGAAGTACATAACTTGTCTAGTCCTACCCCTTTTTTCCAAAAATAAACAAAAAAGATAAGTCTCAGGTGGGGCTGGGCAATTAATCGAAAAATAATCGGAATCGACATTTAGACCCTCTAATCGAAGTAATTTTACTCATGTCAATTATTTAGATTATTTTCCCTGTGTAAGTCACATGACCGTGCTCCCTCCATACAGTCTGCATTCACTTTTGCCAAGAGCGAAGGACGCACTGCCAACATGGAGGAGAAAAACGCCAATCTATCAGAGGACATTGTAGACCTTGAAATTAAGTGTAAATACTGCAGGAAGACCATTTTGACGACCGTCTGCAACACCACCAATTTTTTCCAGCATAGCATAAAATAATCGTTCATTAATCATAATTGAGGTAAGAGCTTCAATTAATCATGATACTGAGATTAGGTAATATCGCCCAGCCTTAGTCTCAAATAATACAGCTTAATACAGCTAACAGCAAACATGTAACAGAACATCTAAACATTACCCATAGTACAAATCAATCTAATTATATTTACACACTATTTCAAAGCACACCTTTGTCTTTTACTTCATACCATCCTAGCCTGGTATTTTTAAAAATGTAAGTGTGTGTGTGTGTTTTTAGTCATCTAAATTGTTTTAATTTAAGTCCAGTTTTAGTTGATGAAATTTCACAACATTTGAGTCGATAAAAATCGACTGTAAATTCAGTCGACTAAAATATGAAGTGGAAAGTGTAAGGCATTTTTTATGCTTCCTTGAATTTCTGAAGTCATGTTTTACACTTGGATAAAATGAAACAGCTAATAACCCTTGACTGAATGCTAGTAAAGTTTGAATGTATAAATGAACAGAAACAAATTGAACTTTTGTGTGAAATGCAGTCACCTTTATTTAGGCTACCTGGCAGAGCATCTCAGTTACAATACCAGAACTGACAACAAACAGTGAACCTGCTCTACATGAATATATCAGTTCATAAAGAGAGGAGCTCTGATTGGATCGCTCCACAACTTATCCCACCACCACCAAGCTAAGGCAGCTGTGATTGGATGTCCCTCTTAACTCATCCATCATTGGATTTATTCCTAACTTGTCCCTACTTTCTACATGACAACATTAGGTCTGATTGGATTAAGTCTCTGTCAAACATTTTCCTCTACTGTAGTTTTTGTTTGTTGCCGAAAATGTCAGTTAATTTAGTTTTTGTCCATGTGCACTTGGTTTTATTTATTACTAGCTGGTTTTTGTCAAGGGAACAAAGCTTGTTGACAAAAAACTATGATGAAAATAATTAGTCAACAAAATGAACACTGTTTGTAAGGCCAAAGATTGTCTCTTGATTGCCTTACAATACGCCGTTTTGGAAGATATCACCTCAACAGAATATGTTGTGTCTGATTAAGATGCCTTGATCGATCAAATCCAATCAATTTTGGCTGATTTTGTCAGAGATCTAGCCTTGCAGTGCAGCTGGACCTGCCTGATTCAGTGTCTGTAATCAGGCATATCCATCTTGCCAAGCTCCAATCTACAACGATTGTGCTCAACCCAAAGAGGCACTCCCCAATCAGCATACTTAAGAGCAGGAAGAGGTTGGAGATGACCACAGGAAGTGACGACTTGTACAGAGATTGCTGTAGATGCTAACAGCTTCAGTAGCAGTTTTATCAGATCTGGACCACATTTCTTTATTAAATGATAAACAAACGATAGCGCTACAAACTTCTCTATAGAAAGGATGTTTTTGCTCCATTTCTGACATGTTTTGGCGAGAGTTTGCTCTACGAAGAGGGTCATGTTTTGTATTTTACACTGCGGCAGTAGCACTCACCCACTACATTATCTGATTGGCCTGTAATGAATGTGATTGATGGAACAATCGTCCAATCACCTGCTAGATATGCTGTTGAAAGGTTCTGCCCATTCCCTGCCCTTATGGTCTAGAAGAATATGTTGAACTGTCCATCTGGTTTGATGGTTTACAAAAATACATGGTCAGTGGATTGAAATTAATGCCCCAATTTTAAATATTATTACCTGTGGTCTGATTATCAAGATTTAACAAGGTGTTGGAAATTTTCCTCATATTTTGGTCTATATGGACATGATGGCATCGCAGTGTTGCTGCAGATTTGCCAGCTGCTCCATAATGCCAGCCTCCGATAGAGCACTATTGGATTGAGATCTGGATGTCAAAAAATCATCTGTAATCTCGCCCCCTGCTCCTGCTACTCTGTCATCCTCTTTAAGGTCCTGTTGCACTTGACCCTTCACGTCATGTCTTGGTGTCTTTAAAGCAAGGATTTGATTTAAGTTCAGTGATCCAGCCTGGATCTGCCTTTTGGACCATTATCTGTGAACCCAAGAGAAGGTTGTGTGTGAAAATCCAAGTAGATGAGTTTCTGAAATATTCAGACCGGCACCAAAAACCATGCCACGTTCAAAATCAGCTTTCTGCCTTACTCTAATGCCCATATTGACCTACAGCAGGGTGACTTGATCATGTGTCCATGCCTAAATGCATTGATTTTTGGCCTTGTGATTGGCTGATAAAGCGTTTGTATTAACAATCAGTTGGACAGGTGTACCTAATGAAGTAGCGTATGAGTTTATTTGATTTTAAGGCAGAAAAATTACCAAATCATTCTTTTTTGCTTCATGTCGTTCAGCAGCTTTAGTTTGAATGATGAGTCCTCCGCAGTGATAGCTTAGCTGAACTGGCTAATTAAAGTTTAATAGATTTAGATTTTTGTGTGTGGCTTTTCCTTTACACATAGTTAAATTTTATAAAGGTTTGTAAAAAGTGTCAGAGTTTTACGGCTCAATCTGGTCGTTTTCTTCTTCAAATCAGCCGGAAGGCAGTCACGATGTTACTCATCTTCTGTGACTCATATTGCAGATTAATGGTTTGAAAACATCACTCAGCTCTACGGCGCTCTGTCGATTTTTTACTTCTGTACTGCATATTGTTTTTAACCTTATTTACTTCAGGTTTAATTATTTTTCTAGACAAAAAATACACGTTTTAAGCATTTTTCTGGTCTTTTAAACCGTCTTTTCCTTTTTTTATTGTCTTATTTTTGGAGTTTTCTGATCAATACGAGCGCTGCATGTTAAAATCCTGACGTCTCAGTTTGGAAAGAACTTTATTAATTGCTGAAGGGGAAAATTAAGAAAAGAAAACGTCATTAGTCACAAGTTTTATTATTAAAACGTCTCCACACTTTTCATTATCGTCTTCGCCGCAGCTCCTCTTGTTGCTTCACTCCGTCTCTCTCTGCCTCTCTCCTTCTGCCTTCGGGACCTCCACAGTGTGTGTGTTTTATGTGTGTGGATGCGAGGCTCTGTCTGATCGATTGGTAGTAAATGTGTTCAGTCAGGGAATCCGTCGGCTTCTTATGAAATATAGATGCTGCCCCCACAGTCAGATTAACAAGAGCACCAACAGAGAGGAACCATCAAACATTCACACAAACACACGCAGGCACACACACTGTACATGTGTATACAATATAAACAAACACACACGCCAGTTTGGCACACAGCAAACACGTTAATGGGTTTCCTCTTCTTGCTTCTCAGGAGAACCTCTTGATGCGGATCCATTTCCACATCAGTGCAGAGAGCAGAGAGGACATCTGCACGGCCAAACACTGCATCCCACACCAGAAGTTTGCCATGACGCTGTTTGAACAGGTACGAGGACCTGCAGACACCTGAAAACTGTGGAAAAACATAATCCACATTTGTTTTTCAGGCTCCTGGGTACAAGATAATTATTGATTATGGACAGGCTACTACTTTGCAGCCAGAATTATAAATATTGTGAACTTTTATTTGATTGTTGTGGATGTAAATTGGCAGGTAATGTCTGGATAGGGGTCTAAAATTAGCACCAACCTCTCGCCAAATGCTGGATTTAATCTGATTTTGAGAAAGAAGAGTGAGATATGCTTGCTCACTGCTCAATGCTACTAAAATGTTCATAATTTCTAAAATTATCATAAGGTGGTGTTTTTAAAAATGGATCCACACCCATTTATATTCCTCAAAAATAGTTTGAAAATGTGTTTTTGGTTGATTATGTTGTGAGGAAATCAAAAGAGCTCCAACAACAGTTGCAGTACAGGAAACAATTTTATTACACCGACCTGCTTTGGCTGGTGGCCCCAATCAGGGTCACTGTCCACAAACTGAAATGTGTCGATCTAATAAAGTTGTTTTCTGAACTATGAGTGTTGCTGGAGCTCTTTTGATTTCTTCAAGAATCTTTCATTCTCCAAGCAGCTTGAAAGTAACTAACTAAACTAAAACTAAAGTTGACTGACTTTTTGACCTTGACATCTGACTTTTCATTGATTATTTCCCCTCTTTAATAAGATCAATCAGTCAATCAATCAATCTTTATTTGTATAGCGCCAATTCAAAACAAATGTTATCTCAAGACACTTTACAATAGAGCAGGCTGAAGACAAACTCTTCATTTTATGGATGCACATACATGCATAGATACATATATATATATATATATATATATATATATATATATATATATAAAATACACATATAGATATATATACAAATACATCAGATTAGATCAATTCTTATTGTATTTTATATCAATGGAAAGCCTGATTAGTCACCTTAACAGCAAGGTCCAACTTATAATGATTGTGTATTCGTGGTTTGAGCAACAAAGCTTAACTCGAGGGTAGCGCCAAAAAAAGTGTCCCAAACCAGAGGATTAGGTCTTGTTGGGACGTCCACCTGGTGTCCTGTCTTTGACTTCAACAGTTTAACAGAGATTGGTTCTAAGTTAGGAAATGGTACTAGGGCTGAAACCTAATAGTGCTGCCACTCTGCATACCAAAACATCAGCCTCTGATTGCAGGGAATTTTGGCACATTTTTTGGGCTCTACCCTCATGTTGAGCTGTGTTACTACAAATGCACAATCCTTACAAGCTGTACCTTGTAAAGGTGACTAATCAGGCTATCCAACGATATAAAATATGATACCAGTTTGTAAATTCAAAGTGGGAAATAACTGACCAAAACAATGTTTCCAAACTTTTTTTGAAGAGTCCATATAAGGGCTGCTCAATCATGGCAAAAATCCTAATTGTAATGATACTGATAGATATTGAGATCATAATTATAAAACAATTTCTCACTGAATTTACGATGTGCACCACATAAATTCATTGCACTCAAAAGCTCTGGCAGCATCCCTCTCTCCACTCTTTGTGGTGCCAGTTGCTGCCTGAAACAGCTGACCCCCAAATAGACCTACCAGTGTGATGTCCAGCATCATTTTATCAGTAGTTAGGCTCAGGACTCGTGCTGGCAGGCCAGTGCAAAGCAAGGCTGGTAGATTGAATGCAGAGTTGTTGACAACATGGCTCCAAGCACTGCTGTACTGACCAATTATCACACAAAAGAGCTGTCAACCAATCACAGAGGGGTCTTACAGTGGCAGTAGTGATTGTGAACACTCTTTAGCATGTAAATGAAAATATGACGCCGAGTTTCTGAAAAATATGGACTCTTGAAGGATGGTAATTTAATGCAGTTATGTCCCTGGTTTGATTACCCCATCTTCCTCTCACTGCCCATGCAAATATACACAGAGTCACATTGACCTTCATTAGCCTTTAAAAACTCTGAATAACAACAACAGACTGTGATGCAGCATAAAAATAATGCTAAGGTCCATATGTGCAAAGTTTTTGAGGAGAAGTAATGACAACAAATAAAGTGATGGAAAAACAACAGACTAAATGAGCGGCATGATTCACACACAGATCACATTGTAGAACATTAATGCTCAATCTGCTCTAACTTTAATAAATCACAGCACCAGGATGTCCGTCTTAGGTCATTAGCTCGATGCTAACACATAGTAGAAACTGTCTTGAACAGGTGAACTGATTCAAGATTGCAGAGCATAAATTTAAGTTTATGAAAAGTCTATTCCACTTATTATGTTCTGTAAATTCACTCATTGGCCACTTTATTAGGTACACCTTGCCAGTATTGGACCCCATATACTGCCCCAGGTTTTAATGGCAAAGATCAAACAAGGCTAGAAAAAAATCCTTTGAGATTTTGGTTCATATTGATTTGATTTGATTTTTATTTGTCTCAAACAAGCACAAACATAAAAACAAACAATATATGTAATAGAGAGATTAAAATGGCACAACTGTAATAAAGTGCAAGTTCGAGAATAACACATATAACACATAATCCATAATTCCACACAAGATTAAAACATGTAACTTTAAAATGAAATAAAACCATGATTATAAACATACTAACTAAAATCCTTTCTAAAAGAGCATTAAATTAGTTGTCCAGGTCTTTATAGTTGACTATGAGTGTTTGAAGATACTTAATGCACATTTTTATGTCCTCACCCAGTTTATTCCTCTGACAACTGTGACGGTAAGGAAACAGGTCTATAATTTGTGCATCAAACAGTTACAACAGTTAGTCGGTTGCTCATCCATGATGCCAATCTCCAGTTCCACAAGATCCTAAAGGTGCTTCTCTGGACAGTACAGTGAACTTATTGTCATGTTCATGAAGACAGTTTGAGGTGATTTGAGCTTTGTGACACTGTATGAATTATTCTGCTGGAAGTATCCATCAGAAGATGGCAGTCAGCAACAATACTCGGGTAGACTGTGGTGTTTTGATGATTCTCAGATGGTACTAAGGGGCCCAAAGTGTGCCAAGAAAGTATCCCCCACACCACAACGCCTCCACCATCCTGAACTGTTGATATAGAGCAAGACGGATCCATGCTTTCATGATGTTTACTCCAAATTCTGACCCTAAAGTCACAGCGAAAATTGACACTTCAGACCAGACACCATTTCTTCCATCTAGCTTATCGGCCAATCACATGGCAGCAAGTCAATGCATTCAGGCATGTGGGCATGGTTAAGATAGTTCAAACCAAGCATCAGAATAGAGTAGAAAGGTGATTTGCGTGATTTTTACTATGGTAAGTTTATGGTGGAATTAAGGCTTATCTCCAGAGAGATAGGGGGACTCCTATACCCCTTTCAGACTGGCCAAAAAACCTGTGTAAATCCGCCAACAATCGGCTCCAGTTTGAAAGGGTCTAATCGGCATTTCGACCCGGGTCGACTTACCCTGCAAGCGACATGGGTTTTTATCGGCTCATCTCCGACCGGCTTCAGTATGAACATCACACCTGGGTCAAGCTGCCAAGTTACGGATGACGTCGGCGTTACGTGCTTACGGCATAACATCGCACCCGTCCCCTCTGTCTGTAACTTACGTGACTCTTTGCCATCTCAGCAACAAATTCCATCCGCCTTTGTATCATCAGCGCCGAGTTTGTACATTTTTAAAGAGGGACAGAAGTACAAAGTACAGAAAACCGTGTCCATGCTCTTTTCCATTGTTTATGTGGTCGTGTTTTGTTGCGCTGATGATGTCATCAATGTGATGACATCAGCTTGATGCGCCAGAGGAAAAAAAATAGCTAGGTAGCTTGTCTGCTGCTGAGTAGACCCGGGTCTGCTGGCAGTGGTAAAGGAGTCACTCGCGGGTTAACCAGCGTTGAAAAAACCAGCGTTGACCCGTGGATTTTAGTGTGAAAGCAGTACTAGTGTCTGGAAGTTGGCTTGTAATTGGCTGGAACTCAAAAGACAAAAGGACAGGAGTGCTACATGGACTCAAAAAAGAGTTTGAGGTGGTTTTTGGAATGGGACTCACAAAGTCAAAAAAAGACTCCAATTCACTCTCTTTATACTATTAAAATGCCTTTATTTTAACAGTATGGTCATGTAGACCAGAAAAACAAACTTCGACACGTTTCGGCATCAATCCTTCATCAAGAAGTCATGCAGTCATTCAGTTTGAAGAGGAAATTGTAGTGGCTGCATCTGTATCTGGCAGGTGATTGGGCGATCGTTCTGTCCAGCACATTCATTACAGGCCATCAGATAATGTAATAGGTGGGCGCTATCTATCGAGAAGTTGGCAGTGTTTTTATTTGTTTTTCATTTAATAAAGAAGTGTGGTCCAGATCTTCTAAAACTGCTACTTAAGCTGTTAGCATCTATGCTAATCTCTGTGCAAGCAGTCTCTTTCTGCTGTCTTCTTGCTCATAGCTCCCGCCTCTTCCTGCTCTAAAGGACGCTGACTGGACCGTCCCACTTTGGGCGGCTCATAGTTGTTGTAGATTGGAGCTTGGCAAGATGGATCTGCCTGATTACAGACATAAAATCAGACTGATCCATCTGCATGACAAAGTGAAAGGTAGCCCCCAGCAAGATGATTTTATATGTTCAATGCCTTTAGGTTTTCACTTCTCCCATGCTCCATTGCTGTGCAGATAAACCAGGCAAATGTCAATCAAACCCAGCTTGGCCACGCCCACAACATCCTGGGAAGTGTCCTAGATGCATGGCTTCTTCCTAGAAAGTGATTTTCCAAAGTTTTGAGGATTTAACTTCACTCAAATTTATTGGACGCTCATGAGACATCCAGCCTTGATAACATGTATGCATCCGACAGTTTGAAGCCAAATTTTGTGCCACTTAAAAGAGCGGTTACATAACACATTTTCTGGCTTCAGCTGAAAACATTAAGTGACACGCGATACTGTGTGACTAATCTGAGTTTGTGTTTGCCTTCACAGTGTGTGTGTAACAGCTGTGGAGCCACATCGGACCCCTTGCCCTTCATTCAGATGGTTCATTACATCTCCACTACATCCCTCTGGTAAGACCAGACACACACCTTCACATACGCACACACACCCACACACACACTGCAGTAAATCTGGCAGCAAGCTGAGGCTGGGTGGCAGTAAAGGAAGGTACAGCGTGTTCTCTTCTTCTTCCTGCGCGGGTCCCTGCTGAACAGCGGGCTTAACGCACACACAGATCACGCGCGCACACATTTATGTTCATGCATATGGAAGAGCAGGTGAGCTCGTGCATAATTCCTCAACGTTATTCAGGTAGATGTGGCTTAAGCTACCGCACGCAGGACAGAGGAGGCAAGTGAGCGTCACATAAAACACACACGCTCCCAGTCAATGAAATAAGGAACAGGGGGAAGTAATCAATCAGCCGTTTGATTCAGAGCACCCAGGGGGCGACGTAAATCTATAAGTGGAACAGTGGGTCGGAAAGAGGCTGAACAAGAGGGAAATAAGAGGATATATCACTCCATATCCTTTTTGGAAATGAAACACGGCAGAGGAAATCGAGGGATCAACGCATGAGGGCAGAAGTGCAAACAAACACGACGTGGTAGTTTTTGGGGCGCCTTTCTCTGTTTGTGCCTGTGAGCTATTTTTACCCTGTTGTTTACAGACGAGATCGGCGAATATGCAAAAGTCAACATGAGTAAGATAATCAGAGGGCAACGAAAAGACAAAACAAACGTCTGGTTCGGGCACGATGCCGGGGAAAGCTAACAGAGGCACATGTGTTGATGTTTTTTCTGCTTTGTGGGCGAGCGAGAGGATGAAAAAGAAGCAGAGAGGAAGATGAGGTCGAGTTCATTTCGGGCTAATGGGAGGGGTGAAAGGAGGAGAAAAATCATTATTCTTAAAGGAATACCTCCCCTTGTGCTGATTCATGCACGCATAATCCCACCAGCGTCCATTTGGTATTCACAGATTTTAATAAAGAGTGTTTGTCCTTCACTGGACTTAAATCTGATAAATACAGTCCAAGTGTCATTGCTGAAGGAGATTGCTCAGACGAAGCTCTTTTAGACGAACTGCTCCTTTAATAATCGCAACAATAATAATGTTCTTTTACTGCTCGTGCTCCCTGTAGGAACATTGTCTTTTAGCTTAACCATTTTAGGAAGGTCAGAGATCATAATCTGCTCAACAGGATTTAAAAAACTTGCTCCGAGGGAATCTTTTTTACAGCTTTAATGACTGCATAATCTCGATCTGTCCTCGCTTTTTTTTTTTTCTTCTTCTTCTTCTTTTTTCTCCATGTCCCCCTTTTGTTTTATTTTCTTAATTAAAGCAGATGAGAAAAAGCCTGAGGGAGCAACTCAGTCTGTGCAGCGAACGGTTGCCTAAGCAATATGCAAAGCAAGTGGACAAAACACTGCAGAATCCAGAGCGTTTGAAGTGATTTTTTCAGCCAGAAATACGACAGAAAACGAAACAATTGTCTGCAGATTACCGCGCAGAGCCCAGAAAACAGGAAAACTTAGAAGTTTAAAGAATGGAGGCCACAACAAGAAGTCACATTCAGGCTGAACAATAAATGTTTTCTTCTGTTTGTAAGAGCTTTTCCCTCTCAGACACATTAGTAGAGTTTGTAATGTTTTTGTTTGTGTGTGTTTGGATGCTGCAGTAACCAGGCGGTGAGGATGCTGGAGTGCAGAGAGAAGCCCACACCAGATATGTTTGGAGAGCTGCTCCGTAATGCCAGCAACATGGGGGACCTGCGTAACTGCCCTGTAAGTGCCAAAACATATACACCTATGGGACAGTTAATTAAGCACACTATGCTAGGACAGGGTTGGAAGATTGATACACTATGTTCATAAATCAATGTACATGGTCAGCAACAATACTCAGGCAGGCTGTGGTGGTACTAATGGGCCCAAAGTGTGCCAGGAAAATATCCCCCACACCGTAACACCACCATCATCCTGAACTGTTGATATAAAGCAGGATGGATCCATGCTTTCGTGATGTTAACTCCAAATTCTGACCCTAAGTTGAGGCAAAAATTAAGACAGATCAGGTAACATTTAATACATCTACAACAGTCCAGTGATGTTTATGCCAATTTCTAACCCTAACATCCGAATGTAGCATCAGGGATCAAGACTCATCACCACTTCACCATTTTCCCAGTCATCTGTTGTCCAGCTTGAGCCTGTGTGAGTTTCCTGTTCTTAGCTGACAGGATTGGCATCTGGTGTCGTCCTCTGCTTCTGTAGTCCATCTGCTCTGAGATTTAAGGTGTTGTGCATTATTTTGAGTTACTGTTGCCTTTCTATCGCCGCGAACAACTCTCGCCCTCCTTCCCGGACCTCTAGCATCAACCATTTTCAACCACTGAATACTTCCTCTATCTCAGACCATTCTTTGTACACCCTAGAGATGATCCTGAGTGAAAATCTCAGCAGATCAGTCCAGCCCGTCTGGCACCAACACCCAAGGTCAAAGTCCTCATTCAGTATGAGCTTCAGCAGGTCAACACTCCAAGATGCACTGAGTTGCTGCCATCTTGTTGGCTAATTAGCTATTTTCATTTATGATTGAGTGGCTGGTCAGTTTTTATCCCACATTTACACCAAACTCTGACTGGACACGTAAATGATATTAATACAGAAATGTTGTCGCACCTTTGCAAGATTTGAAATATATATTAATTGGCCTTAAATTCTTGATCTTTTCCAGCCCCCATGTTTTCCACGAGTCCTCTCAGATTTTTCTTAACATTTTTACCAAACAAAATTATGTTTCTATGAGAATTTCTATCAACAACTCATCGTCCTAGACCCCATTACATCACATTTAACCACTCTGGCTACTCTCCTCTGACCTGAATAAAGATGGTAATCGAGGACCAGTTCCAGTTGAGAATCGATAAAAACTCCCTCAAGGAATCAATATCTTTTTGATGAACAATTCCCTTATCAACTTCTTCTTCTTCTTTGTTCTGCACGCCTTGCAAATCAAGGATGTCACACTCCCACGTGAGGAAGTCAGCAGAGATAATAACAAAGACGTCAAAAATCATGGCAGGGCTCAGAATTGGGACAGAATTGGTCATAATTATGGCTTAATTCTCCACAAAATGACTTTAACTGCTCAAAATAAGTGGGTGAAAACAAAAGTCACGCAAAGACATTCATCTATGCAGCACAGCATTAATTGTTTGTGTCCTGTTTGACATTTTGCCGTTGAAAACCACTTTAGGCTAATTTTTTTATTTCCACACAGAAAATCAACTGATAAGAATTGAAATCAATATCAGAATCGTTAATGAATCAGAATCAGAATCAGAAACAATTTATTGTCATCATTCAAAATGTACAACAAGATTGGAGAGCTTCTCCTTTTTCAGTGCAAATAGATAGTGGCGTAAAAAAAATAGAAGTAAAGTTTAAAAAAGTTGTAACAGTGCATTTGAAAAATTCTATTTACAAATATAAGATAGAAAAGACCAATATTAAGAATAAAAATAAATATTTCTATGTTATATGGAAATGTATTGCACAGGATAATTGAATGTGTACTGAATACTTACAGCGCACACGGTGATTAATACTTACAGATAATTATTATGGCTTTGGTATCAATAATGTCTAATAAATAAAGCCCCAAATTTTTGTTGTCTTTTCTAAATTTCCTACATTGAACCTTACTGTAGCAGCGACTATTTCAGTCTGGTCTACGCTTGTTTGTCTGTTTGTGGGTCTTCTTAAAGGATAAGTTCGGTTTTTTGACACCTGGACCTTACTTTTAGGATTAAATACACTCGTATACTCACCCAGACAATTTTGGCGGAGCTCGGAGCCGTTTTCAAGCAATTTAGATCCATTCGACAGCGTTTTTCTCTCATGCCATAGTAGCAGACGGGGCCAGAAATCAGACATTATCTGCTGCGAAACTCACTCCTCCTCTGTTGCCATTGCCGTGCAATGTCCACAACAACACCACCAGTTAGCCCCCATTCGTGGACGTGCAGTGGTTGCTTGTTTTCTGGCCAGCTGTTCGGCTCTTTCCCTCTGCATCCTCCTTTCAAATAGCTCCTTGTTGGTATATTCTGGCTCAAAACGGTACGGGCATCCATTATACTCAAAGTCGTTGTCAGACACTTCTACATCGGATAAATATTCTGCCATGTTGCACAAAAATAGCTGTGTAGCCGTGTAGCCTAGCAACAACAGTGGCTCTACTCAGCTGCGCTCTTGCGGTGCATGTCTGTGACTGTAGCTGAAATGAGCGAGTTTCGCAGGAGATAATGTCTAATTTAGGGGCTTCGATTTCTGGCCCGTCTGCTACTATGGCATGAGAGAAAAACGTCGTGGATCTAAATTGCTCGAAAACGGCTCCGAGCTCCGCCAAAATTGTCTGGGTGAGTCTACGAGCGTATTTAATCCTAAAAATAAGGTCCAGGTGTCAAAAAACCGAACTTATCCTTTAAGGTGTCCAGATTGATTTGACAAACTCATTGACATTTTTGTTTCACATTTATGATACTTTCTGTTACTTCAGTGTCTTAAAAATGCATCTCTGTAGTAATTATTGGCTTAAATGCATTATAGTCTATTGAGAAAAGTAGTAGTTTTTTAATTGAGTGACATCATGTTAGTCATGTGTCTGCAAATGTATAAAACTTTAATGTTACTCTGCAGAAGCTTTGCTTGATCTCTCTCTCTCTTCACTCATTGATTTTTAGTGAATCTGCCTTGAGTTAATTTTTTCTTTGAGCTAAAGGAATGGAAATATTATTTTTTGTTTCAAATCTCAACACACACTTAGATGAAAGAAACAATAAAACTAAAAGCAGGCTAAAAAAAACATTTCAGACTATAATTTGCAGCGTTACCACTTCGGTAGTTTCATCATGTCTACTTTGTTTTCCCCTCTTCTCTCTTTCTTGGTGCGTCTCTGTTACATAATCAGAAGCTCATTTGCATTTTCCTCCCATGTTTTTTCCCTCTTCACTTTCTATTACCGGAAGCGTTTTGTGGGCTGTCGTCATCAGCCTTCTTTTACAGTTAAACAAAATGATCATCATCCACTTACAGAGGGGAAGACAGAGCCTTTGGTTATGCAGAAGAAGACTTTATGACGGAGTCTCTTTCAAATGTGGGCATTTAAGGGGGGATTTTATTTAAATAAGCCAGCCTCACCTTGGATTGGAGAACTAGAACTACTGCCTGGTGGTTATTCGTCTCAACCTGGTATGTAATTGCCAGAAAATTAAAGCACAGTGGTAGGTCTCAGCAGAAGGGGGAGGGTGGTCTTTGTGGAGGTGATTAGTAGACATTAATAGACACGGTATCTTTTAATGATTATAATTTGTAACAGGAATTCAAGTACCAGTGACCTTGATCTTGTACCCTTTAATTATAATCAGTTCATCCCTCAGGAATAATGGAAATTTGTGCAAAGTTTGGAAGTACATCCTGAAGTATTCATGAGGTATTGTCTTCTCCATAAAGGGATGAGCATGAGTTAACGTAAGGACTGACTTTTGGCCTCCAAATCTAGTCAGCTTATCCTTAGATCTGTGTAAACATAAGTGCAAAATTCGAAAAACATCCCTCGATGCATTCTACAAATATCACATTGACAAGAAAGAGAATAATTTTTAACTTCTGACCTTTTACATGTTATCACTTCATCCTGGAGTCGAGTGCAAAGTTAAAGAAATCCCTTATTTACATTTATTCATGAACAAGGGATGAACTTGAGGCTCACTAAGTCTGGTCTTTGACTTTTAATCTTTAAAATCTAATCAACAAATAGTTAAATCAGATTAGACATTTGGTAAGAGTTTGAGGAAAGGTTTCTCAAGGCAGTCATAAAATGTATCTTAAACAAAGAAGGACAAAATAGAGCCCAAAAGGCCTTGACCTTTGACCCATGTCCTCCAAAATCATCCAAAATCAAATCAGTGCGTTTTTGAATCAGAATGAATATTTGTGTTAAGCCTGAAAAAAAGACCTCAAGAATGTTAAAGGTATTTTGTTGGCAAGCCAGGTATAAACATGATGATCGCAAACTTGACCTCTGACCTATGACCATGAAAATGGATCAAATGTATCCATTAGTCTGAATGGACATTCTGCAAAATCTGAAGAAGAACCTTGAAGAGATTGTGAGATATTAAAGTCCCAAGCAAAGGGTGAGCATGAGTCTTCATGACCTTGACCACTAGTCTCTGAGCCCTTGTAATACTAGTTCTCCTTTTTTGATTTCATAGTACACATGAGGGATGAACATAATTCTCCTCGACCTTTGATCTATGACCTTCTAAAATATTTTTTTATCCTTTGGCTGAAGTAGATGAGAATACTAGAAAAGAAAGGGATAAGCATGAGGCTCCTTTGACAGTAGGTCATGACCTTTGATCTCCACTGTGTACTTAATTCTTGTTTGATTTGGAGTAGAAGTATTTCTCTAAAATTTAGGGGAAACCCTTAAAAAGGATTATAAAATATTAAGGTCCCAAGGAAAGGGTGAGCATGGGGCTCCATGACCGTGATACTGGATCTGTGGACCAAAGTTTCTTGTTCATCCTTAACTCAGAGTGGACATTCTTGATTTTTTTAAAGAAAATCTTTTAAAGTATTTCTAAGAGTTCATATTCAAAAGCAAGGATGAACATGAGGCTCCATGACCTTGACCCTTCTCTTATGAATTAAAAAATCCAAGGAGCTAATTCCTTAGTCAGAGCTGACAGTTGTGCAAGTTTGAGGAATACCTCAAAGGGACCTTAAAATGTAAAGGTCATAAGGAAGGATGAACATTAGGCTCCTGATCTTTGACCTATGACTGCATTAACCTTACCTGTTAATCTTTACACCAGAGTAGAGTCCATTTCAGTATGTTAACAGATTCCATAAACAGTTGCTGAAAGAATATGCTCATGATCATGAGGCTTGCTGACCGTGACATTGACCCATGACCTTCTCAAGCTTTTGGGTTCATTCTTAATTTTTAGTGATCTTTTTTTTTAAGTTATAAAATAATCCCTCTGTGTGGTATTGTGATATCACATAAACAAGCAAGAGCACAAGACCCTTTGACCTTGACTTCTGACCCATGACTGCTTACATCTTATTGGTTCATCCTTGATTTTTGGTGAATATTTGTGCAGTTTGGAGATAATCCATCCAACTGTTCTTGAGATATTGCTTGGACATGTAAGAGCATGAGGCCATTTGACCTTGACCTCTGACCTCTTATCAGTCCATCATTAAGTCGTAGTGGACATTTGTGCAGCGCTGTAAGATAGATGGTGAAGGTGCTGAAGGAGGAGGACGTATGAACATGTCAGCAGTGGCTTTTGCTCTGCAGCTCCACGTGTTGTCGCCACATGGGAAAGTTCTTCTGCTGAATAGATCCGCTCGGCCCCTCTTGGACGCTCCTCTCTGCCAAAGTATGGACACAAAGAGCCCCCTCAGCGGCCCCCGTCTCTCTCTGCCTGTCTCTCCACACAGCAGCACCAACACACCGGTTAATACACGGGCCGAACGCTGACGCTGTGTGCGCAGTCCTGTGGGAGTGGAGCAACCTGCCTCTGTTTATCTTCCATCACTGGCAGAGCTGATCTTTTGTTAATACCACACTGGGCTCTGCTCAAACAAAGTGATGCTATTTGGATGGCAGAGAGGCTGCTGGGAGATACTGTAGGTGCCAGACTGAAGAGAAGGTGCCAAAGAGGAAACTGTGAAGTGGTGGATATGTTTTTATTTTTATATCTGTTAAAAGCTAAAATTAATCCAATGTATTGAGTCACACTTCTCTGCATCTGAAAGAGCATGATCAAACTTTAAAAACTCTCATAGACTTTGCTTTAGGACAGGAAATCCTGATATTCCGTGGGAAGATAGCACACATTAATATGTTATTTTCTGCAAAGTGTTTTTTTATTGTCTGCTTTCTTCTCTTTCTGAGTGGTGTGTAACGTGCAGAAGAATGATATCATACATATCCGTGTACTTATCAGAGTTTAACAAAGAGGATTAAAGTCAAAAACTGATAACAGCAGGGATCACCTCCTAAGTAGGTGCTCCAAGAATGACAGCAAAGTCGAGATGTGAAAGAAGTCTTTAATGTTGCGCGCGTTCAAGGAAAACTCCTTCATGTGCTGCCCTGAAGTTAAACCTGCAATGGAGCACCTTGTTAGATAAAGAGAATTTGATTGGAGTGTAAAAATCTGCAAATTAACTAGATATAGTAGATGATAGATAATTATTTTTTAAGGGAAAAATTAGGGTAATTTTCTCTCAAAGATAGAGAAGAGTAATTCAAAGTAGCAGCTACAAGTACAACTTTATATGATTTTATTCTATTTTAAAGCTTTAAGTAACATAATGAGTTTTAGAAAAATGACACTCCGACCGAAAATCACCCTTAAGAAAAGAAGTGTCATAAATTTGGAGATGGTACCAGGGCTGTCACCAAATAATGCTGCCACTGGAAAACCAGCTTCCAGTTACAGGGGATTTTGGCACATTTCTTACGATGCCTCCCACATGTTTAGCTGTGTTGGTCATTTCATGAATGCACGATCTTGTTGTAGAGTTGACTATTCAGCTCTCCAACAATATAGAATACAACACCAATTTGTATTATCAAAGGGGAGAACTGATAAACCAAAATAACGTTTTTAAACCAAGACTTTGCCTTGACTCAACTCATATGCTCAGTTTTAATGACTGTTTAAGTATGTTTACAATCCCTAATGCTCCAGAACCCTTCTAGTTTTCACATACAGAGTACCCCTGATCCAGCTGTATCCTCATTCTGGTAGAGCTCATGTCACTTTAAGACCCCCTTGCCCAAGTAGGCCCAGTCATCTCTGATTTATTGACAGCCATGTTGTCAACAACTGCAATCATATTACGATCATTGATCTGCACTGAGTTATCTAGCCCACACCAATGAGCTTTAACTGCCAACAAAACAATGGTTGATGTCACACTGGTAGATCTATTCAGTGGGTAGGGGGGCCAGGGGAACGAGCCATTTCAGGCAGCTAATGGCACTGTTAACCAGAGGAGATTGAGTAGTCCTGATGGCTCTTTGTCTCGTGCATAGAAGTCCTCTACCACGCAGAGGAGACATATAAAACATACTAAAGGATGTGTATGGATTGAAAAAAGCATAATATGGGCTCTCTACAAAAGATCAGTTTGAGTTCTGGGGATACATTTCAACATATTGATCGCCTGAAGAGACATGGCTGATTGTCCAAATGGAGCCTTGTGTTTGGCCGAACATTTCTCAGCATTAATCTGTGGAGTTATAATACTGTATGTCTGATGGAAGCAATGGCTCAGTCAACGAACATAATACCTATGTTTAAAGAAAAATGGACAGAATGATCCTTTAATTCTGAACTCAGTAACCTCATCCTGTGATCATGTTTCACCAACGCTTTATCCTAGTGGGATTTTCTTTTTCATTCCAGTTTGTTTTAGACCTGAAAAAGCAAAAGCGCAAAGATTTTTTCCTAAACTAGTCTCATTTTTTCGCTGCAAAGAATGCAGCGATCAGCACTCTTCAAACCTCAGTATCCTTTGACCAGCAGCACTCTTACATAACTCTCTCCCCCTCTGAAAGGTCTGCAGAGCCACAGCCAACACAGAAAAATCTTTGCATATGAAATTCGGCAAGAGTCTGCAGCCATCAGCGTTGTATCATGAGGCCGAGCGGCTGTGTTTGTGCCATCATGTGATGGATGATGTTGTCACCAGCAGCGAGGCGGCAGAGAGGGCTAGCCGAGGTCCCCCGTGCATGTGTCCCGGGCTAACAGATAGCCTGAGTGTCGGTGCTGTTTGGCTCCTGTTCGCCCCCCCTCTCCCTTAGAATCGAGAAACAGTCCCTGGCAGAGAGCTTCGTGCCGTCTCTGGTGCCAGCGCGAGGCGTCCCGCCGCCCACAAAAAGGGAGAGTTCTGTGTGTGTTTTAGTGCATATGTGTGTGTGCGCGTGTTTGGCAAAGCGTCTGGTTGCCGGGGTGTTCTCAGGCTGTTTCCGAGTCCGCTTTGCCAACGCTGCGTTCATGCTTGTGTGTGCGCTTCTTTTTCGAACGTGTGTGTGTGTGCTGAGGCTCTGCGGTGGGTCATGACTCAAAGGAAGGAGTCAGAACACGCGGTTCTGAACTCGACAGAAGGCCCAGGGGACAAATGGAGCTGAGCGCACAGCTCCTTCCTCTCTCCTCCTCTCTTTAAGTCCTTTCATCATCTCTTTCCTCCTCTCTTTTATCTCTGCCTCTCATTCCCCCACCGTTCACTCTATCTGAGTGTGTATCTGCATACAGAAGTGTGTGTTCATCACTGACAAATTAACTGAAGATTTCACACCCTGTCACACATCCATTTGGGGTTCTACCATTAGGGAATGGGAGGCAACTGCCTGGGGCCTGGTGCTCTAAGAGGCCTTAAAATAGAGCATCAAGTCTGAGGTGTATGCCTAAAATGATCCTCAACGTACTGAATGTTGGCTGAGGTTACATTCACACTGAAAGTTCGGCAGACTCGGTTCAGTTCGGGGTGAAGTTGCAGCATTTTTTCATTTTTCACTTGGTTTGCTTTGCTTTTGACTGCACTTTGTCAGCCGGACCAAAACCTGTCAAATACTGCATGATACTGCCTCCCACCACTAGTTGGGGCAGTAGCTGCAGTCTGCAGTGTTGTTGTTGCACTATGTCCAAGAAATACAAGTAAATACACTGTGTAGCTCGAAGCAGTTTGGAAGTATTCTGAGCCATGAAATAAAGATAAAGCAGCACTTAGGCAGCATTGGTTGGCACTTGCATATTGACTGGATCAATTCCTTATTTTGTACGGATTTGTAGATGAAAATCTGTAAAGAGGACCAGAGGCATGCTAGCATGCAATAATTAGCCAGACTCTGCTTGGTATTGCCAGTGAACGCCATGTTAGCTTTGTTAGTGTTGTGATGTACGGCCGAATTCAAGCAACAATTCACCCCCTTTGGGTTTGTTTGCCTTATTAAGTCCTTTTTTGGTTTGGGTTGCTTTCACACCCACTGTGAACCAAACTCTTTTGGCATACAAGAGTTTTTATTTTTGGTTTGCACCACAGTTCATGTGGGCTTTAACACTGCCCCAAACGAACCAAACTTTTCAAAAAGGTGAACCTGGTTCAGGGTTGATAAAAGTATTGGATGTGAAATTTCACAGGTATGTTGACTATGATTGGCATTGTTAGGACAAGTTGGTCCTAACAAGAGAAGCACAACAGTTTCATAAATTCTGCCACCAGGAGACTCTCACACAATGACTGTTTTTGCTTGTTTTGCAGTAAGACTCTGGAAGTTCCCTTCTTTTTTCATCTTTTGAACAAGTTTACGCTGATCCCAGAAGTCCTTGTGACATATTTTTGAAGGTTCTTGCCCATGAGTCCTCAGATATTGGATTATGACATGTCTTTGAACCCCCTGCTTTCATCCCTACTTTGAACAGGCTATTTTAATCAGGGATGCATGATATTATTGATATGATTTTTTTATTGGCATATATGAAAATTACTGCAGATATTTACAGACAGTATTTTATCATTAAGTTTAGCAAATTAAAAGGCAGATTTTGTGTAAACAGATTAGTGAATCAGTGTTTATAGCTCCAATAAAGCATAATTATACTATTACTGATAGAAGATTTCTGTATATATGCATATAACAGCTGTAATGCAAAAAGAACATACTATTAGTTATTTCTATACATCAGTATCAGCAAAGATATGTTTTGAAATATGGGCATACTGAACATCAACAAAAATCCAATATTGTGCATGCCTAATTGTAATGTAAATACAAACGAGCTTTGTTTGACTCTTGCTGCAACCTCCAGAGCTGGAAAATGAAGCCTGTGCTGAATGATCAAATGACTGACAGAACTTGGCCTCAATGGTCTGACTGTGCCCTCTAGAAAAGGGAATGTGGCCTCAGGTTCTAGCACTGCACTCTAACGCAGAGCTAGAACGAAGCCCCCCCTCATCATCTCGAACAAACTGAAGTTTTGGTGTTGCACATCCTCATAACACCAGATGAATAAACCTGTCTGATCACACTTCTTTATTTTCTCACCTCCTCTTCCTTCCTCTCTCAGAGTAACTGCGGGGAGATGTTACGAATTCGCCGGGTGCTCATGAACTCACCGGAGATTGTGTCCATCGGGCTGGTGTGGGACTCGGACCACTCGGACCTGGCTGAGGATGTCATACACAGTCTGGGGACCTGCCTGCGCTTGGGAGACGTAAGACCACACACACTAATCACATGCACATTTTATCCATTAATGCAACAGTATATCGTTTCCACTTTAAGACAGCAGCTTCAAAGTTGATTTAATAGTGTACAACCCATTTCCACAGAGTTCCTTGTGCATTTGGTCGCAGTACTGTATATCTTTGGCAGAGGTTCACTGCTCTTATGTGATACATGTAAATGCTTTTATTGCACTTGTTCATACACCAGCCTTTGGCTTAAAGGAAGCCAGTTTGCCCCTCTTGGTCCTGTTTGATGCAACAGTTGGGGCTAAAGTAAGGGGGAATAGAGTGATGCATAAAGGTAAGACAAGGATCACTGGACAAGCAAAATGCTGGTCCAGACTAAGTCTTAGGCTGGCTGGTGAGAGCTTAGAAAAACAAAGGTTGCAGGCCCTATGATTGTTATTCTGTTTTTTGATTTGTTGCAAACCGGTTTCACTACTTTTTAGCAAGTTTTTGTCATGATTTGTCCCACAGCTTATAGTAAGAGCAACAATCTGATGGCAGAGTGTACACAGATGCAGATATTCATAGCAATTGTCAATGTAATGTTTGATTGTATTATTGTCTTTGCCATCGTTGACTCATGTTTAGTAGCTTTGGCAAGTGAAGAAAGTCTTTGTTCCAAAGCTGTGTTTCTGCCATGCATACAAACAAATGGGTATATCCGGCTTTGTCCATTGTCATTTTCCTTGGTGATTTAAGGCTTGTAGGTTTAGTGTCTCTTTGGGTGCTCTCAGCACAACGCAAATGTCCGCTCATGCTGCACTCTTGACCTCAGTAAACAACGAGTGAAGTACACTGCAAGGAAATGGAGGCCATGTTTCGTTAATGCACAAAGCAGCTGGCTTACTCCTCATCTACAACATACATGCAGGCCCATTTGTCAGACCAGCCTGGTTGAATGTTCAGCCCTGTGCGACTGCATCCTCCTTGGCAAGGCCCAGTTGAGGCCACCATGTACAAGACTGCATGATTCATATGCACGTGGCCCAACAGTGTAGTCCCTGGAGAGGTCAATACTAAAGTTATTGAATGGAAATGTCTTGTGTCTGTGTTGTCGCCGGGCAGGCAGGAGACTCAAATACCTTCAGTTATTAAATGCTTGAAAATTGTCCGTGGTTGATTTTTGGAAAAGTGAAGGTGTTCATCACTTTTCCTAAAAATCTGTTTGTTTTTTTCTACAGCAAACCGCATGGCCCATGTGTCCACCCCCCACCCCCTTGAAGTTATTAAATTACTCTGACCTCTACAGCAGGAATGTGCAGTCTAGCTTCCATGGCAATCTCTCCTTACAGGGGCAGAGCTGATTGCTGTCTCTATAGCTATTTGCCTGAATTTATACAACCTCAGATGATTGACGTTATCCCAACAATTCAATGCACAAACCACATGCAAACAGTTGTCTAACAGCAGGCTGTAGACTCTTGCAGAGTGATACGAGCACATAACAATGATATATTGGGCGTTTGAGGTCATTGTAGATCCTCACTACGTCTTTACTGGCCTTGTGCCCTCTGTTTAACAAATACATGCTGTCAATGAGGGTAGAGGACAATGCAGAGTGTTTTATGACAATTCTGAGAGGACTACAGTGGGCCCCACAACACATATTTCTATAAATCTCTCTTTTAACATATTTCATCTACTCTAATGCAATCAACATCATGTGTCCACCTAGGTTAACATAGAAAGAGACAGAAAGTCTGTGCATTTGTCAGTGAGAAAAGCTTTCTGTACACCGTCTCCTCATTAACCACACACCAGTAGACTCAAGAGGCTCCAAATGTCTCCAATATTTAAAGAAAAAAGCTGCAAAAGTGCCCCCTTAATGGCCTCCTGATACATAAATGGGATAAATTTCCCCAAGGGAGCTTTAACAATGTAGAAAACGTGATGCAGTGCCCAACAGGCAGCCCTACATGCTAGAAAACATTCAGATTTCTGTTGCCCCGCTGCATGCAGCTGGTGCTCCTCCTCTGCCCCTCAGACATGGTGCTACAGTTAGATGAACATCTGTTGTCAGAAACGATAAACCACAAGTGTTTATGGAGCCGAGTCCTGAGGCTGCAATGGAGGTTTTAAACAGATAACTGTTACAGTAAAAGAGGAGGAGCCCACGCTGGTTTTAAACCTCTCTTAAACTTTCTAGTCGTGTGGTCCACCGCTTTAGTCCATCCTTAAATATTAAAACTAGGCTCGTACATTTTTAAAGAGAGCAGCTTGTGATGTTTGAGCTTTTGAGGAAATACTTTAAAGTGTAATCACGGCCTGAGACTGGGTCTTTAATGCTCTGGCGTTGTCATTAAAAATATTATTAAATGTCCAATAAACCAAAGGTCACAGCCATGATGCAATTTAAGGTTTGATTTTGTTCAGTTAATCTTGTAACTCACCGCAATCTCTCATTTGTCATAACTGTTATCCATCATAAAAGATCCAGTATATTCATGTAGTTAACTCTGCATTTTTAAGTCAAATTACCATGTAGATTATGCTACAACGAAGGGGCCAGTGATTATGGAAAAATATTATAATCACAGTTAGTTTGCCTGACAATTATATCACGATTATTAAGCACGATTACTCACTGATCTAACAACATCTGTGCAAGAATTTCAAATGAGTAAAAAATAAATCATACTTCATTGAAATGCAGCAACAGCAATTTAACAAAATCTGCAAATGACTCTGCATTGTCTTCAAAACTTTTAAGTTAATTAATTATTAATTAAATAAGATAAGATAGAACTTTAGTAATCCCTTGGGAAGACTCCTTCAGGCGGATTAAGATTCCAGTAGCATAGTGTAGTACACAGATATAAAAATAATGTAATGGTACTGAATAAACTTTAATAAAACTTAAATAAATAAATAAACCTTAAATGATATAATAGAACTAAAAGTCGAACAACAATGTGATCAACTGAGTCCCAATTAATATATGAGATATGCATATTCAATCATTTTACAGGCTCTTAAAGAAGGACAAACAGTGTGTGCCATATCTTTACAGAGGTGGTGTGAAGTTCTAATATATTATATGTGAAGCCATATTGGTTCAAAAAATGCAGGCAAAAATTTGGTAAAGGGAGAGAAAGAGTATAATGAAACATCACCACAACAATAATCATTTAGCATCCATTAAAGTAGCGTGTACATCGCCTTTTTTTACTTAAAACGTGTTTTGTTGTGAAGAGACGAAGGGGAAGGACTGTAAAACTTTGTGAGAGACATGAGTCCCATCAAAACTGAATAGCTCGCAAACACTTAAAATTAAAGTTAGTCTTATTATTGAAAACAGCAGACCGAGCTTTTACTTTTAAATACACCACAGAAATCTTACCGCTGCATGTTGGAGCCCCTGGAGGTGTTGACAGTCACACAGCGAGTGAGTCCAGACACTGGCACAGCTTGGGGCGTTGGGGGTTGTCTCTTAAAGCAGACTCACTCTTTTACTGTCTTTGCAGTGACCCACACTCATGTCTCATCCATGACTTGAACATTGAGCTGTTTTATCCACCTTTAATGAATATTAACGTGTTCATTTGTTTGCTCAGGCTCAACTCCAGAGTGGGGTGAGGGAGCGCTTCAGCAGAGCCAGCATGTGTGATCACCTAATTAATCACCCAGCACTACTAAAGTGCCATATATATGTCTGTTGTTAAAATGGCCATAAAAAGCATACCCAGATTTTGTTGAAGGTCCAGTTTCTTAAAAATTGCAATCAGTTCAAGTCCTTGCTGATGTCTGCAGGCTGACCGTTACATCAGACAATTACATCGTGATGTGTTCAATGACAGCTCAGAAAAATGACCATTAGACAAATAAATGAAGTATCATCATGATGCATCCAAACGTAATTTCAAGACAGTGTCAATTTTACATCACTTTTTAATTAGTTTATTAGTTTTAGTTTTTTGCGTTTTAGTTTTAGTTTTAGTCATAATTTAGTCATCTAAATTGTTTTCGTTTTAGTCTAGTTTTAGTTGATGAAATCTACTGTTAACTTGTCAGCTAAAATACGAAGTGTAAAGTGTAAGGCATATTTTATGTTTCCTTGAATTTCTGAAGTCATGTTTTACACTTGGATAAAAAGAAATTTCTAATAACCCTTTATTCAATGTATAAATGAACAGAAACAAATTTAACTTTTGTGTGAAATGCGATTACCTTTATTTAGGCTACCTGGCAGAGCATCTCAGTTACAATACCAGAACTGACAACAAACAGTGAACCTGCTCAACATGAATATATCAGTTAAAAAAGAGAGTAGCTCTGATTGGATCGCTCCCCAACTTATCCCACCACTACGAAGCTAAAGCATTTGTGATTGGATGACCCTCTTAACTCATCCAACCTTTCTACACAACCAAAGTAGCTGTGATTGGATATATTATAACTTGTCCCTACTTTCAACATGATGAAATTAGGTCTGATTGGATTAAGTCTCTGTTTTAGTTTTTGTCCATGTGCACTTGTTTTTATTAGGCACTGTCTAGTTTTCATCAGGGCAAAAAAGGTTGTTGACGAAAACTATGACGAAAATAATTATTCAACAAAATTAACACTGTTTCAAGAAGAAGGAAATTTAGCATTATTTAGTTCAGCATTAATAAACAGCTATAGCAGATATTCACTTGTTGCTCCAGTCTAGAACGATTGTGAGCGGCCTGACCAGTCAGCGTCCTTCAGAGCAGGAAGAGGTGGGAGCTACAAGGGAGACGACAGCAGGAAGTGACTGCTCGTACAGAGATTAGCATAGATGCTAACAGCGCCAGTCGCAGTTTTGTCAGATCTGGACTGCATTTCTTTGTTAAATGAAAAACTAACAACACTGAAAGCACTTCTCAATAGGAAAAATATTTTTACTCCACTTCTGACATGTTTTGGCAAGAGTTTGTTCAACGTATCGCCTGCCTACTACATTATCTGATCGGCCCATAATAAATGTGATTGATGGAATGATCAGCCAATCACTTTCCAGATTTACTGTTGAAAGGTTTTGCCCATTCACAAACACCTTCTATGGGCTGTTTCCCTGATGGACTAGTGAAATATATTGGTGTAAAAGCTAATAAGAACTCGAAAAGCTCTTTTTTTATATTTATTTGTAATATAAACTGCATCAATGCAGTTTATGATTTTGTTTTTCTTAAAAGCAAAACAAATAATTGTTCAGGAATGTAATCAAATAGCTTTTTCCCTTCTTATTGCTGCTCTGTCAAAATTTGCCCCCACCACGGCATTTTCCAATATTGCCATATGAGTTATGGTCTAAAATAAATGTGGAAAGCTGCTCTATCTGCCACATCCGTATTTGCATCACCACCAAAATGTAATGAATTCCCCCTTGTGACATGAGCAAGAAACCCTGAAAGTTTCATAAAAATCTGTTGAAACGTTATTGAGTTAGAAGCAAAAAAAATGTTGAAAACGGCCTCATCTTTCAGTGTTAACAGATCCTGGATCTAGATTGGGAACACCACCGAATTTTTTTTTTTTTTTTGAATACTTTGTTTTGCAGTTTTCAGTTTTGCAAGAACAGCACAACTTATTCCCACTAAACTCAGTAAATAATAAGGTAAAGGAATAACAACAGTAACTAATTAGACAGATAAGATAAATTAAGTAATGGACAGAGAAAGCAAATAAATAACAACAAATGTATTTAAAGGAAAAAAAATACACATATTAAATGTGACACATGTCACCAAGATGTCTCTATCATCGTTAGTATTGGTTTATAGTCAGACCAGGTCAAAGTTCAATTGTCAGACTGAGTCCACGGCAGGTAAGGGGGATGTCTCTATATATTCAAAAAAAGCCTGCCAGATCTTTAAAAAGGTATCATATTTGTTTCTCCTGACATTAGTGATCTTCTCTAAAGGCAAACAGGTCATCATTTCTGATACCACAAAATGTCATCAGTCCTTCCTTATGCCATGACCACATTCGTAACTTTTTGAGTCATCTTGCTAACAGAGAAACAAACATGGGCATAAACATAACCTCCTTGTTGGAGGAAAAAAGCACCTCAATGGCTGAAGTTTTCAAAACCAATCAGAGCCAACAGTCACCAAAACACTGAGGTGCATACTGAACCGTGGGCTAAGTGTAATGTTGCATCCCTACAAACAAACACCCATGACAAGGACACACAAGTTTAAATGCCCGTGTACAACACAAACACAAATACAGAATTTAAATATATGCATACTGCAGCGCCCAGTAAACCCGACCAATCCCCTTGCATCACACCAAAATCCACTTTACAGCACATAAAAAGCCTCATCTGATCGCTCTTCCTCGTATAAAGCTCGGGAATCCTCGGCCTCGTGCTCCAGCTTTCACACCTCACACACACTCAGACAGACACACGTGTTTGGCCCCTGATACTCCATGTCATGACTGAGTAATGTTGATGCATTTTAATGCTACTGTAACATCTCGGGCCGCATTCTGAAGTGATATCTATGAATAATGGATCAGCGAATATGAGTATGTGTTATAGTGAGTCGACTCCTTCCCTCTATCTTCTGTCTGCCGTCCCCGCCTGCTGCTGTCGCTCTCGCTCTCATCCCTCCACCGCTGCGAGATGGAGCTGGTTGTTAGATAGAAATCGGAGGCATAATTTATCGCATTTTCTGCTTTTGTTTAGCTGTTCAGATCGGGAAAAAATGAATCCATCTGCCTCCTGTATCCCCCTCCTCCTCCTCCTCTTCTGCTGCTTTCTCTCTTTGTCTGTCTTCTGCATCTGTTCTCTCTCTTTTCTGCTTCCATCTGAATCTTTGTTATGTCCTTCCTCTGCTTCAATGAGGGCATTTTAGAGCTGGAACAATTAGTTTGTTGCAAAAATGAGATAACAATTTTGGTTCATCTTCATAGCAAGCTGTTTATCGAGCAGACAGGCTGAGTGCATGCCGGGCCTTACTTCTTGAAAATGAGGATTTGCTGATTATCTTTTGTTTTGTCTCAATGGAATTTTAATATTTTTAAGATTTGGAACAAAAGATTCAATTTGAAGACAAAATATAGCTGCAGAATCTAAATGTTTGGCTTGAGGAATTGCCTGATATAGAAAATAATCGATAACTAGAGTAATTGTGACTTGGGGGAAAGGCTTTTATTCTGAAATAAACTACAGTGGGTAAAGATGAGGCACGGAAACCACTTGGGATTTTCATAAAGATTTATTTCCCCATTTCGATGTAAAAAAAAAAGGAGATTTAAGGAAATATTAGCTTGTCAAAATTGGACAAAACTTATGTATGGCTCAACACCGTCAATGAACACACTGTATTATGTGTAGCCTTTGACCTGTTAAATCCAGTGAATAAGACCAACATTTATTACCATTTTTTTTAAATCTAAAAAGTTGTCTGTCTTATATTGTGACCATTATACCAGGGTAAAACACTTAACCATACACGCTCATGAAAGCAAGAGCAGCTGCCACCATCCCACATTACACTAGACCTGAAGCCATCAAAAACTTTTCCCATTTTGTTGTGTATTTTGAGAAACAGCATTACTGTTTAAATGTGCTGGAGTACATTACAGTACAGGCCAGGCTGATAGCACCACTTTTTAACAGCTTTTCTCTTTAATTAATCCATGATCCTGCATTTATAGAATGTGCTGGCATACTGGGGTGGAGTGGTAAGCAACCAGACACGACCCATGTATATACTTTTGCTGCCCTGGGTTCGAATCCAGCCTGTGGCCGGTTTGCAGTGTCCTCCCCTACTCTCACTTGCCCCCTTTCTCAAGCCTATCCACTTTTTCTCTCTCCTATCAATAAAGGCACAAAAAAAATGCCCCCCCAAAAATAAAAAATAGAAGGAGTATTGTGCCATACTGTTTTGTAAGTAAACCTTGAAAGCATGCAGATTGTGGATCTGTACTTCACAACTATTAGCAAAGGCAGTGAGCTGAACCATTGCACTGAGGACAGTTTAAACCTTTACCCTTTGGATCACCCCCAAAATACAGAACATGTCTTATATCTGGGTGTTGTACCCAATCAGAGTATTGCTAATGTTGGCAGTAATAGCGTATTCACGTCCATATGCACGTGTTGCATGTGGCTATAGTTTTGGTTCTCAGTTACTTTCAGTCATTACACTGTCACAATGTCACAGTTTCATTTAGCAGATGCTTTTGTCCAAAGCGATGTACATCTGGGAGTAAGTACGATACAAGAAGGAACAACAGGAACAACTGGAGGGAACAACATCTACTGTATGTGCTACAAACTGCTTCAAGTCCTTGTGGATACAGGTGCAGCCATGAAGTGCTTGAGGCAGTGCCTATTTTTTTTTAACCAAGCAATTGACAGAAAACCTTGTCAAGTCCCCCTAATTACCGTCATCATCATCATCAAGTCCTCTTGTTATTGACATCAACATCATATTAAGCATCAACACACTCAGTGCTGAGTTGTTCACAAAGAGCTGGGTCTTAGACCTTCTAACACATTCTAACACTTGGGAACAACAGAGGAGAAGAGTCTAGCTTGGGATTTTTAGCCATCCTGAGATGGGAGCACCAGGCATCTTTAACTGGCAGAGTGTAGCAGGTGAGAGGGAGTGCAGACCTGGATGAGGGAAAATTTTATTGGCACTACAACTGGAAGCCGATGAAGAGAGGTTAAAAGTGGTGTGACCTGCGCTGGCTGGTTAAAGGCCAGATGTGCTGCTGCATTCTGGATCATCTGCAGAGGTTTAAATGTGCATGCAGGAGGCCTGTTAGAAGTTTTGGTAGTTAATTCCCCCATTTTAGGTTAATGTCTTTTCCTGCCTTTTCTCCTTAACACCACCTATGAAGTTACTTAAATAGCAAAGATAAGATTTGTAGAAATACAAGCATGAAAATGCTGATTACATTATTAAGTGCTAATGTTAAAATGCAGAAATTAGTAGTTTATGAATACAATGTATTTGCCCTGTTATATCTACACATGAATTATAAAGGATATTGTGTCCCTCACTAGCATTTGTACCTCTGCCAAGGAGGTTATGTTTCTGCCGGCGTATTGTTTGCAAGATTACACAAAAACTACTGGACAGATTTTGCTGAAATTTTCAGGAGATGTTGATAATGGCCCAACTTAAAAATGATAAGATTATGGTGGTGATCCAGATAACCCCCATTAGCAAACAATCGTTTTTGTTCAATAACTGTCTAACTAATAATGATTTCAACATGATTCTGAGTGCTAGGTGTGGGTTTTCAAAGTCAAGGAATCATATCATGATGGTAACTTTATCATGGAACTATTACTTATAAATGTAACAGCAATATGTGAGCTACCTTGGTTTGTGCTCTCCAAGTGCTTTCTAGTTTTATCTTGAAAAGACTTAACAGATTTACAACTCACCTCTATGCATCAAAACAAGGTTTATCCGCTTTGTTTATGTGATGCTATCTGTTCAGTAATTTTGTTTACATCGAGGCAGTAGAGCTGGAAGAGCACGCACATTAACAGGAGCTGTTGACCCATCTTGTGGTGGGCAGCTGCATTACAGCTTAGACACATTAAATCAGCACCAAGGGCCTGCATTGATAAATTTGTTATTGTTATATTCATCATCTTGAGAATCTGGTGCCAACTACTGGCTCTTTAACAAGCATCCTCGCTGATGGGACATCTTCAGGATCAGTGCAGCATTTCTTCATGTAATTTGCAGCTCACATGAAGCATCAGAAAGCTCAGAGAGAGATCTGAGCCTTAAAGATGAGAATGCCTGTAAAGGATGACTGCATACAGCATAGGTGAGCAAAAATGTACTTGTAGTCCATTAACTCCTCTTTCTCCATCCCTCCTCTCACTGCACACCTCTCCTTCCCATCTCTCCCTCCCTCCCTGTCTCCTCCTCCTCCCTCTGTCCCCTCTCTCTCCCTCTCTCTCTCTCTCTCTCTCTCTCTGTAGTTGTTCTACCGTGTGACAGAGGAGAGGGCTCGCCAGGCGGAGCTCTACTTGGTGGGCATGGTGTGCTACTACGGCAAGCACTACTCCACCTTCTTCTTCCAGACCAAGATACGCAAGTGGATGTACTTCGACGACGCCCACGTCAAAGAGGTGAGACTCAGTTTGCGGTCGGAGGCTGCATGCTGCAGGACGGGGCAGCAGAAGGAGGAGGAGGTGGAGGAGGAGGAGGAGGCGGGGAGGGGGTGGCTGTACGGTATCTGCTGCATCTCCAGCTGAGCCGGTGAGAGCAGCAGGGATGAGAAGTAAGCTGTGTGTTAGTTTGAGTGCTGCATGGTCAGTTCCTTTGAAGCCGGGACGGTTTTAATGACTGACAAGGTGTTTCATGTTTTATCCCTGTCTTTGGGTAAATTCTAGTGCAGGTGACACCGGTCGTCTGATGTGATTTTTTATGATTTAAGCATGAGTTATGCCCCGTATGACTGGATAATGGGATATGAATTTTGCAGAGGCTGTTATCGAGGAAAGCTGGGCGAGTTTGCTGAGTCAAAATGTGAGATAAAGTGGATTTGCATGTCCTTGACACTTCTGTCAGCTTATTAGATTATACAGCTAATGAAAAAGTGTTAGAATATGTCAGTGAGGACACACAGCTACTCCATGCATGTTTGACCTTCTACTTTTGATGTCTTTTGTGTCATATTTAATCTTGGAAGGGACAGTGTTGCCTCCTGTATGTGTTTTAGAGTGTATACCTGTGCGTATGAGTATTAATGTGTGTCTTTAAATGTGTGTGTTGCCCTGCTGCACCTCCAGATCGGCCCAAAGTGGAAGGACGTGGTATCTCGCTGTATCAAAGGCCACTATCAACCCCTGCTGCTGCTCTACGCTGACCCCCGTGGGACGCCGGTGATACTGCAGGAGAGCCCCAACCCCTGTAGCAGTTCCAACCCGCAGCTGGAGCTCCAGCACTGCAGCAGCAGCAGCAAGGCCGGCTACGACAGCGAGGACTCCGGTACAGCAGAGACGACACACATCAGATCACATTTCTCTGTGTTTATCACCGTCGGAAGGGGTGGGGGCGGTGGGGGGTACACACGAGGTTACAGCGTTAAAGCTCTGACCTTCAGCCCCCTAATCCAGCTGCAGCTTTGTAAACTGCTGAGAACTTACTCTGCTGCAAACATATGGAATCGCAGGATTTACTGAAAGGTCATCTCTCCTCACTGTCTCTGTTCTCTCTCAGGTCGGGAGCCGTCCATATCCAGTGACACTCGCACCGACTCCTCAACAGACAGCTCCAGTCACAGAACCTCACGCAGCCGGCCTCTCCATCAGTCCACAGGAAGCCATCTTTCCAGTGAATCACAGACCACTGTGGTCTGTAACTACGACATCGGCACTCCGCCGCACGGTGCAGACACCGGAGGTAAGACAATGCTTGAGCCGTAGCACCTTGGTGTAGATTGTAGTAGCTCCCAACAACAGATTAAAACATGAATCAGCTGCTAACATCTGCGATCACTTAAAGTTCCTTAAGCAGCTAACACAGTAAAGCAGCTCCTGAGAGCTTTAAACAGCAATGACTGCCAGCCTCGGACACATGAGTAGCAGCAACTATCAGCTTAAAAACACAGAAGTAGCAGCTAACAGCTCCTAACAGCTGTAGACTCTAGAGAAGTCTCTGAAATGCTGAAATCATGCAAATGCAAATACATACATCAATGCAAGCAGAAGCTTCTAGCAGCAACAAACACAAAGGAAGGGATTTCTTACAATAGCCAAAAGCATGTAAGGACCACAGAGAGCTGGTGAAGGCATAAAAGTAGAAACTCCTCATTGCAGTAAATACATAGGTAGCAGCAATTAACAGCTGCAAACCGACACATGGCAGCCCTCCACAGCAGACCACATGCAGGGAGCAGCTTCCCACAGCTAAGGTCGCAGCTCTTTACAGATAAATACACACAAATAGTAGCTACTTATTGCTGCAAACACACGGTTAGCATCTCCTTACAGCCTCAGAGGTATTAACACACTAATTGATGCCTCATATTTGCAGGTAACAGTGCCTTACAGCTTCAAACACACAAACAGCAGTAGTTCCTTCGTGCTGCAACCACACAAAAGGTATCATCTTTCATGCCAAACATGCAGCTGCAACAATATAAGCAGCAGATACTTACAGCTGCAAGAACATTGTAGCAGCATTTTATAGCTAAAAACACGTGCGGCAGCAGAGAGCACACAAATCATTACAACTACTGTTTCATAAAAGCATGTGGCAGTTATAAGCACAGAGGGAACTTGTTACCACCTCAGATGCAGGTAGCAGCTACTTAGTTCTACAAACACAGAAAGCCACACATTACAGTTTAAAGACATTAAAAGCAGCCATTAACAGCTGCATACAAAAAAGTAGGAGCTGCGTACAGCTTTAAACACTTAAGCAGCTACCGCCATCTTCAGACACACAAGTGACAGCTACTGTCAGTTGCAAACACAGGCAGCAGCTTCATACAGCTGCAACAAAGAAGAAGATGTAAACAAACAAGTAGTAGCTCTTTCTGACCTTGATCAAGCACGTAGCAGCTAATACCAGCTGCAAACACACAAGTTGCAGCAGTAAGTAGCTGGAATTACAGAAGTAGCAGCTTCTTGCAGCCTTTGTCAGGTTGCAGGAACTGATAGCTTCAAACACACTGGTAGCAGCCACTACCAGCTGCAAACACATGAAGAAACACCATACAGCTGCCAGCACACTAGAAGAAGCTACTACCAGCTGTAAACACAAAAGTAGCAGCATCTTACAGCCTCAGTTATGCAGATAGCAGCTACAACCAGCTGCAGACATACAAGGTAAAGACCCTTAGATCTATAAACATTCATTCAGTGGCTGTACAAATCTGTAAACATGGGAGGATCATCTTCCTACTGCTGTTAACACACATGTAGCTTCAGTGTTTTCATAAAAAAAGATAAATGTTGGTGCTTGTTAGGGCCAAAAACAAGAGCAAAGGTCAGTCTTCAAGTTTTAGCTCAGTTGAATAGAGTCCTTTATCCCCACGCTTGATCACTGCAGACTCTTCAGGATTTTTTCGCCCCCTTACTGGTTACTTTCAGGTTTACTGGCACTGCTGCTGGGATAATTGCTCCCAGTGGGATAAATAATAAAAAAACTATTGGATTTACTTTCTCTCTTCTCCAACACACAGACTCAGCGGTGGAGGGTCCTCCCCGCCCTCCCTCTCCTCCCCTGCCGGAGTACAAGGAGACGGCAGTCTTCCTCCTCTCCTCCCGCCGGCCGCTCACCTCCTCCTCATCCTCCTCTCGTCCCCTGTCCTCCTCCTCATCGTCGGGAGTGGGGGGCTGTGAGGGGGGAGCCGGGGGTCCCCACTGGGAGGATGAGAGCACCAGCAGTGAGAGCAAGTCCAGGTAATGCACCAAAATATACGCACAAACACACGGTTTTCGGACAGTAAAGAAGGTTTGAAAAATTACTCCGTGACTTGCAGAAAAATTGATGAATTACAAGAACAATATTTTCGTCTCGTATGTGATGGAGCAGAAATTTTAGGTCACATCAAATCATCAATCAATAAGTATTGTGATATCCAAGTGTGCATGCATCAGGGGAGAATCCATTTGTGGACTAAGGCATGTCCCCTCTGCTTTAGTGGTTGGTGAGATATAATCCCTGGTCATTTTATTAGGTACACCCTACTAGTACCAGGTTTGACCCTCTGTTGCCTTCAGAACTGCCTGAATTCTTCAAGGATTTTGGTCCCTAATGTAAAAACACACACAGTTGCTGCAGATTTGTCTGCCTCACATTCATGTTGTGAATCTCCCATTCCACCACATCCCAAAGCTGCTCTACTGGACTGAGATGATGGGCACACTGTAATCATAAAGGGATGGTCATGGTCAGCAGCCTCACTCGATTAGGCCTAAACAATCCTCAATTGGTACTAAGGGGCCAACTGCAACATTACACTACTACCATCAGCTTGAACCATTGATAAGCCACTTCTACCTTTTCCATTTCCATCAGCTGAAGTGTTGCAACAGATGTTGGGATTAATCAGTCCAGGCAACATCTTTGTTTTTTGTCATTATCCAATTTTGGTGACCCTGTGAGAATTTTACCCTGAGTTTCCTGTTCCTACCTGACAGAAGTGGCACTAAAGCTGCATTTCCATTAAGCAGTTTGGCTCAGTATGGTACACAATTACAGGTTTTCCACTGTCACGTAAGGAGAAAAGCAATCAATGAATCAATCTTTATTTGTTTAGCGCCAATTCATCACAAGTGTTATCTCAAGACACTTTACAGTAGAGCAGGCTGAAGACAAACTCTTCATTTTATGGATACACGTATATGTATATGTACAAATTTACATGATAAATACATATAAACTACACATATACATATATATACGAATACATACATCTAACACCCAACATGAATCCATATAGCCAATCATGAATTCCTCATCATGGCGGCAAGAAAAAACCTCTGTTTAGCAGTAGGAAATCTTGAATGTGGATCCCAGTCTAATGATGAACAGCCATCCAAAGGTACCCAAATAACAATCATGTCCCGTCCCACTTACTGGCACCATTCTGAGGGTGCCGAGCAAACCAAGCTGACCCTAAAGGGTGCAGCTAAAAGCACTGCAGTTGAGATTTTCACAAAAATCTGAAATTCCCATGCCACAGCAACTAAAACAATACATGTCTCATCATGATCAAATTAGCTGTGGATTTTGAGTGATTTGTTCTTTGCTGTTGCTGTGAAGAACATCTGCATGAAACTATGAATTGCAGGAAGTCCGCCGTTGTTGCTCTTTGCTATACTTCAGACTGCTTCACGTAACATCACACATTAGCTGGTGCAACCCTCTCGTCTTGGCCCACATTCCCGCCCTCAAGTGCAGGCACAGCTGGTGGTGGAAATGCAAACAAGATCAGGGTTGATCTCAGCAAACTCAACTAAACCAAACCAGACAACTCAGTGGGAATGAGGCTCAAGTGGGTCTTCTGCTGCCCATCTGCTCCAAGAGTCAAGGTGTTGTTTCACCAGAAATGCCTTGGTTGTGGGGCTGGGCAATGTGGACATTGGTATTAGTATCACAATATGTTTTAGCTAAATGGAGACATTGAATGAATATTGACACAGAGATTGTTTTGATGCAGAGGGCTGCAGAACTTGAGGTTTAGAGCTGCATTTCACCATTTCACACAGTCGTTATATTGTACTTTGTGTTGCTGATGTAAAAAGTGGAAATGATTCTTCTTGCTCAAACTTGTTGCCACCTATTTTCACATTCTTGCCAAAAACATCATTCTGCTGCTCAAGATCTTAACATAGAGAGCTGCTATTTTTTTTTCTACCATCTTGCCTCATTTTACCACAAAAACTACATTAATATAACAATACTGCCTGAACTTGAATTAAAACATGTTGATATATCAAACCCTTATAGCTTTTCTCCTCTGTATCTCACTGGGTGTTTTCTCTATTTCAGACCATTCTCTGTAAACCATATAGATTTTGTTGCCTGAAGACCCATCTAGATCAGCAGTTTCTGAAATAGACCAGCCTAAACAACAGCCACACCACATTCAGAGTCACTGAAATCCCCTTTCTTCCCCGTTGCTGAATTTAACTTCAAGAGGCTGTGTTAATGTCCACATGCCTCATTGTGTTGAGTTGCTGCAGTGTGATTGGCTGGATAGTTACTTCCATCAAAGAGCAGTAGAGCAGATGTACTTTATGAAGCGGCCGGTGAGTGTATGAGGAGGCTCAGGCAGTCGTGATATAATCAAATGCTTTAAAGACAAATCAGTGATTCATGAGTCTTTCATATCCATATTTAGTACTGCTTAGCAACTTCTGCCCATCTATCTGCTTTAACACCACCTGAGTGTATTCTAAGGATAAATACTGTAAATCAAGATGATGAACATTACTTCATGATTACAAAGAAGTGATAAAGCCTGTAAACAACTTGCAAACTTTTTCTACAGCTTAAAATTTGCAGGACTACACCACCAAACTAAAGGATCGGGTGTAAATTAATAGTTAAAATCTGTGCACGTTTCTGGCTGAACTGTATTTAACTCACTTTGTAGGTCAGGTATTTTTGTTTTCACTCACGTTTGATCTTCCACTTTATTTTTGGACACTTAAAGATGCAGATGCACTGTTTTTAGGTGCAGCAGCTCTCAGGTATTTTGTACTTTGCTGTCGCAGCTAAGACAAGCAACATCTCCCTTGCTCTCCAGCTCTTCTGGAGGCCGCTACAGGCCCACCTGGAGGCCCCGGAGAGAGGCCCTGAACATCGACAGCATCTTCACCCGACCGAGAGGGTACAACACCCTGCCCGGTCCCCCTCTCCCTCCAGAGCCTCAGGACTCGCTCCCCTCGGCCGCACCTGCCCCTGCGCCCGCACAGCCTGGGTTACAGGACACGGAGGGGAGGGAGGCTGGGGAGTCCGAGGCGGGGTTTGGGCTGGTCGGGCAGCCCAGGTCTCTAGGCGGCGGGCGGACGATGGGTCCCCCTGCACCTCCACCTCTGAGAGGGGTGGAGCACCAGCCGCGTCTGATCCAGAGGATGGAGAGCGGCTACGAGAGCAGCGAGAGGAACAGCAGCAGCCCCGACAGGTAGGAGACTCACACATAACAATTACTGTCTCTTCCTTTCTGCCTCCGTCGTTCATTCTGTTTCCCCCGCCGACTGTCTCTGTCACTCTTGATTTTCCTTTCAATTTAACTTTAACAGCTTCAAATTCCAGTGTGGCATTAACAACAACAAATTGTCCAACAATATTAGTCCAAACAAATCAATCATTGGGAATATTTGTCTGGGGAATAATGAGTTACACTCTTAAAGGAACAATACGCAGGATTCATCCAAGAAATTTAAAATGTCTAATCCTGGATACAGTCATTTTGGATGACTATTCAGATTACCTTAGATACTTCTGATACTCTTAAAGCCATAAATATCCTTAATTTTCTTAGTTGGCAAGGTCCCTGCCTTGTCATAGCAGTTATTTAAATGGCATGTTTTTTGCAGTTAGGGAAGCATGTCACTTTGAAGAATGTTTGACCTTGTTCACACCTGCAAAAATCCTGGAAAAATTAGCAAAATTTTACTGAGTGAGCTGCATGTATAAACACAAACAACGGAGTGTTTTACCAAGACAATGCCTTCATTTTTTTTTCTACAAGCCTCTTCATTTGTTACCCCACCCAACCCGGCCATTGCAACCCAGGGAATTTCAAGAATCTCACTACTATGAAGGACGAGTGTGACCAAGCAAGTCAGGAAATTTTCTGTTTTGTTACGCTGGAGATTTCTTAAAATGTTAAGCCTGTTAACCCCGCTCATACATGCACAATCCCTGAAGTTGGGAAAATTCTCCTGTTGAGCTACATGTGTGAATGTATGAGTTTGCCCCAACGTATTTTTTCCCCATCAAGCTGTCTGTCGGCAAACTGCTAGAAACTTTTGCTGGAAGGGGCAATTATTTAAACCTTGTAAAAATTCTGCTAAATCTACACATACACATACAAAAAATGCTAATTTTTTAAATATATTTGCATAAGAGAGATGCATGTATAAACACAAGCAGCAGGATTTTTCCTCACAGATCTGACCCTGAATTTGGCTTTTAGCTCTTCAATTTTTTTCCTCCCTCAACCATCCATTACTGCATTTGAAAATCCAGGAATTAATCCTTCTACGAGAGACATAAACAAACAAGAAACTCAAGAATTTTAGGGGTTGGTTGCACAAAAATTCCAGGAAAAATGTCAGGCTTGCATAACCCCATTCAAACATGCACAAAAACTTAAAAAAAACCTAAACTGATTTGAGTGAGCAGCATGTGTCATCAAGAGCAGTTAAGTTTTTCAACCAGACCTAATTTTTAATCTTTTCTACAATTTCCAGCCTGTTTTTTCCCTCCTCTACCCTCCATTGCCTCGAAGGTTTAACAGCACTGAAGTTTTCTGATATGAGGGGCAAGTGTGAACCAGCAAGTCAGGGATTTTTTTTGTTTTGGTTACCCTTGAAAATTTCTGGAAAATATCAGCCTGGCATTACCCAATGAAGTTATTTACAAAAACTCACCTAAAAAAAAAACCCTAAAAAAAATTTCTCAGCTTACCTACTAGCCCCCCAGTAATTTTTCCTCTCAAACCTTCATTGCCTCTCAGGAAAACTTAAAGAAATCCTCTGCTGTAAGGAACAAATGTGGTCATATAAGTCAGGAAATCTTTTAGATCATTTACCATAAATTATATGGAACATTTTAGTATTTTTTTTAATTGTTTTATGGAAAATTTTAGGCTTGCATATCCCTGTGAATGCATGCACAGACAACTGGAAATTCTTGATTTTACCATGGTCAACTGCAAATTTGTTTGCAAGAGTAAGACTTTTCACTCAGACTTTGCTCTGAAAATTTCCTCCAAGCCCAAATTTTTCTATCCACTGACTTGTCCGTCGCCTGTGAAGTGTAAACAAGTATGTCTTGAAATCCTGGGGGAATTTAGACTTTCATAGCCCCATTGATACATGCACATGAAATCTGGAAATTTTCTGGATTTACTTTGGTGATCTGAAACAGGCAGCCTGGTTTTTTGTCCAGACTTGACCCTGATTTTTTCTGCTAGCCCTCGTCGGATTGAACCAAAGACTCTTTTTTTCGTAGCTTGCTAACTCTGCACCTCCTCCTTCTCACAGGGAGGTGGGGCAACAGAAACGGGTGCTGATGTCAGGGCCTTCATGGCGTTCGGTGCCCAAGTCAAAGAGCAGCGGTGCCATCCTGCAGGAGCTGCCCTCCCCGAGCTGGGGAGGTGGCACTAACTCAGGTGTGTAACCGTGACAGTCCATGACTGTATACTCCGTAACTCACTTTTGCTTGACTTAGTTATGATTGTCCATCCTTTATACTTGTGTGCATTCAGGCTCAGGGCGAAGTGAGCTGGACGAGCTGCAAGAGGAAGTGGCGAGAAGAGCTCGCCAGCAGGAGCAGCAAAAACGGAAGGAGGCGGAGCGGGAGGCAGCCATGGGATTTAACCCCAGACCCAGCAAATACATGGACCTGGACCAGCTCCAACACCAGGGTAAGGAGGACAGAGGGATGGAGAGAGAGACAAACGAGAGGGAAAGAAGTAAATGATGGAATTTTGGAGATCGCATTGAGAACCAAAATGGTGCAGAAAACAGATTTTCTCATTTACGTCTGTAACACCTCAAGATGCAAATTTGGACTTGCTTTTTTTAGATCTTTAGACTCTCGAAGGTCTTTGTCTTTTTATATATCACTGAAGAAGACAAGTATTATTCCTTTGGTAAACATTCAGTAAGATGAATTCATTCTCCAGTATGTCCCAAAAGTATTATCAACCTGGAGGTCAGCAGGATCTGTAGGTGAGAAACCTGTTTCTGCCTGCAATTATTCTCATGAAAAGTAAAACAGTGACGCCTAAAGCTGCCCCAGCAAACTTCATAAATCCCCCTGATTTAGATTAAAGGGATGGTTTGGGATTTTTGAAGTGGGGTTGTGAGGTTCATGGCAATATCGTGAACATAAACCATGGTTATGGAGATCAGCTCTGCTCCTGTACAGACAGAGCCTGCATTGGAGCTAGTGCTCTGTAATCCAATGTTGTTTCAGACTTGGGCACAAGGAAGTGCTAAATGCTAACTCACTACTTTGTTTTTGGACTCATTCCTGCTCCACTCCATATTCTTTTCGGTTTGTTTTCTTTTGGTCCAAACAAACAAACCTGTTCACCTCACAGCTCCACCTAGAGGCCTGGTACCTTCAGGTCTCATGTTGTAAAATGCAGAGTTTATGCCCCTTTTGTTTGTTTTCTTCAGAATTGTGTTTTCCCCTTCTAATCGGCCTCGTCTCTTAAGCTGCAGCTCCTCTTTTCTGATGTTAATACTTTCGTGGCGTGTTTGCCCTTGTAAGCCACCTTAATGTTATGCCGTGCGTCACTCCCTGATCCCGGCTGATGAGGTGTATTTTAATGTTAAAATCTTGCTGGGTGCAGCTTTAAGGTCACATTAGCACCTGTTGTCTAGCTCAGCAGTGACTTGTACGTCCGTGGTTCTGTCTGACCTCCTCTTTGTCCTCATTCCCATCTGTTGGTCTGTCTCTCCATCTGTCTCCCTCTGTCTTTTTTTAAATATGTCTATGAGTTCAGACTGTGTTACTATAACTCACTGTGTATTTATTTTTGTGCGTCATCCATGAGTGTGTGATGACAAAATTACAGTTTGTGTGGGCCTGAGTGTGTGTTGCTGAGTCAATCAGCATAGATAAAGACGGAAGTAAGCAAATCTACTTAACACTGTTTTTTTACTGACATATAAACTTCTGTGGGACGTTCACCGATCAGAACTGAGTGGGAAATAAACACAAGTTTGAAAAATCACCCTGTCCAAGTCCAAACCTGGCTGTCCCAATTATTGTCAACAGAAATCACAAAAATGTTTAGAATTGATGCATATCTCTGTATTTTTAAAAAACCGTGTGATATAAAACATTGCAATATTTTCTGAAACAATTTGATACAAGGAGGTACAAATTAAAGCCGAGCAATACAGAGCAGTGCTGTTTGACATACTACAGTATTTGTGGTATGATGTGATTTGAAAAAAGGTTTGTTAGAGTATGAAACGATATGAAGTGATAAAATATGCTAAAACCAAGGGTTTCTAAGGGTTTCATACACCCTTAGTGCTTTTTAATTTCTCCTCTGCATGATAAAGTACTTCCATGCCCAAGACAACAAGAGTTTGCTGCATTAGGACTTCTTCTGATTCCCGCGCCCCCACTGTGGTGTCCAACTGTTACGACAGTAGTTCAAAGCCCACTGACTCGGGCAGGCAAGTCCACGGCAAAGGCTGTAGAGAGAAGGCAGAGCTGCTGAAAATGGCCACGTTGAACTGACCAAATACCTCCAAGTAGACTGGCCAACCAATCGGAACAGAGTTTGCTCACAGAGACAAGTGTGAGAATACAGGTGGATCAGGAGTACTCAGATTTTGAAAACTATAAGTTTGCCCAAGCAGTCTTCAAAATTTCATATGTGAACTTACATTTAGGCAAAATATCACCAGTATAAAAATAGTATGATATGATACAGTATGATACAATAAAAGAAGAACTTTGACATGAAAGAAAACAATTCAATACGACATAATTCAGTTTGATGTCCCACAGCAGAGTGGTGCATAAATGAGTCCAAAGACGCAGACATAAGTTAGCATGTAGCACTTCCAGTTCCCACATCCCAAAGTCTATGGGATTTTAGAACAGTGTTTCAGATAAATACCTGAAAAGAAGTCTGCGATAAACACATGCAAACAAAATTTAAACATTTAACTTTGCAAAATCAAATGCATCTGATATTTGGAATTTCAAAGTGTTATTGTGTTTTAAAAGGATGGTTGCTAACAAACATCTAAGAAGAACTACAAAAATGGCTAGGGACCCTAATAGGGTCATTTCTGGACATTTTTAATTACATAATTAATAATACATAAACCATAGCCACAACTGCGAACACTATTTTAATCAGGTCATTCGACTGGAAAGATATTTGCACACAAAAGGTTTTAATGTGACATTATTGACCGGAAGTGTAGTAGCTGCTAATAAGTTTAACTGCCATGTTGTCTTTCCATAACAGCTTGATAAGAGGTTTGTACTTACGCTTTAGCTTAAAAATGTGAAAATAAGGTCAGTTTGTGAAGATTATCAAATTGAACAAAACTTGTAAGTTTTAACTTCTGTTCGCTACAGACTTTATTTGCAATGATTCAAGAACACAGTGAAAAATCCCATAGGCTTTCAACTGAGGGAACCATCACGATGCTAACAGTTCAATAGATAAAATATACAGTACTTTGAGATACATGATACAATATAAGTCAATATAAGCCAGTTGCTTATGCTATGACAAGAGACATTTTGTCATCGTACAAAGCTTCTTTACCATACAGTTGAGTAGGGAGTGATTTCAGACAAAGTTGTAATATACGAGCTTACAAAACTGGATAATGAAATACAATATGATATCTTATGATTTATGCTGCACAGTGTCAAGCAATAGGATGAATACAATGTGATATAACGTATGGTACAATTGTCCTGTCCAGGAAGCTTGCCTTTGAAACAAATACCTCTAACATTCAGCTGACTCTACTGTACAATTGTGTGTCATGTGTCCCTGAGAGGTTTTGAGCAGTAAACACACGAGATGAGTAATATTTGATGGGGAACTGTTTTACATATCACAGTAGACTCACTAAACCCCTGGGATGGTTGAAACTTTAATGAGTTCTTTCAATTTGAGTTTTAATAGACTTCAGGGAATACCACAAATTAAGGATCTGACGTGAGATTTTTAAAGTTGTTTATGGGAAGTGTGTGACCCAGCGTTGACTTTAAAATCTGTATATCAGCCTTTTCAAAATTGTTTTACAGTTAGGCTCAAGTGCTTCTTATGCCTAAGACAGTATGATCCTGTTGATACCAGCTTGCTTTAGTAGTCCATGATTTTTGTCCAGACTTAAATATCATTTCTGCATGGATGCCATCAATTTCTGCAGAGGATGGTGCACTGTAAGCAGGATGAATCCTCTTTCAGATCTACTTTCAAATCTTATTTGGCAGTGTAATCAACGGGATCTCTACAAAGTCATCTCTTATGAAGTGTATCTGTTACCATGATAAGGACATCAAGGCTCCCAGAGGATACACCCCCACAATTTTTCCCCCGTCATGCCAAACAAAGTTAGTGAACATGATCCCTGATAAACATTAGAGTGTAAATGATGTTAGCACGGCAGCATCCACAGTTAGTATTACTGTGTAAAGATTAATCCTCATAGAGTCCTATTACTGAAGACACTTCGCCTTGTTTGATCTTCCTCCTACAAGTCAAACTTTATGCATTTTTAATGCACCATTAGGCTGTGTGACTTAACGTGGGCAGGCTTGCTGTAAGATTTGCTTTGCACTCAAAGGCAAAACATTAATATTGGGATAAAATGAAGATCTTAACTGGCAGTGTTAAAAAGAGCAAACTGCAGTTTAGCAGCTCTTTTGCAGTGGCAGGACAAACACAAATACAACATATGGACAAAAACTAGACCAAACTCAAACTAAAATCAATGATCTAGACTTTTGATCTGTGGCTTTGACAGTCTTATTAGAGCTTTCTTAACCTTCGCAACTCCATGGGACATACACCACTGAAACCAAATAACAGGTCTTTGTGGAGACAGCTGTGTTTGGAAGATCACACTTTTGTCAATACAAAAATGGTTTCAGGTCAACTATATACCTACAAAAGTCAGCCTTGAAGTGCTGTGTTTTGTTTCAGAAGTGTCCTAATGTGATGAATCCATTATCACTGATTTTTTCTATCACTTTTTCTGAAATAAAAACAGGGGATGGTATTAGACCTCTGTTTTGACCCTTGGAGAGAGTGACAACTTTCTGTCAGTCTTTTTTGCTAATGGATGCCCCCACTTTCTTCTTTTCTCATTTAGTTGACGGTAGGATGTTTTTTTTAAATAAATGACTAATAAATATGACATCAGTACAGCATAAATATTCTGTTAGCCTAATTTTTCTTAAAAAAAAAAGATGTCTTTAGCTCAGTTGTGCTTGATAGGGTTGTGGTTTAACATGCATTATTACAGAAACTAAAACCTAAAAGAGTTAAGTAGACATTGCTGCAAAGTTTGATTAAAACTGCTTAGAGTGTAATAAAAGACTGTTTCTTAAGCATCAGTTGGGCATAAACTTGAACTTTGTTCTCTGACCTTCAAATCAAAAACTTGATTCTTGCTTCCAAATAGATATTTATGCCAAGTTTTATTAAAAAAAAGTCCCTGGAAGAATTCTTGAGATACTGTGTTCATCTGCAAAGGGTAACACTAAGGCTTCATGACCGTGATCTCTACCTGTTTCTGACAGCTGTCTTTTGTCCTCTTGGCATGGTGTCAGAATACTGAGACCATCTGCAGCTGAGGATGGTGAAATGGCATATGTTCATTTTAAGTGACGTTTGTTGAGTAACGTCACAATATTTTTGCACAACAATCAGCAGGGCCAGGCTTTATTAGGCCAAAGATCTCCTGTACATTACATCCACATTGGTGAACATCTAAAATCCGTCTACAATAGTCAGTGGGCTGTTGGGAAAGTCACACTCCATCAGCACAATCTCCCCTTAAGATGCATTGATTTCGTTGGTCAACATCAGCTAACATACTTTGATGTGTGAATGGGCCTTAAACAGAGGGCTATTAGTGAATTTAGGCTAACATCTTTTTTAAAAAGTAGGCCTGTAGAAAGAAGAATAATAAACCCATTACATCTTTTGATATTAATTAACCTAGACTTAATTACATCGGCTCCTTCAAAGTTCTAAACCCGGCTGACTCACAATGAAGGAAGAAAAATTGACAAAAATTAATACAGATGAATTAAAATGTGTTATTAAATCACACATTAAACAAAGAACTAACTATGTGACAAAGTGGATATTAAGATTACTAAAGATTGGATCAGTGCTTTCCAATCTAATCCACTTTATGTATGCAGCACATTTTCAAAAGTGCTGCACAGTGACTACCCAGTTAAATAAAACAAAATAAAATAGAATAAAAATATGATGAAAACCAACGATGTATACACAGTGTGATCATTAAAACATAAACATATAAAAGGAGACAATATGTCAAAATAAAAGCAAAATGAAGAGAATACAAGACATATTAAACAAAACCACACAACTCTTATGCTGAGTTAAAAGCCAAAGAGTAAAAGTAAGTTTTAAGACAAGATTTTAGTCTGGCCTTAGGGATTACATAAAGAAGCTGCTCCAAAGACTTCAAAGTTCTTGATGGGGTGTAAACTGTTAAAGTATCAGAGATGTTATGAGTTGCTGAACAATTCAAAGATTAAAAAACAAATAATACAATCTTGAAATGCCTTCTGAAATGAACAGGGAGCCAGTGGAGAAGACCTGGATGGGGTGATGTGCTCCTGCTTCTTTGTACCTGTTAATGGACAAGCGGCAGCATTTTGGAGGAACTGTAGGCGTGCGTTGGAAGCTTGAATTATTCTGACTGTCCAAAATTAAAGCATGAATCACTCACTCAAATTCTTTAAAAGATAAAAACAAATTAATCTTGGTTATCCGCCTCAGGTGATAAAATTGGATTTCACAATTTGTTAATAATCAACTTAAATTATTTAAATACTGACTCGCAATTAGCAGACCTAATGGTGACCCCAACTAGACGTGTTGCAGTGAGGAGATGGTACAGTTGGGCTAGCTGAAGACGTCCAACATCGAAGTGATGAATTCCGACCAAAGGGGGCATTCACAGTGACTAATATACCGTAATTTCTCGATTATATCACGCATTTTTTGCTTTTAAATAAGCTCTCATTTTTCAGGTGGGTATTACACACGAGTGCAAGCAAAATACTTACCATATTAGGTCTCGCCAACATCGGGATTGCAACACATCTGATACAAAAAGCCGAAATATTCTCTTTCTCTGCAAAAACACATGCAAACACAGGGCGCTGCCATCTTGTGAGCAAGGGGACGCAATATAGCTGCTCTCTGATTGGTCGGTACACTACGACTGAGAATGCTAAGGCAGAAATCAAGTAATTGTGCATGTGTGAAGCCAAAGGTGTTTCCACATCCGTTGAGAGAGAAAATTGTGTATGGTTTTGTTGATTAAATCTTTGAATAAAGGTAATTTCTGAGTTGTCAGAGAGGGTAGGGTTTGGGCAAAATATGGGTGCATGTTATATTCAAGCACAGTGGTTTTCCAGGCAAAAACCGTGAAAATATGGGGTGCGTGTTATAATCGAGAAATTACGGTAATTTGCAACTAGAAAGCACTAGGAGAGCACAAACTTTCCATGATAAGGTTACCATCATATATGATTCCTTGACCCTGAAAACCCACACCTAGCACTCGAAATCATGTTGGTGTCATTATTCGTTAGACAGTTATTGAGCAAAAACAATTGCTCACTAATGGTGGTTATCTGAATCACCACCAAAATCTAATCATTTTTAAGCTGGGCCATTACCAACATCTCCTGAAAACTTAGCAAAATCTGTCCAGTAGTTTTTGCGTAATCTTGCTAACAAACATACACCAGAAAAAAAATAACCTCCTTGGCTGAGGTAATTAGGACTATCCCATTTCCGAGATCAACTGGGACGCACCATTACACTCAGGGCAGCCATCTTGGATTGTCACTCGAGGGTGGTGAGGATTCTCCAACTTTCCGGCTCAGAATTCTGACTTTAAGGGGCGTTCTAGTTGAAATTTCCCACTCAGAAATCCCGACTTCCTAGCACAACTTGAAAGCGCCATAAGAAATAACTTGAAGAAATTTCCCATTTGGCTGAAAAGCAGCTCCAGAGACTCGCCTGTTTTGTTGATGTCCATTCTCTCCATGACCCCACAAACCTGTGAGTGTGTTACTATTTTCAGAAAGTGTGTGTACGTGAGTGTTTTATGTGTGTGAGAGAGATCCATGTATGAACTGCAGGTGTGCAGGTTTTCCCCCCAAAGCTCAGCACTAACTAAATCAATATCAGGGATTATGATGTTGTGTCCTGTCTGTCCTACTGTGTGTGTGCCTCGGTGTGTTTAGCCTCATGTACCTGACACACACAAACACACACACACACCCCTGAGAGAGTACACTCAACCTTGATGAAGTGAAAGGACGACTTGCGAACGAACAGATGGCCTCACTATCAGTGCGGTTACGTAACAGAATTTGGTTTCCCACGTCCGTATCGATGGTTTCAGGCGGACTCGAACAATCTGCCTCAGTGTTTTTAGAGGACGTTACAGCCAACAACAACAACAGAGCTGCCATCGCTCTCCTTTTATTCTATCTCCATCAATCAGGAACCTGTAAACTCCAGCCAGGATGGAAGATGGCTGCTCTTTTGTTGTCCTCTTTTTCATCTGTTTATAACAAACTAACACCATTTAAGGTGCGTTCACAAAGCTCGGCACCACTGAAAACTGTCTGAAAAAATCTTTTGTCCTTCTTTTCCCTGTCTGGTGTCTTTGGCTCGGTGAACGCAGCCTCAAAGTTGCTCCTCACCAATGTAGATTTGACGTTAGAATAACCAACTATTGTACAACATCATGTTTGCATTGACAGGAGAGTTGCTAACTGGGAGGTGATAGTAGGTGTGAATGTGTTTTCACACAATGAAGTTCTTCTAATTGAGTTTTCTTAGACAAAAGATTGCAGCTAGAAATTTTTTCCAAAGTTAGCTTGCATTAGCTAACATTAACCAATTTAAGCTATATTCCTTTCAGACATAAAGGTTGAAGCAGCAACATTTGAGGGACACTTAAGTTAGTAAACATTTGATTAATGCTAAAGGTAAATGTGCTTTATCTTAATCTTAACACACTTAAAAAACCTTCCTCAAAATCAGAATCAGAATTGGAATTTATTGCCAAGTACATTCACACATTTAAGGGGATTGACAGTAAGAATAAACATAGGAATGTCAAGAGGAATAAACTAAATAAAAAACTAAAAAATACTGCAAATTGAATTAGATAGATATATTAAAATGTATGAAATTTATACTTATATATATTTGTATTTTGTATAAAATAGGTAAAAATACAGTCGGCACAAAAAAACACAACTCAAAAATAAAGTATGCAAGTCCTTTTTTGTCAGAGAAAACCACTGACTTTAGCTCAACCTACAACACAGATCAGTGCTAATACAGTTTATGAAAGGCTATCTCAGCTGAATTTGCAATTAGGAACTGAACTTTTGTTTTTAAATCATCAAGTGTTAATTGATTGAGCATTTATTGTGCTAACATGGCTAAGCTAGCAGTGAAAACAGCTTGCCAGTATTTGGGTCAAAACCTTTTATCCTGAAATAAGTTTATAGTGAACCAGAATTTTCATGTTACTCTGGTTTACCAGGTTTCTACCAACCATTATTTAGTTAAAATGAATTACTCATCACATTTCTGTACATTCCTGTCTGGACAATAAGTACCTTTGGCTCATGTTAGAAGTGCAAACACTTTAGCTTTTAGATTTAGCATAGAGTATGTTGGCCCAATTACTGGATGCCAATGTTTCTTCATTCAAGGAAGTAAGAAAAGGAAATAAATGTATCCTTTCAATTAACAATAATTAACCCAAATTCTGAGTGTTATTCATATCATTTACTGGGTTTAAAAAAGGCATTTTTTATTAGCAAATGTGGCTTAATTAGCAGTTCAACATTTGAAGTTTTAGTGATAATGTCCAATGTTTTAGCCTCTTAAATAAATTCTGGCTTGCCTGTATTTGGGTAAAAACATTTATCACTTAATACGCTTTTAATAAGCTAGAGTTCAAACAATAATTACCAGTTTTCTATGAAGCATTATTCTAGCTTATATGTATCGACATGTTTGCGGCAAAAAAGGTAAATTTAAGCTTTGATAAAAAAATTAATCAGAATTTATCTTGTACTTTGACTTATTTTCAGTGTACATATTAAAAATAATGTTATTAGCTCGTTGCTAATTTTTTAAGTGCACATTTTTACCAGTTAAACAAGAATTAGCTTTCTTTGTTTCAACAATTCTCCAAGTTTCTCCTCCCACTTAGCAACACCGTTTGTGTATAAAATAACACATAAATATTAAATTGCAGTAGAGGAGCGTTATGCATGCCGGCCCCCTCATAACCACTCCTTCTGCTTCTGTTTCTCTCTCTGTTGTCTCACCTGTTCACCCGTGTACCTGTCTCCATCTTTAACTCTCTCTCTGTTTAATTTTTCATCGTTATCCTCTCTCTCCTCACCGCTCTGTCGTTTTATCTCTCTGTCTTTTCTCCTTTTTATCTCCCGCTCTGTTGTTAACATCCTCAGCTGTGCTCAGACCCCTGCATGAGGCTAACGCTCATAGCGGATTGGCTGTAGCTGCGTGCATGAGGAGCACTGGGGGCCCAATCAAACGCGGGCAGGATCAGGAAACCGAACAGGAGACAGGAAGCGCCCGCCCACAGGGGCCTCGCAGGTACCACCACTGTCCCCCCCTCCTTTATGTGTCCGAAGCAGGTGCCTGTCTTGAAACCACCACAGACCCCTTCCCCATCCCCTCCCTCAGTACATGTGTGTCCTCGGCTCTAGCTGCCCCTGAGCGCCTCAGGACCCCTCTGTGTTTGTCCTGTGGGTGCTGGCTTTCCAAAAAAAAACACCTCTCGTGTGTGTCTTCAGCTTTGGCTGCCTAAAAGATCCCAGGACCCCTTGTTTTTGTACTCACATCCTGCTGTGTGCGTGTCTGAATGTGTGTGCGCTCTCCAACACACTCGACTTTATACAGTAACTTCTGATCCTGTGTGTGTTTGTTGCAGTGCAGTAAAAAAGCTGCTTCGCTGGGCTCTGTGTTGCCATCGAGAATAAAAAAAAAGAGAGCGAGTCTCTCTGCTTCGCTGTGCTTCACTGCCTCCCTTCATTGTTGTTGTGTTGCTCTTTGTAGCCGCGTGCTGCCAGGCTTCCCTCTGCTCTCTGCTGATCTGTCCCTCTGTGCGCTGGGAGGCTGCAGTCTGACTGTGTGTTTTTCCTCGACTGTGTTTGTATGTTCTGCCATGCCATCGCTGTCACAGATCCTTTTTGGTATCCTGTTTGCGTTTTTGCTGCTGGAGTGTTTGTGTGTTGGTTTTCCTCCTCGTGATGCTGTAGGAGGGGCACAAGAGTTTGAGGATGAAAGATTTGGCCTGTCCTAACTATTTCTGTACATGTTTCCAGTGCAGTTCAGACTGTGCTCTGTCTCTGTTGGTTTGAAATATGATTGAATATGACTTATTATCTGTACTTTATGATGCTTCCCATGATTAGAATAATGTTTAACATGTGATATTAAAGAAAACAGTCTGACAACAGTAGGCTGGCAACACACTAGGCAATCATAAAACTGCAGCTTTTCTTGATTTAAGAGGTCATATTGTACCCGTTACTGTATGCATTGATCAATATTATTATTATTGTATGATTCCACTGGAGTTGGGCCGTTGTGTAAAATGTAAGTAAAAACAAAATACAGTGACTTGCAAATCCTTTTCAACTTATGTTCAACCAACCCCATAAAGCCTGTTGTATCATATTTGATGCATACTTTTATGATACCTCTATCTGATCAATATGATCAACAAATTACTAAAAAAAACACCGGAATACAATCAGATAAATGTCCTCAAGTGGATTATCACTTTCCAGAAACACCTAATGGATCAAATGAGATGCAAATAATATATATATATGTTAAATTTTATGGAAATTTTGATTTTTTTCAATTTCAGTAGAAAGTGAAATAAACATTTCAGCTCCAAAAAATTAGATTTTTCTGCCTATTAAAGACAAGATATTTGATGTTTAGACGGTGCATTAGGCATCATATTAAAAAAAGTGAATATATGCAGAAAAAGCAATAAAGTTGATCAGTTAGAATATCTTTTCTTTGTAGTGTAGTCAATTGAATAAAGGTGGAAATAGATTCGTGGATCATTTTTTTGTTTTTTTGTTTACATTTTACACATTGTTTAACTTCATTGGATTTAGAGTTTATACTATAGCAACAATAGTGAAAGCTCAATGCATACAGTACCGGATCATTTCTTGTTTTAATGACCAGAAAGTGCAGTATAAGCTCTGCACACTGCATGAATTGCACCAAATTTTTGGCACTTTTTTAGAGCATTGCCACTTTCTCTGTTTTCACAGGTTTAACATAAATGTAGCATCTCTTAGTGCCTCTTCAGCCACGCCTTGTGCAGATTATTTACGTGAATTCAATAAGAAAAAGAAAAGAAAACAGTTAAGGGAGCAGTTAAGGTTGATGAAATATTAAAGTAAAATTTAAAAAAACATCTAAAAAGAGTGCTTAAATGTCTATGTAGCTTTCCTGCCAAGCGATAAACACATCATCATAAAATAAATTGAAAATAGTTTCATTTTAAAAACTTCATCTTTTAAAGTCTTAATAACTTTGTCAGCCTTGCTCCCATTAGAGTTTGCCGCAGCAATTTGAACCTGCTGAATTGATGGTTATTACAGAGTTAGAAGCCATGATTAGATTTCCTAACTAAGTTATAAAACGTCAGATTTACTCTCCCTTTCATTAGACTTCAGTTTAACTCGAGCTGAATTAGTTAAAAATTAATCAACTGTAAATCCAAACTGTTAGCAGAGGGATGGAGGGAAGGAAAGAGGAGTGGGTGAGGCTCGGCGCTCGGCCTCTTTTATTACCTTCCTCCTCTCCTCTATTGATCAACACAAGCCTCTGATTTATAGCTTGCCGCTGCAAAGCCTGCTGGGTAATTACTAAGGCTGAAAAAAGATGGTGGGGGGGAGTTAAAATGGGGGATGGGGGCTGTCTCACGCACACACACAGTTTTGTGCACGTTGTCTTTAAAAATAGACGCACAAATTTACAGACTTGCTGTTCGCACATACCAACACACACCAGTTTACTACACATGCACACGCGGCCGCTGTGAGGGATGTGCAGCGCGGCACTGCAGAGAGGACCCTCTAATGTTCGACATATATCATATCAATGTATGTAAATCAATAAGGTGATTTATCGGCCTGCTGAGGTTGGACGACTCCAGACTGAGGAGGCCACATTCATCCTCAGCGTGAGATGAATTGGATCAGAGTGACTCCTGTTTCCAGAGTCAGATTTAGGTTTGCTTCTATCATTTTAAAGGTATAACACGCGTAATTTTTGCACTTAAATGTTAAAATTCTAGGTTGTATGTTTGATTTAAGTAGGTACATCACCTCATTTTTCTCCAAAAGTTTCAAAGCCAAAGAAACCCTTTTTTTTGGCTGTAATGTTTTGAGAAATCTCTGGATTTTACATCATGGACCAACTGCTACAGGAAGCTGCTTTTAATGGTATAGCAGGGATGGGCGATAAGGCCTAGAAATAAAATCCCTGATTTTTTTCCACTACACTCAATTTACAATTTTAATCATTTTTTTTCTCTCTCAAAAAGAAAAACCTCCCAGTTTTGCCTTTATGTTGTCAAAGTATATTCCCAAACCAAACAGAATTTCCCTCTTAAAGTTAAAGTACGTGTCATAAAATGTTGATTATGTAGTTCAAATGTAGGCAGGTTTTTCTTTCGACACACTGCAGTCTGAGGTATTTTTACCGTATACTAACATGAATTTCTCTGATCAATATTTCATCTCCTATAAAGAACAAATACAAGCTTAAGCATGTGCTAGTGCAAAACCTGACAGGGCCGACCATCATGACCTTACAATAGGAGGAAGTCAACCAAAGAGTACCAACCTGACCCCAAAGGGCAGAGCTAGAAGCGCTGCACTCTGTTGATTGGTCACTAAAAATCATTAAATAAGCTGTGGCAGGCTCCGCAGAGCACTCGAGCACTCGAGAACTTTAAGTCCTCCGTTGTTTGTCTTTACTTCAGACCACGCCACGTCGCTGCTGTGCGGCCGTGGCCTTCTTCGCCGCTCACATCCCCGCCCTCAATTCATCTTTTTACTCCAGGAAGTCTCTGGTTAAGCACTATTTTGCGATGCAGCCTGTGCACACTGATTTTGTTGATCTGCTGTTTCGCTCTCCTCAGAAAGGCACAACAACTGCAGAGGAAACTTATTCTGAACCACATATAAGTGATTTTAACTCAAGTGACTGATTTTTATTTTGATGTTAATGCATGGAGTTTCCTTATATGTTGGAGTATACAGAGGAAGACGTTCTTCAGAATGAGATTCAGGGGGAAAAATCAGTGCGCACTGGCAGAAGAACACAGATATTTGCTTACACAGAGACGTCCTGCGGGAAAAATAAAGCTCTCTAAAAAATTTTGCCCAACTGGACATTCGACCAACATAATTTCGTAGATCATTTTTATGTACTAACTTACACAGTCATGAAAAATAATTGTACCTGCTGGATACTACTTCACTGACTATTGTCAAGTACCTGATAAATCCCAACTTCAGTAATACTGAACTATCTCTTTAAGTGTATGCCCAAGGACACCTCAGTATGTGACAGCCAGAGCTGGGCTTGAGTGCACACTAATGTCAAAGTGAGCCCCCAACACACCAATACAGGTAATAATTCAAATAAATGCAGATATAACAACACAACGATGGTTAGATTAGCAACAAAAAGGACCAAGATGAACCTTGTTTATGTTGATTTCATGTGACATTATGGGTTTGACACTAATATACCCATAGCCTTGCGCAGCAGGTGGATCCATCCACCTGATTCAATGTCTGTAATCAGGCAGACTCATCTTGCCAAGCTCCAGTCTATAATGATTGTTTTCAGCCCAAAGCTTTAGGGTCCAATCAGAGTCCTTTAGAGCAGGGAGAGGTGGGAGTGTGATGACAGCAGATTAGCATAGATGCTAACAGCTTCAATAGCAGTTTTATCAGACCTGGACCACATTTCTTTTGCAGGAACAAACAACAAGACTGAAAGCATTTCTCGATAGAAATTATATTTTCCTCCACTTATTACATGTTTTGTTGAGAGTTTGTTCTTGGAAGTGGCTCACATTTTGTTCTTTACACTGCAGCAGCAGCACCCGCCTGCTGCATTATCTGATTGGTCTGTAATGAATGTGATTGACAGAACAATCATCCAATCACCTGCTGGATATGACTTTAAAGGTTCTGCCCTCCCCAAACACTTTCTGTGTGCTCTTTCCCAGATTGACTAGTAAAATACATGCTGTTCAGTATTTATCAAACAGTCCACCTGATGTGTCAGGTTAATATACACATACTCCTAGTTAGGGTTGGGAAATATATTGATTAAATTGATCAATTTGAAATATTTTCTCCAGAAGATTAAAAATTAAAAATCAAGATTTTTTCTTGACTTACTCCAATCATATGTTGCAATGCTTGTAATATAAATCATGACAATTTACAGTTTTAATGATGGTTGTCAGGTTTTGCGCAAGCACTTTTAGAGGCTTTTTTTTGTTTTTTAAAATGAGATTAAAAACTCAGAGAGTTTTATGATAATATACTGTGAAAATAGCCCATCCTTCAGTGTTTATGTAGACAAACCTGCCTTCAGTTGAACTACACAATCAACATTTTGTGACACATTTTATGGTTTGGAAATATATTATGACAACGTAAAGGCAAAACTTGTTTTGCGTCATTTTTGTGTCACTTGGAGCTTTTCTTGGTGGGGGGGGGGGGGTTGTTTTGAGAGAGAGAGAAAAAAAAATCAAAATTACTGAAACTTGTTGGGTTCTAGTTAAAATGCTGACAACTTAAGTGTCTCAAATTAAAAAGCCGATGACAATTGAAGCCAGTTTGAGGATTTTATTTCCACCCAGTCCATGTTTTCTTTATTAACAAAACAATTAAAGTAATATGTCAACATAAGCTTTGAACAATCAGTTTCCTAATTGTATCATGAACATAAACTAGAAAGAAAATGCAGTCAAACAAAGATAATTAGTCTTACATGGTCAAGGACGCATGGGCTGAGAGTGGATGGAGATCAGAGAGACCTCTGCATGGCTGAGTTGGACTTTTAATGCTGACTGCAGGCACACCTGTGTTCCCAACTCACCTGTCAGCAATCATCACTCCTTTCAGAGATGTACCACGGTTGACCGCCAGATGATGCTATTTTGACAGCATAGGAGCATTGACTACAAAAACTGTGGATTTTATTTTAGGGCAGTATTGCCCAGCCCTACTCCTAGTTTAATATCTGCTAATAATCATCAAGAGCTTGATTTATGTAAATGTATCAAACATTAAGTCCCCTCTGTTAAAACTGTTTCAATCTCACTTGTTTTGATGTAGTTTTAATAGCTGTAGGGATTTAACAAAATAAAGATAACCAAAAAATCACAACATTTCTTTATCCTCCTTACATTTTAAGTTTATTTTAAGGAGCAGATTGTAAGCTCTGGGGGCCTGATGTGGCTCTGGGACCACCAGTTAATGATCACTGCTCTAGAGCTCAACTCTGAATCATTGTGATGAGAAGGTGAAGTCTTTTGAATCTGCAGAGGAGCTGAGCTTGTGCCTGACTCATGAGCAGCATGTTTGTGTAATCTTCACACACAAAGCGATGCTTGCACAGGCTGCATCATTGTGTGTTTGTGTCTATTTGAGCTTGTGTGTGTGTGCCAGTGTGTGGTCTGCTTGTTTATCCTGGTCTGCTGTTGTGACCTTCCCTCTATGCAGTAACTCACCTGACGTCAGAGCAGCTCTCCTTTTTTTTTCCTGCGTTTGTTTCCCCGTGCGGCCCGCTGACTGATGCCCTCCCTTCTGTGTCCTCCAGTGAACAGCCTGGCCCGGTCCAAGTACTGCTGACGCCCAATCAGGAGGAGGAAGAGGACCAGGCGACGCCCAGCCAGGACGCTGCCCTGGGCCAGGGCCCGCCCCCTCCACCCTATCGGCCCCCGCTCACCCTCAGCATCCCTCACCCGTGCGCCCCTTCGAGCCGAAGGGAGGAGGAGGGAGGGGAGGCGGAGATGGGGGGTGGAAGAGGGGAGGATGGCGAGGACGGAAGGGAGGGGACGGGGGTGAGGCTGTGCGAGCTGCTGCAGGCAGGGGGGGTGAGTGTCAGACCCCTGGGGAAGCACTTAGCCATCTCTCTGCCGTCGCTTCCTCTGCGTCTCTGGGATACACACGCCACACACGCCGCACACTACACACACCTCGAACCCACGCACACACACCTACCCCCTCCCCCCTCCTCTCCTCCCCCGCCTCCCCCCCTGGAAGCCTCGGGGCAGAGGAAACCTCTCACGCCTCTCTGGCAGCCGCCCCAGCCCCAGTCCCCACCGGGCACCACGCTGCACTGGCCGCTGCACGGAGCCACCACTGCCGACGGCGAGACGCGTCACTGGTCCTCCTGGAGTTTGGACCGTCCTGATGCCGTGGTGACCCCGTACAGCACGCCCCCAGACCGCTGCGTTCCCATCAGGCCGCAGACTTCCAGCCAGCACTACAGCTTCAGTTGCCAGTCTTCTCCAGGGCACTACAGCTCCCAGCATGCCCCAGGGCAACACAGGGATCCCTGCTGTGACCGGGACGAGGCTGAGCTGTCGGAGCTTGACTCCCTTTACCAGGCCAGTCTGCAGGCTGGAAGGACAGGTACACAAACACGCACCAACACACTCCATAATTAATGTGCAACTTAAGTACTTTTGCTGAGAAGCTCATTAGCAGGACAGGCTGCCAGCTGATAATTGGAATTTTGGCTTTTCTTCTTCTAAATGTAGATTTTTTTGTTTGTTTGTTGGTTTATTTCTGGCCAAGAGTTTTTTAAAAAGCTGGAAGCACGCACTCCAATTACTTCACTAAATCACAGAACTTACACTCAGCTTGCCAAAATAAAAATTTTCCACGAACACTTTGCAGAATAATGTTTGTAAATTGATGTTTAGGGCTGGGATAATTTATTAATTTGTTGAAATAGTGCATCCTGTGAGAGAATTTTTTACAGGTTTACTCTGTAGTTCAGGCATAATGGCACTGCAGAGCATGTTGAACTGTCTTGAAATAAGTACACAATGTCTGCATAATTTCCATATGATGCACAAGATCACTTTAAAGTTGTGGAAGTTGAAGCATTAAGGCAGCAATGAGTAACTCTTTCAAAATGGACACCCTTGAAATAATTTATCTCAGTATCCACATAGTGAAAACATCAGAGTAACAAGCCAAAATTCCGTCCGTCCATCTTCCTCCGCTGATCCGGGGCTGGGTCGTGAAGGCAGCAGGTCAACACAGACGTCCCTCTCTCCTGCAACACTTTCTAGTTCCTCCAGGCCAGGCAAGATATATAGCCCCACCATCAGGTTCTGGGTCTCCTCCCAGTTGGACATGACCTCCACAGGAAGCCACCTCAGCTGACTCCCTTCGATAAGAAGAAGCAGCGGCTGTACTTAAAGATCCCTCCAGAAGTCTGAGCTCCTCACCCTGTCTCCAAGGCTGAGCCCAGCCACCCTCCTGAAGAAACTCGTTTCAAGCCTGAATCTGTGACTTCATTCTTTCAGTCAAAGCTTAAAACCACCGGTGACAGTTGGAATGAAGATGGAGTGATAATTTGAAAGCTTTACCATCCGGCTTAGATCCCTCTTCACCACAGCAGTCAGTTCAATGCCTGCAGCCCTGTTGATGCCGAACCAATCTGCTTATCCGTCTCTCTGTAACTTTTACGCTCGCTGATGAACTAGACCCGGAGATCCTTGACCTTCATTACTTGAGGCAAAGACTTACCCCACACTTGGAGGGGGTCACCCACTGTTTTCCAGCAGAGAACCATGCCTCTGATTTGGCGGTGCTGACTCTGGAGTCATAAAGTATTATTTAACAATGTCAGCTTTCAGTTAAAGTGATTTTAATCTTCTAATTCAGTGTAGTCCTTTCCAAAAGTATACGAGGTATGTCAGAAAAGTTCCAGGACTGGTGTCACAAAAGATCTATTTAGAATCCAAACTACAGATTTCCCCTTCGAAGTAATCCCCCTGGAGTCTAATGCACTTTCCCATCCTTCTCTGCCACGCTTTCATGCACTCCTGGAAGGATTCTTCCAGGATCCTCCGCAACTCCGTCGTAACGTCCTTTTTGATGTCGTCCACGTCTTCAAAACGGGTCCCCTTGATGACCCCCTTGAGCTTGTTCGGAGATGTTCTTCTTGGCCAGGAACTGTAGGATGCTCAGGGCATTGTGAGCAGGCGCGTTGTCATAGTGAAGCAGCTACGACTTATCCTGCCAGTATCTCTGCAAATGCTGCAGTATCTCTTTGTAGACATGCTGGTTGATCATGTGGCCCTGTGACAAGAACTCGCAGTGGACAATCACAAGTAAATCTTTTGTGACACCAGTCCTGGAACTTTTCTGACACACCTCATGTTACTAAGCACCACTCTGAATACACAGATCCACAATTTTTTCTATTTCTTAAAATAAAAAAGTGTGTGTTTGTGTTGGGGGGGAGGTTCTTCTTCTGACTATCACAGTTATGGGACATGTCATTGATTAGCAATTATAATGTTTTGAATTAGGGTTGATCAATAATATTGTTTTGAATTAGGGCTGGAATATTGTTTTTGCATTGTAACTACAATGTACAAGTGCAATAGCCACATTGCAGGACACATGACTAAAACATGTCATGCTACCATTTATGTGTCTGATGATAAATGTGAACACTTAACTACGATTCCACATTTGAAGTATTAGTGCTACAATAGTACAAACCCCAGCTCCAATGAAGTTTGGATGTTGTGTAAAACACAAATAAAAACAGAAAAAATATGATTTGAAAATCCCTTTTGATTTGAATACACTAGAAAAAATATTGAATGTTCAAACTGTGGAAAAGTGTGTTGTTTTCTGATGAGTCCATACTTCAAACTGTTTTTGGAAATCATGGACATCATGTCCTCCGGGCTAAAGAGGAGAAGGACCATCCAGATTCAGCACAAAGTTCAAAAGCCAGCATATGGGATGGTATGGGGCTGTGTTAGTGCCTATGGCATGGGTAACTTGTACATCTGTGAAGGCTCCATTAAGGCTGAAATGTACATATAGATTTTGGAGCAACATATGCTGCACTAAGTGACGTCTTTTTCAGGGACATCCCTGCTTATTTCAGCAGGACAATGCCAAGACACATTCTGCACATGTTACAACAGCGTGGCTTCAGAGTAAAAGAGTGCAGGGACTAGACTGGCCTGCCAAGTTACAATAACCAAGATCCCAGATTATTGAGCAACTGAAGTTGTACATCAAGCAGGAATGGGAAAGAATTCCTCCTACAGAGCTTCAAAAACAGTGTCCTCAATTCTCAAACACTTACTGAGTGATTTTAGAAGGAAAGGTGATAAACATACCCGTGTCTCAACTTTTTTGGAACTTGTTGCAGGCATCAAATTCTAAATGAGTGAGTAATAAAGTTTATTAGTTTGAACTTTAAATGTCTTGTCTTGAAAGCGTTTTCAATTGAGCATACTGTAGGATTTGCTAGTCTTTGTAGTCTGTTTTTATTTACGTTTCACACAATGTCCCAACTTTATTGGAATTGGGTTTTGTAAATACTTGACACATCTCTTGGAAAGACACCTAATTCATCTGGCATTTATAAACACGGCTTAACATGCATCATTAATAATTGATTCATGCATCTAAAATGTGCTCCATCATTCTATTACAGATCATGCATGATGGATTCACGTTCATAAATCATCGATCAGATCAAATCTGCTGCACTTACTGAACCAGATAACTGTGTTTGTGGTCTCTGAGTCTTCTGTGACCGCGACAGGGGATTGTCGGCACAGGCTCCACATGTGATCTCCCCCCTCATTCAGCATGGCCAAGAAGCCAATTTGAAATATCAGATTGTTGTCATGAGGACATGAAGACAAATCCACCATGAAGGATAAACTTACCAATATCTCATCAGAGAGACCTTCTGTTGACCGATGGCCCGGCCTGTGTGTGTGTTTTCAGGCTGCAGCCCCTCTGAGAGGCTCATATCCAGGGTGGGAGGGCAGGCTCGCTCCAAGACCCCCAACGCAGACATGGAGAGGAGTGTGTACGGGGCCGACTGCACCAGCACCCCCACCTACCTCAACAAGGTAGAGTCAGCATCTTCAATCCAACATACCCCTCTGTCGCCCCTCTCACATTTATACACATCCATTTCCCAGCCCCTCTCACAGACATCTTCTCCCTCTGCAGCCAATGATGTTGCGGGATCTGCGTTTGGGGGCGGAGCCAGAGGATGAGGAGAACCTGAGGCGAATCGGACGCAGCCTGAGCGGCACAGTGGTGACCCCGCGCCGCAGCCGTCTGACTGCAACCCGCAGCTTTGTGAGTGTGACTTCCTGAGCTCTGCTGCCCCCCTGTGGCCGTGCTTATGAACTGCACCTGGCTGATGTCCTGCCTCTGCACTTTACACATTGCTTTTCCCTGTGCTCTTCTCTCCCCCTCCCTGCTGTTTGTCTCGTTTCTTCCTCTTTGTCCTGCTTTTTTCGATCTCCAACCTGTCGCCCTCTCTCTGCCTCTTTCTCTGTCTCTGTCTCTCTCTAAGGTGAAGCAGGCTGATGTCAGTCCCTCGCCTTGCTTGCTTCCTCTCTTCTGAGTCCCTGTTGCTATTCCACCACTATCATCTCCTTCATCCTCATCACCAACACCTCCTCATCACCACCTCCCTCCACTGCTTCACAGGTAAACACTGCGCTGAGCTTATTGCACGCTACACCAACAATATCACAAAGCAACACTCACCTGCTTAAGCCTTACGTACTCTTGAGGCCTGTTTCACATTTGAAGGCTGTGAAAACACTTTGAGTCATTGTTTAAGCCACAAACAGAGCCTCTCAAATCTTTTGGTATTATTTAAGGGTGTGATGGGTTGCCGTGGTAGTGATGAAGCCAAATATGCGGCCTCTATGCCCTGAAATCTGATGGCCAACAAAGGTGCCAAGCCGAAGTGTGATTGGCTGTTTGCCTTGTTAAAATCAACGTGGGCTGTGTTTCAACAGGCTGCTTGTGGCTTTGTTTGCATTTCAATGTGGCACATTTTCTAATGGAAGCACTTCAAATAGTGACCTTGGACAAATCTTGTTTTGGAGCTCTCCAAGAACAAGCCAAGACTTTTTAAACGTTGCCTCTCTGTTGTGTTACTCTTTAAGGTCAGGGTTAGAATATTGAAAATAATCAGAGAAGATGGGAGCTCTGGTTATAAAGGGATGAACATGTCAGCAATGGGGCTGAAAGATTTATCGTTTTCAGATCAAAATCGCAATTTCAGACAACGGGATCATGTGATTGCCAAAGTTGTAATTTTTTGCAGCACTCCTGACTGACCCAGGATCAGTTGTGTCAACTATTCTATACATACTATTTTACAAACTTGCAGGCAGTTTGCGTTTAATAATGGCTAGCAAGTGAATGGCTTTCTCACAACTGTGAATCGGCTGTCATTGTTCACTTAAAAGAGTCGACTTGTTCACGAATGTCACATCTCCACCACGAAAGTGCTGGTAAGCAGGTCAACAACACAAAGCCTCTGTTTAGGAGTTGAAGTTGGAGTATCCCTTAAATAATGAAAACAGATTATTTATCATCAATATTAGATGATGAATAATGTGTTATGTGCTTTTGGTCATTGATTTCCTTACCTTTGTCTGTACTGTAAACATAGTGAATATTGCACTGAAGGTTGATTTGAAGAAAATCGTGAGTCGAATTGAAATATCTGCCAGAAAAATCCCTCGTCAGCAACAGTACCAAGCGTTTGTCAAGAGGTATTAAAGGACCCAAATTTTGTCTGAGCCTGAGCCATTCATACAAGGCAGGGTGCTTTAATGTTGTTTATGACTAGTTCTGACCCAACCGTCTTAGTGTCACAGAAGAACTCATCAGACCAAGCAATGTTTATGACACAAAACCAGACTCAGAAACAAGGAAACAAATTTGGTACGGTTTCATAACGGCAAGACAAGACTATGAAAAGTGGTGGGATGAAGACTGTGAGGTACAACGAACTGGCACAGAACAGAGGGAGACGTGAGGTTAAATACAAGAGGTAATGAAGGGTAATGAGAAGCAGGTGGGGAGAAACACTTAGTCAGACGGGGGCAGTGCGGACAGGAACAAACCTGGAACAGAGACAAGGGTGAGTGATTTCAAAATAAAACAGGAAGGACAAGACAAAAGACATGAAAACAAAGAAAACTTGACCGACATGACAGTTTATCAGATCTCGAATTGTCCAGTTTTGTAGTACTCCTGTAGCTGACAGGAGTGGCACCTGGTGTGGTCTTCTGCTGTGCTTCAAAATTCAATGTGTAGTTTGTTCTGAAATGGTCTTCTCCTTACCTTGGTTGTAACAAGTGATTATTTGACTTGCTGTTGCCTTTCTATCATCTTGAACCATCCTGACAATTCTTCTCTTACCTCTGAAATCAACCAGGCATTTTCATTCAGAGGGCTGCAACTAACTGGATATTTTGTTGTGGACCATTCCCTGTAAACCGTAGAGATTATTGCGCATAAAAAATGCGTTGAGTTGCCACCATGCGATTGGCTGATCAGCTATTTGTGTTGACAAGCAGTTGAATGGGTGTACCTTGTAAAGTGTCTGGTGGGTATGGAATCGCTTGTGCTTTTCATTTCCCAACACTTAACATAATTATTCTTGAATAATCTGAAATAAGAGATTTATTCTGGCCTTGTCAGATAAACGGGGCATTCAATGAAAAGTGATGTTCGATAAGTGAATAGTGATGTGGTGCTATTACAAGATATTAGACGAATGCATGTGCTGAAGGTTTGAGTTTTTCTGTGTAATGGTTTTAGGGATTCTTGAAAGTGCAGACACAGCACACAAGGGTCTTTAACTGAGACTTTAATCTTCATTCAGGCAGTTTTGTTTAAACCCCAATATATTGTCAAAAAAACTCACAGTGTGAGTGTCCCCATCCCGGTTTAATTCACTTTGGAGCACCAGTGAGTTAAATTCTCACCCGTGTCACTCAAACAGTATGTGAGGGTGAACAGTGGTGGGAGAAGGCACAGGTTAAATGAGGTCCGAGTATTAGGAATAAAATGGTTTTTGGCAAACCAGCTTCATCTGGCACTGGTGTGAGCTAAGCTCCTTTTTGCACATAGCTGTATCCAGGGGAAGTGTGCTGATTTTTTTTTATCACTGTGAAGTGCCAAAAAATGTTTTTATCCCTCTGCAAATCTGTCCTGTGTTAATTCAAGTTTAAAGTGCTCTGAAAAACAACTTTAGTGAAAGCAAGAGTGTTGGCCTGCCTCACTTTTAATCAAACATGTCCAGTTACTCTTATTTTTAGCCACATTTCAGACAGTTATGCATGAAGATCTCATTTGAAAAAATTAAAAAGCGTAAATAGTTAGCGCTGCATTTCTAGCAGGGGCTTGTCTGAAGGGGTGGCCAGGGGTGGCATGACCCCCACCTTATAATTACATTTCATTTAGTTCAGTTTATTTTAACTTAGTGAGGTGGGGTTTTCGTTTTTTTTTTTTGTTGTTCGAACAAGACTACCATTATCAGAAACTCACTCAGAAACTGCTGAGAATATTTCCAGCTCCTCATCCAAACATTTGTTTCAAATAACATTAGGGTTGGCCCAGTCAAGCTTTTCTTGGCCAAATACCGACCATTGACGCGTTTGTGCATTTTAATAGCAATGCAGTTGTTTGTCATAGTTCATTAGGCATTTGTAGATAACAATAGATTTGTGAAATAGACTAATAAAGAGCCGATTTTGACCATCAGCACTTCACGGCTCTATTGCACAATATGTCCATTTCATCCTGAGCAGGGACTGATCCAGTGGTAGCCCGGGCTGACAAGGGCCCCTTAAAATCTGACTGACCACCACAATTTGTTGATCATTTATTGGCTCTTTTTCTTGCATGCTTTGACAAAGGCTTTTTATTAGCCTTTTTTACAATTACTTTGCACACATTGACCCATGAAGGGTTGAAATTATTATTTTAAAAACAATAAAAATATGTTAGTTAGTAAGTTAAGTATGTTTTAGTCGAAGCTATTTTTTTATTAGGCCTGTGGTGAAATAAGTTTTGACACTCCTGATTTACACCAATTCACAGTGCTTTACACATTTAAGAACAGAGTTTTGAGAACATCCAAAGAATGAAAAGAAATTGAATGTCAAGCATAGGGTAGCAAAATTCCTTTCCATGGGAATTTATGGGAATAAACCTGGAATTTCAAAAACTGAAGGTTGGTCCTCAACAGGAATTTTAAATAAAGTTGGAGCAATCTATTTTAGCATAATGCTGACTAAAACAAATGGATTTCATGCAAGTAGACTTGAGAATATCTCTCTACCCTGGACTGTTGAAGCCACACATTTGAGCCCATGGACATAAAGTCAAGTTAAAACTTTGTTCAATAAAATATTTAAAACCTGATAAAGTTCTAGTTAAAAATAAATCTGTTAAAATGATTTTTTTTTTTATTGTAATATTTTGCATGGATGTCCTCCAATGAATAAAAAAATGGTGATATTTATGTTTGGATATGATACAGTTTGTTAAAATTACCCCTAATTACCAGTTGGTTCACATAAATTCTTATAAATTTAAATAATTCCCATGGAAAATTTCCCATTTGGAATATTTCCAGAATTTCAAGCTTAACTTCCCAATGGAGAGTTTCTGAAAATGTACCAGAAATGTTCAACCCCATTGTAACCCTAGTCAAGCAACAGAATCACACTGAAATACAAAATACATAGAAAAACACTTTGGTGCTAAAAAAAAAAAAAAAACATGAACAACATTTTAAATACTCTTTACATTAGTAAGCATATTGGTTTAACATGGTTCACTGATGAATATTTCTTCATATAATGTCATTATTTTCCCAACACTTCCTGTTCAGAAGATTCATCTCTAACACTAATCATCCTGCTGCTCTGATAAAGTCATTTGTTTCTGTAAATGAAACACCGACAAAACTCTTCTCAGAATAAATCTGTGCTGTTTATTCCAAAATAAAACTACATTTTGTGAGCCAGCGTTTCAACTAAAAGCTGGAAATCATATTTATGAGGCAGCCTGAGGTGTTGGCGCCAAAATAACAGACAAACCAAGAAAATATGATACAAAAAGGAAGAAAACAAATGAGCAAGAAAACAACCTGATTTAATTCACTCTGTTTTGAGTGTGAGGTGAAAACAAATGAAAGGAAGAAAAACTCTGCTTCTGTGTAGAATATGTTCACCTCATGTTTTCAGCTGGTATCTTTATCAGTGACTACGTTGACTGATCTGGCAGCATGAAGCTTCTTGTGAGAGGTCAATCATGTCTTGGGGTGAGAATTGGCAATATTTTATTGAGAACAATACAGTTATCAGTTCTGCTTTTTGATACAGTCCTTATCGATGACTGTTGATTTTCTGTGGAATAAAAGTTGATTGGTCTTCATTCACTCCTGATATTTATGGTGTGCCACATCGCGCCACATGTTGCTCCCTGAAGTCACACAGACGCTGGATGTTTTACAGTTGGTGTGAATTTGTGTGAATGAAGCCATGATTTTGACCACTTCTGCTTCCATGATCAAATCTTTGACTTCCCTCTTGCCCCTTCTGATGAGAGCTTGATGTCCTTGATTTGTTTAAGGAATTGATAAGGGAATTGTTAAGCATAAACGCTAATGATATTGATTCTTTGACCTAGTTGTTACTGATTCTCAACTGGAATTGGTTTTCAATTCCCATCCCTAATCATGTCAACATGGACCAAGGTGTCTGAGAAATATTTGCAGGAGCTTGGTGAATTGATGCCTCAAAGACCTCAGAGACTGAAAACGGGGGTGCATGTAGAAGTTCCAATAGCTGCAGTTCCTCAAGTGTCCACTTGAGGCTGGCTGCAGAAACCCTGGGGGTGTTTTGATTGTTGTGGTAAATGCTCGTTTTTGTGGCCTAAATAAACATCTTTACCGCTTGTTTAAAATAACAACTTCGGTCTAAAGATATAACACATCTGTGTGCTCTCACTTTGAGACAGATAATTCTTTTATATCACACCTGCTTTTATTTTATTGAGGATATTCACTTTTGGAAACAGTAAATTAAGACCCCCTCCCCAGTTTTGATTTTGATTCTTGGCACAGTAAGTACTCAATCTGATGACCTGAGGGGTCAGTGTAAACAGTGAGCATGACAAAAATGTACACAGGAACTGAGCTCTTAAGAATTTTGTGGACCAGAAGAAGGATTTTGGATGTGATTCCGAATTGAACAGAGAGCCGATGGAGTGGTTTGAGAACTAAGGTAAAGATCAGGACTCTGGCTGCAGCCTTTTGGATAAGTTGAAGCTGATTTATTGATTGTTTTGGTAGTCCAGCGTACAGAGCATTACAGTAGTCTAATCTAGTGGATATGAATGCATGGATCTATTTCTCTGTAAATCACAAATGAGCGGAGTTTAGGTATGTTTTTAGATAAGAAAATGATGTTTTAGTGATTTTGGATACTTGATATTCAAAGCTGAGGTCCAGGATTTCTGACATATTCACTGTGATTTAAGGATAACTAGAAAGCACAAGGTAGCTCACATAGTGCACCTAGCACTCAGAATCATGTTGATATCATTAGTTAGACAGTTGTTGAGCAAAAATGATTGTTCACTAATGGTGGTTATCTGTATCACCATCATAATCTAATCATTTTTAAGTTGGACCATTACCAACATCTCCTGAAAATTTCAGCAAAATCCATCCAGTAGTCTTTAACAAACAAAGAAATGGACAAACAAACATAAGCCGACAAAAACAAACTTCCTTGGTGGAGATAATGATTCCAGATGTTGGTGAAGCTGCCGTCTTCGATTTTTGAGGGCCTACGATAATCATTTCTGTTTTGTCTGTGTTCACTTATTTCTTTCATGCCGTTCAGTGGTTTGTCAATAGCGCCAGGATCTTTGGGTGAAAGTGAGATGTGAAGTTGAGTGTCATCAGATGGCGTGTGCGATATCTGCGTCCATTATGACGCATTCCACGATGTTCCAAAGGCTTCTCTAAGACCAACCGGATGATGTCTTATGGCTCCATCCAATTCTTTTACAGTCTATGAGCAGCCCCGACAGCAAGAGGGGGTCCAACCTGGTACTAGTACTTATTTAATGATGCGGCCTGAGAGTGTTTTTTTGACCTAAAAGTTTAAAATGTACTTTATATGCAAACCCTAATTAGAATTGTAGATATCTTAAGATAAAGATTAATTTTCTTTCTGATATCTCTGGGAAGTTCTGGCTTTCCACGTTTGTTAGAATTTCCTCTATTTTAATATCCTCAAGTTTAGCTCCCCTTGGTGTGCAGTCATTCACCGAACATTTTATTAAGTTCCTGTCACTTTCTAGCTTCCAGAAGATGAGTTAGATTCTTAAATTGATGTAGAAGACATTTAGAATTTAAATGAACCTTTTAACTGTGATAAAAAAAAAAATCTTTCGATTTTTCATAATGAGTGTGTTTCTTGTCTCAGTGTAGGGTTGAGAAAAGTTATATTAAATTCTGATATATCAAATTCTGCAGAGCCAAATGCTTTAATATTCAACTTTTGTGATGAACCTCTGTCTCAGTGAATCAGAAAGACTTTAAATGTAAAAGCACAAATTCTGCTCTCATTAAAATTCACTTGTCAGGACTCATCGATGAACATTTGTAGAAAACTCGAATAATATGCTACGTGTTTTAACAGTTACAGAGTTGATAATCCCCTTTAAAAGCCTCCTCCTTTTTGTGAACTCTGATATGAGCTTGTTAAACTTTGAGGTTGTTAAAATTAGATTTACTTAAACAATAATGAAGCTCAGGGTGGTCAGAGCTGCCTCTCTCTGAATAAAACAACCACTGAAGAGGAGAAATGTACTTTTGGTGTGATAAAGGGCTCGGCATTATGGCAAAAACTGTGGTCACGATAGATTTTCCCACATTCAGTGAAATTTATTTAGCCCCTCTGCCGCAGCACTAATGCTCGCGCTGCTTACTGCAGACTAACCACTATTTTGGCCCAATCTTAAGAGGTTTGTGGTGTTTTCTGTCCTAGTTGGCACAACTGCTGACTGGCTTCATCTGCTGCGTGCCTCTTTTGTGATATCTGAACCACATGGTTAACGTCATGAAACATTTTATGTTATCAGTAATGTTCTCGGCTTGAGCGAGTTCACCATCGTTCCCTTCAGCTCCACTTTCGCTCATTTTTTTTCAACTTCACCTCTCTCTTTCTGGCAACCCAAACAAAGTCTTTCTGTCTTATTCTGTGCTTCATAATGTGCCACACATTTTCAGTGGGCGACAGGTCTGGACTGCAGGTCAGTCTAGTACCTGCACTCTTTATCTCTGAATCCACGCTGTTGTAACATGAACAGAAAGTGTCTTGGCATTGTCTTGCTTAAATGAACGGGGATGTCTCGTGGATGGCAGCATATGTTGTTTCAAAACCTGTATGCAACTTTCAGCATTAATGGTGCCTTCACAGATGTGCAAGTTACCCATGCCATGGGCGCTAACACACCCCCATACCATCACAGATGCTGGCTTTTGACCTTTGCTCTGATAACAGTCTGGATGGTCCTTTTCCTCTTTAGTTCAGGGACACCATGTCCATGATGTCCAAAAACAATTTGAAATGTGGACTCAGACCACAGCAGACTTTTCCACTTTGCCTCAGTCCATCTCAGATGAGCTCAGGCCCAGAGAAGCTGGCGGTGTTTCTGAGTGTTGTTGACTGTCTCTCTACATGGCAGAGGAGTAGCTATAAACTAAGTTAAGTGGGTTTCTGGAGTGTTCCTGAGCCCACCTGGTGATATCCTTTACAGAATGATGTTGGTTTTGATGCAGTACCACTTGAGATATTGAAGGTCACAGGCATTCAATGTTGGTTCTCAGCTTTGCTGCTTTTGTGCAGAGATTTCTCCTGATTCTCTAAATCCTGTGGTGATATTATGACGGTAAATTCCTTAAGATAAAATAAGTTAAGATAAGATATCCTTTATTAGTCCCACAGGGGGAAATTCCAAAATATACAGCAGCTGCAGGATACAAGAGAAGTACTGAAAGATAAGGTAATTACAAATCAAATACAGTAATGAAAAAATAGAAATACATTTTTTTTAAAAAGTGTAAAAAAGTATGTACTATAAGTCAGTGGCATATTTACACTCCTTATGTCCATGTTTGTTGTTTGACAGATGGTTATGTACATGTTGATATTTTACAGGATGAGATTTGAGATATTATAATATAAATATGGTGGCTATGTACATGTTTGGTATTTTGCAGTGAAACATTTTAGGTATCACATATAAATATGGTTTATTGCACACTGGAGAGGTTTTTGTTATGAAGTCTAACAGCTGCAGGAAGGAAGGACCTGCGATACCTCTCTGTCACACACTTTGGGTGGAGCATCCTGTCACTCACGGAGCTCCTTAATGCAGTGAGTGTGTGTTGGAGGGGGTGGGAGTCTTTGTCCATCATGGAGGACAGCTTGGCTGTAGTCCTCCTCTCCACCACCTCCTCCACCGGGTCCAGAGGGCATCCCAGGACTGAGCTGGCCTTCTTTACCTCCTTAAAGGGACAATGTGCAGCCTTTTAAGTAATTTACAAGTTAAAAACAGTGTCTACATTCATAAATATGTCCTCATTTGAGTCAAATTGCCTCTGCCAACAATCTGACTTGTCCTCCTGAGCGAAGAATTTCTTATCTGTATTTACATAGAACAGGTCAGTCCTACAGAGGCTTCCATGTCCTTCCGGTTTATAAACCTATGAACAGCTGAGAGGGACATAAAGCACTACATAGTACTACTGGCTAAGGCTAAACGCGTTTTCGCTCAGAGCCAGCGTGACTGAAACGGAGAAGGAGCACAGTGAGACGCTCTTGTCACTGCCCCGGCAAATTTGAAAGCCTAACACTAATGATTCAATGAAGTTTGTTTGAAATAACGGACCTCTTCACCAGAGAGAAAACTCCATAAAGTTCAGCGGTTTGAAAAGCGAGGCGCTAGAGAGCACTATTAGTTTGAATGCAAAATACAGTTTCACCACTAGATGGGAGAACAAACTGCACAGTGTGGCTTTAATTCCTTGCAAATATGTTGAGAAATGTTCTTAAAGTAGAGTCAGAAACAGATCCTCTTAAGTGACCTACTTTAACACGGTGTTGAATAAAAGGAGCAGTTTTGGCTGAAAATCTGTAGTTTTTCATCAGATTGTATTCCTTTGTCTTGCATGAAAGATTAAAAATAAAGATGCGCTAATATAACAGACAAGACTTTAATTAAAGGCAAAAGGAATTTCGTCAGCAAATTAAATTCTTATATAAATCTTAAAAAATAGAATTTAGAAAATATCTCTGAGCATTTATGGAGAGCTCAAACTTTTTTTATTTACAGGTTTCATAGCCTATGATCCACTCTTCAACCTTTTTTTTTCGCTCCCTCTCAGATGTTCCCTCCTCCTAATTTGATCTCTGCTTTGCTCCCTCTTCTCTCCTCTGGTGCAGGAGCTGTCGGGCGGTGCAGGGAGTTTCTGGCTGTGTCTGACGGGGGTCAAGCTCTCCTCTGACCAGAGTCCGGCTCTGCTTCACTAACACCACCGCGCCCACCTCCCCACCTGAGGGGAATCGCGGCGGCTGCGGGGTCCTTGCCGGCTTCGCTTTGACGGACCTGGAATCGGCTCAGGAGGATCAAACCAACCTCCCATCCTGCTCCTCCTCCTCCTCCTCCTCAAACAAACATGCACACGCAAACACATGCACGCACACATCTGCACTGACGTAGAGCCTCCCTCAGCGCCTGCAGCACCTTGCTTTAGCCCCTCCTTGCCTTCCTCCCTTCCTTTCCTTTGACCTACTATTCTGTCTATGCAGTCACTCTGACCCCAAACTACAACCTCAACCTTTCCCCTCTTCTTCCCGGGACTGTTTCTCGTCTCCCCTCTGAGGTTTTTTTCTGAGGGGTTTTCCTGCTCCGCCGACGTGTTCGCTCGGCAGACTCCTCCAGCAGGACCCTCGTCTCGGGGGGAGGGGCCTCTTATCAAGTAGCCACGCCTCTTCCTCTTTCTTCACGGGCATTTCTTGTTGGACGCACACGTAGCCGAACTTGGTCTATTTCTGACGGACAGCCATATTTTTTCTCCTCTTGTTTTTTGGGGTTTGTTTGTTTTTCTTCTTCGTGTGTGCGCGCACAGTAAAACCGCCCGAGAACAGAACTCTCTAATAACTAAAAAGTCATGTACAGAAAACTCATGTATGAAACCTGTATGTTAATTAATAAGACCTTATGGAATGTTGATAATGATAATTAACGAAATATTGATAAACTTTAAAGTGGTACTTCCTCATGTCTGCATTTCAAATAGAAGTGGAGTGCACTTCACAAGTGTCTAGCTGGAGTTTCCGCCCCCGAAAACCGCTCGCCGACCTAATGACAGCTCTCCCGTTTCTACCGGGAGATTAAACAAGAAAAGCGCTTCTTTGTGTGTTTGTTTCGTTTCTTTCTTCTGGCTCCCTTTGATTCGCCCCTGCTTACTTTTGCTTCCAAACAGTAGCACCAGAAATAGGCCGACAAGGGGAGGAAAGTCATGAAAGGAAATGTAGGTTAGGAGACAGTTCCCTGAAAGTAGGGAGCGACTTAAGTGCGCTTTGCAAGGTTACTGGAAAGAAGTGCACTTTTTGAAGGACTGAGAAGCAGCTCGAAAGACGACGATTGTGTTTGTTTTACTTAAAAAGGCCTCAGGTGAATTTCAGTGGCACTTAGGATTATTTTTTCTTACACTGAAAACAGTTTGGAGACTTCAGTTTGAGGTCAGATAGAAAATACTCATCATCAGGGTTTGGGTGCCAAAGTATAATTTACTTATAGACCACATTGACTTTTTTCTTTCTTTATCTCAAACTTAAAAAAACAAACAACAAAACAATAAAGTCAATCCAAAATAGTACAATCAAGTTAAAAAAACAGATAACAGTTGTAGTCTCCCTTTTTTTCAACATTAAATGGTGAAATAAAAACAAAAGTTGATTTGATTGATTAATTGATCAGTTTAATTCACTTGCACTTGGTTAGATACATGTCCGAAAAAGAGTGAAAAGTTCAAACTTACTTCGAACTTACTTATTATCCAGTTTCCCAATCTAAGGTATAAAAGTGTGTTTCTGTTTTCTTATATTTTTTCATACAAACACAAAATAAAAATTGTTAAATAATCGTCAAAATAGGGCTAAATCATGTATTTGTTTATTTTTTCTTATAGATGTTATTTACTTGTCGTGGATTGTATGCAGCAGGTTTTTTTTGGTTTGTTTTGAGTATAAAATAAATATTTTATTTGGTTAAATTCTTTTTTAATTTCTCGGTAATCAAAAAAGGTAATAATAAGAATGAACACATGACACAAATGTAAAGATAGATAGATGGATGGATAAATAGTTAGATTGATAAAACCTTAAAATGATTTTTGTTGTGTTATTATGTTTATTGCCAAGTACTTTACACATACAATGAATCTGACTTGGTAAAAGGGGACAAAACAATCAACATATTGTTAAAATAAAGAGTCAGTAAGAATAAAATGAAGTTTAAAAACAGGTAGAAAATAGTTCAACTTGAATTTTAAACACTTAAACTATTTAACTCAACTATCCTTAAGGTTTTCTCACAGCTCAAAATTAAAACTAGAAAATCTAGTGCTTCAAATTTTGAGTTTTCATTTTTCTTTCTTTAATGTGTAGAAAGATAGATGCTATTTGTACCACTAATGAGTCTTTTATATGACCTTCATTATGATTATTACTAAAACTAATACTATTTCCACGACTGCCAGTAGAGATCAGTCCCTCCGTCACATTCACTCACAGCAGCCATCTAATATTTTCTAAGATGCTAATAAAGCCATACATTTCATTTACGCTGAGGGATGGGAATCAGAAATCAATTCCAGTTGGTTATGTTGAAGAATTAATTCCCTTTTTCTTTTCACTCTGCCTTCTCTGGCCACCAGATAGGCCATTAAATATATTTCACCAGTCCATCCGGGACACAGCCCATAGAAAGTATTTGGGAATGGGCAGAACCTTTCAGAAGCATATCCGACAGGTGATTGGATGATCGTTCTGTCAATCACATTCATTACAGTCCAATCAGATAATGTAGTAGGTGGGCTCTACTGCCGCAGTGTAAAGTACATAGCGTAAACCTCTTCATAGAACAAACTCTCATCAATATATGTCTGAAGTGAAGCCACTTCTTTCTATCAAGAAATTCTTTCAGTGTTATTTGTTTATCAGCTGTTAGCATCTATGCTAATCCCTGTACGAGAAGTCACTTCCTGCTGTCGTCACGTTTGTAGCTTCCACCTCTTCGTGCTTTGAAAGACGTTGATCGAGCTGAGCGCCATCGCTGTACATTGGAGCTTGGCAAGATGGAGCTACCTGATCACAGACATTAAAACAGGCGGATCCAGCTGCACTGCAAGGTTTTAAAATTGCCCCTCTTTCCCGTTTTTTAACCCAAAAGCTGAAATAATGTCTGCACAGTTTCCTGAGTGTGGTGTAAAAATGTGAGAATACAATTTGTTTCTGTTTTTTTTTTTTTTTTTTTTAATGTTGTTCATTATCAAATTATACTTTGGCACCCTGACCCTTCAGTTAAATCTTAATATGCTTTATATGATGTATATGTAAGAGAGGTTTATTTTCAGCTAGCTTTCTTCTTCTTCTTCAGAGATGTCAACCATTCCTCAGTTTTATGAACAGTTATATGAACAATGTTGAGATAACCCACTCCCCCTTTACTGAGGAGCCTTTTGACATGTGTAGAGTATGTTTATTAAATACTTTATTCTGTGTAATAATCAGAAAAGTAACAAAACTGGCCAATGTAAAGTTCTCCAAGAATCTACTGATCAATCGTTGTAACTAAACCAAAGGTTGGCACTTAACTCAGAGAGCGTATTTAACTTTGTTGTTTTGATTTCATTGAATTCTGTTGTTTTGTTTGTTTTGGGTTTTCTGGATGTGGGAGAATGTAGCCAATTGTAGCGCATGAGTCCGCTATGCAAATCAACCTTCCCTCACGATTTCCTGTATCAGAGACAGTGCAGGAGGCAGACACAGCCACCCCTCGGGGGGGGCACTCTCGTGGACTCTGTCGGAGACCCCCCGGAGAGGAGGAGGAGGAGATCTCATGTTTTAATGCTGCTGGTGAACTTTGTTGTTCTGCATCTACTACTATGTTTTAACCAATGGAATGCAAAAAGAGAGCAACAAGGTGGGAGAGAGAGAGAGACGGAGGGAGAGAGAGAGCCATGAATGAATGTAAACTTCAGGATGAACGTGTGTGTTTGTGAGTGATGTGGCGGCAGAGGAGGCCGAAGGAGGCGAGGGGTGAACTTCAGAGAGTTTCATGTTTGTGGGTGTGTGACGACTGAGTGTCAGTTCTGGGGTGGTGTTGCTCGGGGAAAGAGGGAACCTGTATTTTTGCAATAAAGTTATTACCAATGCACTCCCACAGGGGGCGTAACCACCGTATAAAGTGTGTGTTGTCCTTTTTGTACGAGTGAAAAGAAGTGGATATAACCCAAAGATTCAGCTGACAAAAAATCTTCATGTAAATGATTTGGAAATTACACATTTTAGCAAAATAATATTGTCGAACTCATGGAAAGGTTTCCCAACAAAAGGTTAAAGGGATACAGCAACATTTTTGTTTATTTTCATGTCTTGCCTCACTCCCATGTCCATGACAAGCAGATAGACATCATTCTTTTGACTGTGCATGCAGTAACAACCAGTGTTAATTTTGACAGCACTTAATGTAGTTTTAGTTTTAGTCTTTTGTCTAAAATATCTGTTAGTTTTAGACATAGTATAGTCATCTAAATTGTTCTAACTTTAGTCTAGCTTTAGTTGATGAAATTTCACAACATTTTAGTCGATGAAATCTACTGTAAATTTAGTCGACGGAAATAGGAATTGTAAAGTGTAAGGCATTTTTTATGTTTCCTTGAATTTCTGAAGTCATGTTTTACACTTGGATCCCGCCACCATGAAGCTAAGGCAGTTGTGATTGGATGTCCCTATTGACTCATCCAACCTTTACAGGCAACCAAAGTAGCTGTGATATGATATATTCCTAACTTGTCCCTACTTTCTACATGACCAAATTAGCTCTGATTGGATTTAGTCTCTGTCAAACATTTTATTCTAGTTTTTATTTGTAGACGAAAATGTCAGTTAATTTAGTTTTAGTTTTTGTCAATGTACACTTGTTTTTTTTCATTATAGTCTAGTTTTCGTCAGGGGAAAAAAGATTGTTGACGAAAACTATGACAAATATAATTAGTCAATAAAATTAACACTGATCAACACAGAAAAATTCATACAAGCATACATACTGGAGAAACGTAGAAATTTAAAGAATGAAAAATAAAATACAAATGAAAAAATAATAACTCCATAAATAAGTTGTTCGTCAGGGGACAAAAAAGGTTGTTGACGAAAACTATGACAAAATAATTAGTCGACAAAATTAACACTGGTAACAAGAAAGAGACGGGCAAAGCTAGCCCACCACTAACTAGCTTAGCTCAAACACTGAGAGTTAATGGGTAGTGTTAGCCTGCCTCTGCCTACAGTCATCAGATAAACTCTTCAGCAACTGTAAACGGTCCTGTGTGCTTGTTGTGGCTCGTTTTCTTTTTTTTCTTTTAACGCATTATGTTACCTTATCTGTTTTTAGACTAAGATTAGCACTTTGTGTATTTTTCAAAAGAAACACATACGAAACTAAACCACTGCGGATGTACTTTGTTTTGTTGACCTACCTACAAGCATGTCCATGGCACAACAAGTACACATGGACCATTTTTTTCTGCTCAGCTGGACGGGACACAGCTGACCTCAGAGGTGTGGTAATTTGAGAGATTGATCGAGTGATGGAGGGAGAACACGTAATGGTAAGTGTTATCTTCAAGTGATTTTTTTTAACAGAAATATTTCAGACTTGATGTTCTAACCGGTATAGAAAATAAAGAACAGGACAAAAAGCTTTACAGTCAGTCAGAGGAAAATTATGACAACCTGCAGCTCCGCAGGAGCTCGATCAATACGACCATGTGGTTAAAGTTTTGTTCCATTTTTCATAAAGAACATAATGTTTTTTCAGTGGAGGTGCGATGGCAGTGTTTAACTGTAGGTATGTTGGTACAAAGTTGAACCCTCAGGTGACGATAACAGTTTTGTAGCGGTAGCACACTTGCATTACTTTGTTAATGTTATGGTTATTTTGGCAGCTATTTTAGACAATGCTAATTAGCTTCAGTCACATATGTTATAACCTGGGCATACACTGCGATTTCAAAGTGATTCTGACACCTTTTTGATTAATAAGAGTCGTGTGCACTTTATTCATGTTTGCCCTTTAGTCCAGGTCAAAGAGCCCATATTTTACTTAACTCTATTATTTGTGTTCACAAGTACCCCTGATCCAGCTGTATTCTCACTCTGTCTGAGATGCTCTGTTGAAGCTCCTGCCTTGAAGGCCCTCCTTCACATGTGGGCCCAGTCTGCTCTGATTGGTCGACTGATCTGCTCTGTGGTGATTGGTCATTTTAGCCCAGTGCCTGTTTTCACAGCTTTGTGTTCTGTCATGGGCTTTTGTGATGTCACAATGGTAGGTCTAATTGGGGGTGATGGAGGAACAAGCTGTTTAAGGCAGCTGCTGAAGCTGTAAACAGGAGTAGAGGGAGAAGTCCAGGTACCACAGACAGTTTGTCTAGTGTCTCAAAGTGCTCAGTCATGCAAAGGAGACATGAAAATAAACATAAAAAGGAAAAACTCAAAAAAGCAGAATAAAGGCTCCTTTAGATGAAAAAACTCTAATTCTTTTTTGCTCACTTTGTTTTCCCAGTGCAAACTCACTTTATTTACCATAGTCAAAAATCATTCAATCACAAAACCCTCACATTGTGAACTTTCAACACTTTGGTCAGCTTCAAAATAAATAAAGCTAGCAGCTACTCTTCTTCCTGGGCTCCACACGTCAAAACACAATCCACAAAATACATCAATGACATTCAAAATGCTCTGAAAATTGAGACAGAAAATAAAAGACAGTTAAAACAGCAACCACCTGACATTCATAGTGACAGTCTCTTAATTCCCCAAAGATCAGGGTATACGTACATTAATTAATAAATTTAGAATTTTAACAATTCTAAAAATGAATGAATCCACTTAAGACATTTGGCCAGAACAGGACTACAGTTTAAATATTTCTAAAAGATAATTACAAGATTCTGCATGTTACTTTAAGTTACACAGTGGACAGACTGTTAAAATAATCTTGATGAAATCAGATATTTCTTCAAATAGTACCTCTTTTAAAAGTTAAGTTGAGAAATACAATGTATTTTAACTCTCTGACTGCCCATCCCTAACATTTAAGAGCTTGCTTGGCTTACAGAAAGTAAACATCCATTTCATCAAACTCTTGTAATTGAAAATATATATTTTAACATATTTTTTTTTTTGTCATGTAACAAAGTTAGCTGATGAACATTTTTAGTCAGGTTTTAGTTTTATTTTTGAAAATTAAAACTTTTGTATAACACACTCCCTGAGGTATTAACTTGGCCACCATAACTGCTTTTGTTGTGCTGAATGTACAGTTCTTGACAAATTTATTAGTCCACCTCCCAATGTAAGGTTTATGCTACAGCTGTTAATTAATAGCTTTGGTAATTACTAAAATCATTTCTTTATGTTTCTGTGGTTTTAATACACCAGTATGTTGAAGTTCTGTAATGATTATCTTCAATGATTATTATTTTTATTAATGAATTTTCAAATTTTGTTTACAACAAAAGAAGAAATATTAAAGCTCATTATTATTATTGATTAAGATGTCAAATTATAGTTTTTTTTTTGCATTCCTGAATAGAAAAATATATATTTTAGTGGCTGAATTTTGTGCTTGATTATTGTCTGACCTCTCACAAAAGCCCAGTGAGCAGATCAAATTTCAGTATAAAAAGGTGAATTCAGTTAGAAATTCCTCATTCCTGTTCAGAATGTTTGTCCAATAACAAAAACATTTTCAGTTTTAAAGAAGCTATGGAAAGACTGCAAAGATATCTATTTATTTCTTTGTTTTTCTGGCAGGTGGTCTAATAAATTTCTTCAGCACTGTCCCTGTGATGAGCTGCTCCTCAAGCTAAACAAGCTCTTTGACCTTTCACCCCTGAATGGTACAGCCCACTTCCTCCCATTTAAAAAGCTCATTGGTTGCTTTTACTTCCTGTTTGTCATTTTGGACTTCACCATGCTCACAGTCATTTTAGGCAAAAATGTAAAGCATTTTAAGTGACAAAATGCAAATAGAGTGATGATATAGTGCATGTTAAACCTCACAACTGAAGCACCTTTAGGAAGAGGATGGAAAAGGAAGAGTGTGTTGATTTTATCGACCCGGGTTACCACTAACAGGTAGGACTCCTCTTTTTCATTGGTTATTTGACATGTCATCAATAATCGCCCACGAGCTGATGTCTATTAGTTTAATCCACAAGTTAATCATCAAGTTTAAGTGCTGTGATGGCTGTTTGAGTTGGTTTAATGCACTTTTCATCCAGTCATTATTCACATCATTTCTTTGAGTATTTTCAACATTGTTTTATTTATTGTTGCAAACTTTTGTAGCTGTGACGTTAAAACAAGGTGAGCAGACACACTGATGTTGATAAAGTGCAGTCATCTTATAAGTTAGATGTGCCTGTGATAAGTTGTGTAAAACATTTCATGGTTTATATGTGAAAATGTGCTGGACTAAATAAAAAGTAGCACCAGTTGCTCCTGAACCAACAGATATGAGTTTTTACTTCTATTTGTAATTTCAGCTTATTATGCTGAAACTAATTCCATAAAAAATTATATTTTTATCACTAAGCACTGAGGGGATTTTTTTTTTTATGTTTTTATTGTATTTCTTAAAGAAATACTTCAACACCAGTGTTAATTTTGACAGCACTTTGTAATTTAGTTTTAGTCTTTGGCTTAAAATATCTTTTAGTTGTAGTCACAATTTAGTCATCTAAATTGTTTTAATTTTAGTCTAGTTTTAGTTGACGAAATTTCACAACATTTTAGTCAACGAAATCTACTGTAAATTTAGTCGACTAAAATATGAAGTGTAAAGTGTAAGGCAGTGGTGATTGGATGTCCCTCTGAACTCATCCAACCTTTCCACACAACCAAAGTAGCTGTGATTCCTGACTTTTCTCTACAAAATTAGCTCTGATTGGATTTAGTCTCTGTGAAACATTTTAGTCTATTTTTTATTTGTTGACCAAATTGTCAGTTAATTTAGTTTTTGTCCATGCGCACTTGTTTTTATTTGTTACTGTCTAGTTTTCGTCAGGGGAAATAAGGTTGTTGACGAAAACTATGACAAATATAATTAGTCAACAAAATTAACACTTATCAACATGGAAAAATTCATACAAGCACACATACTGGAGAAACGTAGAAATTTAAGAATGAAAAATAAAATACAAATGAAAAAGTAATAACTCCATAAATAAAGCATAGATAGAAAACATAATAATAAGCAGAAGAGAGAATAATAAATAAACACAATGTAAGTCCAATACGAAGAAAAAAAAGAGAGAATTTTTTAAGTATCTGCTCTCATGTATTGCTGTTCTTTGGACCAAAACTCAATATAATAATTCTTCTGTGAATTGTTAGCTAACTGTTACTATCTTGATTAAAAAATTTTGTGATTCCATAAATAGCAGTGACAGAGGAACAACAAGTTGGCGTATCCCTTTAACTTTTATTGAACTCTCGTGAGTCATTGAGGTTTCCTTCAGTTACAATGATATCGAGTTACAGAAAAAGGAAAAGAAAAAAGAACACTCAGTTAAAACATTCACATACTGCAGTCGTTGTCTGTAAATGTCCAAGAGAAACAAAAGATTCAATCTTGAGTCTCTGCTGTAAATTTTTTCCACATTTTAGGAGCACAGTAGCCAAAAGCAGATTTTTAGAAGTTCAGAGTGAACCCGTTGGACTTTAAGGATTAGACAGTCTACAGAGCGAGTTTGGTAAAGTCCAGTGTTCCAGATCAGCATAGATGACATTTAAGAGGGTGGACGTCCAATACGTGATTGATAGATACAAAGGTACAAGTCCTCATCATGCCTCTGCTAGAAAGGACCAACCAACGTCTTCATACAGAACACAGTGATGAGTGGTTTAATGCTGCGTTCAAGTCGTACTGGGAAGTCGGGATTTCCGAGTTCCAACTGGGAAATTTCCACTGGAACGCCTCCTGAGGTCGGAACTTCCTACTGGGAAGTCGACGGATCCTCACAACCCCCGAGTTGACAATCAAAGATGGCTGCCCTGGGTGTAAACAGTTATTAAGCTCCTCTAATATTCCGTTTTTTAGCACTTCTGACTCGTGTTTGTCACACTAAATCGGCCGTATACAACGTTTATATATGGAAATGCTGCTTTAGCGTTATTTACATTCTTCATGTGGTATGTGTGAACTACAACGCAGGGCCAGCTAACAACAGCCTGGTACATCAGCAATTTTTTCTACGTATGTAACTGGAATGCTGATAACTTGGATATGACGTCATTCCCACTCCCCTCTTCCCAGTTCCAATGTAAACAGAATGCAGCATAAGGATGGCATCCAACGTTGTCCATCCCTGATTTAGAATATCTGACTTCTTACCCTCTCGCCTGGTCCGGTTAATGAGAAATGAACATTTCTTTTCAGCTGGTTATCGGCAACACTTTGAATTTTCCTGAAGGTGAAGTTTACACCAGCTGGATGAAGGTTTTCCTCCATTACATCTTGTGTCATCCAGCTTTATTATCATAATTATCATTGTAGGAAAACAGTAGCAGTGGTTGTACCTTTGCGGCCTTTTCCCCTGCTGCACGACTGATGTTGATGGACAGTGTGTTTGCAGTTTGTCCCTCCACCACTAGATGTGAGCAGTGAAACACTCTCCCACATGCCTCCACATGACAGTTCACTCAGTCACGCCCACTCATTCATACCAGCATTGACACGCTGTCATCGCTGACACACTAAAACACATTCTCTCCGAACTCACACATGATCTTCTTTTCTTTGAAGCTCGAGGTGATAATTATGAGTTTGACAGGGTTTTTATTTGGAGGACTGAAAGAAGAACCTTGGAAACCCCTGCAGAGCAGAGAAAAGCGATGAATCAATAGCCATTACCTTTTCTATAGACCTGTGTGCAGTATAGGCTGAGTGGATTTCCTTATATATCAGTGTTTTTATGTTTGTCCTGCTTTACGTCAGAAAAAAATAGTCTTTGGATCTTCAGTCTCTTGTTTTATTCCTGTCAGAACATCTTCAAGTGCTTATATGAGAATATATATACATGGACCAAATTTTTTGTTGTTGTTGAAGAGTGGGACTTAATGTATTTTTAGCCTTTTAATGAACTAGGAATGGTTATCACAATAACAGGAATTATAGTTATGTATATGATCCACAATTCCAATGAAGTTGGGCTACAGAGTAAAACATAAATAAAAACAGAATCCAATGATTTGTAAATCCTTTTTCACCTGTATTCAATTGAAGACACTACAAAGACACAACATTTAATGTTCAAATTGATACACTTTTTTTTTTTTTTTGCTGACATGTACTCATTTTGAATGTGTTTCCTACATCATGTTCCAAAAAAGCTGGGATGGGGCCAACAAAAGAGTCATAAAGTCCAGGAATGCTCAAAAAACAGCTGTATGGAAGATTCCAAGTGACCAGGTTAATTAGAAACAGGTGAGTATCATAACTGGGTATAAAAGGAGCATCCCCGAAAGGCTCAGTTGTTCACAAGCAAGGATGGGGCGAGGTTCAACACTTCATGAACAGCTGCATGAGCAAACAGCCGTTTAAGAACAATGTTTCACAACAAACAGAAGGAATTTAGGAGTTCATCCTCTACAGTTCATATTATCATAAAAAGACTTGGAGAAGTCTCTGCATGTAAGTGGCAAGGCTGAAAACCTGGCAGTGGGAAACCATTGTCAGTTAACACAGCGGAAAGAGTGGAAAAGTCGGATTGTGCTAGACTGCTAGCACAAAGTTCAAAAGCCAGCATCTGTGATGGTATGGGGGTGTGTTAGTGCCCATGGCATGGGTAACTTGCACATCTGTGATGGCAACATTGATGCTGAAAGGTACATACAGGTTTTGGAGCAACATCCGAACAAAGTCTTTTTCACAGACATCCCTGAAAAAGACCGTATTTCAGAAAGACAATGCCAAACCACATCATGCATGTGTTACAACAGCGAGAGTTGGTAGTAACAGAGTGCAGGTACTAAACTGACCCACCTGCAGTCCAGACCTGCCTCCCATTAAAAATGTGTGGTGCATTTTGAAGCCCAAAATACAACAACAGAGACCCCTGACTGGAGAGCAACTTAAGTCATGCATCAAGCAAGAATGGGAGAGAATTTCACCTACAAAGTTTCAACAATTAGTGTCCTCAGCTCCCAAACGCTTATTCAGTGTTGATAAAAGGAAACGTGATGTAACACAGTGGTAAACATGCCCTGTCCCAGCTTTTTTGGAACGTGTTACTGGTATCAAATTCAAAATGGGTAAAAATTTGAAAAAAAAAGAAAAAGTTTATCAGTTTGACCATTCAATGTATTTTCTTTGTAGTGTATTTAATTGGATATATGTTGAAAGAGATTAGCCAATCATTGAATTGTGTTTTAATTTATGTTTTCCACAACGAGCCAACTTCATTGGAATTTGGAATAAGCTTTTAAGTTAGCTTAACATACATGTGGTCTGGTCTATGTGTGTATTAGCCAAAAGAAAAGTCATAAGTTAGCCTGATGTGACATTTATGTAAACTAGCTAACCTTGTGTGTGGTAAGCTAATGCCTTAGCTTGGCACAAGTCGTGTTCACATCTCAGTAGCTAGCCAAATAAACTAGCAAACAGACTGTAGGAGCAAGAACATCCATTCATGTTTATGCTCAGTAAAGGGGCACACATAGACAAACACTTCTCCAAATAAATAAACTCTCATATCTTCTGCAGGGAATCATTCAAAATGGGTGAGGGGAGGAAAAAACAAAGATGGAAACAGGAAAAAGGACCTGAAAACTACAACATCATGAAATCCTCTCAGACTGACAGACAGCAGTCAGTAAGTTTGTGTCAGTGTTTGACCCTTTCACACACACAGCACGTCCCTCTAACATCACAGCTGTTGTATTTTGCCAATTGTCTTTTTTACTACATCAGTTCTTGTTTTAACGTCTCTATCCTCCTGATTATTTACTTAGTTCGTCTGTGAGGTCTTGAAGATTCTCAAATGCTGATGACATTTATTAAAGGGATGTCTGCCTCTCCTAGCAACGTAATTACTCATCAAATTTACATGACTAAGCCTCTTTTTAAGCCTATTCTGTCTGCACAAACATATGCAGAAACAGCAAATCACTCATTTTCTCTGCAGTTTGTGGCCTCCTAAGCTCCGCCAATCATGACACACTTTCCTGAAATGTATCTCAGTTGAGTCCAGAGCACATTTGTGCAATCTAGAAGATGTAAAGTTGACAAATCTATGATTAATTTGGCATTAATCTTTAGATGGATAGATTCTTTATCCACATTGTGTGAACATTGTGTGAAATTTACAGTGTTTTCTCTTTGTTGATTGAGAATATGATTGAAGGAATTTAAGTTTCTGCACTTTTTTATATCACTGATTAAATTAAAATATAAATTAAAATATTTTTAAAGCCATCAGGACTGTCAAGGTTACATTATTTTTTCATCAGAGAACACAATTTTCTTCCACCTTTCAGTGTCCCAAAGGTTTTGTGATTTTTAAGACCTTCCCTTGCAGATGCCATCTGATGGTTATTAGGCTGCAGTCAGCACCAGTAATTACCTTAATTTAGGTCGAATAGAAATTAATCCCGAAGGGGGGGGGGCATGACAGAAAGTAATTGAAAACTACTGCGGTAGACAGTGTGATTAATGGGGCGTTGCCTGTGAGCATTCAGCCTGCCAGCTCTGCCCTACATCACAACTGCATTCCTGCTTTCAACCCTCCACCACCCAAGCATCCACCTGTAAGCTCTGACAGGGGAACTGGAAGATTTCATACCCCTTAAAATCTGCTTACGAAATGTATCTGCTAAGGGGAATAAGGTCGGAGCTTCGGAGGGATTTTGGCATACCCATACACCCCTCTGATTCACCCCTGCTCAGAACAGGATGTTTTAGGGTAAACCCTCATAAGCTGTCTTACAACACCCCTCTGAAGGAGCGAATGTGTCTTCTACTTTCCAGGATATGCTCTAATGTTTACTGTGGCTGCACATACATGCCTGGACATGACCCTTCAATTGAAATTACTGATGGGCTGAACGTATGCCTGGCACCTGGAAAAAATTTACAGACCTTTACAGGCAGCCATTTAACATTTAAACCCCTCCTCTGACTATTTTCTATATCACTGTATCATCTGTTTTTAGCCAATTGCACAGAAGTGAGAATCTGAGCTTTACTTCAGAATTTTTTTTTTCATTTCTGACTTATTTCTATTCATCCTTTTCATTACAGCAACTGAGAGCAACACTTATTTCTAGTCTTGAGAGAGGATGACAATGTGAGCTTTCTTTCCAACATGTCATTGTTACTCTGCCTTTGCTTTCTGACTCTTTACACCACCTGATAATGTGTTGCACACATTCTCAAAACAAGCCGTAATGATGCTGAAGGACACCCTTTGTCCAGTGTTTATACAATCAGGTGTTTTGTTGTGTATTGAAACTGTGCGGTTTAGTACGTGGGGGTTTAATAATTAACCACGCCAATCAAAACAACAATATCTACAGAAGAGGATTAGGACCACTGAAAAAAAAAAAAACAAGTTTGTGAAAAAAGTAAGAATTCTGATATTAAATTTGGAAGTCTGACAAAAAGGTAGAATTCTAAAAAAAGATGAAGAATTCTGTTTTTTATCCTTGAATTCTTAGGTTTCTCATAATTATGGCTTTTTCTCAGAATTCTGTGAAAAAGGTCCAAATTCTGACTTTAATGTCAGGATTTTGACTTTGAGATTAAAGTCAGGATTCCTTGAAAAAATTAGAATTCTTAGTTTAATCCCAGATTTAAGATTAAAGGATAAATTCGGTTTTTTGACACCTGGACCTTATTTTTAGGATTAAATACGCTCGTAGACTCACCCAGACAATTTTGGGGGAGCTCGGAGCCATTTTGGAGCAATTTAGATCCATCCAACAGCGTTTTTTCTCATGCCGTAGTAGCAGACGGGGCCAGAAAGCATATTTTGGGGGGCATCAATACGTGTTTCCTCTGGTCTCAAGTCCCACTCTGAGCAGCAAAGGCACTCCTCCTCTGTTGTGTTTGCCGTGCAATGTCCACAACAACACCACCAGTTAGCCCCCATTCGTGGATGTGCAGTGGTTGCTTGTTCTCTGGCCAGCTGTTCGGCTCTTTCCCTCTGCATCCTCCTTTCAAATAGCTCCTCGTCGGTATATTCTGGCTCAAAACGATACGGGCATCCATTATACTCAAAGTCGTCGTCAGACACTTCTACATCGGATAAATATTTCGCCATGTTGCACAAAAATAGCCGTGTAGCCGTGTAGCCTAGCAACAACAGCGGCTCTACTCATGTTCTTGTCTGTGACGTCACCAAAAGTTACCCATCCTTGTAAAGCCCCAGATGACCATAACAACAAAGTTGAGCTGACATGGTGATAACACTGGCCATTCATTTATAAAATGTAGCTGAAATGAGCGAGTTTTGCAGCAGATAATGTCTAATTTAGGGGCTTCGATTTCTGGCCCCGTCTGCTACTACAGCATGAGAAAAAATGCTGTTGGATAGATCTAAATTGCTCGAAAACGGCTTTGAGCTCCGCCAAAATTGTCTGGGTGAGTCTACGAGCGTATTTAATCCTAAAAATAAGGTCCAGGTGTCAAAAAACCGAATTTATCCTTTAAAGTCATATTTCTGACTTTTTCCTCATAATTCTTTAACTCTACTCTTACTTCAGTCTCAGCATTCTGTGCTTTTTGGTGATAGTATTCCTCTCCTATAGCCTGATATTAAGGGTCAAACCCAATTGCACTCCTTCGCCCTTGTCTTATCCCAATTCTCCATAAGGGGAAGGGCTACACAGCCCATGAAACGAAGAAAAAACCGGGACCTCACTTGAAAGGAAGGGGTATGAGAAATTACCCATAATGCACCGTGCCCGCTGACAACATGGCAGAGTGGAGACCAAAGGAAGCACATAAATGCAAGAAATTAAGCATAGTTATTGACTTTCATAGTAACGATAGCCATGTTTTTATCAGATATTCAATCCTTTGCTACTCAACGTAAATTTTATCCACGATACCAAGACGACATCTTGGAAGTGGATAAAGAATTGTTGCATCTGCCTATGACACAGCCAGTGAGCAGCTCTAGTTGATGATGTATGAAAATCAAGTAGTGTCTCGTTTCTTAGGGTCGTGTTTTCACCGCTTCTTCTTAACCCTAAAAAACAGAGGGCCAAGGGGAAGGGATCGATGAAGGGGTAAGACGAAGGGGGAGGGCTAAGGAGTACAATTGGGATTGACCCTAAGGGTAGAACGTGAGGAAGTGGGGCTCGGTTTCTACCTGTTGGGTGTCAGTCCCTCTCTAGGAGGCAGCTTTTTTTGTGAAAACCTGTTTTTTTTTAGCTAATCTGTGTTCATAGAGTCTGTACCTTGTAAGGATTTTTCTCAGAAAGGGATCTTTTAAAGTGCTCAAATAATTTGCCACTTTGTATTCTCTCTTTAGGGCAGTGGTTCTCAATTACCTTCTGTCATGCCCCCCCTTTCAAGACTGATATATTTTGTGCCCCCTCTCCCGAATCACCAATGAAGATACTTAAAGGGCAAAGGTAAGATTTTTCTCGATATTTCCAAGCATGCGAAACCTAGTTTTGTCATTATTATTGCGCAAACACAGAAATACAGTTTTTATTTGCTCTTGATACATAACACACACATAAATTATGATAAAGTTCTAACAAATGACAATTTACCTCATTATACAATATTAATTCAATCAAGTCCTGCCCCCCACTGGGGTATGGCCACGACCCCCTTAAGGATTGCAGCTCACTATTTGAGAAACACAGGTTTCAGGCCAAATAGCATTTGGTTTGTAGTTTGCTTTGTAGTTGGGTTGTTTCTTTAATATATTCCACATAACTTTTTTTTTGTTGGATAATATTTTGACTTGGTCTTATTAAGGTGTGTTGGGATCCTAAACCTGATTCTGTTGTGTTGGGTTGTTTCTGTGGTCCTAGTGCCCTTAAGGCTAGTTCATATGATTTTTGGAGAAGTCTTTGGACCGAGTGCCAAGTTTAGGCTTCAGTCCATGTTTATGCAGGGTATGAAGTGAGGCCTTTGATACAGCAGCAGTCAAATACCAGGTGACCTACAGTATCTACAATTCTTAAAACTGTGTATTAAATCATCTGTGCATTTCAACATTGTAGAAAATATATTAAAACACCCTAAATAAAGATTTCAAGAGAGATGGTGCAGGGATAAGAAGAGCCTGGTCCTACAGGAGCATTCAGAGCTGCCAGAGTTACAAAGAAGAGATAATAAGCTGTGATGGGATTTTGTTCAAAAGAGACAGAATCACTGTAGCACCATCACCAAAACAGGACCTGCTTGATTGCATCCATCACTGTCACTTTGGGGCTGACGACTGTAGAAGACACACGTCTCTTGTAGTTAAAGGTCTTTGAGAGAAACAGTTTGCAGCTGTGAAAACACAAAGATGATATAATTCAATATGCCACAAGAACAAGCTGGAGAAAAGGACTGTCATGATTATTCTGAATTGAACTTTCAGTTTTATCTTTAGCATTAACATAATATACCAACACAGAGGCTATTTTTAAAAACTCAAGAGGAAGCTGCAATCAATGATTCAACACAGAAATGCTGTGAGCTTCATTCTTTTTATTAAAGAACTCCCACGTTTTTACATTTTGTCCCTCCATAATCTACAAACACCAGGTAGCACTTTGCTTGTTTGTTGTCTAACATGATCAATAGTTCAATTAACTGTGGCTTTAAATTCTGACCTTGCAAGCTTCAAGCTGCTGTAAATGCTTAGAAAAATGAGAGCAGGTTCATTCATTTTGCATTTTCCCAGAGGCCAGATTTCTTGGAAATCAAACTCATGAGTTTGACAAGAGTTTTATCGTCAAACTAATGAATTCTAAGATGTGATATAAAAGATGGAGGATAGATTCCCCCCCCCCCCCTCTGTTCAGCAAAATACTAATTTAAACTTGGCTAAGAGGGGTAGCTGATAGCCTAGCGGGTTATAACTGTACACTTCCAAATATTAAGACTCTAGCCCCCTGCAGGAAGCCCAAGTTCGGTTCCAGCCTACAGTCTCTTTCCCCTGGCCCTCCTTGCCCCTTTTCCATTTCTATCTGCTGCCACTGAAAAGCTTGGTTACCCCTGAGCTACCACGTTGAATTTTGTGAATTCAGACAGTGTGACAACCCTTTGCCTTCAAAGCAGCATCAATTCTTCTGGGTGCACTTGTACAAAGTCAGGGATTTTGTGGAATTACAGTTAGGTTATATGTAGGCTGAAACATAGTGATTAACTGTGAAAGGCTTTATACTGGCTGAGAAACAACCAAACTCTGCTACCAAGGTGAGGTTGTGGAAACGATTGTCACGTCATATGTGTTTCAGGTTAGCCTCCATGTCTCAAACAGATAAACAAATAAATGCACAATCTAACCACAACTTAAAGTACAAGGGCCCGTTAACACAACAACATTTTCACCAGAAACTGACAGGTTTTCCCTGTGCATACACATGGATCTGTGAGAACAACTGAAAACACGGTAGCGTGCTTGCCAGGCCAGTAGTTGGCGATGTAAGTTGGTAGTGAAACAGTGTTGTGTGTTGCAACACGGGTCTGCGCACTAACGCTTTCCAGTGTAGACAAACAACAAAGGCGAGTGCGTCTCCACTGTTCAGAGTACTGACACAGCAAATCCACATTTTTTTGAAGGAGCGATAACAAACCTAGCACAGTTAGCAGCACACATGTTGATCAGCAATCGGCCATAGCTGTTGTTTTTGAAAACGGTGATTCCTGTTTACATGGAGATGAAAACTAAAATGTTCACTCTGGAACCCGGTTTCAAAAGTTTGTGGATTCAGGCACTCTGGGCACCATTCTGATGTCAATGGAGGGCGCAAATGCAATGAAAACTCTCAGTTTTCGTCCATTTTTGTTGTCGCGTAAACAGCCCCTGAGTTAAAGGATGAAGACAGGCCCAGGACAGAAGAGACTGGTTTTCATAACTGGAAACAGAAGCTCATGGGCACATTGGTATGATGGGTCGCAAGCGAGGATAGTTTTGGTTGGCGTTGCAGTGAGCAGCAAGCCAAGTCCTCTTCTTTCAGCTCAGTATTTTTTTGGTCGGGTTAAAAAACAAATCACGGAGTGGTTTTATTTAACTAAATCATTGTTTAGTCACTGTGTTGAGTCTAATGGTGCCTGCAAGTTGGCATCTCCTGGTGATTCAGAAACCAGTGAGGGAAAGAACCAAAGAAAAAGGAACCTTAAAGGGTTAGTTCGATTTCTTCAAGTGGGGTTGCTAGAGGACCTTGGCACTACTAAATAAGAGTGCCGATAAAGAAACTTGCAAGTTTTGTCTCTAGAGCGAGATATCCAGGGGCGATTGTAGTTGATACATAGCAGTACATGGTGCCACCAAAAGCCTCGTAATTAACCCACTTACAGGTTAAAACTACTCAAAAAACTAATTTGGCTCCATAATATGCTACATCATGAATCTTTACAGCATTTTACTTTTTCTCGACAAAGCCCCTGTGTTTAGAATTTTTGTATGTTGTTTCCCTCTGCCATCAGCTGGTCAGGAACTCAGATGAAACAATAAACACTAACTTCACTAAAACTGAACTAAAAATGAGCAGTTTAGCTCAAGTTACGACCCTAGTTGTTGGTATGGGAGGATATCTTTATGAACCAGAGTGCACAGAGGAAGACCTTTTCTTTGCTAAACACAGGGCTTTTTTGAGGAAAAGTTAAACACTGTAAAGAATCTTACTGTATTGTATTGTTGAGCCAAAGTAGTTTTTTACGAGTCTTAGTTATGAGGCTTTCAGTGGCACCATGTACTGCAATGTCCCGGCTACCGTTCACCCCAGATATCTCCCTCAGGGGAAAAGAGCTTTAAGTTCCTTTATTGTCACTCATATATAGTGCCATGGGCCTCTAGCAACCCCATCTAAAAAAACCCTAACTAACCTTTCCAGTCAATCCTAACACAAGTCATAAAACACAGGCACAAGGTCAACATCAACAAGATATATCTTAAAGATTTTCAAGCAGACTGGGGTTTTCAAGATGTGCTGTTCAAGCCCTTTTGAAGAAGCACAAAGAAACAGGCAACACTGAGGGCTGTAGAAGCAGTGGTTGACCAAGGAAACTTAGTACAGAATATAAATGATAAATCAAACTTCCCTTCAAAAGTAGATGTCCAGTTGTGCTATCAGCTCAAAATGGCATAAACCACCAAGTTGTATCAATCTACTGTCATGATATGCCTGGCCAGAGGTGGCCTCCATGGAAGAATCAAACTGAGGCTTCTATGTTTTTGTGTGTAGCGTCTTTAGAACCTGAGTGTCTGCGGAAAATTACAAAAGGTAATCAGAGTACTGATAAAGAATTTGATTATAACTTGTGACCCCAAAAGTTGATTGTAAGCTTGCTAAAGCTGGCTTAGAAGCATGACACAAGAGGAGTTTAGCAGACTGACAGATATTTTATACAGGAATTTGCATATAAATTAAAGTTTTGTCTTTGCAACTTCCTGTAATAACTAAACATTCCCACAAGTCAACCATGCTGTCATGCTTTTATCTAGATCTAAAATCAATGTGTCACCAGTAAGATGGGTTGAAAGGAAATCTCCGCACAAAATTTCAGACAATCCTCAAAAAATCTAAAATATTCTAGTCTTGACCAGAATGGTAGACTTATTAAAAATTCTGAGAATTTTGTGGATTTTGTTATGATACATAAAACCCACACTTCCTGTCCGTTTAAAATCCCTTTTTTATGCTAAAATCAACATTTACAGATGGTAGTCATCCCATTTTCTTAGAAGAAAGAGGCAAAGCTTGGATAATGAATGAAAGGTTTCTAATAACTGGCTCCAGCCTCACAAAAGCAGAGGACAGTAGAGGCAGTAGCCCTACTGGTCGAGGACAATCTGACACACAGCTTGAGGAGATCTCTTTGGGAGACTTTATGTCAATAAGGATGCAGGACTCCTGTGGAAGTGGAAAGAGCGGCTGCTGATCTTACATAGGCCAGTGTAAACTCTAGATGGGCAAGTCCATGACACAGAAAATCCTTTTTGAAAATTTATGAGCTGCAGAAATCCCTGGATAAGTCAGAGATCACAAATGAAAACATGCTGGTAATACAGGAGCAGAATCCCAGACACGTCACGCAGGAATATCTGTGTGGTCCTGTGACTCAAACCCTCCAGTGGGAAAAAGAGATGGAAAGCTGAAGGACCATTTCTGTCAGTCGAACACTGTCATTGTTTAGTGTCTTAAAAGTTTAAGAGTGAAAAAAAATGCAGTGCTATCCCTCTTATTCAAATGGTTACTCGCTTCACAAGCCCAAATATTACTGAAATGTCCAACGGCTTCATTTTCAGTCATTGCATTTGTCATTCGGTTTGATTGTCTTTGAGACGGCATCGGTCAGGTGGACCAAAGCCTATCAATTGTGTAACACAGCCACCTGCCACCAGCTGGGGCTGTAGCTGCGGTCTTCCTGCCATCCCGCCCATTGTTGCACTGTCTTGGAAATACACAACCAGGGAGTGATGATATCATTGTTTAACCTGAAGCACAGTATTTTGAGCTAAGAACTAAAGATAGAGTTGTGTTTAGGCTGGGTCCAGTGACTGTTACACACTGCCAGGTGCAATGTGTATCCACACTCTGCTCTGCCTAGTAAATGTTAAACTGTCAGGTGGACCAGAGGTTTGCAAAGCTAGCAATACTAACGGTAGCCACACTCTGCTTGATATTGTCCATCAGCGCTACATTAGCTTGCTTACTGTTGTATTTGGCCAGGTCCAACTCTGAATGCATTGCTTTTTGGTTTGCTGCCCTCTTTTGGTTTGAATCACAATCACTCCAACCCACCGACCCCAGACTGAACTGTGTAAAAGCAAACTGAGACCCTAGTTTTCAAGCAGACAAGAGTTTGCAGGAGCACTCCCACAAGTCCAAATCAAATGAACTTTCCAAAAAAGCAAAACAGATTCTGTTTGGTCCTAACATAACACATTAGGTGTGAAAAAAACTGATGGGGGGGGGGGGGGGGGGGGGGGAGCTTTATTTTGGCTGCTGGTCTGAGCGGGTGTGGTGCAGTCCTGATCGCGGGATCATGTTTGACATAGCTCTGGCTCAATCAGGTATAAACTAGACGACAGCTGTAAAGTGACTGTTCACACAGAGATTAGCATAGATGCTAACCAGAATTGGAAACGTTGTATGAAGCCATGTCATAAGAGCCTTTGGAGCGCTGTTGATGCCCCCTAATGGACACTGTCACACTGAGCGTGCTATCTCAACCAAACTTAAGCTCAACCGCCTTACAGACAGATACTGCAGAGGTTACTGCAGCCAGCCTCAAGTGGACACTAGGGGTACTACAGCTTTTGGAACTTCTGCATGGGCCTCCATTTATACCCCTTGATGCTTCAGTAACAGTTTTATCCAATCTGGACCACATTTCTTTAGTAAATGAAAAACAAGCACAGCACTACATTATCTGATTGGCCCCTTATGAATATGACTGACAGAAAGATAGTCCAATCAGTGGCTGGATATGCTGTTGAAAGGTTCTGCCCATTCTCAAACACTTTCTGTAGCCCAGATGGACTTGTGAAATGTATTTATTGGTCCATTTGGTGTTTCAGGTTAACTACCACAGTACTAAATTCATTTGCAGTAATTAATGAGTGCTTTTGGAAACAGCAATAGATTTTTTTACTCATTTACAAAAGTCTGCTTTCAGCATTTCCTGTTAAGGGCACAAACTTTCCTCACATGCTTCACGTTTTTGACAGGAGTATACCTCCACAGAAAATTCATGAATGAATGGTTTCACTTCAGTGTCTGAATTTTTATGATTTAGGCTACTCCTCATGGTATTTTTAGACACAGACTCGTTTATTCACTTTAAAACATTCATATATCGAACCAGAAGGCTGCGATAAACAGCACAACAGTGAAGAATAAACTCCTGCAGCCCTCATAAAGCACCCAGGGGGCATCTAACAAGATAAAGAGAGCGAACTCTTCGGCACTGTTGAAACAGAGGGTTATTAAAAGTTCTGTTTTATTGTTAAAAAAGTGCAAATTTCCTCCTCTTTCTATAAATATCCCTCCTCCTCCGCATTGTCTCCCTCCGCTGCACGGTGTCGGTACCGGCGGCGGTGGTGTGGGTCGTGTCTGACGCTCGAGCTGCCTGTCACGGAGAGGGAGGGAGGCGCACGTGCCGGCGGACTCACGTGCGGGCTCGGTGTCAGACAGACGCTCGCGCACACTGCAGGAGAGTCATCGTGGGCTAAAAATAGCGCGCGGGCGGAGGAGGGAGAGGAGTGTGAGGAGACTACACGGGAGAGAAATAGAAACTTGGGGGTTATTTTTACCTCTGCTGCATCCCAGGCGTGACTCCGTCTTCCTCCTTCCCCACCTTTAAAAAAAAAAAAAAGCTCCATGTCTTTTTTATTTACTGGTCTATTTCGGTTCATGTGGTCGTCATTGCCTCCTGCTCAGCTGCGTTAAAGTTTTTGAGAAGTAAACTCAAACTTTGGGGTGATGAAGTCAGAGTCTCTCATGTTGATCCCCTCGGTGCGCACACTTGCACCCAGGTCACTTTCCAGGGCATATCACGCACCATCCATGCAGTCAGGGGGCTTAATCTTTGCGAAAAAGACCAAAAACATGTAGGAACAGCATCTCAGACTTACAGCACTGTTACCATAGCAACCTCGACTTTCCCATCAACCTGCACGTGCACAGACTTGGTCATTCATTCTCTCTTCCATTCATCCATTCAAAACGCCAATTCATTCACTCAGTCACTCATTGAAACATTCAGAGTTGAACCAGCTCTCTCTTTGTCTCCTGTGCGTCATATTGATCTTTTTAATTTACCTCCGTCATTTATTCCACTATTTATAGAGCTGCTGAGGTAAATCACAGCTGTACATGTGCAGGGGTCTCTAAGGAAACAGAAAACGTCTCAATATTGGATAGTTTGGTGTGGAAGTGTGCCTAACCAGAGGTTAAAGCTGTGGTTCTCAATCAGTCTACCACCCACGAAGTTAATCAAAGTGCAAAGTTTAGATTTTTCCTTGTACATTCAAACATGAGAATATAAATATATATTTTTTTCATTAAGTAGTTAGTCTGCCATCAGAGAAATCAGCAGAATATATTTGCCCTTGTTATATCCACTGGAAAATATATCTTATATTCTAACCCCCATTCTAGAGTTGGGCAACATGGGCCAAATTCATTCATTTTCTATACCAACTATCCCTTTCGGGGTTGCAGGGGGCTGGAGCCTATCCCAGCTGTCATTGGGCGCCTGAACCGGTCGCCAGTCGATTGCAGGGCAACATATAGAGACAGACAACCATTCACACTAACACTCATACCTAAGGGCAATTTAGAGTGAACAATTAACCTAATGAGCATGTTTTTGGTCCGTGGGAGGAAGCCGGAGTGCCCGGAGAGAACCCACGCATGCACAGGAAGAACATACAAACTTCACACAGAAAGGCCCTGCCTGATCCGGGAATCGAACCAGCGACCTTCTTGCTGTGAGGCACGTGCACTACCTGCTGCGCCATCGTGCTGCCCACACATGGACCAAATATTTAATTTAATTTTTTTTGTCACAAAACTCCATTTCCAATCTTTTTCCTCTATAAAAAATGCACAAGATATGTATCTATGCATATATGTGTATCCATAATATGAAGAGCTTTGTGCTTTATTGTAAAGTGTCTTGAGATAACACTTGTTATGAATTGGCGCTATACAAATAAATATTGATTGATTGATTGATTGACAAGACACAAAGATGGCAAACAAGATTTGCCTTAATTCAACCAAATATATCATAGGTGTTAACTGAATTCCCCCATTAGAAAAGAGTGGTGCAGAGATGAAGTATTATTGTAGGTCAGCACAGAGGTTACCAGTGTAATGGTAACAGCAAGCCCACTAAAAGCCTGTAGGGTCTTTCACTGTGTTTTGGATCATTACTGATAATAAGCTCTGTAGAAAACAAAAACTTAGATGTTCTGCTCTTTGTGATAATCTGAACGAACAACCCTACTTTTCATGATATTTTAAGCCTTAACCTAATTGGTTTAAGTAAAAGCTATTAGTAAGCTTCTAATGAAACTACAACATGGTGGTTCAACTTAGAAGCAACTTCAATATTTCTGATGTATAACATCTTATTGTGACCTCTTGTTTGAGAATTTCCTTATAATCCAACGACCTGATCAAGTTGGTCATCATGGCTGTTGCAATAATGTATGAATAATTCATTATTAACAAAAACAATCAGAAATGCTTGCTGTTGGGTCCCTGGCCATTTTTGTAGTCCTTGTTAGCAGTTAGTTGAGATTCAAAAGCCAGCTGCCCATTATTATTGTAATATTTAGTATTATAAAAGTAGTATATATTTTTTCTAGGATTATATTTATGTAATAGTGTGTTTTTGGTTGGGTTATATGAAGAATGGAGTTGTGCATCCAGGTGCTTGCAGAGATTTGTTTTTCTATAAATGTTGACTCAAGATTTTAAAATGGTGCTATAACCAATTTTTACATTTGGTTTTGGTTTTGAGAATAATGAAAGTTGGGTAAAGAAAGATATTTTTGTCTTCAGTGTTGGGATTTGACTTTGTAAGGATGGGAAGAACTAGATAAGCTGTCATTCTGTCCCTTTTAAACTAGGTTGTTGTGTCGTCAGCCATGCATATGCACATGTATATTGTTTATCTTTATCCACCAAAGTGTTGGCTGTAACTTTGTAATTACAGGCACAGAAGGCAGGCTCAACCAAATCAACACTGAAAGTGGCGCTATATTCACAATGCATTTACAGGCATGACAAACTGTCAGGGCAAAAAACATCTGAATTTTTTTATTTTTTAAATCTCCTGCAACAAAACAATCTAATCTATCAATTAAATCAATGTATTGCCCAGTTCTACCCCATTCTACCTTAAAATGATAGAAACAGCAGCAACTAATATACTTATTTATTTCAAGACTCAAAAAAAGGATTTAATTCCAGAGTTACAATTTTAAGCTTTGCAAACAGTGGAACTCCAAAAGCTACAAACCTGAATTTGGTTTGTAGCTTTTGGTACAAACTTTTGGTATTAATATTTTAGAGGAGTAATGAATACCGAAAGAGCACTCATGAAAGTATCAATACTTTGATATTGATACTCCCATTCCCAGTCTTCATGCTTTTTTAGTTCAGGTTTTTTTAAGTGGACTTGCCAGAAGGCCATGGCACGAGTAAATCTGAGTGCCAATAAAGAGCGCAGAGATACCTGGGGCTGATGGTCTGGTGCATAACAGAACATGGTGCCACAGAAAGCCTCGTAAAACACAAAACAACTCAAAAAAACTGTTGGCCTGTCAATCTAAAACAGTAAGATTCTTTACAGCGTTTCCCTGTGTTTAGAGCTATTTTGGGATGTGATTAAGGGCTACATATCCTTCTTCCAGCAGCTTCCCTCATTAGATCGAGTGCTGCAGCTTGTCAGGTAGTGGTCACGAGAGCAAAAAACAACATAAATCTCTAAATCTGGCTTGTTGTTTTACTAGTGCGATGGGCCTTTAGCAACTCCACTTCAAAAAAAGCCGAACTAACCCTTTAAGGTGTTGAGTTGCTGCAATGGGATTGGCTTGCTAGCTATTTGCCTTATGCAGTTAAATGGGCATACCTAATAAAATGGATGATAAGTGTGTATTCTTACAAATTCTTGCTCCAGGGGTCAGGGATAAGTTTCCTTTTTCTGCCAGCAGTATTTTGGAAAATGAACTCTTCCTGTGAGGTCACTAAAGTAGTTTCTCAATTCTTTGCTCACTTATTCTTCTTTTATTCTGTGAATACTAAAGTGCTGCCATCTGTTTATATTGAATATGGTAATTATATATGCAGGAATGTAAATTAAAAAGCAGAAAAACAAATTAGATGTGCACATAACCACACTTACAAATCAGCTTTTTCCTGCTCTGATGATATGCCAACATCTTTTCACAACAACAGCCCGCTGCCAAATCTCACAGTGTGGTTAAACAAGTGTGCCTGCACACAAACAGGAAGCATCAACCTGGCATCACACCCAACAGAGTAAAAGTCAGACCTCCCTTTCAGGGGTTTCGATGACATTTTCTGCAGCGGTCCATCTGTGAAGCCCGAGCACGGCGGGGGGAGTATTTCCTTTCCTGGTGAAGTCTCCTCCTCAGCTGTGCGTGCTGACAGAGGCAGAGATGGAGGAGATTTAATGCACAGCACAGAGGAGCGTAGGGGGGGGAAACAACATGGGAGTAATGGGAGGGAGATATGCGAACAAGCAGTAATCACAGCAATTATTATTATCAGAATCACCGCTTTTGATTTCACTCAGCAGCACGGCTCTAACTCTGCATGTGCACGCGATGGAGGTACTTCAGTCTTCTGCTGCGTCCCCCTGGTTGGACATTAACCCTTAATCTGTCACAATAATGCCAGTTGCCAAGGCCATCCACCCTCTCCCAGCATAAATGATCTCTTCCTCCTCCTCACCCTAGATCTCATCTCTTCCCTTCACCTTAGAGTATGTCCCTCTTCTCTCCCCCCCCAATCATTCCTGTCTTGTCATTCTGCATTTAAACACCTTCCAGTTGTTGTCCCTTTCAATTATCGCCTCCTCCAGTGTCTCATATCTCCGCTCTACATCCCCTCAGATCAGGTGGCTTAACTGTTCCCTGTCACTCATGTAGCAGCCACAGTTAAAGGACACATCGTTAATAACATGCCAGAGAAAAATTGATTGAAATGTTAGCTGAAGGGTAAAAAAAGAAAATCACATTATATTTTAATGTCAGATAAAATGAGTGAATTGAATGGTTAGGATATACATGAATGGACAAACTGATTGGCTGCTTGATATCTACCTCCAACATTTGTGAATAATTACATCTGCAGCACCATACATTAAAGTTTTAAGTTATATATATGAAGCAAGGTAAAGATCTAATATGCAACAGATTCTCTACTGTGCACTGTCTACATGATGATAGCACTGCTATGCTGTGTTTTTGTCTGTATCTGTCTTTGAGCCCTTCAGAGGGGAATCCAGAAAAACAGGTTTCAGCCAGGTTGAGGTATTGAAATCATAGATAGAACAGGACCCTTTGACCTTGTGACCCTGGCCTTTAATGATAGAGTCAAGGCAATGGGGTCAAAGGTAAATCTCTCTCAACAATGAACAATCACTTGTTGCCACTTGAATATCAGCTGGAATGCTGATTTGAGTCACAAAAAGGACTCAAGAGCAGAGCCGACACTAGCCATTTTGGCACCCGAGGCACAATTATGATTTGGTGCCCTCCCCCACCTCCCGGCTCCCCCAAACCTGCATCAACTTGCAGAAAGTAATGAAATGACATCCAGTAATATAAAAATGGTCTTTTCTACTTTTCTGCTCAGCTTCATTTTAATGTGTTTTATGCATTTAAAACTCTTAATAGACAAACTAGAAAGCACTCAGACAGCATGAACCTCCGCCAAGGTAGCTCACATAATGCTGTTACACCTATAAGCAATTGTTTCATGATGAAGTCACCATCATAATTCGATTCCTTGACCCTGAAAACCCACACCTAACACTTGGAATCATGCTGATATCATTACTAGTTTGACAGTTATTGAAATGATCACTAATGGAGACTTTCCAGATCACCACCACATGTAATCACTTGTCCCTTATGCCATGACCAACATTCTCAGAAAATGTCATGCAAATCCATTGAGGACTCATTGGGCAATACTGCAAAAACTGCTCCATCTTGCACTGTAAGAAAATCTTACTGGATCCAGATCCAGATCCGGAGCCCCACCAAAATTGAATAATTTTGGAGTTGGGGCATTGCCAACGTCTACGGCAAACATTGATTGTTTTGGCTCATGTTATAATTATTTACATCTGAAATCATGGGCTGCATGATGGCACAGCAGGTTAGTGTGTGTGCGTGCCTGACAGCAAGAAGGTTGCTGGTTCAATCCCCAGGTTGGTCAAGGCCTTTTTGTGTTGAGTTTGCATGTTTCCCCCGTGCATGTGTGGGTTCTCTCTGAGCACTCCTGCTTCCTCCCACAGACCAATAACATGCTCATTAGATTGACTGATGATTGCCCTCAGGAAAGCATGTGAGCGTGGATAGTTGTATGTCTCTCTATGTGGCCCTGCGATTGACTGGCGACCAGTTCAGAGTGTACCCCGCCTTTTGCTCAGTGTCAGCTAGGATAGGCTCCAGCCCCCGCGACCCCAGAAGGGAAAAGCAGTATAGATAACAAATAGATGGATGGATCAGAAATCATAAGGTACATCAAGGAATTTTTACCTCGGCCAAGGAGTTGATGTTTTTCCTGGCAGTTCTTTGTCTCTGAATCCTCTCTCTGCTCTCCAGCTCAGTCAGCTCCCTTCCTGTACCTCCCCCTCCAGCAATCCAGCCTTTACTGTAATGTAACACCATTTCTTAGCTTTCAGAATCTGTTAGAATTATTTGGATGGTGTGGATGCTCGAGGAGTTACGGTACTTTGAGTCATGCAGGTCTATTTAAGTCAGCTGCAACAGCTTCATCTGTAGAACAAACATGTCCGGACAAAAGTGGATGTATAGTCCCCCTGAACAACTCTCTGAAACAATCTAGACGTGAAACAACCTAAGTGTGTAGACATGTGACTTGAGTTGGGGTCTAAGGGTGAATAAAACTAGAGGGGTGTCATATACTCCTGCACTAGGCACAGGCATTGCTCATCATTTCACACCCTCCCTGCCACGACACTGCTTACCTGAAGGCTACACTCTCATTTCCTGATACTCCTACTGTCACTCACTCTCTCACCTACACATGTCGTCCTCCTCCATCTCATCAGAGCGCTCACCTGCAGCCTCTGAGTCCTCACTGCCCTTTAGCGTGGAGTTGTAATTGTCACTGCCCACTCCCTGCTGCGGGGTGAGTGGTGCTCCTGCAGCGTCAGACCCCCAGCACTGTATTCTAGGTATATCTATATTCTATTACCACTTAACACAGCGATCCATGTGAGATCTGTGACCACCCCCTCAAGATGACAAGTCCTATATTCCCCTTTATTCAACCAGCTCGGTCCATCGCCCTCCTTTAATGTGACGAGTGAAATGATTCATTGCCTCAGATAAATGAAACATGGCCCTTTTGTTCAGCCTGTTACTTTTATTCCAGTTGTATACTGTTCAAGCATCTACAGGGCAGTGTTTTCTGTTTGTTGCCATGGAGTGATGCGAGTTTGAGCTTAAGGACTTAGTGCGTTGTGACATCTCTCAGTGCTAATTGCTTGGTTGGCATTTCCTTTTCCTTGATAGAGATTTATCTCCCCTCCACAGTGCTTCCATTCATCTTTGCTGACCAGCTGAATCGCCTTGTTCAGATCCCCCATGGCACAGTCATAATTGGATGAGCAGCAGGACGCCGTCCAGATTGTGCGACTCTGTGTGTAGTAGCACATGCGCCTCATACACTGGACTAATTCATGTGGTCTTATTTTCCTGAAAAGAGAGCATGATCAGATCTATTGTTTGATTCTGATCTGCATACATGTGGACACTTGTCCCCCTGGCATGCAAATGCCAAACAAAAGTTGTCTTTATCTTTTTGCCGACATGCCAGGGTTGTCCCATGAGAAAATGCAGTGATTCTGTAACAGAACAGAAGTATGGCAGAGGATTAGAGACTCTTAAAAAAAAAACATTTTCAGGAGTTGTTTAAATTCTGACTTTAATCTCAAAACTCTGACATTAGTCTCAAGAAGTCTGACTTTTTTCAGCATATGTTGCTCCAAAACCTGTATCTGCCTTTCAGCATTAAAGGTGCCTTACAGATATGCAAGTTACCTATGACATGGGCACAAACGAACCCCAATACTTCACTGACGCTGGCTTTTGAACTTTGCCCTGATTCCTTCCAGAGTCTTTTGTTGTCCCTCTCCCAGCCCTTTGGAGCACGTTGCAGGCATATTTAAAATGAGTGAATATTTGTCAAAAGAAACAATGAAGTTTATCATTTTAAACATTAAACATTTTGTCTTATAGTGTGTTCAGCTGAATGTAGGTTGAATAGGATTTGCAAATCATTGCATTCTGCTTTTATGTTAGTTTTTATTAGTCCCAACTTCATTGAAAACCTTAGGGCCACACCTGCTGGTCATATTTTTAAAAGCTAACTCAAGATCTACCTTTTTAGTCTGGTTTTTATCACATTATATTTATTATTATTATTTCATCTTATTTATTTATTTATTTATTTTAATCCTCCTAATCTGTTTTATTTCTCCATTTCATTTCAGATTTATTGTTCTGGAATTTTATTCTCTGTTGTTTGATTTTCTTGTCATTATCCTACTTGAGCAAATATTATTACACATTTGGTGTTTGGCTATCTCATTTTACCATATTATTATTTTAAATTGTATTTTGTTAATTTATTCATTTTTTACTATAGTATTTTTATCTCATTTCTTAAAATGATTTTATTTTAATTATCTATATATTTATTAGTGTTACGTCATTCTAGTCTTAGCTCCTGTGTTTAATTCAAGATAGTGTTTACTCAGTCCTCTAATTCTGTTTTCTGTTAAAATCTCTTCCTAATTTCTATGTGTGTGTGCAAGTGAGTGTGTGTGTGTGTAAGTGAGTGCGTGTGTGTGTAAGTGAGTGTGTGTGCTGTGTAGTGAGGGTGAGTAGGGTCTTGTATTTTCATTATATCCAATTCATACAAGGTTTTGTATGAAAAGTGCTATACAAATAAAGTTTGATTGATTGATTTGAATTGGGGGTGACACGTTAGAGATCCGTCTGAATCCCAGTACTGTATAATTCATCTTTCCCACAATGCATTGCACCACTCCTTACCCATAGTGCCTTACTGCATGGGTCTTATCTGGGACACTTTTTGGACAATATCTCTGATTCCTTTGTCAGTTTATCATTTTTAATATTAGAGTCACAAAAGCCAATTTTTACTGCTCTACAGCATTTAAATTCTGCCCTCGCCTTCATACAAACTCTCTTTAAACCTTCTGTAATGCTTCCAAAAACCTGGTGATTATTTCAGTTGCTCTCAACTAATCTCTCTGAATACACGATATGAAAAAGTCTGACTCTGTTCGTGAGTTTGACATGCCCTCGTTCGTCTCGTCTGCCAACTGTGTGAAATCGCCTCCCCCGCTCTGACGTTTTAATCTGCTGTACGCCACTTTAATCTGATCTGTTTGCTTTTACATGTGAGCAGCACTCGGGGCAGCCAAATGCTTTTGTTGTGAGGTAGAGTTCATCAAATGAAGACGCATCAGCCGTCAGTGTCGTGATTAAGTGGCGGCCGTTCTTCACTCACCTCCACCTTCAAAGTACAGATCAGACTTGGGGCTGAGTGTGAAAAATAAGGGGATGATTTATTTTTCTCTGGGGACCTCAAGAGAATTGATAGGGTCAAATGTGGAGGAAGTGGGTAAAAAAGTTAAAATACTGGGATAAAAACATGTTAAAAAGGGAAAAATGTTGGTGTTAGATGGTTTGAATGTTGAGAGAATTGCTCAGACATTTAGGAATACATTTCTAGGAGAGAAAAAAGTGATATAAAGTTAAAATTTCAAGAATGGGAAAAGCTGAAGTATTGGTGGTATTAAATTAGACTGTGTAAGGAAAGAATTAAACTGTTCAGAGGAGAAAGTTAAAATGTCAAATACATAAAAACATATTGGCGAGGGAAGTCAAAATACTGGAGGAGAAAAGTTAAATGTGAAGAAATGTCAAAATAAAGGAGAAAAGCTTCTAGATGTTGATAGAAAACAGTGAGAAAGTAAAGAAAATAAAGAAAAGGTTCAAGGATAAAAATGTCTAAATGTACAAATGTTTAGAGAAATGAATGCTTAGTGTTGAGAGAAAAAGTTGAAAAACTATTTTTTTCTTAAAAATGTTTGCTCAAAAAAGCTAAAATATTGCAAAACTAGAAGTGCTCCAAGAGCACCAACCTTCAACCAAGGCTTTTTCAACTGTCAGGTGGAGTATTGTCAAACATGTGGAAAACTGCCCAGTCTGGCACTGTCAAGAAATCCTCCAGAAATTCCTGGATCCACATAAAAAATAAGATCACCACAAACTTCTAATCCCCTCTTCCTTGTGCAATGACCAACATTCCCTGAAAATACGATCAGAATCCTTTGAGAACTTATTGAGTTTTTAGCCAAAGTGTAAAAAATTGCCATATTGTATCTCACAATGCTAATATGTCATTTCATTTCAAGTATTTTTTTCAGACTAAACAAACAAGACAAGCCAACAACATAACAAAGACATTACAACAACAGACAAAACACCAAAACAAACAACGACCTCAATTTGAAGAGGGATGGAAGGAGCAGGGCAATTCTTTACAGGCAAATAAAATAAATAAATAAATAAATCAAAGGTATTCAACTACAGTGTAGTAGATAAAGGAAAATACTGTTATTTAAGAGAAAAAAGGCAAAACCTTAGCCTAAAAAGAAAAAAACAAAGAAAGAAAAGAAAAAAGTCTGAAATAAAAAATAAAATTTTGAAACAGAAAGAAAAACAAAAACAGTGCAGAGGAAAACTGTTGAAATGTTGGGAGGAAAAAAAATCATCTATGTCTTGATTTAAATGTCAAAATTTATTGAAGATTTTTGACAAGTTGAGAGAATAATAAGTATGCTCGGTGGGAAAAGCAGCTGTCAAACGTTGAAATGTTAAGAGAGAGAAAACATGAAGTACTGAGAGTTTAAAGTTGAAATGTGGAGAAAAAAAATACATACAAGTAATAAAATTGAGATTCAGTAACTTAAGTAAGGACAAACTTTTAATTTTGAAATAATAAGTTGAAATGTTGGGTAAATGGAAAAAATAAAGAAACTTTTGGGGAAAAATATAGTAAAAAGTAAAAATGCTTAGACAATTAAATACCTAAATCTAGATATTAAAAATAAGATGAGATAAGATAGAACTTCATTTATCCCTTGGACTCCCTCAGGGAAATTGATTTTCCTGCGGCATTGTACAGTACACAGGTATAAAAGAACACAGGATATTAAAAAGTAAAAAACAATTAGCAGATAAAATATTTATTTATATATACATGTACTAATAAATCGAAATAATAAATAAAATAAATAATAATAATAATAAAATAAAAATGTGTGGAAAAATTAAAACTACTGGAGAAAAGGGAAGACAAAATGCCTGAACAACACCAAAAAAATAAATAAAAAATACTTAAAAATACAAACAAATTGAGAAAACAGTAAAATGTAGGGAAAGCATAAATTATGGAGCAAAGCTGCTACGCAATGGAAATTCATGGTAATGTGTTTTGTGGCTTATATCTCAAAAAAAGTCATCCGAATACCCGAATGGATTACTTTGTGATGCGTTACTGCCAATAAAGGTCAGATTAGGGAGCAAAAATGGGGTCGGCACTTCACCATTCATCATTTCTGATGACTCATCCACACCTAGAGCAGCGATAACCCCGTGTCATTTGTAGGTATTGACATGCAACGAAGGTTGAGGAGGTAAGGCAAACAAAACCTTATAGCTTCAAGGTGTTGTTTGCTGCAGGAAGTAAGCTTGCATCTCCACAGCTACTAAACCAGCTTCAAGTCCAGATTCGGCCGCTTCAGTTTTCCCCTCCCAGCTTAACGCCAGCTGAGCTCCATCCAGTTACCAGCTGACTTCCAGCTCCTGGGACTCCAAACAAGAGTTATTTTTTTGGTTTGTTTTTGCTCTAAATTTCTTCATAGTGGCATTTTCCATGCTAGGCAAAGTGTTCATTTATATATCCTATAAAATAAAGGTGGGTAAGGGTTACAAGTTCATCATGTAAGTGGGATCTTATTGCAACCATGAGGGTGTGGCCTGGTCTGAGCACTTTCTATCGTGGACCAGCCAAGACTTTGCCAAGGAAATTCAGGAAATTTGAAGAGGCTCCATCTGTATGTTTTGACCAGGACTTGGACCAGACACCCTACAGTCCCCAGCCCAAGCTCTAACAGACTGAGCTACACTCCTGAACACTGACAGCGAACAGTTTACACATGTGATGGACATTGTTTGATGCTCTGGGCAGTATGTAACTGTATATTTATGTACTCCTATGGGAATAAGGCTCTTGAGAACTTGACATGGAGATGGGATTGTTCTTTTGAACCAGAGCAAGAAAACTCCTGCCTTATAAATTATAAATGCCCAGTGCTCCTCTGTTTTAAAGTCTGCCATCCAAACAGTTTGTTCACTACAGAGCAGAACACAAACACAAGGCTCTGCTATATTCATCTCTTCTGGTCAGTATGAAGGACTTGAAGAGCATCTTCCAATCACCTCTGCAATTTTCTTACTACCAGATTTCGTGCTCACTGTACATATTTAAAACTCGTTTCCTTCATACAGAAGATATCATCTCCTCTGCCTGTCATGCTGCTTTTAATAGTTTTCCCAGCGCAGTTCAAGTCAAAGAATCCATCTCCTCTTGATAGAGTCTATTCATGCACAGTGACATTAAAACACTCTGCTCACGTGTGATTTAATATTCAATACGAGCAGATCAATTACCAACCTCAGCAGCAGTGGAGATAACTGATTTGAAGATGTGCACATGTAGATGTGAAAGAGGTAGAGACCTTTTTAGTTTTCTAACCTCACACAAGAGATGGGCTGTTCAGTATATTTCAGCGGTCCATCAGGGAGACAACCCATAGAAAGTGTTTGGGAACAGGCAGAACCTTAAGAAAGCATATCCAGCAAATGATTGGACAATCACAGTCATTATGGGTCAATCAGACAATGTCTATGATGTAAAATCCAAAACTTGAGCCACTTCATGGAACAACCTCTAAAAACATGTTAGAAGTGGAATGAAAATATAATTTCTATCTAGATGTTTACGAAAAAATGTGGTCCAGATCTGAAAAAACTGCTGCTGAAGCTGTTAGCATCTATTCTAATCCCTGTATGTGCAGTCACTTCCTGCTGTGGTCTCGCTCGTAGCTCGCTCCTCCCCCTGCTCCAAAGGATGCTGATTTGGCTGTGCCGCTTTGGTCCACTCCCAGTCGTTGGAGCTTGGAGCTTGGCAAGATTGATCTGTCTGATTACAAACATTGAATCAGGCAATATCTGCACAATTTATTTTAGATCTGCCAGAATCTTCATGCCAGTAGAAGTCTGACTGCCCAAGCCAGGGACTGAAGGTTGGAGGCTAGGGGTTGCTGAGTTGGGGAGAAAAGCAGATTGACTGGGTGGTTTTGCATCAGGTTTGGTGAATATTGCATATTGTTGCAGGTTCGAGCCCAGCTCTGGGCGACACATGGTGATGTGTCCTTGAGCAAGACACTTAACCCCAAGTTGCTCCCACTGCTGCGTCAGTGGCGTGTAAATGGGCATGAAAGGGTGTGAAAGTGTTAGTTGATACTGATGAATAACTAACATAGAAAACTCAGAACCATCAGTGAGTGAATGTGAGAGCCAATGGGTGTAAATGGGTAAGTGTGACCTGCGGTGTAAAGCAGCTTTGAGTAGTCAATGACTAGAAAAGCGCTATATAAGCTCAAGTCCAAGTCCATATTGTGACTTGAACTGGTTGTAGTTTTTGGATTAGAGAAGTAAGTTGAAGGATCTGGTTTTGGGATGTTATGTACTTAGCAGATTAAAAAAAAGAGGCAGAAGGGCTTAAAGACGAGCAGTGGCCTGGTGGCAGGATCGTCACAGTTGTCATGGTAATGAAACCCCTAATTTGAGTGTTATTATGACATGGTGCGTTAACCTGACACGCCAGACGGAAAGTTCCATATATCCGTCACGGAAATATTTCACTAGTCCATCTGAAGAAGAGCCCATAGAAAATGTTCTTAGGGGCAGAACCTTTAAAACAACTGCAGCAGGTGATTGGATGATCGGTCTGCCAGTCACACTCATCACAGACCAATCCATATCAAGCCACAGTATGACGTAGCAGCTAGACCCTGATGGTAGCCATTAGCTTAAACTACTTTTCACCCCGTAGACTATCGTCTTACATTAAATTATACCACACAGATGTATCATTTACCACTTACATGTGACATGAACCTCGTCAAAGACAATCCCCACCAACTTCTCCAGGTAAATTCTAAAGATAAGCATATTTCGCCAGGTATCATTAAGTAACCATGACTACCATAGACTAACTGACATCATCCATGGAGGATTTTCTGATTTGATCGTCCATGAGGGCAACCAGTGGAGATACGATTATCACAAGCCATTTGGAGCCATTCTCATCTTTTTCATGACCAGTGGAGCCGGTTGGTAAATCAAACTCTTACCGAAACCAGTAAGGAGAAGAGCAGAAACATCGTTTCCCATAAGAAAAGCTTTAAGTGGCATTCTTTGCTTCTCTTTTAAAGAAGAAATTGAGTCCATTTCTGATAAAACTGCAGATATTGCCATATCCACGGAGACCGCTTCAGAAACTGCCATTGTTTCCAAACATGCAGTCACTTCCTGCAGTCGTAACGTCTGCAGCTCCCACCTCTTTCCCCTGATTGGGTCATTGAGCTTGAAGTTGTAGAGGATTGGATTGATTTCAGACATTGAATCAGGCAGGTCCATCTGCTCTGCAAGGTTAATGGTGCATTAAAGTAGCCATAAGCAGATGGTTACATAAAGAGATGGTCAGCAACAATGCTACCGTCGACTGCTGAGACACAAACCGGAAGTTGTCATAGGTCAAAGATCAGTGTCATTAGGCCTCTTGGTCACTCTTAGCTTTTACACGAGTGACCCACTGCTGTGCTCTCCCTCTCTGAGAGCCATAAAATCACCTTTACTGTACAGCACTGCACAATTTCAACAGTTTCCTGAGGTCAGAAATGGATTATGAAATATTCCTTCAACTTGTAGATAGTTCCTCGCCTTTCAAAGTAAATTTGAAAATGGTGCACTGAAAATTTTCAACACAAAAATTGCCCAGGGTTTTTCAGGGGGAGCTTAAGACCCCGCCAGCTTCTCTCCACCGTTGGGTGAGTTCCAGCTCCGCGCACACACATACCCAAACACAGAGCATCTCTGCGAGAAGCTTGGAGAAAGGAGACTTAAGCCGTTAATTTATTTCAGAACAGCTTTGCAGATTGTGTCCTGGTCACAGGACGGGAGAACAGATTTCATTTTTATCTGCTCACAGATGGCTTCAGAAAAAAAAAAACACACACACAGAACAGCTCAAGATCATGTGATGAAGGTGTTTTATTTTAAGAAACTTTGCTTTATTTGCCCTAAAAACATGTCAGAGTCGACATAGGTTTGGGAGCTTATAACTGTAAAGTCATATTCATCTTTTTAATCTTTTTACTAGTCTAATTTTTTACTTTTAAGTAACTGTGCATTACAGAAGTGAAAAATACTTGTTTCATTCATTATGTTATTTTTTTCAGTGATAGGCATATTGTTAACTCCACAAAATTAGCTTTTTTTTAATCTAAAAAAAGACCTAAATAGAAGTAAACCTTTCATTAAAGAGTCCTTATTCTGCATTTGTGAGTTTTGTATGCCCTTCAGTTTGTCACACTTAGTGCCCTTCACTTATACACACACTGAAACCATTCAACAAAGTTTATTTAGTTAAAAAATAACGTGAATTTAAGAACAATCAGCAGTGGTCAAAACCTGACCCTCTTCGTGTCTGGTTCATGCTGAGGTCTTTCTCAACAATCCAGCCAGACCGCTTCGCTCTGATGCTGCTGTGGGGGTGTTTGTGGTTCTTCCCTTCCTCCCCTCTCGGAGACTTTTTCCTGCATTTTCTGCAGACATGGTGACCGTCCTCGGCATCCTTGTAAAATCCAAAATACCATCAGACTTCAGACTTTGTCTTTTTAGAGTGGGGAAAAATCTCTGGTACAGAGTTTGTGCGGGCACCAACCGCCATACTTTCGCTTTCAGAGGCCAAACATTGCAAACTGCTCAATCGCGCCTGCATCTGAGGGACCGCTGCTGCTTTGCCGAGGAGCAGACACATAGTTCTGGCTTTTCCAGCATCACAGTGAGTTACTGACAAAGTGAGAAAACCAAACACGGTTTTGACAGTAATTCAAATAGGAAACGGTTGTACTGACAGTCAGAAATTTCACCATTTTATCATTTTATCTGTAACCGTTGCATCCCTACTATGAATATACAAAAATCTGTAGCATCAAAACCCCTTCTCGTACCTACCAGTCTGACATCCTACCATTGTTTTGTCATCAGTTTGCTACCCCATTGGCTTGGGGTAGCAGCCAGGCGACCACGGTGATACAGTATGTGTCCTCTCCTTGAATCAGGATATAATATGAACAACCAGAAAAATAAATGAAGGTGGAAGATAAAAATGGAGCATTATTTATAATTTTTGAGCTTACTGTGTTGGCTGGAGCAGTTTTTTTTGTTTGTTTGTTTGTTTTTGGGCTGTGAGTGTTTGAGCAGTGAAAAACTGAGCCTAGTATGACCTCTTTATAGCTGAAGGGTTATCAGATAAAAGAATGGAAAACAGGTATATAAAACTACTGCAACACTAAGTACTGTAAGTTTGCATGCTGCTTTCGTCATCTGTAACACTGCACTGTAACATTGTTCGAATTCTGAACACTTTTCAACAGAATCTGATCTTAAAGTTTCACAAAATCTGCAATAATTTAACAGTTTACTCCTCATTAATGCTCTCTTTCTAAATCTTTCCTTTTTCTGTCTTAAAAAATACATTTGTTATCATTTTTGGTAAAATTCAGGACTTGAACTTAAGTCACATGTTTGGGCTAGAGAAAGAAAGGAGAGACCGAGGGTCTTCACAGGAAGAGGAAACAACACTATCAGACTCTGAAACATCCGACTGAGCACAAAGACTTGATTTATTCTGCGTACGTCAGTTCACCTGAACATGGACTGTTTCTCATGGGAAACCACAGACAGATCAACAACAGTGAGAGCATGAAAACTTTATCTACACTTAACTTGGGTAGTTGTTATTTTAGACAAACTTTGACTTTTACACCCTTTATTAAGACAAAAGCCTTCTTTGAGCAGGATTTTATAAACCCCAATTCCAATGAAGTTGGGATATAGAGTAAGAGTAGAGTTTTTACTGATCTTTAGTGGTTCTCCCCCCTGCATGTCTGTTCCTGTGCTGCTGTGAGAGGAGTCGGCTGACAACCTCCTGGTCTGCAGAAAAACACATGAAGAGAAATTTTCCGTGAATATTCAGCCTACTGTAAACTCCATTGTGCCGCCTCTTTTGTTTGACGTTGGCTTATTTATTCAGTTGTTTTTATGATAATGTACTTCTTGAAAAATTTCAATATCCAAATGTGCTCCCACTCCATTAATTCCGAGGGAAATACAAACAGACTAATTCAACCTGAAAGCTTCTGACATATCCATCTTTCTCAAATGAAACCAGACAAGGATTAAAATTGGCACCAAAAACGTTTCCTTCAAACAATTTAGTTGAATAAAAGAAACTTATTTATTGGTCTGCTTTGTGTGTGTTTCTGTGAAACACTTTCGACTTTTACTGATCACTAAAATCAGACCGAAATATTTTGTTATTTATTTTACTGATGTCCTTGTACACTCATGAAGAACCGAGCTTGAAGTTTTTCAGTTTGCACAGATGCATTAATATGAGAGAAAGAATCATTTTTAAAGGAGAATAGAAAGTAAGAAATATTTCTGTTGTAGAGTCAAGGGCTGTGATAAATGACAAAAGACTTCTTTAGCCTGGTCTTGATTAAAGGGCTTTTTGCTGTAACACAAGGTTGTCATCAACTGTGTTAAGTTTTTTATGCTCAAAACACCTGTGTACTTTGCGTGTAAATTCCCACACACCTGCATCTTTACGCGTTCATGCAAATATATCACATGATCATACTTTAAATGATATGTCCATCTGCATATCGTCTTTCTGCTTCTGATGCTGGTTTCATTTGTTGTAGGTCTGACTGGGGAACTGGGAAACAACATCAGCTGAAGCAAGTTGGAGTTTCACCTGTGAGCAGAAGATGGAAAGCACTTTCACGTTATAAAATAACAACTATTTCTGTAACTTTAGTGCTATAACACTTTTTCCTAGGTTCATATATTAGTGGGACTTGACTGAAATCCAGCTGCAGTTAGCATTGTTAGCTCATAACCAACACAAACAGCAGGCTACATGATGATTTCGAGCTAAAGTCAATATTACAACATGTCCACATGTAGATGGTGTACAATACTATTGATGTAATTAATTTCAATGCATAAGAACAACCCTATGTTCTTATTTTAGGTCATAATAAGGTACTGCTTTAACTGAACATTTAAGCACTGAGCAGACATGTTTGTTGGGGAACTCAGGGTCCATGAGGGTTTTCCGTGTTTCCCAGTAGGACTTTTAAGGGCATTCCAGACGGTGTTTTCCAACTGTGATGTTGGAATGTCCAACTTCAAATGAAAAAAGAAAGCACCATAAGAATAACTTTGACTCAGTCCAAGCTCAGACGCTTCCTTTCTTTTCTGAGGTCACTGCAAACCGGCATGTTCAGCCCGGTCTTATGGAAAGTTAATTTGATTTGGGTATCATGAAAGCTCACACAGTTCTTGTGCGGACCTAAGAACCGCACTTTCATCCTATGGAAACAGGGGTCTTGGTTTTCTTCAAAGAGAACCAGGGTTTCCATGACCACTGGAGAAGGATCACAATACAACCAAAACGATAAAATGTCCAGAGAGCTGATGTGAACTGATGTGATAACGGTGGAAGGAGGGGGCAGCACTGAACAAACAAACAGACTGTATGTAGAGTACAGAACTTTTGTTTGTACCCACAAACGTTACGTTGGATGAGATGGTAGTTTGCTGATAAGTGTAAGCAGTCACTCACTGTGTTCCTCTGCTGTATCTCTCCAACATTTCTCTTTTACAGTCTGTAGTAGCTCCTCTTCGACACACCATAAGAGCAGGGATGCTGTTTTTCAGAGCTTTTCATGTGTCTCGTAACTCTCAGGATGCTCTCAAAGCATCAACCTCAGTTTGTTTACATCCATGGTTGTCGCACATGCAGAGCATTCTGTGCTCTCATTGGTCAATGTCTCCGACATGGAGGAACAAATCGCAGGAGGCAGGAGAAAAATCAAACCTGCTAGACTTTCTGTCGCAGAGTCATGATCAGTGTTGGGGAAGTTACTTTTAAAAAGTAGTGTTTGCTTGTTACTTGTTACTTCTTTTAAAAAAAAGGAATCCGTTACTTTATTTACTTACCCACTGTGGACAGTAACTTTTTACATTACTCGTTACTTTTACGTTACTATTCTGTTGCTGGACTTTGGGCAGAACGCAATATATCTGTTTCTAAATGTGTAGACCTACATAAAGTTATTTTTACGGAGGACTTAACAGGCATTTCTTTTGTGCTCTTTATTATACAAAATCATGTCACATATCATGTGGAATGAGAGCTCCTGTCAAGTGTTTCCAGATTTTTTTTCTGAAATAAGCAACCCGGTCAATAAAAACAAGCCTAAAACAAGCAACCTCCAGCTATGTCTTTTTCTAATGTGATGTACTACACATTAGACAAGTCAACATAAAGCATATTTTAATTTTCATCTACATTACATTTCAATTTCACAGTGGCAAGCAACTATTCAGAAAAAGAAGCCCAATGTCCCTTATAATAAGCGGACCTGGCAGCTCTGGGTCTGGCGCATGTACCATGTGCGTGAGTGTGTTTGGGGGCGGGCGCGATAACCAGGAAACGAGGAAGTGGAAAGGACAACCTACGTACCGCACTCGTGTTTGCTTTATTGTGGGGAGCTGGGACATAAATAATCAGGGGGGATTCACACAGACAGAAAAGTCCAAATAAACAACTGCAAGTTAAGAAACTAGCCCAAAAACCGCAACCCGCAGCTGCCACTCACAACATTTGCAAGTGACTTTAGAGAAAAACAGGCCCAAAGACGCTTATAATGAGTGGACTTGGCAACATGGCTCGTGTCTAATGAGGGCAGCTGAGAAGGCAGATCTCTCCGTGGGAATCGTAACATTGCACCAAATTAAAAAAGGAACTATATTTCATTAGCACATTTTCAGTAGCAGTGCGTTACTGTACTTTTTACCTGAAAAAAGTAGTTACGTTACTGTAACGCATTACTTTGTAACATGTAACACACAACAATGGTTGTTGGCGTTCACTATGACACACTACACCAGACTGAACGACTGACTTTCATGGTTGAGGGGTCCCGAAACCCTACGACTGTTGGGTTGGGCCATAATCATGCATAAATCATGTAGTCTTTCCCCGGCATCAAGTTTAACCTGAGTCGCCATCTCTGGCCATGGTACAAAATAGTTGGAAGCCACGTTTTTAATACCTGATAAACCTGTTTGTTTTTAGAGACCTCTGGCTCTGCAGTGATACAGTACGTCAAAGGTAGGATCCAAACGTATTAGTCAGTTACAGTCAGACCTTTCAGTCAGCTTATCAAATGAAATCCTCGGTAGTTCCACCTTCCATTATCTGAATTGTTGCCCCCAAAATCGTAGGATCATTGATTTGAGTATTCATTATTTTTGTTTCCTCTCTTTTAAAAGCCCACAGGCATGAACCTTGACTTTTTACACAAAGAGCAGCATTATTTATGAGGCATGTCATTTATGTTTTCTACTGATGATTCAACTATGCGCCAAATGTGACTCACTCAACATTGTGTGAGAGAAGAATGAAGCATCCACTTCAGAGCTCAATAGAGGAGTCACTTTCCCTGCTGTGGTTTTTCAAGTAATAAACTTATGCACCGTGCCTCATGCAGATGTATGGTTGTATCTCATCACCTGGTAGTGTAGAAGTGCCACTAGTAGATTTGCTGGTTTTGAGACATTTTACTTGATAAAGAAGCTGCTATATTTGCTTTTTTTTATTTACAAAGAATTCACTGAGTCATAGGAGCACAATAAAGCAGCAGCCTCGAGTTGAAACTGAGGCCAGTGCAAAAAGGCAAGATAAGAGCAGTGTGGTGTGTGTCCACTCCAGGCTGGCTGTAGAAACCAAGAGATCTTATTTGGTTTAAAGAGCACTCCAACATTTTTGTTGTTTCATGTCTTGCCTCACTCCCGAGTCCATGACAAGCAGGTAGACACCATTTATTTGAATGTGTCCAGTAACAAGGAAGAGACAGACAAAGCTCGCCCATCGCTAGTTAGCTTGGCTCAAATGCTGGGAGTATAGGGCTAGCACTTTAGCCTGCCTCTGCCTACAGTCATCAGATAACTTTATCCAGTCCTGTGTGCTTGTTTTTTTTTTTTGTTTGTTTTTTGACTGCGTTATGTTATGTTTTCTATTTTTAGACTAAGATTAGCACTTTATGCAATTTGATGCAATAAGTCCTTGTTTAACAGCTTTTCTCCTGTTATGTGAATTTCATCAACAAGGATGTTGGCTTTTACCTCCATCAAGGAGGTCCTTTTTTTGCAGGAGTATGTTTCTTTTTTGCTTGTTTGTTAGCAAGATTACGCAAAAATACTGGACAGATTTTGCTGAAATTTTCAGGAGATGTTGGTAATGGCCCAACTATCAATATTACACTGTACTGTACTTTAATATTTATAACAATCCTCTATATGCGCTAAACCAGTTCCTATCCATATTGTTAACTTAATTATAATGCACCTCAATGCTCATATCTCTCTTGGTCCACCACTCACAATTCTCCTAGGTAAAAATAATTGCACTGTTACTGTACTGTAAATAACTCCTGTTACCCATCACACTGTCACTTTACCTTCATTGCACTGCACTGATGGTTCAGTTGTCCTGAATGACACTTACTTTGACACAATTGTGAATACCACATACTTTGCTTGCTGCTATTGAACAGTTTATTGATTTCCTAGCTTATTATATGTCACTCTTTGGTCTGTTTTAAATTATGTGTAATTTTTTTTTAACCCAATGCATGCTACTTCCCTTGTACTTGCCCTGTAGTGCTGCAATACCTGAATTTCCCCTCTGGGGATCAATAAAGGATTATTTTATCTTAACTTAAAGATGATAAGATTTTGGTGCTGATCCAGATTGCTGCCATTAGCGAATGATCTTTTTGTTCAACAACTGTCTAACTAGTTGTTTGTTTGTTAGCAAGGCTACACAAAAACTACTGGATGGATTTTGCTGAAATTTTCAGGAGATTTGGTAATGGCCCAACTTAAAAATGATTCGATTTTGGTGGTGATCCAGATAACCACCATTAACGAACAATGTTTTTTGCTCAATAACTGTCTAACTAATAATGATATCAACATAATTCTGAGTGCTAGGTGTGTGTTTTCAGGGTCAATGAATCATATTATGATGGTAACTTCATCATGGAACTATTGCTTATAGATGTAACAGCAATATGTGAGCTACCTTGGTGGAGGTTTGTGCTCTCTGAGTTCTTTCTAGTTATTGAAGGGATGGTTTGGGGGTTTTGAAGTGGGGTTGTAGGAGGTATATGCTATCTGGTGTCCTCTATGTTTCCCTGGTGAGCGTTTAAAGCCCCTTTTCTTTGTGCACTGTTTTTATACACGATATATATGTACTGGACTCGTCCCGCTTCAAAACAGAGCGTAGAGAACATGAAACAATCCAAAGTAAATATGTCAATATGTAACATTTTTTTAGCAGAATCAGAACAAAAGAACTGAGCTGTGGGTATGAAACCCACCTTAGCCTCTCTTTTCTAAAAACACCTGCTGGCCTCAGCCGTGAAGTCTGAGGAATGTCCAGGGACGTATTTGAGTGGTAAAACCAGAGCATGTATCATAGTAAGTGGTAGACCCATGTCGGTATGTATTTGTATTTATTGATGCCTGTGAATACAGAGATGTCAGGGGTTTTAGCTCTGGATTAAGGTTCATTCTGATAACACAGACAGATCCCATCTTGCCATTCTGCTGGTAATCCCTGCTCCTCCTAATCCCCCTCTGACGGGCCTGCTGACAACTCAGGGCCCTCTAAAGGATTCAATTTCCAACTCTTCATCGCTCTTCATCTGACACTCCCTTCTCATTCCTTCTGTCATCCTCATTTTATCTTTACGCTGTCCTCCCTCCTTTACTAATATTGATGTTACGTCCTTGTCGCGACGTTCTAACCAGTCATTAAATTATGCAGCAATTCATCTCAAACCTGCTCTGTCTTTTGGGTGGATTCTCGACTCTGTGCCCGCCATACAGGCTGGTTTGATGTTCCGTTTCGCACTGCATCCTCTTAACTGTTCCAATTCATCAAAGTGGTTACAGTATATAGGAGCGTATGGACATCTTTATAGTGCTGGCCTCAGGTTATTAATGCATGCAGTGGCGAGGCGAGGAAGAGATCCGTCACATGCAGCTGGTTGCATCACCACAGCAGTCTGGGACACAGAGGCGGTGCTCTAAGATGTTTAAGTTTGGTTTGGCTGGACATTTTTGCAAGTTTTGGTGGGTTTGTTCGGGCTGATGTGAACATTGTTGGTCAGGTAATGAGGTTTAATGTTGTGTAAAAGCAAAATGGACTACAGTCTGGGTTCTGAGATTCATAGTGGCATGAATTCAAGAGATAAGTAGCTATGAAATCAATCGTTCAGCTGTAAACTTCTAAAGAAGCAATCTTGCAATCTGCGGCCTATAAAGCAACATTATGAGGGGATTTAGTTTGATGCGCTTTGGCACCCATCTGAAATATCTAAGTGCATCTGCACTGTTGTTAAAGAGGGCTGATAGTGTTCCTCTTACAAAGAGCATGCATTTGTCAGCAAGCAGATGGTGAAGAAGCCTGCAGAGGTGTTATGAGAGGCCAAAGAGCCTGCTGACTGAAGAGGTGCAGAGATATTGCAGAACATGCAAATATGACTCTGCTAGAGTCTACAGCGCATGGTTTGCTCCTTAGTACACCTGCTCAAGTGATCATTTATTTAAATAGCTAATCAGCCAATCAGATCGATGCATTTAGGCACGTAGACCACCGCACACTGCTTCTATGGCTTTCCAGATAAAGAAGGTGGAAAAACGAGTAACTCGTCCCTTAAAATAATCCACTAAGAGGCATTAATGTGATTTTTGTTACTTTTACTTTATTTAATAATTTAATAATGATGTTAAGATGACATTTCATTTTTAATAATCCTCCATGAACGCTCACATCCTTCTCTTGATTTAATTTTCCGATAACCAGGATGCTGATCTGCTCACTGTCAATCAGGGTGTATTTTATTCTGTTAAGGCTCTGAAGGCAAGACTTTAAAATCCAGAAATGATTCTCATTTTTCTTCCACATTATGCCTTAAGCTCACTCGATGTCTGTTTGTTAAAGTTCTCAGTTATCCAGGTCCTGGTCATTTTGAGCTTGGTTGAAGTTCTTTGAGAAATTCACTTCTTTCCTTAAAGAAGGTGGACTGGGATAGAAAAATAAACCACTGGCTGTCATTGAATGCTGTGTTCAGACGTAAATAGCAATGTGGTTTGCTGCTGAGAACCATTGTTTTTAGGATGTGTTGTCTCCTATAGACTGTATTGTTATTTCCCAGTATTTCCATACATCCATAGTGTCAGGATACACACTTTGCATACATTCAGGCTGGATATAAACAGACACAGCGTGAAAAAACACCAGTGTTCAGAAAATGACAGCACCGTACGTGCAAATTGTCCCCTGACTAAAATGACTTCTCTGCATGCATCACTCCTCGCCGCTCGCCGTATTTTAATTAACCTACCTGCATTTACCAGGTTAATGATCTGACAGCAGTAAAATGTGTCTCTGCCGCCTGACTTCAGTTTCCTTCTGTATCAGGGGAGCAGAGAAGACCGGGTATTGGATACAGAAAGGTCCATTTTTCGTAACGATTTCCTCCTCTCCTTTGGCTCTCCTCGGAGCATTGTGCCCTCAGGGACCTTGTCACAAGCTCATGCCCAAACAGAAGTGCTCGGAAACAAGCTTCCTCTTTCCCATATTCATTCTCAGCCTCTGATATCCAGGTGGTGACAGAGGCACTCTTACAGACAGACCAAAGCTATTTGCATTCACTGCTATCAGGGTATAACATGGACTGTGACTATACGATGGTGGGTCAGGATGCCATGGAGTGGTTGTTGTAGCAGCATGATTAGAAGAGATTTTATTTCTTAATAGTGAAGGTGCTTTATTTTTTTTATTTTTTTTTTATTTGAAGATAGAGTGACCTTGACCCTTGAATCAAAAACAGAAGGAGCTTTTACTTGAGTCTGTCTAAGTGGACATTTGTTCAGTGTTCAAAGCAGATCCCCCAAACCGGTCGTTGGATGTCACCTCCACAATCAATGTATGAACATGAGCCCCAGTGACATTGACCTTGGACCTATAAAATCAAAAACTAGCAAGTAGTTCTTGGTGAATTTTGGGAGGAACAAATATCTGGACCTTAACTACCAAGTCTATTCTGTCATCTTTCTGATTACTTTCTAATCTTTAGAGTAGTTTGAGACAGTGAAATTAAAATTGGTATAAATTTGCCATAGGACATCCATACCACTGGGCCTTTGGACTGAAGGGCACCACAGGGTCACAGAGCCTCATTTCCACTTCAGGGTTAATTTTGTTTTTATTTAAGTCTAGTTTTAGTTGATGAAACTTCACAAAATTTTAGTTGACAAAATCTACTGTAAATTAAGTCGACTAAAATATGAAGTGTAAAGGGTAAGGCAGTTTCCTTGAATTTCTGAAGTCATGTTTTACACTTAGATAAAATGAAACATCTAATAACCCTTTATTGAATGCTAGTAAAGTTTGAATGTGTAAATGAACAGAAACAAATTGAACTTTTGTGTGAAATGCAGTCACCTTTATTTAGGCTACCTGGCAGAGCATCTCAGTTACAATAACAGAACTGACAACAAACAGTGAACCTGCTCTACATGAATATATCAATTCATGAAGAGAGGAGCTCTGATTGGATCGCTCCCCAACTTATCCCACCACCACCAAGCTAAAGCAACTGTGATTGGATGTCCCTCTTAACTCATCCAACCTTTCCACACAACCAAAGTAGCTGTGACTGTATATATTCCTAACTTGTCCCTACTTTCTACACAACAACATTAGGTCTGATTGGATTAAGTCTCTGTCAGGCATTTTCGTCTAGTTTTTATTTGTGGGCGAAATTGTCAGTAAATTTAGTTTTATTTTTGTCCATGTGCACTTGTTTTTATTAGTTACTTGTCTAGTTTTTGTCAGGGGAAAAAAAGGTTGTTGACAGAAACTATGATGAAAATAATTAGTTGACAAAGTTAACACTGTTCCACTAAGTGTTCTGGTTTGGTTTAGTACAGTTCGGTACAGTTTGGAGCGGTAAACCCTGATGGTGTTTGCGTTTTCACTGCCAGCTGTGGCCTCGCTGAGTGTGGGGGTGTGAGCCGGGAGGAGAGGGTGGCACAAGCTGCGTAAAAGTGTGACATCCCAGCATCGCGACACAGTGAAGTCATCTAAAGTAGAGCTGGATTGCAAACAAAGAGCTACAATGGAGGACTTCCATCAGTCCAGGTCTCTGTTGAGTAATGTTTTGGGATTTGTTTCCCTCTAAATCCACAGCTTATTCAAACGTGGAGAGGTGCTTTGTTGTTTTAGCTGCTGTCACATGGGAATTGACGATTTTTGTGACCAATGGACGACAGCAGCACTTTTAGTTCCGACTTTACATCCTGGTAGCAGAGCAAAAAGTGGGATGGCACAGGTTATCTGGAAGCCATTCCTCCTCATTTTACAGAATGAACATCTGTAATTGCGATCCACACCTACCTGAACTGAACCGAACTGCTTGGTGGAAACGCAGATAAACATTTTAGTTCCATCTAGTTTTAAAAACTTTTATGTAAACCTCTGAAAGGGAATATTTTGTTGAAAGACATATTTGTCATTGAGCAGTGTTATTGTCAGTGGTTGTGGAGTTAGTTTCTCAGCTTGTCTTTAGACTTTCTTTCAGTACATTTGATGCTGTATGATTGCAGGTTGAGCTGTTGGTCATGAATCAGTCTTTTGTTTATTTGATTTGTAAGGTCAATAGTTTATCCATGATAGAAATATTCAAAGAGCCTTTTTTTCTGCCCCCCTCAACTCTTTGGTCTCTTAATCATCAGCTCTTATTTTTAAGTACTTCTAACCCATTTTTACTTTTGCCATTTACTCCACAGAAAAGACTCTCCTCTGCTTTAAATGTCTTTCTCAGTAGTTTGTCCCTCAAAAGTCGACCTAAACAACTTGTCTCCATCCTCAGGTTGCCCTCTGTGACTCTTCTTTGTCCATCAGTAAATGGCGTGTCAGGCTGCATTCCCATCAAAGTGGCATTTGGTGAAGGTGAGCGCAAAGATACTCTTTAAAACATCTCACTTTAAACAACACTGGGGAGATATTTCACCATTCAGGAGTGTCCACAATGAAGATCTCTTTTCTCCTTTTGAACTTCGTTATTTGCCCTTCAGGTGTTCATGACTTTGTCACCCGAACAGCGTGGAGATCAAAATTTGTTAGAAAACTCCAAATGAAACTTACAAATTCAGAGTACAGTGTTTGGTTTCACAGTAAAATAGTTTTGAAGAAAATGTGTATATATCATGATAACTGGCCTAACAAAACAATTATAGATCCAAGGGTGTATTTCAAACTTTTGCTATGAGTGGACCTTTGTGACTCCAACATATTGCTTATGTTTTGTTCTTGGTTGTTGTTAAAAGTTGATTTAATAATAAAATGACAAATAGACTGAATCCAGTTTCCACTGTTCCATAATGTGGTACCTCAGGAGGACAGAACATTTTGACAAGACTGTACTGTTTCATTTTGCATTATATCTAATTGTACTGAATCATTATAACACTAATGTCAGATTGTGAAAGGAGCTCTGACTTTAAGGAAAACCAGATCCATCCAACAGATCACATACAACATGCTCTCAGATCTTTCAGACTCAGAGGCTTAGTTTCTCACCACAGATATTTGGACAATCCGTTCCCTTTCTGTCCATTTCTGTTCTCTAAATATTAATCTTGGGTTTATATGTTTGACAGTCAGCTGTGGTTTGTGCTTTTTTTACGTATTAGAATGAACCACAGGTTTATCGCCTCGCTGAATCAAATATTTCAGATAAGAATAACGACTGAAATGATTAATAAGGGCCCAGTATTAGGTCTTTAAAAATGCATTAATGTCATAAAAAATCATCTGACTTGTAATAAGCTTAATAAGTTTATGTCTCAGTTTGTCTGCAGATGTGGAGCTCTGGTCATTTTAGTCTGTAGGATTTACCCCATCCAGTTTTATTCACTTGTTGAATTTTATGAATGATTTGTGCCACTTTTAACAGGAGACATTCAGAAGCCTCAGTATTAATGGCAGAATTATTTTTTTTAATTTATTTTATTTCTTAAATAACAGACAGTCTGAAAGCAGCATTATACACTGATAAAAACGTTCTTCTTGTTATCTGTGATGTTGGAAGCAATGTTTTCATATTTATTATATATATAGCTATATTAAGCCACCTTCGCATCATCTATGGTTATAATATATTGTAAGAAAGCTCCCCAGTACCAGCAGTAGTAGCTAATCAAGACTCACAGCAGAAGGTTAGCATAGGTTAACTCACATAGTACATTTTTTTAATTAGGACGAAACAATAGTCATTCATTTAGTGGTAGAGCTCTGTTGTCATTTCCTGAAAAGTACCAGTTTTGGAGATAACGACTACTACTGCTACAGCAGTGTGGTGAGTGAACTCACAGTCAGTGTTGGTTTGGACCAATTGTGTTCTGACTGCAAACGAACTGCTCATGGGCCGATTGGAAACACCTGCTCTAGGCGAGCTTGTCCCGGTTGTTGGTGCCAAAACAGGGATCTATTGCTGTGTTCATATATATGCAAACAAATGTGCCAAGCACAGAATGCACACTTGTATAGGAAAACCTCTCCCAATCGATCTAGTTGTGAAAATAACCTTATGTTTATGAGAGAGTGCACACAGCTGCAGCACATAGAGTCAGCAAAGCTCCACTTGTAGCTCATACAGGCTGTCTCTCTGTTGTGTTCACACTTACAGAGGCTGTAAGTAGACAGCTTGCTCATGAAACACATTGTCAGCTCAGTTAAAACAGACTTCTAAGCTTTCACTTCCTTTTTCTTCCCTCTTCGACTCAGCACTCTGCCTGTAGGTGCTGCCATTATCATAACAACTGTTCTCTGTTACTGTGCGGCTGATCTTGTCAAACAGCTCTTTGACCTTCAAGTTGTTGTCTGTGTGATCAAAACAAAGAATGTGACATCTTTACCAACCACGAGCATGAAAAATAGACTAGAGCAGCCTTTCCCCTGCTGGTGTAACCCTCAGTGAACCCGACCCCACACGTAGTAACCAAACAATGCTCTTGAATTCTTGATCATAGCAAATTGAGGAGAGTTAAAACGTCGGTGTTGGAAAAAATTCAGCGAGTGCAGAGTTAATAATACTCTGGAGGGAGTCAAATTCTTAAATGTTTGCTCTCAGTTGAATAAGAGCTAGTGTCAAAAACAAGTGAATGCTGTTTCAGTAAATAAATCCACAGGTGACACTGTAGGATCTTTAACTTTGAGTTTTTCACTCTGCACATGTGACACTTAAAGAGTCAATCATCCCACCCGTCCCCCATTATTGGACGAATACCAAGAGATGTCACAAGCCCAAGTCATGAAACCTGCACTGCAAATGTTTCTTTTTTTTTTTTTTTTTTACCTTCGCCAAGGAAGTTATGTTTTTGCCAGGGTCTGTTTGTTTGTTTGTTTGTCTGTTAGCAAAATTACGCAAAAACTACTGGATTGATCTACATGAAAATTTTACCAGAGGTGTGGTTTGGTCCAAGGAAGAAGCCATAACATTTTGGTGCTGATCCGATCCAGACTGACATCACAAAAAAACATTGAAGCTTATAACGGCAAACCCCCTTCATTTACATCATTATAGGAATTGTAGTTTATTTGCAAACTGACGTCAATGTTTTTCAAGCCTATGTCACTACATTTCTCAGTTTCCCTTGCAATGCCAGCAGAGGACTTCTGCTAACACAATGGCTAACAATAGCCTGGTAGATCAGTACGCTTTGTCCGACTTTGTAACTAGAACGCTGATAACGCTGATGGCATCTGTCCATGTGGAGTGGAAAAGCTACTGCCGTGACTGAGCTGCTTGGTGGGGGTCTGTGCTCTTTGAGGGCTTTTCTAGTTTAATGTATGTGTTCTTACCAAACATACATACATTTATTCCAACTAACTTTCCCCATTTATATAGAGTGAATTAGAAAGCACTCGGAGAGCACAAACCTCCGCCAAAGTGTCTCACATTATTGTTATGTCTATAAACAACAGTTTGATGATAAAGTTGCCATCATATGACCCTGAAAACATACACCTAGCACTCAGAATCATGTTGATATCATTATTAGTTAGACAGTTATTGAAAAGAAAGCATTGTTCGTTAATGGTGGTTATCTGGATCACTACCAAAATCTTACCATTTTTAAGTTGGGCCATTACCAACATCTCCTGAAATTTCAGCAAAATCCGTCTAGTAGTTTTTGTGTAGTCTTGCTAACAAACAAACAAATAAACATAACCTCCTTGATGGAGGTAATAAATACAGCAATGTTTACACTTTGCAATGTTGCTTTGTGTGCCCTCAGTGTTTCACCAATGCTACATAGAAGTGTTGATTAAATTAAAATAGTTTTTAACTTTGCAGACTTTGCTGTGTCGTAGCATTTCTCACTAGAGAACACATCATACAGAGTCTCACTTCTGCCCAGGAAAAGTTCTGATGCCCTGTGCAGAGAAGTCATATTCTTTCTGATTTTTGACCAACTTGAGCCTCAGCTCTGACACTTCCATCAATAAAACATGCTCTGCTCTTGCTGCCAGTTGTTACATTTCCCAGATCAAACACTCCTCTTCTCAGAACGATGTTTCCAGTCAGAGCTCGTTGATTCTACACGCAGTCCAACATCCGCACCTGTTGGAAACAAAGTGAGAGGGAGAAAGTCAGAGGCTGTGAGTAGATCATGATTCCTTCACGGTTTTAGCGTGAAGTGAGTGACTCATCATAGGCAGGCGAGACCCTCCTCATGAGGAGAATTAGGCTTAAAAAATTCATGCCATGGGGTTTACAGTCAGCACTGGAAGTGGCTTAAACTCTTGGATTTAATAGTAGACAACACTGATTGCATAAAAACATGGACAACACATCACATCCTCTGTTGTGCAGGAGTGAAGCCAAAATCTTCTGTTGTATTGTTCCTTATATCTTGCAATGGTGAGGGAATTTAAGACAAAGTCTGTTAGGTAGAGATTCTACACTAGCTATTTGTGTGTAAAGCCAAGACCACACAGTCCAAACATGCATTTGCTTGTATCAGAATAAACAATGTGCCATGCCAGAGATAAAAAAAAAAAATGCCCAGTTCATACAAAAACAAGAAAAAAGACATACTTATTACACAGACCAGCATTAGCTTTTAAACACTAGAGTTTTAACTGAGAGTTGTTAGCTGTTGTGTGACCATAATTTACAGATACGTATATTTTGTTTGAGCCTCCACCTTACTCCTTTTCAACAAATTCAAGTTAGCACTGGCCCCAAATATCCATTGAACATGATTTTTTCGTGCCTTGTCTAAAAATACACTCAGATATCAGATTTTTGGTGTGCCTGTGAACCCCTTTATTTCAGCCCTGCTCAGAACAGGCTGTTTCAGTGTAAACCTCTTATGTGCTGCATCTTACTATGCCCATTTCAGGATGAGGTTGTGACTTCAGCACTGCACAAAATCCTGAAAACTCAAAATTTCAAGGTAACTGTCTGCACTCAATTTTTGAGTTTTAAGGCAAAACTCAAAATTTTGAGTTTTGGGTCAAAACAGCTATTTAAAATAAAGACAATCCCAGGCAAGATTCATACCCAGACCAGTTGCAGCTTGTCCTATATCATGTATGTTTGCTTACCACCGTACCAGTATTGCACACTATGATATTTTGTCTTGATACAAACCCTGTGTTCAAGAACTTGGACCGACCACGTTTGACCACACCTGACCTTAAACTAATTGTTTGAAGTTTTTCCAAATTAAGTTAAGAAATTAGCCCAACTTTATATAAAAAATGCAGTAAGGATAGTTGAGATAACTCTTTTGATTAAGTTCACAACACAACAAACAAAGAAATTCATTTAATACAGTGTGTGCTCTAATGTTTGCTTTGGCCACACAGACATACCTGGACATGTTTTTGCTTGAGCCTCCTGTGTGCTGGAGCTGGCTTTTGCCCTTGTGACATTATCGGAGTAGTATTTTAAATGCACTATTAAAGCACCCATCTTCTAAAAGGTGGAGAGACAACCGATGGTGCAGGGGGGTTAAGAAAGGCCATGGGTGCATCTGTGTGATCTGTATGATATATGTAACCTTGCAGTGCAGTTGGATCTGCCTGATTCAACATCTGTAATCAGACAGAACGACTGTGTGCAGTCCAATGCCGCACCGCCAAATCAGAGTCCTTTAAAGCAGGAAGAGGTGGGAGCTACAGGCAAGATGGCAGCAGGAAGTGACTGCTTTAACAGAGATTAGCATGGATGCTAACAGCTTCAGTAGCAGTTTTATCAGATCTGGGCTGCAACACAGAGAGCATTTCTTGATAGAAAGGGTTAATTTTCTCCACTTGTGACATGTTTTGGTGAGAGTTTGGGTCTAGGAAGTTACACTATATTTAACTCAACGGCACCCACTAAATTATCTGATGAGTCTGTAATGAATGACAGAACGATCGTCCAATCACCTGCTGGATTTGCTTTTTAAAGGTTCTGCCCATTCCCAAACACTTTTCCCAGATGGACTAGTGAAATATATTGAACAGTCCATCTGATGTGCAGGTAATTATATATATGACTTTAAAATATCTCTTTATTTTCCTCAAGATTATCAACATACAGTAAGTTAAAAGGACACAGGCTACTAAAGATAAATCCTTCTCAGCATGTCCCTGCTCTTGTGGTTGTACTTGCAAAAGGTCCAGGAATGTACAGTTTGCCCCAAGAACTTAACAGCATCTATTTGCATCTATTTATTTTTGCCTCCTACAGCCACCATCTGAGCTGGTGACGTGATGCTGTCACTTTTTATCGCTTTGCCATCAATCTTCAATCTTTCTCTTTCTGGGGTGTCTAGGCTGCTTGGAAAAGAAGAACACAACAAGCCAAATGATCTGTTTAATTCCTTTAATAGAAATTCCTAGAACCTAATGATTATTTTTGATTGAAAGACTGAATTTACAACCTGGAAAAAAGCACAATAATAGTTAAAGTTTGCCCAATTGAATGTAGAGTCAAGTTATAACTTGCACCTCAGTTATTTCCTACTGCATTTACACGCACTGTAATGTTCCTTAAATATCTGGATTTTGAGGCTCTTTGGGGATAAAAAAAAGATGTGATTCTTCATTGTAGAGTATCATTAAAGTGCTTTTATAATCTGAGAGAAAACTGTTACTGCCTAACAAACATGTAAATGCCCAAACTGAATGTTCCGCTCTGTTGACAAAAATATCCTCTTTAGTGCTTGTTTAGCCTTGGGGTTATATTTGGTGACTTGATCCAAAAATGAGCAGAAGGAAGGCAGCAGCAAACAAACCTGATTTGTGGCTCAAACAGTTTCGAACTTTAAAAGTTAACCTTTTTTACATCATCGAGACCCCCTTTACACAGACAAAACAATTAATCAGTCTTACTGAAGATATGCTTCAGAGACTGACTTTGTTGATATCAGAAACTTTACCATCTGACATACACCATATTACCAAAAGTATTTAACTCACCATCCAAATCTTTGAATTAAGGTCTTCCAATCACTTCCATGGCCACAGGTGTATAAAATCAAGCACTCTGTTCTGCGGAGTTAATAGCTATGGGCCTTCAAACTTCCTGTGGCCTTCAGATTAAGAACAGTGCGTAGAGAGCTTTATGGAATGAGTTCCCATGGCTGAGCTGCTGCATCCAAGCCTCACATCACCAAGTGTAATGCAGAGCATTGATGCAGTGGAGTAAAGCATGATGTCACTGAACTCTAGAGCAGAGGAGATGTGTTCTCTGGAGTGACCAATCACGCTTCTCTGTCCGGACAGCCAATGGACGAGTCTGGGTTTGGCGATTGCCAGGAGAACGATACATGTGTGACTGCATTGTGCCAAGTGTAAAGTTTGGTGGAGGGGGGATTATGGTGTGGGGATGTGGAGTTGGGCTCTGCCCCTTAGTTCCAGTGAAAGGAACTCTGAATGCTTCAGCACTCCAAGATATTTTGGACAGTTTCATGCTCCCACCTTTGTGGGAACGGTTTGGGGTTCAGCCCCTTCCTGTTCCAACATGACTGCACACCAGTGCACAGAGCAAGATCCATAAAGACATGGATGAGCCAGTTTGGTGTGGAAGAACTGGACTGGCCTGCACAGAGTCCTCACCTCAACCCCATTGAACACATTTGGGATGAATTAAAGCCGAGGCAGGCCTCCTCATCCAACATCAGTGTCTGACCTCACAAATGTGCTTCTGGAAGAATGGTCAAAAACTCCCATAAACACTCCTAAACCTTTTCGCCAGTGAACAACAAATATGTTGTGTTTACGTCTTACCTCAATAATCATTATATAACTCTTGATAATGTGTCAGGCTTTTGTTATAATGCATTCTGAATATTTTCAATTTTATAAAGCTAACTGCAAAATCTAACACACTATATGTATGTTTATAACTCATTAAAAACACTGGCATGATAATGACTTAATATAAATTATTATCAATCATCATAAGTGCTTTTAAATAGGGTTAAACAGCGTTATTAGCTAATTATGATGCATTATAAACATCTTGTTATTCATGCACAACCATCATTATCTTCTCCTTTTTTGACATGATTCAATGTTTGCAGATGAGAATTCTCAGAGAGTTTTAAATCACATTATAAAATAACAAAAGCTGAATTGTATTCGACAGAGAAAGAGAGCGAATGTGTGTCAGGATAAATCTGTCTGTCAGCTGTCGTGTCCTAGAAACTTTGACGTTGGCCTCGGTTTGTTGTTGAACTGGTTGTTCTGGATCAGGTCCAGGTCCCCCGAGCCGCTTACGAGTGTCAGGCTGTACCTGCGGCCTCTGCCAGCTCCCTTACATAACCAAGGAAACACAAATACACACGCAAATATCGGCACGCACAAATACACAAAGATACTGTTTGATGTGTTTGGCTGCAGAAGGTGTGCATGTGTTAAAATATATTTGACAGAAATGATCACCTTTGTTTGATCTGAAACTTCTTCTGATTCATTTGATTGGTTGTATTACACATTTTTTTGATAGCTGCCACATCTAACACCAGTAAGACCAGTAAGGCTCCAATCATCCCATTTCATCTGTCCTCATGATTATTTGTGTTAGTCCAGCTCCTTGGATTTAAGCAGCACCCGTGCTTACATTTCAAACTTATACAAACAGGAGCTGCTTTGTAGAAATCCTCTCTAATGCTGGGTTTAAAACCAGAACAGCTAAACATTAGCATGATTTGTACTGCGCTTTAATTAGATGGCTTTGTGTGCCCTCAGTGTTTCACCAATAAGGAGGCCATATTTCAACAAATAGTTTTAAGTACTTGTTTGAAATTACAAGATACTTCATTTGTTTTGTAAAATTATAGCAAAAAGTTTTCATTAGGGACTGTTCACATTTTGAATATCTGTAAAATTGCTCATAAGTGGCGTTTCTAATTTGTACAGTGGTAAAAAAAAATATATGTAACAGGTTTTAATTAAACATGGGGCCCTATCTTAACGACATGAAGTGCATTGTCTCAAAGCACATGGTGCACAGCAGTCTAGGGTGCATCAGCCTAAACCAGTGATCATCAACAAGCAGCCCAAGGGCCACACCAAGCCCTCCACAGCTTCCCATCTTGCCCCTGTTATCAAATTCTGAAAATGTGAGGGGATATTTTTGTACGAAGTGTGTCAGAAAAGCTCCAGGACTGGTGTCACAAAAGATTTATTTCTAACCCAAACTTCAAACTAAAAGTTTTCCCTTCAAAGTAATCCCAGCATGTCTACAAAGAGATGCTGCAGCGTTTGCTTCCTTCAGTGCACGAGAAGAGGCGAGAGTTGTGGCAGGACAAGTTGTGGCTGCTTCACCATGACAACGCGTCTGCTCACAATGCCCTGAGCATCCGACAGTTCCTGGCCGAGAAGAACATCGCCGTGCTGGAGTAACCTCCCTACTCACCTGATCAGCTCCCTGTGATTTTTTTCCTCTTCAAGGGGGTCACCAAGGGGACCCGTGATGAAGACGTGGACGACATCAAAAAGGCCGTGACGACGGAGCTGCCGAGGATCCCGGAAGAATCCTTCCAGGAGTGCATGAAAGCGTGGCAGAGAAGGATGGGAAAGTGCATTAGACTCCAGGGGGATTACTTCGAAGGGGAAAACTTGTAGTTTGTAGTTTGGATTCTAAGTAAATATTTTGTGACTACAGTCTTGGAACTTTTCTGACACACCTTGTATTTTTGTTTGAAGGGTATCTCTTGTTCGTTCAAGCATTAACACAACCCCAAAACAACTGCAACTGACACAGGTTTTTCAGAATGACTTCCTGTTTGATATGATTTATAAAAAATCCAACTGTATGCTTTTATTAGCCAACATTTAAATAAGAGTATGAGTATCAAAGAGTCAAATCAAATGATGGAAACCAGAATGAAGGAGCCAGGAGATTTTGATTGGCTTTCTGTGGTTAGATTAGATTAGATTAGATTAGATTAGATTAGATTAGATTAGATTAGGTTAGATTAGATTAGATAGAACCTTATTAATCCCTTTGGAAAACTCCCTCAGGGAAATATGCATTCCAATAGCAGTTTCAAAGAGTAGATAAAGCAATAAATTAAAAAGACAGATATGAACAAAAATATAAATAAAAATAAATGTAAAATAACTATAAATAAAATAAATATTTAAAAAAATATATAAATAAATAAATAATAAAATAAACAAAAATACAAACTAGAAAAGCACTCAGAGAGCGCAGACCTCCGCCAAGCAGCTTCGGTCCACTTTGGCGAAAATGGTCTTATCTGGCAATGTTAAAGCATCCTTTAAAAAATTCCTGGATCCAGACGGTGATCCAGATCACCCCCAAAATTTAATCAGTTCTTCCATATCCCATTTCCGACAATTCCTGAAAATTTCATCCAAACCGAACTTTTCAAGTTATTTTGAACACAAACAAACAAACAGACAAACAGACAGATAAACGCCGGCAAAAACATAACCTCCTTGGCGGAGGTGATAAAAATATGAAGGTTTGAAGCTGCATGGGTAATATGGACTTATCTAACTATTTAAAGCTAAGATTTATTCATTCCAGAACAATAAATGCTTAATTAATGGCATGTTAATCAGACCAAAATATTATTATTCATTAACTATATTTAAAAATTGGCCCCCTGTAGGATATTTTCAGAGAAAACACTGTCCCTTCCACAAATGTAGTTGATGATCCCTGGTCTAGACTCTGCTATTTTGACTCAAAAGTCAGATGAAGGGAGCGATGAACATATGACCATACAAACCCCAGTTCCAATGAAGTTGGGACGTTGTGTAAAATGTAAATAAATGTAGAGCACAATGATATGCAAAACCTTCTCTGACTATGTTCAATTGAATACACAACAAAGATTAGATATTCAATGTTCAAGCTGATACACTTCATTGATTTTTAGTAAATATTCACTCATCAATTTGATGCCTGCAACACGTTCTAAAAAAGCTGGGACAAGGGCAATAAAAAACTTGGAAAGTTGAGGGATGCTAAAAAAAACACCTGTTTGAAACATATCTCAGGTGACCATTTTAATTGGAAACAGGTGAGAGTCATCTTTGGGTATGAAGGGAGCCTGAAAGACTCAGTCGTTGACAACCAAGGACAGGGCGAAGTTCACCACTTTGTGAACAACTGGGTGAGCAAATCGTCCCACAGTTTAAGAACAATTCTTCACACTTACGATTGCAAGGACTTTAGAGACTTTAACATCTACAGTCCCTAATAACAAAAGATTCAGGGAATCTGGAGAAATCTCTGCACATAGGGAGCAAGGCTGAAAGCTAACACTGAATGCCCATGACCTTCAATCCCTCAGGTGGCACTGCATGGAAAACCAATATCATTCTGTAAAGGGTGTCACCACATGGGCTCAGGAACACTTCAGAAAACCACTGTCAGTTAATTCAGTTCATCTCTACATCTACAAGTTAAAACTCTACCATGCAAAGCCAAATATCAACAACACCCAGAAACACAGCCGTCTTCTTTGAGTTCATCTGAGATGGACTGATGCAAAGTGGTCTCATGAAAATCACTTTGTTCAATAAATGAGTAAAGCTTGGGGCCCTGCGGTGAGTGAGCCATTTTTCTTTGGATTACTGGGTTGTTTATATTTACAGTACCTCCGCCAAGGATTATGTTTTTGGCCCCGTTTGTTTGTTTGTTTGCAAGATTACGCAAAAACTACTGGACAGATTTTGCTGAAATTTTCAGGAGATGTTGGTAATGGCCCAGTTTAGAAATGATTAAATTTTGGTGGTGATCCAGATAACCTCCATTTTTGCTCAATAACTGTCTAACTTGTAATGCTATCAACATGAGTGCTAGGTGTGGGCTTTCAGGGTCAAGGAATCATTATGATGGTAACTTTATCATGGAACTCTTTCTTATAGATGTAACAGAAATATGTGAGCTACCTTGGTGGAGGTTTGTGCTCTTTCTAAGTCATTATAATGTGCAGATTTGAGAACCATCCTTCATAAAATTTTCCTTTATGTGTAAAAAATGGTCGTAATATCACTGAAAAATTGAATATACAATGGATGATTGGTTTCTCCCCTGCAGCTCCCTCTGCATTTCCTCTGACAGCTTTGAAAACATTACATTGATATTATTGAAAATCTATTGCCTGACCTTCTAATCTGACTTCTAACCTTCAGTCAGCCTTTGTTTTATTTCCTTGACCTCTTTGTCCAGCAGATTTCTGTGTCAACAACTCCAGAAATGCACAATCAGGTGTTGCAGATTTGCTTTTCCATGTTGTTTTAAGGAAATGTGGCCTCATGTTGGGAAGGTTAACAAAGCAAAAGGTCAAATACTGAACCAATCAATGTAATTCAAACATCGGAGCAGATTGTGTGGTTTTACATGTTGTTTGTTCAAAATTATGTCCAAAAATAAGCTTGTACTGGCTGGAGTGTTGTGTTGCCCCGAGTGAAAGAGGCTAAAATGTCCAAAGCTGGAGGCAAATTTTATTTAGCACCATAAAACCAACAAGAAATCCCCTCAGGGACCCTCCTCTATACACTCAGGGGCCTCAAAGGAAGCAGGCTTTGTTTTTAGTGTGAAGCAGGGTTACTTTTTGGAGCATACCAACAGACGAAACAGTCCTCCATCGTCTGCCCTCCTCTGACCTCTGGATCCATCCTCAGGCAGGATGTCGCTCTGGTTCACTCCCTATAAATACTCCAGAGTCCAGCAGGATGGGAACACAGGGGGGCAGCAGCTCAGAGGCTTCATCAGCCTGTGGTCGCTGTGAGGTTGTTCATGCTGCCGTGTGCTGGAGAAAAACGGTGGGACGGTGGAGAAAAGGCAGCTTGGTGACCCGAGATGTTCTTGATCTTGGGGTGGCAGGTGACTCTGCTCTGCTTTGTTGATGTATGAATATGGGTAGACAACAATGATGCTGAGGTCATACTAGACCAGAGCCCACCCTACCCAATGTGGCGCCCTAGGCAAGATCTTATGTGACGCACCCCTCCATTGGAAATTTACACATGCTTACAAAGAAATCAAAAAGCATTGTCTTTACCATTGTCTTTAATTTATAAGATAACATGCCATGTAATTTACATGCTTAACAAATGATTAAAAAAATACAAATGATCTGAAATACAATGTAAATACCCTGACCACAAAATAGAAATCCTGTATATAAGTGAATCGGCTAATTTCCATCTGTTTACCCTGAACAGATGGCCCCTGAGGAGGAAAAGGTAAAAGCTAAAATAATAATAAAACAGCTGAAATACACATTTATCATGATTACATTCAGAGGAAGAGCAAAACTTAGTAATAACATAACCCAACTGAAATAAAGCATACATATGGATGTATTAATTATACATCCATAGTAACTATCTTTACAACCATATAGACATGAGGTCCCTCTTGAAAATGAGATGCCACATCTCAAGGGGTATACCTTCAATACATTTGTATTCAACAAGGACAAATGTGGTGCTATATATATAAAGACTTTATTGACTGAGTCAATATTCAGCAGAGACAAATGTGATGAGGACAGATTTATGATCTGCGTTTGTCTCTATCATAAATCCTTATTTTAAGTCCCTTTGTCTCTGCTTGGATGGATACATCTCTGGATGTATGTATGTGTATATACAAATATATTTATTATATGCATTTGTATATATGCATATATGTGTATCTATAAAATGAAGAGTATGGCTGCAGCCTGCTCTATTGTAAAGTGCCTTGGGATATAACACTTGTTATGAACTGGTGCTACAAAAATAAAGCAAATAAAGATTGATTGATTGATATTAATTGCATCTTATCTAAGTTTATTGCAAATTCTCTAAATATATTGCACAAACTGGCTATACTATCAAAAGTGCCGCACTGATAATGTTTAATAATGGAACAATTAGATTCACTACCAAAGTGCTATCATTATAGAAGAGGAAAAAATAAAATAAAATGAAAATAAAATATATGAAAAAATAAAGTTGTTTCTAGCTATGCAGGAACGACTGCCAGTTCTTCAGATGGACTTTAAGGAGCTGTAGGTGGGACACTCTCTGACTGCGGGTGTCAGGCTGTTTTCATAGGTTTCTAATAGGTCGATCTCTTTCTCTCAACAGCACACACAGATACTGTTGTCAACACTGAAGTGTCGCAATTAACCATGATAGCAATGGAAAACAAAGCAGGACTCTGGAGCTGAACAGTTACTGATCTGGGTACAAATTCTGTTGTTTGAGCCACAAGAGGTGAACATTTCATTTACAATAAACAACTTTAAGCAACATTAAGAAAAAGCTGCTGAGGTGGACGATTTACAGATTGCTTTGGGAGCTGATAATCTTCAAAATGGCCTCTAGCTGCTGCGTTTCATCACTGAAAACCCTGATAAGAAGTGATCCCACACACTGACCATACAGTTAGTGACAAAACATGTGGAAACACGTGTTAGGCACACTTTCAGCATACTCACACAGGCAAACAGGGCATGAAACTGGAGGGTTTGAGGTTCAATAGACTCAAAATGTGTTGTGAATATTTGGGTCTGTCCTCTTTAATCCTCTTCTCTCACCATCTCACTGTTTTCAGCGCCTCACCTGACCTGGGGTCACTCAGAGGGCTGGAGGGCAGTGCAGATGTCAGGCAGAATAAGGATTAGCAGAGAGGACGAGCAAACAAACACCAAAATAATCCATACAAGTGGCTGCATATGAAAGGGACAGTTGCTTTTTTTTAAGTGGGGTTGTGTGAGGTACATGGCATGAGCCTGAACGTGCGCCACAGTGCTGTCTCTGTTCAGACAAACTCACGACAGATGCTAATGCTATACGTTGCTGTATATGGTGCCAAATGTTTCACATAATTAAAATAATTGTGAGAGAAAACAAGCCACAAAACCAACGTGGGGTCATCTCGTGCTAAAAACAGTTTGTTTACATCAACTAAATTTCCCACTTTGATTAGGCACTATTTTGAGCCTACGTGTCCTTCCATCAGCAGCACTCACAAGTTTCCTTCACAAGAGGAAACAGCCACTGCTAAACAGGATAATTTGACAATTTTTGCAGCCAATATGAGACAGTTTCTGTTGGATACTTGGAATACTTGTATGAACTGGAGCACACATAGGAACATTTCTGTAGATGGAGAGTCAACAGTTCTGAATTTAAAATGGTGAAATCAACTTTGAGAACTGGAGGACTCGAGAAACACGTTGTACCTGTTGATTCAGGTGAGTAAATCGTGAGCTCATGTCGGTCAAACTGGATGAAATAAGAGTATGACTAAGAAAAATCACTTGAGGATGTTTCAGGATCAGAGGAGACTATTGGCTTTTATACATTTGCAGTGAGCAACTCTCATTAAGCAGAACCTCAGTGCTTTAATGGACAGTTATAATTGTACAGACCAGATTCACTGTTTTACAAACTCCAAAGAGCTGAATAAAAGTTCATCCTCAGAAGAAGTATTCGACTTAAACTGATTTTTTTATTTTGTAAAGACAGAAGCCAGCGTTTCAGTGATAACTCTACTTCATGATGGCACAAGGTAAGTTCGTTGTTGTGGATAGACAGAGATCTTTTTCAAAATTACTGTTCTTGGTCAGCAGGATAATCCATAAACATTCGTGTATTTGGCTAATCTTTATTTGGGATGAAGCACTGTTTGTGGATTTGGTAAAATTCAAGTAAGGCTGTAGTTTGATCCTTTCACTGCTGGTAGAAGGACACGTAGGCTGCGCTATGTCTCAAAATAGTGCCCAATCACAGCAGCTTAGCTGTGGAAAATTAAGTGGATATAAAGAAACTGTTTGTAGCGTGTGATGACTCCACACTCTTTTTGTGGTTGGCTTTCTCCCACAGCTATTTTGGTCATAGCACAAGGAAGCTGTGATAAGACTTTGGTGGTGATCAGAATCTGGATATTTATCCAAATAAAAAAATATTATTTGTTATGATTATGTTTACCACATTTTTTCTTATAGCTTGGTAAGTTCTCAATGAATTTTCAAGACGTTTTCAGGAAATGTTGGCCAAGGCACAAGGAAAAAGTGATAAGACTTTGGTGGTGATCAGAATCTGGATGTGGATTCAGGATTATTTTACAGGGTTTCTTGGCAGTGCAAGATAGGGCACGTTCCCACATTTTTGCCAATAACTCAATAAGTTCTTGACTGATTTTTCTAACATTTGCAGTGAATGTTGGTCATAGCACATGGAAGCAATGATAAGACTTCTGTGGTGATCTGAATCTGATATGTATCCAGGACTTCTTAACAGTGGGAGATAGGGCTTTTTGACAATAAGTTGCCCAATCATGTTGGCAATGCCTTGGCCTAGCACTTCTGGTTATTCTTTAAATCAAAAGGGACAAGTTGTGAAAGAATTTGCCACCCTTGCAGTGTGTGTTGATCAGGAAATGAACAAACCAATAAAGATTTGACTTTTGAACAAGACTTGTCAGTGTGTTTATTTTCACTGAGAAAGTTGGCTTTTTAAAAAAAGGACCTAATGGGGAATTATTGTTTAAGAGCCAGCCTCAAGTGGACACTCAATGAAAAGCAGTTCTGTTTGCCCTTCAATGGCTTTAGCAGTTTTCTTCTATGAGATTTTATTTCCTCTCTCTGGCCAAACTTGCCGTAAATTTGTCAATATTTCCAGCTCCCTCGCCTTGTTGTTGTGTCCTTATCTTTTATTTGAGGTTGTGTCAGTGCTGAGCCCAGATATGCTCTCTGTCAAATTTTGTATTCCATTGCCACAGTCCGACCTCCCGTCCCACAGCGAAACAGATTTTCCAAATGTCAGTTATCTAAGGTTCTCTGAAATGACACCTTAGCGACCACTTGAAGAAACTTTCATCACAGTCATCCTCTGTTCGCTTGTGTTGTTGTCCCCAGCACTAAAAACAAGATCAGACCATCTCAACATTGTTTTGTTCATCGATCCACCAGAGACTGCTGCGTGAGGAAACAATTTATAGCTGGGAACAATTTTGTGCTATGGAGAGTGGGGAAAACTGGCTCCATTTGTGTTATTTCCTGGAAAACAAACACCTGATAAAAGCAGATATGAGTCATGTCATGAAGCTACATCCAGCCGTGTTTTGCTTATGAGTTCACAAAGTTAGAAAAAAAAGGGCTACTGGAGTTTGTGCAGCTGGATCCCCAGTTTACCAGGACAGATTTGAAAGATGTTCGCTTTAACCTTTCTGCACATCAGTTAAGCCGAGATTGATGTTCGAATGCTTCCTGCCAACACTCGCAGCATTTCCTGAGACTTTGAGGAAGTGTTAAAAAGCACTGACAGCCGGTGGTGGAATTTCAAATCGAGCAAGCAAAGGGAGGATCCGGTTTATCCAAGCTGCAATGTCACCAGTTTTTCTCAATTCCTCCCAGCATTAAACCACATCACAGCAGAAGCATCCCTCCATAGGATATTATGAATCACATTTTGGCTTGACAGTCCTCCCTGCTAGCACATTTCATTGTCATTGAAGTTCCCCATCATGTCAGATGACAGCACCGAGCGCTCACTCCAGCCCTGTTTCATAACACCCATCATATTTTATGCAAAAACAATGTAATCTAGCAATGCAGTTTTAAAGGGCCAAGTCCTAAACAAAACGGTGCCAGGCTCCTGCATCCTGTTCAGCTACTTAAGCTCGAAGCCTCATCCTGTTTGAGCTTTTTCTCAACAAACATTTTGACTTTTCAAAGGAAGGTGGTCCAGTTTCAGTTCCTGGCATTGTGCACATTGGCTCACTGACATAATAAACTGAAAGGGTTACTTAATAGCAGGCTGTAAACAGGTGTTTCACTGCTTTCAGGTTGGAAATAACAAAGCTGTTCTTAGATCACATGCGAAAATCTTGGATGAGATTCTAAGTCTGCTTTGTTTCGTCTAGTGCAGTCTCATATCATTGTAGGAGTAAAGTTCAAATGCTAAAGGTCAGCAAAAACAGATAGAAAGTTTAATCTAAAAGGAAAGAGAGCAAAACACAGGCAGATTTTATCCAGCAAACAATCATATCCAAGCTGTTGGTCCAAAAAATCCCATCTAACAGGTTTGACCTGGAACAAACAAACCCTGGTTTGCTTTTTGGAAAGTTTGGTTCATTTGGGCAGGTGTGAAAGCTCATTCAGTCTCTGGAAGGACCAAACAGTGTCTCAGTTTGCTTCCAAGCGGGCCAGAGTCTATTGCGGATGATGTGAAAGCAATCCAAACCAAACAAGGACCGGAATATTACAACAGAAATGCTAACATAGTGCTAGCTGTGTGTTAGCTGTGGTCGGCATGAAACTGGACTCTCTGGTGACGGTGGCAGAGAAGAGGACACTTGACAAACTGCTGAACATTATGGACGATGCCAGTCACCCTCTGCACACGGTCAGCAGCAACCAGAGGAGACTGTTCAGCCCAAGACTGCTCCTTCACAAGTGCAGGTCCAACAGACTGAAAAACTCTTTTGTCCCTCGGGCCATCAGACTGTACAACTCCTCACTCAGGGGGAGGAGGAGTAACAGGAAGACAGAGGATGGGAAGGAGCAGTAGCCCATAGCCATATATATATATATTTTTTTTTGTTCATTTATATTTAAATTTGAGTTTTACTTTTTTACTTTCTGATGCCTGTGTGCTTTTACCTTGTGTGCTCACTGCTGAATCCTAATTTCCTGAAGGAGTCTTCCCAAGGGATTAATAAAGTTCTATCTAATCTAATGTAATCTAATGTAATCTAATGTAATATAATATAATCTAATTGACTTTATAAAGCAGGATGCAGCTAACGTTAGCATTGCTAGCACGTTTAGCCTTTGGTCCTGTTTCAGCATGAACATCTACAAATTTGCATGGAGTATGCTTGTACATACAGGGCCTGATCTGCAAAAATCCAAAATAACAAGTGCTAAATTGCATGTGCAAACTAAAAAATTGCACATGCTATTAATGGGTGTGTTGCAGGTGATCTACTATGACTGCGTGGGAAATTCATAACAGGCACAAAAATGGTATGGACCGCCCTCTTTAAAGGAGGATTTTGAGTGTGCTACTGGTATTTGTATCTGTCATTTTTAATTTTCCTTTTCTGATTACAACTAAACATAATCTAAATGACAGCATTCACATAGTTTTACAGCTTCATCACCAATAATGTCTCCTGTGAAGAGTAGTTTGACAGTTACGCACACACAGACCATTCGGGTACCCTTGCCTTTTTACACTCAGACAGCGTCACACTCTCCACGCACTGACAGCCTCTAAACTCGCTGTCAGTGCGTGGAGAGTGTGATGCAGTCAGCTCTGAGTGACAAACAGAGAGATTCTGGCTATGAAGGTTTTTTTTTTACATAGGTTAAATGACCTCCTCCACGAGGTAGAGCGCAAAACAGAGAGCGTTTACTTAACGCGTGTGTCTGCCAGAGTATGATGGCACACTGGATCGACCCTCTTTTTCCAGTCCATCATAATGACAGACAGCCTCCACATCTTATGTCAGTCATCAAAAAATTCAGTCAGGAAAATATTTGGTTAATGCGACCCCTGTTTCTCGCCACAGTGACCACAGCCCTCTGTGTGTAATGCCGGGCCTGTTTTGCACCTGCCTTTCAAACGTGCTAAATTTAGATGCAAAAATGGGTGCTAAATGATGACATCTGCATCTCCTCCTCCCAGTATTTTGCTTGTTCTGATCACCGGCATGTATTCTGCATATTCATGAGGGCAAACACGCTAAATGGTCTGCGCATGCTATTTTGCTCATTTGACAGACACAATCTTCGGTGCACCCGAGTTAGTAGATCAGCTTTGCGTGCGCAATCAATTTTGCACGTGTTTTTATTCACGCAAACCTTTAGATCAGGCCCAAAATCTTTTGCCAAAGTTGACATCTGTGCAAGTTAGAAAAAAAAATCCCTCATAGTCCCTTTAGAAGTTGAATCTGCAAAGGATGAACATGAGACCCAATTACAATTGACCTATGACCTCCAACACACATTCAGTTCATCCTTAGGTCAAAACGTATATCTTTTTGGTTTGAAGAAAGTTCCTCCATTTTAAAGATATTGTTTTTAAAGAATGGGATGAAAATTATGCATGATGTCCTTGACCTTTGACCTTGACAGACATCCTTATAACAGGATCATCCAGCCCTGTCCTCTCCTTATACATTAACTCATATGTCTCCACTGAATTGGCCTCTGTTGTTTTTGTTAATGTATGAATTCAATCTTTTGTTCGCTCTGAGTCTACTTAAAGTTCACAGTGTTACAGTCTAATCCCTCTGGGCACTTGAATGAATGGTTGTTTATGTTTGTTGACATGTAAAGAAACAAACAATCATGGCAGTAATATCCTCACTACATCAACTGGTCTGAGCTGAGATTGGCTGATTGGATTCGAGGCTAATGATCCTTGTTCTAAACTCTTTAACAGCCGTATTGAACTCAAACTGGAATGATGAGGGGGATCACGCCGCACAGACCCGCATTGTTATGGCCTTTGTGTCAGCCATGTTGTTTGTATAATGCTACTGTTGTGTAAGAGCAGACTCAGATTCTGATCCTCTTAATATCAGCCAGAACCCCACATCATTGGACAGGCTAACTTCCTCGCTCCTGCAGCTGCCAGAAGGACACGCTGCCTGCAAACACAACATGCAGGAAGGATGTGTTTGTTTGTTGGAGGGTTCATTCGGACGGGAAGAGGATAGAGGTTAAACGTTTGAACATGCTGCAGCGCTGAGCTCACACACGCTGTGTTTGCGTGGATGATTGGTGGTGGAGGAGCCGTTGAAAGAAGGCTTAGTGTTTGGCATGCTGCGACGAGAGAGGCAAATGTGCAGGGAGCGTGGTGACCTTGAGTGGGTATGGGGTCAAACCTGGAAAGGGATTGAACTCTGGGTCCAGACACTCCTTGTCAGCAGTGGACAGTCATGTTGTACAGTTACCAACATATTTAACTTAGATACATTTTTCAGTGTCTGTGCTCTACTTTTTCTTTTTTCTAGGAAGACAATTTTTACTCCAATACACCTGAAAGACAAGTATTTTTTACCCAATTTAAAGAAAAAAGGAAATGATAATTCCATTCATTACCCATTACAGATAAGTTATATGCCAAGTTTTCCAAGGTAGACTTATTAGTTGTATCTCCATCCATCCATCCATCCATCCATCCATGCGTTATCTATACCGGTTATCCCTTTTGGGGTCACGGGGGGCTGAAACCTATCCCAGCTGACATTCGGCGAGAGGCGGGTACACCCTGAATTAGTCTCCAGTCGATCGCAGGGCCATATAGAAAGACAGACAACCATTCACATACACACTCATACCTAAGGGCAATTTGGAGTCTATGTACAAGGATTGGGTAGTATCTAATTTCAGACATCTTTAATTTAACATCTGACTCTGATTCCATAAGCCCCCCAACATTAACATTACAAAAGCAAAGGCTCAAACCATTTTAAAAAGAAGAGGCTCATGTTTTCAGACAATAAAAATACATAACTTTGTTGCTTTAATAAGTAATGCCAAGTGCATACTACCTGATTTTTTCTTTGCTGGGGCTCCTTGATGACTCTGGGCCTTAGAAAACTGTACCTTTTATCCCCCTCAGGGCAGCCTTACTCCTTGATCAGATCAGACTGGACTACATGCATATTTTTGCTGAGGCCCTACCCCTCCAAATGCACAATCTAAACAAGTTGTGCAGATGGAGCCACTTAAATATTCCTTAGTTTCCTTGGCAGAGCCTTGGCTGGTCTGTGTCAGGAAAGTGCTGGCCATCCTCATGGCTCCAATGAGATCCCCACAATCGTGATAAACATGTAACCCTATCTACTTTTATTTTACAGGATATATAAATGAATAGTTTGATTGAGAAATTGAGATGAAATTGATAGCAAAACAGACCAAAAACTAGAAAAGCACTCAGACTGCAGACCTCCTCCTTTGATTTTATATAAATTATTAAATGTCATCAATGGGATTTTCCATTAAAAGTTCTTTTTTTTTCGTGATGTCAATCTGGATCAGATCCAGCTGAAATTTACCTTGATGATAGAGACATGGACCTCATATTATCCTGTAAAACTGGAAGTGAACCCGTTAAGAAATGGCAGAGATATGATTTTTCAAAAATTCTGTCCAATGTTAACTTATGGGATTTTTTTAAATTTTAGGATTTTTTGCATCCAGACAAATATCCCTATCACCAACAAAATTGAATATTTTTAAGTTTGGCCATTATCAACATCTCCTGAAAATTACAGAAAAATCTCTTCCAGTGAGTTTTGCTTAATATTGCTAACAGACAGACAAACAAACATACTCTGGCAAAAACATAACCTTATTTATACCTCAATTCCTGGAACTTGGCTGGCATTTGGTTGGAAGGGGAGAATTGAAGTGACTGCATCTGTAACTCATTGTAAAGGTGACTAATCAGTCTTTCCAATGATATAAAATACATTACCAATTGGTATTATGAAAGGGGAGAAATACCAAACTTTTTTTTAGCAATATATATTGGAGTGATATTGCTCGTTTCTCGTAACCTGTCATTTCATCCTCCAGGGTGAAAAAAACTTGATCCCCCCTAAGAAAAATCTGATTCACTGAGTCCGTGAATACCAGCACTCGGAGCTCAGAGGTGGGCTCACTTGATTGAGTTTAGGGGAGTTGAAGAGGCAGTTAGGCCGCATTATAGAGCATTAAACAGCATTAGAGGGCATTAGCCACATATTATTGTTGAAATGGAAGACTACGAAATAGGGCGTTACATAAACCGTGAAATGGGTTATGGGGGCAGGGGCTGGTGCACAGAAATCAAAAACAAACCCAAAGGCGAGCCGAGGGTGACGGAGAGAAGGAGAGGAAGTAAGGAGATCCATCAACTGCAGTCTCACTTCCCTCTAGAAGGAACAAGAAAAGACCTGAAGACGTTCATGCTAGAATTCCTTCACATCCTTCTTCTGATGTTGACAATCGGCCATTATTCCTAATCTATCATTCAGCCTCTTTGCCGCTCTCTCCCTCCACGTGCTGGAGCGCTCTCGGCTAAATGTCATCCTGGATGTTTGGAGATGAAAGGCGTGCTTTATCGTTCACCCGGAAACTGTTAGTCACAAACAAAACATGTTCTTGCTACGGGTCTCCCTCTCTGTTGTTATGCTGATATCATCTTACCAGGAAATCATGAGACAGAGAAATTAGTGCAGTTATGCACAAGTTAGAGCTTTTCTGCAGTTTATGAAAGCTGTGCCTGTAACTGTGTTCTGTAACAGCACTTTATTTACATAAATATGACACCCTGGCAACATTTAGAAGTTCTTTAGAGCGCTTATGTTCAAAAGAAAATCAATCATTTTTACATAGGCTGCCAATACGGGGGTAACCGAGGGAGGCTTTCTGGGGCCCAGCCTCATTTTGGAGCCCATGGAGGTTTCACCCTTAGACGCTCCCTGGCTACTTTCGGGAAACCTCAAATCCTTTTACCTCTGACAAGGAGATTAGGTACTTGCCAGCGTTTGTACGCTATATAACTTGTATAACTCAAGAAGTAAAGAACTGATTCTAAATAAATTTCCAAGGAATATTGATCATGGCACAGGGAATAAGTGACAAGATTTTAGCTGTGTTCTGAATCCAGATACAGGATTATTTTACATTATTTGTTAACCATGAGATATTAGGCATTTTTTCACATTTTTACTAATAACCAAATAAACTCTCAACAAATTGTGATAACATTTCCAGTGAATGTTGGTCACAGCACAAGGAAGTAGTGCTTAGATTTTGGTGGTGGTCCAAATCCAGAAGCAGATACAGGATTTTTTCCGGATTTGTTAACATTGCAGGCAGAGCAGTTTTCTAAATATTTCCCAATAACTCAGGAAGTTCTCAATGAATTTCCATGACAATTACAGGGATTGTATTCATGGCACAAGAAATAAGTGATTGGATTTTGTTGTGATCCAAATCCAGATGTGGATCCAGGATTTTTTTCAAGGATTGGTTAACATTACAAGATTCTGCAGTTTTCCACATTTTCACTAATAAGTCAGTAAATTGTGAATGAATTTTCATGACAATCTCAGACAAATTCATTGCCAGATAGGGCAGTTTCACTTTTTTGCTTATAACTTTATAAACCCTAAAGAGATTTTGATTACATTGTCTTGTGTTGGTCATGGCACAAGAGATAAGATTTTTGTTGTGATCCAAATCCAGTGTATGGGCTTGTGATGGGGGCCGAGAGAGAGAGTAGAGAAAGACACTCTAAACAGGCCACAGTCTGTTTTTGAAGCTGGAACAGCAGAAGCATGTATTTTGGTCATTCCAGGTTGCTTACCACTCTGCCAAACCAGCACCCCAGTTTTTAGGATTTTCACAACTGAACATTTTGCTTGTTAGATGTGTCTGCGTGGTTGACCTACACAGATGGATATGTGAGGATCTGAACACCCTTCAGTCTCAATTATTCAACTAGAAAGCAGTTAGAGAGCAAAAACCTCCGTCAAGGTAGCTCACATATTGCTGTTACATCAATAAGCAATAGTTCCATGATAAAGTTACCATTATAATATGATTCCTTGACCCTAAAAACCTGTATCTAGCACTTGGAATCATGATGATATCATTATTAGTTAGACAGTTATTGAGCAAAAATGATCATTCACTAATGGCGGTTATCTGGATCACCATGACACCAGCTGACGCAAACAAGAACACAAGGACAAACAGCAAGTTTATCTTAGTCAGGTACACGCATAAGGATTTTCTAAATCTGAAGAGATTTTATTATCTGTTAGAGACCTCACACATGAAGATAAAAAATCAGACATTGAACAGTTTCGATCGTACTGTGTGTGGTGTGCTCCAATAATCTCAACACAGCACACCACACACATAAACCATTCTGTCCCACCACTGATCTAGAATCTAGCCCTCCAAGACAGAAATCTCTGTGATCAAACATGATCTCAGAAAAGTGAAGAAGAAGAAACATAGCAACAACTGGAAAACAGAACACGCAACATGGAAGAGGACACACGAGGAGAGGGGAAGATGGTGGTCTTAGGACTACTTTTGATGGAAAAATCCTGAACTAACAAAAAGGAAAGATTGTGGAAAAAATCCTGGAGACAGCGTGAACACGTGAGCTGGTCCTCCATTTCTGAGGTCACTGAACTTTATGTTTCAGGTCAGTCATGCTTGTTTTTGTTTATGCCTGCTTCCTTGTTCCTCGGTCAGCAGTGGCGTGCACAGACTTTTTCAAGGATAGGGGCTAAAAGAAAAAAAGAAGAAAGATAAAAAAACATTTTCAATTAAGTAGATGCCGTTTCCTTTATTCTAGTGCATTTTAACACCATATTAGCACCAGGTAATCCAAACTGGTTCTGTGAGATACAGTTCTGACTCAATATAGATCAAAAAGGGTCCAACATAAAGTCATTGCAACAGTAATGTTTCTTAGTATTTCTTGGTCCTAATGGTCTTCTGAAATTTAATGTTTTTCCACCTAAGAGGGCAGTTCAGTGTGTTTTGACAACCAGGAGGGCACTTTAGCACAAGCTTTGGCTCCAAACAGGGCACTTTAGCAAGCGTTTTTCAACAATTGGACCTAGTGCACACCACTGTCAGTCAGCTTGGTTCTTGATTGGCTACATTCTGTTCCACGTCACTGTTCACGGAGTCATGACTCGGGAGTCGTCGGCTTTCCACACAAATGAAGATTTTTGGTCATAAATATTGAACAAGTTTAATATTTACGATTGTCAGCCCTGAACCGTTTCAGAGACAATTCTCAGGACAAATTCACTCTTAACACACCTCAGACCACAGGATAATCTTATAAGACAAAACATAATCTGGCGTTTGCCGTCCTTGGTCGGGAAGGGGGAAAGTCGGGACAAAATCAGCCCGATAATCTTTATGTGTGTACCCTATTCCCCCATGCCCCTTTTCTATCCAAACAGCTGACGCCACTCAGGTTTCCTCTAATTTTCTTTACGGCCACAGAAAGAGCACAGAAACCGTCTTTAGTTGTCTCTTCAGCTCTCCTGTAAATTTTCACCTCTATAGAATCGCTGTCAGAAACACTTTTTAATCCTTCCATTATACTCATCCTCTTCTTCTTCTTCTTCTTCTGTCTCTGCAGCAGTGTGATCTGCAGCGACCTCAACCTTTCCCCGCAGATGCACTCAAAGCTTCTCCCTCGCTGCCCTAATGAAACACTCTCCAGCTGTCTGAGTCATGTAGCTGCGATTAAATTAATATAGATTTTATCTGTTTTTACTGCCAGAAGATGTGGCCAGGACTTCAGCAGGCAGAGCGTGGAGATCCTCGTATCTGCTCAGGCCCAAACAAAGACGTGGGAGACTTTTAAAGCCATTCCTGTGGGAGGCCGATTGCATGATTGCGTTATTAATTTTTTTTACCCTGCTGGTGTCTCGTGGCAGAGGGGAGGCAGCAGGAGGGAGCTGATTTGTAGGGTCTTCATGTAAGGCGTTGAGGTTAACATTATGTCTAAAGAAGGCTTTGAGGGGTTTGTTCTCAAGCTTTGTCCACCCCTACTCAAGGGTGAAGTCATTAAATTTTCGAAGTCTAGGGTCAGAGGTCAAGGATGGGAAGAATGCTATAAGTTTCTGGGCCACATGTCAATGATCACGGTTACTGTGTCCAACAAATTCTTTACTTGTGAGCATGATACCTTAACAAAGCTCTGAAGGATTTCTCTCAAACACAGCATCAATGTCTACTCTTATACCAGGCTGAATGGGCATGAATCAGAGGGTCAAAGGTCGAGATCAACAATCCTACTTTAAATGTGCATTCAGTCTGCCTACAAGATGTTTAGGTTTTAAAAGGTCAAAAGCTCAAGGTTATTGAGACACCTCCAGAGTAAATCCATAGAAGTCTTAACATGCACTAAAGACAGTAGTCCTCTTTTTTTTTTTTCATGTTTTTGCCTCATCATATTCAGGCTTTTTTTAGGTACCTTCGACTATGAGTTGAATCAGAAATTCCTGAAAATTGAGTTTTTCAACTGATTCCTTGTGTTGTTATTCCAAAATATTCTGAAATTTAGGTGATTTAAAAAAAAAAAAATAGGCAAATTTCTCTAAATTATGGCAAATTTTTCAGCAAAGTTGAGATTTTTTTCTGAATGTTGACTTTTTTGGGGGTTGAGCTTTTGGATTTTCACAGAAAAAAATCATTCGACCCAATCTTCTGCTGCTCTGTGCATCTATTACTTAATTTACTCAAAATCTAATTTTACTCATCAGTAACCACAGCCTCCTAGAGTGCTGAAGTGTGGGCCAGAGTAATAATAATAAAAAAAAAAACTAAACTATGTGAAACTTATATAAATAACCGTTTTGTTTTTTGTTTTTTTTTTAAATACGTGATCAGGGTTGTGAGCTTTTCTCCCCCAAACACAACAATTTAGAGAATTACTGATTCTGGTCATAAAACAAAAGAAAAGAGTAACCCAGCTAATGGCTAGCGCTACCAAATTAGCATCCATTTATAAACTGAAAATTTTGTTTTAAAGTGATTTATTTTGGTTTTTTTCCTGATTTGTACCATTGAACATTTACTCGTTGAAGGTGGAACATCTATGTTACAACTAAAAAACAATAAGCCAAAAAATTTCACAATTTTTATTCACTTTACGATCTATAAATGTAACAGAATAAATGCTAATGCTAATAATGCTGAAGCTGCTGCCATGGACATACGCTGTGGCTATCCATTGGTGCTTTGCATCGTGAGTACTAGTACACCATATTTCCATGCTGCATATTTCATACTACATGTGACAGTATGGTTTCAAAGAAGTGCCAATATCTCAAGAGAACTTTAAAGTACCCATATTTCTCTTTCTGAAGTTTTATATCCCACATACTGTGTTTTCTACCTCTCCTTTGCATAATGGAGTACTTCTGTGCACCAGACAAAGAGATCTGGACTCCCCCTCCCCCTCTGTACGGCATAAGTAGATGCCTGAATTGGCCTCACTCAATCTATAAATGTCCACACTGACTCAACAAATAATTGATTAGATTTTGAAAGTCAAAGGTCAAGGTCATTGCATTTCATGTAAAGAATCTCATATCTCAAAAAGACTTTTCTCAGGCTATGTCAACACATAAGTGGATAGTTTTAAAACTCCTCTGTTTTTCAAAAATATCCCCGTCCAGACGAAAACACACACACTGCATAAATGCTGTGTTAAATGTTGTTTGTTACCTTTCAACTTTGTCTATGATAAAAAAGCAAAAGCAGTTTTAATTTCATATCTGTTCCGACCACCATGTCCGGCTGGTGTTGTGATTTAACTTAACGTGTTGAGTAAATATTTCTTTGTTTACATTTCAATTCATGACATATCTGATAATCTTGATTAAATCCTGTCATTGAACACATTCATAGCATCTTTTGGTTTTAACAACCGTTATACCAACGGCAACTACAGAGCAAGCCGCCATGGATCACCAGTCAACGCAGTCACTTGTGAAACAGTAACACGTCGGCAGTGTTTGTATAGTTGGAGTGTTTTTACATGTGGACGTAGCCTCAAACTTTGTACCACTGTTCATTCAAACTTAGGGATTAGAGATCAGAGGTCTTTCAGCTCCATGTTTATCTGTCGCCCTAAGCCTGATATTTTTAGAATGCTCTGAGTTTTTTTGGCAAACTGCACAAATCTTCACACAAAGGAGGATGAACTGAATTGATCTGGACTACAAGGTCACTGTGACCTTTAAATCCTGCTCGAGCATTAATTCAAGGCTCTTTGTTCAGCTTCACTTTGGCTTTGGGGTAACTGAAGATGTTTTAGAGGTCAAAGATCAATGCAACCTTGAACTTTTATTTATTCTTTCCATTGATGACTCTGTAATCCACAGTGTAAAAAAAGAACATGCACCCAAACCATTAAAGAGGGATTAATACCAATCACCCCCACCCTTGCCCCTCTTCTCAACCCAACACTTTACTTTTACCTGATCCAGAATTCTGGGCAAGAGAGAGTAAAACTATGGGAAAATAGGATAATTGGACCTTCAAGGGAGAGCCGATCCCTCGAAGTTGAGCAGAAAAAATGTCCATGTAAGTGTGTGCATGCACGCACAGGCCTACTGACACACTCACACACTCAGAGGCATCCCCGGAGCACGGATTGGACGAGAGACAAGGAGAGAGAGAGAGGACTTGTTTCCCTCCCCTCCACAGCTGCACCAGTAGTCCTGTCTGTCCGTCACACTGAGGGGGTTTGAGAGCAGGGCGGCGAGCATCATCATGACTGCCCACTTGGACTCGTAGACCACCCCAGAAAGTCTCCACACCTCTCCGGAGCGCGCCCCTCACGCACCTCTCATTACCCGCCGCCGTGGATCGGGGATGGATTCTAGGCTGCGGATTGGACCGGGGATCCCCACATCGGACCCGACCGCGCGGGCACCCTGGAACATCAGCTCCATCAGTCCGCACCGGCTCATGGAGCTGTCTCCGGTCGCTACAGCTGTGAGTCCCCCTCACTCTCTCTGCGTGTTCGTGTTTTTGTGCTTGGAGCGATGCCCCTCTGAATGGTGAGGGTCTGTGCGCAAACAGCGATGCGTAAAAGCGGGAAAAAATCCCATTAAGAGCAGAAAAAAATCAAACTTAAACATTTCAAAAAAAACGAGAAAATACACCGCTGTGAGGGTGCTTTATTTGTTGTTTATTCATCCTCAAGATCATTCATAAATTTTAAAGAGGAGAGAGGGTGTGAATGAGCGCAGTGGCAACTCCAATGTGAATGAATGAAACGCTCCATCCTCTCATGCGCGTCTGCGCTTCGTTCATTCAGCATTAAAAACTGAATGGAAACTGAGTAAAGCCCACATCTCCTTATCTCTCATCATTTTTCATCTTGTAGCATTAAGGAGTGGTGGTGAGGTTTTCAAAAAGCCGTCGTGGGTGCAGGTATGCCACCTCACCTTGCATGACTTCTTTTGTGCCAGCGGTTGTGCGCGCGTCATGAATGCAATTCATGAATTTTTGAGTCAACATCTCTAAAATTTCTCGAAAGGACGTGGTTCATCTGTGTACTAAGCTTCTTGTGAGGTGGTAGTGGGCTTTAATGTGGTCAGGAAACATTGTTTTGACCTGTTGTTGCACCTAACAGCGCTTATGAACCCATACAAAAGGGTTTGCAACTCATTTGCGCCCACATCCATCAGAATTCTGAATGTGTCTTGAAGCTGCATAAGTGTCGAGGTGTTCTTACATTTTCGTATTTTTTATGTTGTATTTCATGCTATATGTGCAAAATATTTCTTGTGGGGTTTTTTTTCTGTGCATTGGTATGTGCTTTACATGTGAGGCAAAAAGATGTGTGCAGCATCTGGAGCCCAAGGCAATTTTTCCCATGGGTGGAATCAAATGTTTAGTATCGTTTTGTGTCGTGCTTAATCAGAATTTGTGACATTTATATTCCAAGTGTTCTCTTTATATGGTTAAGAGACATCTTGGACAGGACTCTGTGGATTTCATGTCTCTGAGCCTTCATCTCGTGTCGAATTTTTGACTTTTATAGGCGACATACTCCTTAAAAGGAGAAAAAAAAAATCATTTTTACTATCTTGCCTTGATTAATATTGGTCTCTCTCTCTCTATTATGCCACATATGTGCATGGAAAATTAGTCTGACATACAAATTATCTGCAGTGAAATCGTGATTTTCTACATTCTATCATACTTGTGCCCTTGTAGGGTTGGGCAATATAGACCAACTCATTACCTCATTACTTTCTAGCAGATGGCAAAGCATACAATAATTATTGTCCAACGTATAGGTGATACAGTTGTCAAAATATAAACTTTGATATGATTCTAATAGAAATACATTATATCAATAACTGTTTAAAATGATGGTAACAAAATAGGAATTCGAGAAATGTATTTAAGTAGCAAGAAACTCATTACTCAAAATGCTAAAATTAAAAAAAAAAAAAAAAAAAATTGGTCAATGTCTGTGTTCTGATAAATATCTAAATGTGAAATTTCTTTGACACTCAGTATCTGTGATGGATCATTTAAGAGCCCAAATCTTTTTTCTTTTTTTTTTTTTTTAGTTTTTGCCCTACAGTGTGTTTCACATGTCTCCTCCAAGTGATAGAGTACTTCAGTACTCAAGACAAAAAAATCTTCACCAGCAGGACTTCTCCAGTAGCTGCCTGAAATAGCCCCCCATCCCCTGCCTTACCAAATAGACCTACCAGTGTGACATCATACCGTTGTTACATTCAGTGCCAAGCAGCACTGAACCAGGCAGAAACCTCCGAGGCTGAAAATAGAGGCCCATGCAGAAGTTCCAAAACCTGTAATACCCCAAGTGTCCACTTGAGACTGGCTGTAGAAACCCGACACCTTTATGATCGTATATGGCGAAAATACAGTTTTTACCGCCTAAATAAACATCTCTACAGCTATGTTCAAAAAGCAGCTTCAGTCTAAATATAAAATACATCCATGTGCTCTCACTTGTCAGGGGGATGCATTTTTTATGTCGTGCTGTTTTTTATTTTTTTTAATTGAGGATTTATTGAGGATTTCCTGCTTAGAAGCGCAACGTCACTATTGGTCAGACGGCCTTAAGTCCTGCCTCACACGTCTTGTCTGTCTGTGTGTAGGTGGAGCTGAAGTTGGGTTGAGGTGACGTGCGGTAGAGCAGCGTCCATTAGAGGGCATTAACAGCATTACAAAGGCTCCTATGACATTAAAATGGTGGACGTCACATGGCTTCGTCCAATTCTTTTACAGTCAATGCGCTGAACTGACTAATTACCGCAAGGCAGACTGGTCAACCAATCAGAGCCGACTTCCTCCAAATGAGATGGGGTCCTTAAAGGGACAGGGGCCCCAACAGAGCATCTCAGGCAGAGTGGGAATACAGCTGGATCAGGGTCACTTACTATGTAAAAACTGAAGGTTTATTTGAACATTAGTGATTGTACTCTAGCAGTCATCTAAATCAAATATATGAACCCAAGTTAATTCAACATATGGCCTCATTCAATCTTAATTTTTAAGACATTTTGTTATTTGCTTTTGCCCTGATAGTGCTGAAAAATATGTACCAAAACCATGTCTCAAAATGTTCCAGCTGAATGGTGAAACAACATATCAATATGTTTCATAAGTAAATAACAAATATTTGTCAAAATAATCTGCTCTGTTAAGGGGAAGATGTATAACATAAAAGGTAAAGTTCACTTCTCGGTCCCCACATGAAAACACCGTCGAACAATATCTATCACACAGGTGGGATTAATTTACAAAACAAACTGAAAGACAGTTTTAAAACAAACCAGTGCAAAAACAAAAGGCAGCCAAAGCTCCCTTGAAAAGAATGGATTTTCACAAAGAATGGATGGACTCAGAAGGAAAAGAATGAGCAATCAATAAGTTCACAAAATTAATAGAGCATCAATTTGGTGGCCGAGTATGATGAGGACGCTACTTCTGTCAGAAATGCCGCCAACTGGCTGCAGGCTGAGGCTCTTTGAAGAGTCATCAGGTAGCTTGCGAATAACAAACTGACATGATTTGAATAAAATCAAACAATTTTAATGCCTGGTGGATACCATGGAAATTAAATCCTAGAGGCAACATACTGTCTCAAAAGCTAATATGCTATATGTACACTGTATTTTATACTCCTCAAAAAATGCCTGGAAATGTTATTTCAGTTGATTATTTCTCCTCTATAAGAAAACAAATTGGTATTGTATTTTTCTATCGTTGGAAAGCCTGATTAGTTACCTTTACAACGCTGTACATCTTTTAGGGATCCTGCATTAATGGAATGAGCAACACAGTTAAACATGAGGGTAGCACCCCAAAATAAATGTGTCAAAATCCCCTCGTCCCCTGGAAGAAAGCCTACAGTTCTTCAGTGATCCAACAGGTCTTCTTAGGGTGGGACCCACGTTGTGGTCTGTCTTTGACTTCACCAGTCTCAGAGAGCTTGGGCTTAAGTTTGGAAATGGGGGGGGGCACTACCCACAAGGTGTTTCATCCACATCACACACTCAGCAGCAAAATGCTCCCATGGTACTGAGTCCATCAGTATCCTCAGCCCGCACCGTGATCCATCGCCACGTCATGCTGCTGAATATGACAGATCATGCTGATGCTGCTTTGTTTATGATCTGAAGGGGTTGCACCTGATAAAAAAAAAGGACCTTATTTTGGAAACAGCACACAGTGTTGAGCATGGCTGCCCATAAGGGGGGTTAAAAGGGGAACACTGCCTGGGGCCCAGAGTCATGGAGGGGCCCATGAAGTGTGGAAAAAAACATTGTGTTCCAAGGGATATTCTTTCAAAATGAAAGGCACCTCCTCTTAATATGTTATGATCCTTCATTTCCAAAATATTCATACTGTGGGGGGCTAGTGAACTCAATTGTTCGGTCAGCAGTGTTGGTGTGTATAGCCATACTCAGTAACCGTGCAGTGCAGATGGATCCACCTGATTCGATGTCAGTCATCAGGTAGGTCCATCTTGACAAGCTCTAATCTCCAGCAATTGTGCTCGTCCCAAAGCGGGACGACCTAATCAGGGTCCTTTAGAGCAGGAAAAGATGGGAGACGACAGCAGGAAGCGACTGCTCATACAGAGATTAGCATAGATGCTAACAGCTTCACAAGCAGATTTGTCGGATCTTGATCATATTTCTTTATTAAATGAAAAACAAATAACAAAACTATAAACTTCTCTATAATAAGGATGGTTAATGGCCACGGTTACATGATGTTTTTTAGTTCGGAAATAAGTATTCAGAATTAAATAATTCGGAATTAAAGTTTCTCACTCGAATTTACATGAAAATAATAATTCCAAATTGAGGTTTACATGGAAAACACGTTTATTTTCCTTTATTCAATTTCACTTAAGGTCTGGGGGTTGGGAATGGTTCTGATTGGACAGGGGATGTAGTGACGTATTTACATATACCAGAAGAAAACAAACTCCAGTTCAGTGTCTCCAGCGTCTCCATCGGGGAAACCCCGTCCAACTTGGCCTCCACAACTTTAAAAAGGTCCGTATTTTTATGCTTACATCCTTCCACTCTTTTCATTATTTCCAAATCTTCTAAGGCTCTAATTAAATCACTTGTCTTGGCTCAAGTCCAACGCTTGTTTCGGGCGGCCATCCTGTTCCTGTCAGCGTCCCATGCGTCATCCCAACAGGACAAGGGAATGAGCATGCTCAGAACGACCGGAATTACTTTAAAGCGGAATTAACGTATGCATGATCGAGGAATTATTTAATTTGCATTTAAAATCAGAATAAACCAGCCACTTACTTCGGAATTAAGTTTTATTCAGAATTATCTATTAAGTGTTTACATGGTCATTTTTAATCTTTTTAAAGAGGATTTAAGTTTTATTCAGAATTAAAGGGGAATAAAAGCTCTCATGTAAACGTGTTAATTCTGTCCTTTAGGAATGCCCACCTTCTACGTCATCTGATTGGCCCATAATGGATGTGGTTGATGGGATGGTTGTCCAATCACCTGCCAGATGTGCTTCTGAAAGGTTCTGCCTTCCTCAAACACTTTCTATGGGCTCTTTTTCAGATGGACTGGTGATATCGAACAGTCCATCTGGTGTGTCAGGTCACATGCCTAAACCAAGCTTATTTTCAGTCAACTCCTAAATTGATTGGAGCCAGGCTCATGAATGCTAACACTGAAAATTTGATTTTCAAGTGATGTTTTTAATAATAAATGGTCCGACGTGCATGGGCTGTCAGGGGCCAGGACAATTCTGGTTAGTTAAACCTTAAGGATTAATTAACTGTTGGTTTTAAAACCATGATTAATACTGACACTGTAAAATCGCCCCATCCCTACTTTGTACCCTGAATCTTATTTAATATGTATTTTACAACTCTGTCTGTTGCCCTGATCTTGATCCCCTTTGTGCCAGCTGCAGGTTCAGTTCAGTTCACATCCAATCAGAGGAAAAATCTGTTCGCAGGAAGCCTTAAAAAAAACATGAAGCATCGTCTTTGTATGCAGATGAGTCTGTTTGTTCAGAGATGTTTAATCACGCCATCTCACGCGTCCTCTCTGCGGTCTCATTTACTCATTGTTGTTACTCCTGAAACTCTGGGACGAGTGATCACCAGCAGGAAGAATGTCATCATTACCAAGTCTCAGACGTGAATCAGACTACAGCTCTCTCTCTCTCTCTCTCTTTCCCTTAGCAGGATCTGTTTACGCACGTCCTCTGAGGGGAATACTACAGGAGAGCATCAGAGTGAAACAGGAGGAGGAAAAAAAAATTGAACTACTGAGTAAAAAGTCAAAATAATTAGAAACAGCTTTTAGCAACAAGCAAGGCAGCCCATCAGGAGGGTTAAAGGGGGAAGCTCTCTGAGCACCAAGTCATGCAAAAAAAAGAATAATTTGATTTGCAATTGTGATACTATTGTCACTTTTCTGCATTAATTTGATTAATTGGTGATTTATTTGAGTGACAGGACAGCAGACAGCACTGAAAGTCCTGGAGAGAGATCTTGATCACTCAGGTTTCATAACTGTGAAAGCCAGTAATTGCAGTTATGTGTAAAACTTGGCTAATTGCCCAGCTCTACCACAGAGTCACTCTCTGTGCACATGCACAACACACCATGAAAATATCAGCAGATGAACATCGCTCATGTCTCTACAGCAGATCACCACAGGACTCAACAACATGGACTGATTCATATTTGTTTATTTCCCAGGTTTTATTTCAGCTCTTTCAAGCAGTAGAATTGATCCATTTTAAAATTTGACATCTGTATAATCTTTCACAGGACAATTAATATCTGCTATTATCATTGTTTTATTATTATTTTAGAGGTAGTCTGCTTGCTCTCTTCTCATAATGCACAACGTGGCTCAGTAATTTTATCCATCTTAGCATCATTTCATGTTCTGTCTTTGCTTTTTTCTCATTATTTTTACACCTTTTTAATCATTTTTTTTTTCATCGTGTCAAGTTTTGGACTTTTCTTTTCAAAATTTCCACTTTCAATTAATTCTTTCATCTTTTAGTTAATTAAATGTTTTCCTCATTATTTTAACCCTTTTTTTGTTTTACTTTTCATTTCATTTTTCTCCTCACCTTACCATTTTTCTATCAATAAATACTTTTGACATTGTTTTTTTTCTTTTTTGACAATTTTTCATTTCATTTTTCTTTGTTTTATTATTTTAAGAATTTTCACATCTCAGATTTTTTGTTTTACAATTTTGTCTTTTTCTCATTTTTTGCCTTTTTCGTTTCTGTTTTTCGGATTATTTCTTAAAAATCAAAATTTTCTTGTCATTTAAACCTTTTATTATTATTATTTCATCTCCTAAAGAATGAAGTAAAATATTAAGGTAGTTAAGGTAAAAATGTGGAAGTAATGTTAAAATACAGTTTTGAGACAAGAAAATGATTTAAAAAAGAAAAATGTCTCCAATTAAAGTTGAAATATTGTCGTGATGATAAAGCAAATCGTCAAGATTGTTTTTTTAGTTGTTGTCGTTCTGATTTTAATCTAGAACTTTTTTATCATCCTTCTCTGGTTCTTTCTCCTCATTTCCACTTTTCTCAAATGCTCAACTAGGGACGAGCATTGCAAATTAGCTTAGCCTATAAATGCTGTAGTATACAACAACTTTATTTTGCTTCATATTGTCCCAATACAAATAAACATTAAATGAAATAATGCAATTTAACAATAAAATCTTCTCTCCCTCATTATTTCTCTCTCTGGCTGAGCCTTTATTCTCTCCTGTAGACTCTTTTGCTCTGTACGTCGTTGTTAAGCTAAAAACGCGAGCACAATGTCTAAGCTTCCCCCAGGGGGGCAGAAACTGCCTCTGAGTCTGGGGGCAGAAACAACTGTTCTGGACGCGGTGGTAGTGAGAACCACATGGCTGCTCGATGAGGGCGAGCGCGGTTCAGAAAGTGTGAAGGGTTCAGCTTGGACTTTGAAGTTTGAGACCTGAAGGCTTCGGTCTCAGCAGCTTTTGTGGTCTGGCCTTCATGGTGGGAGTGCTGGGAAAGCTGATACTGAAGCAGGGTCCTGGGGCAGCTTCTCCGCACACAGATGGGATCTTCTACCCCCGAAAAAGAAGCGCTTTTCACTTCTGAACTCCACAGAAACTTTCTCTGCCTCCCCCCAGACAGCTCTGCTCTCTCTGTGTCGTCTGTTACTTTCTCTTTCGTCATTTTCTAAAAATCTCTTGATGAACGTTGAACTTTTAGGATCGTCTGATTGTTTGCATGGGAGTATTTGATTCCTCTGAGTGTGCTGGTGACGGCTCTGCACTTAATTAGAGAGTTGTTGGAGCTTTGGGGTGGGCAACCAGCGGCCCATGGACTTAACGGGACCCTTCTCCAAATGTAATGTTGACCCACGATGCCTTTGAAAGTGTTTTTGGAAAAGGTCCATCCTTAAGGGTATTTGTTCAAAGTTTCAAGGAAGTTATATCACAGTCACATACACAGGGTGATCACCAGACTAAATGACCTTTAAATTTGACCTTCAGAATCTGATCAATTCACCCTTAAGTTCAAGTGGACATCTTAAGCCACGGTTCACACCCTGACCTTTTGACCAACTTTTGCCGACATACAAGGAAACGTTGAGCTAAGTCAGGCGGCACAGAGCCAAAGCGGGGTACACACATAAAGATTATCAGGCTGTTTTTGTCCCGGCTTTCCCTCTTCCCGACCAAGGGCGACAAACGCCAGATTATCTTATGTCCTATAAGATTGTCGTATAAGATTATCCTGTGGTCTGAGGTGTGTTAAGAGAGAATTTGTCCTGATAATCGGCTCCGAAACGGGTTGGGGCCAACTATCATAAATATTAAAACTTGTTCAACATTTACGACCAAAAATCTTCATGTGTGTGGGGAAAGCAGCTCTTGGGTCATGACTCCGTGAATTGTGATGTGGAACAGAATGTAGCCAATCAAGAAGCGAGCTGACTGAGGAACAAGGAAGCAGGCGTAAATAAAAACAAGCACAGCCGACCTGAAACAAACCTAAAGTTTGTTGGACCTCACCTGCATCCAGAATTTTTTTTCTTTTCTTGTTTAAATTCAAGTAGTCCCAAGACCACCATCATTCCCTCTTCTCGTATGCCCTCTTCCATGTTGCATGTTGTCCTTTCCCGGTTGTTGTCATAGACAACTTTTATGGTTGTTGCTATGTTTCCTCTTCTTCGCTTTTGTTGAATCACATGAGATTTCTGGCTTGGAGGACTAGATTCTAGATCAGTGGTGGGACAGAATCGTTATGTGTGTGATTTGCTGTTCAGATTAATGGAGCACACCACACACAGTAAGATCAAACTGTTCAATGCCTGATTATTTATCTTTATGTGTGGGGTCTCTGACAGATAAAAAAATCTCCTCAGATTTAGAAAATTCTTATATGTGGACCCCGCTTCAGTTAATATTAGATGGACGATGCTGATTTTGTCGAGTACATTGAGAAATTCAACACATGCTTAACCGTCCCAACTCCATTGGATTGCTGGCGCCCCAAGGCAAAGTAAATGCTTCCATTGTTTACTTATATCTCTGGAAACGTATAAGCGGTCTGTACGAGGACAAGTAGTTTGAAGTTGAAGTTTAGTCTTCTGTCAATTCAAAAAGAGCTCCAGGCCAAATATATCCCAGCCAAAAAGGTTTTATTCATCCTTAAAGTGCAGCAGGCCCCAGAGCATGTAATACTCCCAATAGCAAGAAAACACACACAACGAGATTCTCTTGCAACAAGGAGCCACACTAATATTATTTTTACACATATGCCACTGATGATTATGCTCACAGATGTTAATACAGGCTGTCCAGTTTGTTTAATGCACAACATAGAGAATAGTCATGATTCCAGCAGAGAAATGGAGGAAATAAATTGTTTAAAACCAACAGTTAAAATCTCTGTAAAGAAGGTTTTGTCTAAAATTAGCACTTTATGTAATTTTTGAAAGAAATATATACGAAACTTAACTGCAGGGTGCATTAAACAGCTGAAGATACATAAAGTGCTAATCTTAGTCTAAAAATAGATAACGTAACATAATGCAGTAAACAACAAGTCACAACAAGCACACAGGACTGTTTAGAGTTGCTGAAGAGTTTATCTGATAACTGTAGGCAGACACAGGCTAATGCTACCCATTGACTCCCAGTGTTTGAGCTAAGCTAGTTAGTGGTGGGCAAGCTTTGGCCATCTCTTTTTTGTTACTGCACGCACACTCAAAAGAATGGCATCTGTCTACTTGTCATGGACTAGGGAGTGAGGCAAGACATGAAAACAACAAAAATGTTAGTATATGCCTTCAAAACCTTTTTTCCTTCTAAGTCGTATTAGTTCATCCTTGAGTCAGAGTGGACATATGTGCAAAGTTTCAAGACAATCTCTCAAAGCGTTTTGTGGTCAGTTTACTAAAAAATACACTATTGACCACAATTTACGAAATGTTGTTTTCCTCCCCTGCTGATGATTAATCTGCTCAACTCAGCGCCCCCTTCAGGCCTGGAGTACTGAGGCTTTAACTTTATTCTTATTTCCTGAATCTTTCTTCTCTGCTGTTGGTGCATTTATTCTTGGCAGTACAATTTTTCACCCGCAGTTCCTTTTCTTCCACTTTTGGCTCTGGATTGTCATCTGTACTTTTCTAATATTCATCATCTCCACTCTGGCAGTTTGTTCCTTTTAATAAAAACCTTTTGGACAGTTTATAAATGTTCCCTCATCTCAGCCACCGTAGCCATTTTTCAATCACTGAGTCTTATTGTTTATCGCATTGTGACTCCAGAGTCTAATGAAAAAACAGATTTTTTCTCCTGTAAATGAATCACTGTACTGATTTAGAGCGTGATAATTGTGTTGTGGAAGTAACTCAGCCATGTGTATTAGATTACAGTCAGAGTGATGAAGTTTCTGCAGCATGTTTGCACTCAAATGTATCACTGTTTGTGCTTGTAAGACAATTGCAGTGAGGGTTCAACCACAGCACATAGTGTTCAGATAAAATCCTTATGAAGAAAAAAGCAAAAATACCCCAAACATCCAACGCTGGGGGATATTTGTCTTAATTGTTAGAAATTGCAGGCGAATGTTGGCAACTTTTGGAAAAGAGGGTCAAATTGGAGAGAAGCATTTATTTCCTGTTCCTTGATCACAGGCGACTCCTTTAACATTTTCAGACTGTTGTCGGCCTATTTGTGGGATTTTACCAGTAACTAAAGCAAATCAGTAAATAAAAAAATAACAAAAACTGATATTACCATAGAGTATGTTACCGACTCATTTATGGATTAAAGTGTCAGACCTTCAGTCCTAATGAAATGGCAATTTTCATTAAGATCAAATAAAAGCAACGTGATGATGTCCTCTTTGTTCAATTTAATAACAAATCAAGCCAACTGCTTACTAATTAAGCCTATTTATTCTAACTGATTTGTTGCATTAAAGTGTCAGGTGTTTGATGCACTTTTTTTTGAAGCCATAGATGTTTTATTTTCATTAAAAATGTTTTTATCATTTATTAAGCAAATTAATTGCTGATTAACCAAATCAAATCAAAATTCCTTTCCAATTAATTAGTTGAATTAAAGTGTCAGATGTTAAATGCACCTTATGATTGTTTTTAAGGGAATAAAATGTCTTTTCCATTAGATTGATTTAAATCCAAAGTGATGATGATGAAGCCGTTTAAGTTTGGTGGCGATACGTACATTTGTCTGGATGTAAAAAATTCCCCAAATTTAAAAAAAAATCCCAGGTTAACATGGGGCAGAATTTTAAAAAATCATATCTCTGCCATTTTTTAACGGATTCACTTCCAATTTTACAGGATAATATGGAGTCCATGTTTCTATCATCAAGGTAAATTTTATCTGGATCTGATCCAGATTGACATCACAAAAAAACATTGAACTTTATAAAGGGAAATCCCATTGACCATATTCAATAATTCATATAAAATCAATATATAAAGTGATGTTCTCAAAACTTGTTGTGTTCATACAGGATAACAAACTCCATGTACGTGCTGAGTTTGGTCTGGATCCTGGCACTATTCTGGATCTGGTGATCCAGAAATGTATCTTTTCCAGGAGTTGTGGAAAAGCCACTGCCAGATCTGAGCTGCTTGGCAGAGGTCTGCGCTCTCTGAGTGCTTTTCTGGTTAAGTTTGTTAGTTGTTGTTTTACAGTGTTTATGTTTTTTGTGCTTAAGTGTTTAAAGGCCCAATTTTATTCATCTAATCCACCAAACAAGAGTCAATAGCAGAATAAGCTGTTTGGCAATGGAGGAGAGGATTTGGCAAATTCTTCATGAATTCAGCCCACATACTCAGCTCTGCTGCTCATCCCACAAATGCATGTTCCTCACAAATGTGGCACCATTTTAAAGGGAAATAAACTTTCCAGTGGGATATGATTTATTGCCAAGAAGCACTGTTTGAACAAATAAATACTCCAAACACTAATTTACTTACTTCTTGTGCTAGGCTTGGTCAGATAGACCGCTAAAGATATGAGAAAGGGCCTCATCTTGGCCTCCACGTTGCAACCATTGCCCCTGGTGTTCATTTCAGATGCACTTCCCTTTAATGGATGTATAACTCTCACACAGTTTGTCTTTCACTCTTTTTCCTCTCTAATCTCTCCCGTCTTTTGCTCTCAATTCAGTTGTCTTAGCCCGCTCTGAATCGTCATACGACCACGAGACCATTTACATTTATATTACCTGCTCTCCACTGACGAAGGAATACCCAGAATTGCCCTGGTCCGTACGTGCTTGCGGAGGGAAAAAAGACAGATATTACCACCCTCTATCTCCATCTTACACCCCACAAACACACACACACACAGACACACGGCAGAGGAGACTTTCAAGACCCGCTCGCCTATCCCTTCACCTTGTGGTCGACATTAATCTGGCCTCTCCGTGCCAGGTAGAGAAAGGAGAGGAGAGAGAGGAAATGAGAGAGGAAGGAAGGAAAGGAGCATTGGAGTGATTTAGGGAGCAGACATGAAAGAGGGAATTAATAGGGATCAGAGAGGGGGTGATCCAACATCAGGCATGGCGGCAGCGGCGGCGTCAGGCTGGATCCAAGTGTGTTTACATTTCACACATCTGCATCATCTGCGTATCACATTCACTCAAAGCGGTATTCCCTTGCTACAGTCACACCTTGCTGTGACCTTATCGCTCATTTACTTACATAAGAGCTCCATTATTTTCTGCCGTGCTATTCAAACATCGTCCGAGCATTTATGACTCGGGATGCTGGAACAGATGTTGGATGCTGAAGCAGACGAAGGTGCTTAAAAGCAGCCAGCAGTATTAATAAAAGGAGATGTGAGCGCCAGGAGACTTAGCTCTGTGGAAGTAGCCCTGCTGAGTGGCCGTGTGTTTCGTTTGTGTCTCGTTGTGTGTTTTCATGTGTGCGAGTGCTTGAAGGGAGCCCAGAGAGACTAAAGGGACATGGAGATGCAGGGGAGTGAGCCATGATTTCTGAGAGGAATTCTCAAGTAGAGGTGGGAGCTCCGAGGTGCAGCGAACCATTGGTGAAATCCTGGAGTCTCCTAAAGTCAGAGTTGTTTTATTCCCATAATCCTGACCAGGACTGCCTGCACGAAATCTGGTTGTTTTAGTCAAGATTAAAAGCTGAAACATATTTTCTCCAAATAAAATCAACCTTCAATTTTCACAAAATCAGACTCAGAAACAAGGACACAAGTGCAGGACACCACACAGAAGTCAGATCGTTAAAAGGGTTTAATGGTTTTACCAGGCAGAGTTCGGTACACGGTAGAGCAGTCAGATCAGGAAAAGGTTTCCAAAACGTGAGACAAAAGGCAAGCAGGCAAGGTCTCAAAACAGCAAGACAAGAGTATGAAAAGTACTGGATCGAAGACTGTGAGGTACGACAAACTGGCACAGAACAGAGGGAGACATGAGGTTAAATACAAGAGGTAATTATAAAGGATGATGAGAGACAAGACGGGGCAGGGCAGACAGGAACACACTTGGAACAGAGACGTGGGTTACTGATTTCAAAATAAAACAGGAAGGACAAGACAAAAGACATGAATGTATAAACTAATAATGGAAACTTGACAGACATGACATCAATTTAGTTAATCCTGGGTTTATTCCCATTTATAAATTATACAATCGTAAATATTAAACTTGTTCAATATTTACGACCAAAAATCTTCATGTGTGTGTGGAAGCCGACGACTCGCGTGTCATGACTCCGTGAATTGAGATGTAGAAGGCATGTAGCCAATCGAGAAGTGAGCTGACTGAGGAACAAGGAGGCAGGCATAAATAAAAACAAACATGACCGACCTGAAACGTAAAGTTTGTTGGACCTCAGAAGTGGAGGACCAGCTCACGTGTTCAAGCTGTCTCCAGGATTTTTTCCACAATCTTTTTTTTTTTGTAGTTCTGGATTTTCTGTCAAAAATAGTCCTAAGACCACCATCATTCCCCCTTCTCATATGTCCTCTTCCATGTTGTGTTGTGTTTTCTGGTTGTTGCTATGTTTCTTCTTCGCTTTTGTTTGATCACGTTGGGTCATGCGAGATTTCAGACAGAATGGTTATGTGTGTGGTGTGCTGTGTTGAGATTATCGGAGCACACCACACACAGTACGATCAAAACTGTTCAATGCCTAATTTTTTATCTTGATGTGTGAGGTCTCTAACAGATAAACAATCTTTTCAGACCTAGAAAATTCTTATGTGTGCACCCGATAAAGATTTCATCACAATTGAAGAAAAGAAGGTTTGCGCTACATAAATACCGTCCAATAGGTGTTTGCTACATTCTTTTCAGTGATGACAACAATAAAAAACAAATCTCATATTGTTTATAACACAGACATCAATGTCTGCACTCACATCAGTCTTATTAGCTCTCAGTGTTTGTCTGATTTGTGTGAGTCGTGGCCTCTGCGTGGCTCAGCGGGGTTGTTGTTGGCTTTCCCCCAAAGAGGAGTTGGCAGCTGTGGTGATACAGTCTTAAATTATATGAGGTTATCTTTGGGGTTATGTTCACTTGGCACTCACTGTCCCAACAGAAATATGTGTATGCAAGTGGTTAGTTTGTTATGTTGTGCCATTTACATCCAGTTATATACATACTACTGTACAAAACTGTATATAAATACGGGCAATGTTCACAGTCTCTATCGGCTGTACAAAAATGAAGCCAATTTACCCCATTACATGTTACACATTTGAACCGAGAAGAGATATTTATCAATAAAGCTGTACATCATAATGTTACATTTGCTTTATTAACTAAATAATCAGAACTGGTGAAGAAAAGCAAATAGAATAAATAAACAGCTGAAAATGTCCTCATCAGATATGTCATAATAAGTTGTAATCGAAATTTTGAAGTAATTATAATTATAATGTTTAATGTTTAAGTCTGCTTCATGTACCATCTGTCATTACGAACCAAAGTCAAAAATTGGAGCTCCAGCTTAATTTATATTCAACAAAGACAAATATGGTGCTATACAGATAAAGATTGATTGATTGACTCTATATTCAGCAGAGACAAATGTGATGAGGACAGATTTATGATCTGGGCGTCCATGGGTTTGTCTCTATCATAAATTCTTATCTTTAGTCCCTTTGTCTCTGCCTGGATGGATATACCTCTGGATGTATGTATGTGTATATACAAATATATTTATTATATGTATTCATATATGCATATATGTGTATCTTTTAAATGAAGAGTATGTCTTCAGCCTGCTCTATTGTAAAGTTCCTTAAGATAACACTTGTTATGAACTGATGCTATACAAATAAGGATTGATTGATTAACAGTGTTTTTGGTTTCACTTGTACGGCCTTGGTTGTGTTTTATTTACTGTTTTTGTTTTGCGAGGGTTAGTCAATGATGACCAAAAGTTACAACTGAATATTTTCTGAAAGATTGGCAACACAAATTCAATATATAAACTCAACAGCCACTTAAGCATGTACACGCATCCAACTGCTCATCAGCACTCATAGTTAACCAGGTAATCACATGGCAGTAACTCAATGTATTTAGCAGAGTTGCTCAATATTGTAACAATACTCAAAGCCATAATGATAAACCTTCCAGGTCAGAAAGGAATCAAAATTGTTTGATTATTAGCAAAATCAAATCAAAAGTTCTTATTCTTGAAACAGTCACATGTAATTTCTCTAATGAAGAAATACACACTCACTGGACACTTTATTAGGTACACCCTGCTTGTACTGGTTTAGACCCTCATTTGTCTTCAAAACTGCCTTAATTCTTCACGATAAAGATTCCCATCCCAAAGGTGCTCTATTGGATTGAGATCTAATAACTGTGGAGGCCACTGAAGCAAAGTGAACTTACTGACATGTTCAAGAAACAAGTTTGAGATAATCTGAGTTTGTGATGTAGTGAATTAACCTGTTGGAAGTAGGCATCAGAAGATGAGTACACAGTGTCAGAAAGGGATGGAAATGGTTGGGACCAATACTCGGGTGGCGTTTATTCAACATCAGTTGGTACTAAGGGACCTGAAGTGCTCCAAGACTCAAAGCATTGTGCATTCATAAAGGATCTGCAAATGAGTGGTTATTTGAGTTGCTGTTGCCTTTCTATCATCTTGAACCACTCTCGCCATTTCCTCTGACCTCACAAAGGCATTTTGGCCCAGTGGATATTTTCTCTATTTCAGACCATTGTCAGCACATGCTAGAGGTGATCTTGCGTAAAACATGCTCATATGCACCGCTGTGTTATTGGCTAATTAACTTTTTTGGTTTATGAGCAAACGAACAGGTGTACCTAATTAAGTGGCCAGTCAGATTTTTTTCCACATTTAGACCAGTCATTTAAAATGGATTGTGTGGTGGGCAATAACATATGCAAACATAAATTATATTTATTCAAAAATGTTGTCTCACCTTTTGCTTCATTTATATTATGTATCATCAGATCTTAAAATCTTTGTGTTTCCCAGCCGAGTGTCTTTCACAAGTCTTCTTAGATTTTTCTTCCCATTTTTGCAAAATAAAAATATGTTTTATGAGAATTTCCGCTGTCAACAAATTATTCCCACTTGGAAAACATTTCAGATGTTAATTTTCCCACAGTCTGACTTCACCTCCTTGTCCAAACATGGTCAAATCTTCTTTAAGAAAACAAACATGTTGAAGACTATAAAGCCCGACTCCAGTCTCTTTATAAGAGATGCTCAGAAAGCTGTTTTTATTTTTGCTCTAATGCAACGACGTACTGCAGAATGATGAACCATTTTTAATTTGCTTCTTCAAGGTTGAGCGCAGTGATAACAATTTACGAGTCATTTTCTTTCTTTAAGTTTCCACCTCTCTTTAATTTTATTTCTGGGTTGAGTTACCCTCCACACCTTCCAATGCCCATTAAGTGATCCATGAAAGTGCTGCTGTGGCTGCAGGTTTACTCCAGCCTGACTTCACTCGTTCAATCAACCTAACCGTTTTCACACCGTTGATTTGTTGGATCAGGCGTGCCCTTGCTCTGCGGGAACATCGCCTGCCACTGCAGCTGCCCTTTCACATATCATTTTTATGCACCTTTCCCTTCACACCGGCGATAATCATGACCGCAGACAGATAAGGATCATTCCTGATGGCATTTACATCCTGCTCTGTATTCCTCCTCCAAAGGGGTCGCTGGTTCCAAACCACCCATTTCCAACCGTGGACGTCCCGGACCACGCCCACTACACCATCGGGGTCGTCATCCTGGCCGTGGGCATCACAGGCATGCTGGGAAACTTCCTGGTCATGTATGCCTTCTGCAGGTATGTTCATTTGGAGGACACTTTGACAATTAGCAGTACATCAAATGTAGGTTCCTGTAATAAGTGGTTATTAACACTTGATAAGTTATGAAGCCTCATGAGACTCACTCTTGTTATAAGTCCAAGTGTTACTGGCAGTATGAGATTCATTAGTGCTTTTAAGGCAGGGGTGGGCAACAGATGGCTGAGGAGCCCCAAGTGTCCTACTCACTCTACACATGTCCCACAAATAAATTTACATTGACTAATCTGCCACGACAACATTAAAAAGCAGCATTTCAGATTAAACACAGTTATACTTGGTTGAGAATGTGGGAAAATTGCCCGATCTTGCAATAATAACAAATCCTTAAAAATATCCTGGATCTGGATGCAGATCACCATCAAAATCAAGTCTTTTCTTCCTTGTGCCGTCCAGAAAACTTCATGAAAATCCATTGAGAACTTATTCAGTTATTACCTTCACTAAGATGTTATGTTTTTGCTGGTATTTGTCTGTTTGTCTGTCTGTCCATCTATGAGCAAGATAACACAAAAAAGATCTCAACAGATTTTAATGAAATTTTAAGGGAATGTTGGTCATGGCACGATATAGAAGTGATTCGATTTTGGTGGTGATGTGAATTCAGATCCAGAAATTTTTCAAAGGATTTGTTAAAATTCCGCGATGAGAATTTTCCACATTTTCCATAATACCTTGACTAATGATGTCAGGAATGGCAATGCCTTGGCAAAGGTTTGTTACTCTCAGAGTGTTTCTACTTAGTGATAATGTGGGAATCTGCCCTGTTGTGCACTGGGAACAAATCCTTTTAAAAAAAAAATGAATGAATCCGCATCCATCCTCGAATCACCAAAAACAACAAATTAAAGTCCTTCTTTTTTGTGCCATGACTAACATTCCCACTAATTTTCATTGAAGTGTGTCAAGAAATTTTTGAGTTATCGTGCTCTCAGACAGACAGACAGACAGACAGGCAGATGGACATAAAACAAAAAACAAACAAAAAAAACAGACGAACACAAAGAGGTTATAGCCAGTAACTTCTTGCAACATTCAATAAAAAGTTGTTAAAAATAGCTTGAATCTTTGAAAATCTCATCAACACATTTTTACCGCTTGCATTAAAGTTTTAATTTATGAATGTTGATCTAGTAACCTCCTGTGGCGAGTATATTTTTGTCCCTTTTGTTAAATAATTATGCCTGTAAAGTCAAGAATATCACACAAATTGAAAGGGTTGTGCTCTCAAAACACTTGTAGTCCTGAAAATGTGGAAACCAAATTACTTCTCTCTTATGTCATGAACTTTTATTTCTACTAAATTTCATCAAAGTCTGCAAAGAAAATTATGATTAATTGTGCTCTTGGACACACAGACAGGCAAATGGACAAAAAGAAACAGACAAATACTGACAAACACAAAACATCCTTTGTGGAGTTAATAACCAGTAACTGATCTGTAAAATTCAATACATAAGTCTGTAAAAATGGCTTGAATCTATGATAATCTCATCAACACATTTCTACCACCTGCATTTTAGTTTAATTTTTTGAATGTTGATTTAGTATCTTCTTGTTACAGGTACATATTTGTCCCTTTTGTTAAATAATTGTGCCTGTGAAGTCAAGAATATCCCACAGATTTCAATGATTTGGCCCCCTGAGACTGAGGACAATATGGATGTGTGATCTTATTAGAATCTCACCATTACTGACAATATTTCAGCAGCTGTTTGGGCGTATATGTGTATGTGTGTGTTTGTGTGTGTGCAGGAGCCGGAGCTTGCGGACGCCGTCCAACATGTTCATCATTAACCTGGCTGTCACAGACTTCTTCATGTGTCTGACTCAGACCCCCATCTTCTTCATCACCAGCATGCACAAGCGCTGGATCTTTGGGAAAAGAGGTAACACATGCAAACACGTTGTCTCTTTCATGATTTTTTTTTTTTTTTTTTGTTAAAAATGCAACTTTATATGCAGAAGCTGTCTCTACTTCCTTTCATTCAGATCAATCAGTCTTGATTTGAACTACACCAGTTATGTTAGCACAAGACACCTAAGAAAAAGGCAGGTCTAGATTGTTCTTGCTTTTGTCTCTTGTCTCGTATCATGTAGAAAGACCAAAAGAAAACCCATCATGAGAACAGCAGGAGGAAAAAGTTAGCAAAGTCAATGTCACAAGAGAAAACGTTGTTTCAATTTCCTGAGTGTCCGCTCGAGGCTGGCTACAGAGCCACCAATATCCAGGGGAAACAGTCTCTGCAGTCAAAATACATTTTTTAAAGCTCCTTTATTAGGTTCACCTTGCTAGCACCTGGTTGGACCCCCTTATGCCATCAGAGCTGCCTTAACTCTTCATGTCTTAGATTCAACACAGTTTTGGAAACATCCCTCAGAGATTTGGGACCATATTGATGAGACAGCATCACCGTGTTGCTTCAGATTTGCCAGCTGCACATCCATGATGCCAGTCTCCATTTACCATGTCCCAAAGGTGCTCTATTGGATAGGGATTCAGTGACTGTGGAGGCTGCTGGAGTACAGTGATTTCATTGTCATGTTCAAGAAAAAAGTTTGATGATCTTCGGAAGAGATGGACAAGGTCAGCAACAGAATTCGGGTTGGCTGCTTTCTGGAAGAAGAAGAAGAAGAAGAAGAAGAAGAGAAGAGAGAGAGGAGGAGGAGGAGGAGGAGGAGGAAGAAGATATACTTGTCATGAACAAACCAGGCACAAAAACCCTCTAATGCAGCCAACTTTGAGTCCGTGAGGCAAAAACAGGGTTTAGTAACAGTCCAGGTTCGATACACAAAACACGAGGCAAAAAGCAAGGTCTGACAAAGAAGGCTGTGATCAGAACTGTGACTAAGTAAACACTGGAAAGTGACTCGAAGGTACAAACAATCTGGCAACAAGACAAGGGAAGACACAAGGGTTAAATACATGAGGTGACTGGGGGTGATGAGACACAGCCGAGGAAGCACAATCAGGGATCAGGTGTGACAACGCCAGACAGGAAATAAAAAACCCAAGGAGACAAGGAAAGACAAGTGAATTTTCAAAGTAAAACAGGAAACACGAAGACAAGACATGAAACATGAACAAAACGGGAAATTAAAATAAAGGCAGGATCATGACAATACTTTATTAATCCCTCACGGGGAAATTACATTCTTTACACTCTGTTGTTGAGAGATGCTGCACACACATAGGCTGAAATAAACATGTAAGTCCATGCAAATTTTGCATAGTTTTCTGTGTCTAGCTAATAGCTAACAGGGATTGGCACCCAGTGTGGTCTTCTTCTGCTGCTGCTGTAGCCCATCTGCTTCAAGATTTAACGTGTTGTGATTTCATTTTGCATAGCTTTATGGTTATGAGTTCATACCTGTCAAGATTTGGATTTGAAAATAAGTGAAATTTTCCGGCACTTGCTTCGAGATGTCCCACCACCCCAACCAAGCTTCAGTATCAGGTGTACAAGAGATCTTCAATAACCACTTGTCAACCACTTACTAACTACAATTAGGTGATCAGGATCTGACAGGTCTACCTTTGTTGACAATGAAATGCTGTGGACATTCCTACTTTATAATACTGCCTAAATGAAAACAAAAGGTTATATGACGCACATTTATTTATTTATTTTACATATTTTCAGTTCATATACAAGTCAACACATTACATATTTACTGTTTATTTCACATTGCTTATATTTAAGTTAAAGATTTACATTTTGTTTTCATTACATATTTTATTTTCGAGATATTTACACAACTACTTTGGGGGTTTTTTTTGGCAGAAATGCCTTCTCCATCGCCGCATCCATCCATCTCTCTCCTTTGTTTTTCTTGGTTTGTTCCCACTGTTGGCACTAATCTCGCGACAACTGCCACCAAGACTACTGCAGGTGGCGGTTCTCATGAGGCTTTTTCTTCTTCTTCGGTTTTACAGCGGTTTTCATCCATCACTGTGGTGCATTACCGCCCCATTCTCGCCAGGCTAGTGACAGAGCTCAGTTCGGAGAGGCAGAGGAATTTTTTTTTGATTATTATTATATTATTATACGGGAGATTTACGGGATAATACTAATATGGGAGGACGGTGGGAAAGAGAGGTAAAATACAGTAGTTTCCCGGCCAAAACGGGAGACTTGACAGCTATGTGAGTTGTTAAGTCGTAAACTTTTGCCTTTCTATCATCTTGAACCATCCTGGCCATTCTCCTCTGACCTCGGGCATCAGCAGGGCAAATTTTATACAAGAGAACCACAGCTCATTGGATATTTTTACCTCCGCCAAGGAGGTTATGTTTTTGGGAGGGTTTGTTTGTCTGTTAGTTAGTTAGTTAGCAACATTATTCAGAAAGTTATGGACGTATACTGATGAAATTTTCAGGGAATGTCCGGATTGGGATAAGGAACAAATGATAAGATTTCGGAAGCGATCCGGATCTCTGTCTGGATCCATGAATTTTTTAAAGGATTCTTTAACATTGGGAGATAGGGCCATTTTCAACATTTGTGCATATAACTCCACAAATAATGGTCAGGGCACTTGGGAAAAAAATACAGGACAAGTTTCTAACATGTTCTACAGTAAATCAAAGACTGATCCAGATAAAGGAATAATTCTGGATACTATGATCCAGAATATGAAAAAATAGGAGACCTTTGGAATTTTCATCATAGGAAGAGAACAAATTAAGCTATAAACACACAACAAACATCATTAAATAGCCAAGGCATTGTGGAATTTGGAAGGTGCCAACGGATTTGCTGTATCTCCAAAAGCTAGGGAGCTAGATCCAGAAGAAAACCGCCACCACAGAAAATGCGATTTTCGTAAATAACTGCTGAACTAATGTTGATATCATAATGAATTCAGTTGCCAATGGTATGTTTTCATGGTCAAGGAATCTAAAAATGTAGTCAAAATAAATGTGGGACTAATACTTATGGTGCAAATGACAAATAGGGGGAACTGTGGTGCTTGGCGGAGGTCTGCACTCTCCAAGTGCTTTCTAGTTTCTTCTTTAGACCATTCTTTGTAAACCCTAGTAAAAATCCTAGCAGAGGAGCAGAACATCTGGCACCAACATCGATGTCATTGTCAATGTCACTTGTATTATCTTCCTTCTTTATTCTGATTCCTAGTTTGAACTTCAACAGGAGGTCTTGACCACGTCTTTATGCTTAAATGCACTGAGTTGCTGCCATGTGGTGGGCTTGTTAGTATTAACAAGGACTCAAATGGGTGGCTGGTGAGTGTATATCAGCCTTGATAATAGGATTTGCTTGAATCACAATGCCAGTAAATATTTGTTTAGTAACAGCATGTATGACGGCACTGCCTGGACACACATCCTCAATATTCATGCACACGCACTTAAAATTCACCCGGCACCTGAAATGTGTCCCTCTCCTGCTAAGTGTGACCTACAGTTCAGTTAAGATTCAGTACACACTCACGCAGACCTGCCATCCTTTAGCACCCCGCTCTGCCATGGCGTAAAAAGCAGCACCAAAGGCTTACTCTGCAGTATCCAAACGCCATCGATCACACAGAACAAAGCCGGGATGCATGTCGGCGCCGTGTTTTACATGAGTGCATCTGGAGGGAGGGGAGAGGGTGTTTGTTTTAACCAACCTGCTGGGAGCACAGAGATAGAGACGAGGTAAAGGAGGCTCCACACTCCACTGATCAAACACTGATAGTCGGAGCGCCGGCCTTTTCCTTCAGGAGTTGTCGTGACCTTGATGAAGACAGCCAACCGCTGTCAGATCTGGAGCTCAACTCTCGGCGGTGGTTACAGCGAGAGAGACGACGCTTTTCATCCTCCCACCAAACCACTTAGAAAACACCTCTTTTTTTTCCCCCTCTTCAGAAGACACAGAGAGACAGAGGCGTTGGCAAAACCAGAGTTCAAGGATAAACACTGGAGCAGGAGCCAACTGCACCTTTTATTCTTTTTTGTAATTTTTTATTTCCATCAGGGAGATCATACATATTCCACTTTACAAAGAACAATATGCATACAAGAATATAATTGATATGTAATACAAAAACAATGCTGTAATTGAGCCATCCCTCTATGTCTCAACAGTGCTTTTTTTCCCAGCTAGTACTCATCCTTATATTTTAACTTCTTTTTTTTTATAAAACCAAAAACAACTCAAACATGAACAAAGGATGTCACAATTACTCATCAGATCTAAATTCTCTCACACCACAGTTTCTTCAGTAGTCATTAGAAAATATAAATTCAACAGTTGTTAAAGCAAATCTGGTCTCTGTGAGCCAATGTACTTAACCCACGTTGACCAAAATCTCTTAAATTTCTCTGACTGCATTTTAATAGAAAAAGTTAGTCTCTTCATAATGTAAATTTAATAAATGATTTTAAACCAGTCCTCTATTCTTGGACTATTTGTTTGCAACCACTTTCTAGTCAAAGCTTTCTCCCCTCCAATAAGTAATATTCTCATTAAATATTTATCAGCTGTATTTTGAATATTTACCGCTATAGCACCCAAAAATAAAGTCTTGACATCAAATGAAACAGGGATCTGAAATATAGTTTCTAAACACATATGAACATCATGCCAGTATAATCTGATTTTAGGGCATTCCCAAAATAAATGGAAATGGTTTGCATCATCAAATCCACACAACCTCCAACAGTTCACACCAGCATCTTCATATCTCCTCTGAGCTGGGGTGATAAATTATCTCATTATACTTTTCCAACCGAACTCCCTCAAATTATGAGAGGATGTAGTTTTACACTGTAATCTAATCATGCTTTCCCATTCATCCTCAGATATAACTATTCCTCTCCTGTTTCCCTTTAACGTGAAGAGGCACCTTGTATTCATGTTTTAAACCTGCTTTCTTTCCAGCAGCTGGAGAAACTCTCCTCCGCTTCCTTAAATGATGAGGCTCCTTAGCCGTAGTGTGACTCCAGGGAGGCTAACATTAGCAAGTATGGGTTGAATAATCTGTTAGTCTGTCGCTCTGGAGGGAACAACCTCTGAGATTATTGGATATAAATTTGGCAAAGCACGTTCACTGTCCCCAAAGGATCACTTCTATCAAATAAAGAGCCCCATGCAGGAATTTTTACACCCACCTCTGATACTTTTCCAACTCTTCTCTCCCACTGAAATAGCAGAAGGAGCAATCATAGCTCCTGTAATGTGCTGTATTTCAGAGTGGAGCTGAATATTCTAACAGGTTATGAGAGGGAGAAGGAATTCAGTAGACTGATACAGTGCATGATAGGATGTAATAACTCAAACACCATGATGTCCATAGCAATATTCTTTTGGAGGTAGTAAAAGGGGCCATAATTTAATAATTTAACATTAGTCCTCTGATCCCCAAATATATTTTTTAAGTTTCTTGCAAAAAAATGCTCTTGGATGTTGGATTTTTGGCATGTCCATAAACCCCTTTGTTTCAGCCCTGCTCAGAACAGGCTGTTTTACTGTAAATCCTCATGAGCATTTCAGTGCTGTCTCTAGGAACTTTTGAATCCTGACAATACAATAATTACCTCTTTCTATCTCTCTCTGTCAGCCGCTGACACTTTGGAGATGAGATTTTCAGCTTCCTTTAATCTGTTTGTTATTAAAGTATATTTTCTAAATGCTTTGTGAGCAATCAATCAATCAATCTTTATTTGTACAGCACTTTTCATGCAACATCAAAGAAATAAAATAAAATAAATAAAAACAGAGAAAATTCAATACAATGAAAAATACAAAACTCCACCCACCCTCACAATCCACATACAGCACACACACTCACTTACACACACACACAAAGACACACAGAAAACAGAGTTAGAGGACTGAGGAAACGCTATCTTGAATTGAAAATGAGGAAACACAGGGGCTAAGACTAAAAAGACAATAAAAAAATCATGATAAGAAATTTGATTAAAAAATACTACAGGAAAATAAATAAAAATGTAAATAAAATAGTATTTTAACTAATATAATGGTAAATGAGATAGCCAAACACCAAATGCGTAATTAAATCTACTGAAGTGGAATAGTGGAAAGGAAATTGATGAACAGAGAATAAAATTCTGAACAATAAATCTGTGCTGAAATTGAGAATTAAAACAGATCGAGAGGGTTAACATAAAAAATAAATGAACAAGATTAAATAACAATAGTAAATATAATCAGCGAAAAGCCGGACTAAAAAGGTTGGTCTTGAGTTCACTTTTAAAAAAATGAACAGTGCCAATGACAGTTGGGATAGACCTGCGATCCCAAAAAGGATAAGCAGTGTAGAAAATGAATGAATGAATGGGTTAATCACGAGGCATTCGGTGGCACCATGTACGTCCGACCCTGAATAGCTTCCCTTCTGGGACAACGCTTGCAAATGGCTTTGCTGGTAATCATATTTACTGGTGATATAGACTTAAAGAAAACGAACTAATCCTTTATATATGTGTGCCAAAACCTGTTCAAACTGCAGCCCTTGTTATGGAGAATCTGATTCTTCTTCTCCAACTTCTAAGTGGCATTGTTTCAGTGGTGCTGGCCAAGAGTTCACAGCGTTGCCCCTGTGATGTAATCCAGTGTGAGGATGTGGTTATATCACATAACTCTGTCTAAGTTGTTCCAAGAATTGACAGAAAAGGATCTTAGTCAAGTCAAAATGGATTATTCAATGACCTGTACATACCTGAAATATTTCACTCATGCCTGTTATCTTTATTTTGCCCCAGGACCTTAAAATATACAAGCCCCTCTCTGGAGAACGTCTGCTGCTCTTTAGGAGCCAATCTGGGCTTGATTATCTCCAGAAACTCAAACACACAGACACCAGAGATTCACGTTCAGTTACCTGAGACGTGTTTGTTTGGGTTTCTTTACGCCGACGACACACTTCAGATTTTGTCTGTCGCTCTGATGTGTTGACTCGGTGCCGTTGATTGCATAACATGTAGCAGGTCGGCGGTAATCACACACTCTAAGCCTGAGGGGACAGGCGCTGATAAATGGATGATTGAATGTTTGTGTTTTGTTGGAGAGCATGTACCAGTGTTCACGGTCAGATTTCTTCATACATTATGGATAAGTTTAATGTAATTATAGACTATATAGACGTTATGGAACAAGAGGAGGCCTGTTAGAAGACTTGTCAACACCGTGGTGAGAAGATATACCCAGAATCTCAGCATATAATAGGTTATTTACTGTAAGTTCTGCATTGATTAATTATTTAAACCCTAATACCCTATGCTGTTTGCACATGCCACACTTTCTCTTCCCTCCCCCTCCATATTTGGACTCCAACTTCTTTTCCATCCATCTTTTATCATGCTGCTCCATGTCTTCACCTATCGCCCTGACTCATCCTTCATATTGTGCACCTCTTTCCATAAACCTGACCTCATTTCCCCTTTCTTTCACCTCCAATTCCCAACTATTCTACTCTATTCTGTTCAATCTTTTCCTATTCTCTCTGCTTCTCCTGTTTCTCCCTCTTGCCTGCTCTCTTTTGTTTCTCAACCTGCTTCCACTTAAATCTATACAAGCAAGCTTTGCGGCAACTAAATACAAGAATGACTCACTGCGTAAGCCTTCACCTAAATTTTAAAGAGATTTTGGTGTCACCCTGAAACATTAATGAAGAAAAATATACAAATGTACAAGACGTGTAAAACATTAAAACAAAATACAATGATTTGCAGATTCTTTATAACCTATATTCACCTGAGTACACAACAAAGACAAGATAACTAATGATCTAACTGATAAACTTATTTGTTTTGTGTAAATATTCACTCATGTTAAATTTGATGCATTCAAACAAGCTGGACAGGAGCATGTTTATCACTTTGCTACGTCACATTTCCTTTTAAAAAAAAACTCAATTACCTTTTGGGAACTGAGGACACTAACTGTTGAAGCTTTATAAGTGGATTTCTTTCCCATTCTGACTTGATTTACGACTTCAGTTTCTCAACAGTCCGGGCTCTCTGTTGTCATATTTTGCACTCCAAAATGTGCCACAATTTTTCAACGGGAGACAGGTCTGGACTGCAGACAGGCCAGTCTAGTACCTGCACCCTGTTTCCACAAATCAACACTGTTTTAACACGTGCAGAATAAGACGTTGCTTGATGGCGGCATATGTTGCTCCAAAACCTGTATGTACCTTTCAGCATTAATGGTGCCCTCACTGATGTGCAAGTTACCCATGCCATGGGCACTGACACAGCCCATGCCATCACAGATGATGTTTAACTTTGCTCTGATGGCAGTCTTGATGGTCCTTTTCCTCTTTAGCCCAGAGGACATGACGTCTAAGATTTCCAAAAACAATTTGAAATGTGGACTCATCAGACCACAGCACGCCGGCCTTGTTTCTGGGTGTTGTGGATATTTTATGTTTTGCATGGGAGAGTTTCAACGTGCACTTGTAGATGTAGCAAGAAAATTGTGTTAACTAAGGATTGTTTTCCAAGTTATCCTGAGTCCATGTGATAATATCCCTCAGTGAATGATATTGGTTTTTGATGAAACCCCTAGATTCCTTAAAACTGTGTGTTGAGAAACGTTCTTAAATGGTTGGACTATTTGTGCACGTAGTTCTTCACAAAGTGGTGTGGCCTTTTGGGTATAGTCCTTTTTTACCAAATCACATCATAAATCTGATCGGCCTGAATGTTAAATATCTTGTTTGTGTAGTTTATTCAATTGAATATTTGTCAGAATGATTCAAAAATCTTTTACTGTTTTTATTAACGTTTCAAACAATGTCCCAACATCACTGGGCACAGAAAGTCTCCAAACCATCTTCAGCAGCATGTTTAAGTTTGATACAAAATATAGTTATGCTTGATGTACCAGGAAAGTCTGCTATAACGACCTGCCATATGCTGAATTCAAACCGCCTCCTACATACTTCTGCCAAATGCAGCATGCAGTGTGTACCGAGTCCATTTCTGCCCTGAGTCCTGAAATTTGAGGGAAACAACATCGCTCCCTCCTCCCTTATATGGTGAGCTTGTTAGCAAAACAGGCTGTACACATACAGCAGCAGAGATTAAATGTAAATTAGTCTCAGTTGTCCGTCTGGCCATCTGGTGAATTCAGGACCGGTATTTCCTCTCTTTGCGTGTTTAGCTTCTGTAACTTTTCTTCTCTTGAGGAAAGTACCAGACTTTTTTGCTGCCAAATGCATCTGTTTGTGAGCTAGCAGTGTCTGTCTGCAGTTTGGTTTCAGTAGTATACATCTTTTTTGTCATATCAGAAACACCATAAATCCAGAAAGGTTTTGTATACCTGAGGCATTTAGCTCATATAATATATTTAAAAATCAGCACAGGAATATGAGTTCAAAATTATCCGTTGCAATGATTTCTGTAACAGTGTGGGCTAATGTGGGTCCCATCTTTTTGCTAGCTAGCTACTAATTGTACCATGCAGTTATTAAGTGTCTTGCACTTTTAAACAGTTGCATATAGAGAGAGCTGTTGGACTGAAAACTGTGAATGTTTTAGGTCGTTACAGTCTTTCATCTGTTTATATGGATATTGAAGTGGTCATATTTTGCTTTAGCTCTTGTTAATTTATTGGTTTTGATGACCCTGAGTGTACGTTCATGATTGCTAATGATTAATAAAACATCTAGTTTTCATATAGAGTACCCCTGATCCACCTCTATTCTCTCTCTGTTTAAGATCAGAATCAGAACCAGAAAATGTATTTATTGTCAACATTTGCATACAAGAAATTTGACTTGGTCAATTGGTGCCAAAACAATCAACAATCATTTAGAAGATAAATAAAAAATAAAGGTACCAGGAGGAATAAAATATAGTATCAAAATAGTGCAAAATTGACTTGGATTTTAATATAAAAAATATACAAGATAAGCAATAGACACAAAGAACAATACAGCCCAACAATATATACAGAGGTTGCAGTGAAGGGGCTGTACAGATGAGCATTAAACTTTTTAAGTACAAATATGATATAAATAAAAAATAGATTCAGTGTGCACTCTACTTCCTCTGCAGTAACTGTTCAGCTCAGTGAGGTTCAGCCCCATGTTTTCAATAGCTCCACATTCTTCAAACAGTCCATGCATTGGACTTACCACTGTTAAGAAGTGTTCACACCAAATGCAACTAAATTTCACACTTGTATTCTGTGTTCAAAGCTCGTATTTATTGAGGCAAATTCATGACCCAAAAGTGACAAGTAAGGTGTTGGGTCTGACTCCGTGCCACAATGTGTTTACGCCTTCTTTATCTGTGATCAACTAGCCAGTTATGTGTACATTTTTGTATTTTTTTTGTGTTTTGTTTATAGTCATTATCTCTGGAGTCATTGGCAATATAATCCCTCATAGAACTCACACATGATCATATACACCACTCACATTTTCTATTTAATCTTTTCATTTTTTTCTTCTTTTTATAATTGTTGTTGTAGGTATTTTGTTACTAGTTTGTCATAACCTCTGAGTAACACTTTTTTTTCTTTTTTTTTTGGCATGTTATATGTGCATGTAATATTGTGTAACTTTAATATTCTTTAGGTGGAGGCTTCAAATAAGTCCTTTGGGTTTTTCGCCTCTCTCTGCGCCTCATATAATTTATTTTTAACTTTTGTGTATTTCATGATTGTGCAAAATAAATAAAAATAATAATAATAAAAAAGATGTTCCCTCCTGTTCTCGGAAAAAAGAAGCTAAATCTCCCAGAACAGTGTGAAGCACATCTATTTGACGATCCATAACATCCTTTGGAGCTGCACATGGAGAGTTTCACCATGATGTCCGGGTGATGGCCCCCTCGGCTTCACTCGTCTTTTTTCCTGGTACTGCTGGGGACCCACTCCTCCTCTCTCCCCTGTCTATTCTTTCTCTTGTAGGTGCTCCAGTAGTTCTTCACTGAGGTGCAGCATTTTCTCTCGGATGAAAAACAAATGCAATCGTCGCTAGTAAGCCAGAAAAAACACATTATACACATTACAGCCCATGAAAAGTGTTGAATAAATACAGGCCGAATTTACCATGTACTCAGATCTCTCCAGTGACTTTCTCCTCGTCCTTCATTTCTCTCTCTCTCTCTGTTTCAGTCTCTGAACACTAAAATAACCATGTAGAGGAGCTCAGATACCAGCGTGCAGTCATTTCTCTGTAGACTGATCTGTCACATTTTGTAATTTTGCATCTTTCCATTCACTTATAAGGTGTTTCTGTTGCGTGAAATACTGAAATTTGTGTTTGGTCTGAACACAGCTTTAGCAGATGGGCTGTAACTAGTAATTAGGATGTTACAGTTGTAGGTCTTTCCAAGGGTGCTGGGGAATGAGCTGTTTCAGACAGCTACTGACTACTGTTCACAGATAGAGAGAGAAGTTCAGATGCCACAGACTTTGTTTTCTTATGCATACAAATACTCTTTTATGCTAAGGAAACATGTAAAACACATGTAAGGGCATGCAGAACTGGGGTTTTCTAGCTAATGTCTGACCAGCACAGACATATGTGTCCAAAGCTGTCTTTAAAATCATGTCTCAAGTTGAAAAATACTGTATATTTGGATGCAATTTTTCAGCGGCTTGTCAGAGTGGCAAGGATTTTCACATTAGCTAAAAACAGTATCAGTGACTGGTCATGTTTGTCCCTCTCCTTCCTCAGGCTGTGAGCTGTACGCCTTCTGTGGGGCTCTGTTTGGGATCTGCAGCATGATGACACTGATGGTGATTGCTGTGGACCGGTACGTCGTGATCACCAGACCCCTGGCCTCTCTCGGAGTGATGTCCCGGAGGAAAGCGCTGAGCATTGTAGCCGGAGCCTGGGTCTACTCCATGGGCTGGAGCCTGCCCCCCTTCTTTGGCTGGAGTGAGTACAACATGAAGCAGAGTCATCATTGATCAGGGTGATTCCTCTGAGGGTCTGTTCAGTCCACTGAGCTCTCTCTCTCTCTCCAAGTAAACCCAACTTTAAACTTTTTAATTTGCCTGCATGTCCTGCTTGAAGTTGTAGTCCAACACCACTTAAAGTTGACTTTTCTTTTTGTAAACATGACAAATATAATTAACATTAACTTGGTTATCAGAAGGAACATCACATTATGCCTGCTTGTATCTGACATTGCAGCTGCCTTATAATCGTTAAGGCTGAGGTCAGAGAGTTCCTTCTTGCTTTTCTTTCTTTGTGACATTGGCTCTTAAATTAAAGAGTAGACTGGCTTTTAGCAAGGTTTTCTGGCGTAGCTTCAGCTTCAAAATTTAAAAGAGAAGGTCACACAGTTGAGGAATAAAACTCATAGCAACACCTGAAGAATAATATGAAGTAGTTGGCATGAAGCATTCCAGTTTAGAGACTTTATTTGAGTCATAATAAAAATGTTACAAGGAATCAACTGAACATTCACCTGAGAGTTTTAACGTGCAAAATTCCCTCTGCATAATAATTAATATTGATTAGGAATGCATCTAGCGGGGACCTTGAAGTCCAGTCTGTCTGTATTAAACTGTTTAGTAGAAAACATTTTAACCTTGACACCACATAAAAGCTGGGGTTTGTTTTTAAATTAAAATGCCTACTATTTTTGGTGCATTTAAAGGGCGTCAATACAGTGCTGTTTCAGTTAAACAGATATTTGTCAGCTGTGAAAGTCAAAATATGGGCTGTTGATCTGATATTTTGGGGACATTTAAACCTCAAGGGGGGAATAATTGACATTCTGTAACATATGAAAGTTGCATCATTATGCTGAAAGATGCTGTCTGATTCTGAGGAAAAGATGGTTTGAAGTTCCCATATTTTAAGCCTATTGAACAAGTTTTCACTGGTCCTACATTTCCCCAGAAAATGTTGTTTAGTTCATGGACTAAAATAGAATAGAATAGCCTTTATTGTCATTGCATGCTGTGCAAACAACAAAATTAGTTTGAGTGGTCTACCATGAGTGCAGAATAAACAAAAGAGACATTAGAAACACGCACAATCAACTAACTATTTAAAATTATAAATATGAATATATGATAAAGATTAACCAGCAGGTTCAAATACAGTGACCTGAACATATTACCCTATTGCCCACAGTACTGATTTCACATTTTGTGGCCTCTCAGGAATTTTAAAGTCTGATGGCCCATGGATAGAAGCTGTTTTTTTTAGTCAGGGAGGACATTTTGGCATCCTTAAATACACCTGTGGTTCAGAAATTCAGCACAGCAATAGTTCTGGCAGGACACGGAGTCAAGATTGCTGATCCAAAGCCAGCCCGCCACTGCTGACAGCCAGCTGATTACTTATAAAGCTGCCGTTGGCTAAATGCGTTTTGACCACCTTAATAAAGCAGTTCAAGCCTGCCACCTACTCTTTGCTGCTCCTGCTGCAAGCTGCTTTGCAACCAAAATGAGTCCACCAAATCTTTAGATTAGATTATATTAGATAATACTTCATTAATCCCCTTGGAAAACCTTCCTCAGGGAAATTCGGATTCAGTAGCAGTTCAGTATTACAGATTCAACTATATATATACACTGCTTGGCCAAACAAAAGTCGCCACCTGGATTTAACTAAGCAAATAGGTACGAGCCTCCTGTTGGATAATTACCTCGTGGGCGATTTTCTTCAGCTGGCAACAAGTTATTAAACCCCAGCTGATGCAATGAGTAGCTTCTCATTTCTTAAACAACCATGTCGAAAGACACATCCTGTGTTCATGGAAAAGATGTTAGTCTGTTTAAGAAGGGTCAAATCATTGGCATGCATCAAGAAGAGAAAACATCTAAAGAGATTGCAGAAACTACTAAAATTGGATTAAGAACTGTCCTGGAAGAAGGTCATGTGGTCTAATGAGTCCAGATTTACCCTGTTCCAGAGTGATGGGCTCATCAGGGTAAGAAGAGAGGCAGGTGAAGTGATGCACCCATCATGCCTAGTGCCTACTGTCCAAGCCTGTGGGGGCAGTGCTATGATCTGGGGCTGCTGCAGTTGGTCAGGTCTAGGTTCAGCAACATTATGTGCCCAAAGAATGAGGTCAGCTGACTACCTGAATGTACTGAATGACCAGGTTATTCCATCAATGGATTTTTTCTTCCCTGTTCCAAGATGACAATGCCAGGATTCATCTGGCTCAAATTGTGAATGAGTGGTTGAGGGAGCATGAGACATTTTCACACATGGATTGGCCACCACAGAGTCCAGACCTTAACTTCATAGAGAATCTTTGGGATGTGCTGGAGAAGGCTTTGCATAGTGGTCAGACTCTCCCATCATCAATACAAGCTCTTGATGAAAAAATTAATGCAACACTGGATTGAAATAAATCTTGTGACATTGCAGAAGCTTACTGAAACAATGCCACAACGAATGCATGCTGTAATAAAAGCTAAAGTTGGTCCAACAAAATATTAGAGTGTGTGACCTTTTTTTTGTGGTGGTGACTTTTTTTTTTGGCCAGGCAGTGTATATAAAAAGTTAAATCTAAACAAAACTATTAATAAATATAAATAAAATACAAATATAATAAAAATATTAACAAAAAAATTAATAAAATTTAATTAAATAAAAAAAAATATAAACAATTTAGTGCGAAAGGGAACTTAGAGTAAAGTCTGCGCAGTCAAGCTACACAGAAGGATCACCCTTGGTCTCGAGATCTACAGCCCAGTCCTGGTCTGCTGTTTTCTGGTTGGGGACCTCTGCTTTAGTGTGTTTTACAAGTCTCCTCTGCATTACAGGATATTTCTATGCACAAAACAAAAGTCAGTGGCATTGGGGCCCCCCCTTTATACAGAGCTAGAGGCTGCCTGAAACAGCTCATTTATCCGGCCCCAAAATAAACCTACCAGTGTGACGTCCTGAACTTGTTTTGTCGGCAGTTTGATCCCGTTGGTTTGGAGTTGCAGGCTCAGCTCAACTGACCAACTACCACAGAATGGACAGGTCAACCAAACAGAGCAGACTGAGCCCATGCATGGAAGGGGGAGGGTCTCTAACAGAGCGCCTCAGATGGACTGAGAATACAGCTGGATCAGGGTGCTCGGTGTTAACACGCCCTGCGTTGTAGTTCACACATACCACATGAAGAATGTAAATAACACTAGCAGCATTTCCATAAATATAAGTCGAACAATACCATGTATACGGCTGATTTAGTATGACAAACACTAGTCAGAAGTGCTAATAAATGGATTATTACAGGAGCTTAATAACTGTTTACACTGGGGGCATCCATCTTCGATTGTCAACTCCGGGATGGTGAGGATCCCATTGAACATTAGTGATGGTGATTCATCAAAACTGAATAAATAAGTTAAAGCAAAATATGGACTCTTTCAGCATCCTGGCTAACAATAATGAGGTACTTGCCATTTATGCGTAGCTTGTTTCCCCCCGAAGCTTCTATAAAGCTCACCAGAAACACTGAGAAATTCAAGCAAAACAACAAACAAGCAGTAATATGACAAGTATTGGACTTCAGAGAAGAAACCACTCTGACTCATACAGCAGAATAAAATATCTCCCAACCAGAGATGTTTAAACTATACACAGTCTGCAGGAGCTGCAGCCACAAACACACATCAGGGAGCTGCAGAGTTTTTACACGCTGCTTAGTGCACAATCACACATAACTACGTTGCTAGGGAACAGAGTGGTTGTTGCTGTCCCTCTCGGTAGTTGTTGCTTACCTCTCCGAGCGTCATTCAGGGAGTCCTCAGCAGGCTGCTCTTGGTTTGACAATTTTGCTGGATCACGCTCACTTAGTATTACACTCAGCCAAGTCCCCCTCAGGGTCCCACCATGACCAGTATACTGAGACTCTTTGCCCAAGGAAAAAATGTCCCTCCCTTTCCTGTTATAACATTTTCACAATCACAGAAGTCGATGTCTTTGTCAAGGTCAACATTCTGAGCTCAAAGGGGCAACAGCTGAGTACAAAATGTACAGATAGGGTTAGGAAGACTAAACCATTTCAGCCACATGTTGCTAAAAAAAAGGCAGAATCCAAAATGTGAAAATCTGCTCTTGGATCGACTGTGAGCTTTTAGGCGTTTAGCTTAAGTGCTACTTTTTTATCCAGACGCAGCATGTACCTGTTATTAACACAAAATCTTAGGCGTGCATGGTTCAGTCAGGCTTCTGGTGGTGCATGTGGCAGGAATGAATTAGAGCAGATGCAGCCTTTTAAAAGTAAAATATATAAATGCAATAAAACAAAAAAGTCCAGGGACACCTCTACTAATGGACAGACCATTAAAATTAACATTAAAAAGTTTTATTACCAGGAAGACAGAAAATGTCTATATGAAGCTTTGCTAATGTGGAAAATTATATGTAAGATATTAAGATGACTTTAGGAGTGTAAATGGACGCCGGAGCTCAATAATGGCGACTGATGTAAGCTCCTAATGTAAGACATTTCAATTAAGTATCTTCATATTTCAGAGCAATGTTTTACAAGCACAGAGGGGGTGATGATAAAACCTACATGACAGTTCAGCTAGTGAAAGGTCAGCATTCAGGGTGTCTTAGAAGATTTAACATATATACTATATTCTCTGAGGCTAAACCGGGAGGGTTTTAGCATCGAGGTCTAACAGAATACAAGTGTCAAAAACTCAGCTTCATCCCACAAACCAGTGCAACCGTTAAGCCGCCATTAAATGATGAAAACACACGCACCACCATGCTTTAAACCAGGGATGGGCAACTTTGGCCACCATGAGGGCCACATTATAGTTATTCCCAGTTTCAGAGGGCCAGTCATTGCAGATAAAACGATATCGTTAATAAGGGAAAAAAAAATACCTGGCAAAAATTAATAATAAATGTAGTAATTTAATTGAAAAAACTGTGATGTTAGAAATCTTCTACGATAACCGGTCTTCCCTTAATTTAATTTAAATAAATCAATAGTCGGTCTACAGTATTTTGAATGACTTGTGTTTGATTCTTTTCTTGCATTAAAACTTGTGGGGAGACACTGTTATCTTTTTAGTCTTAGACAGAGTCAGACCTGTCCACACAGACCTGAAGGTGTGTGCGCGTTAGGACGCACGGCTGTGCCGTTATGGAGCGCACCGCAGTGTCTGCTGGTTCGTTTATGAATCATATTGAACTCCGTTAGCTCTCCCGTCCGTCTCTGTCTGTTTTATCACAGCTCTGTTTAACTTTTCACTAGCAGGGTGTCCGCGGGGTCTTAAAAAGTACTAAAAGTTGATAAATTAATTGTGGGAAAATTGAGGCCCTTAAAAAGTATTAAAAAGTCTTAATGCCTTTACATAAATTTACATTAGGGAACAGTTAAATAATCATGGATCAGATTGTAGCACATTTAGTCTTGAATAGTGTCTAAAAGAAGTGATTCCAGGCATTTGCTCATTATAATATGGGCAACAACATCCTCTGCACGTTGCATGTTCTCCTTTTTTACATCTTAATAAACTATGTCACAGTCACAGGTTATCATTTGTCTTCTTCACTGGCAGATCTTCAAGACAGCAGAGCTTCCTTCACACACGCCTGTCAGAGGTCAGACACCAGGACTGTGAAACAAAAAAACAGGAAGACACTATTTTCACCCCAAACTGAGATCATAAATTTTCTGTCTAAACAGGACGTAAATTATGCTTTCACCAGCAGCCACAACAAAACACTGTCGGTGTTTTGAACTGCAATTTTTGAGCATGTTTTCATGTAGAAAAATGTAGGCGGAGAATTTAAGGGGATCAAGCATGGAGCCCTGGGGTACTTTTATGGGAATCTGGAACATAAAATAGGAAAAGTCATACTAAAGAAAAATTAGATGCATTTAAAACTCACCTAACTGTTTATAGGTGTTTACAACTTCACCTGACTGCAGTTTACATTGTACAGTCTAAGATTAAATGTATATAATTAAACAGAATATTGCTGCTGTTGGGCATAAACCTTATGTCCATTTTTTAAAGGATTTTCATTTTTTTTTTCATAAAACAGTGCTGTTGGTCAACTTCCATGTTGGAGTGTGAGTTTTAGAAACTTTTAACCAAATCAAAGTACAACAAAATGGTTTGCAGTGAAGACAGTACAAAACTTATTCATTCATTAGTAGGGTGTTTTTTTTAATTTCCTGAAAAGAAACAGTTTTGGAGATAAGTGGTTTGTGCCCAACAGCAGCGATATCACACTGTATATAAATGCTGTATAAACATCGCAACCCAATCTAGTTTTCAAATCAGTTATTGAACGTGGGTGTTAAGTTCTCCCGCTACCAAGTCTAAGCATATATCCAATATTAGAGCATAAGTTATAAGAAATATACTCAAAATGTATCAATTATTTATACATATTTAGTACAATAAAATGTTAGGTAAAAATATAACTATATCAGAAAAATATGATTATATACAAAATATGAAATACCAACCAACATGTACATATTTGCATGCACTGTGCACTTTATTAGGCACACCTTGCACCCTCTTTTGCTTTTTGAACTGTTTTATTTTTTTGTGCATAGATTCAACAAGGTGCTGGAAACATTCCTCTGAGATTTTTGCTCCATGTTGACATGACTGCATAACAGTTCTTGCAGATTTGTCTGCTGCACATCCATGATGCCAATATCCTATTCCACAACATCCCAAAGGTGCTGTATTGGATTGAGAATTGGTGACTGGGGAGGTCACTGGAGTACAGTGAACTCATTGTCATGTTTAAGAAACCAGCTTTAGATGATCTGATGTGTGACATTGTGCGTTATCCTTGTGGAAGGAGCCATCAGGAGGAGATGGGCACTGTGGTCATAAAGGGATGGAGCCAGATAGATAGATAGATAGATAGATAGATAGATAGATAGATAGATAGATAGATAGATAGATAGATAGATAGATAGGCAAGCAGTTAGACTTCATTGTCCCAAAGGGAAATTTCTTTTCACAGTCTGCCCCAACAAGAACATCATTTACAACAAAAATCTACCAAACATACACCATATCTGCACATTGACATGTAGACACACTGTTCACACAGAAAAGCACAGGGCTTGAATAGAGAAACGGTTCATCCTACAGGCTGTAGAGCGTTGCTGCAGCAGAAAGCACAAAGCTTTTGCTAAAGGGAGCTCTTCTCCATTTCAGAGTCCTGCACCTGTGGCCTGATGGCACTGGTGTGGAACTGGGGTTCATGGGGTTTATGGGGGCCATTAGCTATTGAATTTGCCAGTCCAATGATGGCTCTGTGGTTCAGGTCTGAGAGGTTAGGTGCAAGGACCTGAAGTGTGCCAAAATAATATCACCCACACAATTACACCACCATCACCAGCAGCGTGAACATCAAGATCAGGCAGGATGAATCCATGCTTTCATGTTGCTACGCCAAAGTCTGTCCCTACAGTGTGACAACAGAAATTGAGACTGATTGAATGAGGCAACATTTTCTCAGACTACTCTGGCCAGTCTTCTCTGACCTCTGGCATCAACAAGACTTTTTTGCACAAAGACCTGATAATCCCAGCAGATCAGCAGCTTCTGAAATACTCAGAGCGGCCTGTCTGGCACCAACAAACAAGCCACATTCAAAGTCACCTCGGTCTCCTTTCTTCCCTTTTCTGATCCTCAGTCTGAACTTCAGCAGGTCATCTTGACCAGGGATGGGAAACCAATTCCAGTTGAGAGTCCTTAACAACTCCCTCAAGGAATTGATATTATTAGTGTTTTTGCTTAACGATTCCCTTATCAATGCCTCTCACTTTGTTCTGCATGCTTTGCAAATCAAGTCAAGTCAAAGTTTATTTGTAAAGCACGTTTAAAAACAACCCCGGTTGACCAAAGTGCTGTACAGGGGTACAATATAATAATACAATCAAGGACATCACTCTCTTCAGAGGCCGTCAACAGATATTATAACAAGGAAGTCAAAAATCATGGCAGACAGGGAAGTGGACACTTGCTGCACAACTTTCAGTGAGTTGTGCAGCAACTTGCAGAAGCATGGCATTGAGCATCAGGAGAGTTTGACATTGTTGCCAATGAAAACTTATAGGCTAAAATTTGCCCTCACAGAATTAATAAAGGCATTGGATCAGTAAGCAGAAACGTTAATGGCATTGGCAGCAATAAAACTGTATCAGTTCTCATCCCTAGTCTTGACCATGTCTACATGCCAAGAAGCACTGAGCTGCTGCAATGTTATTGGCTGATTATTATTTGTGTTGACAGGCAGTTGAATGGGTGCTTTTAATTGAGAAGCCAGCAAGTTTATTTTGAACACCTTTCAGTCATTGAATTGAATGCTTTTGCAGCAATGAGGATTTATTCCACTTCACTGAATAGACAGAACAAATGTGGACATTTTTATACATTTTTAAACAGAAACAGCACATACTGCAGACACTGACATTGCTAAATCCTGTTGTTGTAAATTGCCCTTGTTGACTCTGTTTTCCCTTAAAAAAAAATCTCTGGTGGTTTGGAGCCCCCACTGGCACAACAACTTAACACAACATGCAATAAAACTGACTTATGGCTTCCTTCCGTGTCTGGAGGAGAGACAGAGGAGGTGTTTTTCGAGGTCTGCTGCTGTATGATGTTTATGTGGATGTATATTTAAGGTGTCTTGTGACTTACACGAGAACACTTTGTCAATAGATTAATGTTTCTGTGCTTGTGTGTTTTGTGTAAACTTTGTGTAAAATGAAAAATGCAGTCCTGTACAGGGAAGGCTTTAGGCGGACATTCCCAACACTCAAGATTTTAGTTTCTCAGAGCAAAGACAGCAGGGGAAGAAGCTGCAACTTTTTTCTTCATGCATGCATTTTACATGTGTTACTTTGGTCCCATGGTCCTAGACTGACACCAGAGATTCACAGATGGAGGCGATCTCATCTGTTTGTGCAAGAGAGTTTTGGTGGAGAGGAGATTCACCACTGAAATACTGATATTTACCTTTACTGACAGAGGAGATAACCTTGCAATGCAGATGGATTAGCCTGATTTAACATCCGAATCAGATAGACCAATCTTGCCAAGCACCAATCTACACTGATTGCGAGCAGCCCAAAGTGGGATGGCCCAATCAGAATCCTTTGGACCAGTGGGATGTGGGAGCTAGGAGCAAGACGGCAGCAGGACGTGACTGCTCGTACAGAGACTAGCATAGATGCTAACAGCTTTAGCGGCAGTTTTGTCAGGTCTGGACTGCATTTCTTTATTAAATGAAAAACAAACAGCAACAGAACAAACTTCTCTGTAGAAAAGATAGTTTTGCTCTACCCCTGACATGTTTTAGAGAGAGTTTGTTCCAGGAAGCGGATGACATTCTGTCCTTTACAACACGGCATCGGTGTGGGCTTACTACATTATCTGGTTGGCCTGAAAAGAATGTGATTGACAGTATGATTGTCCAATCACCTACCTGATATGCTTCTGAAAGGTTCTGCCCAATCCAAACACTTTCTATGGGCTCTTTCCCAAATATAAGTTGGATAGATCAGAAAGGGGGTGAAAGAGGAGGGGAAAAGTGCCACAGGTGAGAAGTGAACCCACGTTGCCCACACAAGGTGATAGCCTCAGTGCATAGGTACACAGATGTAAAAGGATAAAAGAGGTCTGCACACCAGAAGCTGCTCTGAAGTCAGTTTAATAGTTATCACTACAGATGTGATGTTTCGGGTCTACCTAATGAAGAGCTAGGACACAATAGGACCAGAAGCTTCTGCTGTGAAGACTCTTTTGTCTTTTAGCAGCTGTATTCGTGTCTAGCACCCTGTATTTAAGATTGTGCATGCTGTTTTCCTCATTGTACGTACACAGATGTAACCAATTCAGCTACTAGCACCCTGCAGGTTTTTAATGTATCTTTAAATGAATAAGAGAAGCCCTGTAAACACGCAAGAAAGAAAATGTTTGAGGAAAAGCACAGAAAAAGGCTGAGTTATGTGGTTTCACACTGGATTCCTATGGCAAGCTCAGGCATCCAGTGTGAAACAATGTGGCTGCATGTCAATGCTGCTACAACTCTACCTTTCAACATCTTTCAACTGAATGAATAGCAATAGTTTAGATGAAAGGTTTTGGAAGTATCACAATAGATCTCCCAACTATTGGCCTGATTCAATGAATAATTAACCCAGTAAATCTTCAGAGCTAGAAGTTCTTTGAGAGCACGAACCTCTGCCAAGGCATGTTATTGTATCTATCTGGCATTGCTGACAAATCCTGAAAAAAAATTTCCTGGATCCACATCGAGATTCGGATCACCTCCAAAATGTAATCAGTTCTTCCTTGTTCCATGACCAACATTCCTTGAAAATGCCATCAAAGTCAGTGAAGAACTAACTGAGTTATTAATGAAAATGTGGCAAACTGCCCTGACACACCAACTGGGATATATTCACCAATCCATCTGGACAACAGCCAATAGAAAGTGTTTGGGAATGAACAGAACCTTTAAAAAGCATATCTTGCAGGTGATTGGATGATCGTTCTGTCACTCACATCCATTACCAGACAATCAGATAATGAAGTTTGGTGCTACTGCTGTGGTGTGGAGGAGCAGAATATTTTGCTGTTAAAGCCATAACAAGCTCAGACGCTTCTGCAGCACGAGCTCAACAACATATTCTGCCATTGTTGTCGGGATTCACACATGCTGTTTAAGCAAGAGGTGTGGCTATGATGTAATCGTTCCTGAAGCTAAATGGATTCCTTGTCCACACAGAAATGCAAAGCCTGCATTTTCAGATTCATCCACTCTGGGACCTGTTTTCGAAAATGTGCATTATCCTGAAATGCCGTATTCGAGTGGACAGAACGCCTATACAACTAAAGACTTGTGCCCGTTTGAGTCACCAATTAAACTAGGGAGAAATGGGAGGGAGCCAGAGTGCATTGAGAGAACCCACACAAACCCCACTCAGGGTTTGAACCAGCAACTGTATTGCTGTGAGGCACACGCACTACTTGCTGCCCCATAATACTGTTAAAGGGATACGCCAACCTTTTTTTTGTTTTCCTATCTTGCTTCACTCCTGAGTCCATGACAAGCAGATAGGCACCATTCTTTCGACCTGGCATGCAGTAACAAGGAAGAGACGGGCAGAGCTCGCCCACCAAGAATTAGCTTAGCACAAACACTGGGAGTCAATGGGTAGTGTTGCCTGCCTCTGCCTACAGTCATCACATTAACACTTCAGCAACTCTAAACAGTCCTGTTTGCTTGTTGTAACTTGTTTTTTTTTTTTCACAATGTTAGGTTGCACTATCTATTTTTTTAGACTAAATTTAGCGCTTTATGTCATTTTTGAAAGAAACATACTAAATTAAACTGCAGGGCACATGTGCAAATACTGCGGATGTGCTTTGTTTTGTTGACCTACTTACAAGTTTGTCCGCGGTGGTTTGCTCATGCGCCCTGCGGTTTAGTTTTGTATCTGTGTCTTTTAAAAATTACATAAAGTGCTAATTTTTGTCTAAAAATAAACTAACATAATGTGGTCATAAAAAACGAGTCACAACAAGCACACAGGACTGTTAAGAGTTGCTGAAGAGTTTATCTGATGACTGTAGGCACGCACAGGTGAAAGAATGGCGTCTATCTGCTTGTCATGGTCTCGGGAGTGAGGCAAGATAAGAAAACAAAAAAAAAGTTGGCATATCCCTTTAACTTTAAATTATTCAAATTCAGTTTTTGTTATTTTTGATGACTTGATTGTTTTATCTCTGTTATGGTGCCAAAAGGTGCACTGATGAAAAATCTTATCGTGTCCCGAGCTCAGCTAAGATGTCCCTATTTTCAGGTCAAAAAATCTGGTCACTCTACTCCTGTCCCACTCTGGTTATCAGCACATCTAAGCAGCTTTATCAAGTGCACACCAATTACACACACACTGATCATAACCTCCTATGATTTCGGTCTGAGCTGCATGTGTGAATGCAGAGAACCAAATTTCCTTCTTGGACTCAATTCAAAGTCATTTCTGCTCTTTGCCATGGGAGCATTTCCATGAGAGGCTGTGCTGAGCTGGTGCTTGAATGCAGCAGGAAATCTCCAGGAAAATTCTCTGCTTTTTAAGTTGTGCATGTATTAAAAAGAGGATCTAGCATTTCTAGTGTATTGGTTTCTAACTCAGAGGCTGTTGCTGGTTCACTTAGACAGCTGAACACGTATAACGAAGGGGCAGGGGGGGAACAGTGGAGTCTCCGTGGAGCAGCCGGGGTAAATCTATAAATATTGAGTGAAAACAATGTGAAATGTAACTGTGCCTACAGGTTATTGAACACACATGGTATACTTGGGAAAAATTCCCATGGAAAAATATGTTTGTGCTGCAGATCCTCACAGTTCAAGGTCTTTCAGATGGAGGGGCTGAAAAATTAATTACCAGACCTTTTAAACAAACTCTAACATCAATGTCTTCTTCGCAGGTGCCTACGTCCCAGAGGGTTTGATGACGTCCTGCTCCTGGGACTACATGACGTTCACCCCTTCTGTCCGCTCCTACACTATGCTGCTCTTCACTTTTGTCTTCTTCATCCCCCTCTCCATCATCATCTTCAGCTACTGCTGCATCTTCAGAGCCATCCGGCACACAACACGGTTGGTGCTCACAGGCTCTCACGAGTAATCATGCTCCTATCCTCTCCACTTTTGCAGCACACTCCTCGGCATAAGTGTGTGTTTGTTTGCCGTCTGTGCGTTGATACTGATGTCTTGCTGATTAATGATGTGTCTGGGTTCTGCTATCGATTTCCACTGATGTTGTGCTCAACATGGACGCTAATACCGTCTGTGCAGGCGGGCTGCCAATGCAGGTGATGAGAAAACTGCGTCTGCACAAGAGTTCAATATATTTCTGAGTTAATTTGCGTTTGTATTGAAAGGAATGCTAAAAAGAAATAGCGATAAATGAGAGAATAAGCTTTTAGGAACCTCTGAAAGCTGAAAAGGTGAGTGTCTTTTCTTTCAGAGCCATAACAAAAATCAACTGTGAGGGCACCAGAGACTCTGCAAAGAGAGCCCATAAGTTGAGGAGCGAGTGGAAGATGGCGAAGATCGCACTCATCGTCATCCTGCTCTTCGTCGTCTCTTGGGCCCCCTACTCCTGCGCGGCCCTCACTGCATTTGCGGGGTAGGTGTGTGTATGTGTACATTACACTAGGGATGCACATTGGATTTTTGCTGATATCCAATATTTCTCAACTCATTACCCCTGATACTGATGTTGTGATCAATATTTTGTGTCAAGAGCACAAAGCCTCTGCTTCACTAAAATTGACCTGCTTTTTCTGTGACTACCAAACAAATGGGATGGGCAACTGGTGGGCAGAAGGCCACATGCCGCCCCCCACCTCACTTAATGTGGCCCCCAGGTCACTATCAGTTATATATGGAAAATAAACATGAAGAATAAAAAGTAGTTTTTCTACATTTCTATCAAATAATCACCTTTAAATTCTCGTATTTGTTTATTTTCTTTTGCACTGATACAATAATAACGGGCTGGATTTGTTCCTGTAACATTATTTTATGATCTGTTTTGTCTTCTTTTGAAAACAAATGCAGTTACAGTCAGTCCACAGCCGGTAACATATTTACTGCATAAAAAGAACCTTAAACATGTGCCATTCCTACATTTAGCTTCTTGATTAAAAGTAGCCTTTAAATATCAATATTTTATGGCCTTAAAAGCTTTATTTCCTCTTTTTTGCTAAACAAGAAACTATTTTTCATGTCTTGTTGAATTTATCCTATAGTTATCTCCACCAAGGAGGTTATGTTTTCGCCAGGGTCTGTGTGTTTGTTTGTTTGTCTGTTTGTCTGTTAGCAAGATTATGCAAAAACTACTGGATGTATTTACATGAAAATTTTTACCAGAGGTGTGGTTTTGTCCGAGGAAGAAGCCATTACATTTTGGTGGCGATCTGCATATTTGTCTGGTTGCAAAAGATTCCCCAAATTTTGTAAAAATCCCATAACTTAACATTGGGCCGTATTTGAAAAAATCATATCTCAGACTTCACTGCATGGATTCACTTCAAAATTTACAGGATAATATATATAATATAACTCTATCATCAAGGTAAATTTCATCTGGATCCTATCCAGATTGACGTCACATAAAAACATTGAAGTTTATAATCCCATTCATTTCTCCTCGGCTGCTGTGAGGGTTTTTCCCCCCTATACGTCATTATGGGAATTGTAGTTTATTTGCAAACTCACGTTTTTCAAGCCTATGTCACTACATTACCCACCTTCCCTTGCAATGCCAGCGGAGGAGTTTTTCCACATGGACAGACACGAGCGGAGACTCGGCCGTCTTATCGGAGCGTGTGGTGATCCAGAATTGTATCTTTTATTTACAGGGGTCGTGGAAAAGCCACTGTTGTAACTGAGCTGCTTGGTGGAGGTCTGCGCTCTTGGAGTGCTTTTCTAGTTTTGAATAATTTGGCCCTCTGGCAAAGACAATAGTATGTATGTGGCCCTCTTCATCACTAAAGCTGCCCGTCCCTGTAAAAATCCCACATTTTGTGCCTTTAGGGGCTTTTTTTAGTTAAGTAACGTCAGAGCACCATTGTATAAACTGAATGCAGCTGTAGCACTTTATTTGCGGCAGCACTGTACCGACTTCGTGTTAAACGTGTTATTACAGCGGCCAGAGTCCATCTATCAACCAGGCAGGGTCATCAGGGGCAGCAGGTTTAGCAGCAGATTTGACAAAGAAGAGAATATCCATGGCTTTTCATTCTGAAGAAACACAAACATTTACTTTGTGTTCAGTCTGAAAATACCTCACAGGATTATCAGCATTTTTCTCGAAGAGGCTGAAATGCTGTACAAGTTAGGAGTTATGGCAGCTGACTGCAAGGTGGAAAATTAATCCTTCTTCAGTCACAATGGGGCAAATTGTCTTAGAGTGAGAAAAGCAGGGAAGTCAGCACTTTCCAGAAAACAGAGCAGCCACTGGGATTTCTTAAACCTCTTAAAACAACAGTTTACATAAATGCAAAGTCCAAGGACGGATTGAATTAAAGCAGTAACTGAAACCTTTATTAAGAAATGTCCCTGTGGTGAACTTTAACCAATGTATCCAAACATAATTATCTTCTGCTGTGTGGTGGACCATTCTAACAAAGCTTAAAATGTCAGATTTATATATCTGCAAGTCATTTTATGAAGCTTAAACTATCATTTACAACAGAAGCACTTTGTGGGCTAATTCTAATGCTAGCAATCGTCAAGTAAATTCATCATTTAAAACACGGCTGTGTCTTTATCAAGTGAACAATCAGTATTTGCTGAATACTGACTTGAGTATTACTGCAGATTTAAGTCACTTTCACACCTAAAATTCAGCAGACTTGGATTTGAGCCTGAGAGCTACCCTAAAGATGAGGAGTATTATGGAGGGCTATTAGCTTGATTTAATGTTATTAAGTAATAAAAATATTATAATTTAACAGAAAAATACTAAATATTGTGCATTTGATAGGCTACATATGACACTGTATGTTTACTTTTTTACTTTTAATTAATTAATTATTCCTAACAATAACTTTTAACACTTCATGCATCTTTAACTATTTATTTTCTGTGTGAGCATTAATGTAAACTTTGACCCCACACAGGTCAAAGTTTAGGAAAATTAGGCTGTGATACACGTGCCAATGTGATACACTTGTTACATTTGTTATTGTTGTACTTACCAAGTGTGATTTATCAGCAAAACATAAAATTGAGATATAAAAATGTCTATTTATTTCTGTGATGGTAGCTTGTGTTATTTTCTTGAATGTCCCTGAGAGCACCTCATTGGCTTCCTGCAGGTTACCAGGTGCTCACGGGCACCTTGATGGGTGCCCCTGGTCTAGACTCATCTGACAGTTTAAGGGACATGTTTCTTTTGTATTTACGTTGCTGTCTGTTACTTTAGTGGCTTAAAAAATACATCTCTGGAATGATTATCAGCTAAAATGCACTACATTCTATTGACAAAGCGGTACTTCTACAGAACTGAGTGATTATGGTAGTAAAGTGTCTGCCAGTGGTCGACTAGAAAGCACTCGGAGAGTCCAAGGTAGCTCACATATTGCTGTTACATCTATAGCAGTAGTTCCATGATAAAGTTACCATCATAATATGATTCCTTGACCCTGAAAACCCACACCTAGCAGTTGGAATCATGTTGATATCATTATTAGTTAGACAGTTATTGAGCAAAAATGCTTGTTTGCCAATGGAGGTTATCTGGATCACCACCAAAATCAAATCATTTTTAAGCTGGGCCTTTACCAACATCTCCTGAAAATTTCAGCAACATCGGTCCAGTAGTTTTTGCTTAATTTCGCAAACAAACAAACAAACAGACAGAAAACAGAGGTAATAACAGACCTGTAAGAGTATTTGACGTTAGATTAAAAAAGTCAATAAAGAGACATTTTAGTGGAAATTCATGCCGTAAGCTGTAACACATTCTTAATGATCTTCACATTTAAAAAGAAAAACAACAAAAATGTACAAAACTGGCAGAGTGGACCCTGAGGGTTAAAGCAAAGACGGATAGTTTATGGGTTTGGACATCTTCACCAGTGGTCTCTACATCTGCTGCAGCAGCTCACAGTCAGTAACAGCATCATGTATTCAGCATCAACTTTGTGCCTGTGCTCCCGTCTGCGCTCGTTTCTTCACTCAGGGACACGCCCGCATCTGCCCTTGTCACATGAATGTGTCTCATTTCTCTCTGCTCATTAGTCCTCCTCTCTTGTTAACATCTGTCTGCCCTCTCCTCCTCCTCTTCTCTCTCCCTCAGGTACGCTGACCTGTTGACTCCGTACATGAACTCTGTTCCTGCTGTGATCGCTAAAGCGTCTGCCATTTACAACCCCATCATATACGCTATAACGCACCCTAAATACAGGTAAGAAGAAGATCAATACTGCAGCTATTGTTTCTCTGCAAAAACAGTCAGAGTCTGATAAGAATGAATCTGATTAGGGTATTTGATTTTTTTATATCATAACGTTAAACAGGGAGAAATTATGGAGCTTAATCTGGCATATTTTCAAGTTTTTATATATCAGTAATTACCAGGAGTTGTCTAGAAGTGCTTGTAAAAGATATCTTTGTCCTTAGTGTCACTTATGTGCAGGTATGAATGCAGTGTAGAGAAAGTGTTGAGAATATCTGTCAATGTGCCCACGTTTCCTGAAGGCAACATCATTTGAGAATGCTGTCACTCACAATCCCACATCCTTCTCAGTCAATGCCACGCCCCCCACGCCAGAACACGGCCAAAAGTTTGAAACTGAAAAAAAAAACAATGGGTACATGGGACCTAAAAAATAATGCTTTTTTTTCCTTTGTGCTGATGACAGGAATGTTTGACTGTCCCACTTTTTCTTTAAACGGAATAAAATCAGCTGAAAAGACTTTTTAACCTCATTAATTCTGAAGTCCTCGTGTTGCTGTTTGTGAGTTTATTCAAAAGGCTCATTGTTCAGAACACATTCACTAAGACTTTGCCTCATTCTTATTAAAGAAAACTTTTCTACACAGTATATTTCAAGAAATTAATACAAAAACACACAGATATTGTAATCAAATCTATTAAAAATGAGACACCATGCTTAATAATTAAATGTGCTGTTGGTAAGAATCTCTGAAAACATGACCGAGAGTAAAAAGCATCTCAGTGAAGTATCATGTGTGTGACCTCAGGCTGTGTCATGCTTTGACTTATTTTTCTGCCTCCAATGCAAGCTAAGCTTTCTCCCTGAGCAAACACTGAATTTTATTTTGGTCCCAGACTGTGTCAAATTCTTGGCAGTTTGCTCCTTTTCTCCACTTGTTGCTGACTCTGTTTGTTGTGCGTTGCCAGGTTTGTATCTGTTTGCGTGGCCTATATTCTGTTAGCGCTTCATGTTAATCGTTTCAAAATGGTGTGATATCAGTGCTGTCTGATTAGTGGTTAATTGAACAGAAAATAAGGATCAGGCTTTCAGGCCAAAGAAGACAGTCTGTGACCTCGTGTCCTCTGAAATGTTCTTATCAAAAGTATTCATGTTTGCTTAAGCGGACATCTTTTAAAGCATTTTGGTGACAAACCAAACCTATGGCCAAATTCTGATTTGGGTTGTGTTTTTAAATAACATACTGATACAAAAGTAGGTTAGAGAAACACAAATGTGGCAAAGAGTATGACGGCCTAGCCCGAGCATGGGAAACATTTGGATGCATTTGACCTATTGTAGATATAAAGTCTCTTATCATGTTAACTTCTGTTACTTTTCATGAAATGGTAACTTTTCTAACTTGTCTGACTGTCTAATAGTTGTAATATTTAGTATTATCATTATTGTTGTTATTATAAGAATTCTTATTATTATTATTATTTATTTTTTTGTTATTATGCAAGCCTTGTTACCATCATCTCCCTTAACCACCTGTCCCACTGTATTGTCTAATTGCACAATAAAAATAAACACATTAAAAAATAAATAAAAAATAAAATGGTAGCTTTGTTGAGGTTATTTAATATTTTTTTTCTTTTCCTGGGTAACTTGTCTTACAACAAGATCCACATTAATGTAATGTCAGAGGGCCAACACGCTATAAATTAAAGGATGCCATTAATAAGATGATAAAATGTACCTGTAATTTAAAGGTCCCGTGTCCTGGAGTGCTCACATCATTTCTTGGGTGTCTATTCGAAAAAATCAGATTAAAGTTTAATTTAAAAAGAAAAGAAAAATGTTGTCTCTGTAGAGGACCATATGCAGCTCTATTTCCTCCCCTTTGGAAACACGCAGATTAGATCAGGGAGCGGGGAGGCTATGATAATGATCTCTGCTCTGATTGGACAGGCAGAAAACACTCATGTAGGTGGAGGCTGTATAGCTATGACATCATAAACCCCAGGAAGTAAAAAACTGAGCATTTAAGGGGCATTTCTCCATTAAACTAAGAGTTTAGTATAAGGATTAATTTTCTGCTTTAGGTTAGAATCAAACAGTTAAGCTAAATTTAATTGGCTAAACACAGAGATCAGGCAGTTAAAGGTTTTATTTTAATATTTTTATATTATTTTTATATTTTAATTGGTTATTTTTGCATTTAGAGAGAGTTTGGTTCTGAGAGATAATTTGCAAGTAAGTGTCAAATATGAGTTAAAAAAAATGAAAGAAATGAGATTGTGATACTGCCATAAAATGTGTAATACTTTATTTCTATGTCGCCCACTCCTAGCTTGAGGCAAACCAAGACTGGATAAAGACTGAATCCTGAACTTCAAATGAATGATTAGTTGCAGTATAAAAAATCTTTTAAACATGTAATTACCTCTGCCAGGGCGTATGTTTGTTTGCCTGTTTGTTTATCAGAAAGATTACGCAAAAACTACTGGACAGATTTTTCTGAAATTTTCAGGAGATGTTGGTAATGGCCCAAGTTAAAAATGATTAGATTTTGGTTGTGATCCAGGTAACCACTATTAGCAAACAGTCGTTTTTGCTCAATAACTGTCTAACTAATAGTGATACGTCCAAAAATAAAACTACAGCAGCTAAAGGTGGATGTAAGGTATACATTGTGGATAGTTTACTGATTCCCTCATGATCATTTTGCTTGCACTTGAGAATAATGTGTGCATTTAAATGTGTTCAGCTTGGTTTTAAATATATTTTTTCCACTCTCTTAGGTCAGCAATCAGCAGATACGTTCCTTATCTCGGCGTATTATTGTGCATGAAGGGCAGAGACCGCTTCAGCAGCAGCAGCTTCCAGTCCACCCGCAGATCGACCCTCACCAGCCAATCGGAGAGCAAAGGCAAGCCCCGCAACTCGTCTCTGTCTGAAAGCGAATCAGTGAGTGTGTCTCATATCTAATAGGGTATGTCGCTGTCTTACACCTCCTTTGATAAATACTCAAAATCTCAAGCGGCTAATTCTGTCTCTGTGTTTGTCTTGTTTCTTTTTTTCCTCTCAGGCTCACTTCTCAGATACGGAGGATGAGTGTTCGTCTCGGACACCCATCAGTCGTCAGTTGTCTGCTGATGCCAAACAGGTGCGCCATTCCAGCCAGAGATCAAAAGTTAGAGGTCACCACACGGGAGAGTTTGAGAGGAGCGGCCACAACCTCAGCGACCCGGGCATACGTCTCATCTCACATATCACAGTGAGTGCCGGGACCTGGATCTCATCAACAAAGTGTCTCTTACACACCTTTTCTGAACTAGAACGTCTCAAACTGATGTGAAAGTGATACAGCTCTAACCCTACCTCTTCAAGTGTCAGAAAGGTGTCACCACACTGAGATACGGTGTCCCATAAGGCTCAGTTTTAGCTCTGTTACTTCGCTTTGATTGGAGGTAATGCTCCTGTTTTGGCAGTACGTCCGAGTTAATCATAATCTGCTCCAATGAGGGGTGAGCTCATGATGTTTTGGCGTCCTGCTGGAGTCAATACTTGTCATGTTTATTTTGGGTATTTCATGGCACATTACTTCACGGGGTCAAGTCAAATGGAGCCCCTTTAAGATCCAGACTCCTCACATTTACGAGCTGGATTCTCCAGAGTGAGATCTGGTTACGTCATGCTGTTTAGGTCTTCTGTCACATAATGGTTTGATTTGGTGAGCACAGTGTTTCAGTATCACTTTCCATGTTTCTCAAAACTCCAGTTAACACCCTGACCTGATTTTCTTATCTTTAAATGAATCGCCAACACTTTTGAGATTCCTGTGAGGAGTTTTGAAGTGGTTATGAAACAGGCTGAATCCAAGTTTACGGCCTTTTTATGAGCTACAAAAACAAACAAGACCACCAGGAAGAAGATTCATGATTATTATTATTACATTTTACTGCTTGAAACAGCTGCAGGGGTTAGGGCTGAGACAAAATGACCAGTTGCACACGAAAGAGAACCCCCTTTTGCACAATATCCACAACCAAAAAGTCTTACTAAGTAAAGGAAGAGAGTTTTATGTAGAAAAACACTTTTGTATTTTCAGGAGAGGAACTACTTCACGAAAGTGGCAATAAAATAAAAACAAACCAAAAGCTTCACACAAGAGTTCCTAAAAATTACATTTCCAGATACAACATAGTAGATCACAGCATTTTAATTAATTTAAAGCGATAAGCCAACTTTTTTTTTTCTTTGTGTGTCTTGCCTCACTCCAGAGTCCATGACAAGCAGATAGACACCATTCTTTGACTGTGCATGAAGTAACAAGGAGGGGCAGCCAAAGCTTGTCCACTGCTAGTTAGCTTAGCTCAAACACTGGGAGTCAATGGGTATAGCTAGCCTGCCTCTGCCTACAGTCAACCAATAAGCTCTTCAGGAACTTTAAACGGTCCTGTGTGCTTGTTGTGACTTGTTTTTTTACCGTGTTGTGTTACGTTATCTTCTACTATCATTAGATTATCTTCTTCTGCTCATAAACAGAGGCTTTGTTTTGTCGACCCACTGCAGCGGTTTGCGCTTGAAATGTGACATTCGTGAATGAGTCGAGTCTTTTGAACAGCTCTTTTAAGTGAACGATGAGGTCTGATTTGCACTTGTGAGTGAGCTGTTTGTCTGTTAGCCATTCTTAAATTTGCAGGCAATTTGCATTTAAAGGGATAATTCAGTTTTTTTGAAGTTGTATGAGCTCCGTATGGCCACTAAGTACATTAGATGCAGTAGAGCGTTCTCTCTTCTCCCTCAGTAAGCCACAGTTTGTAAAAGTTTGTAATGCAGAACCAGCCGCAAACAGGGAAGTATTGTACCAAATACAAAGGGTATTTTCTCCACCTAGAAGAACTCCCATCAAAAAATGATAGCACAGTTTAAGAGTACACCACCTAGAATTTTTTTGGAGTGCATTAACTTTTCGGATAAGTAAAGCTTATCTAGGACTAACGAACTGTTATTTTTACATACACACACACACCCATGGCTTTTACATAATGCAACCACTCTAATGAAGATAAAATCATATTGTTTACACTCACACTGAGTGTTATATACATAAATTACATATAGTATGAGTATGAGTATTCACACAGGACTGCTGTAAGTGATTACAAAAGTGTTTACCAAAGTTGTCCCTAAACTTCTCACTCCTGATCAAAAGGAAAAACACAGGCAGATTGTTTGGAGACATTTTTGAGCAAATTAAAGGACAAACAGTTTTTCAAAGAATGAGTGATTACGTATTGTTTTGGGACAACTTTGGCACACACTGTTCATGTTCAAATTTTCATTCAGAGCTAGCGAACTGTCTTTTTATCAATGGAGACCATTTCTGCTCATTCTTACACTGAGTGGTCCAACATTTTGAGCGAATTGTTGAATGTTTTCAAAAGTTTTTGACGTGAATGGGCGCCCAGGGAGTTCATTGTCTTTGACGTCTTCTCTGCCTTCACAAAATCCTTTGTGCCATTCAAGCACATGTTCACATAACACACAGTGTTTCAAGCTTATTCATTTTCCAAAGCCTTAGCATAAAAACGTCAATCAGTAGCTCGCAGTGAACTAGAGACTTCACGTAATCTCATAAGCACAGTCTCATTATTCAATAGCCATATCTTGTGTGTGAGTATAATCATATATAACAGGTATTCTTAAAATCTTGTCAATATCCATACCATCCACTTGATGCCAGCAAGCTCCACTATGAATCGCCATACACTGAGTGGCATAGTCCAAACAGTGTGATTTAAAACATTGACAAACTCCATCTTGTGTTAAATTTTGTATGCTTAGTGTAAAATTTTGCAGTATTACAACCTGTGACGTCGTCTACACCGTGTTACCACATCCCGCTAACTAAGATGTTCCTGTCTCCAAATCAACAGAGAAAAGCTCGTCCTCTCAGAGAGATATATAAACCAGCAACTCAGGAAGAGTTCATAGGCAGGCTGCAAATGTGAAAACAGGTGGAGTTTTGCTTTTTTCACCTCAGATGTATTGCCCAACCACTTCCTCTGAGAGGGTCTTCACATGGTCAGAGAGCTGTTCAGCATACACTCACACTCATACACCTTTCCACTGACACATTCCTGGGGGACACGTCCGCCGATGTCTTCGGCTTCATGAAAATGCTGATCCGTCATTTTTATGCACATCACGCTGTAACTGGCCAGCTGTGCAGAGGTGTGAAGGGAGCCAGGCTTCCCTCTCCTTTCTCTTTTTGTCCATGCTTCACGCAGCTCTATTTGACACTTCTCATGTAAAATGCAGCACAAAGTAAGTCTTCAGGAAAGACTGCCAAAGAGATGTGTGCTTTGTTCCTCATAGTTCATCTCTATGAAAACTCCTACTCTCTAAGAAGACCAGCTGTTTCTCCAACTCTCAGATCAGGAGTTATCACATCTGCCCTCACATGTGGACAAACAACATTTTTTACAAACTACCTCCCCTGAGCATAACCCAACCCTGATAATGCTGTCCTGACAGTCCCTCCCAGGCACTTCATTCCCACCTGGACTGAGTGAATATAATGACTTTAACATGCCAACCAGGTGGACTGACAGCCCATCTAACCTCTGTAAGAGAAGATGACCTGTCAGAGGTTAAACGCCTTTGACCCTCGACCAATGAGCCAGAACTGACAAAGCCTTTTGGATTAGAGGTGAAACATCTTAACGAGCTGAAAATGCTCAAAGATAACCTTTAGACTCAGCACTTCATGAGATATTGAACAGAGTACAGTTTTAATTTAGGTCTCTGGCTGGATTTAATATCTACACCTCAATATGTGAATTACAGACTACATGTGACGGAGCCCCAGGTCAGATAAACCTCTGCAAAGGTAGCTCACATATTTCTGTTACATCTATAAGTAATAGTTCCACGAAAAAGTTACCATCATCATATATCATATATCATATACCCTGAAAACCCACACCTAGCACCGGAATCATGTTGATATCATTATTAGTTAGACAGTTATTGAGCAGAAATAATCGTTCACTGTATGTATTCACTATATGTATTTTTGTTTATTAAAACAAAAACATCAAAAGTGCTTGCATTAGCGCCCCTGGCCATTTTCTTAATCCTTGTTAGCAGTTGTTTAGCAACCATCTTTTTAAACACACAAAAATGCTTTAAAATTCCATTTCAGGACAGTATTAGATACATTTTTATAGTTAAATGCAAATGCAAAAACGCTAACTTACCGTAATTTCTCATTTATAACACGCATTTTTTTGCTCCTAAAAAGGTCTAATTTTCGGGTGCATATTATACACAAGCACAAGCAAAATATGTAAAATATTTCGTCTCACCAACAACGCAATTACAACACATCTGATACAAAATGCCGAAATATTCTCCTTCTCTCTGCAAAACATTACCACCAAACTTGGATAATTCTTATTAAACTGACTGTTAAATTGTCCTAATCCAGTATTTTGGGTCTTAATTAGTTAACCTTTGTGTAATGATAGTGTAATTCTCAAGTGTTATGGTACCTCTCACATGCAAACACAGGGCGCTGCCATCATGTAAGCAAGGAGACCAAAATAGCTGCACTATGATTGGTCGAAGACGTCGGCATGTTGATTGCTGCTCTCTGATAGGTCAGTACACTACAACTGAGCATGCTTGGGCAGAAATCGAGTAACTGCGCATGCGTGAAGCAAAAGGTGTTTCCGCATCCGGTTGAGAGAGAAAATCGTGTACGGTATTTGTTGTGAAAATACTGAAATTTCATTTATTAAAACTTTGGTAATTTTTGAGTTTTCTGAGAGAGTACGGTTTGGCCAAAATGTGGGTGCTTGTTATATTTGAAAACAGCATTTTTCCTGGAAAAAAGCATGAAAAAATATGCTTATAAACAAGAGCATGTTGTATTCAAGAAATTACAGTACCTCTGCATTTTTGGACTCATTCCTGCACCACTCTGTGTGAAGTCAGGTACAGCTGTGTAGTCTGTCATGTTTGTCATTCAAGTCTCTGTGTGATTTTATGGCTCTGTTATTTCCCAGAACTTTCAGACTATTTAAGAGCACATTTTCTGAAAGGTGAGAAAGCAACAGAGGGAGAGGGTGGATTTTTCTCAGGAGTTGCAGACAGGCCACACATGTTTTGTATAAAAAAACATTTTAAAAAGTGTATTTTACATAGTATGTGACCTTTCAAACTGCCAAACATCTGTGCATTTACATAAACACAGCAAAGAACAGTCTGTAAACCAGCAAACCAATCAATGCACGCTTTCTTCTCACATGAGTAAACACGTTTGTGGGGACACAGGACATAAGAACAAACAACATGAGGCTGTGTGCAACAATTGTTCAGTTCCTGCCTGTAACAATGGAGTAATCTGACTGGTCTGCTTGTGCCTAACAATGAAAGACAGATGTGTGCCAAATCTGGGCTGCTTTAACATGAAAATATTCTTACTGAAATGATAGCAGTAATTGATGCCATCCAAAAATGAAACTACAGCAACTAAAGGTGGATGTAAGGTATAAATCGTGGATAGTTTACTCTTTATGTCATTAAATTAACAATAAACTGCAGAAAGCAATGGAAAGATGTTTGATTATAACAAACATTCACATTATCTGAAGCTGACAGCAGTCAGGTCAGTGGAGGTCTAAGTAGGGCATCAAATATGGAGCATTTCCGTTTTTCCCTAATCATCTTAGTTCACGGAAAATAACACAAGCAATCCTCATGTAGGCACACATTCAGACACACACATACAGGCGCAGTGGCATGCGGGTCAGGTTCAGTGAGGACTCCATTACACAGGGTCTGAAGACTAATCCAATAATCTGGGTGTTTCAGACTTAATCCACGGTTTGCATGATGCAATCCCATGTTTCTACCACTCTTGAAGGCAGACGAAGACGACTGATTGTCTCGAAGTTTTTGACCTCCATTTGCCTTAATCTCTGCACAGACAGGACATGAAAAAACTTTTAGTGTTGATAATCTCTGTTCAGTTTTGGTACTTTTATGCACATATTTCCAAAACTTGTCCCCCATTAAAAAAAAAAACAACTTTCCACGCTAGAGAACAACTTTTACAAAATGTTTGCATCTTTAAGAATTAAGCAGTTAAGTTTTTCAAATCAAACAGTTTTTTTTGCATTTCTGGGTTACAACTACAGTGCTTTGATACGTACCACACACCTCTTCCCCCGACCAAGGACAGCAAATGTCAGAGGTCATTTAAGAGGAATTCTCTCTTAAATTTTAAAGCTTTCCTAAGTTCTTGCTAGAAATCTGGTGGTACATGTTGTGGCAAGTTTCTATGTTTTAAGACTTAATAAACAAAGTAGTTCCACAGTGATCAGTTTGAAACTCCTTAAAGTGTTTTAAGTTACTTTAAATTTTCAAAAAAAGCCATCTCGTAATTCTGTGATCACCGTACTTAACCGGGGTACACACATAAAGATTATCGGGCTGTTTTTGTCCCGACTTTCCCTCTTCCCGACCAAGGACAGCAAACGCCAGATTATTCTCTGTTTTATAAGATTCTCCTATAAGATTATCCTGTGGTCGGATGTGTCTTAAGAGAGAATTTGTCCCGATAATCGGCTCCAAAGCGGGTTGGGGCCGACAAGCATAAATATTAAACTTGAATTGTGACGTGGAACAGAATGTAACCAATCAGAAGTGAGCTGACCGAGGAACAAGAAGGCAGGTGTAAATAAAAACAGGCATGGCCGACCTGAAACATAAAGTTCTGTGGACTCCAGAAGCGGAGGACCCCACACTGTCTTCAGGATATTTTCCACAGTTTTTAGTTCAGGATTTTTTCGTAAATAACAGTCCCAAGACCACCATCATCCCCTCTTCTTGTTTGTCTTCTCCCGTGTTAATTGTTGTTTTCCGATTGTTGCTATAGACAACATTTATGGTTGTTGCTATGTTTCTTCTTCGTTTTTGTTAGATAACGTTTGATCACGCAAGATTTCTTGCTTGGAGGACTAGATTCTAAATCGGTGGTGGGACAGAATCGTTATGTGTGGTGTGCTGTGTTGAGATTATTCGAGCACACTACACACAGAACGATCAAAACTGTTCGATGCCTGATTTTTGTCTTCTTGTGTGGGGGTCTCTAACAGATAGAAAATCTCTTCAGATCTAGAAAATCCCTATGTGTGGACCCCGCTTTAGTGTGCTCACCCCTGCACATGCAGCATCGATCCACTGGACGTGTCTTATGGATGTCAATGAATGTTGCTCATGTTGTAACAAATCTGCATGTAATGCAAAGAGTGTACCCCTGTTGGTGTGTCAGACCTCAGGTAGCTGCTTTTGACAGATTTTAGCGGTGATTTTGGTGGTTAATGTGCGCTGTTCGTGCAGCACATCCGCTCAACCAGGGACAAGGGAGTCAGACTACAGTGTGATGATGTGCCGAGCTGGAGGAGAGGGTGAGAGCGGACATGATTAGCCAAAGCTGCTGGAAAGTTGCGGTGGTTTGACAAAGTTGCAGGGCCACACTGAAGGATTGTTGTGATTGCAACTTTGGGATTTCCTGAAAGGACTGGTTAATAACAGACATATGAAATTATCTTGCAGGTTTTATTTAATTTACGTCATGGGCTGGATTGAGCCCATGGGCCTTGAGTCTGACATGATAAGACATGCACGGTACTGTAGGTTAGGTCAACCTGAGCGATGCATTGCTGCACAGCCAAGGGAAGTGTCTTTGGCCTCATCCTCACACCCTCTACTTCAGAGGAGGGGCTGGTTTAGGGACTTTGCTTGGACCATGGAAACATTTTCAGCCTCTATTTGTGGTATCAATGCTATGCAAAATGCCTGCTCCATAGCTTTACAAACTTGAAAGCACTCGGAGAGCACAAACCTCCGCCAAGGTAGCTCACATATTGCTGTTACATCTATAAGCAATAGTTCCATGATAAAGTTACCATCATAATATGATTCATTGACCCTGAAAACGTATCCCTAGCTCTGGGAATCATGTTGATATATTAGTTTGACAATTACTGAGCAAAAAATGATCATTCGTTAATGGCGATTATCTGGATCACCACCAAAATCTAATCATTTTTAAGTTGGACCATTACCAACATCTCCTGAAAATTTCAGCAAAATCTGTCCAGTAGTTTTTGTGTAATCTTGCTAACAAACATACAAACATATGCAAGCAAAAACATAACCATCATAACATTGGTTTTGCTCTACTCTTACTAATGCTAATCGAGAAAACAAAAGAGTATGTATTACCCCAGTCTAACCCTCAAACACCTTTTCTTGTTTTCCTTTCCTGACATTATTAGTCTCAAGGAAACACATGTATCCCAATTTTCAGTGCTAATGTTAATCCTGTTCCTGTTGGCAAATGACATAATCTGGGAAACGCTGGAGGTAGCAAAAGTGACACACTTAAAAAATGAATGCCTCTTTGTTTGAAAGGTTCATTCTTTAACCCAGATTCACAGATTTAGCACAAAGCTGTCTTTGACAATGAAGAAAACTAAAGTGGCTGTGTTTGTGTGCGTACTGTTCAGACTCTGACAGAGCCTGAAGACATCTCCATGTCGGACTTCAGTCTGCGGCCAGCCAGCCTTCTGCCAGCTACTGTAAGAGTCCACCGAGTCTTTCTCTTGTTTTGTGTGGTCCATGTGGCATCTGTTTTTGTTTTGGATTTTTTTTTTTTTTTATTCCTACCATTTTGTCTTCATCAACAACCGTATTCCAATACATTCACTCTCCATTACACAAGTTTCAGTGCAGTTTATACATGCTAACTGCATAATATCAGAGCTCCCATTTTAATTTTTCATTGACCAAGGTCATCTTTACTCTTGGTCAATGTGAGGCAGTGCTGATGATTTATACTGCAGAATTTTTATATCAATGTTTAAATATATTACAGCACTAAGAGGCACAATACAGCTTTTTTGCTGCGTGTATAAATAGAACTGTATGTTTTGTTGTTCTTGATGGCGTGGATTGTGCAGTAATCTTTCATACCTTGTGTGGTTAAATGCATCAGAGTCATCAGTTCACAGTCTGGTTTAACTCTACCACTTTTATGTCTAAGTCGCTATTTTCCCCCACCTCTAAAAGTTTATTTTACAGGTGTACACAATTCACTGCCAGGGTTCCAAAACACCTCGAAAGCACTCCTAAAATATTTCACTTTCCTTCAATTTGTTCCAAAATGTCTCCACAAATATGCTTGATTTTGATCAGGAGTCAAAAGTCAAACTGGTACACATGTTCAAACTTTTATTAACGTGACACACCAGATGGACCATCTTTTTTTTTATGTATATTTACTTGTCCATTTGGGAGAGAGCCCATAGGAAGTGCTTGGATTGGGCAGAACCTTTTACAAGCAAATCTGGCAGGTGATTGGATGATCGTTCTGTCAATCACATTTATTACAGGCCAATCTGATAATGTAGTAGGTTGGCGCTACTGTGCTACAGAACATGAGCCACTTTGTGAAACAAACTCTCATCAAAATATGTAAGAAGTGGAGTGAAAACATCCTTTGTATAGAGAAGTTTGTGGTGTTGTCATTTGTTTTTCATTCAATGAAGAAATTTGGTCCAGATCTGATAAAACTGCTACTGAAGCTGTTAGCATCTATGCTAATCCCTCTACATACAGTCACTTCCTGCTGTCGTCTCGCGTGTAGCTTACACCTCTTCAAGTTTTGGCAAGAATCAATCAATCAAACTTTATTAATATAGCACTTTTCATACAAAAATATAGCTCAAAGTGCTTTACAAACAGATGTACCTGTCTGATCACAGACATTCAATCAGGTGGATCCTGCGCAAGGTTACATTTTCATGCAAAATTTTCCAAACTGTCCCTTTATCACAGAGACCACTTGGGTCCCATTCTTATGCTGAGTCATCAATCACCTCCAACGATTTGTTAAGTTTGTTGAACGTTTCCAGAAGTTTTTTGTTGCGCATTGGCGCCCGGGACGTTCATCGTCTTTGACATTCTCTCTGCCCTCACGAAATCTGTGCCGTCCATGCAGGTGACATGCAGTGTTCCTCTTACACCTCAGTTAACGTAGGAAAAGGCTCGGCTTCTGTTTTGTTCAATATGACAAAAAAAATTGAGTTAATCATTTTCCAACACCTTAGCAAAAGCATGTGCACTTCAGTCAGTGGCTACAGTGAACTAAAGACTTCAGTCATTGTAAACTCACAGCAGTTGTGCATGAATACACAACCTTTAATATCCAACACTGACTGTGAACCACATGGATTTAGCCTCATAGGTTTTAATGTCATACATTTAAACATGTAAAAACTATCTTTATCTAGTAAAATGTCATCAACTAAAAAAGACCAAGAAGCCTGTTATACAACGAACTCTGATTTTTTTTCTGCAGTATTTAAATCATTTGCTTGAACTTGTATAAAATTTAAATGAAATGGACACCAGATAACATTCATTCAACCAGACTAATTCACATATTTAAGACAGCCAGGGTCCCCGTGAAGAGATATTACATTTGTCCTGTCCTAAGACCAGCCCTGCAGTTTCTCTGACAGGCATCTGTCAGGCAAATACAGACATAAATAAAAATAATGCCAAATGATAGACCACTCAGAATGATGACAGCTGAATAGACTCAAACAAGCTTCAACCAGTGGAGAAAACACTCTGAAGCTATAATAATGTGATAAATGCCAAATTAAACCAGTTGTAATTTTGCTGACATTTGGATTAGTTAAGAATTTAACATGTTTTCATTTATCGTTTACTTTAGACTGAACTGAAAATGTCAGAACTGATCTCAGTTAAAGCTTTTCATTCAATTTTACTAAGCAGGCAGCGAGAATCCTGCAAGAAATGCTTGTGTTTTTGTTAATGTCCTCAAAACTGTCGCACTTCCAACATAAATTTGTTGAATTTTTTTTTACCATATTTGTTGGTTGTAATTTATTGCCTTAATTTTTCTTAAATTTTGTATTTATTATGACATGTGCTGCCGACCTTTTGGCCACGTCGTTTCAACTGAAAACAAGAAAAAAAATGGGAATTTTTTGGAACAGAAATTCTAAAAGATGTATAAAGTCAATGTGCAAAAAAAAAAACATACTGTTTTAGGGGCCCCTATTTGTTACATGCCTTTAAAATCTTCCTTACTGTCTCGCTTTACAACACAGCATTATTTTGGCTTTAGAGTATTTTTCTTTAGAGCATTTTTCCCTGAAGATAACATGAAATAGACTGCCGCTGAATAAAACTGTTTATAAGAAACATAAATTACCTTTAAATGTCTGACATATGTCTTTAGTCCTTTCTTTTATTACCTGTGCTTTGTGTTCAGTCGAGTCAGTTGTGTTTTTCATCCTGTCACTTTACCTTCATTTTGTGCTGCTTTTACATAAATATTAATGAAACCTTGTGAGAAATCAAAAGCTTACAGAAGCTTTTACTTTTCATCCTTTGCCCATTCAGACGTCTTTTATTCTGGACAAACTAATTGATTCATCTGTTGTGGATGCTCTCCACTGTCAATAGAAGAGAGTGAGGTGATGTTTATTCACTGTTTCACTCAGAAAATGTCAACCCACTGACTGCGAAAAAGAACTGAAAACAGATATGTGTAAAGAAATTCCTGAGTTTGAATGCAATCTGTTTTTCATAAAAACTCTGACCTTTCATGGAACTTTAAAACGTATTGATTTAATGGTTGTTTTTCTCTCAGGGCCATCCACCTTACAGCAAAAAAAAGGACAGTTATTGGTCACAGCTTAAAAGATAAGTTTACACTGCAAAAACTCAAATCTAAGGAAGTTTATTCGTCCAATTTCAAGCCTAAAAATCTAAATGGTTTTAGTGTAAGGCAAAATTGCCCAACATGTCCAGCTATATACTCTTATTACAGTATATAAAAAACAAAAAAAAAAGCCTGAATTACTAGTTATAATCTCAATATCTGCCAATGAGATAGGGAATTTTTTGCTTGAATGTTGTGTTATCCCAGGAAGCTATTATACCTGAATTTAAGACCCTCACGGAGTAAAACTTGATTGTTTCATTTGCAAATACTTTCTAATAAATACAAGCAATTCAGCGCCTTATTTTTGTGTTTTGTTCCTTGTTATAAGATATCCATCTGGACTTGTCAAATGAACATGAAATTTTGGTAAGTTTTATGGATATTTTTGACTTGAATTAGACAAAAACACATTTTGTAGTGTAAGTTCAACCAAGATAGTCTCTTTTATTTTTTATTTGAATTTAGTCCACACCAAAGCTGTTTTAAAGCTAATCCAATGTGTTAACAGGCACAGTTAAAGGGTTAGTTCAGTATTTTTGAGGTAAGGTTGTATCAGGTACTTGACAATTGTCAGTTCAGTGGCTGAAAGTGCTCCCAGCAGCGCTGTACCTTTGAGGAGAACGACCTGAGACCACTCTGGAGGTGCACCACTGTCATCAGGTAGTTGTTTTGCGCAACTGTGTGAGTTTCACATAGAAATAAGCCACAAAATTATGTCGAGTCCAATTTATGATTGTGTAAGACGTTTCATTTCTCCTCTAGGAAGGCTTTGTGGCACAATTATACAATGCAGCAAATGGTTATGTTCTTCTACATGCGCTCATAGATTTCACTGGTTTGCAATATCACTCTATGGACAACGGCAGAGGAAACTTATACTGTACTAAACATGAGTGATTTTGACTCATGATGATGCATTAGTTTTCCTGTAGTTGCACCAGGGTACCTTTTGAAGCAGAGTAAAACGAAGAAGAAATTAAGCAGATGAGATCCAGCAGGTGGAATAATATATCGAGGATTTATTGAGGATTTCGTCTTCGATTCGATTAAGTCCCTCCTCAACATGGCCTCTTCCTGTGAGGAGGTTGAGCTCGAGTTCAGTTAAGATAACCTGCGTGTGGCAGCGTCCATTAGAGGGTGTCAAAGTTACAAAGGCTCCTATGATACTGAAACGGCAGACGTTACATGGCTTCGTCCAATTCTTTAAGCGTCTGTTTAATTTGACGAAAGTCTTCAAAGTGACAAGGTTAAGGAATTTAAAGACAATAGATGAAGGAGGATAGTTTTGGAGCTGCAGTGTGAAGACAGTGAGTTTATATTAGGGATGCTAGTCACGATTATTTTAATAGAAATCGAGATCACATTAATGAAACAAGATTACTCACTGATTTCAGAAAAAGAAGCACCACATGCTTTCATTTGACGTATGTGCTCTGACGCTATCATTTTGAATATCAAAAAATGGCAGATAGATAGAAATATACCTCTAAAAATACATCTTTTAATTCAATTACTCAGTTTTCATAGTTGTGTAAGGTAGTCATTGTAATTGAGATTAAAACTTGATTAACTGCCCAGCTCTAGTTATATACTAAGTTTCTACTGTTGTGAACAGTTAATTCTGACAAAGTTGTGGTACACTATCACCTTTTTAATTAAATAGTGAACAGCTCCTCGTTCTCCTCTCTCTTAAAGAATCGGATGTGTCTATTTAGTTCTGTTTACTTACAATCAGCTCAGGTCACTGTCACTTGCTGTTGAGTCCATTTTGGCTGCTATCGTTCCGAGTTTTAGAATTTATAATACATATGTATGAGAATACTTGTTGCTATTAATGTGAATAGAAAGACACAACATAAATCATCTCTGAAATATGCAGTTTTATGCCATTTATTCCCATCGCCCTTGGTGTGTAAGGGCCTTTAATGCTAATGGAACAAGACTGCACGTAAATACTTGACTGACACAATGTCTTCATCTGTCAACAAAATGTGACCAGTAAATGATTTCCTTTTGACAATTAAATTTTCACTGATTACATTATTGCCAACACTAGAAAAATATCATAAAACACAACTAGAAAGCATTCAGAGTTAACAGACCTCCATCAGGGTAGCTCACATATTGCTGTTACAACCATAAGCAGCAGTTCCATGATGAAGTTACCTTCATAATCCGATTCTTTGACCCTGAAAACCTATCCCTAGCACTTGGAATCATGTTGATATATTAGTTTGACAATTATGGAGCAAAAACAATCCTTCACTAATGGCAGTTATACAGATCACCACCAAAATCGAATCATTTTTAAGTTGGGCCATTACCAACATCTCCTGAATATTTCAGGCAATTCTGTCCAGAAGTGTTTGCGTAATCTTGTTGACAAACCAACACGGGCAAAAACATAACCTCCTTAGTGGACGCCTACAGAGCTGCCTTTGCTGTTGGTCCGGAAGCCCCATCTTCAGAAGCAGTTGTCCTCAGATGTCCAGCCTGTGGCCTCTTTCCCACATGTTCTTCCCTGTTGTCTCTCTTCTTGTTTTCCACCCTTTTTGCTGTCCTTTCATTCTAATAAAGGCACGAAATGCCCCCAAATAAAGCTAGAGAGAGCACAAATAAATTAAACTACTTCAAACTGCTCAGGTAGAGTCTTGTGCTCTTTTCGTCCAGATATTGATCTCAGGTCTTCAAGCGTGTGATACAGTCCCACTCCATCAAGAGCAATGTGTGAAAGCCATTCATCAATCCCACCAATCAATGCCTTTGATCAGCCATGTCTGTTTCATGTCTCATGCTGCCAACTTAAGTGGAGGAGCGTTGCATCGATCCAAATCACTCAACAGTTGATAAAACTTAATTCTCTCCCTTTAACCTCTGACTCCTCACATTTTTTTTTCCACACCATCACGCAGCCTCGGACACACATGAAAAATGGTCCAGTCTCAGTGTCTTAACATCTCTCTCCTTCTTCCTCCACCTTCACAGATGGACAACGTGATGGAGGAGCTGGGGCCAAGGACTGTGTGTAAGACGTCATCAGTCATTGTCGCCTCCATTTCCAGCCCATCCATACTGCACAGCCCCCCTGCGTTTCACGGCAGCCTCAAACTGGCCAAGTCTTACAGCCCAGTTACCAGAGAGCCTCTCGACATCGCCAGGCTGGAGACGACAGTGTTACCATGAACAGATCCGACAAAAGTGCAACACAAGTGTGTCATCTTTGGAGAGACTGTGTGCGAATGTCTTTGTGTGAGTGGGACTTTTTCTGTACCAGCATGCAGTTTTGCCAGCTATCAAAACCGGAGCATGCTCTTACAACTTTATTTGCACAACAGTGAGTGAGTTTGTGAGACTGAATTCCCATGTGTAAGGGTGTGTTTTGTTTTTCTGATATTTCATAGCAGTTGTATATGGTTAACCTTGGAGCTGGAGGCCATAACCTAGCCTTAGAATTAAAGTGTTCTATCTCCAGGGTTGGGTATCGAGTTGCTTCTAAAACACTGTCACAATATGTCAGTAGGGATAAAAATCTTTTGTCATATATGCACACAAAGGTCCTCCATTTTTGCCTACCATGTCTTAACAGTCATTGGCTCTTACAGATGTCAATCAGTTTTGCTATGAACACGAAACAACATGCAGAGGGGGACAGTCGAGCAGGTATTAGCATCTTTAAGGTAGGAACATTTTCATTAGCTCTTGAGAACTAAAACAGGATAAGAAACTCGATATTTGTGCCTTACTCTAAAAGCTAGTAGACTAGCTAGCTACTTCAACAGTAAATAACATTTCCATGCAAACTGTTGCAAAACCAGTAATACAAATAGAGTTGTGTTCGAAGCCGTTCCCTATCACGGATAAAGTGCACTATATAGTGTGTTCGCCATTTTGTAGTGTTGTTAGAATTTTCAACGTTTAATTTCATTCACTATATAGTGCACTGTAAAATACCCACGATGTGCAGCAAATGTGAGTGTACATACGATATACCCTATATTGTACTCCTGTATACCACAATGCAATGCAGTCGTGTTTTTCCAGAGGAGAAGAAGAGGAAGAAGAAGAAAAAGATGTCTGCTACGGCACAAATTGGTGCTGTTTTTGTTTATAAATGTAGGTAACGTTAAAGTATCTTTAACACGCTCGTGGAGTAGATTTTTTACGTTTTTTAACAGTTGTGAACAGCTGCAAAATTTGCTACTTATCCTCCTGAGTGACCGATTTGTTTAAGTGATGCCTTGGTGAATATCCAGCGCATCTACTGATGCAATGATGTTTAGAAAATTTCAGTGTAGTGTCTGAAATCTTGTTCGGATCATTCCCTATGTAGTTCACTATGTCATTAACACTATATAGGGAATAGTGAGTAAGTGAACGGTTTCGAACACAGCTTTAGAGTTGTGCAGGACTCTGTCTGTAAGAGCTTGGGTCAGGGATCGGAGGGTGGCTGGTTCAAGTCCCATTCGAAACATACGTAGAAGTAGTTCAGTAGGCGGGGAAATGCAAACTAATTCCTGGGGCACTGCCGCAGGTTACAGCAGTTGGTAAGGCAGCTGAAAGGAGTTAGTATCCCTTCCCTCTGGAGCCTCAGGGTGTAGGGATTTCACCTTTGCCCCTTAAACTTCATCAC